>OY728123.1:1291275670-1293775670 GCA_963277665.1 Viscum album | reverse complement strand
CAAAATTAAAAAAAGTAACAATATAAAAAGAATAACAATATTCCATCATTTTTCTCAAAATCCTGATCTCTAATAATGGTCAATTTTCCCTAACTGATCCATCGCACATCATATTATTATAATTAGTTGACAATCATATTGTTTGAATCTGCACAATAGTGATCATGAATGGAATTATAGATAAATCCTAGTACTATATGAAATGATTCTCGTGGTATAAACTATCATATACACTTAGTTTCGAAGACTCCACTATTATATTATAAGTATTTAATTATGTGCTAACTATTCTAACATACACCTGGTAATTATTTCTTTAGAACCCTTTTATAATCTCATTATCATATTGTGTTTTTCTACCTCTAACCAAACTCATAATTGGTGACTTAGGATTGTAATTAAAAACAATCTCTGAAACTACATGATGTTATAGTGTAATATTTTTATTCGATATGTTTTACAACCAATTTTCTCTCATGAAAGGTCATCTATAAATCCCAAACATATTCAATATCAATCAATATATATACTGAATCTATATTCTGACCAAAACTATATCTATAACCACTCGGGATTTACATACCTTGATATCTCATCTTGGTATTTTAAAATTCATTACAAAAAATAATGATACATTTAAAAATATTAATCGTGTAGTTCCTTTAGAATCACGGAAACATAAACAACTGTTTTATAAATTATCTACATCATCTCCCAAAAAGATCATCATAACTAGCAACCTTAATTGTCAAATCTGAATTCATAACATAGGGGACTAGAAAATAATAAAGGGTGATATCATATGCTCAATATGGTTAAATAATTGAAATAATATTGATCACGCAAGCATACCATGTACAAAAATAATATGTGAGGATGATTATAATAATTTAAAATCATGAAATGTATATCATAAATCCTAATCATTATTCATAGAATAAAATTTTCATTTCATAATATATGAACAAAAAAAGAATCAAATAACATGATCCATCAGTGCATAAAATTCCCCTAATAGATAATGTTTCGGTATACATATATGAGTTGAACCTAATTTCACAAAATATATAGGCACATTGATAAAATTTAATTATAGAAGGTGTTCACACCATAAACCATTGTAATAGTCATTTGTATCTCACATTATTATCATAATAGAAAATTTATCATTAACATGGTTCAGTCCCAAGCCTATTCATAATTATCTATTATGATAATAATCTTTATACAATGAATTTTAGGGAGATATAAGTCCTAAATTTCCATGGTAATAATGTTGAAACTAAACAAGATTATAACTTCAAATTCAACCTCAGTTATAACATAATAGCAATGTTTGGTTTCAACATAAAAACCCTCCTTGGATATAATGAAGTCATAATATCATAATTAAATGTACACATATGAATTTTACAAAAATATAAAAATTTATCATATCATCAAATCCTAACCCATGCAAAAAAACTTGTTTTAAAAAACATTTCATTAATTTATCAGGGCATAACCCATGAAAAATAAGTTCTCTTCAAAAAAATATCTTCGACCTAAATATTAAACACCTAGAGAAATGAAAAAAACGGTTCAATATATCATGTACCATGTGAAGCATAATTAAGTACCACAAATTTTAATATATACGATAATTTCATTTAAATACCTATGAAATATTTCATCAAGAAAAAAACTATTATATTTTTAAAATGACTTTTGAAATACATAAATTCCCCAAACATTATGGAAAAAATATTCCATGAAAATAAATATGGAACCATTAAAAAGAGATTATAAAATACTGAGCAGTCATGATGGTGGAAAAAATCCACCAATTCCATCTGTGATTATAGAAAACATATCATTCACATTCATAGTAAAAAGTAAAAAATTACCTCAAATGGAAAATGAAAAAATAATTATTGAACTATTTTTGAAAATTAAAAAATGGATAAATTAAATTATAAAAGTTTTTTGAAATATTAAAAACATTATAGAAAATAATTTTAAAAACACAGAAATGGGAGAAAAATATTTTTCTGTCGAAGGGAGAAATTTTGTGAATTTCCACAAAAATCTATTTTATGTCTCATTAGAAATTATGCTATGAAAAAATAAATGAAACCATGAATTGTCTTGAAATATACAAATGATAAAAAATTAATTATTTTATTTAGAGATAAATCATTAAATTTAATCATTAAAACATTATCATAAATTGTCTAAATAAATAATGTGATTATAGATAAAGCCTATACCACATTTAGTAACATCTGAATCCTATAAACCAATAAGAAAATAAAATTTTATGTATTTTAAAATCCATAGAAAATGAATCTGAATAATCACAAAAAAACCCATCATTGGATGTATATATACCCCATAGAATAAGTTATATGTGAATTTGGCAAGTATCTCACTGATGTAACTCTGAGATGACAATACATTTCCATAGGCCTGAGAGACTTTTTATTTGTTGGAACCTACTAAATTATTAATATATATTTATTTTAAATATATTATATTAAAATATTCATATATATATATATATATATATATTTATCAGTATATTATTTAACTATAGTATTTTCTCTTCCATTTTTTACCATTTTTTATTAAAATCACAATTTTGGGTGATATCTATTTTATTTTTCAGGTTTGTTTTTTATTATCAGTTTTAGTACTCCTATTTCGATCACAAATAAATATCATATATAATATTAATAGTGAAATAAATATTATATTTATTAATTATATTCATGTTTGTATTCATTCATAGAATATATATATATATATATATAAATATAAATTAATAACCCCATTCATGAATAGGGTAGCTCGTACGTACACATGAACGTTGTTTCCATTTTTTAGAGTGATGAAAAAAATGGAACATAAGAGCTCACAATTCAAGAATAATTATTATATCATATATATTTAATATATTCATGAAATTATCATTATATTAAACTAATTATACAAATATAAAACAAATCACATAGCACCATGGAGGTGATAGTCCACATATACACAAAATCGATGTTAACATCTAAAAATGGTTTATATGGTAATATGGAATATATGATATAATAATTACAGATTATATTTATTTATGAAGTATCAAATTTAACCATTAAACTTAGATTTATAAAAATTTAAAATTGATGGTAATGAGAAATTATTTATATCCCTCCACGGAGAGGGTAAGTTGTACAAAAAAATGGGAGATATTTTCTCTTCTAATTTGATGGAATGATTGTAAATAAAGGTGAATTAATAATTATAATATTTAAAAATATTTAATATAACACAATTATTATTTTATGGAGAATATAATATAATTATATGAGGTAATATAAAAATTCAAATGATTTTTAAAAATTAAGTTAATTATATATTCTTTGAAATACCCCCATTAGATATATTATTAATGGATTTTAGGTTTGTCTTTTTGAAAGACCACAACCATTATACTTTTGATAGATGAGTGTATAATATAATATTATATATTTTTGATAACATATAAGGCTCAATGTGGTGTGATGAAGAGAAAATATAAGATTTTTTTTATAATTAAGGGGAGGGGTACTCAAGAAATTTCACAAAATATTAAAATGTATGAAATTATTTGACATAACATATTGTTTCAAATATACTAAAATTGGATGGTTAATGGATTTAAGATGATATAATTCCCCCATTATATATATTATTATTTTTAATTATTTTTAAATAATTTTATAATTTATTGTTCCCATAAAATATCATTATTCTCAATAGAGACACTATGCACTTAATTTGAATTAAATACATGAAGAAAAAGTTGAAATTTGATTTTAATTATTCTACATATATATAAATTTTGATATTAATCTAAAAAATCTTAGAATTGAGAAACTAACTAATATTATATTACTTTTAATTTTGTTAAAATCAATTATTTTTTTTATTAATGGGACAATTACTACATCAGTGTTGCAGAATAATTTGTGCTCATTATATAATTAAAAATTATTAGAAATATTTTAACATCAAAAATTTAATTTTTTATCTTAAAATTAGAAACTGATATTTCTTTAATAACTTGATTTTGTCCTTATATGGACATATATGAGATATTTTATTGTAAAAGAGTAATATTTTGTCTCATTCGTTGTTTTAATTATTATATTATTTATTTTCTTCGAAGATCCCATTAAGAAAATAAATTATTATTCTAAAGTGATAATAATTTGAAATATATTTTTCTAATAATAAATATAATGAAATTTTTTGGCATTGTTAATTATTTTTAACATACTTACCAAATTTACTATTTAACGTGGTGTTAAATTTTACCACATTTACTATTCATATTGGCCTAAAATAAATGTGATGTATTTTCCAAATCATGAACTCATGATTTTATATTTTGAATCAAATTATCATATTAAATATATATTTGTTTAAAACAATAATTTTTAGATATACGTTCACCACACAGTGAAAGTTTCTTTTTCAAAAAATACTATTTTTATAATAAAAGTATACGAAATCTTATACAATAGATAAAACAATTTCATTAATGATAAAACAATTAATTAGATATAAAAAATATATATTTCATTTAAAATATATATCAAATATTACTAATGAAATTAATTAGGTTAAATTTCATTATGCGCATAAAAACTAGTTTTTAATAAATATATCGTTTAGTTACAAATAAACATTAATATTAATTATAATTTTTCTATAATCAATGAATTAATTTATATAATATATAAACCATTTGTTTTTTTATAATTCGGATGTATAATTCATAACCTATTATTACACAATTATTCTATAACTTACCATTAATTATTTATATTATAGTAGTATATCATAGTTTGTTTAGACTCGGTATTGCTTGTTTCACAATCTATCAAGGAAATTAAATTTAGTTTATAAAAAAAATTAAATAAAAAATAGATTGATACATTATCAACCCACCCAAATGAATTTATTAATTAAAATTAATAAATCTAAAACAATAAAATTGGGATATATTTGGTTCACTACATCCTTGATTTCTTATGTAGTTTCCTCAAATGATTTATTTATCTAGAGAAAATTAACTAGATTAGTTATATTATTCTGTAGTAATTTATCTCCATAATATAATATTTACACACCTTGATCCTTATAATAATTTTATAGTAGCATGACCTATTATTTTTTAACATGTAATGGTTCATGAATGAGTTTCCTTGTGATAATTAAATAGAACACATCAGGATCCTGATAGTGGATCTTTGGATGTGCCAAAAAAAATTATATTGTCTGTCCTCGATCAAGTATCAAGGAATATATAACATACTGAGGACTCAATTTTACCATTTTTATAAATCATATTACCTTCTTAGATGGATAATGTTTTATAAAATCCTTATCAACAACTTCAAATATTAGGTTATTTCAATGGTTGTCATCTTAAATGTTTATTTGTCTTTGTGCTATCTTGATGTCCAGCTAAATGGATCTGATTTTATCTACCAATTACTCGAAAGTAATATGATGTAATAGATTCAATTATATAATAGCAACCCAATATTTTTGATTTCTACAGTTATCTCTAAAAGAGAATATATAGGGATCTGTCTAAATTTATGAGTTAGAGTGGTTGTTGTAGGAAAAATCATTTAGTGGAAGGTGTTAATCCCAAAAAAAATATAAATACAATGAAAATATCTTATAATTTTGTATAGGGTTTTAATTAATATGTCACATTGAACATATGAATGATGTTGATACACATCATAGAAACTCAAAATTTTATCCATGACATGGTGAATAATTTTCTATAACTTTATTTTAAACCTCATATATCAATCAGTTATAATTGAAAATGGAAATACATGAAACCATGTAATGATCTTAATATTAATTACATAAATTTTACATATAGATAATTATTAATAAATCTTAGTGATGTGGGAAGCCTTTATAATGTGTTCTAATGCAACCCATATAACAATGTTCCCTTTTTTATTTCTTATGAGAATAATGAAAAAAATACATGGTGATGTATTCCTATTACCATCGTAGTATTGTAAATGGTTTAATTCACATTATAATTTTATACATGAGACTTATCATGCGGACATAACATTATACATCTTCGTATTCCTATTACCACAATTATCTATTCAAGCTATCCCTCCACAAATACTCTTGCATAACTATATACATTTTCGTATATCAATATGAATAGATAATTGTGGTTATCAAGTTTCATCCATCTTATCCTTCTTCATATATGGTTTAAATGGATTGTGTACATGTTTACTAAAAAAAATCATCGCATCACAATAATGGTTATTCAAGGAAACAATTTTAATATTATTTTATAGATGAATATCTTTCTTCAATGCCTCTATAATCGTAGCCTGGAAAGATTGTTTAACACTCATTCGAGAATGAAAACATTTATCATCCTACATAAAGAATTCATGAATCAACCTATAAAATATTGAAATATTGGATCTTTTTTATCCTTATCATATGTAATATTTCATAATCATTTTTCATAAAAATATCATCCACATTATTCTATTTTTCTGTGTGGTAATATATTATGAAATCATAATCAATAATCAAACACAACTATTTTCTTATGTAGTATATTAAACTATTTATATGATCAAATATTCTTTAAAATTTTATGACCAATATATATATATATATATATATCACACCATTCATCATAAATAATTTTTCTCTATCTAATTAATTAACCAATTAATGTCACTTAATTAAAATCAATATTTTCATAATTATCCCAATGAAACTAAATTGGAATAAGGCATAATATTTTAACATATATGTAAACATGATAATACATCCCAATACATTCATTGATGAATCACTATGTATTACAAAACCTTCTCCTCTATATGGTAATGTACGTATTGGCTTAAAAAAACCTTCTCTTCATTTCCTTGAAATTTCATTTTCATTCATATATCAAATTGAACTTATCTCCCTTCTGATATTCCATTGTGGGTGGATTATATATCCATGAGAAATTATACAAAATGAGTTGATAATATCCAACCTAACCATGAATACTATATATCTTTGTCATAGTGTTTTGTATTGTCCAACACACAATAATTTTTTTATATTATGTATTTTTAGATATATCATATCATTATATGATATTACTAAACAATAAAACATTTGAAATACTAGATTTAAAATACGTAAACATTGAAGAAATAAGCTCCTTATATAGGATATTTAAAAATTACCTGAAATGGTATTCATTTTTTCAATTCTCATTGCATATATAAGAATATATTATATAAAGTCTACCATAAATTTATTTGGTTAATATATAAATAATATATAGGTAAAAACCCAAACACTTGTAGCTAAGAGTAGATAGTTACTTTATTATATTTTCATAATATGTAAGTAATCACATCTTGAAGTATTGAATAGTTTAGTAGTCTAGAAAACTAGAAACAGAAATCAATTTAAAATTAAATTACATAAATAAAATAGAAATATAATTTTCTTATTGAAAAAAATTATCCAATTAGTAGAACCCTTTATAATAAATCACAAAACACATTGGGGTACTATGGAAGAAAATTAAAGGGGTAAGCTCAAATTCTTTGTTAGCATAAGCATACTGAAGAAGCTATGATTAAATATGGAATACGAAATATCAAAATGTATATAATGAAAAAAATAATTTAAATCAATAATGTTATGATAATATGATTGAAAAAAATATGATGATATAAATTAACCTAAATAATAACATTAGAATGAAACATAACCATGTATATTCTATATAGTCGATTAATTATATATAATATCAATAACTGAAATCATTATGATGAAATAAATAATATTTAATTTAAAAAATAGAACAATATATCATATATATTGTAAATTTCATGATCATTCCTCTTTATAATTTATGTATATGTGTAGAAACTCCTTAAGTAAGATAATATATAATTGATATAGTTACTATCAATATAAACACTGTAGGACGTTTAAATATCATGTGTAGAAATTTATATCATTTGGAACAATGATTTGTACGATTAATTAAATATTATTAACCAATATTTAAATTTCATTATAAATAAAAAAAATTTATATCATGTCAGAGGAATGTAACATAGACCATATAAATTAATATAGGTGCATAACATCTGAATATAACTCAATGAATGCAAATTGAGATGATTTCCTATAAGAGATCCTTTCAATAATTAAATTACTAAATTTCATGTCTCCACTATTAATCCAAATAAAAAAATTGTTGATAAAAATTAAGTTAATAAAAATTAATTTCACACATAACCTTATAATGACATAATCAATGAAATAAAGTTCGACCTAATGAATGAAAATTGTGTAAAGAAACCATTTACCACTTGTAATCAATAGAATTGTATACCCCATTAAATTAATAATTATAAAATGAAACAAATAATAATATGAATATAATTAGATTCATGGTTAAATATATCTGTGTTCACTATATACATCACAAAATTTAAATAAGTGGTTAATAAGCATATATAATATAGAAGATAATGTGAGAAAATAAAAATCCCTTACCTTTCACATAACATTATTTAAACATTATTTAACCTCATTTATAGTTGTTAAAATCATGTAATTCATATTTTTAAAAACCACATCCATATTTATTATATCATATATTATCATCTTATGCCATTTTCTTAATACTATTTCATTGTTACCCAATTTTCAGGTGATAACTACATCATTTTCGTATGCATGTTTTTTCGTGTAAGTAATTTTTCAATGCAGAGTATATATTTAATTAATATAAATAATGAATTTTTGTTTATAACAAAATATTTATTCATTATAAACATTTTAATATTCATTAATTAATATTGGACCAAAAAAATGAATCGCATCATCGTCGTGGAGAAGATTGGAAATTTGTACACACGATGTGTGGTATCATTCCCTTATTGTTGAAAGTGTAAGAAGGTGGGTGGTATATTAAGTTATCAAGAATAAGTCTCATGTCATATTTATCACATATATATATATATTATTTCAATCAATACACCCATCCATGTAAAGTGGTTTTGAAAAACAAACTACACCACTTCATGGAGATGATAAGTCATATGTATCCATGCGCAATGACTTTTTTATATGATGGTTTAAAGGTGGAATATGGTTTTCACATTATAATAATTACTTATAATTATATATATATATATTATACTTTTATTATTACTTTATCATTGAAAAAACACATGAAGATGAAGTAGATAATGAAATTAATGTGAATGAGTTAGTAAAAATTATTACCTCTTATTCCGAGGAATTTCTTTAGATCTATTTGTATAGGATCATGGTATGGTCTTTTTGGAAGAGAAATACCTATAGAACCAGGATAATTATGTTGGAAATAGAAATGGTCACAGTTTGTTTGATGATCTATAATGCCCAATGTGTTCTGAATAAGTAAGGGAGGAGGAGCCCATTTATAATAGAGTTGTGGGGAACGTTTGGAAACTCAAAAAATATTAAGTTAATACAAATTTACTATCAATTGAAAATTACTCAAAAGTGAGTAATTTATTAATTAATATTTATTATTTTTTGAATTCCTCTTACACAATAATTTCTATACATGTTTAGGGGACACATTTAGCCATGTCTATTGGTTTTAATCCTTATTTAATCCTTTTAACTCTTACCATGAAAACATGTATTATTACTCATTAATGGTCCATTTTTAAAATATAATGTGCTAAAAAATCACAAATGAAACATTGATTAAATTTTTAACATTATCCATATCGATTTATATAATTTTATTTTTTTTAAAAAAATTACACTATTCAATTAAATATCACTTATTATAATAAAACAATAAAGTATGATTTGAAACTATTCATTATATTGTCTTTTAAGAAATTCACTTAAACCTTATAGATTCAAAAAATTTCTAACATATAAATTTTATCTATAAATGTAATGGATGAAATTAATTGTATAAAATTATTTTTATTTTAATATTTTAATAATCATCTATTAGACATTCCCATTAATTAAATAATTAAGTCATCATTATTTTGTAAGACTATAAGGTTATTATTTTGTTCAAAAAAATTAAAATTAAAATTTCATGATGAAGAAAAAAATTATACTTATATTTAATATTTATAGTTGATGATGAGTTATGAATTACAACATGATAGAAATGTAATAATTATTGAAAAAATGAGTTTGACATATTTGACATTTCATAAAATAAAATACTATAAATGTTTTGATGTCATCCAATTTTCAAAGAGAGACCATAAAATCATCCCATGGGTTATATTTTTTTTAACTCAACCTTTATAATTATAACAATTTTTATTGTAATTTTATAATATTTATAATATTATTTTTCCCTTAATTAACTAATTTTCCATTAAATATAGTAATAAAAATTACTATGTTTAATATTCTTATTATCTGAAAAATAAAAGATAAATAATTAAAAACTTTGGACATTATAAATACAAATATGTAATCTATTTTCCAAATTTAAATTCATAGAGGTTGTAGAAATTAATTTAATATTCATACTATAAGGTTGATGAAACAAATAGTTATTTAAGTAAAATTGTTCAACTGTTTGAAATATTTTTATATCCAATTTCCATATGAAATTCATATAATGAACCAAATTAGATTTTTATATGTATAATTGAACTATTTATACATTAAAATAAAATAAAATAATTATTTAACTATATAAATTATTTAGTTGAAATTGTAGTTTTCAATTAAAATGCGGTTTTGTTTTTATATTCATCAAAAAAATAAAAATATCTGAAAAATAATTAAAATTAAAACAGAGTAAAAATTTTATTTTATTTTTTCAATATTTGGGTTTATTTTTACAAAATTAATTTTAAAACATCCAAAATTTTGTTATACAACTTGTGTACCATTAAATGGTTGAAAACAACCTTTAGAAAAATACACATTTTCATGCATAAAATTGTAATGATTCATATATAATGAATATAAAATATGTTGTAGAAATATAAAATAATTTTAATATATAAAAATTTCATAATTTGTTCAATAGTATTTATTCCCTCTAATTTAATTACTAATTTATTATAATATTTCATTATAATATTAAGATGGTTGTTGCGTGTTACATATTCTATCGATGAGATTAAATTTAAAAAGTGATAAACAAAAAAATATTGGGGTGTTACATTCTACCCTCATTCAATAGTGTTCACCCCCAAATTTTAAGTTTCCCTTTTAAAATAAAGGTTTCACATTTGAAAAATCCATTTTGGGAAACAAAAATTGAAAATTGGGTTAATAAAACATCTTCTTAATATGATAGAAAGAGATATGTAAAGGGAACCCAAATATGATGATTTTGAATAGGATAACATTAATGGGATGTGGAAATCTGTACATAGAATATAAATATAACAATCATGTTCTGCTATAGAGTGATAGAAAAAATGTTATTCAGAAATTTGACAATTATAAAATCATATATTTGTGATTGGTTAAAATACCATTGATTTCTCAGAAAGAAAAGAAAATAGATAACATTGATGGTCCAAAAGATGATTGATTATTATACTATACAGATAAGCATTAACTTGATTAATTATTATTAAATAAAAATAATCTCTTCCTTTGGTTGTGCTTCGATAAATTTTTTCATTATCTCATACACCTTCAAATGAGTGTTCAAGATGAATATTTCATGCGTCCTGATCTATTATGTATCATAGGACCCATGATTCATTCGTTAGGAATTTAAATATTTACTAACAACAAAATGCTTATCACATTTCATACCATAACATTTAAATTTTATATAGATCAAGTTATCCAATTCTACATGTATTTATCAAAAATACATCAGTATAAATTCACATTCCAATATGGTCTCTAATGTTTTTTTTTAAATTTTTTTTTTTTAAAATGACGCTTTATATCTCTTATTTTCACATTACAAATAAATGAATATATTTATCTCATTAAAACCTTAATGAAAAAATTCATGCACACAAAAATAAAATCTCATGTTATTGAATATATTCATTAAATCCAAAAATGTATTAAACCAATCTTAAAATATCAATTAATTAACCAATATCATCACATAAAAATATATTTATCAAAAACAAGTTATATTAATGATTATCATCCACAAATCATGTGTCTTCAAAATGAACAACCTACAATGGAATCACCCCTCTTGGTTACTGGTAGTATTCATCACATTCTTCCAAATCCATATGAAATAAGTAATATATTATAATCCTCATTTATTACATAATTATTATGACTATACATCATGGATGAAATGAAATAATTATTTAATTCAACCATATTCAAATTAATCATTCATCTTTTTATGTGGTAAGATCAAAATTCTAACAATGATCTATTAGCTCTTTTTGAAGAATAATCATTTTCCACATGGCGCATTAATTTTAATTGTGTCACATCTACATATAGTTAAATAATTATAAATTGGAATCCTTCTTCATTCGAATTAATTCACAATAATTCTAGAAAGTTTCTCCACACTTTAAGAGAACTCCCATTCCTTTAAATAAGGTTCCATAGTGTTTCATTTCATAATGATAACATGTGGGGAAATACTTCATTATCTTCATTCCAATATCATTATTGTTCTTTGATATACTCTTATTATCTTGATTCATTGTTAAACTATAACAATTATATATTTCATTCAATATCTCAATTCAACATGATATTTTCCCTCTTATGATTAGTATTTTTTTGAAATTACATCCATTTGAAATATTATCTCCAACCCATTGAAAAAAAACCATTATTACTGTTTGGATTATGTGAATTGATGTGTTCCCGATATGAGCCATTTTTTAGGATGTTATATATTATTCTGAATCATAAAATTATGAACAATAATTTATAATATCATGACTAGTTAATCACATAACCTAAATTGAAAATTAGATATAACTAATATCCAAATAAAAAGAATGATTTTATTGGGAATATTTAAATATTATTTTTAGGGTTTCATTCTCTAATACAAGTATTGGTAAATCATGTTCCAAAGGATTCTACTAAATTTTCTCTGATACCAACTTTATAGACCAAAAACTAGTAGCCCAAAGTAAGTGGTAACATTATTACATTTGTAAAAGACAAATGGAATTGTTTCTCTTAGGAACAAATAGTTTAGTAGTACTAATAAACTAGATATAGTAATGAAATTAAAATTAAATTTAAAATATAAAATAAAAAAATATTTATACTGAAAAAAATAGTATACCATCTGTAAATCTTATATAATTAGTCACACAACACTTCATCATACCCATGGGAAAAACAAAAGAACTTGGTGAGCTCAAATTCTCAGTAACTGTAAGCATAATGTGGAATTTATGAGTAAATATACAATAAAATTAAGGAATGTTAAATAAATGAAACACAAAACATTTCATAAATAACATTAGAATAATATTAAATTGATTAAATATGATCAATGAATTAAATATAAATAGGTACATGAAAAGGAATCATGTACATTAATGTTATAACTAATCTAATATTCACATGGAATATCATTAACAGAATTCATAATGATTGGACAAAGAAATATTAATGTAATAACTATAAATATATGTTTTATAGATAGTTATATACAATATCAATCATAATTCGAGATTATGTTATTGTTTAAAAACCCACGAACTAAAAAAATCTACCCTCAAGATAGTTACTATCAAGATCAACCATCTAGACAATTTAATCTGTGGGTATAAAACCATATGATTTAGAAAATGATTTTTCCCATTAATGAATGAATTTAAAAAAATATTTACGAATCATGGTTATAAATAAATTCATGATATATCTTGTTAATGGAGTGCTATTTGAACTTTATTAAATAATACATGTGGATTACATGAAAATATTCTTCAATGAATAAAATTTGAGAAATTTTCATTTACAAATATCATATAATTAATGAAATAAATAAATTATGTATATATTTTATAAATCCACATAAAATTTATATATATTAAATATATTATAATCATAAATCATTTCACACATTACCTTATCATTACAAAATCTATGAAATTGATGTCTAACATAATGTATGGAAATTCAGATAAGAAATTCCATACATCTTGTAATCATCCATATCATATGTCCCATAAATTAAATGATTATCAAATGAAACAATAAATACTCTGAAGATAATATTATTAAATATATTATATATCAAATGTTATTCAATACACAAGAAATAAACATGTGGTGAATAAAGAATATATCTAATATAAGTAAAAGTGAGATAAAAACACCCCAAACCCTTTCCATCAGTTGAAAGTTATTTAACCTCATTTTTAATTCTTAAAATCATGTAATTAATTTATACCCAAACAAGATCCATATTTATGATTTCATATATTATCCACTCATAATGTTTCCTTATTAAAATTTCATTATTACCCAAGTTTCAGTTTTCGAATGCTTTATTTTCTATTTATGTTTTGTCATGTAAGAAATGTTTCATGTGAAAATGATTTATTTATTTCTTATACATTTTGATATCATGATCCTAGATATAAAATTTATTTATTAAATTCATTTTAATAATCATTCTCTTGATGTTGTACACTGAAAATGGATCATAACGCATTGTGGGGGATGTAGGTCATACAAACACACAAGAGACGGAATAATTTCATTATAGGTCAATGTGTAAGGAAGTGGATGAAATATTTTATTTTTAATAATAAATATAATGTCATTATGATCATATAAATATATTATTTCAATCATTATACCCATCCAAGTGAAATGGGATTGAAAAATTGATTACACCATGGCGTGGAGATAATAATTTGTATGTGTGCACATGTGGTGGATTCATTTTTCATAGGATGGAAGAAAGGATAAATATGGTTAAAAATAAACAGTAATAACATCTCTACATATTTATGATACCTTATTTATTATTTTATCATGTATAAAACACATGAATATAATGTAAAATAAGAAATAGAACATGAATGAATTAGTATAAACAATTAAATAATTATTGCACCATCATTGTGTACAAATTTAAGGTAATTAATTTTTTTATAAAATTTGAAAATAAATTATCCTCACTAATATTAAATATTATCATAAAATTTTCCATTTATAGTGCAATATATGTTAGTAATAACCACATATTAAAAATTTAATACTTATTAAATATATGAGTATAAAGTATTTGAATTTTCTAAAATAAAAATAATATAATAGAAAAATTTTCTTATATGTGTGAACAATAGGACACTAATTTGTTGGAAGGGTTATTATTTTTAGCACTCACTTATATGATACATTAGAAAAATTTTTAGGGAAATTTTATAATATATATAGTATTATATTTACAAATAATTAATTTACCCTTATCAATGGTAAATAAAATTATTAAGTTTACTATTGTTATTGGAAAAAAATAAATGGAAAATATTTATTAAATTTATAAATTTTGTATTCTAAATAAATAATTAGTTTTTAATAGTTCAATTCAAAGAAGCTTTATAAATTAATTAAAAATTAATCTTGCATACATGATGAAACAATAGTTTTTTAATAAAAATTGATCTCAATATTTAAATGATTTTATATCCAATTTCAATTTGAAATTGTTTATAATGAAGCAAATTGTATTTTTAGATTTATGATTATAGTATTTTTTACATTAAACCCAATTTAACAAATAATTTAACTATAAAAATAAATAAGATGAAAATTAAATTTTAAATTAAAATGCATTTTTTTATTACTATTCATAAAAAATGAAACATGTCATACGAATATCCTAAATTTAACCAAATTAAATTTTTATAGTTCAATTTCCAAAAAATAAGGTCATTATACCAAATATATTTTATAAATGTTCCAAAATAAAATTTTATAACTAGTTGTCCATGAAATGGTGAAAAAACTGTTGTAACAAATATATATCTTTTATATGCTTAAAACTGGATTCATTGTTATCTTAAGCGTATAAAATATATTTTTGATTGTCAAAAAAATTCAATATATATTTATTTAATAATTTGGTTAATAATATTTATTTCATCCTATTTAACATCTATGTAATTGTAATATTTCATTTTACGGTTATGCTGGCTGTTTCATGCAATGTATGTTATTGAAGAGATTAAATTTTAAAAGAGACATACCATAAAATAATGTTTTGTATCAATATAAATTTATTCCAAAAAAGGATTAAATTTTTAAGACCATATTGAATCACTATAAATTTATATTATCAATACCTTTTACAAAACAAATTCTCTGTAATACCATCCAAATGATATTTCATGTTTTGATATAGAGAATGAAAGTAAATCTAAGAAAATTATTGAGCTCCATAAAATTTATCAAATAATTATACAATACATGGTATATCTATATTTATCTTGATAATGATTCTTTATGTTATCTATAATCAATTAAATGTCTCATTTATCCATCTATTTTATTAAAATAAGGATTTGGTGCACCCCGTTATCACAAACATGGAAAATGAATCCATTTTCAATATTCTCTTGGAATTTCTTCTTCAGTTATTATAACTCAATAAGGTCCATTCTATATAGAGTATTTGAAATTTCTATACATCCATATATGTGCTAAAACGTGAAGTCAACTTCTTGATTCAGTGAAGGATTAAAATATTATTTTTGAAATACTTCACTAAACTTGCATATGATAGGCCTATAATTAATATTGAGTTTTTACCCAACATCTTAGATGTACAATACTTTTTAATATAAATCTTGAGCATTAAAAGGGAATTTATTTCCATAAGAAGTACAAATTTATCATCAATCTAATATAAGAATATTCATTTGATTAAATTTTAAAATGTGACATACATTCTACTTCAAATTATTCAAGTATTATGTTATGAAGGATAATATATGTATAGGAAAACATAAAACACAACCATGGATGGAATAACATGATTTTCAAGAATTAAATTCCAAAAAAATAATCTAGAGATGAATCATAAATTTAATTCGTGATTATTGTACCATTAGATATTTTTACTTATTACTCTACATCTAATTACTGAGGTTGTATAGTGATACCCATAAAAATTCATTGAATATAAAATAGTGGGAAGTTAAAATATAAAATATAAAATGGGAAGATCTATAGTAGATGATAATTGTGCTTGAAAACATATCATTATTATACCCTCCATCTTAAATAGTGATTTTTTTTGATATTTTCCATTAATTCTTGGATTAGTATTTTTCGGATGTCTATCATCATCTTTAACATTCATACATAGTCACAAGATTCCATATTTCACTTAATACATGCATTTAAGGCACTATAGTGTTTCTAGTAAATTCTATGGTGATTTCACACTATTCAAACCATTTCCCAACATATTCTGTTGACATTGGAATTTTATTTTTTGATGATATTCCCTTCCAGAAAAGAAATAATTACCATTTATATTATCAAAATTTCTCCTTTATTTCCTTCCACACATTGGAAAAAATGAAAATCACTTCCTTATGTCCCAATAATTTTTTAAATTTCAATTGGAGTCCATCATTATTTTATTATTTTAACAGTATAATTAATTAGCAACACCAATCTCTATCACTATATTGATGGAACAAAGAATTACATCTTCATATATACTAATTTCCTTTAAATATAACACCCATTACAGACTTTTTTATAATAATTAAGAACATGTAATATATACTATCAGTTTGGATGATAATTCCAAAATAATTCCTCTCATGTATTTTAAACTCTAACTCATTGGTACCAACTTACTGATCAATATTATATTTGTTCTCATGTAATTAATTCTCCAATTTTTAATAACGAATATGTAAAAAGTACCTAATGAAAAAAAATCTTATTAAAACCCCACTCCATGATGTAAATTCATCCATATTTAATCAAGCATTATAAATGAGTCCACCATTGATCAACACTTATTTCTATGAAATAAAAATATAGAATAACATGATCATTTTTAAAACACGAGAAACTATAAATATATTCTATATAGAACTAATACATTTCTTAAAAACAAGTATATATGCATACACACTAAATTATTTTAAAAATTTCCACATGAATGAATTAATGTAATATTGTTCCCTATTTTACCTATTTTTAATATAAGGATGATTAATTTACTATGATTTTTTTCAAGAATACCAAATTTATTTTTGAATATTTTTATCTATGAACTATTGTTCATTAGGATTAAAATCATATCATTTTCCATATTATTCAGTATTAACACATTTTTTTGGACCCATTCGTAAAATAAAACAAAAAAGCATACCCTAAGAAATATTGACCATAGTGGAAAACCACATAATCATGAAAAATAATTTTTTGAATATCAACACCAATACACCTTAATATAAATCCATTACACCTTAGGATTAATCTATGGAATCAATTATCATTACCAAAACATTATGTTATAATAATATACAATATTTTTTTCATGGGGTTATCCCTAATGTCATCTCATCATAATTTCTAAATCTTAACCAAAAAAGGTTATGATACAAACAATAAAGACCAAGAGTTTTCATACATAGATATCACATCTAATTAGATTGATATTAATTACATAATATATTGATCCAACCCAAAATCATATAGTTCTAGATCCATTAGAAACATAAACACAAAAAAAATTGTGGTTCATAAATGCTCTACATAATCTCCCACTATGCTCATCAAAACTATCACTCAACATAGATATATTATAATTCATTATATAGGTCAAAGAATCATAATAAAGGGTGAACTTATATGATCAATACTGGAAAACAAGTGTAACACCCCAAGATTTTATAAGATATATATTCTTTTTAATTTCATTAATATCTTATGTTGTACGCTACACCGTGATTATATTTCACTATACGCAACACCATATTAGTTTGCAGTATACGCAACATTATTATTGGATCGTGTTACAAACAATTTCATGTTTGTTTGATAGTTGTTATTCTATGCAACATTGACTGTATAAATATATATATATATTTATATATTCAGTGTATAAATGAAATATGGTTGTATTTTGTTATATGAAACAACAAAAGAGTCTTTCACTACACGCAACCCTGATTTGGCTTGCATTACACGCAATCGCGATGTTCCTCGATATCGTGTGTTGTACGCAATACCAGGTTTCACTAAACAACGATATATGGTTATAATATTATCAAGGACTAGCCATTATGAAAATTATTAACTACATTTTGAATTTTATAACATTATTATTCAACTTACACATTTTTTAGAAAATGGTATGAGAACAAAATAAATTTTTCGGGTAAAATAAGTATTTTTCAAAAAAATGTAGTTTTGTTGCCTTTTGATGGCACACCCACATTAAATCTAGTTTTTGACATGTTTATAAGTTAAATTTTAAAAATTAAAATTATTCATTAGAATCAGGATATAGAATTTTTCTTATTATTCGGATAACTTTCATATTTTAATGAATAATAAAAACATTTTATATTGTAATAAAAAACAACTTTTTTCATCGTAATAATTTATGTTGTTAAATTATAATATTTAATGGTTTTAAAGTATAAATAAAATATATTTTTACCATTTAATATAATTTATGTCATTAGCATTGATTTTACATTGAATTCGTAGGTTAAATCAATTCAATCTTTTGCAATGATTTAAACAAAAACCTATTTTCTTTCGACAACCGGATTAATTTTAATTTAATTTCTACAACTTCTATGTATTGAATTTGTAAAAATGGATTTCATATTTGGAATCAGTGGGTTCAAATTATATTAATAGACAACTTTATATTTTTGGGCAATATGAATAGTAACTTCGATAAATTTTATTTACCATCATTAAAGGTAAATAGGGTAATTAAGGGTAAATATAATATTATAAAATTACCCTAACTCTTGTCTTAATACAATTGGATGATTATATTTCCTCCTAAGTCATATTCGTGTCGAAATGGAATCCATTAGAACACACATGGATGTGATTAAGACTTTTAGTTTATTTTATTTAAAGAAAAGTGAAATATGTATCACTCAAACATTAATAAATAATGTATTTTAATACAAGTTTATTCAGAATATAAATTCGGTTATAAATACTCATTTGAAATCTAAAATATTTTAATTTATCATGGTAATTTAGTTTTAATTTTTAAGTGTTACTTAATTACCTTATTAGCTTATACATTAATGATGCAGAAATTATTTATTTAGTAAAAAATCAATAATATTGTTTTTATTGAAATAGTAATACATATTAAAGGGCCCACAAACCTGATAAAAACTTATTTGTAATGTATATATACACCATAATAATCCAATGACTTAATATATGACTGTTTTGAGTCTTATAAATGTGATTATGACACTTATATTATATTATTTTATATGATGTCAAATTTGTCACCATCATAATTTAATAAATATAACATTTTAAATTTAGGTGTTATAGAAGATAAATCCGACTATATGTATTCTTATGAAATATATAATATTTATATTCATCCTAGTATTTTATTTTTAAATTTTATGAAACATATAAGTATATTTAATAATTATACAAAAATGTTGTAGTGATTATATTATTAAGCGATATATCAAATAAATGGTTTTACAAATAGTAAAACAAATATTATTTGAACTATTTAATATTATCAACTAATTTTCTAGATTACTATGACATGTTAGAAACATATTAAATATTTTAGTTCTAATATATCTTCTATATGGAGTTTATTTAAATTCAAATAAATAAATATTGTCAAAATTGACACTATTGTTATTTTATGAACATAACATATTATTAAATTTTTTAAAAATCAAAAAAATATTTAAAAATTATAAATTTAAATTCATATAGTCTAAAATGTCATAAATTATCTAATTATGGATAATTCACAGCACATAAGTAATTATTTATAACAATTTAAAATTTAAAATCTTATTACCACAAATAAAATTTAATTGATTAAATAAGGATAAATCAAGTTGATAATGTTTAATATAAATTCCCTACATGTCTAAATTTTATTGGTTGATGAGATTACAACCTAATCTCATATAATCTTAGAATATGATTCATTGATTGAGGTTTGTACGTGGGGATATATTTATTATAAATTAACATTTTTAAGATTTCCATAGGTGCCCCTCTCCTCCCTTATAAAAAGGGAACCCCTTCCCACTTCTCTTCACACCCTATTGAGACTTGAATCTCGGCCAAAACCATCCAATTCCTCTTCTTACCCTCTCTAGTTATATCATATAGGTTCTGGTCTTCTCAAAAGACCAACCCTACTTCCCTAAGAAGATGTTTAAAGGAGGTGCATCGAAGAATAGGTAATATCCATTACCGATTCATTCAAATTTATTTATTCATATACATACTCTTCTTTAGTTGTTTCACTATGATGTAATAACATCAGTATCACTAATATATTGGTATGTTATGATAAATATGAAACAACCCTATTCCACCTTCCATCCATCCTACGGAAAACGAAATCACCGCGCGTGCGTACGTACAGAATACCATCTCCACGTCGTGGTGTAATGTATTTTCCACCACCACCCTAATTGGATGGGTATAATTTTGTAAATAAATACCTATATATGATTATTTTAAAGTGATATTTATTATGAAATATTATACATTCACTTCGATACAATTCCACGATCATGGTAATGATATCATCGCTCGTGCGTAGGTACGGACTACCGTCTCCACGACGCGATGAGATTCATTCTCCATGTTAACCATTCATGAATGATTATAAAGTATACATGCTGAATAATAATGAAATATATGACATAATAATGATACTGTATTTATGTTTATATATATATATATGTATCTCATCTACTTAATTCCATTCAATTCAATAAGGAAACGAAAACAGCGTTCATGCGTACGTACGACCTACTGTCTCCATGAATGGTGTATTTCATTCCATTTATAAATATTTCATATATATGTATATGCTGAATATTTATTATATATAAATCATGTTTTACATTCTGAAATTAAGGAAATCAGGATATAAGTAACAAATAACAACAAGTCGAAACACGTACCAAAAATGAAACGATTTTACCCAAAACGCAGCTTTAACTTGGATTTACAAAACAACGGGTAATATAAAGTAATAAGTGAACCATATATGATATCATAACGATAAATATGATTATGTAATAAGTCAATGAAATTATTTAAATCATTATATAGGAGGTTCAGATACATACGAAGCATATCAGACGTTAGGTAAGGGATAACATTTCCAATCTCGTTTTTTATCTGAGATTGTTAATTCGTAAGTATTTACTGGGGTTATTGTTATCATCCATGTACATGTTTTCTAGAGATTTTTTCATGTATGTTTAATGTCCATTTCATCCATTTTGACTTTTACTACATGGTATGTAATGAATCTTTTGTCGTACGAGATACTTCTTTGACATTCCGGCAAAAGTATGAGAAGAATGTTTTTTTAACTTATACGGCGTGAACGGATTTTTACGGTTTCATAACACCTCATTTTCATTAAGCTTTCTATACAAGATTGCATGTTTTTTTAACAAAATCATTTTCTTTTAAAATTTCATGGAATTTTGTGAAAAGAAAATGATTTTGAAGAAGAAAGGATATTTTCCTCAAGATTTCTTTTCAAGTGTTTTATCAAAAATATTTTCCATCTAAAATGACATTATTTAATATGTTAATGTTTTAAGTATAATGACTCAATTATTTACATGGTTTGATTCTTATTATGATGAAATGATATCCATTTGTTTAAATAGATTATTTTATGATGTCATGATGTTTAAGAATAACATTCTATTACATGGGTTATGCTATGATGTATGATTTATGATTTTGTGGCACACGAAAGAATGATTTCATTATGAGATGGGTGAGACATATATCTCCCTACAATGAATTGGATAATGATTTATATCTCATGAGATAGACATGGCTGGAATGAAAAATAAATTCAGTTCAGTAATACAGGGCTGGAACGGCAATTAAACCCGGTTCAGTAAGGGACTTTGTCCACTAAGACGGTCTTGGCAGCAATTCCTTGGCTACTATGGAAATAATATCATGTGCTTAATGGTTTTCCACCAATACATGTTTTATTCCAATGATATTTTATCATGATTTATGTTCCATTATGATCTATTCCTTACTTACTGCCATGTTTTATGTCATTACTCATGATTTTGATGTTTAAAAATTATGCTCATGTTTTCAAGTTCAGATGTATACGGTATTTTTATTATCCATGCTTAAACTTACTGAGAATTTGAGCTCCCCCTTTATATGTTTTCTTTTTCCCATGATATGAAGAAAGGTTTTAGGTAAGAAAACTGAAAGGGGAAGATCGTTATGGGAGATGTTGAAGATCTTTCAACATGATTAGAAGTTTATATTCCTTGTTTCCAAAGACACTAAACTATTACGGTCCTTGAGTGTTTTTTTATGTATTACATATTCCACAAAAGTAATGTAATTTCCATGTACGTGAAGCTTCGGGCCTCTACAGTTGGTATCAGAGGAATAGTTTAGTTAACCATTGGAAACTAGGATGAAAAAACATTAGTGTGATCCCTAGAAATATTTCTATGGTATGTCTAGGGATGTCCCTAAGGTTAAGTATAAGTATAGGTTATAGTCCTAGAATTACGGTAAAGATATTATAATTAAACCTAAGATGTTATATGTCGAAGGTAGTCCCCCTTCATTATGTTATTTTCCTTGTATGATTTTTTCCTCTCATAGAATTCTTTTTGTGTTTTAGTCAATGGAGGGAACCAGAAGGAATTCGGTTAACATTGAATCCGATGGACAAATTGGTGACTATGAGCAACGAAATTGCGTAATTCCTAGAGAGGAAGATATTGTGATTATGTTAAATCAGTCATCGCGATATATGATTAACAAGGTGAAATTTAGTGGTATTACTAATTCGTCAAATAAGAGGAAGATAGACTTTTATGAATGTTCGCATGTTGAGGAGCATAAAGAAATGAAGATTGAGATTTCTAAAGATGGGAAGAAGAACCTTGAGGATTACCTCAACTAGAGGGAAAGATTTTATCTATGTGGAGAAAAGGGTCATAGAGTGACATATTGTTATGGAGTTCAATGTCTTATTTGTGGAGAACATGGGCAATACCCAACTCAATGCCCTGACCAAATAGGTTACTTCTAAATCAAGGAAGTACTTCTTCCATGAGAATCATTTAAGAGGATGGATAGAAGTGTTTATTTATTGGTATTCAAGAATAATCTTGTTGAGGTACTTTTATGATGTATTGGAATATTTTTTTTATTAGTCTATTGTGTTTTTCAATAATTTTACTGTAACGGTAACCATGAAAAGTGATTCCAATATTTTGGAAAGCAGGTGATATGCGCATAATGAAGGGATAGGAGAAAATGAAATTTTTCATAGTATTCATGAGCTCATGACTGATATAAGGACAACGTGATACCACGGTTTGAGTATATCAAAATTTTGGGATTCTGGTATGTGGAAAGAGTTAACTTTTGAAAACATCCATATTTTCAGTAAGGTTCAATGGGTATTAATCTTTCCCTATAATACATGATTAAGGTATTCACATGTTTGGAATGCGATAAAAAAATATATATCTTGTGATATTTGATGGATAAATGATGGTATTCATGTGCTTGTTATATAACTTTTTTAGTAATCATTCTCTTTATACTATAAAATTAGACAGAAGTATTTTCGAAAAGCCTAATGGTTGGAATGGATTAATTTGGAAATCAGATAGTATTCTTTAAGGATAGAGCATTTTGATATTATGATAGTATAGTTTTAGAAAAAAAGGACAACCTGCAGGACGGGCGACAACCCGTCGCGTCAGACAAGGTTGCGGGAATCGAACCCACAACCGAAGTGCGACGGGCCTTCATCTCTTACCACTGGCCTAGAGGAAGTCCCTAGTTTGTAGAAATAAATTTTATTTTATTACGTGGTATGATAGATTAAGTATAAGACCATTTTTGGAACTATGTACGATTAACCTCACCATAGATGGACTTATGTATATTTAATATCTTATACTCACCTTTTATTGTGATAGAGACAGAAGGAATGACCTATCATTCTATCGTGTGATCTTATAATAATTCACGAATGTCAAATTAATGATCATATCTTCAAATTAGAGATGAAGATGAAATTGTTCATGGAATGACCAATGATGATTTTACACAGAAATCAAGTAAGTATTTATCCTTATACAAAAAATCATCAACATTATGGAAATGATCTTGAAAACCAAAAATATTGTCCTAGTACTCTCATATCCGATGAATCTGATGATACCTTAGATCATCACCAATTTATGGCTTTGTGATTTTTGGATTTTTCATAGCCATGTTCTCTATAACTCTCCATCAGAACATGATGGTTAGATTTCTCTTCCATATCCATAATTTTCACCTATGTTATCCTATGTGGAAACCCATTGATTAGTTAATTTGGGTAACCGTTACGTTTCATAATTTAGTTTTCAAAGTTATTTTTTGGTATTCCTTTTTACGATGTGGGATTCTATTAAATAAACTTTCAAGTAGTAAACCATTTATAACCCCGACGAATTTCGAGGGAAAAATTCATTTTAAGGGGGGTAGAATATAACACCCCGAGATGTTATAAGATATATATTCCTTTTAATTTCTTTCATATCTTCTATTGTACACTACACCAAGATTATTTTTGCGCTATACTCAACACCTTATTAGCTGGAATTATACACAACATTGTTCTTGGATCGTGTTACACACAATTTCATGTTTCTTTGATAGTTGTTATTCTACGCAACATTGAGTTTGTATGTATGTTTATATATATATATATATATTCAATGTATAAATGAAATATGTTTGTATTTTGTTATAGGGAACAATAAAGGAGTCTCACACTACACGCAACCCTGATTTGTCTTACATTACACACAATCACGACCTTCCTCGATAGCGTGTGTTGTACACAATATAGAGTTTCACTAAACAACGATATATGTTTATAATATTATCACAGACTAGCCGTTATTAATAGTATTAACTACATTTTTAATTTTATAACATTATTATTCATCTTACACATTTTTTAGAATATGGTATGAGAAAAAAATAAAATGTTCGGGTAAAATAAGTATTTTTCAAAAAAAATGCAGTTTTGCCGCCTTTTGATAGTGCACCTACTTTAAATCTATTTTTTGACATGTATATAAGTTCAATTTTACAAAATAAAATTATTATTTGGAATCAGTATATAAAATTTTACCTTGGATAAATTTTTCATATTATTCTGATAACTTTCAAATTTTAATGAATAGTAAAAACACGTTATATTTTAATCAAAAACAACTTTTTTCATCATAATAATATATGTGGTTAAATTAAAATATTGATTGTTTTTAAAGTATAAATAGAATATATTTTTACCTTTTAATATAATGTATGTCATTATCATTGATTTTACATTGAATTCGTAGGTTAAATCAATTCAATCTTTTGCAATGTTTAAAAAAAAACCAGTTTTCTATCGACGACAGGATTAATTTTAATTTAATTTCTGCAACTTCTGTGTATTGAATTTGAAAAATTGGATTTTATATTTGGAATTACTGGGTCAAAATTAAATTAATAGACTTCTTTTTATTTTTGGGCATTATGAATATTAACTACAGTAAATTTTATTTACCATCATTAAAAGTAAATCGGGTAATTAAGGGTAAATATAATATTATAAAATTACCCTAACACTTTTCTTAATACAATTGGATGATTATATTTCATCCTAAGTCAAATTTGGGTCGAAATGGAATCCATTAGAACCCACTTGGATTTGATTAAGACCTTTAGTCTATTTTATTTAAAGGAAAGTGAAATATGTCTCACTCAAACATTAATAATTAAAGTATTTTTAATTCAAGTTTATAAAGAATATATATTCGGTTATAAATACTAATTTGAAATCTAAATTTTTTTTCTTTATCAAGGTAATTTATTTGTAATTTTTAATAGTTACTTAATTACCTTATTAGCTTATACATTAATGATGCAGAAATTATTTATTTAGTAAAAAAATCAATAATATTGTTTTTATTGAAATAGTAATACATATTAAAGTGCCCAAAAACCAGATAAAAACATATTGGTAATGTATATATACACCATAAGCATCCAATGTAATTATATATGACCGTTTGGAGTCTTATAAAAGTGATTATGACACTTATATTATTTTATTTTATATGATGTCAAAGTTGTCACCTTCATAATTTAATAAATATAACATTTTAAAATTTGGGTGTTTTAAAAGATAAATAAGACTAAATGTATTAAAATGAAAGATATAAAATTTATATTCATCCTATTATTTTATTTTAAATTTTTATGCAACAAATAAGTATATTTAATAATTATACAAAAATGATGTACTAATTATTTTATTTAATGAAATATAAAATAAATGGTTTTACAAATAGTAAAAACAAATATATAATATGAACTATTTAATGATCTCCAATAATTTTCTAGATTACTATTACTTGTTAGGAACCTATTAAATATTTTAGTTCGAATATATCCTCTGTGTGGATTTTATTTAAATTCAAATAAATGAATAGTGTCAAAATTGACACTATTGTTATTTTATCAAAATTACATATTATTAAATTGTTTAAAAATCAAAAAATATTTAAAAATTATAAATTGAAATTTATATAGTCTAAAATTTCATAAATTATCTAATTATGGATAATTCACAAAACATAAGTAATTATTTATAACAATTTAAAATTTAAAATCTTTTTACCATAAATAAAATTTAATAGATTAAATAAGGATAAATCAAGTTGATAATGTTTAAAATAAATTTCCTACATGTCTAAATTTTATTGTTTGATGATATTACGACCGTATAGCATCTAATAATCAAATATGGGTCATTTATGGAGGTTTTTAAGTGGGTTTAGATTTATTATAAATTAATATTTTTAAGATTTCCATAGGTGCCCCTCTCCTCCCTTATAAAATGGGAACCCCTTCCCACTTCTCTTCACACCCTTTTGAGCCTTGAAGCTCGGCCAAACCCTGCCAATTACTCTTATCAACCTCTCTAATTATATCATATATTTTCTGGTATTCTCTAAAGACCAACCCTAGTGCCCTAAGAATAAGTTTAAAAGAGGTGCATCGAAGAAGAGGTAATATTCTTTACCGATTCATTAAAATTTATTTCTTCTTATACTTACTCTTATTTAGTTGTTTCATTATGAAGTAATAACATCAGTATCACTAATATACTGATATGTTATTATAAATATTAAACAACCTTATTCCACCAACTATCCATCATACGGAAAATGAAATCACCGTGCGTGCGTACGTACGGAATACCATCTCCACACCGTGGTGTAATCTGTTTTACACCACCACCATACTTGGATGGGTATAATGGTGTAAATAAATAAGTATATATGATTATTTTAAAGTGATATTGATTCTGAAATATTATACATAAACTTCGATACAATTCCACGAACATGGGAATGATATCATCGCTTGTGCATACGTACGGACTATCGTCTCCACGACGCGATGGGAATCATTCTCCATGTTAACCATTCATGAATGATTATAAAGTATATATACTGAATAATAATGAAATATATGACATAATAATGATACTGGATTTATGTATATATATATCATCTACTTAATTTCATTCAATTCAATAAGGAAACGAAAACAGCGTTCATGCGTACGTACGACCTACCGTCTCCATGAATGGTGTATTTCATTCCACTTATCAATCGATCATATATATGTATATTCTGAATATTTATTATATGTAAATCATGTTTTACATTCGTAAATTATGGAAATAAGTATATAAGTAATAAAGAACAACAAGTCAAAACACGTACGATAAATGAAACGATTTTACCCAAAATGCTCTTTTAACATTGATTTACAAAAGAACGGGTATTATAAAGTCATAAGTGAACCATATATGATATCATAACTATTAATATGATTCTGTAATAAGTCAATGAATTTATTTAAATCATTATACAGGAGGTTCAAATACATACGAAGCATATCGGATGTAAGGTAAGGGAGAAGTTTTCCAATCTCATTTTTTATCCAAGATTGTTTATTCGTAAGTATTTACTGGGGTTATTGTTATCATCCATGTCCATTTTTTCTAGAAATGTTATCATGTATGTTTAAATTATTTTTCATCCATTTTGACTTTTACTACATGGTATGTAAGGAATCTTTTGTCATATGAGATACTTTTTTGACTTTCCGGAAAAAGTACGAGAAGAATGTTTTTTTAACTTATACAGTGTGAGCGGATTTTTAAGGTTTCATAACGCCTAATTTTCATGAAGATTCCTATACAAGGTTGAATGATTATTTTCAAAAAAACCTTTTTCTTTTAAAATTGCATTGCATTTTGTGAAAAGAAAATGATTACGAAGAAGAAAAGATATTTTCCTCAAGATTTCATTTCAAGTGTTTTATCGAAAATATTTTCCATCTAAAATGACATTATTTAATATGTTTATGATTCAAGTATAATGCCTCCATTATTTAAATCGTTTTATTCTTCTTATGATGAAATTATATCCATTTTTTCTAAACGAATTATGTTAAGATTTTATGATGTTTAAGAATCCCATTCTATTACATGGGTTATGCTATGATGTACAATTTAGGATTTTGTGGAACACGAAAGAATGATTTCATTATGAGATGGGTGGGACCTATATCTCCCTCCAATGAATTGGGTAAAGATTTATATCTCATGAGATAGACAAGTCTAGAATGGAATGTAAATATTTTTCAGAAATACAGGGCTGGAACGACAAGTAAACCCGGTTCAATAAGGGACTTTGAACACTAAGATGGTCTTGGAAGCAATTCCTTGGCTACTATGGAAATCATATCATGTGCTTAATGGTTTTCCACAAATACATGTTTTATTCCCATGATATTTTATCATGATTTATGTTCCATTATGATCTATGCCTTACCTACTGCCAGGTTTTATGTCATTGCACAAGATTTTGATGTTTAAACATTATGATCATGTTTTTAAGTTCAAATGTATATTGTATGTTTTTTATCCATGCTTACCCTTACTGAGAATTTGAGCTCACCCTTTATATTTTTTCTTTTCCCTATGATATAAAGAAAGGTTTTAGGTAAGATAACAAAAAGGGGAAGATCATTATGGGAGATGTTGAAGATCTTTCAAAATGATAAGAATTTTAAATTCCATGTTTCCAAAGGAAATAAACTATTATGGTCCTTGAGTGTTTGTTTGGTTATGTATTACGTATTCCGCAAATGTAATGTAATGTCCATGTATGTGAAGCTTCAGGAATCTTCATAAAGGGTGATATCAATGAATATATTAGAATAAATGGACATATAGGTTTGAGAATATGAGAATAACATTTTAAAATTATACCGTATATATCATAAATTTTAATCTATAGTCATCGAATAACTCATTATAATTAATAACACATTAATCATAAAGGAATAAAAAACAAGATACTTGAGCTCATAACATATTCAGAAGACATAAAACCTTTTTCATAAACAATAAATTTAAAATCATTAACACAGTTTTCAGGCATCATTTTCAAAAGAATTATGTAGGTATGGTTTTCAAACCCAAACCATATTAGTATTCATGGTTCCAATCAAATATTATCAGAGTGGAAAAATTCCAATGATAAAATAGTCTCACTCTGCATTCTAGTCATCTTAGTCCCATTATAATTCAATCCATAATCAATGTATTAGAGGGGTTATAAGGTCCCATTAATCCAATGTAATTACAAATTATGCATCATTTTTTATAATTTAACCACCATATAGGGTTATAAAGTGAAAAAAATAATTCGATGTGATTTATTTAACGTTACATTATCAAAAATAAACCAATATTTCCACTATATAATAATATATTAATCAAATCATCACATAATAAACCATAAAATGAAAATGGGCTCAAAAAAAATTTCATTAACTCATTGCAGAATAGAACGTTGAAAATACATGGGTTTAATCAACATATCATCAGGATAAACATTAATGAACAATTGAATTATTAAATATAATTACATTTAATCGTATCAACAATAAATACAACGAAACATCAAATAATTTTATCATATATTCATATTTCATTAAAAGATCCTATAAATAATTCCTCAAAAAAATAACCTTTCCACATTAAAAAAATTTAAAATACAACTATATACAATATATTAAAATAAAAATTTTAAATTGAAAATATACATGGTATCATGAACTGTTATCTTCGAACAATTTAGTAGCCATAAAAGATAGAAACATAGTTCATGTCATAAATGTTTAAACAATATGTTCCATTCTAATTTTTTATAAAAATTAATATGTAAATCATTCAGAAAAAAATAGTAATATTCAATTTAAATAATTTTTTAAAATTGAAACCATTGGTAAAAATAATTTAAATAATAATTATAAAATATTAAGAAAATTGAAATCATTTTAGTAAAACATGGATAAGAATAAAAATTGGGGTTAGAGCAAATATATAAATAATGCCGATTTTCTATGAAAATATATTTTGGCTATTTTTTAAATATAGTCTGAAAATTGATATTCAATTATTTATTAACATTAAATGAATATAGGATATTAAAATTATTTAGTTTATTTCTTAATATATCATTATCAAAAAATAATTATATATAGTCTTTATAATTAATAAGATTGTAACATAAAGCCCTTAAATCATTAGTATTGTTTGAAAAATTTCCCATTGAATTAAACCATCCTCGTTGATTTTTTTAATTCAAATAAATTTATTAATAAGAATCATTATAGGAATTCTAGTTTAGTATATACACCAAACAAAAAAGATTCCATTATACCATTCAACTCAAAAAAATAAAAGTGCGACCAAAATCTGATACCATTAGCCTAACTTCCTCAGTACATGTATGTAACTAAAATATAATAAATAAAAATTTATTATATATCTATTTAAGATCCATAATAATATATATAATGTAGTATTTGGTTCAATTATAACCTTTTATCACATATTTTCAACCACTTATTTATTAAATAAATTCTTCTAAGAGATATCTACTTCATTTTTCATTTATGTTTTGGTTTGGTTTCTTTGTCCTTTTATTTTGATCATGGGTACTTCATATCCATAATTTTAGTAGTTATATAAATATATTTTATATTAATTAGTAACATTTTTTGATTAATTAATAAAATAACGAGATAGAAAAATAAATTACCATACTAATGATGATAATAGGTCATATATATGCATGATCGTTGTCTACATTTTTTATACGGATGAAAAAATAACAGAAATTAATAAATTAATTTTTTTAGAATAATTATTTTAATATATATATATATATATATATCTTATATATTCATTAATTCTATCCTATTTACCATCCAAAAAAATATAAATCAACAACGAATTACATCACATTGTGGTGGTTGTAGTCCACACATATGCCCGATTGATGTTATCATTTTCTTATAATTTGTAATGTAATAAAGTAGATATAATATTTTAGTTATAAAATTATATTTATTTAATTATAATAATATATAAAAATTAAACCAATGATAATACTCATCAATAAAATATAGTGATGAGAAATTAATTGTGTCACTATGTGGAGATGGTAAGCCATATGTATGCATAAACTATATTTTCACTTACCATCTGATGGAACGAGTTTAAATAAAGGTTCTATAATAATTATAAACCATTTATATATTTAGGATTATTTGTTTATTATTTTAGGTTGAGTTTAATTGATTATGAAGGGTATGTTTTTAATTAAAAATAATGTGATCGACTAAGGTGATTACATATTCATTGAAATATTATATTTTGATATCCTCTTGAGGGATTAAGGGTTAGTATTTTGGGTATAATAAAATCTAAATAATATGTATAGGGGAGTGGATAGGAAAAATTGGTAGATGATGTTTGAGCAATATGGCTCAAATAGGTGTGAGGAAGTTATTAGAGGGGTTCCTTTTTATTATTGGGTGTAGGTTAACTCTAGGAATTTTTTAATGATTAAAATATATTAATGACTTTATAATGAAATTTGATAAAAACATACTAAAAATGAGAATGGGATGAAATTCTCAGCCATATATTAACCCCTTGCCTCATTTAATATTTATTATGAATTTTAGGAAATTTAATTAAATACTATATTCAAAAAATATTATTATTGCAAATTAAGAGATTATTCATTTTATTTGAATCAATTGACATACTTAAAATGTTGGAATTATAATATAATTCATTATCATAATAGTAATATTTCTTATTAATGATAAAAATATACGGCAAAAACTAACTGAATGAAATTAAATTTCTATTCATATTTTTATTACATTTATTATATTTTTTGGTAATTGAAAAAATACTTCATCAACGATGTATAATATTTTAAGGCAATTATATAAATAATTAAAATTTTAAATAAATTTAAATTAAGAATATAATTACATAACACCCAAAATAGACACATACAATCATTTCTAATATTTACTTTCCTTGTATGGATAGATAATATATATTTAAAACGATTAGAGTGATAGTTGGTAACATTATATGATTTAAATATTATATAGGTCATTTCCATTTTAACATTTCCATTAAAAACTATTTATCAAGACTAATGTTATAATGGTCTAATTAAATTCATCCAATAATAATTTGGATGACACGATTGTTGTCTTGTCTCTTATTATTTTAACAATGTTATCCTAATTTCCCCTTTATTGATGGGATACATTTTACAACAATTAATATTCATATTGAAAAAAATAAAATGGTCTTTTTACAATATTTTTATGTCATAATTACAATTATGGTATAAATTTTATTAAAATAAATTCTATTAAGTTGAAAAATATAATTTTTATATAATCTTACAACACGAGACGAAATCCACATTTAAGAAAAATATACTTTTATGCATCGAAATTGGTTTATTATTATCCCATGCCTAAAAAATAGTAAATGAATATTGAAAAACATTATTGACTCTATAATATATATTTATACATTTCATTAAAATAACCTAGAAATAGTGGATACATTATTTTATAAGGACAAAATATCATTATGTAAATAATTGTTTTTAGGAAATTGCACATTTACTTTAGAATTATTTTTATTTTCAATTATAACTAATAAAAAATTAAATAATTAATTTTATTTCTATGTAAACCAAATTTATTTAATATAGTTATTCTTTTACATACATTCCTTTCTAAAATCGTGTTGGTAACTATCATTTTAAATAATAATATTCTAATAGTATATCATGTATGGTATAAACTCAATGTTGTCTATAACACATGCTAATAATGAAATTAAATTTATTTTAATGAAATATTTTATAAAATATGTGGGTGTTATAATAACACTCCATGTTGGTCTGATTATATAGGCCCCACAAAACACCATAAATAGGCCTATATTCCCCATAATGAAAGAGCACTATTCAATCCACTTATTTCTCACACAAGGCTGGGTCACGAAAATAAAATTACCATGCATCGTAATTCTAACACATTTATGTGCTAAAAATTTCACTAAATGTTTATCTATAATTCAATGGAAAATACATCCTAGCTAACTTGTGAAGATCATGCCTACCAAATCCCACCCATGACCCGGATACACCTCATTATCCATCAACCACATAGAATATTTTAATTAATCATATCCATGTAACCAATAATTAACAACCATTTATGAAAAGGGTCTGTATCCCCTCATTGAAAAGATAATATTGTTATGCTATCATTCATCACTATTACCATATAATATTTCAATATTGTAAATTGTTTAAAACACATTTTCTTGCAACCCCTGTCAACAAGATGGTCCTTCATTTTTGGGAACCATCCAAATTAGGAGTCCATAGTTATGTGTTCCTTGTTTTGGATTAGTGTGTGTATTTTTCATAAATGGTATGTTTCATAGAATATTTGAATAAAAAATTAAAAATTATTTAAGAAGTATTATACTATGGTGATATTGATTAGTAAAATGATACATTAATCCTTGTGGGAGGTCTATATAGAGAGGACAACACATTACTAAAATGATACATGTGTTTCTTAATTATAAAATACTTAATGATCTAGGAATTTTGATATCTAGGGACAATTTTTATAATGGTTTAATAGGGGAACCCATCCAGATGTATAGTGACACATCTTTTGATGAAATATGGGGTCTATAATAATGTTGTTTTTCTCTAATGGAGGGGGTGTAACACCCATTTAAATTTAATGGTTTTTAATTCTAAATGTTATCACCAATTTTAACATGGTGAACCTAAATTTTTTTGGGGAATATCAAATTATATCTCCATAATAAAAAATTATTTTTCTAGAGTAGTTTTATAATGGGTTGCCTATCGAGATGTTTCTTAGGTTGTGTGTGTCGGGTAAATGAATAGTAAAAGAACATGTGCTATCATGTTTTAAAATTTATTAGTTTTATGGTCTATTTATACATGTGGGTGGGCCCCATGTAAGGGATAACATGTATTGTTGATGAAACTATTGGATCCTGAATGGAATGTGACAAAAGGACGTGATATGGCAAGGTGAATGTGTTATATGCATGGATTATTTTTTATAAACCTATCCATGCCCAACAAAAACATCTTATCTTAATGAACATGGCTTTAAATAGGTTCCCACATAACTTCCATGATCTATTCTCACTAATACAAATCCTTCTTGGTCACCACCCCATCGTGACTCCTCAACTCAAATATTCCATTAAAAATAAATCTTACGACACTGATTGATATCTTCTTTCAATTCCAACATCAAAACCATTCTTGGGATTCCATCATAGGTATCTCTGATATGAGCTATTGAACCATTCATGAGTGTTAAAATATATCTATTACACTATTCCTAGTTGTTATGGATTTACCCCATAAAACACACACTCTTACTCTCTATAATCATTATTGGGGATTTTCATTAAATTTAGTGAGAAATCTTGTTATCTCACCCATAATAGTAGGCCTGTAAATATAACACATACAAAAAAACACATTAGAAAAAAAATTTTCTAAAATAATCACCATTCAATCCTTGTAATATACACCTAATATCACATTATATCAACTAATGATATTACCCCTCATTAACATAGTCACATGATAATTTTGAACACTCATGAGCTAATGGGATCTTATCACAACCCGTGGAGGCTTAAATCCCCCATATCACTATCTACATGTTGTTTATTATCCATATCATTTATACTATAAATAAATCAACACTCATGAAATGGGAAACAATGAATAAAATGTGTATATATATATAAATATTTAATAATGAGACCTCATACATCCTCATTAGAGTTTCCAGTAAATCAATACTTTCACAACATTGTCCAAGACCAACCTGGCCTTATCCATGCTCATAAAATAACTAGTTCTCAAATTAATAGTCACTACACATAAATATATAAATATAATAAATTAAAAAAACTAATTGGGACATAAATAATTATAAATAATCATAATTGGAATCACTAAATTAATAAAACCAAAACTAATGGAGTGAATTTTACTAGCTATATTCATATCAATCCTGGATATAAAATGTGATGCCATTATTTATCAATTCCACTATATTTTGTTGTAATTGGTCCCAAATTTCTCCAATTTTGATCCAAAATTATAGGTCGACAATGGGATGAAAAAATAGTACACAAATGTGGTATTCTACATTACTATACTATAGAAATATAAAGTTAATATCCCCAAAATTTCATGATAGATGGAACAAATGGTATGAGATAGTTATGATGACATGGATCCCTTATAATTCCCTAAGACCCCAAATAATAAAAGGAAGAAACAAAAAATTAATGTTCTAACCTAGTTATATATAACATATAGGTATTAGTTGTTACATGACTAGGGAATCCACTATCTGATTCTTACTATCAATCAACAACTGTTGAGGTTGCCACAAGGTTAGTAAATATAGATTCTCAGGAAGAGGGGTAAAACCTCATCCTACCACTCATGGGGAAATTCCTCTTATTATTGGTTTGATTGATAATGTAATATTCCTTAACACATTTATGTGTGTAATATCCATAAATTCCATTGTTGATTGTAATGGCATGATAATAACCCTAATAAAACTTACCCATTCACAAGGTATAAAAATCATCCAAACACAATGAATGCTAAAAATAGTCAATTCTCATAGAAATAAAAAACCCTTCAAAACTATACTGTATCACGGTATTTTATATGCGTAACAATACGACCTACTACTACAAAATATTTTGTTTAGACCAATTTCAATTACCTAATTCTCTTTCAAGCACTAGTTACAAAAAAATTGTCTATGATCCTTATTCAAAATATAAATATATTAGATGTTCCAACACTCATATTTTAAAAAATATTCCCCATTCATGATATATACCAAAATCCTGGACAGAATTTATAACCCAATAAAATTTAAGGACACTAACAATCATGTATAATTATAATCTATGAACCATGATTATCATTTCCAATAGATTCCATTGTAGTCTCCTATTAAACAACCCAATAATTAAAATGGTTTTTCAAACTATATTGAACTCGTTGTGGCTAGACTGAATGATTTTCCCCTGAAAAAATCCATACATCAAAAATAACTATTTGTTGAGGTTTATGCGACTCCCACTTTACAAATTCAATCATTTAGATGGGTCTAAACCACACAAGTATGCCATGAGACTACAAAACGACATAAATTTTTTCTTCTTGAGAATTATTTTTCTATACTGATAACATTTGACTCACTATAGAAGATTCTAACAATGTTTATCCACAAAATAGTAATAAAAAATTGGAAACACATTCATAGAGGTGAATCGAAATGAACAGTACTATTTCTTCCTTACTGTATCGGATTCATTCCAAATATTTATTTGTTTCATTCTCTATATGAATTTTTGAAAAAATGTTATGCCTCACACAATGACACATGGCCAGAATTTATCACAATATCATGATTTTTAAAAAACTATAAGTATTAAAATTCACCAATGAGCCCACACTAATAAATGATCATAAATAACTAAATGGCCCAATGTACTTATAATTTGTTTTATAATCCCCCTCCCAAGGGTGAGGGGAACCCTTAGAAGGCCCGAAAAATTAACTGGAAATTACATGACCTATAGGTATCAGAGGAAATAATTCAAACAAGACATCATGGAACTGCTCCTCCCTAAAAAATGTCATGATATCAACACTCCACCTTCACAAGGATGGTTTCGTAGTTTTCATGTGTAGTGTTGCATAGGCTTGTACCTGATGGAAATGACACACCCTCTCAATCTTCAAATTCTGGTTATCTCTACTCTAGTGGATGTGCCTACTCAAAATCATCATCTGGAGTCTTTTCCCTTGTAATCTCAATGGTTGAATCGACATTTTATATGTGTTATGAAGGTATTGAGGTGGCGTGAAGGCATTGGGGTGGACCAAAGGCCTGGAGTCTCATCTGGACCTAAGTAGTTGGTTAGCCCAAAGGCCTTGTAGGACTTGAGGACCAATCTAGTCACTCGAAGGTCTAGATGGAAAAATAGTTATAGAAAATATAGTACCAAATATTACTGGCAATAATAACTGCTATAATACCAAATACTATGCCTCCACCTAGATTTGATCTCAGTTCTCTTGGATGTACTTATTGATTTCTAACCATCCTGGATGGGGATCAAGTGCATCATAACTGATGGTTTAGTTCATTTTATTTATCACTAACCATCTACTCATGTTATCATGCTCTATCATCAAGCACCAATGGACTATCGATTCGACACACTCATGTGTCACAAAATCACTGAACTAAAACTAATTATAATGCATCAACTCTACTTATAAAATATTTGATCCCAATAAATTTTCTCTAATGGGATAAAAAACAATGTATTATTACCAAACACAAATATCCAAGTGTGTCACGACCTATCCTTGGGCCCCGTGCTATGGGTACCCCAAGCCCACCTTCCATAGGCCAGGGGCTGGTGACTAGCACCAAAGGTATATAACCCGGTAAAAGGGAAGTCATTGTGTTTATAAAAGTAAACAAACACAACAGAGTATTCATGTGAAGTAAGCACTAAGTAAAACCGAGTACAAAATTAAGTGCTGAAATGTAAATGGGCCAGTATACAAACCCTACTGAAAGTATTGTACAACTAAAAATAAAGTACAAAAGTAGTAAATTAAAGAAGAAACCACTGAGTCATCCTCTGGATATCCCACCTGAAGGGTGGGTACAGATGGTCTCCTCATCTCCTCAGGTCTGGCCGTCTGCCTCGTGTATGTCCCACAAAGTGGTCCACCTCCGGGTACCGTCCAACTCCACAAACCTCCACCTCGATCAGTTTTCTCTATCTTCTGCATCCAACACAAAGTAGTGCGGGCATAACCTATGAAAGGGTGAGTATACGATACTCAGTAGATACCAGGAGACCCCGAATGTTTCCCAGAATCCACGAAAGATAAACCATAAAGTAAGGTTTCAATCACAAAGTATCAACCAACCCTACTTAGATATATTCCATACATATACCTAAGTCATCAATTCCGGTTCGTCTTCAACTCTTGAGCCCAAGCACAACCCAGTCCAAATAGGAACGAAGTCAATCACATCAATGATATGACCCATCCTCAGGGCTCATGCCATAACTACCCCAATCCCACCATCCATAGGCCAGGGGATGGAGACTAGCACCAAATGAGTAAATCCTGGAAAAAGGGAAGTCATTTCCTTTATAAATGTAAACAAACACAATATAGTACGCAAGTGAAAGAAGTACTAAGTAAAACTGAGTACAAAAGTAACTGCTGAAAAGTAAATGGGCTAGTATACAAACCCAACTGAAAGTACTGTACAACTGAAAAAAATGTACAACAGTAGAAAAGTAAAGCAGCAACCATTGAGTCGTCCTCTGGATATGCCACCTGAATGGTGGGTACATATGGTCTCCTCAGCTCCTCAGGTCTGGCCGTCTCCCTCGTGTACGTCCCACAAAGTGGTCCACCTCTGGGTACCATCCAGCTCCACAAACCTCCACATCGATCAGTGTTGTCCGTCGTCTACATCCAACACAAAGTAGTGCGGGCATAACCGGTGGAAGGGTGAGTATATGATACTAAGTAGAGACACCGAGACCCCTAAAAGTCTCCTAGAATCCCCAAAGGATAAAACAAAAATTAATGTTACAATCACAAATTATCAACTGACACTAATTAGGTATATTCCCATACATATACATATGTCATCAATTCCAGTTCGTCTCCAACTCTCGAGCCCAAGAACAACCCAGTCTACACAAGACAGAATTCAATCACATCAATGATAATGATTGAAAGTCAAGACTAAGCTCACACAGGTATACTACTCATGAAGAGGGGTGAAGATGATTATATGTAGCCTCTGAATCATCTCGTCTTCCGAACCCATGTTGGATTCTAGTACAGAAGTCATCACTACCGAACCAACGGAGGATCCAAGTGCAGTCATCACCACTTCCGAACCCACGGAGGATCCCAGTATAGTAGTCATCGCCGCAGAACCCACGGAGGATCCAAGTACAATCTTCATGGTTGTTGAACCCACGGAGGATCCAAGTAAAATGGTCATCTTCCTCGAACCCACGGAGGATCCCAACACAGTAGTCGTCATAGTCACAACCAGCAATAGGGTTCCCGCACACAGCACGCTTGATTCCGGGAGGGTCCACTCCTCGAACCAAGGGGTCGATACATCAAATATCATAAAGTCCAGAGTTGATGTATCCCGAAGTATCGTCTCGTCAAAAAGGAACCCCATGTAGCAGACGGCGCGTCAATCAGACGTCTGGTCTGAGAGATATTGGATTTTTCGTTCTAGGGGCCCAATTAGAAATATGCTCATTTCTAACCCGAGCATTATCTACAGTCATCTACAACTCACTTTGATTATCACAAAAGGATCACCTTGTCGTAATGGTCCTAGTGCCGCAGACGAATCATCGATCGGACGCACGGTCTTTATGTTATTCACGATTAAGTGAATATAGGCCTGGCCCATTAGGCCCAGTGGGCTGGCGGGTCGGGTCGACCCGGTTTTGGTGGGTCCTACTAGCAGAGTGTAGGACCGGCCCGTTGAATCAATCGGCCTGGCCCGAGGGGCGCAGCCCGACCTGAGGGGGTGCGACCCGGCCCCACACGACATGGCCCCCCAGCTGCCCGAACTGGACCCACCAAGCATCGCCACCCTCAAAACCGACCGGCTGAAGCCAACCTGCCTTCTTGGCACAAGAAGCACACTCAGGCGGGCCACGGTTCGTCAGGCGCGACACCCTCCTGGCGCCGCTCCTCTCCTCCGCCTGGCCGGCCGTCGGGCGGTTTGTTCTTCCACCGAAGTGGCCCGTGGAATGCGGGTTGTGGTCTTCCGCAGCGCGGCACTGTGGTCCTCCTTCGGTCGGGCCGACTATAGCTGGCCGGTTCTTCATCGGTCGAGCTACCCGTGGTTGCAGGTCGCGGTTTCTCCTCACGCAGCTAGTGCCATAATTTGATGCCACCACTATTCATCACCACCTTTTTCTGAAATGGTCTCAATCGCAAATAAAAGAAACTACGAAGGGTCATCAGGTCGTGTGCGTTCGGCCTGTGCCCTTTGTGTTAGGTGATTACAGTTGGCCGAATTCATTTTAGAGAATTCAAAGAAGTACAAGAACAATTATAATCAACTAAAATTGTATATAATCCCCCTAACTCAAATTAAGGTCAGCGGTATTCGACGTCGTGGAAGACAACATCGGTGTGCGTCCGAGTAGGAAGCGACATCTTCTCACTTGTTACGGATAAGAGGAAGGAAGGCACGTCGTCGCTCTTCGTGGAGTCAGCGTTCATCGTCGAAGAGGAATCGTTCTTCATGGAAGGATGGTGTTCTTCAACGAAAGAGGAACTCTCTTATTCTTTTACACAAGAGCTCTCTCAAATATCCTCCCAACACAACATGTGCCAAAATAAAATAATATCTATGGATATTATTTTATGAACACTTGAAATTAAAAATTCAAATCACTTAATTAATTAATGGAAGAGTTTAAATTCATTAATTAAGGTGTGTTGGAAAATAATTAAGAGAGAGAGAGGGAGTGGAAGAGTTTTCATTCAATAAGTGAGGTTTTCAAAGAATTAAATAAAAGGGGGTTTAAGGGAATTTAGGGTAGATGAAAGGTTGGGGATCATGTGGCCCCCACCTCACAAATATCCACACATGGGATGTTTGGTGGTTTTGGGTCCCACCCTTAACTCCCCTTTGTAGGATATAACTACCATAGATATAAATAAAATTGTGTACTACCAATTTTATTTATTTTATTCTAAATCCCCAAATATTAATTCTCAACCACCTTAAAATGAAACTACAGTAATGGTCCCCTTAAGAAATTATCGGCGATGAGAGTTTATTGGTGCCCTCAGATGTCGATTCCGAGCACCGGTTCAAAAGATAGAAAAACCCATTCGTTCATCCACTGAACGTACCCAAACTAAACTTCAGAAAATTATTCCGAGCACACCGGGCCTCAGAATCAGGTGTCATCAGAAACTGCGTACTCATAAAATTCTAAATAATTTATGAAAAAAATTTCCTTTATATTTATGGGTTATTACATTACCCCCACCTCATGTATTTTCATTCCTGTAAAGCTACAACATAGACTTGGGAAAAAAATGAGGGTACTGAGCATGCATCTGAGCACCCTGCTCCTATGTGCTCTCCTAGAGGTTCCCATGCTGCCTGCAAATGTGCACCATAGGAATTGATCATCCACGTAGGACCCGCTCCTGTCGATCCTCCATCTATACCGGGACCTCCATGAGTTTCACCCCATCATCAATGTCCAGCTTCCCATGATCAATGATGTGTGATAGATCATGCACGTTTCTCCTCAGCTGAGATACATGGAAGATGTAGTGCACCCGGTGCAACTGAGGTGGAAGGTCCAGGTAGAAATCCACCTCTCCTACCATACTGAGGACCTGGAATGGTCTGATTAAGCATGGAGAAAACATTCCACCCCAGCCAAATTTTAGTAGACCTTGTCGAGCTGAGACCCCAAGGCAAACGTGGTCGCCATCCTCGAACTCCAGTGGTATCTATCTCCTGTCAGCATAGGACTTCTGTTTTTTCTGTGCAGTATTCATCTGCTCTTGGATGATCTAAACCTTCTCCTTCATAGCCGGAACCATCTCTGGTCCTACAACTGTTGACTCCCCATGGTCAGTCCAGCACAGAGGTGATCAGCAAGGTCAGTCGTATAGTTCCTCGTGTGGTGCCATCTCGATGGTGGAGTGGAAACTATTGTTGTATGCAAACTCCACCAATAGTAGGTGATCCTACCAGCTACGAAAAAAGTCAAGGACACATGCACAGAGAATTTCCTCAAGTTTCTGTATGGTCCTCTCAGACTATTTGTCGGTATGAGGACTGAAGGCGGTGCTCAGACGCAGCTGCGTCCCAAAGGCCTCCTACAACCCCTTCCAAAGCCAGGAAGTAAAGCGAGTTTCTCGATCAGAGATTATAGACGATGGAACACCATGAAGATGTATAATCTCTTGAACATAGAGGCGTCCCAAATACTCTACTAAGCCCTGCTCTCTGATCAGTATGAAGTGGTCCGACTTGGTGAGTTCGTGGACGATCACCCAGATAGAGTCGTGTCCTCTGGATGTACATGGAAGCCCCATCATGACATCCATGGATATCCCATCCCACTTCCACTCCGGGACCTCTAAGGGATGTACCATGCCTGCCGGTACCTGGTGCTCTGCCTTCACTTACTGACAAGTGAGGCATCGTGAAGTGAACTCTTCTACAACCTCCTTTATACCCGGCCACCAGTGATGTCAACTGAGGTCCTGGTACATCTTCGCCACTCCTGAATGTAACGCTAGAGAGGATGTGTGAAACTCTCTCAACACTTCCTCCTGTAATGCAATTGGTATGATAGTACGTCCCCTGAAGAGGATGACGTGCTCCCCTCCTTCAGAAAACCCATTAGGCAAATGCCCTGTGGATATTGGAGCACGTCACATCTCACAGTCAATGTCCCCATGTTGTGCCTCTATGACTCACTAAAGGAGTAGAGGAGTGACTGTGAGTGATTGTAGAAAGGATGATCCATCTCTATCCACAATGGATATCTGCAATGTGGCTAGCTACTCCATCGCCTCTTCTAATAGTTGAAATCTCGATCTCTTAATGAGTGCATATTCTACTATGGTCCCCTTCCTAGGAGTATAGACTATCTTGAAGCCATTGTCCTAAAGGAACTCGATCCATCAATGTTGTCTTAGGTTCATGTCCATCTATGAGAAGATTTTCATGCGACGTTGGTGGTTAGAGTAGACTGTAAAACACTCACCCATCAGATAGTGGCGCCACATCTTCAAGGCGAATACCACTAATGCTAACTCCAAGTCAAGGGTTGCATAGTTCTTCTCATGATTACTTAACTGCTGTAAATCGTATGCAATCATTGCTCGCTCCTACATCAGGACACACTAGAGTCTGGCCCCTGATGCGTTGCAGTATACTACGTACCCAATGCCCTCCTCCGGTAGCCTCAAGATGCATGCACTGGTCAATCTCTTTCTCATCTCCTGAAAGCTCTATTGGAATCTATCTGACCACATGAAGGGTTTCCCATTCTTTTTCATAGCTGAAATCGGTTCGGTAACTCTGGAAAAGTCTAGCACAAATCTCCGATAGTACCGAGTGAGACCAAGGAAACTCCGCACCTCCGTCACACTCCTAGGTGGATCCCAAGCAAGTACCGCCTCGATCTACATTGGGTCCACTGCAACCCCATCCTCCGAGATGATGTGACCTAAGAAATGAACCTCTTGAATCCAGAACATGCATGTCGATTTATTGCAATAAAGCTGGTGCTCTCGGAGTGTGTCCAATACAACATGCAAGTGGTAGGCATTCTTCTCCTTAGTAGTGGATTAAATCAGTATGTCGTCGATGAAGACTATGACAAAATTATTGAGGTAAGGCTGGAAGATCCTTTTCATGAGACCCATGAACACTACTGGAGCATTGGATACACCGAAGGGAATAACCAAGAACTCATAGTGTCCATAATGTCACCTGAAGGACATCTTCTACACATCCTTGTCTCGAACTCTGAGCTGGTGATAGCCTGACCTGAGGTCTATCTTCGATAACCATCGAGATCCCTTGAGATGATCAAAGAGGATTTCAATCCTCGGGAGTGTGTACTTGTTCTTTTAGGTCACCTGATTTAGGCGATAGTAGTCGGCAAACAGTCGTAAGCTCCCATACACCTTCTTGGAGAACAGAATCAGAGAAGCCTAGGGTGAAACACTGGGTTGGATGAATCCCTTTCCCCTTAAGTCCTCCAGCTATACGCACAGCTCACAAAGCTCAGCAGGAGCAATCCGATATGTTGTAGTAGATATCAGTGTTGTCTCGGGGTACATGTCAATGTATAAGTCTACCTCTATGCGAGGAGGTAGTCCTGGAATGTCGTCAGGAAAAATGACTGCATACTGATCCACCACAACAGGAAAACTCGGACTCCGCACCTCAACCACTCCTAGGATGATACTTTCCAACTAATGTGTTATCAGCTGCCATCTCCTCTGCTTAAGTCCATCCTGCACTGCAAAGGCTCCCTTCTCACAAGTGAATGTGAACCTGGTCCCATCTGTGTGGACACACCGCACTTTTCACCTAATGCAGTCAATCTGAGCACGGACTCTAGACAACCAGTCCATACCCATGATGATGTCGTATGGCCTCGACGCCGCTACAAGAAGATCCTAACCAAAGCTCTCGTCTCCTCAAGCAAGCTCACAGAGTTGGCACCAGTGCGTAATCATCAAGTCATCACCCTTAGGAGTATCTTGCCGTAAAGATCAAGCCTACGACTCCGTCGGAATCTCCGAGCTCCAAACAAGGGCAGTGGAAATAAAATAATTACTCACTCATGTGTCTATAAGTACTACAAAAAGGGTGGAGAAGACACCGATAATAACTCGAATCATCTCAGGTGTGCGGTGGCCATAGGCCTTGACTGCCTGGAGCTGAGCCTTCCCCTATCTTCCAGCTCACTATTGTCGAGGTGGTCCTCTTGGTGGTGGTGGTGGTAGAGCCTCAAAACATCGTCCCCCACCCGCTGCTCAGCTAACTCCTCTGCCTTGTATGCCTGCTCCCTATGGACTACCACGGTCGAACCTATGCCTCTACCTGGAAGGTCCCTCTACTATCTACTGCTCGTCCACATGGCGGGTAGGGCATTCCTAAGCCATGTGACCCTGCCCACCGCATGCATAGCACTGTCTGCCCCTCAAATGGTTGGCTCTGTTTTGTGTTCCCCGCACCTCCAAACCAGTATCCTAGGGTCACCCACCTCATGGCCTTTTCTGCATGGACCTCTATGAAATCTGCCTAATGCAGGCTGTCGAAGACTCCGCTACGTGTCACTCTACGATGGGTCTCACTACTGGCATCAGCTCAGCAAGAAATCTCTCCACAAGAAGGGATCACTCCAGCACTCCTGCCTCCGTCAGAATGCTGAGGGAGATCATCGAAGCCCTGATCTCATGCCTCCATCCCTTCTTGAAGGTCCGGGCCCAGAAGAATGGGTCTCGTACCATGTCCATGGAGTAGCGTGAGAGGTCAGTGAACCTCGCTGAGTACTTAACTACTATCATACTGACCTTCCACAGATGAAGTAACTCCTAAATCCGCACCACACGAAGGGTCATTGGAACAACCTCCTAGTGGAGGAGACTCTCGATGTCTGTCCAAAGTAGAGATGCCTCATCAGGAACCTTGGGCATTGGGCTCCACCATCTATCTGCTTCTACATGCAATAGATTCGCAGAAAGGATCACCACAAGATCAGCTGATGTCCTTACTAATCTGAAAACTCTGATGATAGCCTCCATCCAATCCTCAGCTGCCTGAGGGTCCATATCTCCATGGAACGAGGGCGACCTCTGTCACCGAAACTCGTTCAGTGCACTCAAGTGACATGCACTCTCTGATGTTGGGGCTGGTGGTATCGGTGGCCCAGTGGGTAGTGGTACCGCTGGTGCCTTTGCTGTGATGGGGCCCTGCACCATGGCCTCGTCACTTGGTGGGCTGCCATCTCGCACATGACTCAGAACCCTAGTTGACTAACTTTATGGGGCCATTTTGATATGAAACAGGTGCGCCACGGTCAAACAGTATACCTGATGAGCTGACACAAATTAATCACAAAGAAAACTTTTGAAACACATACGAAGTCAATGTTTTCGTGCATTGAGTCAGAAATCAGGTGTCAGGGTCCTGGTTTTTGGATATGTTAGCCGCCACACCAACACTGGGCTCCCTGGACTAATTACCACACTTAGTACTCTTAACACCATTGCTTCACAGAAAATAATAATTAGAGTACTGAGTTCTGCAGTAGAACCGACTCCTCTGATACCAATTTGTCACGACCTGTCCTCGGGGCCTATGTCATGACTACGCCAATCCCGCCTCCTATAGGTCAGGGGATATCGACTAGCTCCAAAGGCACAAATCCTGGTAAAAGGGAATGCATTGCCTTTATAAAAGTAAAAAACCAAACAGAGTACGCAAGTGAAGTATGCACTAAGTAAAACTGTGTACAAAAGTAAGTGCTGAAAAGTAAATGGGCCAGTATACAAACCCAAGATAATGTATTGTACAACTGAAAAGAATGCACAACAGTAGTAATGTAAAGAGGTAACCACCGAGTGTTCCACTAGATATTTCACCTGAAAGGTCGGTACAGATGGTCTCCTCAGCTCATCGGGTCCGGTTGTCCGCCTCATGTACGTCCCGCCAAGTGGTCCACCTCCGGGTACCGTCCATCTCAACAAACCTACACCTCGATCAGTTTGTTTCGTTGTCTACATCCCACACAAATTAGTGGGGGCATAGCCCGTGCAGGGGTGAGTATACGATACTCAGTAGAGACCCCGAGACCCCCGAAGGTCTCCCAGAATCCACAAAGTATAAACCAGAAAGGAAAGATACAATCACGATTTATCAACTAACTCTACTTAGGTATATTCCTATACATATACATAAGTCATCAATTCCAGTTCGACTCCAACTCTCAAGCTCAAGCACAACCCAGTCCACACAGGAAAGAAGTCAATCACATCAATGATAATGATTGAAAGTTAGGACTCAGCTCATATAGGTATACTACCCATGAAGAGGGGTGGAGATGATTAGATGTCGCCACTGAATCATATCCTCTGAAGATCTCACGTAGGATCCTAGTATAGAAGTCATTGCTGCCAAACCCACAGAGGATCCATGTACAGTCGTCACCGCTACCGAACCCATGGAGGATCCAAGTATAGTAGTTGTCACTTCCGAACCCACGGAGGATCCATGTACAGTAGTCATCACTACCGAACCCACAGAGGATATATGTACAATAGTCATCACTGAATAACCCATAGAGTATCCATGTATAGTGGTGGTCGTCGTCAAACCCACAAAGGATCCCAGCACGGTAGTCTTCGTAGTCGCAGCCAGCTCTAGGGTTCCCGCACACAGCACGCTCAATTCTGGGAGGGTCCACTCCTCGAGCCAAGGGCGCGATACATCAACTAACATGAAGTCCATATTTTATGTATCCCGAAGTTTCGTCTCATCAAAGGGAACCCAACGCAACAGACAATGCGTCAATCAGATGTCTGGTCTGAGAGATATTGGATTTTTCATTCTAGGGGCCCGGTTAGAAATACGATCGTTTCTAACCCTGTCGTTATCGAAATTCATCCAAAACACAATTAGAGTATCTCAAAAGGACATCCTCATCGTAAGGGTCCCAGTTCCGTAGACGTTCCGTCAATCGGACATGCGGTCATTAAGTGATTCATGATTAACTGAAAATGGGAACAGCCTGTTAGGCCCAGTGGGCTGGCGGGTCCGACCCCGCAGAGGGTCAGACCAGCCCGGTGAATCGCGCGGCCGAGCTTGAGAGGTGTGGCCCGGCCCGAAGGGGCGCGGCCTGGAATGTGAGGGCACAGAACGGCCTGGAACGGTGCGTCCAGGCCCAGCACAGCCCGTCCCGGAGAGGCCCCGCCCGGCACGGCGGGGCACGGGCCGGCACGGGGCGGCCCAGCAGGGTGCGGCGCGGCCCGGCCGGCCATGGCTCGACGCGAGGGCCGACCAGTACTATGGGGAGGGGGCGGACCCCCTGCTAACCGAACCAGCAATTCCAAGTGGCGTCACCATCCTAAACTAGCCGGTTGAATCCGGATGGCCTTCTTGGCGTAAGCGGCCCGCTCGAGCGGGCCCCAGTTCGTTCGGCGCGGCGCCGTCCTTGCATCGTGGCTCTCCTCAGCACTGCCATCCCTCGGGCCGGCTAGTGCATCCACCAAAGTGGCCTGGGGAATGCGGGATGCGGTCTTCCACAGTGTGGCGCCCCTTGTGGAGCAGTGTTCCTCCTTTGGATCAGCCGGCTTTAGCTGGCTGGTTCTTCATCGGTCGAGCGGCTCGTAGTTGCGGGCCGTGGTTCCTCCCCACGTGGCTGGCGCTTTCATTTGTCGCCACCTCTATTCCTCACTACCTTTTTCTAACATGGTCTCAATAGCATATAAAAGAAACGACGGAGGGTCATCGGGCTGTGTGTGTTCAGCCCGCGCCCTCCGTGTTAGGTGATAACAGTTGGCCGAATTCGTTTCAGAAAATTCAACGAAGAACAAGATCAATTTTAATCAACTAAAATTTTATATAATCTCCCTACCTCGAATTAAGGTTTGCAGAAGTCGAAATCACGGAAGACGACGTTGGTGTGTGTTTGAGGAGGAAGCGGTGTCTCCTCACATGTTGCATATAAGAGGAAGGAAGGCCTGTTGTCTCTCTTCGTGGATTCAGCGTTCATCGTCAAAGAGGTGTCGTTCTTCGTGGAAGGATGGTGTTCTTCAACGAAAGTGGAACTCTCTTCTTCTTTTACACAAGAGCTCTCTCAAATATCCTCCCAACACAACTTGTGGCAGAATAAAATAATAGCTAAGGCAATTATTTTATTAACACTTGAAATTCGAAATTCAAATAACTTAATTAATTAATTGAAGAGGTTGGATTCATTAATTAAGGTGTGTTGGAAAATAATAATGAGAGAGAGAGAGAGAGAGTTCTCATTCAATAAGGGGAGTTTTCAAAGAATTAAATAAAGGGGTTTTAAGGGAGTTTAGGGAAGATAAAAGGTTGGGGATCGTGTGGGCCCCACCTCACAAATATCCACACATGGGAAGTTAGGTGGTTCTAAGTCCCACCCTTAACTCCCCTTTATAGGATATAACTACCATTGATATAAATAAAATTGTGTATTTTCATTTTTTTTATTTCATTCTAAATCCCCAAATATTAATTGTCAACCCGCTTAAAACGCAACTACAGTAATGATCCCCTTAATCAATTACCAGCGCAGCGAGTTCCTCGGTGCCCTCAGATTTCGATTTCGAGCACCGGTTCAAAAGATAGAAAAACACACCCGTTCGTTCACTGAATGTACCCGAGCTAAACATCAGAAAGTAATTCCGAGCACACCGGGCATTGGAATCAGGCGCAGTCAGAAACTACGTACTCGTAAAATCCCAAAGAATCTATGAAAAACATTTCATTGAAATATACGGGTATTTACAAAGTGTCTCTTCAATCATCTATGACTAGTATCATCACAGTCTTGAAACATCCAATATAAGAGTCATACTCCCATTGTCAATACTATTCTCCATACCAATTAAATATCATTATAATCCCTTATAGAATTGTGTATAGATATTCATAACCCACAATAAATCCATCAACAATTATAATGATTAAAAGTGTCCATTCTAATAACACATTAGAGACTAAATAAGACACCAACTACAACCCATTTCTATATAATATTTCACTTGATCGTCTCAATTCAATAATCCCCTCATGATTATTATAGCCACTAATGTCTTACAATTCACTCCCAATTATTTTAATTCACATATGCAACATATCAAACACTGAACTAGATATGTCCTAACATCAATCTCACATTTCTTGGAAACCAATTATAAGGACCAAAAGATCATGCCTCTATAATTTAACAAATTTTTCCACCAACCCAATATTTTCATAGGATCAATAACTAATCTATTAATTCTAAAAAACAAGATGAATATTTCTTCAATAAAATTTTTATGAATCTAGTGTCACACATAACCAACACATACATGACCTTTCAACCCTAGACATTTCCTAAAATCCATACGAACACTCGTAATCTGATTCATGGTAGACTGATCTAATGGAAATATGATCCAATGATATCACCCATTATCTTACATGGTCTCAAAAATTACCAATATATTCATTTTGTTTTATTCTATATCATAAATAAATAATCACTCTCACAAGGTTCATTTTCAACTGAACCATGACCAATACACCTAACCCACAATCCGTGTTCCTATTTCTTGTAATTTTAATGAAATTTTAAGAAAGTATCATTCATTCAAGGGATATTGCATCATTACCCACAAAAAATTTATACATAAATAAAAAATTAAAATATCCTCGGGCTCCCACCACACCATAAAATTTAAATTTAGAACCATCAAGACCATAAATAAATTAATCATCCCCTCAAAAACAAAACATGTTACCAAATTCATTTTTTATAAATACTATTTTCAAATATTTACAGGGTTATGCATTGGACCTATAGGTTCAGTTATTTAGAGTGTCAAAATGAAGATATATGTGAGAAAATAATAAATGACATTAACGAAACATTATATAATAGAACACTTATCCTCAACATAATACGATAAAATAATTTAACCATCCATCAAATATTTAATTCTTCAACACAACACATTAGGGATCCATCAATGTGGCATCGAATACTCATACTAATTGAGTAAGGGTTTATATACATCCCCTCCATAATGTGACAATAAAATAATTTCTATAAAATATTCTACACTAACACACACATAACTTGTCATCGTATGAAAATGGTATAGTTAGCTAAGTAGATTATCTTCAACATGTTACATTAAAAAATTATATTTTTTGTTGAAAAAATCATAATGGATACCCTTAATAAAAAGGAAATATTATACAAGAATTCTTAAATAGTATGAATTTTATGAGAAAACCATGATTAATGTACACAACTTCTTACTAATTTTCTAATACTGATAACCATAACTAAGAACAACTAAAGAACATAAAAAATAAATATTCCGCAATACGAAGATATTAAAAAAAATGAAACAATTACATAGCTATAGTGACCATGGAGTCCTGGAAAAGAGTTGATCAAAACTCACCTACTTTAATTCCATCCTAAAATCTAACCAAATCTAGATCACCATTTAAATATCCCTATAAATTAGAAATAGGACAAAAATATAGTACTAATTTTTTATTCCTTTATTCGCTCAATTGTTTTACTATCCCTAGATCTAGACACGTCACAACGGATAGCAGAACTCTTCATATTCTAAAGAATAATGACTTGTGGCAAGGACATTGTACAAATTATTGCAAGACTATTCCCTATAATTGGAGTTCAATAATATTTGGAAGATCCATAACATAAAAAATTAATAATGATATAACTGGTAGATAATAAACAAAATTTTATATTAAATAAAATATGTATAATAATATAATCATAAATCAGTTAATATCAAACTGGGGTCATCACATAAACAAAATAATAAAAAAACACCAAACTAGATACCTATTTCCCGATAACACCGTCTTTAATACACGACGAGATTCTCCATCCCAATCGCATTAATATAATGTGATATGCCCTTAATGAAAAATATTATTCATTAACAAGAACTAGAGTGGGAATTAATTGTGTTAGAAATTAATAAAATTTGCGTCTTCCAATTCTCCATTAGTATAAAAAATAATATATGTGTATGAATGATGAAAATATTAATATCATGTGATCATGAAAATAATTGTTAAAAAACTGTGCTGCTAAGTCTCTATGTGTATTAGGTAATCAGGTTCTAAGGAGGCCGCTATAAAAAATGATCCTTCCTACTTAAACCCCATACTAGTATATCATCTCCAAATCATGTTATTATACTTGTAACACATCATAAACCTATGTAATGATGGTAGTTAAAACAAATTAATGTTACCACTACATGGTGGCATGGTGTTAATTCCCACATATATTTCATATATCATCTATTATCACACAAGGGTAGACACACATCAGGCTCTGAACTCTGTCATATAATTCAAGGTAGATCCTAAAAAGATATCTGGACCACTAACATCACACTCAGTGTATAGACTATCATCCAGTCCTCACACCACATCATAGTCTGAACAATCATCTCACTCAATATTACACACTATCATGACCATTTCCTTCAAACATAGGTTAATGTGAAAAGTAACTTTTTTTCAAACAATGGGTTCTAATATTACTTCATCCATGCAATATGATTCATGATATTACAAATATTCATTGAAAACTATGATCTCATTGCACTCATTTGGATCATTCATGTACTATATCACGCGATGGAGGGACACAAATCTAGATCCTCTCCCATAGAATTTTATACCTCCTATGAAATGAAAAAATCCATGAAAAAACCAGGAAATATAAATTTTTTCTTGGACCTATCACACAATCTCACAAGCTCAAAACCTAGGAGCTAGTTAGTTAGACCTAGACCAAAACATCAACGAAGATGTTATTTAACCTGATAGAAAAACTAATAGGCTAGTGTAGACCAACCTTGGTATTTATTAATAAATTATAATCTACCCTAGTGCCCCTAAATTAATACCTCATCCATTATACATCATATGAATCAGATTTCCACAATTAGGTTCTCATCCTCATCCAATTGGCACATCACAACCCTCAACTGGGTTTTATCTCTCATAAAAATTTTATTAGCACTCAAATTATCATTTAAATGAAAACCATAATTGTTTCCCAATACTATTACATGAGTACACCTCTCAATAAATGTATATAAAAAATCACCATCAACCCATAAAATTTTTCTCATTACCAAGATTGAGATGTTCTCCTATTTTACCAATCACACTAGGCTAACAACTATTATTCTTATAAAACTATCCATTGGATACCCCCTGAGGGTACACACATCAACAATCACTCATTGATACCTAATTATAGTCTCCCAATAACTCATATAATACCTTAAAACCTAGAATAAATAGTTATGATGTGTTTTTGAAACCAATCATGAATGAATGACTACATTTTTTATCCTAAAGAGGATTATTTCCATGATCTTGATTTTATTAATGAATTCATAAAACATATATATTTCATTAAAACCCCAGAAACAATCATTCATTGGGAAACCATGAAAAAATAAGAATATAATGTTGTTATAGTGTTACGACCTACCTCTAGAAAATAGTTACCAAACAAGAGGTGATTTTAATATCCTCAAATAATTGCATCCTTGCATTATCCATACTTGTACCTTCAACCAAGCCGCAATATCCAACTATTTTACATAAATAATTAATTATAATTATTAATACGTTATTTTATAGAATTAAAGTAAATATATATACTATCTACCAAATTCACTATGAATAAATGATAATCTGAACCTAAACCCAACAATGTGGGTAGATCTTCCTATGATTTCTTCTATAAAAACTTGAAAAACCACATTGTCTTCATCTGATTATACCATGGTATAGAGGAATTATTCCAAACCCCTAAAAAATTCATCCAAAAATTAGATATTTATAAATAAAAATGTAATAAATTTGAAAATGAATTATCATATATTAAAATATTTTAAGAACATTACAATAATATCCCCAATGCACAATGGTTCTAGGGGTTCTAGATTGGGGGAGGATCTAGAAAAAATAATTCTCTTTGAAGGCTCTAGTTCCTAAATACCTATGGTTAAATACCAAAAACTATTCTTTTACAAATAAATAGATAAAACAACAGGAAATACCATACAGTGAATCTATTTTGGTCTTAGATAAATTCCTTCCATCACATGTGAAATTTATATTCAAATTAAGGTCGCATGGAATAATTGTTTTTGCAACAATAGGGATTAACTCTCTACTAACAACCATCATTATGGGTCCTATTTGTAGTGATGTGAATGGAAGTGTCAACATCATTAGACTGATGAATTAATCATCTTCTACCACTCTACCTCTATATAGGTGTTCATTGTGTGGCATAAGTATTTCAACTTATATTTTTTTCTTAACGTCATTTATTTAAGTCCACCATCATTTCCCAAACACACAATATAGAACATGAAACACTTACTAGTCCTCAATCATCTAATAAAAAATATTCTTATGATGTCATACTAAAGGATTTATGATATTGATCACTACATAATAAATATCCGTAATTCTATTATAAAAATTAATACCGTCTTTGTATGTAATAACTTTAAGATTTTCAGGACGATATAACAACTATATTATTTTCTAGCCATAATTATCACTATTTATTAAAATAAATGAATAAATAACAAATTATATAATTTAAGGAAACCCTAGATTCATCTATATACTGTTCTTTGACATTAATTTTTATTATTTACTGCAATAAACTAAAAATAGTGGATTTATCTTTGGTGGATGGGTGGTTTTTTGGGTGGTAATGATATTTGTAGATAAAAAAGTGGAAACTGGAAATGAGTTTGTAACAAAAATGATGAACAAATATAATCATCAATAAAAAATTCCATCAATTATGATTTATTATAAAGTTATAGAATTATTATTTTGATGATGTCTCATTATTCACGTAAAATATTTATGAAAACATGTATATTAATATTTTGTCATTATTATTCTACTTCTATTTAAAAAACACATTTTTCATTAAAATAAACTTCATGATTTAATAAATTAAAAAATTCATAGATGAACATTTTTGATAAAATTATTTTAGGAGGCCATATTTTCATGGAAGAAATCTCACCTAGTTTCCCCCACATCATTTCCCATATGTCACGTGATAAACACTGGGGTTTTTGAAGTGGTTTTATGTTTTTCAAATTAATTAAATTTTCTATTCAGGGTTTCTATGAGTGATTTCCTCATGATTTGTGGGAAAATAGATTAGATGGGTGTGGTTCATATGATTTTGGTTCGAATGAAATAATGATGGGCTAAATAATTATCACTAATAGAGAATATCATTGTGGATTTTTGTTCAAGGAGATCAAGGATTGGAATAACTAATTTGGTACACTATGGCATGATAATGATATAAAAGACACTATTAATTCTTTATGACGACATTATGGTATTGAGAAAGGGGTTCTTGTAACTATGGTGGGAATTATAGTTAAATATGGAATATTAGCAAAAACATAACTACAAAATATGTAATTTAGTGATGAAAATAACATTTAGTATATTTTGATTGGTATGGTTTATGTATTTTTCACATAATTATTTATAATCTAACTCATAGTTTCACAAAATACTTCTTATATAAAATACCATCGAGTTACATCATTATATATATTATGAAGTCAAATATATCATGTGATACACTATGCAATTTTTATATATATTTCATATAGATTTTATTATTTGACTCATGTATCTATGAGTAAATGTAATCTAACACTATTTTCCACACACAATTTAATTATTAGAAACACTTCATGTATCATTGGATAAAATTGTTATGGTTGTAAAATGATACAATAGTGATTATAACTATGAGTTACACATGTAGTGTACATCATAATACACATAATGTATCTCAACATCTATATGAAATGATAAATTTATTAAAGTCTATGCTATAAATAGGGGTCTAAATATCATTTGTCATATGGTTAATGGAAAACTAATTTTTAATCATTGTGGATTTTATGATCTAATTTTTTGGGTCTTCTACTTGGAAACCTGATTTTTTTAAACATTAGTGTTTTCAATTATAAAATTTTCTAGTCTATCTATTTGTAATTAAAGGTTATATGAAATAATATTGTGGTACATTAAATTTTTTAATCCATATTTTGAGGAATACAAATGTTTATAATCATCGTGGAGGATTAAAGGAAAATAAATCACTTTGTGAAAGATTATATTAGGTAAAAATTTCCAAATATTCATCTTACTATTTAATAATCTACCACATTATTTGGTTATGAGATATGTAGATCATGATTAGACCCCATACTCCCATGACCTCCACATGGTTTGGATTTCTCATATGATTGTTAGATTTAATAACTCTACCTTGTAAGTTGTTCACTATCCACAATATATGGAGAAAAGTAAAACACCATATAATGTATTCCACTGGATGATATTTAGATCCCATTATATAGATATTTAAATGCATGTAGGTGTGTTTTGTTGGTTAGATTTTACGTAATTGTTTTTCAACATATAATGATATATATTCTTGTGTAAGATTAATTTCCTAAAATATTTTGTTAATAAGGGAATTATGCCTTTGGTGGTGCGGTTCGAAACTCCCTGAACTAGTGTGCACACCCACTTCTGTAATTTTTTTCGTACTATGGTTTATGTTATTATAATGGTAAGGTTTATTATTTTGAATGTTTTAAGATTGATTATTTATCATTAATTCATGGATTCCATCAAGAAAAAAACAATTGGGATATAAAAATCAGTTATTGAAATACTTTTAAAATTATAAGAATCACACGATCCTCCTGGGAAAAAGCATTCTTGAAACTCTACTTTAATTAATGTAGACATTAAAATGTCATAGAGAAATATAGTTGTAGACCATTTATGTATTTTTTCTCATTTAAAATTTATAATCATATTGTGTATATTTGAGTTATGTTATATCATTTTTATTAATTTATTATTTTAATGTAAACCAACATTAATTTATTATATTAACAAATTCAAGTGATTTGGTTCCACACATATTTAGACTATATAAAAAAACGATGTTCATATATGGTCATAGTGAATACAAAACTAGTTTATAATATTCTGAGAAAGCAACTAGCGGTTATTTTGGTAAATTTTGGTGTAAATGAACATTGATGTTGAAGATTAATTAATTTATCATTATATTGATTTTGATCAACCCAATGTATCAAACCCATTGATATTATTGACCATGTAAACTAATCAATTTATATGATTTTTTATAAGGAATCATTTTATTATACATATGATTTTATATTAATGAAATATATAATGCTTAATTGATATAATATATTAGAATGATGTCTGTTTTTATTGATGTACTATGGATTTTTTTATTGTATGTTATTGTTGTATAAGATATCTAATTCATATTATTCATTCAAAATTCTACTCAAAAATTCCTTCCATCTTGGTTGTATAATAATCTTATTACTAGCCACTGAGGAACCCCAATGGGATGATTCATTTCAATGTGCTCTAAGAGAGGTTGATTTCTAGGTTGGGGGTTTAACATTAAAATTTATGTGTTGATTTATATTATATTTTATATTAGTGTTTATAAGTAGTTGTATTTATTTCATTTTAAGGAAATCTATTTTCCTATCGAAGCTGACGTATCAATTACTGTGGATAAAATAATATATTAGTTTTATATTAGTAATCGTGATATAGTTTCATTATATAGTTAGGATGGATTAAATAAAATAAAGTGTTCGGTATTGATCTTTCATAAACATAAAATATTTGGTCAATAAAGTATTATCACATTCATCTGAATTTATCAAATTGAATAATGGATTCTAGCCAAAACTGTAAAACAATTATTTTTGTGAAATTCATTGATTAGACTAAGATATTTATAAATCCTCCCATCATTAACCATTTTCAATATTTTTAATTGATTTAGACACGCAATACATAGATAATATTTTTCCATGATCAAATTATGTTTCTCCCCAATTTATCCTTATTGCAAACCTTTATTTATAAGATATGTTTGTTCTTCATGATTTAATAGATAATATTTTATAATATATACAATGTTTGTATTTTGATGATATAAGCATCATTTTTTTTTCAGAATAAGGATGAAACATTATTGAAAGAGAAGTTAATGTTGTGTTATAAATTCATCTACATATTAGTATAAATACATGATGACCATAATATGGAAAAAAATAAATATATATAAGTGTACTATTTTCCTTAAAATAATGATAAGGAGAATGTATAGTTTTTTATGATTGATATTACAGTCATTAAGGAGTAATGATCAATGTTTTTAGATACTATACAGGTTATAATAACAATGAGTGTGTGCAGATAACAGCCCTAAAACATCATAATGTATTCCAAATACATGATATGTCATGGTAAATATTTTTTCTTACTAGATTTAGTAGAGCCTTTATAGAATATATCTAGTGGGATTATAATCTCATATAACATAACATATTAAAGAGTCTATGATGGATCATTGAAAATTTACTATTATTATCAAATACACACCCTTTCTATAGGATCACAATATATATTTTCCAAATGGAATCAAAATATTAGCAACTGATAGACCACCATAATTTATGTCGAAATGATATTTGAGACTTTGATATTATTATAAAAGTATCCATCCCTGAATCCATTATGATTTATAACATAGTTTTGTTGGTGTTTTTATAAATATGTAATTATTTTATCCACTCCCATCATCATCATCATCTATCTTTTTCAACCATGAATATAATAAAATCAGTTGGATCTATGGATGAAATGCATAATAGAGGACCATGTTCAGTGAAATATTTTATTATTGAGGTATGATTTCCCCCACTATTTATGGGCCCTCATACTTTCCAAAGTAGTCCATTTTTTCATCATATAACAAATGTTTCATTATTGGAGATTCCCATAAATCCCATACTATCACCATTATTATCTATAAGATTCCAACAATATCAACCATCATTCGAAAATTTGTTCTTCTAATGTGAGTATAACCATATTGGAGAAAGTGGCCTTCCTTTGGATATCATCTTGGAATTGGTGAGATTCATTGTTACTAATCTCTATATGGAGTGATTAACCATTATTATTATTTAAATATTTTAAATGGTTTTTTAGGTGTGGTTGATAACAATGTCAAAAATTTATTGGATCCCCACTTGAATGGTGAGGATATATTACCATCATTTTTTAAATTTATACCTCTTTGGAATATATTAATTCACTATGAAATATATTTTTCATAAGATTTAATCTCTTGTGAATTTATAGAAATTAATGTGTAGTTAAGATGAGTGACACATGACTATCTTTCAATAGGAGACTGGTATACACATGAACTTGTATAATTGATATGGTATTTAATTGTTTCTATATTGAATGGTGAACAACACTATTATTTAATTGAAAATTATTGAAAAATTATTTCCATATATATTTATATTGTATCTCATAAGGTAGTCAATATTCAATGTTTTCTTAAACATTCAGTAAAAGGTTGATAGTAAAATCACTCAGTGTGATTCATGATTCAGAGATCAGTTAATAGCCTTAATTAATATGAATACATAATGATTTATGAGATCACTGTGATAAAACAATTTCATTGTACAAGACACTATAAGAAAAACTTATTTGTCCGTGTTAGTAGAGGTGGAACATGAGAATATATCTATGATAAATTTGATTCTAGAAATTTTTTATCCCCATCGACTGATAATGGTGACATCAAAACCATCTTTTTTATTATAGATGACTATAGTGGCGATCCTTATTTATTTGGATCATTTGACTTGATGCACTATGAAAATTAACAAAATATATTTTCCTGAAGTGAGGATCAATTTTTTCTATATCCCTACTTGGATAGTGGATTTATCTTACTGGTCATATCTAATACAAACGTAGAAATACTACATGAAGAACATTCTAAGAGGGTTTATCCCTCAGGGTAGTATTTCTAATGTATTTTAATGGTTGTTTCTATTACTTCTAAAATCATGTAATATGTTAATTGAAGATGTTTTGTGGAGTTTTTAATTTTTCATCACTCATTATTTCAATGATGTTATTCAATGGTGTAGAGTATACATGGTAGGGTTATCAAAATGGGTGAAACCATCTACATTAGGTTATGTTTGATTGGTCTACCAGATTGGGATGTTTCATTTTTTGTATGGTTTAAAAGGGTATGGTAGTAAATCTATTTATTTTTATCTATATATTTCAGATAGGAGTGATAAAAATACAATCTAGTTGCTTTCAATGGTAGGTATGATCATGTTTGGTTATCATGATGTAGATGTATAGTTTACATGACTTCTTATGATGAGTGTTGTTAATACGACTTCAGTTTCATTTTATAATTGATCTGTCAATGTTATTTCTTATTCCATCATAGCAGCTAATGATAGTGTCACTAACATAGGTAGGAGATATAATTCTACGTTTTTATCATAAAATATTAGTATAAATTTATAGAAACTTTCTCAGTGGTTTAGTATGACTCATATGGATCAATTCCATATAAAAAACCAAAAAAATATATTTCAAATCCAGTTTTCATGGATTCGATCCTGGTTCTTCCTCAAGATCATATAGGTCATAAGGAAATCTTCTCTCAATGTGATCATATGCTACGTGAATCATTGATTTGAGTTTCGAATTCGGTCCCATCTAGTTCGCATAAGAATTTTTCGGAAGTCTTAAAATCCTCTAGGCACCCCTCTTTCTCTGATTTTGTATCCCCCTCCCCTTGTAGGGTGATTAAAAAAGGGAGAGTTACCCATGTTGTGGCCAACCAGATTGATGTTGAGGAATGAGTCAGCCTCTGCATATAACGACCCATACTTTACATACATTGTTATTACTATAGAATTGAAGCACACTTATTACAACATATAACAAAACCAAGAATGGACCATATAGGTATAGTGTCTTTAGAAACTGGGAAACATAAACAACTGGTTCATAAAGAATCTAATTTGCCTCCCATTTATTTAATCATATCTAGAGTCCCTTTTTGGGATATTCTACTTAATAACCTTCTTCCTGACCTGGGGAAATAAAACATACAAAAGGGTGAGCTCAAATGCTCAGTATGGGTAAACAAAAGAAATATCAATCACATCATATACATAAGCACACAACTTTTGGAAATCTTAACCTGCAAAAGAGATCATAATTTCAAAACATGGGATAAATCATGGAAGTGAAATGTAATCACAATAATCATAAATTAAAACATGAAACTTTGTGGCATACACACATAATCATAGAGAATCATTTCTTGTTAGTCAAGACTCATTGCCAAGACTATCTTAGTGGACAAAGTCCCTTTCTGAACCGAGTCACCCTCGTTTCAGTCCTGTTTCACTGAACCGGTATAACCTACCGTTCCAGCCATGTCTATATCACGAGATATAAAATATTTACCCAATGCATTGGAGAGAGATATTGGTCCCACCCATCTCATAATGATACCATTCTTATGTGTGCCACAAAATCTTAAATCATACATCATTGCATAACCCATGTAATAAAAATGGGAATCTTAAACATTGTGACATCATAAAAAAATTCATATAATATAAAGGAATTCATAAAAATAATTCCACCACAACATAATCAAATCAATTTAATAATAGGGATAGAAACATAACCCTGTATTATCTTATATGGAAAATAATTTTGATAAAACACTTGAAATGAATTCTTGAGGAAAATATCCTTTCTTCTTCAAAATCAATTTCTTTTCACAAAACGTCATGAAATTTTAAAAGAAAGAGATTTTTTTGAAAATAGTCATGAAATATTTTAGAGTAAGCTTCCTGAAAATAAGGCTTTATAAAACCGTAAAAATTCGTTCGTGCCGTATAAGTAAAAAAACATTCTTTTCGTACTTTTGCCGGAAAAGTCAAAAAGTACCTCGTACAAAAAACGACAAAAGATTCATTTCATATCTTTTACTAAAAACTCACCAAAGGTTGAAATTGGATTTAAACAATTTTATTTGGATGGAAATAATATTACATATTGAGGAAACATGGATGTGGATGATAAATATTCCGCAGTAAATTCTGAAGTATAAACAATCTCGGATAAAAATTGAGATTTGCGAGATTTTCCCTTACCTTAGGTCCGACTTGCTTTGTAAGTGTCCGAACCTCCTGTATAATGATTTAAATAATGTTATTGAATTATTCCATAATCATACTAATTTTTATGATATCATATATGGTCATATTCTTAGCTTCTTAGTAGTAATATTTCATTGCTACTTGTTATTCGGGTGTTTATAACTTTTTGTTCCTATGCGTGTCTTGTCGAATAAATTCTTATTCATCTCTTTAGGTTATAGATACATCATTTCCAGAATGGTATTAGTGTAATATATATCATATTCATTCATTCAATTCATTTATATAATCATTATGAAATTAAGATCATGTAGAACGAGTCGCATCACATCGTGGAGACGATATTCCGTACGTACGCACGAGTGATGATATCGTTCCTATGATCGTGGAATTGTATTGGAGTGTATGTATACTATTTAAGAATTAGTATCACTTTATAATAGTCATATATAGTCATTATTTACACCATTATACCCATCAAATTAAGGTGGTGGTGGAAAATAGATTACACCACGGCGTGGAGACGGTATTCCGTACGTACGCACGAGCGGTGATTTCTTTTTCCGTAGGATGGATAGATGGTGAAATAGGGTTGTTTCATACTTATAATAACATATAAGTATATTAGTGTTACTGATGTTTTTACTTCATAATGAAACAACTAAAGAAGAAGAAGTGGAAGAAGAAATAAAGATGAAAGAATCGGTAACGGACATTACCTCTTCTTTGAAGTGCTTCTTTGAGACCATCTTTTAGGGCACTAAAATTGGTCTTTGAGGAATACTAGAACCTCTAGGATGTCTCTAGGTAAGTGGGGATGAGGAATTGGCAGGGGTTGGCCGAGCTTGAAGGCTCAAAGTGGTGTGAGGAAGAGGGGGAGGAGGTGTCCTTTTATAAGGGAGGAGAGGGGCACCTTTGGAATAATTAAAACTATTATTTTATTATAAAGTCAATTTCGGTTTTAAATAGCTCCAAATTGATATATTTCTAAGATAAGGTGGGGATGGGTCTAAATACTCTCATCCAATAGAATTTAGACAAGTTTAGGTTCCTATTTTAAAATTATTATTTAGATTTAACATTAAGTTAAATAATTTTACTTTTACCGTGTCTTCTTGTGTTCTTATACTATAAGGTTAGTAAACTTACTATAAGCAGCCAAACGAACCCCAAGTTGTTTATTATTAATATATATAACCTTATCTAAGTCATGTGTCCGAACATTAGATTTTTAGGAATAAAATAACAATTAATAATATAATATTTGTTTTAATAACTATTTTATGTCAATTTTGACACTATTTAGTAATGGATTTTTTGTGACAATAATAACAGAATGATAAGTTCGAACAAAGTTAATTAAATCAATACTAACATGTCATAATAACCTAGAAAATTATTGTAATTCATAAAAAGTCTAAAATTACATTTATTTTGGTTTTTATAACATTAATTATGTCAATATTTCATTAATAAGATAATTACTGCATCATCATTGTGTCATAAATAAATTAATTTATTTAATTTCTAAAAATTAGAAATAAAATACCATTATGTAGTAATGCTTTTTATCTTTATAATTAATATTTATAGTCGAATTTATCTTATGTATTACCCCATATTAAAAATTATTTACTTATTAAACATTGATTTTAACTATTTTATCTCTTCTTTAAATAAAATAATAATAAATGTCCTAATCTAATCCAAGTGGGCCTAAATGGTCATATTTTATTTCTAAGTTTGTTTTTGGTAAAAATTAAACTTGTCCAATAGAATTAAGACACGTGTTAGGGTAATAATAATATCATCTTTACCCTTAATTACCCTATTTACTTTTAACCGTGGTAAAAAAAGTAAAAAGTTACTATTCACCAAAAAATTATTTTTATCTCATTGAACCACATTACAGTCCTTGATATTAACCGTGTCTCTCGGATTTTCGAAATTCCACTCACAGAAGCGGTAAAATTATGTTTTATGAAAAATTCAGTTTTTTAACTACCACTTAGTGGTTTCACTATTCACCAAAAATTGAAAGTTTTCAGAAAAATACCAAAATTTCACCCTAGGCTAATTTCGATATTCCGAATCCAAAAATGAAGTCCATTTTGAAAAATAAAATTTATAAAATTTCAAAAAGTGGTTATTACTATTCATAACGGTTATTTTTAATAATATTTTAATAGCATATCGTTGTTTAGTGAAACTCGGTATTGCGTACGACGCAAGCTATCGAGGAAGGTTGCGATTTCATGTAAAGTAAGACAAGAAAGTGTTGTGTTTAGAAAATGATTCCTTTGATGATTTATATAACATAAAAGTCTCGGGTGTTACATTCTACCCCCCTTAAAATGAATTTCTCCCTCGAAATTCGTCACTTTGTAACAAACAGATGAGGATACCTCTCCCTCATCATATCCTCAAGCTCCCATGTAGCTTCTTCTAATTGGCGGTTCCTCCATAAAACTTTCACCAATCGAGTTGTTTTGTTTCGTAGTACATTTTCGCTACGATCCAGAATCTCTATCGGTCATTCTTCATAAGAAAGATATTGCTCCAACGGTACAACTTCTGAGCTGAGTACATGTGAAGGATCATGTATTTACTTTCTCAGGAGAGATACATGGAACACATCGTGAACTTGAGAGAGATTCGGTGGAAGCGCCAATCAGTAAACTACCTTCCCAACACAATCCAGTATTTCAAAAGGACCGATATATCTAGGGCTCAACTTCCCCTTCTTTCCAAATCTCAAGACTCTCTTCCAGGGAGATATCCGTAAGAACACTTTATCGCCCACTTCAAACTCTAGGTCTTTTCTTCGGCTTTCGGCATAAATTTTCTGTCGACTCTGAGCTGCTCTTATGTGTTGTTGAATAGATCTAACCTTTTCTGCCATTTCATCAACGAGATCAGGTACTAATAGCTTTCTTTCCCCAACTTCATTCTAGCATGTTGGAGTCCTTCATTTCTTTCCATAGAGAGCTACATAAGGAGCCATCTGAATACTGGAGTGAAAGCTATTATTATAAGAAAATTCCACCAAAGGTAGGTGTTGATCCCAACCACCTTTGAAATCCATAGAGCAAGCTCTCAACATATCTTCTAGAGTTTGAATTGTTCTCTCAGACTGGCCGTCTGTCTGAGGATGATAAGAAGTGCTGAAACTCAACTCTGTATCCAATGTATACTGAAGACTTCACCAGAACTCAAGGTAAATCTCGGATCCCGATCAGATATAATAGAAAGTGGTACTCCATGAAATATTACCACTTCCTTTACATATATCCTGGCAAGCTAATCCAGAGAGAAATCCTCTCTAATAGAAATGAAGTGTGCAGACTTTGTAAGATGATCAACTATGACCCAGATAGCATTATTGCCTTTGGATGTTTTAGGAAGTCCTGTGACAAAGTCCATAGTGATGTTTTCCCTTTTCCATTCGGGTATGGGTAATGGTTGTAACATCCCCTTAGACTTATGTCTCTCAGCATTAACTTGCTGACAAACCAAGCATCGAGAGACATATTCAGCAACATCTCTTTTCATGCCATCCCACCAGAAGTACTCTTTCAGGTCCCTATACATCTTCGTGATTCCAGGATGAATAGAGAATGAAGAACTATGAGCCACATCCAGCAGCTCCTTCTTTAATTCGGGGATGGGAGGAACACAAACCCAATTCCTGAACTTTATTATCCCCTCACAATCAAGGTTGAATTCAGGAACATTTCTCACCTTCTTTTGTAACTTGACATCTTCTTTCTGTGCCTCTTTAATCATCACATGTATAGATGGTTGAACATTCATTTGAGAAAGATAAAATTTTTCCCCTTCCATTATAATTCCAAGATCCATACTTTGTAAGTCCATAAATATTGGATCTTTTGTGATCCTCATCCTGGATAAACTAGCATGGTCTTGTCGACTTAATGCATCTGCCACCTTGTTTGCTTTCCCAAGGTGGTAATGGATTGAGCAGTCATAATCCTTAATCAGCTCAAACCATCTTCCTTGGCGCATATTCAGCTCCTTTTGTGTGAAAATATACTTTAAACTTTTATGATCAGTATAAATATCACACCTTTCACCATAAAGGTAATGCCTCTAAATCTTTAATGCAAAGATTACCACAGCTAACTCCAAATCATGAGTTGGGTAATTTTGATCATGTATTTTCAACTGTCGTGAGGCATAAGCTATCACCATATCATTTTTCATAAGAACACACCCCAATCCGTTCTTAGATGCATCACTGTAGATCACAAAACTTTCTCCACTACAAGGAAGTGTTAGCACAGGTGCACTGGATAACCTTCTTTTCAACTCCTTGAAATTCTCTTCACATTCCTCCGTCCAAACAAACTTAACTCCTTTCCGAGTCAACTTGGTGAGTGGATTAGATAATTGTGAAAAATCTTTCACAATACATCGATAATATCCAGCCAAACCAAGAAAACTTCGGATCTCAGTTACTGTTGTTGGTCTCGACCATCTTTCGATAACCTCAATTTTTGCTGGATCCACAGATATCCCCTCTTTGGAGATTATGTGACCCAAAAATGAAACTTTTGGAAGCCAAAATTCACACTTGGTAAATTTGGCATAAAGCTTCTCCTTTCTCAGGGTCTTCAATATAATTCTCAAGTGATCTTCATGTTCTTCCTTGATCTTTGAATAGACAAGAATATCGTCTATAAAGACTACCACAAATTGATCAAGATAGTCTCTAAAGACTCTATTCATCAGATCCATGAAGATAGCAGGGGAATTAGTAAGACCAAATTGAATCACTAAGAATTCATAGTGTCCATACCTTGTACGAAAATCCGTCTTTGGTATATCCTCCCTTTTGACCCTTAATTTATGATACCCTGAACGAAGATCAATCTTGTAAAAGTATTTAGCTCCACGTAGTTGGTCAAATAAGTCATCAATGCGTGGGAGAGGATATTTTTTCTTGATAGTGATCTTGTTATGTTCTCGATAATCAATGTAGAGTCTCATTGATCCATGTTTCTTCTTAACAAATAGAATAGGTGCTCCCCAAGGTGACGCACTAGGGTGTATGAACCCCTTATCAAGATTCTCTTGGAGTTGCTTCTTCAATTCCTGCAACTCAATTGGGGCCATTTTATAAGGTGTCTTTGAAATAGGCAAAGTAGCCGGTACGAGTTCTATTGAAAACTCAACTTCACGATTCGGTGGAAGACCCGGTAATTCCTCCGAAAAGACATCATTAAACTCCCGTACAATGGGCATATTCTTAATTGTGAGTTTCTCACCAACCATTTGAGATAAATAACCTTCATTTAGTGGAATCAATACCCATAAAATGGAAGAAATTTCCACTGGAAGGTTATGTTCATCCTTGCATCGATAGATGATCATAGATTGATCTGGAATATGAAATGTGACTTCCCTTCTTTGGCAATTGATATGATCTCCATGTAGAGAAATCCAATCCATGCCAAGAATCACATCAAATTCCACTATAGGAAGGATCACAAGATTTTCAGGAAGCACTTTCCCACAAACTTCAATCGGAGAAGAATTATAAACTTTTCATGCGACTGTTGTGCCATTAGGTGTTGTCACAGCTAACTCAAAATCTAATTGTTGAGGTAATATGGTGATACCCATAGAAAATTCTTCAGAAATAAAAGGGTGGGTGGATCCAGAATCAAATAAAACATTTTCTAATTTAGAGTGGATGGTAAGTGTACCTTTCACCACATCCTTATCGTACTCCACATCGCTGATAGAAATTGCGTGTGACTTTCCTTTGTATTTAGCCTTAAGAGTTTGTTGACGTCGACCATCATCTTCAACCCTTGGATTAGGGCATTTATTGGCATAATGCCCCATCTCCTTGCATTTGATACATTGAAGTGTAGTAGGTTCATTCTGTGTATCCCTTCCTTTGTTTGCATCATTAGACATCTTCTTCCCATCATCGCGGCATTCAAATTCCCGATGACCTTCCTTTACACATTTGAAACATTTACTTGTCCCATTAAGACAACTCCCTCCATGTTTCTTTCCACACTTTGAGCATAAGGGAAAGATCATCTTCTTTTCAGTGTGCTCTTTAGATTTTCCTTTGAATTACATTTTCCTCTTCTTATCAAACCCATATGACTGATGGGTTACTCCAATTTCAATCTCAACATTGAGAGCACATCGAACGATTTCCTCATAGCTATTGAAGTCCCTTATGGATAAGGCCCTTAGAAGACTTGGTTTTAATCCACTAAATAATCGATCGATCTTACTCTTAGGTTGGATAATAATACCAGAAGTGTACCTTGCATGTCTTGTAAAATTTTCTTCAAAGGTACCAATAGATTCATCATCCTTTTTCTTCAGTTCAAGAAACTCTTTCTCCATCTTTGTTTGGATAATATGAGGGAAGTACTTATTGAAAAATAAGTTCTTGAACTCGTCCCATTCCATGGACTCAATTTCATCCCTTTGCCTCGTATTCTTAATAAGATTCCACCATTGATCAGAATCACCTTCCAAACGATACACAGCTAAGATGATTTTATCATGCTCAGAACATTGAAGAACTGAAAATATCTTTTCAGTAGTACTAATCCATTGTTCAGCAACTAATGGATCAGTAGACCCACTGAATGAAGGTGGACACTGTCTCATGAAGGATTCAACAGAATGTTGCTCCTTACATTGCTCGTTTGGAAGTCCTTCAAGATTCATAGCTTGAGAAAGTTGTGTGATCATGGATACAAGATTTTGCATTCCACCTCCCATAACGTTTGTTTGCTCAAGGGGACAATCATTGCATTGCCCGTTGCATTCCACATTAACACGGTTCCTTCGGGTTCCAGCCATTGACTAAAACCAAGAAGAATAGTGTGAGAAACACTAATTATAATAGGAAAACCACATAATCAAGAATAAAATTTCACACTTAAGGTCTTATCCTAGGTTATTCATGGCCATTTTTAAAACACTAAGATTGTGTTCTATGCTTAGACTTATCCTTAGGGTTCTTACTAAGGCTTTCAAATCCTAGTTTCCAAAGGTTGACTATACCTTCCCTCTGATACCAACTATAACGACCCATACTTTACATACATTGTTATTACTTCAGAATTTAAGCACCCTTATTAAAACATATAACAAAACAAAGAAAGGACCGTATAGGTATAGTGTCTTTAGAAACTGGGAAATATAAACAACTGGTTCATAAAGCATCTACTTTGCCTCCCATTTATTTCATCATATCTAGAGTCCCTTTTTGGCATATTCTACTTAATAACCTTATTCCAGACTTGGGGAAATAAAACATACAATAGGGTGAGCTCAAATGCTCAGTAAGGGTAAACAAAAGAAATATCAATCACATCGTATACATAAGCACATAACTTTTGGAAATCTTAACCTGCAAAAGAGATCATAATTTCATAACATGGGATAAATCATGGAAGTGAAATGTAATCACAATAATCATAACTTAAAACATGAAACTTTGTGGCATACACAAATAATCATAGAGAATCATTTCTTGTTAGTCAAGACTCATTCCCAAGACTATCTTAGTGGACAAAGTCCCTTTCTGAACCGAGTCACCCTCGTTTCAGTCCTGTTTCACTGAACCTGTATAACCTACCATTCCAGTCATGTCTATCTCATGAGATATAAAATATTTACCCAATGCATTGGATGGAGATATTGGTCCCACCCATCTCATAATGATACCATTCTTATGTGTGCCACAAAATATTAAATCATACATCATTGCATAACCCATGTAATATGAATAGGAATCTTAAACATTGTGACATCAAAAAACAATTCATATAATATAAAGGAATTCATAAAAATAATTCCACCACAACATAATCAAATCAATGTAATAATAGGGATAGAAACATAACCCTATATTATCTTAGATGGAAAATAATTTTGATAAAACACTTGAAATGAATTCTTGAGGAAAATATCCTTTCTTCTTCAAAATCAATTTCTTTTCACAAAACGTCATGGAATTTTAAAAGAAAGAGATTTTGTTGAAAATAGTCATGAAATATTTTAGAGGAAGCTTCATGAAAATAAGGCTTTATAAAACCGTAAAAATTCGTTCATGCCGTATAAGTAAAAAAAGCATTCTTTTCATACTTTTGCCGGAAAAGTCAAAAAGTACCTCGTACGAAAAATGACAAAAGATTCCTTTCATATCATTTACTAAAAACTCACCAAAGGGTAAAATTGGATTTAAAAAATTTTAGGTGGATGGAAATAATATTAGATATTGAGGAAACATGGATGTGGATGGCAATTATTCCCCAGTAAATTCTGAAGTATAAACAATCTTGGATAAAAATTGAGATTTGCGAGATTTTCCCTTACCCTAGGTCCGACTTGCTCTGTAACTGTCTGAACCTCCTGTATAATGATTTAAATAATGTTATTTACTTATTCAAGAATCATACTTATTTTTATGATATCATATAGGGTCATATTCTTAGCTTCTTAGTAGTAATATTTCATTGCTACTTGTTATTCGGGTGTTTATAACTTTTTGTTCTTATGCGTGTCTTGTCGAATAAATTCTTATTCATCTATTTAGGTTATAGATACCTCATTTCCAGAATGGTATTAGTGTAATATATATCATATTCATTCATTCAATTCATTTATATAATCATTATGAAATGAAGATCATGTAGAACGAGTCGCATCACATCGCGGAGACGGTATTCCGTACGTACGCACGAGTGATGATATCGTTCCTATGATTGTGGAATTGTATTGGAGTGTATGTATACTATTTCAGAATCAGTATCACTTTATAATAGTCATATATAGTCATTATTTACACCATTATACCCATCCAAGTTAGGTGGTGGTCGAAAATAGATTACACCACGGCGTGGAGACGGTATTCCGTACGTACACACGCGTGGTGATTTATTTTTCCGTAGGATGGATAGATGGTGAAATAGGGTTGTTTCATACTTATAATAACATATCAGTATATTAGTTATACTGATGTTATTACTTCATAATGAAACAATTAAAGAAGAAGAAGTGGAAGAATAAATAAAGATGAAAGAATCAGTAACAGACATTACCTCTTCTTTGAAGTGCTTCTTTGAGACCTTCTTTTAGGGCACTAAAATTGGTCTTTGAGGAATCCCAGAACCTCTAGGATGTAACTAGGGAAGTGTAGAGGAGTAATTGGTAGGGGTTGGCCGAGCATGAAGGCTCAAAGTGGTGTGAGGAAGAGGGGGAGGAGGTGTCCTTTTATAAGGGAGGAGAGGGGCACAATTGGAATAATTAAAACTATTATTTTATTATAAAGTCAAATTTGGTTTTAAATAGCTCCAAATTGATATATTTCGAAGCTAAGGTGGGGATGGGTCGATATCCTCTCATCCAATAGAATTTAGACAAGTCTAGGTTGCTATTTTAACCTTATCATTTAGATTTAACATTAAGTTAAACAATTTTACTTTTACCGTGTCTTCTTGTGTTCTTATACTATAAGGTTAATAAACTTACTATAAGCAGCCAAAAGAACCCCAAGTTGTTTATTATTAATATATATAACCTTATATAAGTCATTTGTCTGAACTGTAGATTTTTAGGAATAAAATAACAATTAATAATATAATATTTGTTTTAAAAACTATTTTATGTCAATTTTGACACTATTTAGTAATTGATTTTTTGTGACAATCATAACAGAATGATAAGTTCGAACAAAGTTAATTAAATCAATAATAACATGTCATATAAACCATGAAAATTATTGGAATTCATAAAAAGTCTCAAATTACATTTATTTTGGTGTTTATAACATTAATTATGTCAATATTTCATTAATAAGATAATTACTGCATCATCTTTGTGTCATAGATAAATTAATTTATTTAATGTCTAAAAATTACAAATAAAATACCATTATGTAGGAAAGATTTTTAACATTCTAATGAATATTTAGAGTCGAATTTATCTTATTTATTACCCCATATTAAAAATTATTTACTTATTAAACTTTGATTTTAACTATTTTAACCCTTCTTTAAATAAATTAATAATAAATGTCCTAATCTAATCCAAGTGGGCCTAAATGGTCATATTTTATTTCTAAGTTTGTTTTTGGTCGAATTACACTTGTCCAATAGAATTAGGACATGTGTTAGGGTAATAATAATATCATCTTTACCCTTAATTACCCTATTAACTTTTAACCGTGGTAAAAAAAAGTAAAAAGTTACTATTCACCACAAAATTTTTTTCGTCTCATTGAACCAAATTTTAGTCCTTGATATTAACCGTGTCTCTCGGATTTTCGAAATTCCACTCACAGAAGCGGTAAAATTAAGTTTTATGAAAAATTGAGTTTTTTAACTACCACTTAGTGGTTTCACTATTCACCAAAAATTGAAAGTTTTCAGAAAAATGCCAAAATTTCACCCTAGGCTAATTTCTATATTCTGAATCCAAAAATGAAGTCCATTTTGAAAAATAAAATTTATAAAATTTCAAAAAGTGATTATTATTATTCATAACAGCTAGTTTTAATAATATTTTAATAGCATATCGTTGTTTAGTGAAACTCGGTATTGCGTACGACGCAAGATATCGAGGAAGGTTGCGATTTCGTGTAAAGCAAGCCAAGCAAGTGTTTTGTGTAGAAAATGATTCCTTTGATACATAAAAGTCTCGGGTGTTACACTGAAAGTTTTCTATAATCAAAAGAGTTATTACACTGAAAGGGGAATGGATGTGGCAGTTTCCAGAATTGATCACTAAAATTGCCTCAGCTTGGGGATTTGATGATTGGAAGATGATAGCTATGGGCAGGGGATTCTTCCATATAGTCTTCCCAAATGATTAATTTAAGAGAAGAGCATGGAGTATTGGCTCTATTTCCCTTAAGCCCGGAATTCATCGAATACAGGAATGGGATCGCAATTTTGATCCCTTCAATGTATCCAACACACATGCTCAGGTATGGGTCCGCATTTATAAGCCCAGTTGGCTCTATTGGCATCCCCAGATTATTTGGGATATAGCATCATCTTTGGGTAACCGAATACAAATGGATAGGAAAACTGATAATCCATGATTTGTCCACTTTGCCCGTGTTTTGATTGAGATTGATATGGATAGCACGTTGGTGGAGGAAGTAATCATTACTACCATGGATGATAGTATCACCCTGGGCATTTTTAAGAAAGGAAGCCAATGTTCTGTATGGACTATAAGGACTTTGGCCATCTCTTTGAGGAATGCAAGAGGACCAGCATCTATGCCTTCTGCAAGATAAAGGGGCATGATGAGGCTGGATGCAGGAAAGCAGCTGATATGAGGCAGAAATATTCCTCTTCTAATGTTCACAATTCAATACCTATGGAAGAGGTTTTACTGGATGATATATTATCCCTTGTTGGTATTATTGAGATTGAATAGGTGCAAAAGAGGTGCTTGCCTCTAATTTTAATCTTACAAATACTACTGTTCAAAAAAAGCCAATATGTGGGGCTCATCCTATCAATGGTCAGATTGATTCTAATGAACAACCTGCAATGTCACTCGATTAGGGTGCTTCCCCTGTGAATCATGCTACTGTTATTGCAGGGGATCCTGATAAGAACAAGGGATCATCCACTATCTCTGACTCTACAACTGCTCCTATTCAAGAGACTTCTCCTCTGATTTTGGATAAGTCTTCCAATCTGCTCCCTACTATTAATTCTGAAGGTCCTTCTTTGAAAGATCATGATCCTAAACCTTCTACTGCGGAGGTATTTACTCACGTCCCATTCAATAAAATTGAAAAGGGGAAGAATGATACAGAGTTAGGAAAAGGAATTGATACCTACACTAATAAGTCCAGTCCTCTCTCTGGGGTTTTTTGGTCAGATTGTGCTTGGGATGGGGATGTGGATTCCCATGAGGATGAAAATGATGATGTTGTAGTATCTGACTCCGAGGTTCTTCATAAGTATACCAATGATAAAGGTAAGGGAAAGGTCAACAGAGATCTTTCTAAGGGTAGGGTCCAAACAAGGGCCATGTCTTCCTTGCATTGATGAAGCTCTTTTTCTGGAATTGCCAAGGGCATGGGAATGCTCCCACGGTCAAGGCCCGTAAGCATTTTTTTATGACCAATAAGACCCTCATCATTGGTATTTCTAAGCCAAGGATTAGGTTTAATATTTGGAAAGCATTCAAATGGGAATCACTTGGTTACTCATTTTTTATGACCAATTTGAATGATTGAAATGTGGAGAGTTTATGGGTGTTCAAGCATGACTCTATCAGTCTAACTTCTTGTACTCAAGGCAAGCAGATTGTTTCTATTGATTTTTTTTGAATGGGAAATCTTACTTTGTTTCATGTGTGTATGCTTCCAACTCCTATTTGGTAAGGATAGAGATATGGGGATACTTGTCTGATTTATCCTCTTCTTTTACTCCCAACTAGATCATTATAGGTGATTTCAATACTGTTTTGAGACAAGATGGAAAAATGGGATCATGCTTTCACAGAATTGCTGCAACTGATTCTTCACATTGCATTAATTCTTGTAACCTCATTGAGGCCTCTATGGTTGGTGATGATTTACATGGGGTAGATATACTATTAATGGGAGGCATGCCAGTAAGTTGGATAAGTGCTTCATTCAAATTGATGATAATAATGGTATTATCAGTGCATCTGGGATTCTTCTTCCCAAAATACACCCTGCCCATAATCCATTGGTAGTGGATATTTCTTCTGCTGGGATGCGTATGGCCCCCATCCCCTTTAATTTCAATAATGCATGGCTTGTGATACATGGTTGTCAGGAGATAGTTATTGATTCATGGAATTCAGGGAGTATGGGATCTGCCTCTCAGATCTTATCATCTAAGCTTAAATCTACTAAGCAGCAGCCTAGGGAATGGAGTAAGTTTACATTTTCAAAGATTGATGCTGATATCTGGGATGCTGAGACTCATCTCCATAACTTTCAGAATGCTTACCAATTGAATTCTATGCCTTCAAGTGATGAAACTCAGGCTATTTCAAGGCTGGATGACTTTCTCAACACAAAGGAGAATCTGGCCAGATCCCTCTACAATATCAAATGGCGTAAAAATGGGGATATTAACTCCAATTTATTTCGTCGTATTCATATAGAAAGGAAATTTAGAATGGGGGTGTCCGCTCTTTTCATTAATGGAAGAACCTTCACTGATGAATCTGAAATTTCTAATGCGATTGTGAGCTATTTCTCAAAGTTATATTCGGAAAATGGGAATGATAATTCTCATTTGATTGCCAAGAATATCATTCCAACCATTGATGATCAGATTAATCTAGATCTGGTTAAGACTTTGGGGGGAAGGAGTTTAGGGATGCATAATTTTCCCTAAATATTGATAGTGTTGCAGGGCTAGATGGGTTCTCTAATAAGTTCATTATGTTTTACTGGGATATTGTCCATGAGGAAGTTGTGAATGCTGTAAAGCGGTTTTTTCATCTCTTCCTCTATGAATTATGGTGCTAACTCCAACTTCATTGCCTTGATTCCCAAGAAGGAGAATGAAATTGACATTAAGGATTTCAGACCGGTGGCTATTGGGAACACCATCCCTAAGATCATCATCAAAAGCATTGCTAATAGGATGTGTCAAGTGGCTAAAAGTGTTATCACCTCTAAACAATTTGGGTTTGTTCCTGGAAGAAGTATCCAAACCTGTATCTTTACTACCTCTGAGTGTATCAATGCTATGAGAAGGAAGATTAAGCAAGGGAATTTTTCCATAAAATTGGACATCTCTAAAGAATTTGACACTATGAAATGGATTTCTCTTCTATCCATTCTCAGGATGCATGGATTCTCCACTATGTTAATTAACCTGATTCATTCTATACTTAGGAGTTCCCAGTTATCAGTCCTTGTTAATGGATCTCCCAGGGGTTTCATTAAATGATTTAATGGCATTCATCAAGGGGATCCTCTATCTAGTCTTTTATTTTCTCTTGCTGAGGACTATCTTAGTCATTGTATCAATAATTTGGTTCAATGTGGTTTGTACAATCTGATTCCAGTTGATAGGGACCTATATTCTCTTTCTCACCTTTTTATGCTGATGACATCCTGCTTTTTGGAAGGACTAATTTTAGATGTGTTAACTCCATTAAAGCCATATTTCGTCATTATAAAGATTTGGATGGGTAGGCCATTAGCATTCGAAATACCATTGTGGTTTTTGGGAAGGGTGTGAGCATCAGAAAGATGGTCAAACTCTCGAGATCTATGGGGGTGAAGAGGGGTTATTTACCTTTCAATTATCTTGGTGTTCCCCTTTTCTAGGGAAGGGTGAAAAGATGTCATCTTGAATTTATCTTTTCCCACATCACTGCTCAAATGGCTCATTGGAAAGGGAAGGCTATGACTCAGGCTGGAAGAATCTGCCTTGTCAACTCGGTGATCACATCTATGTTTGTTTATGCATTTTCTATTTACAGATGGCCTAGGAATCTTATTAAGGAGATTCCAAGGCTTATCAGGAACATCATATATACTGGCTCTATGTTTGAGAAGAAGCTGGTTGTTGTGGCCTGGAAAGATGTCATAAAGCCCATTTAGATGGGGGGGCTTGGAATTAAGGATCTGTTCTTTTTTATTGATTCCCTGATTAGCACGTTTACCTGGAATATCATTACCTCTTCTGATGCTTCATTGGATTTTAGTTTAGCCTGGTTTTCTTCAAGATTGTGGACAACATATCCTCATTATCTCTTTTCTTCTGTTTTTCTTGCTTTGAGGTCTTATTTTAATGGGTTTATGACTTCCTCAAAATGGTTGGTGAGTAGGGATTCTTCCATGAATATATGGAATAGTATTTGGTTATCCAGATCTCTTCAACAAGATGTTATCATTCCTCCCCAAATGTCAAATGCCCAGATCTCCTTCATGAAGGCTGACTGTACATGATTATTGGAGCTTATTTCCACTGATTTGCAATCTGATGTTTTGAATTATCAGTTCATGGATATTGACACTCTCATCTGGGAACCGAGAAGCACTGGCCTTCTTACAACTTGGCATATGTACAGTTTTCTCTATACTGGGCAGACTCCTTCACCTCGGTGGCTGCTTGCCTATAAGAATTCCTTCATTCCACCTTCCATTTTCCTGCTCTTATGGAAGATCTGGAAAAGATGTCTACCTGTTCACTATATTCTTCATAGAGCTGGATTCTAGCTTGCTTCGGCCTACCCTATTTTCCATTTGGCTATTGAATCTATTGATCATTGTTTTCTCTCTTGTTCTATGATATGCAGTCTTTGGAAAGACATCCAAGAGATGAATGGGTGCTGTTTGGATGTCAGCTCTATGGATAACCTTCATCAGTCTGCAGCTTATGCTAGGTGCAGTGACCAGGTCAGAAATATCATTATCGTTGTTGTTTCTTCTTCCATTGGGTTCATTTGGAGAGAAAGTAATGCTCAACTTTTTGAGGACATCACACCCACTTTTCATTCTGGTGTAAGGGATATTCATAGGGCTATTTGCACTACTTCTACGATTCAAACTAGGTGTATGCACAATGGGCTGAATGAATTTATTGTTTTGAGGAATTTTGGTGTGAGTGGTAGACCCAGGAAGCCTTTGGTTCTAAAATCCATCAGATGGATTCCCCCTATCCCTTCTTGTCTGAAAGTCAATGTAGATGGTGCGGCTGCTGGTTCACCAGAGCCTTCGGGTTGTGGTGGAGTTTTCCACACCTATTGGGGCTTTGTCAAAGGCTGCTTCAATCATTATATTGGGAATGATTCTGCTATTGAAGTTGAATTGTGGGCCATGATCAAAGCTATTAATTATGATTTTAATTTTGGATGGCAATTTATTTGGTTTGAATCAGATTCTATGGTGGCTGTGGATCTTCTTAAAAACCGATCCAAGAATGTTCCTTTGGTTTTGCTGCCTTATTGGATTGATTGTCTACATCTTCTTAATTTGATTGTCATTGATGTTACTCATGCTTATAGGGAGGCCAATCAGGTCGCTGATGCATTATCAAAAAAGGTTATTGAGGAGTCAATATCAGAATGGTCTTTCGTCACCCCAGATTGTTGTGTGCAATTTGTTGAGGTAGTTTCCTATGGCATGTTATTTTCTAGTCTTTGTAAACCTCCCTTTTGATGATCTGACTTTGTACTTTATTTTTCAATAAAATTTTGGTAGGGGTGGATCTATGATTCATTCCTGGGCCTTTTGGATTATAATGATGACTGAATCGGATTATTAGATAAAATTATGTCATTATTTTGTTTTTTAACTGATAGAGAAATATATAGAAGCTCTATGTTTGTAATAATATGACCTGATCTAGATTGTCGGGTACTATGATTTCTTATAATCTGGACCTCCAAATATAAGAGACACATTTTTAAGGGTTGATTTTTATACTTCATGAGGTTTTTTTGTGAAATTATTCATCTATAATCTCTAACTAATTAATTTTCAAGGGTAATTTCCTTTATTAGTTATATGTTTTATGACCTTGATTTTCCCTCACCATGGAATGGAAAAATTAAATTTTTATTATACATTTGTCATTACTGAGGTGGAAAACACAATAAGTATACTACTAAAGGAAAATAATACAATCATTTTATACAATAGTTGATATCCACACATGGTGTTTACCCCAAGATAGATTTTTTTGGATTTCCATGAATGATGAATTTAATCTGATTTTTAGTATTTAAATATTTATTTAATATTGGTACATGATCATGGAGTGGTAAATCACTTATATGGGAGAGGTAATTAAAATTATTATCTATATTGTTTCATTTGGAGTATGAGGTTTTCTCAATGGGAGGTATATTTTTTTAGAATCAAACCCTATATGAGACCCCATAACCAATGTTTTATTAATTTAATTAATTCATCAATTAATAAAATGTTAACTAAATTATATATTACTCTTTAATTGTAAAAACAGAACATTTATATGAGATGAAATTTTTAATTTTCATTGATGTATTGTGTTGTACGCTGCATCATGGTATGATTATTTCACATGCCACACAAACATAGAATTCATTATATGAAACACTATTCTAGTATTATTTTACACACAATTTAATGTTTTTTGATAGAATTCATTTTTGCAAGACCGAGATTAAGAGAATAATTAAATTAAATTATGCTACCATTTAATGTATTCATTATAATATAGAGTATTATCAACATAATTAATAAAATATTACTTTCACATGTATAAATTATTATTTGGTGATCAAATAATTATAAATTAAAATAAAACACTTTTGAAATAAAAGGAAGTTTTTTTCAGAAAGTCTATTTGAATACAAATAACTGTTTTTTTAATATAATAAAATCATCAAAATTGATTTAATTATTGAAATATATATTGAAATTATATATATAATGTTAAAAATTATTATTATATGTTTTCTAGACATAATATAAGAACAAATTCAAATTTTCCGATTAAATAATTATATTTCAAAAAATGATGTTTTACTGAATTTTTATTTTGCATCAAATTTAAATCCATTTTTTGATAATTTTATATATTAAATTTTAATAAATAAGCTTCTTTTATGGAATTTCGATATATAAATTTACATTGGGTTATTGTTTGATAATTTTAAGAGAAGGTTCATGTTTTGTTGAATAGTAACAATATACCAAATTTTAATTGAAAACAAGATTTTTATCGAAATAATTTATATGGTTAAATTATATAGTTGAATTTTTTTAAAGGATAAATATACTATATTATTACATTTAATATAATTTTGGTCATTGGACAAAGTTCTTCCGTGAATTTTTATGTAAAAATAATTTCCATCATTTGCAATGTTCTAACTTTTAAAACCCATTTTCATTCCAACAACGAGAATAATTTTATATTAGTTACAGCAACTAATGTGTTTTATCATATGAAAAATAGATTCCATATTTATAAATAGTGGGTCCTAATTATATAAATATATTTTTTATTTTTGGATATATTTAATAGTAACATAATTACTTTTTTATTATTATGGTAAAAAGGTTAATTGGGCAATTAAGGGTAAATATAATGTTAGAAAATAACTCTATAACATGTTTCAATATAATAGGATGGCTGATTTATGAAATAAATTATAAATAGTTAAAACTGAGCCCTATGGAATTCACTTTGATTACATCAGGACGTTTAATATATTTTATTTATTGAAAAGATAAATATGTATTACTCATTTTATAATGAAATTATAATTTTTAAAATATGTTTATACAAAAGATAAATTATACTATAAATACTCATTTTAAATATATATAGTTTTTATTTATCATGGTAATATATTTGTAAATTTAAGGAAATAAATAATTACATTAAAGGCGTATACATTGATGATGAAGAAATTATATAATTGATCAAAAATAATTAATTAATTTTTATTAAAATAATAATAACCATTTGAAATTAAAAACACTAGACCAAATATTATTTTTCGAGTATATGTCGACCACAATCATCCAATTGAATGTTTATTGACCATTTGGATATATATTGATATGCCTTTTTCACATATAATATTTTATTTTAAGTGATGATGATGTTGTCACATTCAAGTTTTAATAAATATAATTTTTATATAGAATTTTAATAAAGTGAATTTAGACTATAAATATTCCACATAAATATATTATATTTATCTTTTTATGTAATATTATTGAAAATTTTTACTCAAAACAATTATATCAAAAAATTTCATAAAATTAATGTATTGATTATTTTATACCAAGAAATATCAAATTATTGTTATTAAAAATAATTAAAATCATTATAAATTGGTATATTTAATGTATATGATGAATCATAATGATTACCTTGAACCCTTATGGAAATAATAAAATACATTTTTTGGTGATTAAGATATTTTCTAGATTTTTTTACAAATCCATTGGAAGAAACATGTCAAAATTGACACTATTGATTTTTTATGAAAATAATGTTTTATTAAATTTTTAAAAAGCTTGAAATAATTTTTTTTAAAATTAAATATTTATTATATGATTGAAAATATTGAAATTTTTTCATTTATGACTTAATTTACAATATATTAATAAAAATTAGACTCAGTTATTAGTGAAACATTTGTTACTTTGGTTAAAAATAATATAGAAAAAGTAAGGGTTCATTAAAATGAAAAGGTATAAATTGACATAATACCTTGTCTAAAATTTATTAATTGATTATATTACAATATTATCATACAATATATTCGAAAATATGATATTTTTTAGGGTATTCTATTGGATATGATTTTATTATAAACTATATTTTTGTAGATTCCAAAGATTCACCTCACCTCAATTATAAAATCGAACCTCCTCCCACATTTCATCCCCGAAAAATAATCCTTGAAGATCATCCATAACCTTCAAATTTCCCTTATAAAATTCCCTTGTCACCTTCTACTAGTTATGGTATTCTCAAAAGACCAATTTTAGAACCATAATAGGACATTTATTTGGAGCTCGATGAAGAAGATATAATCTTCTTTACCTACTCTCTCAAGCTCATTTATTATTCTACTTCATTATAATTTGATGTTCATATTATAAAGTAATAAATATTTTATATAATATATAATGTGATGTTATTATGGTTATGTAACATCCATATTTCACCTTCTATCCATCCTTCATAAAATGAAATCATCATGCATGCATACGTATGGCTTAACGTCGCCGCGTCATGGTGTGAACTATTTTTCACAGCCACAATACTAGTATCAATATAATGATGGAAAAAACAATGATATATGATTATTATAACATTATATTGATTCTATAACAACAAATATACCATCCAAATCCATATTATTTTACTATTAAGAAAATGATTCCATCAATTGTGTATCCATACAACCTATCATCTCCATGACGCGATGCAATTCATTTACATGTCCGACAATCATGAATGATTATATAAATGAATATATTGAATAAATATGATATATATTACCTTAAAATAATTATTTAAATGAATTAACAATATAGAATTAAAATTAATAGTGACTAATATGAAAAAACATGAATTATAAAATAAATCACTTGACACCAAACTACGTGTATTAAGTAAATATTATTAACATGTTGTTAATATTATCATATATAATGTAATAATTATAAATGTTGTTGTATAATAATTTAATTAAAATATTCAAACCCTTATACATGTTTTTTGTATATGTATAAAGTAAATCAGAACTAATGTATGGGATAAATTTTCTATCTCGTCATTATTCGAGATTGTGTATACGTATGAATTTACATGGGTATATTTATTATCCATGTACATGTTTCCTAATTTTGTATTATAAAATTTTCATCCAATTATTATATAATTTTTTAATTTTAATTTTACCAATGGGTTAATTTTTATTAAACAATATAAAAAGAATATTTTTTTATTTTGGATAAGATGTACTTTTTTACATTTTCATCAGATATAGACGAAGATTATATTTTTAACACATATGACAAGAATTGATTATTTTTATTTTATAATATCATATTTAAATGAATATTCCCTTATATTTTTATATGGTTATCTGAAAATAAATTCTTTTCATTAAAATTTTTCGTTGAATTTTAGGGAAAATAGATTTTAATGATGAATTAATATTTTCCTCATTAATCAATATCAACAGTTTTGTAAAAAAGTCCATCTAAGATGTTATTATTTTATAAGGATATGTGTCATGTCTATTATCTATAGTATTACTATGGTTTATTATGATTATGATAGAACGATATTTATGAAATAGTTTTCTTTTATATGGATTATTCTTTAATGATATAATGTTTAAGAAACCAATTTTATTTCATGGTCTCCAATGTGATGAATGATTTCTATCTATGTGGAAAAAATATGCATGATTTCATTTTGAGATGCATGGGACCTATATCCCCCTCTAATGAATTAGATAAGGACAGATAACTTGTAAGGTATATATATTATGTATGAACCTAAATTCAATTTGACAATTCAATGCATGGACTCAATATTCATGTCCATAATTTCAAGAGTGGACCTAGTTTCCAGGTCCACATGTTTCTAGAATGGTGTTATTTCATTTCCTTAATGAGTGAACATGTTACTATTTATACAAGTTCACAACGTTTCATGTTGATGGTTATGTCACAATTTCATAACTACTGTCAATTTTATGATCTTATGGATTATGTATATTAATATTCTTATGATTCCAATTTACCTTTTATATGAGGGGAATTATCTTCTAATGTTATGATTAGATTCTTTTACCCTCTATTCTCACGTATTTGTTTACATATCATCCTTTTTTTACTCATACTGAGCATTAGATCTAACCAAATCATATGTTTTCTTGTCCCCATGTTATAAGGAACGGTTTTACGTTGGAGTACCAAAGGGGGAAGTTATTTGGTGGAAACATTTTTTTAAAGGCAATGTATGGGGAAAAGACCAAGACCCAATTTATTGAAACTTCAAGAAAGGAACTATAAAAGTATGAAACAATGAATTTTTTTACAATCATTTTTATAGAAAGGGAATATATCAAGCAGAATATCATCACTCTGCTTAATGTCTTGGTTAATTCCCTTGTTAGTGAGACCATCATACACCATGATCGCTTCTCGATAGGTACGTGTGGCAATGTATCAGAACTCCAAAAATGAGTTACGGAAATTAATCCAGTGCACTGTAAGAGGCCAAGCAAGGTGAGCCACATAATTACAAATTTCTTGAAAAATGGTTGCAGATTCACTTTCAATCCAGATATCGTTCTATCCTTTTTTTTAACAAAAGTTATAGCCTCAATCAGAGCTAACATATCCACTTCAAGGGAAGAGGCAATTCCACATATTCCATAGAAACACCCATAAACCATACCAAGAGAGTCCCTAAAGATGGAACCAATGGCCGATGCTCCCGTATTTACCTTGGAAGAACCATCAACATTAGTTTTAATACATCTAGCAAGCGTTGCTTACTAGAACACTTGGAAATAATGCTTTGGTTGATGGAAGATGCCATCAACTCTATGACATCACAAGATCATAATGTCACCAACCGAGTTATTACCATGCACTTTCTGATGTGTGGCAGCATCCATAATGGAAATAAGAATTCTTTTGCGACCTGCTTTAATATTCAATGAGTAATAATTGTGAATAATGGAATTTATATCATACTGGGTAATGTGTAGGAGCTTAGAAACAGTGGATAAGAAAAGGTTCCTGATTTATCGTGATGTGTCAAGATCCACACACTGTTTTAGCTAAGAGATAATATAGTCAGAGCATATCCATCAGCAATCAAACATGTTCGCAATAAAATTCGCAAGAGCAAAGTTTGTAGAAAAATAAAAAAATAAGTGATTGATGTCCTCGATATGTTGATGAAAAAGGTGGTATTTAGAGAAGAGCTGGATACCAAATGATTGGAGGTAGACCTCCATAGGAATACATTTATGAACAATACACCAGATTAGATTAAGTATTGTGTTTTTAATCCAAGTCTTATCAAATAATATCAACCATGAAAATTTAGAAACAGATATAGAGAAGTAGTGATTGTAAAAAAATTTTGAATCATGAATAACATTATGGGAAGGTTTACAAATTCGAAAATCTTTATCATTTGTATAAGAGTAATCATCAACAACCTGCAGAATAGGAAACAAGATCTTTAGGTTATGAGTTTTTATAACATCTTTTATAGTATATTTTATGCTCTTTGGATAGGTATTAGGCGGCCACATATAAATGGGAGGGGAGTGAGTCTAATTGACAAGCTATAATATCATGGTAGATTCGTAGTTAACTATCCATCTGGAGTATTGCATGATGCTAATAAAGTAGCATCTAATGGATGGCCAAATATAGGAGTTAACATAGTGAAAATTTACTTTTTTAAGCTTCTCTAAGAACCTATTTCTATAAATATCTATGGAGTCAAATTTATTATTGATTAGTCTCAATGTGAGTCTGGCTGGAAGTGCCTCATTAAAAACTTTAGATTTTTAATGCCAAGACCAACTCTCTCAAGAGGTTTGCAACAGATAGACAAGGGAATTGTAACTAGCTTCTGTTCAATAATACATCTAGTCAAAACATATTTTTTAATGTCGAAAATAATTTTCTTGAGGAGACTCTGCGGCCATTTGTGAATCATCAACAAGTTAACCATTTTGGAAACAATTGTATATTTCACCAGGTAGATCCTGACAGCCATGGAAAGGGATTTACCCTTCCAAGAAAAAAGATGATTAATAACTAGATCAACAAAAGCGTTATAATAAGTGGTTTTAGTTCTGCCCCAAAATATGGGAAATCCCAACTAGGTAATGTGGGTGGATCGTTCTTTGATACCAATGCTTTTAATAATGTGAATTGTCCTAGCAGGAGGGAAATTTTTTCCAAATAAGATTAATTAATTTCTCCAACTAATGGATTGACCCAAAACCTCTTCATATTGAGACAATGAATTTTTGAGGTTAAGGATTTTTCATTTACATCCATTTAGGAAAAAAATAATATCATCAACATAATGAAGATGGGATTTAATAATAAGATTTTTGTCTGCCTGTATGGGTTTGAGTTTTTTTTAAAGCACAAAGACAGTAATAACTCTGCTATGATAATCCACCATGATGGAAAAAAGTGTAGTAGAGATGGGATTACCTTTTCGAACCCCTTTTGAGCATTTAACGTATCCCTTGGGGGAGCCATTGATGAGGATGATGATAGAGGCCGAATTGAAAAGGGAGTTTATCCTACTAATGAAGATATCATTGAAACCAAAACTCTGAAAGAAATTGCATATAAATCTCCACTTTATGGTATCAAACTCTTTCCTAATGTCCAGTATAATGGAAATATTGCCTCCTTTAAAGAATTTATTATGATATTTAGTGCAATCTGAAGCAAGGAAAATGCAATCTTGTATGCACCTACCATTAATGAACACTAATTGATTCGCTGATATGATTATGCTACATAGAGATGAGAGTCTATTGGGAAAGATCTTAGTAATGATTTTATAAAGAGAGTTAATGAGTGAAATAGGATGGAATAAATGAATTTTAGAGGAATTGGATTTCTTGGGAATTAAGGTAAGGAATTTAGCATTGAGACAATGAGGGAGGAAAGCATTAGAAACAAATATTTAACTAGCTTGCAAACATCTGAATAGAAAACATCCGAGTGATGTTGAAAAAAATCATTATTGAAACCATCAGGACTGAGAGCACTATCAGGGTTGAGGCTAAAGACAGTGGCTTTGATTTCTAATTCTGGAGGAGTTATCATGAGAAATAAGTTATCTTCCTCATTGACTAAGGTCGTAATGGTCCCAGTAAGAATATTTTTATTTAAAATTATCCCATTAAAAATATTTTTAAAATAATTGACCACATAATTAAATATGGAAGGTTTAGAGTCATAGATCCTTTCATTGTCCTTAATGAAGGATAGAGGGTGACAAACATTCCAAACCCTTTAAAGGGAATTGTCGAACTTGGTGTTTCTGTCACCATTTGAGAGCCATTGAGTTTTGAAGATTTGTTCGCATATGTTTTCTTTGATCACTAGAAGATAATTGAGTTTAATAGTGACATTTATTTCATTTTTTGAATCATAGGAGAAGTCAGAGTTAGTTGAGTTAACTTGAATTTGATTGAGCTCATTCTCAAGGCTGGATATACCTTGGTCAATTTGTTTAAATTTATCCCCACACTGACTTTTGAGGCAGTTTTTAAGATGCTGGAGCATAGTAATACAAGGATAAGAATTTGAGTGGTGAGACCTGGACTCCTAAAAACATTGAATTAGGTGAGATCAATTAAAATCATTATACTAGGAATTATTAAATGTTAATGGGATTCTAGTTTTGTCTCTCTTAGACTAAATGTTAATAAGATTAGGGTGATGATCCAAGTTTAGTTTAGGTAAGGTGATGCTAGAGCTGGTATCCCACACATCGAGAGCTGGGGTATTCACTAGGGCCCTATAAAATTTTCTAGAAACGATCCTATTCTAATTTCATTAGTACCAAGTGAATTTGGCACCTGTGAGATTGATTTAAACCATGTTAAAATCCTCTATCGATTGTCTAATCTCTCATGATCAAATGTGATAATTAGAAGGACCTAGGTTCTCACTAGGAAAAAGAATAGACTTAAAATATTCAATAACCCACCATGGGTCATTGATGGACCTAGCCAAAATAGATAAATCATGCCAGAGAGGCCATCAATCTTGATATCTGTTCTTAGAATAAACAAGGGTGAAGAAAAAATGTAAGCTGTCATGTTTAAAATCAGAAGAGAACATTTGGATAGATTGGTTGAAAACAATAACATCTTGCAAAGAGAAGTTGTATAAAGATTCCAATCGATTCGAAAACCAAAACATTATTGCATGAAACATGAAATTTATAACAATAAGTAGAATGATGCATACATTTAACAGAAAAATTTGTTTTTGGTTCAACAAGCATCGAGATTTTAGGTTTTTGAGTCAAACAAATTCTCTTAAGAACCAAAAGAGTGTCATGGTTTGGTATACCATAAAAATTCCAAAAAATTACATCGATTAAAACCTATTTTTAGAAAAAGAGATCCCATTATTCTTCTTATGACCACTCAAGACCTTATTCCTCTTGGATCTTCAATGATTTGAAGAGGATTCCATAGGTGTCTTCTTCTCCGGTTTCTCATGGCAGAAGAAGACAAATTGTTAGCAGTACCTGAGTTACTGACATCACTAATGCTATAAAGTGATTTAAAAGTCCCTGGATTGATTAAATGATCATCATGTGTTTTATTTGTAAAGCCCATGTTCTGAGGAATAGTATGCATCACAGGAATGGACTGTATGCCTACAGTCATAGCATCCTCGTGGAGAGATTTCATATTGGTTTAATCATTTGAATTTTCATTCAAGGTAGACACCCTATCAGCAGTGAGTAAATCATAGTTAAGTGATGAGTTCCTTATTAACCTATGATCAATATAAGGAACTGGATCAATAGGAGATACCATAGTAAGATTGTTACACAGTGAAGAATCGGTTTGACGAGCTTCTGTTTGTGTAGAATCTAGAGGAATATCATTCGTGACCAGAGCTACAAGTGTATCCTTGGAACTCTCTCCATCAAAGTGAATGGCATGTTTGGGATCATACGACCCTGAAGGCCATTGGGAATTCTTCATAGGCATCAGGTGATCCATCAATTCAAGCATCAACGGTGTAGAGGCATTATTCAAGGAAAAATCCCAAGGATGGTGAAAGACTTCTAACACCATCTGCTCGATATCTTCCGGAATGCCAAGATACATATTAGCATTCTCTTCCTCTGAAACATGATCAGCATAGGTGACCCCCGATCTCTCACACAAGAAATTAGAATGCCTGACCCAGACATCCGAAGGTGTTTTGGGATGTTCAGGGATCATAGAAAGCTTGGACTTGATCTTCTTCTTTTTATTTCCCTCGGTCCAACCATATTTAGATGGTTGCACAACCTGAATCTTCATGACCTGAAATTTCATAAAGGAATGAATGATGATTTTTCAGAACTCAGAGTATGGGGGAAATTGCTCTCATTCCACATGGATGTTAGTTCTAAAATTGTTCGAACTGAATGAAATGATATCCAGAAGCATGGAAGCGATGTCCACATAAACTATTAACCTCACATGGAGGACAATTTCAGCATTCAGAGTGCGCTGATCTATCATAAGTGGTGTACCTATCCAAGAGGCGATACCGTTAAGAGTTTTTGGATGCCACAAGTACCAAATGTGACCATGCAGCCACACCCAGATATGATCCATAGTATTCCAAGAAGTGTTCAGATTGAAATCACAGTCCCAATCGGATAGTCAAAAAACTCCATTTTTTTAACAATGGATTTCCTAACTTCCAAACTCGATCAAACTCATCTTGGGATTTGATCAGCATACGGAAGTATCCCTTCCAGATTGGAACCAAATTCTAGTTAGTGAATCCCCGAAATGGAGAAATCTGCGATTGGATCTCTGAGTTTGTCCAAGGCTTTCCACATTTAAGATAAGAGATGCAACCCATTATCGAATACATGCAGATATGTGACCATTGCTGAAGGGTGTCAGGATCCGCTTCCCCAATGAACATGCCTTCTTCATGCTTATTACAGTGGGAGGCTCTCATCACTGCAGCATTGCGAGGATTAAAGCCTTTTAGCGCTTCAAGAAAATAGATTACATTCAGTCTGTCTATTGGAGAGACTTCATCTTTTGGAGTTTTTTTTGAAATCCACAATCGTCATCTCCCATTCAGTATCGAATCCTTCTATATAGGAGATCAAACTGAGATTAGAAAACCCAACCGCGAATAGAGAATGAGAAAACCCTAGCTTTTTCGATGGAACCACGGGAGTCTCCAAGAGCGCTCATCACATTTTCCTTGAAGAAGAAGTTGATATTTGTTGGAAACATTGAATATATTTCAGTAGACTAGAAATTTTTGTTTCATTATTCAAAAGGGAAAAAACTAATATAGTCTTTGGGTGAATTTGTGTTTAATATATTAAATATTCTATAAAATTAATGTAATTTTCTTATACATAAATCATGGGTTGTCAGATTTGGTATCAGAGATATGGTTAAAAATAACATTGGAAACAACTATGTAAAAACATTAGTGAGGTCTCGTGATAAATTTTTAAGGATATATATTTATATTTACAATGTATATGTCTATATATATGTTACAATCTGTGATTTTTTTGAATATCCAGAAAAACCTATGATTAAACATAATAAATAATAGATAGAAATATTATATGTAATTTACGTTACTTATCTATTTTTAATATCGGATATGTATTTCTCACACATTTCATCATGTTATTTTTCAATATCAAGAACAACATTTAACATAGTTAACCTTGAATGTTTCTTATTTTGAAATTATGGGTCGCATGAAAAAAATTATAATTGGAAATATCAAAAAGATAATCATAAATGTGGTATGACTATTGGTTATACTATTAAGGATAAAGGGATTGTAAAGGATATTTGAAAGGTATGGGATCCCATAGAATTATTCATTACATTGAACTTATAAAGATCAGTTATTGTATAGTTCATGAACCTTATGACATTATTCATATTTTGGGAAACACTAAGGTTATGGATAATCTATAATGGTTTAATAACAATGGTTGATGATTAAGGTGTATGTGTGTTGAAATAAAAAGAGTATCTGAATCATGATAAATATAAGTGTTTTCAGTATAAGTATTTCATTAAGGATAGGATAGTATATATTGAAAAGTTTTTAATATCTAGATAATTTATTTAATGGTAAGATGATATATTTGGAAAACACCTGATTAAGGAAAAGATAACCCTTAATACATCCTTTATGTTATTATAATGATGTTTTCATAAAGCTATAATGGAAATGAATAAGTGAATTAGATTATACTAGTTTCTTGTGAACTAATTAAGGATTTTATGTCAAGAGGGTTATGCTATCACAGATAATGTATACATGTTTTGTGGCATATGGAATATAACCAATATTCTTTGGAATAAGGAAAACTCATGTTTCCAATAATGATATATGGAAATATTGGTTATAACCATGACTCAAGAGAATATATGATAATGTTTTTCACATGTTTGTAATGTGACCGAAAAGAGATACATAATGATATATGGGGTATAAATGTTATGTCGAGCTAGATCACCTATTTCTAATGTTTTGGATTTTCACCTTTTATAAGGATTATATGGTTATCAATTTATTAAAAGTTTATGTTAAAATTTGGATGATGGTTTTTAGAATATATAATTTTCTCACTATATGTGGACTCATTAATATTTGATAATGTGTACTAACCTTTTAATTATGAATATTAAATATAGAATTATCCATAATTATCTAGATTTTCAAATGATTTAGGGGTGATAAATTTAACATCATTTCATGGAATAAGAGGATAAGTGAAAATTATTCAATATACCCCAAAAGGGTGCGATTATGCTGAAATCAATTATATATATCCTCTCATACAAATTATCCATCATTAGAAAAATGACCTATAGTGTAAAAATATGGTATATTGTCATCATTTCTAATGATATCAATTACCTATTTCATGATTATTTAGTATATGGTTTTGCGATGTTTGTCTTTTCCTTGAACACCCACTTTATTTTGATCAGTAATATGTATCAATATCTATGACTATTTAGGCATTTCCCTTATACCCAAATCTTCCCATATGTTATCCAATTTGTAGAACTAGTCATAATTAACATTGGATACGATTATTTTCTATATGTTCCTTTTTAAAATGATTTTTTAGTATTTTTTTCACAATATATATTTTTGTAAAATAAAATTTCAAGTATAAATAATTTGATGACCCAGACAAATTTTGAGGGAGATATTCATTTTATGGTGGGTAAAATGTAAACCCCATGATTTTTATATGATATATTTTTTTTAAAATTTTATTTGATATATCGTGTTTTTCACTACACAAATATTATATTTCACTTCATGCAACACCTACTCATCTTACAGTATTCGTAACACTTTTCTTGATTTCTGTTAATCACAATTTCAAATTTTTTAATATAATTTGTTATATACAAGGCCAAGTTTTAGCGAATAATTAAATACTATTATGCTACCATATAACCTAGTAATTATAATGGTGAGTATAAACACATGAATTATTGAAATATTTTTTTAATATTTATATATAAATAAATCTTTGGTGAACGATTAATTATAAATGAGAATAATTAATTTTTTAAATAAAAGGAATGATTTTATGAAAATCTATCTAACTTCAAATAAGTGAGTTTATGAAAAAAATAAAACCAATATAGATGGATTTTATTAATTATAAATATATGTAATTTATCCAATGTAATGTTTAAAATTCATTTTATATGTTTTCTATACATGATATAAGAAGCAATTTATTTTTTCAGATAGAAGAAGTATTTTTTTAAAAAATAAATACATTTTACAGCCTTTTGATGAAGCACCCATTTTAAAACCTATTTTTGAAACATTAATAAATTATTTATAATAACATAAAATTATTTTTTTGGAATCTAGATAAAACTTTTACATGGGATTAATTTTTGATATTTTTATGATATGTTTTATGATTTGATAAATAGTTAAAATATACCACATTTTAATTGGAATCATCATTTTTTATCCAAATAATTTAAATGGTTTAGTTAAATTATTGAATGATTTTAATGTATAAATAAAAAATATTTTTATTAGTCAATATAATTTTCACCATTGGAAATAATATTACAATAAATTCTAAGTTAAAAACATTTCAATCATTTACAATGTTTTAACTTTTAAAACATGTTTATAATTTTATTATCCAAATTAATTTATAGTTAATTATTGAGGGTAATGTTTTTTTATTTTAATAATATATTCAATAATTTGAATCATTGGGTTAAAATTATGTAAATATATTTCTTTAATTTTGAGACATTATGAATATTAACTTAAGTAATTTTTTTTAATACGGTAAAAAGGTATATTGGGTAATTTTGTGTAAATATAATATTATAGAATTACAATAAAACATGTACTAATATAATTGTATGAGTCCATTCCAACCTAAATCATATTTGTGTTGAAATGATGCCCTTTGGAAGATACATGGATTATGTTTTTTTTGACATTTAATATACTGCATATAAATAAACATTAAATATTTTTTACATAAACCTTAATAACATGATAATTTTTAAAACAAGGTTATGAAGAAGCTAAATTCAATTTTAAATAATAATGTGATATTTTAATTTTTTTTTATTATTGTAATTTATTTTTACTTTATTGTAAATAAATAATCACATTAAAGGATTATACATTGATGCTGGTGATATTATTTAATTGATGAGAAATCATTAAAATTATTTTTTATTAAAATGATAATAACCCTTATTGAAAAAACACTTCACAAAATATTATTTTTAGATTATATAGTGACTATAATCAAACAATGGTAGAGTTATTTTCTATTTCTACCCAAATAGAAAAGATCATGACAATTATCATATGTTATTTTAAGTGATGATAAAGTTGGCACACTCACATTTTAATAAATATAACATTTGTTATATAGGATATTCCTGAAGTTATATTAGAATATAAACAATACACATAAATATAAAAGTGTTATATTAATCATGGTATTTTGTTGTTTATTTTTACTCAAAAAAAATTATATTAAATAATTACACAAAATTTATATTGTAATTATTTTTTCATGAAATAATTATATTAATGTTATTAAAAATATTAATGAAAATGTAAAATGGTTTGATTAATATATCCAAAGAATTATATATATGAACTTGGACCAATATATATATAATTAATTATTTTTTCTAGGTTAACAAATTATATTAATTTTTTTTAAAATCCATTAAAATAATAGTTTCAAAATTGACATTATTGATATTTTCTAAAAATAATGATTTTTCAAATAATTAAAAAATCATGAAATATTTTTTAAAATATTATTTAATTGTTATATGTTCTAAAATAATATAAATGTTTCATTAATGGTCTAACTAATATCATATTATTAAAAATTACAGTTTGTTAATATTGAATCTTTTGTTACACTGGATAAATTTAAAATTTTGTAACTAAGGGTTAATTAAAATTATAATGTATAAATTGATAGGAAAACATATATACAATATATTTTTTAGGATATTTCATCATTATATCATATATTATTATAATATGTGACATTATAGTGGTTATTGTGTAGGATTATAATTTATTATAGATTAATATTTTTTATACTTTGCAAATGTTCCCAATGACTCAATTTAAAAAGGGCACCTCCTCCGTCATTTATTCACATCACATAAAGCCTTAAATCTCACCCAAAACCTAATAATTTATTTTATCATGATATATATTCACAATATAAAGGTACTTGTATTATCAAAATACCAACTCGAGTTCTTTAAGAGAAGATCTATATAGTGCTCATGGAAGAAGTGGCAATTTCCATTACCGACACTCTCAAGACCATTTATTCTTATACATCATCTTCATTTGTTTTCTCATTTATAATTACTAAATCCATATACTGAGATTTTATTAAAGTTATTGAACAACCATATTTTACCTTCTTATCCATCCTATGAAAAAATCAATCGCTACGTGTGTGTATGTACGGCTTACTGTCTCCACATCGTATTATACACTATTTTCAGCACCACTTTACATCGGTGGGTATAATGATGGAGATATTAAAAATATATTATAATCATAATATTATATTTATTCTTTAACTAAGACTTTTCCATCCACTTTCATAATTTTTTACTATTAATGAAATAATATCAACACTCATGGTTATATACGACCTACCATCTCCATGACACGATGTGGTTCATACTCATCCCACCATTCATGAGTGATTATATAAATGTATATAATTAATAACAATGATATATATTACCTTCATTTAATTAGGTAAATGAATAAAATATTTCATATTTACCAGAATTGGGAATTATATGACAAAACATGCTTAAGAAAATAAAGTAATTAATACCAAAAGAAGAGTAATAATGAAATATAATGAAACATGTGTTATTGTTATCAAATATGATAAAATAAAAATAAATATGGTTCCGGATTAAGTTAATTACATTATTTATACCATAATAGATGATTTTTTCATTCGTACAAATTAAATAGTACAAATGGTATGAGATAATTTCACAATTTCATTATAATCTGAGATTGATTATACATACGTATTTATTGGGTTATATTTATATTTCATGTCCATGTATCCTAAATGTATATTTAAAAATATTATTTATATTATTACAAGAATAATTTACATCATTTTTCACCTTTTTGTGTTTTTATAAATTGTAAGAAATGAATCTTTTGTCGTTTTTGGAATAATTTAATTTTTTAAATTTCTGATAAAAGCACAATAAGAAAATTTTTAAACTCCTTAAATCTGAATGGATTATTACTCATTCATAACACCTTATTTCCATGAATATTAACTTATATACATACATTTTTAAATTGAAAAAATTATCTTATTTTAATATAGTGCATCATTTTATGAAAATTTAATGTTTTGGGATAAAAAATTATATTTTCTTCAACAATATCGCTCAAGTGTTTTATAAATAAATCCATCAAATTTGACATTATTTAATAAGTATATGTTTCATGTATATTATACTAATTATTAATATGGTTGATTCTATTTAATATGGAAATATATTTTGGAAATACATTAATTTTTTATGGATTATTTCATGATGGAAAAATGTATAAGAATCCTATTTATTATGGATTCTATTATGATGAATGATTTCTATATTTATATCACACATGTGATTTAATTATTAGATTTTTGGGACCTATTTCTCTCTCCAATTTATTAGGTAAGGATGGATAACTCATGAGGTATATATGTTATTCAATAACCTTATTTCATGTTCACAATTCAATAAATGGACCTAGTTTTCATGTCCATCGTTTTATGATTGGACCTAGTTTCCATATCCATTTTTTATGAAGGGGTGTAATTTAATGTCCTTATGGAGTTAAAAAGTTACAATTTATACACTTTCACAAATTTACACGTTGATTGGTATGCCATGATTTGTTACCCAGGGTTAATTTTATGATCTTATGGACTATGTTCTTTGATTTCGTTAGGATTTAAGTATAAAATTGATATGTAGGGAATGATCATATAATGTTATGATCATGTTCTCATACCATTTGCACTATTTTTTTATGTTTTCATGTCACCACTTTTTACTCTTACTGATCATATGCACTCACTCTTTATTCTGTATTCTTTTCCCCATGTTATAAACGAAGGTTTTAGGTAGGAGTACAAATAAGGGATTTTCTTTGTGGGAAACCCATAAGATCTTTCACTAGATTAGAAATTTTTCTTGTAAGATAAAAATTTAACTAAAATATTATGATATTTGAATGTATTTTTTTAATATATAATGCTTTCCGAAAAAATAATATTATTTACATGTATGTCGTGATTGCACTATTACAGTTGGAATTAGATCTAAGGTTTAGTAAACCTTTGGAAACTAGAATGTGACAACTATAGTGTGATCCATAGATATATTTCAATAGAATTTTCAAGGGGTTTCATATGGATAAGTCTAAGTATATGATACAATCAATTAGTTTTTTGGTAATCATGAATAAACTAGTATTAATCCTAAGATATCATAGATTGAAATATTTTATATAATTTACCCTACTATGTGTTTTTAATATCTGGTATATAATTCTCACACTTTTATTTCCAGTCATTGATAATATCCAGAAATATATATAACATAAAAAACCTTAAATGTTTTAGATATATAAATTATGGAATTATGAAAACTAGTTTTTGAAGAAGAATTTTTATAAAGGGAATCAGGAAGTTGGTGTGAGTATTGGTTATACTACAAGGGATAAAGATATTCTAAATGACATGTGAAAGGAATAGGATTGTAACACCCCGAGATTTTATAAGATATATATTATTTTTAAATTATTTCATATCTTTTGTTGTACATTACACCAATATTATATTGCGTTATACGCAACACCGTATTAGCTTGCAGTATACACAACATTATTCTTGGATCGTGTAACACACATTTTCATGTTTGTTTGATAGTTGTTATTCTACGCAACATTGAGTGTGAATGTATGTATATATATATATATATTCAATTTATAAATGAAATATCGTTGTATTTTGTTATACGCAACAACAAAGGAGTCTTTCACTACACACAACCCTGATTTGGCTTGCATTACATGCAATCGCGACCTTCCTCGATAGCGTGTGTTGTACCAAATACTGGGTTTCACTAAACAACGATATATGACTATAATATTTTCACGGACTAGCTTTTATTAATATTAGTAACTACATTTTGACTTTTAAAACATTATTATTCATCTTACACATTTTATAGAACATGGTATGACAACAAAATAAAATTTTCGGGTAAAATAAGTATTATTCAAAAAAATATAGTTTGGCCGCCTTTTGATTGCGCACCCACATAAAATCTAGTTTTTGACATGTTTATAAGTTCAATTTTACAAAATAAAATTATTCTTTGGAATCGGGATATAAAATTTTACCTTGGATAAATTTTTCATATTATTTTGATAACTTTCATATTTTAATGAATAGTAAAAACATGTTATATTTTAATTAAAAACAACATTTTTTATCGTAATAATTTAAGTGGTTAAATTATAATATTGAATGGTTTTAAAGTATACATAGAATATATTTTTTCCATTTAATATAATGTATGTCATTAGCATTGATTTTACATTGAATTCTTAGGTTAAATCAATTCAATCTTTTGTAATGTTTTAAACAAAAACCCGTTTTATTTCGACAATGGGATTAATTTTAATTTAATTTCTGCAAATTATGTGTATTAAATTTGAAAAAACGGATTACATATTTAGAATCAGTGGGTCCAAATTATATTAATAGACTACTTTTTATTCTTGGGCATTATGAATAGTAACTACGGTAAATTTTATTTACCATCATTAAAGCTAAATCGGGTATTTTAGGGGAAATATAATATTTTAAAATTACCCTAACAATTGTATTAATACAATTGGATGATTATAGTTCGGCCTATGTCATATTTGGGTCTAAATGGAATCCATTAGAACCCATTTGGGTGTGATTAAGACCTTTAGTTTATTTTATTTAAAGAAAAGTGAAATATGACTCACTCAAACTTAAATAATTAAAGTATTTTTAATACAAGGATATACAGAATATAAATTCGGTTATAATTACTCATTTGAAACCTAAAATGTTTTTATTTATCATGTTAATTTATTTTTAATTTTTAAGAGTTACTTAATTACCTTATTAGCTTATACATTAATGATGGAGAAATTATTTATTTTGTAAAAAAATCAATAATATTTTTTTATTGAAACAGTAATACATATTAAAGAGCCCAAAAACCAGATCAAAACTTATTGGTAATGTATATCTACAACATAATCATCCTATTACCTAATATATGGCCGTTCAGAGTCTTATAAAAGTGATTATGACACTTATATTTTATTATTTTATATGATGTCAATGTTGTCAACTTCATAATTTAATAAATATAACATTTTAAAATTTTGGTGTTTTAGAAGATAAATCCAAATAAATGTATTATTATACAAGATATAAGATTTATATTTATCCTAGTATTTAGTTTTAATTTTCATCCAAAAAATAAGTATATTTAATAATTATACAAAAATTTTGTAGTAATTATTTTATTATTAGAAATATCAAATAAATGGTTTTACAAATAGTAAAATAAATATTATATGAACTATTTGATGTGATACACTACTTTTATAGATTAATATGACATGTTAGAAACCTATTAAATATTTTAGTTCGAATATGTCTTTTGTGTGGATTTTATTTAAATTCAAATAAATGAATAGTGTCAAAATTGACACTATTGTTATTTTATAAAAATAACATATTATTAAATTGTTTAAATATCACAAAAATATTTAAAAATTATAAATTGAAATTTATATAGTCTAAAATTTCATAAATTATCTAATTATGGATAATTCGCAGCACATACGTAATTATTTAAAACAATTTGAAATTTAAAATCTTATTACCACAAATAAACATTAATAGATAAAATAAAGATAAATCAGGTTGATAATGTTTAAAATAAATTCCCTACATGTCTTAATTTTATTGGTTGATGAGATTACAACCCTATTTCATCTAATTTTCAAATATGAGTCTTTTTTGGAGGTTTTTAAGTGGGGTTATATTTATTATAAATTAATATTTTTATGATTTCCATAGGTGCCCTTCTACTCCCTTATAAAAAGGGAACCCCTTCCCACTTATCTTCACACCCTTTTGAGCCTTGAAGCTTGGAAAAAACATACTAATTCCTCTTATCAATCTCTCTAGTTATATCATATAGGTTCTGGTCTTCTAAAAAGACCGACCCTAGTGCCCTAAGAAGAATTTTAAAGGAGGTGCATCGAAGAAGAGGTAATATCCGTTACCGATTCTTTCAAATTTATTTATTTTTCTACATACTCTTAATTAGTTGTTTCATTATGAAGTAATAAAATCAGTATCAATAATATACTAATATGTTATTATAAATATGAAACAACCCTATTCCACCTTCTATCCATCCTACGGAAAACGAAATCACAGCGCGTGCGTACATACGGAATACCATCTCCACGCCATGGTGTACACTATTTTCCACCACCACCTTACATGGATTGGTATAATGGTGTAAATAAATAACTATATATGATTATTGTAAGGTGATATTTATTCAGAAATATTATACATACACTTCGATACTATTCCACAATCATTGGAATGATATAATCGCTCGCGCGTATGTAAGGACTATCGTCTCCACGACGCGATGAGATTCATTCTCCATGTTAACCATTCATGAATGACTATAAAGTATATATAATGAATAATAATGAAATATATGACATAATAATGATACTAGATTTAAGTATATATATATATATTTATGTCATCTACTTAATTACATTCAATTCAATAAGGAAACGAAAAAAACGTTCATGTGTACGTACGGCCTACCGTCTCCTTGAACGGTGTATTTCATTCCATTTATCAATCAATCATATATATGTATATGATGAATATTTATATAATATAAATAATGTTTTAGATTATGAAATTATGTAAATCAGGATATATGTAATAAAGAACAACAAGTTGAAACACGTACGATAAATGAAACGATTTTACCCAAAATGCTTCTTTAACATGGATTTACAAAAGAACGGGTAATATAAAGTCATAAGTGAACCATATATGATATCATAATGATGAATATGATTCTATAATAAGTCGATGACATTATTTAAATCATTATACAAGAGTTTTGGATATATATGAAGCATATCTGACATAAGGTAAGGGATAACTTTTCCAATCTCGTTTTTTATCCGAGATTTTTTATTCGTTAGTATTTACTGGGGTTATTATTATCATCCATGTCCATGTTTTCTAGAAATTTTTTCATGTATGTTTAAAGTTATTTTCATCCATTTTAACTTTTACTATATGGTATGTAAGGAATCTTTTGTCGTACGAGATACTTTTTTGACATTCCAGAAAAAGTACGAGAAGTATGTTTTTTTAACTTCTACGGCGTGAACGGATTTTTACGGTTTCATAACGCCTCATTTTCATGAAGCTTCCTATACAAGATTGCATGATTATTTTAAAAAAATCCCTTTTCTTTTAAAATTACAAGGCATTTGGTGAAAATAAACTGATTTTGAAAAAAAGGGTATTAGCCTCAAGATTTCATTTCAAGTGTTTAATCTAAACTATTTTCCATCTAAAATGACATTATTTAATATGTTTATGTTTCAAGTATAATTTCTCCACCATTTACATGGTTTGATTCTTCTTATGATTAAATTAAATCCATTTTTTAAATGGATTGTTTTATGATGTCATGATGTTTAAGAATCCCATTCTGTTATATGGGTTATGCTATGATGTATGATTTATGATTTTGTGGCACACAAAAGAATGATTTCATTATGCGATGGGTGGGACCTATATCTCTCTCCAATGCATTCGGTAAAGATTTATATCTCATGAGATAGACATTGTTGGAACGTCAAGTAAATCCGATTTATTAATACAGGGTTGGAATGGCAAGTAAACCCGGTTCAGTAGGGAACTTTGTCCACTAAGTTGGTCTTGGAAGAAATACCTTGGCTACTATGAAAATCATATCATGTGATTAATGGTTTTCCACAAATACATGTTTTATTCCCATTCAATTTTATCATGATTTATGTTCCATTATGATCTATGCCTTACGTACTGCCATGTTTTATGTCATTTCACATGATTTTGATGTTTAAACATTATGTTTATGTTTTTAAGTTCAAATGTATACGATATGTCTTTTTTATCCATGCTTACCCTTACTGAGAATTTGGGATCACCCTTTATATGTTTTCTTTTCCCCAGGATATAATGACTGTTTTTAGGTAAGAAAGCAAAAAGGGGAAGATCGTTATGGCAGATGTTGAAGATCTTTCAACATGATTAGAATTTTATATTCCATGTTTCCAAAGACACTAAACTACTACGGTCCTTGAGTGTTTGTTTTGGTTATGTATTACGTATTCCGCAAAAGTAATGTAATTTCAATGTATGTGAAGCTTCGGGCCTCTAGAAGGATGATTAGGAATTATTGTTTTCTTTAAACATATGATTCTTGGTTATATTAAGGTTGAGGAACCTTAGGATATGTTTCATATATTAGTAAAGACTATGATGATAGTTCCTAAGTAATAGTTTAATAAAAAATTTGGATGATTGTGGTGTATATGTTTTGGAATACAAAGATTATATTAATCATGATAAATATAATTATTTTTATTATATGTTTTTTATTAAATATTGACAAGGATATTTTAAATAGATCTTAATATATATAAAAGTTATACAAGGGTAAGGTGATATATTTGGAGAACACGTCATTAAAGGAAATATATCCCTTAATATTTCCATTTCGTTAAGATAATGAGTTTTGGATAAAGATATGATGGATACGAATAAGTAAATAGGATTATACTCGTTTTATAGGAACATATTATATATTTAATGTCAATAGTTTTTTTCTATCATGGATAAAGTATACAAATTTTTTGAACATTAGGAATATATCTAGTAATATTTTGAATAATAAAAAATGAATGTTTTCAATAATTATATGTGCTAATTTATAGTATTACCATGACTCAATATATTACATTATTAATGTGTTCACAGATTTCGAATGTTACCAAAAATTGATAAATTATGATATGTGGGGGATAAATGTGAAGCTTTGTTAGTGAAGCAATTTTAATGTTTTGAAATTTTAAATTTTATAAGGATAATGATGTTATCAATTTTTGGATCATTTATGTTAAACCATGGATGAAGTTTTTTAGAATAAATAATATCTCACCATAGGTGGGATTATTCAAATTTGAATACATGCGACTACCTTTTTGTTATGATAATTACAAATGGAAGGAACCAGAATTTTCATGATCCTCTAATGCCTCAAGAGTGATATATTACACTGAATTTATTTGTATAAGAGATGATGTGGAAATTAATAAAGGCAGAACAAAAGGTTGACATTGTTTTGAAATCAATTATTTATATCTTCTCAAAAAAGTTATTCAATATTAGAAAAAAGTATCGTGGTTGTAAAGGGTGTCTTATTATTATAATTTTGTATGATATAAATGAACTTTGTCATACTTGATTAGTTAATGGATTTGATATTGTTATATGTATCTGGATCACCCACTTTCTTATGATCCGTAATAATTATCAGCCATTGTGATTATTTACTCCTTTCCTCTATAACAAAATCATCACATGTGTTCTCCATGTAGAGACCTAGAAATGATTCACATTGGATAACTGGTATTTTCAAAAAATTACTTTTTAAAATAATGTTTTATTCTTTTTTTTATGATTTGTGATTATTTAAAATAAAGATTCATGTATTAATAATTTTATAACCTAGATGAATTTCAAGGGTGAAATTCATTTTAAGGGTGGTATAATATAACCCCCTGGTATTATTATGAGATATAATTTTAAAAAAATATTTTATATCTTGTATTATACACTACACCATGATTATTTTTCACTACATCAAACAAAAACTCAACTCGCAGTATGTACAACACTATTCATGTGTTGTGTTACACACTATTTCACGTTTTTTATAGAATTCATTTCACTAAAGACCATGATTAAGTGTCCATTTAAATCATATTATTCTATTATATATCCTAGTTATTATAATAGAGAGTATAGAAAACATAATTATGAATATATTATTTATATATATATATATATCTTTGCTGAGTGATTAATTGTAAATGAAAATAATTAACTTTTTAAATAAAAGGAAATGTTTTTCTAAAAAACAATTTGAATACAAATAAGTGAGTTTATGAAATAATAATATCACTAATGATTGATTTTATTGACGAAATATATATTTAATATATCCAATATAATGTTAAAAATTTATCTTATAAGATTTCTAGACAATTTATAAGAACGAATTCAATTTTTGGATAAAAAATGTCTTTTTCAAAAAAATATAGTTTTACAGCCTTTTAACGGTGCACCCATTTAGAATATATTTGTCGTAACATTTATAAACTCAATTTATAAATATAAAATTATTATTTTAGATCATGATATAATAATTTACATTTGATGGATTTTTGATATTTTATTGATATGTTTAATGTTTTGATGAATAGTCAAAATATACCAAATTTTAATTGAAAGAATCTTTTATTGTCAAAATTATTTATATGGTTAAATTATATTATTTATTAGTTTTAAATTAATAATAACATAATTTTTATCATTTAATATAATAATGTTCATTTTCATTAATTTTTCCTTGATTTTAGAGGTAAAAACATTTCAATATTTTGTTCTGTTTTAACTTTTAAAACATGTTTTTCATTCTCTCAACAATATTAATTTTTTATTAATTACCATAACTTCTATTTATAGAATTTTGAAAAATCGTTCCCATATTTGAAATAATTTGGTCCAAAATATGTAAATATCTTTATTTTATTTTTGGATATTATGAATAGTAACTTTAGTAAATTGTTTTATTAATACGGTAAAAAGATAAATTAGGTAATTAAAAGGAAATATAATGTTAAAAAATTACACTAAAACTATTCCTAATATAATTTGATTTGTGAATTCAACCTAATTCATCCTTGGGTAGAAATGGTACCCTTTGTTACAGACATAGGTTATAATAGGACATTTAATATATTTTATTTAATGAAAAGTTAAATATGTATTACTCAAATTTTAAAAACACATTTATTTTTAAAATATTGTTATATTGATGCTAAATTTGACTATAATTACTCAATTTAAATATAATAAATTTTTATTTATAATGGAAATTTATTTTTATTTTTTAGGAAACAAATAATTTCATTAATATCTTATTCCTTGACGTTGGAGAAATTATTTTATTTATGGGAAATAAATAAAATTATTTTTATTAAAAAAAATTATAACCATTAATAGACAAAAACACTTTACTAAATCATATTGGGAGATTATATCTCACCTATAATCATCCAATGGTCGAGCTATTGACTATTTGAAGCCATATGGATAAGACTATGAGACTTATCATATTTTATTTGAAGTGATGATAAAGTTGTCACATACATGTTTAAATAAATAAATATATTTTATTATAGGATTTACAATAAATTATATTATACTATAAATATTAAACATAAATCTAAATTATTCAACTTATTCATGGTATTATTTTTTTATTCTTTAATCGACAAACATTTATATTAAATAATTGCACAAAATTGAGGTAGTAATATTTTTTTATTAAAATATCAAATTTATATTATAAAAACTATTAAAATAAATATAAATTGAGACAATAAATACATCCAAAAAATTTTAAAGATCACCTTGACCCCTTACGGATTCAATAAAATATTTGTTTCTAGGTTAACATCTTATCTTGATATTTTTTAAAATCCATTAAACGAATAGTGTCAATGTTGATGGTATATATATTTTCTCAAAATAATGTTTTATCTAATAATTTAAAAATCATTAAATATTATTAAAAATATAAGATAATTAATATATGGTATAAAATATTATTAATGTTCCATTTATGGTCTACTCGAAATAATATTACTAAAAATACACTCTATTAATATTGAAACAATTGTTACTTTGGTTAAAAATTAGAGTAGAATAACGAAGGGCTAATTAAAATGAAAAGGTTTAAATTGACAGAAAATGTGTATAAAATTTATTGGGGGATGATTTTACTACCTTAACTCATCAGAAATTTCAAAATATGACAGTTTTGATGTTTTTGGATGGGATTATATTTTATTATAAAATTATATTTTTTAGGGATTAAAAAGGTGACCCTCACATCAATCATAAAAGGGAACCTCCTAACTTGTTTCATGAATTAAATTTGTACAATAAATATCATGACCCACATTATTCAAGATGAAGGAAGGGGAAAAAGTGTCGTTCCCTTCCTTCCTCAAGATGAAGGAGGGATAAGGAACCCCCGAGTCCTGCCATCAATAAGCCCCTAAAGTGGTGACTAAAACCAATGGTATAGAATCTCATATAATACGGAAGGAATTACACTATCTATTTATACAAATTGAGAGATATGATTGTAAATCCCATGAAACTCCAAATACTAAATTTAAAAGTGAATAAAAACACATTCCAACATGTATGGTCAAATGTAATGTTGATACTAGGTACACAAAAACCCCAATGTAAAGTACTAATAGAAAAGAGACTATGAAGCAGAAACAGCTAATCCCAATACCCGAGCTAGAAATGTATAGAACGGTTCTCTAGGCCCTCTTGGAAACCTGGAAATAGTGTTACATGCATAGGGTTAGTATATAAGGAAACCTAGTTGTAAAAATAATGGCACACATGCACAGGTGGGGGAACATATGAATGTCCTTCAGAGAAAATAGTAGAACCTCAAAGCACCAACCATGGAATAGAAACTATCACAACCTAATTAAGGCATACTCACCAAATAAGGAACATCATGAAAAGTTGTAGTATAAGAATATAGATATTCTGATACCCTACACCACTTTCCCACTGAATAACTGCTCAAGCATAATAGCTAACATATTGACGTTACCCCTCTTTCCATACATAGTCCCACTTCCATAAGCAACCTGCACTCACTTGGATGTCGAACCTCACACCCCCCCCCCACTCCGAGGACAAATGGTCCGTAAAAACCATGTCTCTCACCCAAAGACACATGGGACTCATCTAGAATATACTTCTAAAAACAAACCTGGCCCACAAATAGTTAGGCCTCTCAAACACACCAAACACTTTCCCAAAGGATAGTGGGCTCTGAAAAGCCTCATTCCATTATAGCCTTCCCGGATATGCTTTACCGGTATGAAAATGGAAGAGGGTGTGAGGGAGAAAGTCAGTAACCATCCATCTATCCTACCATGGGGATGATGGGAATGACTTATCCAGCTATAAATAGGGGCGTCTAGAACATGGTTCTCAACAAGGGTGCAGTGCGTTTTTATATCACAAGGCGCTACAATTTATATTTATAGATAAGAAAACACACATCCAAACCTATAGGTTTCTGAGCAACCTTCCCACTTAGAAACACTTTCGTTGCTACCTATATATGTATAACCGTAAAAAACCACCCCTTTTTATTTAACCACACACCATTTATTTATTTATGGGATTCACTATCATTTTTTCCGGCACTACCGGGAAACTACCAACCATAACCACACCAAAAAATCAAGAGAAACCAAACTAAAGTCCCACTACCCCACAACAGAAAACCATATTAACAGTCGACTGCCGAACCCCAAATCATCCTAGAGTATTGATTATCCATTTAAAACAATCATTCTTTAAAATTATATTGCACAATGATTCATTCCTGACCCAGCCCCGCAACCCCACTACCCAACAATTACTAGATGCAGTCCCACAACAAAACAGTTCATAACCACACTGAAATCCCACTATCCAACATCATTTTATGGCCATGACACAATCAAAGGCAGTTCAGATTTCTATAAGTCCATCCATTACACAATCAATTTGTCTCTCAAATTGGGATACTAACACACCACCTTTACTACCCCACACACAAGTACCACAATAACTATAATTAAACAAATACCCTAATATACACACATAAAACACCCTTATCACAAGAACCAACTCCAGTTTCCAAAATTGTACCCTTAACAGTGATCCCAATAACAACACCACACAAGTCACACAAAGTCACAAAACTAAACAGAACAAAGTACTCAGCAACACCTTTCAACAAGATGTGTAAATATGTTCATATTCAACAAGAAGAGTTTCATTAATTAAACTAAATTATAAATGGGGTGATCAAATAATAATTTTGATCCTGGGGATTCCATTTATTTAGCCATGTATTTGTTCTTTAACTATTTTTCATGTTATGACCATTTATTAAAGCATCACAAGAAAACATAACATCACTAGTGCACATGTAATGACCACCAATAGTCAATCTTTCATGAGGTATATAGTAACAAAAATTCATAAAATAATCAATCATAATGAATAAAATAGGAAATTAATATCAAACCACTCCTTGCTCCTTATTTTATTTACAATTTTTATATTTTGAGTATATTTACTTCTTTTTTATTTCTCATTTTAAGAAATTTATTCAATCATTCCTCTAAATTAATCATTAGTACACCCACCCCTCATGATGAAAAAATAAGTAGAGATAGAAGGAATCCCAACTAGATTATAAATGGATTGAATATCCTCATTGTGATAAGAATAGGGGTCGTGTAATCAATAGTGATGAATTCCAAGGAAACCGAGAAAGATAGCTCTAGAAAAGGTACACAACTCATCTTGGGAGGATGAATCTAGGTGAGATAAGGGGAAATTATAAACACACAAGTAAGGAAAGATCCCTGTTTTGATGTTTTTGGTACTATTTTAATGGAAGAATGGTTTTGAAAGACATTAACATGTGATCGTGGTCAAGATCACACAGTTTCGGTATCTCATATGCATGAGAGATTAAAAAAATTAAATATATAATTATTTCCCTTTAAAATTTCCTTAAAAACTCTGTAATATGGCTTTAATCTCAGTTTACGTCAAATAATATGTAAGAGTGTTGAAACAAGAAAATATGGGAGGAATTTGAAAACTGAAAATAAGTTACTAATGGGTGAGAAACCAACGTGAAGCCACTGATGGTTGAGCTACTGACATGACCTACCACCACTAATCCACTGACACTGAACTACCATCATGGAGCCATCGATGGGTGAGGGACTGAAATGAATTACCGACACTGAGCCTCTAATGCTGAGCTACCAACAAAACAACATACTGATGCCTCTACCAACAAACGCACTAACTCACTGATGACTCGAAATACCGATGCCCAGATTCACTAATTCCTTAACCTACTGATTCACTGACTCACCGACACACTAAAATGTCGATGCACTAGCATTAAAATGCATTGGAATGCTGAGGAACAGACATGATAATGCTATGACATGCTGACACATCATGTTACTGATAGAAATATAGAAATTTATAAACTCTTGAAATATTCCACCATTGCCTCCAAAAACACCCTAAATATTCAATTTTCAAAACTAGAGGCCTAGGAGAAATCAATTCCATCATATTATATACCTCTTGATCTATTCTCCTCCTTGATAATTTAAAACTAAACCATAAGAGAGAGGGTTAGAACAGCCACCCCTTAATATACCTCTCATGAGAAAACCACCTTGTGTTATTTTAAATCTGGAGGGAAAACATTGACATCCCATAACACCTTCAAATCTTCTATCTCCTAAAAAACAGTGGCAAAAAATAATGACCCATACTGCCCTAAAAACCACACAAACACCAATGGTCACACCATCCATAAACATGGATTAGGGAGCTCCTTCATCCATGTCAAGTTATTATCCGCCTTGGGAGACACCATCTTGACTGCATATGTTTAATCTTATCTGCATTAATGAATATTTATTTGGGATCAGGTTCCCCCTCCCCATAGTCAATAAATTTCATGCAAAAATCATAGAACATAGAAAAAAATTATCATTCACCATTTGAGGTCAAAAATTTCATCATAAAAATGGTACTCAGAAAATCACTAAAGAAAAGTCAGAACAACTCTTCGTAATAGGCACAAATCTCTGCTTTTTTCTCAAAAGTAATCTCTTTTAGGGCACTATGAATCCATAACACATGAACCAGAGGAATGGTTTGTCCACACGGAACATTATTCTAATTATCCTCATTACTTACGAGTCACTCCACAAACGTTGAATTTTCCTTGACGTCCAACTCTCCCCAGTCTAGGACATGGGATTCTTTGTTTAGATACAACTGGAGTTGAGAGTCATTAATGATGTCATGGTTTATCTCCAACTATGGTTGAATAACCAGCTAATATGCCTCCTTTCCAAATTGTCCCAACACCTAGAAATGTCTGATGAACATAAGGTAAAGCTTTCTCCATATTCCAAAACTCCATTTTCCGTGCTAAGGGTAGGCCATTAAGAGCATATTGTCCCCAAACTATAACTCTAAGGGCCTCTTCTTTTGTCCGAAATATGACTTCAGCTAGTCCTGATCTACCTTTAACCTCTCACACACAATATAAACCTTTTCTATTATCCTCTACACTACCTTTGGTCCATTAAGGGCTTCTCCTCTAACTCTGTCCAGCATACAGATGAACGACATGGTCTTCCGTACAAGGATTCAAATGGTGCCATGATAATTGTGTAGTGATATTTATTATTTCAGGTGAACTCTTCCAGGGGAAAGTGCCATACCCATTATACATCATAGTCTAGAACACAATCTCATAGAAAATCCTCCAATGTCTAGATGGTCTTCTTTATTTTCCCATCCATCTGAGGTTGGAAACCAGTGTTAAGGCATAACTGGGAGACCAAGGCATGGCGAAATATCCTAAGGAATCTCAGTGTCAATCTTGTTTCTTAATCCAAGATAATGGTTCATGGAACTCCATTAAACCATAAAATCTCATCCACATACCTCTGTGGTAAGGAAACCACTGTGCTCAAATCCTTGATCGCCAAGAAGTGAGACAAATTTTTCAATCGGTCTACCCCTACCCAAAGATAATCGCATCATCCCTCAGCCCTGAGTTATATGTGGATAAATCCATTGATATTTCATCCCAATTCATCTAAGAAACATCTAATGGCATCAACAGACTACTGGGAACATCGTGCTTGAACATCACATGCTAACACACTAAGAATCATGCCCCAAACATGTCCAATGTCGATATCACCTAGCCCCTTCAAAACTATTTCCTCGTGACACTACCCATATTAGAGACTCCGAGATGCACCTATATGTGTGATCTATAGATCTCATATGGAACTCAATCATGCATTACCACTGGGAAATACAATTTCCCATGGAACTACATATGATCTTGGATACCCTTTAACCATCCTTTAATAACATCACCCTTAAGAGTGCCATCACACATCACTTCAGTATCTGAGCCTCCCCACTGAGACTCCTCCACCTTCTTCATTATGGAAGACCACACTATAATATGAAATTGATAGCCTCTTCCACTGTCCTCCCCTGAGTCTAGGAATAAAGCATCCAACTCCTCTAATACCTTCCATGAATTCATGGATTCCCATAATACTTCCTTCTCAGACATCAATCTCATGGAATTAGAAACCATGTTCCCCTTATCTGGTGTGTAACACATTTCAATGTCTTAATACCATATGAACTCCATATTTATTTACTACCTCAATTTTAGGTCTCATTGGGAAAAGATAAACCTCAAGCACTTGGGATCTGTGAAGACCACAATGTGATCCCCATTGAGGTAATGCTTCCACAACATCTGTGCAAACACGAACAATGCAAGCTCGACATGATGGGTGGTATAATTACATTAGTGAAGTTGTAACTGATTATACCCATACGAGATTAATAACTTATGATTAAATAACACTCATCCCAATACTAGTGCATAATCATCCTAAAAACTCAAACATCACCCCTTCCTTTGGAAATATAAGCACTTTGGAACTGACCAGCTTCCCCATTAGATAGTTGAATGCTTCTTAACATTTCTCACTCCATATTAAGTCCTTGTATTTTCTTGTCAAAGATGTTAATAGATATGAAATTCAATAGAATTCCATTACGAGCCTCTGATAATAGCCTGATAGACCTTGGAATCTATGAACATATGTCACATTCATGGGTGATTCCCAAGAAACAATCCTTGTGACATTTGACAGTGTTTCATATTTTCTTGTAATGTGCATTCTATTTTTATGAATCACTACCTCTGGGTGGTTTCCATTGGATTTATTTATGAAACTAAAAACATCCAACAGTTTGTATCAAAAAAGGATCTACTTTCCATTGAAGGAATTCATTAAGTTTAAACTTTACGATACATAAGAACAAACATTGGTCGAGAGGATGGGAAGTTAGACTCATCATGACCTTTTGGGGGGAATTATTGTCTACTATGGAACCCTCTTTATAAATTTATGATATTTTCACTAATCCTTATTAACTCACCAAGTATTACATAAGTTCTTTGTGGAATTTTCAATCACTTATTAACATGTGTGAAATTTAGAATCATCATTATGTATTCAAGATTATTCATCAATGGAGATATACATATGTATTCAGTGTTCTCCATCAATGGAATCAACTATATACTTATTCTAGATTCTTTTAATCATTGTTACGATGATACTATTTTTTAAGACCCTCAGTGGGGCACACAGAAATTTATTATCATCCATAGAGATGAAGGGTTATTTTTATCTTGGGATTGTGCCCATAAAATTGGTTACCTATGTATATTGGTGAAAATAATCAGAACCCTTATAGTTCAGTGGCACTTAACGGGACACATCATACCTTTTTTAATCATGTTATGAAGACCTGAAATAAAAAGGTGCTCAATAAAATCCTTTTATGGGACCTATTCCAATGTAGCCCATGGAACATGGAAAGGATATGTGTTTTTATATAGGATGTGTCCCTGTTGGGAAAATGGTCCAAAGATAACAAGGTCGATTTAAGGTATTGGGTTTGAACCTCAATGAGGCTTCCTACGTATCCCATATAGGTTGTAATCAAAACACAAGTAGTTCGATTAGACTCATAGTAGAGTATAGTCCTTTGAGAAAAATGAGTTTGGGGTTACATAATAAAAAGGATTCCTTGGTGAGGGTTTAATTTTGGGATTATTCCTATGGAGGATGCCCAGATTAAGGGAGTTTGGGATAGATTCATCAAGAGGATATCCATTGATCTCGGTCCCAGATAAGGATTCCTATGAATCCATATTTTGGTGGGAATCAGATATCTCATTATTCATTTAGTCATGAGTGTTTGTGTATATGTTATAATCATCACGAATCTATAAGCACATGTGTGTCATGATCGGTGTGAGAATCAAGAGGATATGAAAGATTCAACAATGACACTTCCACATTACCTCCTCCACTGGGGGAAGAGGGAAAACCTATGGTGGAGAGGGTGGATGAGGTCGAGGCGACTAGGGAAGGGAGATAGGCGATGAGCCTTCCCTCTGTTCACATTACATTAGAAAAGGGTCAAGTGGAAGGTGGAAGGGATGGATGTTTGGAGATTACACAAGGATATCTTCCCATTTGAGATTTAAATAGGCATAGGAGTCAAGAGATGAGGTTTGAGGGGCTACTTGAGGATCTTATAGACTCATGGTACTTGAGGAATCCACAAGGAATGTCCAAACTCGTAACATGTGAATGTAACCTAGAAGACTAAGTCGAATTAAGAAACATCATTGAGTGTGATGGAGTGTCTCAGATCATGGTATCCAAAGGATGGAATTTTGGACACATAAAAGACACAGTGGAAAATTTCATTGACGGATCCGAAAATTTTATGGTGATACTCTCCATTTTCTAGGTGAGTTAGTGACAGAAGTGAAAGGATCAGCTCAGAGGACCGGTACTGCATCCCATCACAGATACCTGGCAGGGGTACATGGTAACAGCTGCCGCATTATTGACCACTAAGGCCACACAGGTGCTCCACATATGTGTGCCGCACAGGTGCTCTGCGCAAGTGGGTTGCGTAGGTGCTATGCACATGTACGTCGCGCAGGTTCTCCGCGGAGGTGCGCCCTGCAGGTGCTCTGCGGTGGTGCATCATGCAGGTGCTCCATGTAGGTGTGTTGTGTAGGTTCTCCACACAGGTACTTCATGTAGGTCCTTGAGTTCTAGAACATTATAGGACTTTAATCTAGTCTTCCCTATTTAATTATCTCTTATCTCATGTTTTAGAGAGCTACATGAGAGCAATTGAGGGATCTTGGAGAAAGAGGAATGGAATGGGAGATTTGAGGCATCTTCCAACATCTTATGTCCATGGAATAGAGATCCCAAGGGACCTATTATATAAATGGAGGGGACCTGGTCGAAGGGAAGTTTTCCACATAGGTCCTTTGCGTAGGTATTCTATATAGGGGTGTAAAAATTAATTTGTCGCATAGGTTATCCATGTAGGTCTTCCACGTAGGTCCCTTTTGGAAAATTATTCATCTTCCAAGTGCCATAAAATAAGATCCATAAGTCTATTTGGGCTACGTGACCTGTTAAAACAATGGTCTTGAAGTGATCTATACTTCATGAGATAGTAAATACACCGTGTCTTCTCTGAAAAAACATATAAAATGAATTTAATGTTTTGACGCATTTTCATCATCGATTTGGAGAATCCACTGCCTACTCCTGGATGGGGGAATCATTTCACTTATCCATCGGTATGGTGTTGTTTTTTCTCATTCATAAATCAATCATTCTTATTTTTCCCTCTTCGTGAAAACATTTTTTCTCAGACATGACATTGGATGTCTTTCTGAGAATCATATCATCACTCTATAGAAAATTCGTGAAAAAATATTTCATGGTGTCTACAAACCCCCCCCCCCCCAATAGAATTTGATTAATTCAGAACAAAAAGAGTCTTATTATCAGGTAATATAAGGGAAATTTAATGCATTCCATCATCATTTGGTCAGATTTGGAGCTACGTCATGTTTGGAAGGATGCTAAAATATTTTTCCTAAGCCGTAGTGCATTGAGAGCATAGTTTTATTATTTTCTAAGGTCATATGGATAACCCTACATTAATTATGTCTTTGACTCTTATTGCTCAATATTACATAAAAAATAAAAAATGTACATTTAGTGAGTTGAGAATCGACTTTTTTCCCAGGTGACCATTGTAGGATACCAATCATGTGAGTAGTATGTATCGTGTTATTGGCAGTTTAGAAGCTTGCACGTTAGAATATAAAGGGATAATATTTAGGGTCGAATAAAATTAACCATAAATTTTGAAATTAGTTCCTAAACAATACATAGTGGTTATTAATTAGTTTAAAATTATTAAAATATTTCTAAGGGTAATAATGGGCCATGATTTTTATGGACAAAAAATTTAAAACATGTATCGACATAAGGGGAGTCTCTTCCAAGAACAAAGATACCATTATTTTTCTAAACCTTTATGGGGGTTGTGTTATGCAGGGCCAACTGAGGTATATGTTTCATAGCCAATTAATGGAATATTTGGCTGATAGGCCTGTTATGTAGGCAACTTATGTAAGGCCACTTAAGGGAAGGCAATGCATAGTCAAGAAAATAAGCTCTTTGAAGTTTAACATTATATTTCAAATTGAAAAGGGTAAATAAGATTTGATTGACTCAAGACCACAGTGGGTGGTTTTGATAAGGAATGGAATATTAAATATGAAGAGCTATATTATGTAGACATATGTCATGAATAGGAAAAACCCTTCTATAAAATTTGGTGTGTGAAGAATGAATAAATTTATCAGAACGAGACATTTCTGATTTAATATTGTGCAATTTTATGTCATGTAGTGAGGACATTGGTAGTGTATAGTTTTATGTCATGCGATGAGGGCATTGGTACTGTGCAGTTTTAACTCATGCAGTGAGGACATTGGTACTCTGCACTTTTATGTCATGTAGTGAGGAGTTTGGTACTATGCAGTTTTATGTTATGCAGTGAAGACATTGTGTGGATTTAATTAATGGTATTTAGTCTTGAGAAAAGGCATGAGACTCTACCAATTTCTTGACAATTTGTTTTGAAACATATTATTACTTTCAGGTATGGAACTGAAAAATTATAAAATTTTATTTGGGAATTTCTAGAACTGGGGAATGATATGGGAAAATGAATAAAAACATTAGAGGAACTCTTTTCCAAGAACGATGTTACCATTTTTTGAAAAAATTGTTATGGGGGTTGTATTATGCAAGGCCAACTGGGGAATATGCTAAATATCAAAATATTGGAATCTTTTTATTGACAAACCAGTTATGTAGGTAACTTATGCAAGGCCACCTAAGGAAACATGCTCCATAGTTAGAAAAATGAGATTTAAAATTTTTTACATTCTATTTCTAAAATCCAAAGAATATTTTTAGAGATTCAGATTTTCAAAAACATGGAGTTTAGTTTATAGAGAAAGGTACCTAGATATGGAAAGGTAATTTTCAACCAAGATTCCAAAGAATCAAAGTAATAGTTCTTATATGAATGTTTGAACAAAATGTTGGAGGTGTGGTGACTGTAGTTTTTGTTCATACAACTAGGACCATAAATGGAAACAGTATGTGATATATGGCCAAGTAGTTCCAAGGTTAGTTAATATTTTAGTTTAACACATGGAGATAAAAATGTGTAAACCATAGTCTTGAAGACATTTATATCGAGAGAAAGATAATGGGGAAAGTATATTGGGATGACTATTTAAAATACAAATTCTTGTATATTTTCATCAAAGTTTGTAGAGGACAATGATATTATAACCGAGAATGAAGTTACTATTATTTGAAAAACCAGTTATGGTGGTTATGTTATGTAGGTTCAACTAAGTCATATGATGGATATCCGAATAATAATATCTTTTGACTGGCAGGCCTATTATATAGGAAACTTATGTAAAGCCGCCTAAGGGCATGTGTAGCATAGTCTGGAAAAAGAGTTCTTAAATATTTGAAACTTTTTCACCAGTAATCGTAGGAATGATTATGATGATATGGAAATATTAAATATTAATATTGTGAAATATGGATGGGGTTTGTGACCAATTTATATGAGAAATATTTGAACTAATATTTACTATGAATTTGATGTCCTTTTACATAGATCTTACTCGTATATATAATGTATTCATTTTTTTTCTTTTGAATTAATATTATGATGTGATGTTTAAATTCATGAAACAAGGAAATAATACATTTCTATTTTAATTCATGTAGTTAGGACTATATATTGTGTAGTTTTCAGTCACGCAGTGAGGACATTAATAACCCAATAATAATTTGAGACGACTGATTTATTAAATGAATCCTTTTACCCAATTCCAAATCCCATGCGAGAATTGATTGGTTTGAGAAACGAGGAGCAGTAACAACGTCTTGTATAACACAGAGTTGACAGAAGTGAAGAATATGGGTGTTAGATTTCAATGAATTTTAACAACATGCGGTAAGGAAAAAGATGAACTGATGTGAAAATAAATACTTATTGTAGCTGGACTAAGGGATAAAACCCAAGTTTCACTATGTGTCATTCTGAGGGAAAGAATCAATCCATATGTAGTTCTTTGAACATTACCTATGCAGGTTTTATTCTCATACAAATAATAAAGGGTTATTTATCATGGTTGGGCCAATGATTGGAGATCTCGGCATTTCTACATATCTCAAATAGATTATAATCATGCTCTATATAGTTCATTAAACAACCATTACTCACACCAATTGAGTTTGACTTGATGAATGGGGAACTTGGACATGTTCTGAGAGAATGGAAAATCATAAGACATAAAATGGTATAAGGACCAAATCATATATCATAAATAAACACTCTGTATAGATATGATTCATATATAGGCGGAGAAAAAAATAAGATGACTTTGTGATTGCGGTTGCACCCAAAATTGTAGATTTAGGCATCTCTTGGTATCTCATTGGAAAATGAGAATCAAACCATACATAGTTCTTAAAATAAAGACTTTATATAGATCAGAATCATACATAGGAAAGAGTGGGACTCATGTGCTACTAAGGAGTAGTGATGATGTCTACGATGTTTTCTTATGGATGATTTTAATGTTAAAAAGATAAAATTTTAGTCGTACAGATTAATACCAGGAAATGAGGACAAATTATGACATGCGGTTTAATGTCATGAAACAATGATGAATATACTGTGTATTTTAATGTCATGACACATGGATGTTTATGGTTATTATATAGTTTAATGTCTTGTATCTAGGACATTATACTGTGCAGTCTTCAGTCTTACAGCGAGGAAATTAGGGTTGTGCAGTTTGTTTAGTCTTGTAGTGAGGACATTGTACTGTGCAGTTTTATGTATTATAGTGAGGACAATATGTAAAACTAAGCAAAGTATTTTTTTAAGAATATCTATTTGGTTTGAGGTGTAATAATATCTCCATCCATTAATATTAATGAATAAGATCCATTTGAATAGATATTATGTATGGAATAACATCCTTCCCAATTTGGATCAACCTTTGGAGGTTTCTTCCCTAGTATCATTGGAGTCCAGAGGAACAATACTAATTATACATGATGAAATGAATGGAGGAGAACTTTCTTGTTAAGATATCATGCTATTCCATTTTGAAAGACTTTTAAATGATGTAATGTATTAAATATTTTCTCATCTAAACATTCTTACTCATTGAACTATTTTAAGACCTCTCATCTGTTGAAAACTAATAACAAATTTCAACTCTATGTGAAGGAAATTACATTTCAATTGGAAAAACTACATTAGTTTCATATACCAATGAATAAGCAGTTTTATGGGTGGCAGTACGGGTAGGGGTCTGATAAGACCATAAAGTATTGAGATGTTTATTAGGACATGATTTTATATCTTTATCCTCCATCTTCTAGAGTATATTTGAAATGGCATGGTTGGAGGCCTCTATCTATCCATTTTCGACCGTATGATAGTGAGATGAGTTGTTGGATTTGATATTATGTTCTTGATATAACTTTTTTACCTCAGGAGAACAAAAATAGGTGCCATTGTCGGTCAAAAGAGTTGCATGGACACCAAATCTAGTGATGATATTAGTTTTGAAAAAACTAACCGTGATTTTGGCTTTGACTTCATTTAGAAATATTTCCACGATCTATTTAGAAAAGAAGTATATGGTAATAAGAGTATACTCGATCTATATAGTTGTGCTTAGAGGATAAGGCCCTACTACATTCATTCACTATGTGGAAAATGGCTAGGAGTATTTAGTTGTATATATAACCTATGGGGGTTGATGAATGAAGTTGGCATGCACTGGAAAAGGATGACATTTCATAGTGAAATCTATGCAATCCAGCGTTATTGATGGCCAATAGTATCCAAGCCTTCAGATCTGATCAGAGAGTATGTGCCCAGACTGGTGGGCACTACAAGAACCTGAATGTAATTATTTCATGATAGTTGTATTCTCATCTTCATTAATACATCTGAAGAGGATTCCATCAAAGCCTTGCCTGTAGAGGATATTTTGGTGGTATAGACTATCATAAAGAATAAAATTGGCTTCTCATCTTCATATATGTTCTTTCTCAACCCTATTCAATTGATGTACACCATTTTTAAGATATTCTATGATGGGTGTTCTTTATTCTATGGTATGACAATATGGCTCAAAAAGCGGGATAATTTCATTAATTTCCCCCATTTTGGTTTGAACAAAGGGTAAGAAAACATGACGATTGTGTAACACCCCATGTTTCCATGGTACTCTTCTCTTTGAATAATATAGTAGCGTGTGTTGTACGCAACTTCAAGATTCTAACACGCCGCGACCAATCAAAGTAGCTGTTCTGAATAGTAATACCCACTTTTTGAATTTTATACATTTTATCTTTCAAAATGGACTTCATTTTTGGATTCGGAATATCAAAATTATCCAAGGATGAAATTTTTGTACTTTTTGGATTAATTTTATATTTTTTGATGAATAGTGAAAATTACTAAATTTTTATTGAAAACAACTTTTTTAATCAAAATAATTAATAGTGATAAATTATTAATTTGGGTGGTTTTAATGTATATTTAGAACATATTTTTACAATTTAATAAGATTATGGTCATTGGACATAATTTCACAATTAAACCAGACATAAACAAGTTTCAATCTTTTGATAGTTATTATCTCTTAAAAACACGCTTTTTGTTTTAACGACAGGAATTAATTTTAAATTTATTTCTGCCACATCTGGGTTATGAATTTGGAGAAATGGATTCCGTATTTGTAATAAGGATTTCCAAATTGTGTAAATTGGTAACTTTCATTTTTAGAAATTTTGAATAATTATTTCGGTAAATATTTTATTTACCATGGTTAAAGGGTAAATCCGGTAAATAAGGGTAAAAAAATTATATTATAAGAATAATAAATTACCCTAAAAGGTGTAATAACCTTATTGGATGATACATTTCCGACCATGAGAATATTTGGGTCGATTTTTGGACCCCATGGAGCCACTTGATGGTGATAAGGACACTTTATATTAATTAAGTTAAAATAAATGCAAAAAAGACAAAAGCATCTATCGTTTAGAAAAATAATTATTAGATAGGGTTATATATGTTGAAATTTCGACTATAAATATCAATTATAAATATAAAAATCATTCCTATATAATGGTATTTTACTTATAATTATTAGACATTAAATAATTTAATTTATTTATGACACAATGATGATGCAATAATTACCATATTAATGAGTGATTACGGTAATTGATATTATAAATACCCAAATAAATTTAATTGGAGACTTTTTCTAAATTAAAATAATTTTATAGGTTAGTTTTACATATTAGGATTATTTATATAAATTGTTTTCTAAGTAATAATGTTGTTATCAGTTTATCTAAAACAATATACCCAATAGTGTCAAAATTGACATAAAAGTGTTTTTAAAACAAATATTATATTATTAATTGATATTCAATTTCTAAAAATATACGGTTTGGGAAAGAGACTTATATCATGATAGGTGTATAATTAATGAACCATTTGGGGGTCTCTTGTAGGTATATAGTAATTTCATTAACTATATAATATAAAAATACAAAGTTACGTGGTATGTTTCAAACTAATTAACTAAGAGTCAAAATTAAAAGATAAGGTTAATATAATGACTCAAAACGTTCTAAATTCTATTGGTTGAGTGGTTTTCGACCCATCCCCACCTTAAAATTTAAATAATCCACTTTGAAGCCATTAGAAACCGAATATGAATTTATTATAAAATAATATTTCTAGATTTTCCTAAGGTGCCCCTCGTCCCCCTTATAAAAGGACACCACTTCTATCCAATTCTCCACACCTTCAAAGCCTTTTCGTTCAGACAAACCCTACCCAAATACTCTGTCAAGTTCCCTCACTTCAACATAGAGGCCATAGTATGATCAGAAATCCATCCAAAGGAGCCCTTTTGATCAAATCAAATGGAAGAACCCGAAAAATAGGTAATGTTTTCACCACCCTTTTTCAAGTTCATTTCTTCTTCAACATCTTATTTCCTTGTAAGTACCACTCTAAAATGATAACTCCATTATATTATATATAATGAGATGTTATTATAAATTTGGTACAACCATATTTAGTATTCTATCCATCCTATGATTGACATGTCACCATACGTGTGTACGTACGGCTTACCGTCTCCACGTCATGGTGTAATTGTTATTCAAAACATTATTATTTGGATGGGTATAATAATGATTTTTAAATCATAAAAATAATAAATATAACATGATAATTATTCTGTATCTATGATATACCATCCAATCATATATTATTTTAATATCAAAAAAATGATATTGGCGCTCGTGCGTACGTACGGACTACCGTCTCCACGAACGCGATGAGATTCATTACCCATCCTATCCATTCAGGTATAATTCTCATTTGATGATTAAAAATAATGTTTAAGGACTTGATATAATTCTAGATATGAATACGATACAACCTATCCATAACAAACACGACGTATGTAACAAAACATGTAATATAAAACGAGTAAGTTAACACCCGAAATGACGATAATACTAAGATATTATTAACAATGCAATGTTAAAGAATCATATATGATATAATATTAATTTATATGATTATTGTATAATTTAATAACAATTATCTCACCATTATAAAGGAGGTTAACCTACCATCAACCAAGTAAAATTACAAGGTAAGGGTTATTTCACAATGTCTTCATTATTCGGGGTTGTTTATACATAAATATCCATTGGGACCTCTTTATCATCAACATCCATGTTTCTTAAATATGAATTTCAAAACATGCTTACTATTTTACAGAATATGGGTTAAAGTCATTTATTCCCTTGATTGAATTTTATAAGAGGTTTATTAAGGAATCTTTCAGTCATTTTCCAAATAAGACCCCTTTTAACCTTTTCGACAAAATTAAGGTAAGAATGTTTTTTAATCTTATATGGAAGGTGCGGCTACTTTCCGCCATTATAATATTGTCAAAGATTCCCCTAAAATCATATAAGAATATTTTCAAAATAAATATTTTCTTTATTTGACTGTTAAATGATTTCAAAATATAAAGAAATATGTCTCTTTAAAAAAACGTTTCGATTTCATCTATTCCAATATCCTTTGATGGATTTTAAGTTTATTTGATGTTGATATATTATGATACAAAACTTCCATATTTTATTGAAGTTTTTGTGATATGTTTGATTGTAGATGTGATATTTTTATACCATTCATTTCTTATGGTTAATGAATTGACATTTCGTATTCTAGTTTTAATACGAATGTTTATGATATGTTTAAACCTTTTCATATTAGGATTGTATTCGACTTAGTAAGTGACGGGTGGAGCCCGCTATAGCTCCTCAATGCATCGATAGGTCTCATGAGACAACTAGACGTGGAATTGGCCGAGGCCCTTTCCCAATTTGATTTATGGTTTTGGCTGAGGCCTTAATCATTTTAGACGTCTTGTCCGAGGCCTTGAAAGAATGTTTCAGAATGTCCCGCATTATATGTTCCCTCATTATGAAATTATATTGATGTTTCATGTGGTCATTCGACTAGTAGAATACCCATGATTATGTTTAATTATTGCATTATTTACTCATCTCATGTTATTTCCATTCAATTATTCATGTATATTATTGGTAAGGGCATGTGGTTTCAATTATTTACCATGCATAATATTTATGTCATTTCCCGTTGTATTACTTACCCTTACTAAGCATTTGAGCTCACCCCTTTCAATTTTTTATTTTTTCCCAGGATATGATAAAGTCAGTTATGAGTGACCTATAGGCATAATCTTGGAGGCTTGGATGTTCCTAATAAAATATATTTGTGTTGTATTTATCATCAACATGTAATGTTGAACATATGTATGAATATTCTTTCCAATAATACTAAATTGATCGGTCATTCGAGACATGATTTCCATGTGATCATGCCAATTTTATGTAATAATGAACCGACTCTGGGTAACTAGGGTCAGAGTGTTACAGTTGGTATTAGAGGAAGTTTAGTACAAACCTTGGAAACTATATTTAGATAAACTCTTATTAGAGAACATAGCCTTAAGATAGACTTTGAAGATTAGTATAGAAGAACTTCCTAGAATTTTTTTAGTGTAGAGATTTTGTGAGTTTCGGAGAAATACATCTTTGACTGGATACGAACAGGTAGAGGCGACTCTGGCACAGATGTACCAAGGGGTAAAACATGAAAACACTGCTTTGAGCTAGACTCGAATGGGAACTGGTGCACAACAACGGGCCTTGCTGCATTCTTGGTTACAACACTCTCGGGGGATATGCTTAGGATAATTATCATTTTATTTACAAAATTTTTTGAAGGTTTATGAGTATATACTTCATGAAAGATTTTTTTTTCTGATTATGGATTATATCCATAAACTGGTGAATTTATGTTAAGTGTTTTACAAGTATGGAATTATGTATTTTGATTCATAAACTAATCTAGTTTATTCCATTGTTTAGAAATGGTTCCTAGTGTAAGGAATGGAAAACATATCAATGCACACACTCCATGTAGGTATTTCCCTCCTTCTCAAGGTAATTAGAGAGGAGCTAGTGATGCAACTGGTGATGAACAGCTAATCACCATACTGGGACCACTCACTCAGGTTATGAATAATAACCATACCCGTATGGAGCACCCAGATCCATAGCATGGAGGATCAATGTTAGATCGCTTCATGAGGCATCAACCACCAGAATTCAATGGGAGTAAAAATACCATAGTAGTTGAGAAATGGATAAATTCATTAGAGAAAATATTCCATGCCTTGGGGAGTAGTGAAAGGGAAAAGTTTTCATTGTAGTTTATCGCCTCACTGGAGATGTTGATCAATGGTGGTCATTGATACAAAACACGAAGGAAGATGATGAAGTATCAGATATGGAATGGAGGGAGTTCAAAGAGCTGTTCTTAGAAAAATACTTTCCTCGAGACCATCGAGCAGATATGGAAAGGAAATTTTTGAGTCTGAGGCAGAAAAAGGATGAGAATGTCGCAAAGTATGAGGCTAACATTACATGGTTAGCGATGCATGCTGCTGATTATATACGTAACCCAAGGATTAAGATTGATCATTTCATTGATGGGTTAAAACCATTTCTCCGTCGAGCATTAGTCTCGCAAACCTTCTCATCATGCGAAGATATTGTCTCGTGTGCTATCAAGAGAGAAAAGGAATTCTCTAAGACTTATGACTTTAAATCAATGAAAGAGAATAAGAGACCTGCTGAACACTCTGGGAAAGGAAATAAGGATTCATGGAAGAAGGGTAGAATTGAATTTCCACCTTGTGATAATTGTGGATGGAAGCACCCTAGTCCCTGTCTAAAAGGAAAATGAGTATGCTACAAATGTCAACAGAAACGCCATCTGGCTGGTGATTGTAAAGGAAGGAAAGATGCTACCGATGTTCAATTAAACAATTGAAGGGAGATAGGACATTATTCAAATGAATGTCTTAAGCGTCAAATAAACATACCTCAAAAAATTCCAAGGGATCAAGTCCAATCTTATGAAATCATTATTGCTGAGGTTGAAGCCCCGAAAGACGTGGTGGCAGGTAATTTAATGGTTTCCTCAAGTTTAGAAAATGCATTATTTGATTTTGGATCATCATATTGTTTTATATCTTTATAGTTTCCTAAGAAAATTAGATATTTCAAATTTGATTTAACAAGGGAGTTTTCAATTAATACTCCTAAGGGGAGTATCATTGCATCAAAGTTTTGTGAATCAGTCTCCATTAGAGTACATAAATGTTCTTTATCTGTTGAGCTCATCGTCATACCTATGATTGAATTTGAAATAATCCTCGGTATGGATTGTTTTTTAGACCGTGATGCAAATATTTATTTTAAGAATAATGAGGTTACGATTCATGATGATGATGATAAGGAACACCTTATCTTTAGAGCAGAATCGTCGCCACCTAATTCTTATATAGATCCACCCACAGTAGCTCAACTAAAATCAATTATTGGGGAGGAAGAGAATGAAATGACTATGGGTGAGGAAAGGAATGTTCAAATAGAGGATGTACCTATTTTGAAAAAATATATAGATGTGTTTTTGGACGATTTACCTGGACATCCACCAGAACGAGAAGTTGAGTTTTCCATTGATTTAATTCCTAGATCAAGGCCTATATCGAAGACCCCATTATAGAATGGCCACTATGGAATTAGTTAAACTAAAGAAACAACTAGATTAATTGAGTAATAAGGGATTTATTCTCCCTAGTGTTTATCCATGGGGAGCCCATGTCCTTTTTGTTATGAATAAAGATAGATCTATGAGGTTGTGCATTGACTACACAGAGATCAATGCTATAACAATAAAGAACAAGTATCCCCTACATCGCATTGATGATTTATTTGACCAACTACAAGGAGCTCAATAATTTTCAAAGATTGACCTTAGATCTAGATACAATCAGTTGTGTCTGAAGAAGAAAGACATTCCAAAGACAGCATTTCGAACCAGGTACGACCATTATGAGTTTACAGTAATGCCTTTTGGATTGACTAATGCACCCTCTGTATTCATGGATCTAATGAATAGAGTTTTCAAGGAATATCTTGATGATTTTGTGGTGGTATTTATTGATGATATCTTAGTATAATCCAAAAATATACGAAGATCATGAAAATCACTTTCACATTATCTTGAAAACTATTAGAAGACATGAATTATATGGGAAGTTTAGCAAGAGCAAATTCTGGCTTTAGGAGATTTCTTTTTTTGGCCATATTGTCTCTAAGGATGGAATCTCTTTTGATCCTTCTATGACCAAGGCAATCCAATAATGGCTAGCACTGACGAGTATATCTGAGGTACGCAGTTTTATAGGTTTGGCAGGTTATTATCAACGTTTCGTCCAGAATTTTGTCTGATTAGCTAATACATTAACAAAGATCATGTGTAAATGGGTTAAATTTGTCTGGACAGAAGAGTGTGAAGAATTTTTTGAAGCAATTAAGAGAATATTAGTCAATGATCCTATATTGACTCTACCATTGGGGAATGATGGGTTCATTATTTATAATAATTCATCGAAGAAAGGACATGGTTGGGTTCTTATGCCGAATGATAGGGTTATTGCCTATGCATCATGATAGCTGAAAATTCCTGAGCAAAACAATCCTACTCATGATCTTGAGTTAGCCACTATAATATTTGCTCTGATGATTTGGTGTCTCTATCTCTATGCTGAAAAATGTGAGATTTATATTGATCACAGGAGTTTGATGTATATTTTCTCACAGAAAAAACTCAACATGAGGTAAAGGAGATGGCTTGAACTACTCAAGGATTATGATTGTATGATACACTACCACCCGGGGAAGGAAAATAAGGTGGAAAATGCTTTGAGCAGAAAGGATCATGGAGTTTTGAACATGATGAGAGTTGAAAAGGATCCTATATACATGGATCTAGTAAAGATGGATATCAGAATAACCATGGAATGTAAAACATCGACACTTTTTCAAATGGTTTCCAAACCATCATTACTAGAAAGGATAAAGAGTTCTCAAGCCTATGATGATGCTTTTAAAAAGAAGATTATTGCTGTGAATGATGGGAGATTGAGTGAATTTGTGTTTGAAGATGGAATTTTGAAATTTGGGAGGATACTTTGTGTTCCCGAGATACCTGATTTAAAAAGAGAATTGTTTGAAGATTCTCATAGTTCCAATTTCTCTATACACCCCGGGAGAACCAAAATATATAGAGATTTAAAGGAACATTTTCGGTGGGACAACATGCAGATGGAGATTGTAGATCTTGTGTCAAGATGTATCGATGGTCAACAACTGAAAGTTGGGTGGAAACAGCCTGGAGGAGTCATGCATCCTCTTCCCATACCCGAGTGGGAATGGGAAAATATCACGATAGACTTTATCATGGGACTACCAAAGACTCCTAGAAGGAACGACGCAATATGGGTCATTGTTGATCGTCTTACCAAGTTAGCACATTTACTTGCTATAAGGGAGGATTTACTAGTTGAACTTCTAGAGAGAATATATATTAATGATGTTTTGAGACTTCATGGAGTACCCCTACCGATTGTCTCGGATCGTGATCCCCGTTTTACATCATGATTCTGGAAAAGTCTTTAGAATGCCTTGGATACTGAACTTCGTTTGAGCACTGCTTACCACCCTCAAACAAATGGACAATCATAATGGACTATTCATACCTTAGAAGACATGTTGAGATCATGCTCACTTGACATTCAGGGTATGTGGGATCAATATTTACCTCTGGTGGAATTTTCCTATAACAATAGATTTCATTCAATTATTCAGATGGCACTATATGATGTGTTGTATGGAAAGAGATGTCGCACACCAACCTGTTGGGATGATGTTGGTGAAAGAAAACTTGTTATCCTGGAACTAGGGGAGGAAATTATGGAAAAGGTAAAGGTAATCCAAAACCACATCAAAGAAGCTCAAAGTAGGCAGAAGAGCTATGCCATTAATCAAAGGAAGGATTTGGAATTTCATGTAGGAGATCATGTTTTCATGAAGGTATCTCCATGGAAGGGAGTCATACATTTTGGTAAGAAAGGTAAGTTGAGTCCCATGTACATCGGACCTTTCGAAATTCTAGAACGAATTGGGGTTGTAGCTAACCGTTGGGAAATGCCGCCCAATATCTCCAAAGTTCACGATGTGTTCCACATATCAGTGTGGAGAAAATATATGCCTGACCCAATTCATGTAATCACCTATGACGAATTAGAACTTTAAATTGATCTCTCTTTTTGTGAATAGCCCATCAAGATTCTTGATACTAGAGAACAAGTTCTCAGAAACCCGATGACTCGTCTGGTAAAAGTTCTATGGAGAAACTATAAAATGGAAGAGGCAATGTGGGAACCCGAGGAACTTAAAAAGAAGAACCACCCAAGTCTTTTAATGCAGTAATTTTCTAGAAATTTCGAGGAGGAAATTATTTAAAAGAGGGGAGAAGGTAACACCCCAAGCATCCACGGTACGCTTCTCTTTGAATAATACAGTAGCGTGCATTGTAAGCAACCTCTAGATTCTAACACGCTGTGACCAATCAATGTATCCATTATGAATAGTAATACCCAATTTTAGAAATTTTATACATTTTATCTTTCAAAATGGACTTCATTTTTGGATTCGGAATATCAAAATTATCATAGGATGAAATTTTGGTACTGTTCAGATAACGTTTTTATTTTTTGATGATTAGTGAAAATTACTAAATTTTTATTAAAAACAACTTTTATAATCGAAATAATTAATAGTGATAAATTATGAATTTGAATGGTTTTATTGTATATTTAGAATATATTTTTACCATTTAAAATGATTTTGGTCATTGACATAATATCACAATTAAACCGAACAGAAACAAGCGTCAATCTTTTGATAGTTATTATCTCTTAAAACAGGCTTTTTCTTTTAACAATGAGAATTAATTTTAAATTAATTTCAGCCACATCAATGTTTTGAATTTGAAAAAATTGATTCCATATTTGGAATCAGGATGTACAAATTGTCTAAATAGGTAACTTTCATTTTTAGATATTTTGAATAATTACTTTGGTAAATAAAATATTTACCATGGTTAAAAGATAAATCCGGTAAATAAGGGTAAAACAATAATATTATAATAATAATAAATTATCATAAAACGTGTCCTAACCTTATTAGTTGATACATTTCCGACCATGGGAATCTTTGGGTCTATTTTGGGACCCCATGGAGCCACTTGTTGGTGATAAGGACACTTTATATTAATTAAGTTAAAATAAATACAAAAAAGACAAAAGCATATATCTTTTAGAAAATCAATTTCTAGATAGGATTATATATGTTTCAATTTCGACTATAAATATTCATTAGAAATAAAAAACGATTTACTACATTATTTTATTTTACTTATAATTTTTAGACATTAAATAAGTTAATTTATTTATGACACAATGATGATGCATTAATTACAGTATTAATGAATTATTAAGATAATTGATATTATAAATACACAAATAAATGTAATTTGAAACTTTTTATAAATTAAAATAATTTTCTAGGTTAATATGACATATTAGGATTATTTATATAAATTTTTTTGGAAGTAATAATGCTGTTATGAATTTATCAAAAACAAAATACCCAAATGTGTCAAAATTGACATAAAAGAGTTTTTTAAAAAAATATTATATTAATAATTGATATTCAATTCCTAAAAATATATGGTTCGTCCAAGAGACATAAATCATGATATTTGTATCATTAATGTACCTATAGGGGGTCTCTTGGAGGTATATAGTATGTTTATTAACTATATAATATAAAAATACAAAGTGACATGGTAAGTGTCAAACTAATTAACTAAGAGTCAAAACTAAAAGATAAGGTTAATATAATGACCCAAACCAGTCTAAATTCTATTGGTTGAGTGGTTTTAGACCTATTCCCACCAGAAAATTTATATAATCCACTTTTGAGCCATTAAAGATCGAATATGAATTTATTATAAAATAATATTTCTAGATTTTCCTAAGGTGCCCCTCCTCCCCCTTATAAAAGGACACCACTTCTATCCAATTCTCCACAACTTCAACGCCTTTTGGTTAGGCCAAACCCTGCCCAAATACTCTATCAACTTCCCTATATTCAACATAGAGGCCATAGTTTGATCATAAATCCAACCTAAGGAGTCCTTTTGATCAAATGAAAAGGAAGAACCCGAAGAAGAGGTAATGTTTTCACACCCCTTTTTCATGTTCATTTCTTCTTCAACTTCTTCTTTCTTTGTTATTCCCATTATAAAATAATAATCCCAGAATCTTATATATAAAGATATGTTATTATAAATATTTTACAACCATATTATGTATTCTATCCATCCTATGAAGGATATTTCACCATACGTGCGTACGTACGGCTTACCGTCTCTACGTTGTGGTGTAATTGTTATTAAAAACATTATTATTTGGATCGGTATAATAATGATGTGTAATACATGTAAATAATAAATATAACATGATAATGATTTTTTATATAAGATATACCATCCAATCATATATTATTTTAATATCAAAAGAATGATATTGTCGCTCGTGAGTACGTACAGACTATGGTCTCCACAAATGCGATGAGATTCACTCCCCATCGTATCCATTCAAGTATAATTATCCTTTGATGATGAAAAATAATGTTTAAGGACTTGATATAATTCTGGATATGAATAAGATACATCCTATCCAAAAAAAAGTCTTATTTAACAAAACATGTAAAATAAAACTAGTAAGGTAACACCCGAAACAATGATAATACTAAGATATTATTAACAAAGCAATGTTAAAAGATCATATATGATATTATATTAATGTATATGATTATTGAATAATTTAATAACAATTATTTCACCATTATACTAGAGGTTAACCTAAAATCAACCAAGGGAAAGTACAAGGTAAGGGTTATTTCACAATCTCTTCATTATTTGAGGTTTTTTATACGTAAATATCCACTGGGACCTCTTAATCATCCACATCCATGTTTCTTGAAAATGAATTTCAAAACATTCTTACTATTTTACAGAATATGGGTTAAAGTCATTTATACCCTATTTTGAATTTTATAAGAGATTTATAATGGAATTTTTCTGTCATTTTTCAAACAAGGTCCTTTTTTACCTTTTCGACAAAATTAAGTTAAGAATGTTTTTTTTCAACTTATACGGTGGGAGCGGCTATTTTCTGCCATTATAAGATCATAAAAGCTTCCCTTACAAGCTTATAAGAATATTTTAAAAATAAATATTTTCTTTATGTGACTCTTAAATGATTTCAAAATGTAAAGAGATATGTCTCTCTAAAAAAAAGGTTTTTATTTCATCTATGTCAACATCCTTTGATGGATTTTATGTTTATTTGAAGTTGATTTATTATGATTCCAAAAATCCGTATTGTATTGATGTTTTTGTGATATGATAGACTGTAGATGTGCTATTTTTATACCATTCATTTCTTATGGTTAAATTATTGACATTTTGTATGCTAGTTTTAATACGAATGTTTATGATATGTTTAAAACTTTTCATATGAAGAATGTATTGGACTTAGTAAGTGACGGGTGGAGCCCACTATAGCTCCTCAATGTATCGGTAGGTCTCATGGGGCAACTAGATGCGGAATTGGCCGAGGCCCTTTCCCAATTTGATTTATGGTTTTGGCCATGGCCTTAATCATTTTAGACGTCTTGGCTGAGGCCTTGAAAAAATATTTCAGAATGTCCAGCATTATACATTCCCTCATTATGGAAATAATATTGATGGTTCATGTGGTCATTCGACTAGTAGAATACCCATGATTATGTTTTATTATGGAACTATTTACTCATCTCATGTTCTTTCCAAAAACGTATTCATTTATATTATTGGTAAGGGCATGTGGTTTCAATTATTTACCATGATTAATATTTATGTGATTTTCTGCTATATTTCATACCCTTACTGAGCGTTTGAGCTCACCCATTTCAATGTTTTATTTTTTCCCGGGATATGAAGAAGTTAGTTATGAGTAACCTACAGGCATAATCTAGGAGGGTTGGATATTCCTAATGAAATATATTTGTGTTTTATTTCTCTTCAAGATGTAAAGTTTAACATATGTATTGATCTTGTTTCCAATAATACAAAACTGATCAGTCTTTTGAGACATGATTTACTTGTGATCATGCCATTGTTATGTAATAATGAATCGACTCTGGGTCACTATGGTCAGGGCGTTACAATGGGCAATGCTAATGATTATATCATCCCGACTAAGATATTACAAGGCCGAAGATTCATTAACCAGTGCATCTGCTAGGGAATTTTGTGATCACAGGAAATAAGACAATGTCTATACTGAGGGAAATTCAGTCATTACCCCTATGATGTAATCCAACAAAGGGATTAACTCTTCTATTTCTAATAGAATATTTTACATTGAATTTCTTGATTACCAATTTTGTGTCCCCTTTTGTCTTTAAGTGATTAATTTGTACTTGAAGTGCTAATTCCAAACCTGAAATTACTGGTTGATACTCAACCTCATTATTGGTTCCACCTTCCAACAACATGAAGGAATAATTAAACCCTTATTTTTGGGAAAAATAAGGAAAATTCCTAACCCAACATTGTTGAGTTTAGGGTTTTCCATTATCTCCCCTTTTGAGCTTCTTGATGCACCATCAAAGTACATTTCCATTATTTGGGAGTTATCCTGAATAGATAAGACCTCTTCATCATGGATCTCAGTATTTAATGACGTATCTTCTACATATTGATTCTCAGTAAGGATGTTAGCCAAAGCATGGCCATTTATTTTATTTTGAGGCACTAAAAAATATCAAACCATTGGAAAATAACCTCTCATCTTGTTAGCTACCATGGAATCATAGGATGAATAAGGATAAACATTAGCTTGTTATTGTGAGGTACCAATTGGACCTCATGATTTTGAAAGTAGTGCCTCATTTTATTAACTACAAAGATTAATGCTAGGAATTAATTTTCAATACATGAGTATCGAGTTTCTTCCTCAATAATTGTTTGACTAAGATAGTAAAGACTATTTTTCATTCCCAGTATTTTTTGTTTTTGGCAAGGAAGGCACCTAGTGATCGCTCTAAATCTAAAAAATAGAGGATAAGATGTCTTCCTTAAATAGGTGGCATAAATACCAGTGGACTCAAGGGATATTTCTTGAGGGTATCAAATGCTTCTTGGTTGACTTCAGTCCATTGATTGGTGAATCCCATCATAATTAATCTGGTGGAGGGCAAACACTTGCCTACCAAATTGATGATAAATCGCTGAATGTTGGCCAAGTGTCCTTGTAGTCATCATGATAATTCAAATTTCAAGGATGTGATATACCAAGGATTGATTTTGTATTCTTCGGATCAATATCGATACTGCGATGGAGTACAACGAAGCCAAGATACTTTCACAAGGTTACCCTAAAAGAACATTTCAAACTATGATGGAAATGTTTATGGAATATGGTTTTCAATTAAACCAAGTTATTGGAAGGTTGTTTGGATTTTACCACCAAATCATCCACATAACATTAAAAAAATTTCCCTAAGAAGGTTTTGAAGATATGTTTTCTGGAACGTTTGTATGTTGTGCCATCATTATTTAAACAAAAGGGAATTACCCGATAGAAAAACACACCTTGAAGGGACCTAAAGGATATAGATTCTCCATCTTCTAGGGCCTTATAGATTTGATTATACCCAGATTAGCCATCCATGATAGAAAGAGATACATAACCAGTCTTGAATCAGTTAAAAGATCTGTAATTAGAACTGGAAAATCATCTTTAGAACAATTTCAGTTAAGATCTCTTAAATCAATACAATCAATAATTTTTCAATTATTCATTTTCCTTGGGAAAATATTGGCTATCAATTTTGGATATTAAAAATCCCTGACAATGATATCCTTTATAAGTGTATCCACTTCAGCTTCAATTTTAGAGACATGAGTTGGGTGTGTTCTTCTTGCTTCTTTCTTGATTCCACGATGTTCTTCTAGACAACCCAAAAGATGGGTAGCTACACCAGGATTAGTTCCTAGAATTTCTGTATAATTCCAAGAAGATATATATTGTTGTTTCTTTAGAAATGATGTATACACCTCTTACACTTCATAGGTCATGGCCGCACTAATTAGAGTGGGGCGTGGATCTTTATTTGTATCCAGATTTATTTCTCGGAGATCATCCACGGTAGTAGAGACACTATCCTTAATTCCTAGAGGAGAATACCCAAGATCTTCCTCTTCATCTTCATTATGTGCTACCTCTTCTATTGGAACTTTCATAGTAGATGATGAGTCAAAAATCTCATAGTTAGAGGGGGAGTTAGTATTTGAATATCCTAAAGAAGGGGCCCCTATATTTGACCCTATCGATGACGACTGGATTTCCTCTGGTAATAAAACGGGAATGATGGATTGAGAATAAACATCTTTATCTTCCTCTATAATTCCTAATATTTTTTCTAAATTGAGTGAAAAAGTTGTGTTTGGTTGTAATTAAGCAGATGAAATGAATACATCTCCATTTAGGCTTCCATCAGTAATCAGTGGATCAAAAGTTTCTCCCATGTTGTCAGAGTCAATTACCGCAATTGACATTATGGATGTTATTTTATGAGTGCTGGAATTTGATTTTCCCATTTCAATTTGATTGATGGGTAGCACATAATCTGTACTGAGATGTATGAATGGATTTTTTGGAATCCTTTCCAATCCATTCTGATCATTAACACTGGTTATTTCTTTTGTCATGGACTTTGTTCCTTTTGTGTGATAAAACTCTGCCTCAATGTATTGAAATTCACATTTTTTGAACAAAGCCTTGTCACCATACAATGTTCCGATTTGACCATTGATATCGTACTTAAGAAATTGGTGGTATGACGAAGGTATGGAAGCATGTTGATGCAGCCAGGGCCTTCTAAGAAAAATATTAATGGATGTATCCAGACGAACAACCATGAAATATAAATTTGACTCAAGATCTCCAAAATCAGTTCTGAGTGTAATCTCACCTAAAGGTTCCTTCTCATTCATATCATAATCAAGTAACATTGAAGTCTAATGAGATAAGTAAGATTCATTCATTCCCAATTAACGAAGTGTATGAATAGGAATGAGGTTGACTCCAGAGCCATTATCAATGAAGCCATGTCAGATGTCTAAGTCATTTATCATTTCTGATAAATACAAAGGTCTGATATTCTCATGTACAACATCATCTTCATCCTCATCTATAAATGATATGAATACATGAAATTCTACAAGATCATTCCCTATATGGTAAACCTCAACAACAGTAACTTCGGTTTCAAACTCTTGAGCACTTGACAAAACCTAAATAAGTTTTTCTTGAAGATCTATTGATTGATTCAAAGCATTCATAATTGATAACTTGGCCGGTACATTGGCCAATTTTTTCAAGACACCATCCTTTTGGTCCAAATTTCTGTGTTTCCCAGTATAGATATGCGGTTCTGCTGGTGCATTGGAAGTTGACTCTTATGACATTGATGTGCCCTATGTCAGAGAAGAAGTTGAAAACACATCTGTATTTAGTATATTAAAATGACTAGATCTATTCACTTACTATGAATAACATGGTGTGACATATAATTAGTCATCCAAGATAATTGTGTCTGAACCAAACCAGTCATTCATTGATGAAACTACTTGTTCCTATTGATCCCACAGAAGGGATCTTCCATGAGTTTCAATTGCATATATGGTTCGAGCAGGGGAAGTGTTAAAATGGTGGTTTCTAGAATTCCCATGTCTTCCCATGTATCCTTGTCCCTGACATCTTCTATTGGTTCACCAATTAGGTATAAATAACCACAAATGATTAAAATCAAAATCACTATTGGTATAAGTATCTGTTAAGTGGATAACGTGGATAGAACCAAAGATCAACTCTTCATCTGATGAAGATTCTTCTTGATAGGTTAATTCTGGTGGTTTGGTTTGGCAGGGTGGTTCCCATTCTTTAGAAATAGATGGCATGATGTCTTCCAGGGTCATGGATAACATTGGCATTCATGTGATCTCATCTTCTTCAAACTACTCTTTGTCCTTATAATCACATCGCTTCTTTGAGGAACGAAATTTTGAGGATGATGGTTTCACTGTGGTTAGAGTGGTAGAAGATACAATTGATAGTTTCAACTATGTTCGTAAAATGGCATGAGTCTGGTTAATCAATTTCTGGATCATCCAATCATCGTTTATCCATAAATTTTTACTTTGTACTTCATGCCATTCACCTTATTCTTCTGGATCGGTAGTAGTAACAAATGCTACGTGAGCTGATGAACTTTTCATCTTCACTTGTCAAGAATCTACCATATTTTGAAGGAGGTACTTGAAAACAAAGCATTCCTGGGTGGGATTCCCTAATAACCAGTGAATGGGACAATAATTTAGAATATCTTCATCTCCTTCTTTATTTGGATTCATCGGCCTTGGAAACCAATCCAAATTGTTTTCTAGGGCTAAGATGAAGTAACCATGAACATGTTCACTCAGAAATGAATATATGTTGTTTATTAATTCGTCAAATTTTTTCCTCCTTTGATATCAATGATTATCTTGATGAAGAGTTCATTATTACTGATGATCAGTAGGGAAATCTCTTTGGTATGACAAGGGACATGAAGTAAAAGCTGGTATAGGTTCTTGTTTGAGTGTAACAATAGAATCTTCTGCCTTTTCTATCTTCCTCCACGGAGCTGATGAATTTACATGTATTTCAGCCTTAGATACTATAATAGATTCTTCTATCTTTTGACCTATTGAGGTAAGGTCTCAAAACCCACATATGTATTTTATAGGGATCAATGGCGTGCATAACTCATAATGAAATGTTTCCACACAAATTGCAAGAAACTCTTATTAAGGGAGTGATAGACTTAAGGAATATGTTAATCCTCTACATCATCCAATGAAATCGGAAACTCGTTCATTATCACTTTTCTTACAATTAGTAAGATTAAAAACTTTCGTATTTGGTAGCATTGAGATAAATTGAAGAAGGAATTTTTGACAGAGATCTTCCCATTTAGTAATTGATCGAGATTGTAAACTTCTTTACCAGACAAAAGTTGATCCATGTAATGACGACACAAAACACCTAATCATTACTACTTCATGTTGTGGAGAAGTTCCCATCATGGGATCACAATGGAAAACATAATGTGTTATGTTTTTTACTAGATCACCCGAACCATTAATGATTTGGAATGTGGTATTCATAAAATTTGGTGGGGGGAGGAATTGCATCCACCCATTTAGGTTAAGAACTATTTTTTGGCTGAACTGGTGCATTTCATTCCTCCATAGCTTCCACTCAAGTTATTAATGCCTTAATTGTGTTTATAAGCTTTTGGGGAACATCTGGATGACCTGAAACCTATTTAGGTATAGTAAATGGATCTTGGGCAAGTGGAACAACCACTGATGGTGGTTCTTCTATTTTCTTTCGATAACACACGAGAGAAGGACTATTTGGATGTATATGGTCATATATTGATTTTGTACCCAGTGGATGGAATTCATTATCTATATCTATAGTTACTAAAAATCCTCTTTGCTGAGGAGCTCTTACTGGAAATTAAATTTGAGGACCTTCCTTGGGAGTATGTCTAGTAGAAATGCTATTTCTAAGTAACTCTGTAATGAGTCTTTTCAACTCATTCATTTCCTCCTCTTGATTTGAAAATATCTCTTCAAGTGAATGAGATTGACCTTCTCCAATGGAAAAGTGAGATGAAATTTGATTTTTTCCTCTCCCATTGTTATATTCCTTTTGGTGGGGTGGGAGTTTGTTATTTGAAGGCGTACCTAGATTCTGGATAAGCCTCTGATTTCAGGTACACAGACCTTCTTCATTTTCCTTTGTGTGTACTATATTATGTATGAGAACCCTGCTTTCTATTACAACTTAAACATGCTTTATTACTGATAACTTCACTTGATACAACAAAGAAGATCGAGAGGTTTAGTGTCTTTGGGGCTTAGGATAATTACATAAAAACTTTAAACTTCAAATACAACATCTTTATTGAAAACTTCCTTTACATGACCACTACATTCATTCGTACTTAGCATTGCATGGGATAACTAGAGGACATGCATAAGAAAAGGGTGAGCTATAAAGCCCAGTAAGGTAGTACACAATGAATAAAATGAGGAGTTCAATACATGTTAGGAAATAGGAATATAAATAGATCATAAGAGTAACATGAACATAAAGGCATGATAAAGCATGATAACCATAACATGGAAATGTGGCAACAACACTTAACATTGAATTAGCATGAGACAAGGCTCATTGCACATGGAGCAATGGAGCATGAGTAAACACTCATTGCACTTGAAGCACCAGTAAACCCTCGTTGCACTTGAATTAGCATGAGTCAACACTCATTGCACATGACTTATCATGATACTATACTTTACCCAATGCATTGGAGCGCTATAAGGGCGCACCCTTCTTAAACATTTCATTTCATGCATAAGTGTGCCACATGGATCATAAAACATGGATTCATAAAACATAATCATTTATTCCACGATAAAGGAATGTGGAATTCATACATGAAACTTTATAATCAGTAAGTAAATGTGCATAAAGGTTAATACCGTTGATGGAGAAATGGGCATGGTATTCACTACACAATGATATTGGCTTAGAAAATCGGTGTGATTTCGGCAGCCTAACAACGTGACATAAGAATTCATAAAAATGGTTGATGAGAGAGAAAGGGGTTCCTAATCATATTTACATGTAATTTAAATTAAGGAGTTAATATAGATACATGTCCCAACAATTTAAAAAGAATTTAGATTCATGATACAAAATTATTGCTTGAATATTAAAGAGGAGAAAAAAGTTCCTTTCAGAATTTCGGCATAGTAACGGGTGTACATGGGAGGCATTTAATGAGAGAGAAAGGGGTATTACATCATTCAAAAAATAAGTGGGAATTATGGGGGAGGTGAGAAACCATACCCCAACATTCATAATTGAAATTAAAAGGGCAATACAACATAATGAAAATTGACAAAAATGAAAAAGGATGAAAAAAACCCTTACTTGGAAGTGTGCTTCCAAAGGCTAGAGAGAGGCTTGTGAGAGGATTCTTGGGAGCTTGGGGAACCTTGAGAGGATTAAAGAGAGAGTAGGGCAGAGGTTGGACTAACTCCAAGGGCTTTGAGTGAGGAGGAAGTGGGAGCTTGGGTGGGTTTATATAGGAAAGGTGAGAGAATTATTTATTTTTTAGGTTTGGGACCCCTTATATTAAAATAATCCAAACCACAAACCATCCCTTGGTATTTTCCCATGGTTTCTGGAAAAGGAAAGCGGAAAAAAATATTTTACAATTCCAAGGTCCGAACTTATTAAAACATTAGGGTTGCTTATGTGGAGGTGAGTCACACTCTCATGGAAATTAATTGAAAAAGGCAAAGTGTTGAATAAGTCTTGAGGGCTCCATTGATGCTTTGAAAAGTAATTCAAACAAACCCAAAACCACATTATTTTAATGATAAAACACATATTGGACGAACATATGGATTATGGTATTTTATTATATCACCATTGGGTCATTATGATGTCATAAAACACATTATATATTTAAATGGTATTTAATTTTTACCCAAAAATTTGACTGTCTCAGAAAATTATGAAAAATTCACCGTTGGATAATTTCGACGTCCTGATTCCAAAAATAATATTTATTTTATCTAAATAATTTTTTAAATATGTGAATTTTCACTTTTAAAATAAAAACTGACATTTATAAAAAATTCACGGGTTCTGACAGAAATGGCTTTCAAACCTTAATTAAAATTTTAATTGCATTCATAAAATTATAAGATCATTTATATTTAATAAAAATTAATTTAATATTAATAATAATATTTTATTAAAATATTATTTAATTCAAAAATCTTTTATTTTAATAAAATACAATTCCTAATTAAATAATAACTAAAAACACCATTTGTACTTTAAAAACTAATTACAATGTATCAAAAATGACTAGAAATTATATTCATTATTATATAAAAAAATAATGTACATGAACATGGTTCTACTTATTTGTTACATAACCCCTTAAAATAGCCGAATAAGACCTAAGGGTAAGGTGTGCGATGGTGACAGACTCTTGGGGCGGCTCGGATAACATCGCTCGAGTGGTAATCTCTATCAACTTCCACTTTTCCTGTAGACGGTCCCGTTCAAGGATGACATAATGAAGCTCTGCTAGGGCTTGGTGAAGGGCGAACCCCAAAGACGCCACCTCTTTTCCGAGCTCCGACAAATGGGCTTCGTAAGGGGCAATTCTACTGGATGAGGCCATCGTTTCCTTTGTCTAAGTAGAAATTGGTTCGTTAAAGCCTTATATTTATACTACTCAGATGATCACTGTTCAACGGATATAAAAGTAACGGTCACAAATCTTGACGTAAAACTAAAGAAGTTGACATCTTATAAAAACATTTTTCATAATGAAACATTTAACTGGATCAAGAGGGATTTTCCATTAATGAAACTTTGGGTCGTTACAATATTCCCCCCTTAAGAAATTTCGCCCTCGAAATTTTCCATTTCCCACACTAAAACAAATGTGGGTAACTCAGCTTCATCATATCCTCCGACTCCCAAGTTGCTTCTTCAAACTTGTGGTTTATCCACAACACCTTGACGAGGGGCATTGTCTTATTTCATAGAACTTTTTCTCTATGATATAAGATCTTCAATGGTTGCTCCTCATAAGAAATATTATCTTCCAATTGTACCACCTTGGAAGAGAGTACATGTGAAGGGTCCGGTATGTACTTCTTTAAGAGGGATACATGAAAGACATCATGCACCTTGGCCATAGTAGGTGGAAGTGCTAGTTGATAGGCCACAGCCCCAACACGATCAAGAATCTCGAAGGGTCTGATGTACCTTGGACTTAACTTACCTTTCTTTCCAAACCTCATGACCTTCTTCCACGAAGATATGTGTAAAAACACCATGTCTCCGACTTTAAACTCAAGGTCTCATCGATGATTATCTGCATAACTCTTCTGATGACTTTGGGCTTCCTTGATATGCTGCTGAATGGTTTTCACCTTCTCCACCATTTCATCGACAATTTCTGGTCCAAGCAGCTTACGTTCACCGACCTCATCCCAACATGCCGGTGTTCTACACCTTTTCACATACAGGGCTTCATATGGTGCCATTTGGATGCTCGAGTGGAAACTATTATTATAAGAGAACTCAACCAGAGGAATATGTTGATCCCATCCTCCTTTAAAGTCCATTGAGAATGCTCTCAACATATCCTCAGGTGTTTGGATAGTCTGCTCGGATTGGACATCAGTTTGAGGATGATAGGTCGTACTGATGTTCAGTTCAGTATTCAGAGCTTGTTGAAGATTCTTCCAAAACTTAGAGGTGAATCTTGGATCTCGGTCAGAAACAATAGATAGTGGTACTCCATGAAACCGTACCACATCCCTGATATATATCCGTGCCAGTTGATCCAAAGATAAATCCTCTCGAATAACAATGAAGTGTGCAGTCTTTGTAAGATGATCCACAACAACCCAGATTGCATTGTTGCCTTTGGATGTCCTTGGAAGTCCAGTGACAAAGTCCAGGGTGATGTTCCCCCATTTCCATTCTAGTATGGGAAATGGTTGCATCATCCCCTTAGACATCTGCCCCTCTGCCTTCACTTGCTGACACACCAGGCACTTTGATATGTATATTCAGCGATCTCCTTCTTCATACTATCCCACCAAAAGTATTCTTGGAGGTCTCGATACATCTTTGTGATCCCTGGATGAATAGAGAAATTTGAACTATGTGCATCATCCAAAAGTTCCTTCTTCAGATCCGAACTTGATGGAACACATTGTCTTTTCCCAAACCGCACAATTCCTTCTTTATTAACATTAAAATCTGAGGATTTTCCCTTTTTGATAGCTTCCACTTTTTCTTGGATTCTCGCATCATCATTTTGAGCATCCTTTATCCTTTCCAAAAGAGATTGTTGAGCAATCATTTGTGAAAGGATTGATGATGTTCCCTTCTTTATGAATCCCACATATATCTTCATTAAGTCTATGAAGATTGGATCCTTCTCAATTCTCATCATTGATAGAATAGCTGGATCCTTTCTACATAGGGCATCTGCCACCCTGTTCGCTTTCTAAGGGTGGTAATGTATTGAACATTCATAATCCTTGATGAGCTCTATCCATTTTCTCTGGCTCATATTAAGCTCTTTCTATGTGAATATATATTTAAGACTCTTGTGGTCAGTATATATCTCACATTTCTCTCCATAGAGATAATGCCAAGAGATTTTCAAGGAAAAGATCACCTCCGCCAACTCCAGATCATGCGTTGGATAGTTTCGCTCATGTATTTTCAACTGAATTGAGGCATAGGATATCACTTTATCATTCTGCATCACCACACATCCTAAGCCCTTCTTCGAAGCATCACTGAATACCACAAAAAGCTCCCCACTTGTGGGTAAAGTGAGCACGGGTGTAGTGATAAGCCTCCTTTTCAACTCCTTGAAGATTTCTTCGCATTCATCACTCCAAGAAAACTTTACTCCCTTTCGAGTTAGCTTGGTAAGAGGGTTGGACAATCGTGAGAAATTTCTCACAAATCGTCGATAATATCCAGCTAACCACAAGAAGCTATGGATATCAGTTACCGATGTTGGCCTCGGCCATCCCTCAATTGCATCTGTTTTGGAGGGGTCCACAGATATCCCATTGCTTGTGATGATATGGCCCAAGAATGAGACCTCCTTCAACCAGAACTCACACTTGCAGTACTTGGCATAGATCTTCTCCTTGCGCAAAGTCTCCAATACAGTTCTTAAATTCTCCTCATGGTCCTCCTTGGTTTTGGAGTATATTAGAATATCATCTATAAAGACTACCAAAATTTTTTCTAGGTAATATATAAAGACTCTATTCATCGATTCCATGAATATTGCTGGAGCATTGGTGAGTCCGAAAGGCATTACTATGAATTCATAGTGCCCGTACCTTGTACGAAAAGCAGTCTTGGGGATATCTTCCTTCTTCACCCTTACATGATAATATCCCGACCGCAAGTCCACCTTAGAGAAGTATTGTGCTCCACACAGCTGATCAAACAAGTCATCAATTCTTGGGAGAGGATACTTGTTCTTTATCGTGATTTTGTTAAGTTCACGATAATCGATGCAAAGCCGCATTGACCCATCCTTCTTCTTGATGAAGAGGACTGGTGCACCCCATGGTGATGCACTTGGGCGTATAAACCCTTTATCCAGATTCTCCTGTAGTTGTTTCTTCATCTCTTAAAGCTCAACAAAAGCCATTCTATATGGAGTCTTGGATATTGGTAGCACCCCAGGTATAAGTTCAATTGAGAACTCAACATCTCTTCTTGGAGGAAGACAAGGAAGTTCCTCGGGTATACTTCAGTGAATTCCCTCACAATAGGCATTTCTTCAAGGGTGGTTTCTTCCTTGGACTCAATCATCTGAGCCAGATATGTGTGCCCATAAGGCAGTAATATCCATGCTTGAGATGATGGAGCTAAAGGAGATTCATCTTCCTCCTGACACTTGTAAAGAATCGGGGGTCGATTCTCCATATGGAGTGTGATTTCCCTCTCCCGAAAATTTATGTTGGCTCTATATAAGGAAAGCCAATCCATGCCACGAATTGCATCAAATTCCACCAAAGGGAGTATGATGAGGTTAGTCGGGAAATTCAATCCACAGATTATAATAGGGGAGGACTTATACTAATGGGATGCAATGATTGCCCCATTTTCCGTACTCACCGACATCTTTACTTCCATGATTTGTGGTGGTGCAGAGATTGTTCTACTAAACTTTTGAGATATAAAAGAATGCGTAGAACCTGAATAAAAAAGTACGTTCTCTATTCTTGAATGTATAACTAGCGTACCTATAACCACTTTGTTGTCAGGGTTCACTTCGGCAGAAGTGATGGCAAAAGTTCTTCCTTGCTGTCTTGTAGGTTGCTGGTTGCCTCCGATAACCCTTGGATTAGGGCACTGATTTTCAAAATGACCCGGTTCTTTGCATTTGTAGTATTGAACAACGCGTTGAGGTTCGAACGGAGCGTTCCTCTCCTCTGTCGCAGTCGCGGGTCCTTATTGATAACAGTTAATAGCTAGGTTCCCTTCTCTTCCAGACTTGAATCATTTTCTTGTCCCCCTAAGGCAATTTCCAAGGTGCTTCTTTCCACACTTTTGGCAAGTGGGGTGCTAGAACTTCTTAGCGCCGTTGGATTTATCCACCGGACCACCAGTATTGAAGTCAACCTTACGCTTCTTTTCCCCATGATACCCCTGTGATTCTCCGATCTCCATTTCAACCTTGAGGGAAAATTAGACAATTTCCTCATAGCTGTCGAAGTCACTGATCGCTAATGCTTTCCGCAAGCTAGGATTCAACCCACCAAAGAAGCTGTCAACCTTGCATTCGGGGATAATGAAAAATCCGGAATTGTATCGTGAAAGCCTTGTGATGTTTGCCTCATACGCTCCCACAGATTCCTCATATTTCTACTTGAGGGAAAGAAAGTCCCTTTCCATCTTAAGACGGAGGGTGCGCGGAAAATATTTATCGAAAAACATCTTCCGGAATTCCTTCCATTCAAATCCTCGATCTCCTCCACAGGCTTCGTATTTTTTTATCAACATCCACCATTGATCAGCTTCACCCTCCATACGATAAGCCGCCAGGAGAACCTTCTCTTGTTCAGAACATTGAAGGATAGATAAGATCTTTTCAATGGAGTTGATCCATTGCTCAGCGATCTTGGGATCAGATGTTCCACTAAAAGTAGGAGGCATTTGTCTCATGAAGCTCTCGATAGCGACTTGTTCTTTCTTAGGCGGGGTTGAACGTTCTTCTTGACCCGTGTTTCTATTCAAAACTTGAGTTAGCTGAGAGAGAAGCGTGATAAAGTTCGCGATTCCCACTCCCATTGGATTGGGCATCTCATTAGTACAGTCATCACACTGATCTTCACAACGGTTGTTAGCCTGAGTTCTCCTATTACCGGCCATTGGATGGAATAAAAGGAAAGTTAGGGGTAACACATAAAGGGAAATCCAAAGACAAAATTTTATGACTTATAAAAAACTTTAATCTCTTTAACTCATGAGTCTATAGGATTCAATCCAGGCTTTTCATGATCTTCCTTCTAACATATATTCTTAGGGGCATTTTTCCCTTAATAAGGGCTCATACTAAGATTGTGAATTTATCAAAACATATCCCCCGGGAGTGTCATAACCAAGAGTGCAGCAAGGCCTGTTGTCGTGCAACAGTTCCCGTTCGAGTCTTGCTCAATGCGGTGTTTTCGGGTTTTACCCCTAGGATACATATGTGCCAGAGCCGCCTCTACCTTCTGGTATCCAGACAGGGATGTATTTGTTTGATAAACCACTGATGTAGTATTTACCAAAACATAGGGTTGTTTTTATTATACTTAGTCTTGTATATAAGTCTTTACTAGGGTTTCCTAATCCCAAAAATAACTAAACCTATCCTTTGAAACCAACTATGACAACCCTTCTTTCTATTACAACTTAAACATGCTTTATTACATATAACTTCACTTGATACTACAAAGAAGATCGAGAGGCTTAGTGTCTTTGGGGATTAGAATCATTACATAAAAACTTTAAACTTGAAATACAACATCTTTATTGAAAACATCCTTTACATGACCACTATATTCCTTTGTACTTAGCATTGCATGAGATAACATGAGGACATGCATAAGAAAAGGGTGAGCTATAAAGCCCAGTAAGGGAGTACACAATGAATAACATGAGGAGTTCAATACATGTTAGGCAATAGGAATATCAATAGAGCCTAAGAGTAACATGAACATAAAGGCATGATAAAGCATGATAATCATAACATGGAAATGTGGCAACAACACTTAACAATGAATTAGCATGAGCCAAGGCTCATTGCACATGGAGCATGAGTAAACCATCATTGCACTAGAAGCACGAGTAAACCCTCGTTGAACTTGAATTAGCATGAGTCAACACTCATTGCACATGACGTATCATGATACTATACTTTACCCAATGCATTGGATCACTATAAGGGCGCACCCTTCTTAAACATTTCATTTCATGCATAAGTGTGCCACATGGATCATAAAACGTGGATTCATAAAACATAATCATTTATTACACGATAAAGGAATGTGGAATAAATACATGAAACTTTATAATCAATAAGTAAATGTTCATAAAGGTGAATACCCTTGATGGAGAAATGGGCATGGTATTCACTACACAATGATATTGGCTTAGAAAATCGGTGTGATTTTGGCAGCGTAACGACGTGACATAAGAATTCATAAAAATGGTTGATGAGAGAGAAAGGGATTCCTCATCATATTTACATGTAATGTAAAGTAAGGAGGTCATATAGACACATTTCCCAACAATTGAAAAGGAATTTAAATTCATGATACAAAAGTATTGCTTGAATATAAAAGAGGAGAAAAAAGTTCTTTTTGGAATTTCGGCATAGTAACAGATGTACATGGGAGGAATTTAATGAGAGAGAAAGGGGTCTCCCATCATTAAAACAATAAGAGGGAAGTATGGGGGAGGTGTGAAACCATACCCCAACATTCATAATTGAAATTAAAAGGGAAATACAACTTAAAGAAAATTGACAAAAATGAGAAAGGAAGAAAAAAACCTTTACTTGGAAGTGTGCTTCCAAAGGCTAGAGAGAGGCTTGTGAGAGGCTTCTTGGGAGCTTGGGGAACCTTGAGAGGATTCTAGAGAGAGTAGGGTAGAGGTTGGACGAACTCCAAGGGAATTGAGTGAGGAGGAAGTGGGAGCTTGGGTGGGTTTATATAGGAAAGGTGATGGAATTCTTTATTATTTAAGTTTGGGACCCCTTATATTAAAATAATCCAAACCATAAACCATCCCATGGTATTTGCCCATGGTTTCTGGAAAAGGAAAGAGGAAAAAAATATTTTACAAGGCCAAGGTCCGAACGTATTAAAAAATTAGGGTTGCTTATGTGGAGGTGAGTCACACTCCCATGGAAATTAATTTAAAATGGCAAAGTGTTGAATATGTTTTGAGGGCTCCATTAATGCTTTGAAAAGTAAGTAAAACAAACCCAAAACATGATTATTTTAATTATAAAACACATATTGGCCGAACATAAGGATTATGGTATTTTATTACATCACCATTGGGTCATTATGATGTCATAAAACACGTTATATATTTAAATGGTATTTAATTTTTACCCAAAAATTTGACTGTCTCAGAAAATTATGAAAAATTAACCGTTGGATAATTTCGACGTCATGATTCCAAAAATAATATTTATTTTATCTAAATAATTTTCTAAATATGTGAATTTTCACTTTTAAAATAAAAACCGACATTTATAAAAAATTCACGGGTTTTGACAGAAATGGCTTTCAAACCTTAATAAAAAATTTAATTACATTCATAAAATTATAAGATCATTTATATTTAATCAAAAATTAATTTAATAATAATAATAATATTTTATTAAAATATTATTTAATTCAAAAATCCTTTAATTTAATAAAATATAATTGTTAATTAAATAATAACTAAAAACACCATTTGTACTTTAAAAACTAATTACAATGTATGGAAAATGACTAGAAATTATAAACATTATTATATACAAAAACAATGTACATGAACATGGTGCTACCTATTTGTTACATAACCCATTAAAATAGCCACATAAGACCTAAGGGTAATGTGTGCGATGGTGACAGACTCTTGGGGCGGCTCGGATAAAATCGCTCGAGTGGTAATCTCTATCAACATCCACATTTCCCATATACGGACCCGTTCAAGCTTGACATAATGAATCTCAGCTTGGGATTGGTCAAGGGCGAAGGCCAAAGATGCCACCTCTTTTCCATGCTCTGACAAATGGGCTTCGTAAGGGGAAATTCTACTGGATGAGGCCATCGCTTCCTTTGACTGAGTAGAAATGGGTTCGTTAAAGCCTTATATTTATACTACTCAGATGATCACTGTTCAATGGCTATAAAAGTAACAGTCACAAATCTTAACGTAAAACTAAAGAAGTTGACATCTAATAAAAACATTTTTCATAAAGAAACATTTAACTGGATCAAGAGGGATTTTCCATTAATGAAACTTTGGGTCATTACATTATGGACATAACTTCATCTTCTTATTCAACTAAACTAGGCTCATTTTATAAAAGATCTCATGCAGTTGTGTTAAGGACATTAACTAACTCATAATGCATTGATAGAATTATATCAGAATTTTTTTAATATCATCTCACTATGTATCTTCCAGCAGATCTTGTTCTTCTATATGATGAATTCCAAGAAACTGTTTGGCAGAGAGTAACCTGAAGGGATTTCTTGGATTATTCATTTGGATGCTTTCCTAGTGGATTCTTACCTAATTTGGAGAAAATTGATTTCTTTTGAGGAGGGGATTTCTGAAATACGCGGCCGATTGTCTCTTATTGACCGGTCAAAGATCTGATGCTCTGCTAATGTGTATGACAGCACTTGGGTCGAATCATCGACGATGATACTTTTTTAATAGTTGATTGTTTTTAGTTGATTGTTTTTTTTTGATTGGGGGGTTTGTTTTCAGAGAATATGATATAATTTATGGATGATGTTTGATTCAAAAAAATTGATAATGATTGTTGTGAGTTCACTATTAGGTAGTTAAGCTTGTTATATCATTGAGCCTTGCTTTATATTGCATTTAAATTAACACATAGATCACAAGATAACGTTGACTAAAATTCATATGTGTTAAGGCTTTAATCCAGTCCTTAACTTAACTTAGGGATCTAATAATTAAAATTACTCCTTTATGGTATTGTATGTATGGTTCAAATAATCCATGGAAACCACATTTTAAACAAAATAGATCATTAATCAATGACATGATATGTCCAACATACACAATTATTAATTAAAAAATACTCATAGAGAAAATAATCTCAATCACTGAACATCTCTAAATATTGTCTCACCCCAGTGATATATTTACATATCCATTTGGGTGTGTAATAATCTGGTTATAATTATTATGATGATAAATTAATAGTAGAAGAAAAATAAAGGGATAAGAAAAGAGTGGAGCGTCGAACACACACACACAAAAAGTTATGATAATTAAAAAAATGGACTTTAAATTAAATGTGGATGAAAAAGAAGGGAAGGGGATTCAACTGTATTTAAACTATTTTAAGAAAATTTGTATTAAACTATAGATGTTAGATGAGAATAAAAGATATTTAAGAAGAAACTTTCATTAAAACAGAATTACAAAACACAAACATACAACATTACAAACGACGAACAACACAAAAGTGAATGGAAAAAAAGAGAGGAGGAAGGTTATCTCAAGTGAAAACATGAGAATGGAAGGTCCCCCAAAGGAATATTCAAGGATTTGGTCATGAAAATATGTTCTCCTCTCGTCTGAAATGCCAACCCCTTTGAAGGAGAGGAGGGGGATGCATTTATATCCCAAGGAAGTAGACTGTTTGCATTCCCAATCTATCCCTCAAGTTGCATTGCCATAAGGGATATTCAAAAAGAAGAATATCTAGATATAATCTTCTTACAAGTTGTATATAATTTTATCCTATGTCTACTCTAAAACATTGGCAGCAATAGGACCTAAGGATCCAATGTTATGGTCGGTTGATTAAAGAATTTTAATCTGTCCATTTCAATCCAATCTTTTTGAAGACCAAAATGTGAAAGGGTTTTTGAATAAAAATATTCCTTTAAAAACTATTTATTTCATCAACAATTCCAGCCACCTATATCCTCACTTTCACACTAAATAATCTCAGCTTGATTTAATTATTACATCAATGAGATATGTCATGAATAGTGTCCATATTTTAATTCTCATCCAGAATGGTGGGATGGACTTCAAGGAATTATTGGGGCCCCTTGTTCATGTAGTTAGACCTTAAATTTTTTTCCATGATTCCTTTGGATAATCAAGAACATATGGTTTAGTTTCATAAAAATTGGGCTTCGATATTTAGACCAATAACTCAATCATCATTGATGGTCCAGTTTCATCACAAAATCTTTGGGTCTTCATGTGTTGACCATATGAGCGTTCAAATGGTATAATTGTCCCATTATTCCGTCTAATGATATTTGATAAATTTAATAATGAATACTACAAAAAATAACCATATAATTGGAATTAGTAGGGTGAGAGTTATAAATAAAATATTTAACTGACTAAATTGGAGAACATCTAACAATTCTGAAAATTATACTTAGTATTAAATCATTAATATTTCACACAAATTATGAAAATTTAATATAATATCAGTAAAGGGGGTATATAATAAGTCATGAATATATTAATAACATAAAATTTAGATGTGAAAAATCCCCAAGGCCTAGAGGCCGGGGTCGTTCATTTTCTTCTTGTTCAAATATCTGAATATTATTTAATGAATTTGAAGATTGAATTAAATGATCCCCCAACATTGAACGATATGTAGATTATTGAACTTATTTGGATTAAATTCATGAAAATGATCTTTGGAATTTGAAAAAAAAATTATTTGGACGTTAGCTGGGTGCATTATCCAATAACTACTCAAATCATCTATTTGAGAAGATCACTTTTCTATTTCAGACAATTGCATTTTTTTAACGCCTAACATCCTCTAAATGTGATGCTTTCTCGAGATTATCAGATGCTTGATGTATAGTTAACAAAAAAATTATTTATTTGTGCCTGACTCTGAGGAGGGCTAGTTGAGGACTGTTCTTGAGCGAACATTCGATTAAATACAAAATCTATTAATTGTGGCCGACTATGGGAAATAACATTGCATGAGACCAATTTTTGGAAAAAATCTCTAATTTTGGATTGTGGTTAAATTAATTTCTCCATGTGCACCCCAAACTCTAATGTGAACCCTATATGTGGAATCTGAAATTAACTGGTGTAGACTTTTTAGAGAATTAAGGTATGCACACTAAATGATTCTCAACTGTTTTTCAACCTTAGGATTTTGGGAAACTGAGAGAGGTGCTATGTAAATCTGGTGTTGCAAACCTTCTATTACCATTACTTTATTTTCTTATTCATTCTATTGTAATACATTGTTTTTTAAATAACAAATATTATTCAATAAAATAATTCATATTTCATGTATACAAGCATCTGAAATCAATTCTGGAATTTGATACTGAGAACTTTCCAAAGTCCAGAACATGACTGGTACTTCTCACACATCCAATTGATTCCTCATTTTTAACGCATCCTCATCATCTTTCAATAGTGGTATTTCCACTTGATATGACCAATGTGGAGGATCTATATTAGATGAAAAATTACCCAAGGGAGGTTTGGAGATTGACTATTCCCTTATGTTGTCTTTTAGTTGAGAAATTATTTCACCTTTCAATGACAAGGCATCAGATATGATTGGCCTTATGTTTTCAAGTGCCTCAATATAGGAGGGCTTTCTCATCGCTACATTGTCAATTATAAAATTGTCTTAACAATGTGAAATACTACTATGAAGAGGAATTTCATAGTAAATTCCATCATGGGGAGGATGACCATGGTGGATTACCACAAGGGATAATTCTTCTTTCTCCTTTGTCTTTTATCCACATGGTGGGTTATCGGGTCTCTCATCTAGAGATAGAAACTCTGGATTGAATGAATTTTCAGGTTGCAAACCTTCATGATGAAGTATCTGATAAGGACCATTATAATTACTACTACCATTCCCATAAATTGGTAATGAGATGATATAATCTTGTGCTAAAATAGACAAATGTTTGAGGTTTTCAATAACTCTAGCATTAAGAACTGACCAAATGCCGAAAGACTCTTGATTTTCCAAAAGTGCCTGGAAAGACTTTTTTGGATGTTCACATATACTTATTGGGGCTATATGCTGGGAAAAGTGGTTATCATGGGTAGTTGTATGTTCTTGCCATGGATTGGGTACCCGAACTGACCAATTACCTCCAATTGGAATGGGTGTATGTTCCTGATATTGTTGTCCGTATGATATGTGGTAGTATGCCCCATAACCCTCCTGGAATGGAAAAAATGTATGTATCTATTCCGGGATTCCATGCTGATGTGTCATCCTATGTGTTGGGACAGATTTATGTGTATGTTTCCCTAGTACTTCTTGATGTAGTTTTTATAATTTCTGGGAATTCTTCTATAATATGGGAAGGTATTTTCGTTACCATTTCAACATTGATAAGATATGTTTGGTGACATCAGTAGCTTGAAGAAGAATATATGTCTATTCCATATCTGGCACAGGTGTATGTGCCTACTATTGTTCTCCTTTTCATGTCAATGGGAATTGACAGTACTCATGCATGGGGGTGGAGAGTGGGTTCAGCCCCAAATTTATCGTCCGATATTTCCGACTAACTTCTCTCGGTTCTACCAAGTGAGACTCTCAGCAAACATGATGAACATTGGCTAGTGTATGTGTCTACTTGCTGATTCCCGTCAAGTATAGTTGATGGGCTTCCTTCAATGCTCGAAAACAAGACTGCTGACAAAATTGGTGATTGTAAAGAGCTTTATGTTCTTGTTTACTAGTTTCCACCACATTAGATTGGAAGGCTTCCTTAAATGTAGTTAGATGAGCCTTCTGAAAGGTTGATAACTTTTATGGTGGTTTATGTTCCTTTTCATGGTACTCCACCAAATTTATTTGGTGGGATTGGTGGGTTACTTCTAGAAAAGTATGCTGACCTGAAAAATTAGGACGGATGGGTGTATATGAACGTTCATTATTTTTCATCATGTTCTGTTGATGGACTTCTATGGAAGAGTCAGAGGTGAGAACATGCTCCATTTTTTTTGACTAGACATTGTCCCCAGCGGTTCTTTTTCCATGCTTGGGTCTGATAGACCTAGGCCGAATTTCCAGAGACAACACCCTAATCATGTTGGTGGTTCACTGCAACACGATTCTTCTAGTAGTGATTTCTAGGTGGAGTCCTCAATAAGGGCTCATGAATTCTTGAATTGATGCCTTGAGTGGCCACTTGATCCACCTTTATATAGTATGGGAGGGATTGATTGTTGTGTTCCAGGGATAAGGACCTGAAACATTTGAAGACGATGGATTGAATTGTCTGCTTCTTGATCATTGGTCATCATTGGCCAGTTGAACGATTACTGTTATCAACCTCAAGGGCCTACTGAGTAGCCTCTAATTTCAGGAAAGTAGTGTGTGATGATATTCCTTTACCAACATTTTAGAGACCCAATGCTGAAGATGTTGGGTTGGTGATGACAATCTTCCCATGTATGGGGATCCATCTTGAACACTAGTTGTGATGTTCATAGATGTTTCCTTGAAGAAATCCATTTTGGAGTGAAGGGAATTCTGAGAAAAAACTGAGACAACCACAAACTCCATTAAAGAAATATCTTTTTATATGGATTTATTTTCATTGATTACTTTGTTAGGCCTTCCTTTATAATTTGATAGGGGACTAACAGGTGGGTAACATTATTAACATGGTTAAGGATTGACGTTGGGTTCACCATTTTTGTTTTGTAGTTCCTGGAAACACATATTCCTGTTTAAGGAGTCACCACATATAGGATGTTTCCATTGGATTTATTTATGGAATCAGAAACTTCCAATAGTTTGTTATCCAAAATAGGACCTACATTCCAAAGGAAGGTGTTCATTATGTTTAAACATTATGATACCTTGGAACATACATTGGTCAAGAGGATGGGAGGTCAGACACATCACACCCTTTTGGGGGGAATTATTGTCTACTCCAGGACACACATTATAAATTTATGATTTTTCCTGAATCCTTATTAATTCACCAAGAATTACATAATTTTACCAAGTAATTTTAAATTAATTATTAACATGTGTGAAATTTAGAATCATTAGTATGTATTCAAGTTTCATCATCAATGGAGATATCTGTATGTATTCAAGGTTCTCCATCAATGGTATCCTCTAATATACTATTTCAAGATTCTTTTAATCATCATTATGATGAAAACAGTTTTTAAACCACTCAATGGGGCACTATACAAATTATTGTCATCTAGGGAGATGAAGGATTGCATTTTTATATTGGGATCATTCCCATAAAATGGGTTCTTCTGTATCCTTGTGAAACAAATCATAACCCTCATAGTACAATGTCGCTTAATCGGACACACCATACCTTTTAAGGCCATGTATTAAGGACCCCAAAGAAAAAGGGGCTTAGTCAAAGATTGGTATGGTACTTATGCCAAAGCATCCTAAGGATTGTGGAAAGGATATGGGTTACCATGTCGGATCAGACCCTATTGACAATATGGCACATGGATAATAGGGTTGATTTAAGGTATTCGGTTTGAACCTCAATGAGGCTTCCAACATATCCCATATAGATGGGAATCAATGCCCATGCTATTAGATTAGTCTCATAAGAGAGTATATTCATTTGAGATAAAAGAGTTTGGGATTACTTCTTGAAAAGGATGTCATGGTGAGGGTTTAATTAGGGTATTCTTCCTAATGAGGATGCCCAGATTAAGGGAATATGGGTTAGATTTCTGAAGAGGATATCCAGTGAGCTCAGGCCCTGAGAAGGCATCCTACGTATCCCGATTATGGTAGGAATCATATTTCTCATAGTTTATTCAGTAATGAGTGTTTGTGTACATGTTGTAATAATAACAAATATCTAATCCCACATGAGTCATTTTTTGTGTGAGAAACAAGAGGATTCTAATGATTCAACAATGACACTTTCATTTTTCCTCCTCTGTTGGTTGTGTAGGGCACACCAATGGTAGCAGGGGTGGATGTGGTCAAGGCGACCCATGAAAAGGGAAAGGCGATGAGTATTCCCTCTCTTCACATAACATTGGACAAGGGTCCAATGAAAGGAGGAAGGTAAAATGTTTGTGGATTAAACAAGGATGGCTTCCCATTTGAGATTTAACCTAGAATAAGAGTCCGGTGATGAGGTTTGAGGAGTTTTTTGAGGAGCTTATCGACTCACGGTACTCAAGGAATCTATAAAGAGAGTCAAAACATGTAACATGTAAAATAATTCAAGAGGACTATGTCGACTCAAGGAACTTTATTGAGTGTGATGGAGTATCTCAGATCATGGTATTCTGTGTTTGGAAGTTGGGCCACAAAAATGGGCACAATGGAAAATGTTGTTGATTGGATATGAAAAGTTTGCAGGTGCTCAGTGCAGGTTCATCGAACAAGATATCCGTAGATGTGCGTCGTGCAGGTGCTCCACCGAGGTGCGTCGTGCCGGTGTTCCGTGTAGGTGCGTCGCTCAGGTGCTTCGCACATGTACATCTGTTCAAGACCTTTATGTGACATTGAACCAGGTTTCCCCATTTAATTCTCTCTTATCACTTGCATTAAAGAGCTACCAAAGAATAGTTAGAGGATCTTGGAAAAAGAGCTATGAAATGGGAGCTTTGGGATGTATTGAAACATTTTATGTCATTGAAATGGGGAGCCCAAGGGTCCTATTAATAGTCATAGAGGGGACCTGGTCAAAGGGAAGTTGTCTGGGTTGGTCCTCCTTGTCGATCTTTTTCATTTGGGTGTAAAAATTATTTTCCTGCATTGGTCTTCCTTGTAGGTCCTTTGTGTGGGTCATCCACATAGGTCCCTTTATAAAATTTATCCATCTTCCATGTGACGCACCTTTTGATCCAAAAGTCTATTTGGGATCTGCGACCTGTTAAAAAAAGGTCTATAAGTGATCTACACATCTTGAGATGGTAAATACACATGTCTTATTAGAAAAAACTCTAAAATTTAATTTAATGTGTCGACAAGTTTTCATCATTGATCTTGGGAATTCCCTGCCTACTCATGGATGGAGGAATCATTCCAATTATCCTTCGGTATGATGTTTTATTTTGTCATATAGAAATATTTTCTACATTTTCATCATTCATGGTGAAAACATATTTACTCATACTTGACATTTGTTGTATATTTGAGAATAATATCTTCACTCTACATAATAGTGCATGAAAACACATTTCATGGTGTCGATAGAGAGGTGCACTTTTATCCCTTTCTTAGATGCCACATTTCCTAGGAAGTACACCTCTCATGTCCAGAAAATTCACTTGGAATGATTTATGTAGAGCTGGTGGTGTATTAGGACCTCTAAGATAGACCTCAAATGCTCGACATGCTCCTTATCTAACCATGAGTACACTAGGATTTCATTGATTAACACGATGATGAACCAATCTATGAACTCACAGAAAAAATATTTCTTATGTCCCATGAACACAGAGGGTGATTTCGTGATGCAGAAGGGAATGGAAACAAACACAGAGTTCTTGTACTTTCAACTGAAAGTAGTTTGCAGGATGTCACCATCCTTTTCCCTCAATGGTTGATATGTGGACCGCATGTCAATCTTACATAACCAACATGCCCCATTTAACTATTTAAAAAGATCATCAATCCTCAAAAGGGGTAACATTTCTTGACCATCACCTGATTCAGTCTCTGGTAGTCTACACATATTCTTAGGCCACTGTCTGACTTCATCAAAAACAATACTAGTTCACCCCATGATGAAAAACGAGGATGGATAAAACCCTTCTTCATCAGGTCATCAACCTAGATCTACAACTCCCGCAACTCTGAAGGCTCCAACTGATAGGGATCCATCTAAATCGAATGAGCACCGGGTTTCATGTCTATTTCAAACTCAACGTAACATAGAGGGGGTATAGTCCCATCCTCTTCAAGGAGGACTTCTATGAACTCAATAACAACCCATGAAAATTCCACCATCTCACTATCTGCTAATTCTACTAACATCTCACATAATAAGAAAATAATAGGCTCTTCACTATGGCTCCCCTCCTAACAATGCTAATCACCAACAAATGCTATGATCTTTCCAACCATATCCCAAAACATGTTCCTTCTATGGAATAATTTTATAACTTCATAAAACGAAAACAACTAGTGGATGCATATGATAACATTTTATGGATAAATCTTTATAGAAGAAGATCTCCACTGGACCGATGAAGCCCCAATATTACTCTACATACCTGAATAACATAAAATAGACTCGTCTGACCTCCAACTAGAGTACACAACACCAGGGGAATAGTATTTATCCTTATATCTATTCCCAGAGAATGGGCTAGACAATGTGACATAACTGAATATGTAAACAAGGAACTCATATCCAAGAGTAGTGTGGAAAATTTCTTTTAAATTTATTTTTACTCATGATTTATTTTAAATTTCAAAAAAACTAATGAAAAAAAAGAACTCAAGTCATTATGATTCATGTGAATTTCCTAGGTTCTCTACACTATAATTGATGTGGTGTCAATTGGTCTTTTAGTATATCTATATTCCATGCATCGGATCACGAGGGCCATAAAATCTTGTGTCATTAGTGGTCCACCCTAGCCTATACCATGAACAATGATTGCTAAACACCATCGCCATACCATCCCATGAAATCCTCACTAATCCTAACTCTAACTCTATGTTACCCCTCAAACTCTGAAAACATGCCTTAGATATGACTTTTTCATGACCCACCTTATTTATATTGAGGGAAGGGACAAAGAAAGTTCCACCCCCTTCCTTCTTCAAGATAAAGGAGGGATAATGACCCATGAGTCCAGCCTTCAATAGGCCCTAGAGCGGTGACTAGGACCAAATGTATATTATCCTGCATAATATGGAAGGAATTACCCATTTTATTTATACATGATCATGAGATAATATGGTAAATCCCATGCAACACAAAATACTAAAAGTATAAGTAAATCCCAAATCCATTCCCATAAGCATGTTCAAAAGTAACGATTATAAAAGGTACAAAAAACATCAATTCAATGTACAAAAAATAATAGATACTATGTTGCAACAAAAACTAATCGAGATAGGTAAGCATGTAATGTTTAGCATGGTCCTTAAGGCCCTATTGGAAACCTGAAAATAGTGGTACAAACGTAGGGTGAGTAAAGAGATATATCTTGTTGGAAAAATAAATCCACCATTACACAAGAGGGGGAACATACTATTGTCCCTGTGATAAAATAGCAGAACATCAGAGAACCTACCATGTAATAATAACCAACCCACTCTCAACAAGGTACACTCACCAAATAATGCAAGTATATCAATGTAGTAGTATAAACACTTTGATATTTGGTTACCCCACACCACTTTCCAACATGTCAACTTTTCATCCCTAACATCAAATTTCATGATGCAACCAGATATCCCATACGATGTATCACTACCACAATCCGCCCACACACACCTGGGTCTAAAACCACACATAATCCTACTAGCTGAAACCTAGGCCAGAATTGCCACATCTCTCTCATGAAGTGGCCAAGGCATCATCCTAAAGATACATTGGAAAACCAACCTGGCCCAAAACACCTAGCCCTCTCATCCACATAAATCCATTTCCCGATGGATCTTGGGCTATGGTATTACTGAATCCATTACAATATTCACATATATGCTCAATCGTTAAGAAACTAGATGAGAGTATGAGGGATAAATTAAGTAAACATCTTGCCATCCTCCCCCCCAGGATGTTGGGAAAGACACCCAACCCCAATAAATTGGTGTGTTAACTATATGGTTCTCAACAATGGTTGGTTTCAAATAAATATCACAAGGTACATCAATTTTTATATATATAAGAAAACAGTCAACCCAACCTACTGGGGTTCTGAAAAAACTTCCCTACAAGAACAACTTCCACTGCATCCCCTATATGTACAACCACACAAACCCAACTACTTTTCATTTAACCACATTCCATTTATTTATATAAGGGATTCACTGTAATTTATTCAAGAACTACCAGAAAACAACCAACCAAAACCACACCAAAACAATAAGTAAAAACATTTGCAGTCCCACTACACAGAAACACAAATACATATTTATAGTCCACTTTACAAACCCCCAATCTTACTAGAAACATGTTCAACTGTTCTCAAAATTCATTATTCAAAATTAAACCACAAAAATCATTCTTTATTGACCCATCCCTAGAGCCATGCTTTGATACTATTCCAAGATAATGTCCCATAGCATAAAAGTGCATAATCAAAACTTACTCCCACTACCCAACATCGTTCGACGACAATGACGCAAACATAGGCAGTTCGGATTCCTACATGTCCATCCCTTCCAAAACAAATCAATCTCTCAATCATGGATACCAAAACACCCCATGTACTACCCAACACGAAAAACCCACATAAACTATTATTTACCTTGAACCCCAATTTACACATATATCACACCCTTATCAAAGAACCAACTCCTCTGTCCAACCTTGTACCCACATCCATACTCCCACCAGAAGAACCAAACAACTCACACAATGTAACAAAAATCAATAGAAAAAACACTCTGCTACACCTATCAATTGGGTGTGTTTGTATATTCATAACCAGCCAACAATGTTTCTTTAATTCCACATAATTTTAAATAGTGAGATCCCACAATATGTTTTATCTAGGGCAATCCATTTATTAAACCAAATATAAATGGTTTATTGTTTTATCATGTGACATTAATTTATCAAAGCATTGGAAAAAACATCAAGGGGGAATAAGAAAAGGCCACAGAAGATGATGATTTTCCAAGGGAACACAATCACACAATCTGTAAAAGAATTATAAATAATGAATAAATGAGACGATTTATATTAATCCAGTCCATGCCTATTATTTTATTGACCCCTGTTATATTTTGATCATATTTTCTTTCTGTTTATTTCTCATTTTAAGAAATATATTCAGTTGTTCCTCACAAGGATTCATTAGTGCACCCACCTCGCATGATGTGAAAATAAAGAATAACCAATGAAATCCCTACTGGGTGATAAGGGATTGAAGTTCTTCCATGCACTAAGAACAAGGGTCACATGAGTAAAAGGTGATAATTACAAGGAAACTGAGAAGGAGAGATCCAGTGCTGATGCATGAGTAATATAGGGAGGTAGGATCTAGGCGCTCCAAGGGGAAACAGATAACGCACAAGGAAGGGAAGATCCTGACATTGAAGGTTCATATCCTATTTTAAAGGAAGAACAGTTTTAAAAGAAATTAATATGGTATTTTGGTCAAAATACTACGGGTTAGTTATCTAAAATCACCTTGGACATTAGGATTATTAATGATATAATTAATAACTTTTGAAACTCCTGTAAAATTCATGATAAAGGCATTAAAATTAGTTTACATCAAATAAACCATAAGAGGGGAAAAACTGGAAAACTGTGGAATAACTGGGAAAACTGTAAATGAGTCCCCGATGGGAGAGTTACATATACAGAGTTACCAGTGGTCTACCGAAACAACCTACCAGTGTTGTTCCACTGATATTGAGCTAACTACATAGAGCCATCAATGGGTGAGAAACTGATTCAACCTACCTACACTAAGCCACTGAAGATAATATACCGACGTAATAACCTACCGATTCCTCTACATAACAATGCTCAGACTCACAGATTCCTTGAACTAACAATGCCTCAACTCACAGACACCTCGACCAACCGACACCCTGACTCACTGATGCCTTGACCTATAGATTCCCTGACTCACCAACGCCCTAACATGTAAATACACTACCATATCGACACACTGACATTCTGACACAGTGACATTCCTATGTAATGTGTCATTCATGGAAATTTGGAAATTTGGAAAACTCTTGAAAAAATCCACCGTTGCCTCCCAGAAAACCCTAAACACTAGTTTTTCACAAAGGGAGGGCCCGAAGAAATCCGGGACATCACATTAAATATTTTCCATACACTTTTTATTTCCATTATCAAATTATCTAGTCACATTTTAGAGGTGATGACCTTCTTAGAAGACCAACTAGAGTGCCTTAATATGATATATGTAGGGATCTCACTGAAGAAGTGGTAATCTCCTTTACCAACTCTCTGATGACCATTTATTCTTATACTCCATCTTCCTTTGTTTTTTTACTTTATAATGTAATAAATCCATATAATAAGATGTTATTATGGTTATAGATCAAAAATATCTTACCTTATACCCATCCAATGTGAAACGAATCCACTACGTCTGTGTACATATGACTGACCGTTTATATTCTGTAATGTAAACTGTTTTTCAGCATAACATTACGTGAATGGGTATCATAAATAATAACTATATATAATTATTATAACATTATATTTATTATCAAATCATATATATACCATCAAATTCCAATTTTTTTTACTATTAAGGAAATGAGACCATCGCTCTTGCATACATACAGCCTAACATCTCTAAGACACAATGTGATTCATATACATTTCCATCAATCATGAGTTATTATAAAAATGTATATAGTGAATAATTATGAAATATATTTCCTTAATTTAATTTTATAAATTAGGTAAATATATTATATTTATATGGAAAACTGCCAGAATTTCCATGCTTTGGTGAGTGCTTGTTTTCGTGGTGTAGGTACTGGGGATGGGCATATCCAAGAGTTTGCACTGAGTTATTCAATGTTATGGTTGTTATGTAATTTTAATTATGGATCTCATGGTTTTTCACAATTTCCTAAAATGAGTTTTGATAATAGAAAATTTAATTTTCTATCAGTATCTTATTTTTAATAATTGGTAATTATATGACAAAAAATGCATGAGAAAATAATGTAACTAACCCCAAAAGTAAAGTTATAATAAAATATTATTAGACTTTTTTAATATCATAATACAAAATATATTAAATATGAATATAGTTTCAGATAAAGTTAATTACATTTTTCAAACTGTTATACATGATTTTTAGTCACGCACAATTGAAAGAGTACCTAAGGTAAGGGATAATTTTTCAATTTAATTATTATCTATGGTTTTTTATCCATAAGTATTTGATGGGTTATATTTATGATTATTGTTATAGATTCCTAATTATGAATTCCATAATATTCTTTATATTATTATATAACTGTTTAATGCCAATTATACCGATTGGTTAATTTTAAGGAATTTTTTTGAAATAAATCTTTTGTTGTTTTCGATACAATGTACTCATGGACATTTCTAGTAAAAGCACATGAAGAATTTTTTTAACTCATACGAGATGAATGTATGTTTTTAATATTTCATAATGACTTATATCAATGTATCTTACATTATGAGTTTTCATGGTTATCTTCAATTAGATTTTTTTTAATGTTTTGTGGCATTTTATGAAATGTAAATGTTTTTAAAAAAGAAATGATATTTTCCTCAGGAATAAATTTATAGTGTTTTATCAAAATTAATTTCCTTCTTAGATGGAAATATTTATCATGTTTATGTTTCTATTAATTTTCCTTGTTATTGCTATGGTTGATTATGGTTATTATGGTATGATATTTATTAAATCAGTAAGTTTTATAGGGATTATTTTATGATGGAATGATGTTTATGAATCCCATTTTATTTCAAGTATCATTATATGATGAATGATTTCTATTTTAGTGGAACACATATGTATGATTTCATTCTATGATGTGTGGGACCTATATCTCCCTCTAATTAATTTTTTATGGATGGATAACTCGTGATGTATATATTTTATACATAAACCAAATTTCTTGTTAACAATTCTATGAATGGAACTGGTTTTCATGTTATTAATTTTTTGAGTGGACCTAGATTTGGTGTCCTTATATTTAGGCATGTTCTTTATTTCATGTACTTCATGAGTGAAACTATTACTATTTATACATGATCATAGTGTTACAAATTAATGTGTATTCCATAATTTCATACCATTGGTCAATTTATTGATCTTATGGATTATGGTATTTTATTTGAATATGATTCCAGTTTACCTTGATAAGCATGGAATGATCATCTAATGTTATGATCATGTTTTTATACCCTTTAATCTTTTATTTTTATTTTCATATTTCCCTTTATTTACTTATACTATGCATCTGAGCTCACCCTTTCCTATGTCTTCATTTCCCCAGGTTATAAAGAGTGGTTTTAGGTAAGATTACAAAATGGGTAAGATCCCGGTCGGAATAATTTATTATATTTCACTACATTAGATGTTTTTTTCCATGTTTCCAGAGGCACTAAAATATTTATATCTTTTTTACACTATTTTTTAATGTATTAAGTATTCCATAAGATTATTTTATTATCAATTTATTCAATTCTTGTCATGTTAGAGTAATATTTCTATTTAATATACCTTAAATAGAATAACTAATCAAATCTTCTCTATACTATAAACTATATTGTGATATTTGATGATATTGTCTCAAATTTCTTGTTCTAAAAACATTGATATATTAATACATAGAGAATTGACCAAGATTCACAATGTTAAAAATGAATATATCCATGGAATAAAAAATGTATTAATTTTTTCCGGACTAACCATCAAGGTACGAATACTTTATATTTATATTTATAGATTTTTATAAAAAATAATTATTGTAACCAATATTTTAATTCTTTATCAGTGTATTGACTATTATTGTTTATGGCTGTTTTAATTTTGTGATTAACCTTATCATTTTATTCCATCCTCGTGTTCTAGAAATTGTTTTTTGGAATAATCGATCATATGTGGTTTTATTTTTTGATTAAACCACATAAATTCAATTATTTTTCTTCATATTTTTATTAATCACATGAAACAGTCACTTATGACTTCAATATGCTCTCCATATAATCAAACACATTAGATGTTTAAATTGAATGATCATCAGTCCAATGACATGGTGGAAGGCATGAAATATACATATAGGGATAGTTTATTCTTTATTGGGGATTGAATATGACAGTGGATGTGATAAGGATTGTCACTAGAGGAGATAGATGTCATATTTTTTGGTTATATGAAATTATCATGAGAGAAAATGAATTAGTAATTAAGAGGCCTGATGAGGACAAGAGTCAAAGAAAGTGGGATCTCCATGATTGATAATGAATGTTTTGTGTCCTAATGGTATTAATTGGGGTGGATATAATGGTTCCACTGAGACTAATGAGTAATCATTGAATCATTGGAAATAAAAATACTTCATTGATTTTAGTTTACTGAATAAAAACATATTGAGGGTATTGGGATGATACATTTTTATTTTATTCTTGAACATCCCACTAAAAGTGTTCCTTGAACAAACTCCACTAAAAACCTTAATAAAATTATCCTTAAACAAATTTGTAGCCCCTGATGCCTACCTACATTACGTCACGTCTTGGAATCTAAAATAGAGGTTATCTATTACATAAATGGGTAGTATTAAGATCAATATTCCCCCAAAAAAGTAAATCCACTAATAAAATATATATAACTAAAATACAGAGTTAACAATTCTTATTAAAAATCTATATATCTATAATGCATTTACATTAAAAAAAATACAGTTATTGAATACCACCAAGATTAAACTCCATTTTATTTAACTATAGAATAAATTGCATAATTTTTTTATTCCTAATAAACAAATAAATAAATCTACTATCAGTTGAGCATACTATTTTATATATTACATGTACCTATATATACATAAGAAATATAATCTAATAAATATTTATTATGGAATTTCAAATTGGAAAAAATTAGAATGCAAGTTGAATGGTACTAAAATATTGAAGTTTATAAAATCCTTTAAATATACCATATATAATTTCGTTTTTTACCAAGAATAAGAAGTGTAAATAAATCTACATGATTACCATTTTCATTATTTATGGAGAATAATAATTACATTTAAAAAAAATAATAATGTCACCACATCAATAGAATTGGGATAAAAGGGGCATATATTAGGGATATAAAATATCTTATTTTCTTGGATAACTTCATCCCAAATTTTTCATTATTATACTTGATGTTTCAAATGGGGTCCTTGATTTCAGTACTCCTTTAACTCTTCTTTGGTAGTGTTGGACCATTTTACTAAAAAAATTAAATTCCATTTTTTAGTAGCATCAATACAATTCACCATTTCCATAATAAGAGATTGTATATCATTCAAAATGATTTCAAAAATATTCTCATCACAAGTATCTCTATAACACTATATCAGTTTAAAAAGTATGAAAAATAAAAAATCCTCACTCCATCCCTAGGCCTAAAAAATAAGATAGCATTGTACCAAATTTGTTCCGAAAATCCTAACAAAATTCTAATAATTATTATATATTACCAAGCATATATCCATAACATAACATCAATAACTTATTTCATAACCTCATTCCTTCATATCCCAAATAGTTGAAATAACCATAATCCATATTGAGGCACTGCACATTTTTACATATTTTAAACATATACCATTATAACCCATGAACGATTCGTCTATCATACCCTTGATTCAATATATCCATCAAATGTTTGATATTAAAATATTATACAAATTTATAAAATAAACCTACAATAAGACAATGAAAAAATTATATATAATCATTTACATGTTATAGATGTAAAGATTAAATCAGAATAGATAATTAAGAATAAATAACAATGAATTTTCAAAAAAATTGTCATAATATTTATTAAAGAAAATAAATATAATAAAATGTAAGATAACATTATAAATATTTTGAGTTTTCTTATATTACAAATTAATTTTATATTTTAAATAATTATTTCATTATTATCTAATTAATTAGTAACCATTAAAATATTTAGTGTGACTAATAAATGATTACAATCATTCTAAAATAATAAAAATAATTTTACTAGTTGTATCATTATCATTTACTTTAAAAATTACTATATTTCAATTAATAGTATATTTAATTAAAATTAACATCCAAAATATAACTTAAAATTCCCCAAAAAAATTATATTCCCACACTAGCCAAAAATATATTCATCTCACAATGATTTATGTAGTGAACTATATTATAGATATCATTACACACTACCAGAAGATAAAATATAAGATGGTCTATAATCATATTCCTACATCCATATTAATCATATGATGAAAAATTGATAATAATTGAATCCTACACCACCATTTAATCACCTATTAAAACTAATGAAGTATTTTTAAAACATTTTACACATTACTTCATATTCATTACAGATTATTTAGTACTCGACATTTTTTCCTAATGATCTATCTACAATTTATTATTAAATATCATGTCTAAACTTATTTAATATCATCTATAATAAGATATATTATATCAATTTATGTGCTAGAATAATACACATAAATATCTAAAGACAATGGTTTATCATTATAATAATAATTCAATTTAGTAGATTTTATAAAACATATAACATGACATCTCAAATACAATATGGAATTAATCAATCAATCCATATTCACATCTTCATTCCTGGTTTCCATTATCAATATAATTTTTAGAATATATATCATTCATCATGGAATTTCATAGGGATTGAGTATCAGACAACCATGTTGTAATTACATTGTGCATATAATAATATTATTATATAGGGAATAAATTAATATATATATCTAATAATTAAATAAATGGATTTCATGATATGTAAAAGTGTCTTTTTACACACATCATTAAAGAAGGTGGGTGTATAGGATCAAAATATTCCTTTACAAGAATATATTGAGATTATGTCACTTACGTTGAGTCAGAAACATCACATTCAATCTTATATTCCTAAATAGTAAACATTGGTTAATTTGTTACATTATTGAGATCGTTACTAGAATATATTATACCTTTTATAACACTAATTATCATATTATAAAATTTACTTAATTATTTAAGTTCATGTCTGATGTTTTGATGAAATTCGATACATGAGCCCAAATGAATTTTATATGATGTCAAGAGTCAAAGTGTGCATACATTAATCATCTGAAAAATAATATTAATGATAATGTAATTAAATTTACATAAAAATTATAATTTTCAATCCATTCATAAAATAGGGGTTAGAAAAACTATATATTATACATTAATTTAGATGGTAAGTCGTAGGTAAATGTGAGTAACATTTTCATTTTTGATTGATCATTTTAGAAATATGGTGAGTATAAATTTTTCATTATAAGTTAATTACAATATCATTAATATAATATTAATTATTAAAATATACTTATATATATATATATCATCCATGTGATGTGGTTATGGAAAACAAACCACATTTCTTCATTGAGGAGATAGTTTACATGTACGCATGAATGAAATTTTCATTTCAATGGGTATGGAATCATAAAAACAAAATGATATATTATATTTTCATAAAGATAAATATTTCATGAATTTAATTTATATACATTAATTCCATAATTATTAATATTATTGTGAGGTGGTGATGGAAAATGAATTATATCTTTTTGCGAGAAGGTACTCCACCATACACACGAGGGATAATTATTTTCCCATACTATGGAAGTAGATAAGGTTTGAGGATCCATATAAAAGAAATAAAATATCAATGTATTAGAGATACTTATTTTATTATTTCGACGTTGTTGAAATGTTTTTTGAGTGTTTGATGAAGAAACAAAAAAGAAAAACATAATTAAAAACAATAATTTTTTCTGACCATTCCATTCCATAACACCTTAAGACCACTAATGGTTGTTTTATGCCTAAATTAATATATCTGGAATATGGGTAGGGATTATAAGAAGGTATTCAAGATCATATAATTTTTTTTGATGGAAATATTGTACGTTATGAATGGTGATTTTCTTCTTAGAAAGGGTGATTCTATTTGGTCTAATCTCTCTGTTTGATAATGAACTCATTCAATCCAAAATGGGAGTTTCCATTTAAGGGTGATTTTCATTCCTCTACAAGAAGAATATCTAATAATACTTCTCGCATAAGGATTGGTGTCTTTTTTGCAGAGGCACATTTAGGTGTTCAATATTCGGTAAAATCAGAATATCCCATTACCACTAATATGTAATAATTAATGGATAGAAGCTTCTAAGTGGTGGCAGATTTAGATGATTCGAAACAACTTTTTAACCTACATAGGTTCTAGCTTCATGGGTACATGATTTTATCAAGGGGGTTTAAGCTTTGGTCATTTAATGATACCAATAATCGGATCTTGATCTGCTGGGGTATAAGTCAGTGGAAAATTATTCAAATTGGAAAGGGTTTTTTCCATATTGTTTCATAGAATGAGGATTATCTGAAAATGGATCGTTCCACTATCAATCTTCATCTTAAAACATGTTTGTTCTGGATCTCATAGTGTGTTTTTAATTCTGATCCCTTCATTAAGAAACATTCTAATTCTGAAATTTGGGATAGACTACATGGATTAAATTTGGTTTATTGGAACTCCATGATTCTTAATGATATATATTATTGTAATGGAATCCCAATTAAATTGGATCAAAGAACATTGGATGGTGAACATGGAATCTATGCTCAAATTATTTTTGATGACAATTTTGCTACTGAATGTCTAATGTTCATCATCTTGATCACCAATGATAGGAATATAGTAGTCAAATATGATTTAGAACAAGTTCATCCTTTTTGTTCCATCATCAATATTGTGGGGAACTCCATAGAAACCTTCATAGTGATTTAAACTATGTTTATAGTACCACCAAAGGTTAATGATTGGAAGGAAGTTAGAAATTCTCATATAAGAAAAGGGGAGATCTTTTGGAAGAAACCTAATATCCAGCATTTGGAACAAGAGTCAAAAGAATTCCCTCCATCATTAAGGGACTATTAGAATAAATCATGGGATGATATTGCTAAGGTGGAATTTGATCTTCCTTCACATCCAATTCCTTCAAATCTCCCAAGTGATCCAGGTTTCTACTTGAGGTGTTATCGATGTTGATTTTTTGGGTTTTGAAATTTCTCAAGATATTACCATCTGAGTGTCAAGGAGCACTATATTTTCAAATATATTGCAAAAGATATCACTAATATAGTGACAAAGATGTGGAAGGAACTATTCTTTTCAGACACTTCCCAGATTTCTGCTCATGTTCCCATCAATCTGAATCTGGGGTCTCAATCTAAAATTTCCCCTTTGACCATTAAAGGATATCATCTAAACACAAAATGTATTTTGGATTCTAGTTTTGGAAAGAATGTTATACCTATTATTGTTTCACATTCATTGGACATGGATTATTTTTGTACTATTAAAGTGCAGGTGTTTGCTGGTTCTAAAGAATATATAGCAGATTTATTGGATCCTTATAAATAATTACAACTAAATAAAATTTGTCTATGGGAATGTGGTTCTGTAAGGAATTGTATTTTTATCATTGCATCACATTCTTCAGACAAGGATAATATTAATGCTGTTAATTTGCAAGATATCGTAGGTTCTATGGAATCTATACAGGATTGAAAGGATTTTTCTATTCAGTTTTTTGGCAGGGATGACACCAATGGTGTCTAGGAGGAGGAAGGCAAAGAGACTGTCTCTATGAGTAATTTCCAACCCTCAGATAGTGATTATTTAAATTTAGATCATGTGCAGGAATGTACAGGTTCCATTGAATCAAAAAAGGATATAAAGGATCTTTTTTCTCAGTCCGCAGGTAGGGCGAACACAAAGGTTGTTCAAGAGGAGAAAAATAATATGATTAAGCATGTGGAAATCATTAGTTTGGTTCAAAATCCAATGGTTCTTATGAAAAAATGGATGGACACTTTTGTAAATCATAAAAAATGAGGGAGATGAGAATAAGAGGGGGGTTAATTTGAAATTTGGTTCTAAATGAGTATTGTATTTTGGAATTATCAGGTTCTGGCAAACCCAACCATAGTCTAGTATCTTAAACTCCATATTCATCTTCATAAAACTATTTTTTGGGGGTGGATGAACATAAAACAGTTTTTTTCAAATTTACTTGTTTCCCTTGAATTTATGGGATTCACTTTGTTTGGTGTGAAAAACTGTTTATTAGAGGACATGCATTTATGGGTTCTGCCTCATTCCTCTATTTTGATCCTTTTATGGTTGACTTTGGTCCTCAAAATATTACGTGTTCGTTTTCTGTGATAGGATTCAAACATATCTGTTCCTTTATTTATGCCAATAAAAGCTGTTTGGATCATAGAAGTCATTGTTCTGATATTACATATCTCAAAAGCATCATTGATGGACTAGAGATCATTCATGAATATTATAATTCAATTCATATCCCTGATGAAAAAAATGTGACCAATGAATACTTTTATCTCATCAATAGATTTCAAAGAACGCATTGAGAAAAAATGAAATGATTAATTTCAATCTAGATGGTGTGATGTTCACTTGGTATAGAAAACATCTTAGAGGTATGGTTGCTAGTAAACATGGCATGTCCTTTGTGAATGAGTATTCTCTATGTTCTTGGGACTCCATATCTTGCATGAATTTACCTTGGATCAATTGTTATTATCATCCCATCAAGGTTGATTATATAGTTAATGATTATAAGCCCCCATTTCGCTTCAGATTGAATACAGCTTGGATTTTACATCCTACTTGTGGTAAGCATGTTAGTGATATTCTAGGTTCTGCGTGTTGCAAGAGTAATGTTTTATCTTTCATCGTCAAATTGGAGATTCTAAAGGGGAATCTCGAACATTTGATTATGGGTATGTTCAGTCACCTTGATAATAATATTTACAACCATGAAGCCTCCCTTCATTTTTTTCAGGAGTATTATTCTCATTATAATATTTTTGGAAGTGTTATATTGGAAACAGGTTTGAATTTTAAACTAACTAATATTCTAAACCTGCATGATTCTATGTATAGAGATACATTTTAGTCCAACTAGATCAAGGATGGGCATTTTAACTCTTTTTTTTAATACTCATCAAAGAGTTAGGAAAACCTCTCATCCTCATGATTTTCTTTTGAGTAGAGATCAAATTTTGATTAATAGATAGGATCGTTCTGATCACATTTTTTTTAATGGACTTTTCAATGGTTCTAACATTATTTATTCTCATATGGATGGTGTTATTCCAAAGCTTGTTAATCAAGTTGAGAATTCAAGACATACTTCCATTCCATTGGAGCTAGTGATCCAGGTTGCGGTGTTTAGCATCATGCCTGATAGTGACCAGTTTATGATGTATTTATTAGATTATATTTTCAAAATTACTAGGAGATTATTCGTGATGATGTTTGACTGATTTATGTTCACTTTTTCAGAGGAGGACTTTTACGTTATGTTTTAAATGCTCAATTCCATGCTTTAAAACCTATTGAGAAAAATTCCAAGGAAATCTATTTTTAGGAATGTGGATTTAATTAATACATTAATTAATGTTATTACCAAAATTATTGCTAATAGATTGGATCTTATCTCAGGTAAAATGGTTTCCTCTAACAGTTTGGTTATTTCAAAGGGAGATTAGGTCATTATAGTATTTTTTCTGTATCATAGTTTTTCATCCTCTTCAAAAAGCCTATTCATGGATGGAATATTGTGCTAAATATTGATATTAAAAAGGAATTTGACATGATGGATTGGAACATTTTTTTTAAAATCATTGATATTTTTTCCTTTGATGATACAATTATTGGTTGGATAAAGATTATTTTTGAATATTCTAATCTTTCTGTGCTTGTTAATAGATCTTCAGAGGGTTATTTATCTTATTCCATGGGGTTTGATAGGGTTCTCCCCTCTCTTAAATTATCTTCTCTATCTCTGTGTATTTTTTAGCAAATTATTTTCCAAGACGGATAAAAATGGAAAATTGATGTATATTGGTGTTGGTAGTCAACTTTCTACTCCAAATCATCTTCATTATGCAGAAAATCTTTCTCTATTCACTCAAGGGACAAAGATAAACATTTAAAATATCAATAAGGTTCTCTTGAATTATGAGTAGGTTTCTAGATGACAAGTCCGTTAGAACTAATCTTTGGTTTATTTTGGTATGAATATCAACTATTTTGGGAAAATTAATATCATTAACTAATTAGGGATTAGAGACGGAATATTTTTTCTACATAAATTGGGGTGCCTATGTTTTGGGGTTGTCCAAAGTCTTGTTATTTTTCTGGAATTCTTGGTAAAATGAAAGTGACATTATCTTCTTGGAAGGGTAAATCCTTCTTCATTGATGTTAATGATTGCCTTGTCAATGATGTTATTATTTATAAATAGGTTGTCTCTTTTAGGGTTTATAAATTTCTGGATTCGATTCATAAATAAATTAATGTCACCACTAGGAACTTCTTCTATACTAACAATGTTTTGGAAAATGTGATTTGTCACTCTGTCTTGGAATAATTGTTGCAGGTGTTTTGAGATGGGGGTTATGGGTTTCAAAAATCTCAGAATCTATAATCAATAATTGTAGGCTTCTTTTTTTGGAGGATGGTTTATGAAAACTCTAAAGCCTATGATTTTTTATGATCCATGTTTCTTAATAATCTCATGACTAGTTTTTCGAGTCATATGGACTACCCAGTTTGGACCTCTCTCAAGAAATGTTTTTCTCTTATTTAAATAAATGCTAGCTGGTCTATCTCTAAAGGCTCCTCTATTTCGTTATGGAGGTTTAACTAGATTGGTGCTCCTCTTATTGAATCTCTATATTAATAGTTTTCTAACATTGATCATGATATTTCAATAATGGATCAGTTGTGGAACATGGATGATGTTGCAAATCATATTAAGAAGGTTTTCACGGGATACTACCTTCCTCTATTGGTGACTTTTTGATTTGGTAGCTAAATTATTATCATATTAATAAGTTAAATACATTTTATTCTCAATCAATTTCTCTTGTTTTGGTTCTTCAATAGATAGAAAATTTAAAAAAATATTATTTCTCCTTCTCGGTTTAGTCTGATTTGGATGCTGGTGGATGGGAAACTTCCCACTGATAATTCTCTCTAGGATTGTAGAATTTATTTTTTCTCTTTCTGTGTTCTTTTCAATCAGCATCGTGAAGATCTGGATCATTTATTCCTAATAATTTCAAATACATAAACTATGTAGAAGCCTATCTTTAATGCATTTGATGTTTGTTAGCCGGGTTGTGCATCTGTTTGAGATTTAAATGTAGGTCTATTTGGTCTTCCCCTTTCCCCTTTTATGTCGTTGCTTATCCAGGTTGTAGTGTAGAAATTAGTCTGCATCATTTAGGTGGCATGGAATAGGTGTTTTCTTGATGGTGTGGTCGTCAACCCCCAGGATGCTTTGGCTAGAATTTTAGCTGCACTATAGACCGTTAAAATCCCTTTGAATATGTACTGTTGGAACTTAGTATATGACTTCTCCATTCTCAGGAGCATTAATATTAAGGGTAATTATCAGCCATTGATGGGCACTATGAAGGTTTCCGTAAATCTTCTTTTATTGGTTTGACTATGATTAATTTTAATGGTGCTTCTAGAGGTAATTTGGGGCCTTCAGGATATAGGGAGGTTTTTTAAATAGTTTTGGGGATGTGGTGGGTTTTTTTATACTTTTAATGGAATTTTCTCCTATTTGGAAGTAGAGATTCTAGGTGTTATATTTCTTTGGTTCCTTATAAATAATGTGGTCTGAATAAGATATTGTTTGAGTGCGATTCTATAACTAATGTTCATTCTATTAGATCTGATTCTGATCATATTCTTTGGCGGCCAGTTAGCTGATGAATATCTTTCATACAATATCTCTCATCCATTGATTATATTATCACTCTTATTTTCAAGTAGGTTAGTTCATTGGCTAATAGTATTACAAAAAAAGGTATGGATGGGAAAAGTCTTATTTTTTTATCATCTTCCTTTGGATGATTTCCCTATTTTTGTTAGGGACAAAGGTGAGTTTCCATCTTTTTGACTTTTGTGGTTCTTGGTTATTTTTTTAATATAAGGTTCATGTTATCTGGACGGTGCTCAATTTACTCAGAAAAAAGCGAATGAAGGAATTTGGGAATAAATTTCTTGAGAAAAAAAATAAGTTTTTAAGTATCAATAAATGTAGAAAAACAATGCCCTTTTATAAGAGAGGGGAGGGGAAGTCATGGAATTCTTCAAAAATATAGAATTAAAATAATTTAATTTTAGATAAAAAACGATCAAAGTGTCCCAAAAATCGATCCAAGGATGTTCTATGTTGAAAGTAATTATTACAACAAAATTACTACAAGTATTTGTGTAATTTGATTTTATTTAAAATATTTTTTGACCATTAATTACCATATTTAGCCTTAACCATGGTAACAAATAATACTATTATTACTATTAATATTTCAAAAAAAGGAACTTTTAATAAATTTGGACATTCAGATTCCAAATAATGAATCCATTTTTAAGATTTCAAAAAAAAAGAATTGGATAAATTAATTTAAAAATTTTCCCACTGATAAAATTAGAAAACTAGTTTCAAATGTCAAAAGGTTCAAAAGGTTCAAATGTTTTTTAATGAATATTTAAACTAAAATTTATTAAAATGACCTAATTTGTATTATATTATAAAATGTTTATATAATTATACTCTAAAACCAATAAAAATTATAAATTATAAATTTTAACTATTTGGATGAAAAAGAAATTTTCATTTAAAATTCAGTATTTTTCATTATGTCTTCAAACATGATACTTATCATAAAAAACAAAAAAAAAACTACTGTAAATTATGATATTCCTATTTAAATTAAGAAGATTATATTATAAAATCAAATTTATAAAAGATTACAAAACTTAGATTTAATTCTAATGTGCTATCAAAATTATGTAAAACTATCTTTATTGATAAATATGTCTTTTACATGTAATACTTCATTTCTTGTTATATCATGTTTATAACATACATAAGATTAATTATAAATAAAACATTCAATATTATATATATATATATATATCAGTAAAATAATAAAAAACTATGATTTGTTATTTTATTTTTCTAAAAAACACTTGTGAACATTGAAAGGTTTTCTAAAAAATATTCCATTTTATTTTAATAAATGTTTCAAATTCATTTATAATTAATTTCTCAAATAGTTATTTATTCATTGGTAAACAATATTTTCATAATTCATTTATTAATATTAATACCCATTATTATAATAGAATGTTTCTAATGTTATCATTTAAATTAGAATATTTAGCCGTTCATTTTATCTTGATATGTCGTATCATGTATTCTATCCAATATAGCATTTCCTTTTAAAAAAATTATATGTCACATTCTTCTATGATGATTAGGAAATTATATGCGTCAATTTTTTATTTTAGGCTTTGTATGTAACGATTGTATTTTAAAAATACTTTTATAGATATCCTGCATTAGAAGAAGGATTAATGAGGCTTCCTATAAAACCTCAATATTTTACTAACTATTTTACTTTTAAATAAATTAAATAGATTATATTACACGCAACATTGAGTTTGAATGTACCAGGATATATAAAAAAGAAACTATTATAACCTATTTGTTAAAATATAGGGTTTAAAAATTATTGTCCATATTATGAAATTTATATATTTAATATTCATCCAATGTATTCAATATTCATAAGATAAAAATGATTCCAATTTAATATATTAAGAGATATAATTTTGTAGAGGTAGTTTTTCCACCATTTAATGGTGAGATTATTATAAATATTGTTTTGACACATTTATAAAATATTTATGACAAAGAAATTATTCTTTTAAATTATAATATATAAATTAATTTTTTTTCATTTTTTTCATTTTTATAATATGTTTAATATTTTGATGAATAGTCATAAAATATTTCATTTCAATTAAAAATATCTCTTTCTCTAAATACATTATACAGTAAAAATATATTTATAATTAGATTTAATGTATAACGATGTCAATTGTTTATCATTTTATAAAATGTAGATCATTAGAATCAATATTACATTCAATCTGGATTTAAAAAAAATTAAATATTTAAACGTTATAACATTAAAAACGGGTTTTATGATTTATTCAATGATATTAATTTTAAATTAATTACATAAAATATTCTGTTATGAAGTTTTAAAAAATGATTCCATATTTGGAATAATTATTTCCCAATTACGTAAAAAAGTTTCTTTTATATTTGTTCATTATAAATAGTAACTTTAGAAATTTTTTATTAACTTAGTAGAAGGTAAATCATATAATTAATAATAAATATAATTTTATAAGTATTATAAAATTAAAATAAAACTTTTCCAAAATTCATCGTATAATAGGGTTTTGAAACAAATGCTCAATTTTCAGAGAATATGTCCTTTGGAATCCAATTGGAAGAGTGGTTTCGCTTTTTTATATTTTATTTAAAGAGATGTTAATGATATAATATTCATATTTCTAATAATGATACCATTTTAAATATGTGGTGATAGGTAATATTATTTTGATAAAAAATATTAAACTGAAAAATAAAATGTTTAAATTAATCCTAATAATATATTTTCTGAATTTATAATAAATATTTATTAAACATAAAATCTAATACAATAATGATGTACTGATTGTTTAATAAATAATAATATCAAATAAATTATACTAAAAAAATAAAAATAAATAAAATTTTAGACAAATAATGTTATTCAAGAATTATATATAGTACATAGATATATTATTGGTTTATTAAAGGTTTTGGTTCAATTATATCACGTGTTTATGATATTTTAAAAAATATTTTTAATGAAAAGTATCAATATTGGCATTACAAGTGTTTTGAAATGAAAGATATTTTATCCAGGGATAAAATATTTATTAAAATATAAAAATTTTCCAAATAATTACTATAAGGATATATATGTCATAAATGATAATGGTGGAGTTTCTTTTTACACGTTTTAGTAACTATATTAATTCTTAAGAAATGATAATACATGTTGTCACTGAATGAGTTGACAAATATATTTGAAGGATAAACACAAAAGATAAGGGTAATGAAGTAACTTAAAATTGAATAAATAATTTTGGTTTTGAGTAAATCGACTCATTTTTATATGAACATATAAATAACTCCCTTTTTATGATTTTTTATGAAAATTAAATTATATTAGTTTAATATTCGGAGTGTTTCCAAAAGGGACACATATCTCAGTTATAAATGGGCACGTCCTCCAACACATCTTCCATCCACAATGAACCTCTTAACTCAACCAAACTATACTAATTTCTCGTAATAATAGTATTATACAAGTTATATTGGACTTTTTCATCCCAAAATTCTTAATCTAGATCCTTCAAGAAGAGATCTAAAGGAATTCTACTAAATAAGATGTAATAGTTTTACAAACTCATGAAAGTTCATTCCTTACACTACATCCTCTTCAAGTTTTTTCTACATCAAAAATTAATAAATCAAGTACAATATATATTATTATATGTTATTATGATTATGGGACTTCCATATTCTACATTTTATCATTTCTACGATAAATAATCATTATACATGTGCAAGTAAAGATTATTGTATCCACACAATGGTATATTTTTTTCATCACCTATTTGCTTATATTTGTTTAATTATGGATATACTGTATATAAAAAATAAATATTAAATTATATTTAATTATTATTATAATCATAAAAACCAATTATTTATGCATTCAGTTATTTGGAAATGATTTTGTCGTTCATTTGAATGTACGTCTTTCCGTCTCCACGACATGATGAAACTCATTATCCTCATTAACAATTCAATAATTATTATAATAATTCATTTAATTAATAAATATAATATTTATTAAATTAAATTAAATATTTATTTGAAATATATATATCTTATAATAAATATGAATTACACGTCAAAATATGCATAGGAAAATGAATTAGTTAATACCCAAAATAACGGTAATATCAAAATATTAGTAACAGAATGATAAAAAAGATAATATATCTCATCATTAATATGGATATGGTAACATAATAAATTAATCACATGTTTAAAAAAATTATACGTGATTTTAGAGAACTTTAAAATAAAGGAAATACAAGGTAATGGTTAATTTCAATATCTCATTATTAGTTGGGGTTGTTTAATAGAATCTATAGAAGAATATTTACCATCAATGTTCGATTTTATAAAAAAATCCATATTATATTTAATATTATCCTACAAATTTTTAATGTTCTACCCATTTTCAAATTTTTATAAAATTGTTTGAAATTGATATATTTTTTATTTTCTAAATAAGGTATATTATTACTTATTCAACAATAATACAGAAGGAATGGTTTTCATAAGTTATTAGAAATGAGTGGAATTTTGAATTTCCATGTTTCATTTATGTCTTGAAGCATTCATTACATGTTTGAATTATTGTTTTCAATGAAAATGATTCATTAAATATTTCACATCCTTTTAAATGAATGATTTCAATGTAAAATGGGGAATTTCAATAATGAATTTTTAATGATTTCATTAGAATATTTTCATCTATGTCACCATCTATTAATGGATATGATGCATGATTTAGGTTGATATATTATGATACCATCTACTATATTTTATTGATGGGTTTCTGATCAATATTTGTTTATGGTAATGTATTGACATTTCATATTCTACTTTTTCAATAAGAATGATGATGTTTTTTATGTTTCACCCTTTTCATATGTGGAATGCATTGGACATAGTAAGTGATTGGTAGGGCCCAATATAGCCCCTTTATGAATCTGTAGATATGATGAGACAAACTATTTCAGTTATTGGATGAGGTTGTACCTTTTTATATATGGTGTATTTGCTGATGCCTTGACATAATTATTATGATGTTCGACATTAAACATTCCCTCAATATTAAATTATTTATTAGAATTCCATATGATCATTTTATTTTTATAATATCCCTATGATTATTTACATCAAATTATATGACTCTAAATTAGTCTTCCCATGTTAGGCTAAATATTATATTCAAATGGCATGTGGTTAAGTTAGTAACCATTCTTTATGTATTATACTTAGTTATTAAAAATATATTCCATTGTATGCTTACCCTTACTGATAATCTATGATCACACCTTTATTATGTTTTATTTTTTCAAGTATTTCAAGATGTTTATTGATTCTGATATGCAAGGTTAAACTTGGAGAATAATATTGATCTCAAAAGGATTTCAATTTTGTATTTTATTTTTTAAATTGTATTGTATGTTTCATATATGTAATTTGGATTTAAAAATTGATAAATAGATCAAACCTATGGGGTTCAAACATTTTGTCCATTTAATATCAAAATATGAGTCAATGGATCTAGGGAAATGGGGTAGGGGTCTTTATAGTTGGTAAGAGATTATGTTTAGTAGAAACCCTAGAAACTATATTTTGCAAGAATATATTAGATAATGAAACTGTAAGATATACATGAATGAAAATAATAGAGGAACGTCCTAATTTTTTTAAGATAGTGATTATATGGTTCACCCAAGAAATATGTCCCTATTTGGGAACTAATAGTTTATGTTGTTCCAACACATACATATATAGGGGTATCAACTCAAACAAGGTGTGTTGGGCCAATGGTAAATGAAAACTCGCCTTACTATGCGCCTGTTTTGATATTCATATGGGATATGATATGGATAATTGACATTTTCATTACAAACCATTATGAACATTAAAATCAAAATATTTCCCCAAAGAAACCATGTTTATCATATTATATTATCTAAGAATAAATGTTTCAATTTTTTTTAGCTGATACTAGTTCAAAATTAATAATTATGATTCATAATATAATCCAATATATTCCGTTGTATAGAAATTTATCCTAGTGAAGAAGCAGTTAGAGAAGAACACGTGAAAGGGTTGTATACACGTGAGTGTTTCACCAATAATGTACATGTCCTCTTCCTTATGAAGAAGGGTGTATCAATGAACCTCTACCTTGATTCTTATTATCTAAATAATTTAATTAGAAAGAACATACATCCCTTGCCTCAGAAAGATGATTTAGTCGATCAGCTACATAGGTACGGTTATATATCTATGGTGGATCATCGATTAGGATATCACTAATTAAAGGTTATGAAGGAATATATTCCCTAGACATCCTTTCAAACGATGTATGGATAAATTGAGTAAATCGTGATTTTCTTTTGAATCACTATTTCTCCATCAATTTTCCTATAATTAACGAATAGATTCATTAGATATTAGTATGAAAATGTTTTGGTAGTCTTTATCGATGATATTCTAAAATACTCCTAGATCATGGTGGAACATGATGAGCAATTAAATACTATGTTGAAGACTTTTTATGGGAGAAAATATATGAAATGAATATTAAATGTGAGTTTTATATGGGGTAGTTATCATTTTTTGGGGAATTTTATCACTAGAAATAGAATATTTGTGGACCCTTCCATGAAAATCGTAATGGATGATTGGAATAGGCCAATATATGTAGTAGAAAATCACACCCTAAATTGCTTAGATGGTTATTAATATTGATTTTTAAAGAACATATCATTATTTTGAATCCCAATAATGATGATGACATGGAAGGGAGTGATGTTTTTATGGACTCATGAATGTTGAGAATACTTTAAGGAGCTCAAAAAGAGGCTTATCACTATGCTACTACTCACTCTCCCGATTAGTGGAAAACTCAATGTGGTGTAGATTGATTCATAAAAAGAAGGATTAGGTTTTTTAAATAATTAATAATGATAAATTGATATAATATACCTCAAGGTGGTTGAAATTTTATCAGCAAATTGATTTTATAAATGATCTGGAGTTTGAAGTTGTTATTATTTTGATGAAAATCATGAAGCATTATCTATTTGGAGAGAAGTGTGAGATATATACTAATCAAAAGAGTCTAAAATATATATTCACACTAATTTAGCTAAATATGTGCCAATGATCACTGTTAAGGCTCATCATGGATTATGAATGCTCAATCTATTACCATATTGGTAAGGTAAATAAGGTCGCAGATTCACTATATAGAAAAGATCTTATATATTTTTTGATGATGAGAATCAAGAAGGATCCAATCTTCTTATATTTAAAAATAATGGATATGAGAATAATTAAGGGAGGAACATCATCAAACCATTCTCAAATGACTTATCAACACTACCTTGTGGAGAAGATAATGGTTTTTCAAAGAAATGATGTGGAAATTATGAAAAGGAAGGAAGTTATAATAAATACAAAATCATTTTATTTAAATATCGAAAAGGATTGAGTAATTTGACTTGGATCACAACTATGTGTACCGTCCAATACGAAGTTAAAGAATGTTATTCTGAGTGGTTCACATAGCTCAATCTTCTCTATTCACCATGGGAGAAAAATTATGTATCTAGTTCAAGAGGAAGACATTTGGTTGGAAAATATTAAAAATGAAATCATTGAATATACATCAAAGTGTTATGTATGTCAGTTAGTGAAGTATGAAAGAAAAAAATTCTAATCTGATGATGAAACCATTACCCATATTGACATGGAAATAGGAAAACATACCCATGAACATTATCACTCGACATCCTAAGTTATCCCGTGGAAACTATGATATTTGGTTTATTGTGGAGCGTCATACAAAGACAAATCACCTTATAAAAATTTCAAAGAACTTAACAATAGATAAACCTGAATGAATATACATCAAATAAGTGGTATTGATTTATTGAGTAACACTATATATTATATCGGACTAAGATCCCAGATTCACCACCCGTTTTGGAAAAGTCTCAAATATTCACTAAGCATGAAGATGAACATCAGTACTACATATCATCCTCAATGAGATAACTAATCATAGAAAACTATCCAGACACTAGAAGATATGTTAATATCATGCCATGTTGACATTAAAGTAGGATAGGACCACCATCATCCACTATTCAAATTCATGTACAACTATATTTTCCCGTCCAGCATCCAAATGGATCCATATAATTCAATTTATGGGAAAAGGTGCAGAACATCGACATACTAGGATGACATCGATGAATGAAAGGTGATATGACCAGAAACAGTTAAAGATATATTTGAGAAGGATAAAACTGATCAGGAGAAAATCAAGGCATCCCGCATCCAAAAAAAATAGATTTTCAAACAATCAGTGATGTGACCATGAGTTTATTATGGGATTCATGTTAATCCTCCATATATCTCTATATAAGATAATCATGAGATTTAGGAAGAAAGGTATCCTATGTCCCAGGAACATCGTCCCCATCGATATACTTGATTGTGTTAGTGTATTAGCTTATCGACTAGCACATCCACCAACCATTTATAATATGAAATATGTTTTCCACATATCCTTCTTAAGGATATATATAATAGGTCATTCACATGTTCTGACTTTAGATGTGGTATATTTGGGTAATTATTTTTCTTATGAGGATTACCCATTGAATATCATGGATCATGAAGATAATTTTCTATAAAAATTCCTAATCAATTGGAAAAAGTACTATATAGGACCATACATATGAAGAGGAATCATGGGAACCAGAGGAAGCAATGAAGGAATATTGACATCACCTATTTTCAATGTAGAATGTTTAAAAAAGTTTTGAGGGAAAAATTTTATAAGGTGGGGAAGAATGTGATGACCTAAAGTTTTACCAATGAAAAATTCCTTATTATAAATATATAATGTGGGGTAAACATAGAGTGGAAGCAGTACAGTCTTTATAAATAATGAATGTCATAAATAAGAAACATTTCTTGAAGTTAAGAAACCTATACCGATGAAAGAGTAACATAACCATTGGTATAGTAATGTCACCCTTATGAATAGTAAACTAGAAAATTGAATAGTCACCTAACCAATTATAGTATAAAAAAATTTATCTATCTTATAAGTGAAATATATGATATTGTTATATTATAGTATATTGAAATTAATATTTTATAGATAATTAATTGAGTGTTGGTATTTTTAAGGTCTAAAATATTTAGTTTTTTATTTTGATTAATTTAGTAATTTAAAAGAAAATTTATTTTCATAAAATATATTCATATATTAATATTTTTATATCTTATTACTTTAAGAAAATTTTATGTGAACTTAATTAAATTGTTAATGTGTTAGAAAAGAAGTATTAATTTTTAAATTTTTATTTTCAAAGTAAATGATTATTTTAATTAAACAAAATATTTATCATATTTAGAAATATATTATCATATAATGGAGTTAATTTTTGAATTCTACATGTTGAAAAATGGTTTAGGTGATTTTTTCTGATTTTTTTTGAAATACATGAATTTTTTGTGAAAATAGAAATATGGTAGATATATGTTATATGTTAAATACACTATTAATTGAGTGAGGGATGTTGTAAGCACAAAATTTTAGAACTCACAAAACCTGAAAACATTATTTATTCTCACAAATAATCAATATTTCTTTTCATGATAAAAAGAATAATATAATGAGATAAATAATGAGACAACACCCCTCCCCTCCACACAAAATACCTGCCTCACCACCTTTTCCTCTCACACCTCTAATGACATTATACTCATCCAAATTATTCTCAAATATACATCCAAGTCCCTTACCACACTTTAAAGATATTTGTTTCTTAACAAATGGAGAAATGTAATCCAATATGGAGGTTCTCAATTTGTTTGAATCAAGAGTTAAAACCCTTCTCTGTTTTCTTTCAATATCTGAATTATTTTAATTTTTTTTCATTTTATCTCTTCACCACTACACATCAAAATAGCATTAAAATTCTAATATATTACATGTACTATAATTTAATAATTTTTATGTAATAACTCTTCATAAAATCTCTTCTCCACTCTCTTTTACATTCATAATGGAAATGAAGTCTGGGAGGTGTCGATTTACCACCTTCGTGGATGATGTGCATTCTTATTTCAATTACACCTACAAGGTGGGACATGGAACCAATTTTATTGCTGAAAATAATTATAATATATGTATCATAGATTATATAATTCTCTAGAATCATTTTCTATAGAAGATATAAATTTACAATACAAAATGTATTTGTTGTTATCAATTAACACCAGATCATTCTAAATTATTATAATTAATTATTTCACTTATGAATGATCCTTACATCTTTAAAAAAATGGTATTTTAATATTACATACTTTCATTAATAATATATATGTTATATCATGGATAAATATTGTTACTCTACCAGATTTTCCATAATCATATCCATGTAAACATATCCATAAATCCAAGGAAATCAATGCTCCAAAATGTTGAAATTGAATCCAATAAACCCTCCAAAAAGACATAAATTAACCAAATTAAGATTTTATTAATAAAATCCATGTATAAATGATTCTATACATATTAATTAATGAATCAGATTCTATTATTCCAGATATTAATATCAAGAGCATATTCCTTTCAAACATAAGGTAAGGGATTCTACACAGACTTCCATTATTCCATCGGGTGACTCCTTGTCTCTATTTACCAAAATAAAATTCTATATTATTTTTTATTTACATAATTAAAATTATTTTAATATTCCCCAAAATCATGTATCATGATCCATTAATCCTTATTTTTAGGGGTATGGTTATTTTTAAATGGTTCCCTACACAATTCATCCTGATAAGCTATGCTAGTTTAAGGGAACATCCAGAATTCTTACCCATTTTAAAGCATACTACATAATATGTTTCTAGACACCATTATTTTTATAAATAAACTGATTTTATCATGAAAAACGTTCGTTGTTCAATTATGGTTTTATATAAACACATATTCCTTTTCCATTTTAAAGAATATTTATAGCTTTCCATTAATCAATGCTAAAATTTTTTATTTATAAGTTTTCTTAAAAGTTATATTCAATTAAGAGTTGAATAAAATAGTATTACATATTCTTATATTACATTATGAATTTACATGTATTTTTTAATCCATTTATTTCATGGAAACTCTTAATGTACACCAATTTATTAAGCTTTTGACATGATTATGATACCCAATTATTTCAATGGGTGACCCTTATGATTATGTTTGAATAATTATGTATGATTATTTATGTGGAAATATTATCCATCAACCTGTTATAATGTGTAAACCTAGATATCAATCCAATTCATTGGGTAATTTTTAGTCTCATGAGAAGATATGTGTAATGGTATTTGTGGTAACATTTACTCGATCTCCTCAATGTGTAGTGAGATTTCAGTCGTGCTACAATATGTGAAATGAGCCTTGAATAATGCTAAAACATGTTTTATATTGCTACCACATTACTATGAATCCATGATTATATGATCCCATGTTATAAGTTCTTATGTATAATCATTTACCATGTCTTTATATATCATTATATAAGGTCTTCTATCCCTTGTGATACATACTATTTTAATGTTTATTCCCTAACTGGGACTTTTAGCCCATCCCATAGTTCTTTTTATCCCCAGATTATCCTTTGATAATTTAAAGGGCTCAATGAAATATAGTATCTCAAAATGGATGGAAAATAAAGAATTTTTTTATTTTTTCCCATGTTACAAGTTTAATGTACCTAGTATTATAAGAAAATATACTTTACAATTATTATCTTGTCTTTTGGTGTTAAATTTTGTATAAAATCATGTAATGAGTTTTTTAAAAGGATATGGTCCCTATGTGTAATCCTTGTGGAGTTTCTTATTATGAATACCCCTATATAAGGGGATCAACATCCGGGTATATCCCAAGGGGTGATCAAAATATTATGACTCTATATAGTGCTATAACCTGGATACGTTGGACGTCTCAACATGGCTTGAGATCAAATATTTAGTTCATAAGATCCCTAATATATTTTTGTTTTATATGAGGTTAATGTTCATGGGTATTTAAAATTACATGGTTTTTTTATTTTGATTATAAATATGATACATATGATTCTATATATTGACTCAATCCCATAATCATTATATTGATCTCCTTATTTGATATCAAAAAACTCCGGAGTGAATAGTTGTATGGACTCAACATATAAGTAGATACCCATTAAAGGTTAACATATGATAAAAATAGGATGTATTAATATTTGATCAATAATATACAACCCTTCATATGAAAAGGAATTCAAAACATGATGATTTTATAGGGTAGCAAATTCCATATTGGTATTTACCATAGGTTCATGAACAAATATTAAATAAATAATTGAATCACATAGCCAAAAATAATTCCCACTAACATAGATTGATGTAACCAACCTCACATCATCTCAAACAATATGAGTTTGTATGTTCAATTGGGTCTAAAGCGAAAATTGAAAACATCCATTTAATAGATGATTTGTGTTTATAAATCGATGTGTTAATGGTTGGGAGTTTTGGTCATGAAATTTAATGGATAAGAAGATGTAAATACATATTCAAGACAATGAACCCCACACAATCATCATCAAAACAAACATAATTCCCCTTAGATATATCATTTTTTTAAAAACAATAATGGTGAAAATGATGTAAAATGATTTAACATTGGAATCTCTTTCACAAAATAAAATGGATAGACTACGCAGTCCTCATTGGTCCATTAATCCTTTGTTATATGGCTGCTCAATTGTATCATTATGGACGAAAATGGTGAACTAATCATGAAATCAATTTACTATGGATTCTACATCACAAAATAAAAATTATAAGCTTCCAAATACTTTCTATAAGATTTTATTCTTTTTATATGTGTGCTATGTAGTATATTTCATTAAATCATGGGTTCGATTAATATTTGTTATATTTTAATTATAAAAATTCAAGCATCCATTTTTTATCATTATGTTATGGTTATTAAGAATTTGTATTGATGATGGGTGGGTCTTGTATATTCCATAGATGAGTAATTCCATTAAAAACTAAGTTTGGGTGATTGCGTTATTAAATATGTTTGGACGGTTCTTGGATAATGCATGGATGAATGGTTGTGGTAGGCCTCCATCTAACTAGTTATGAATGTAGAATATATAGTTATATCATTCTTAAGAGTTATTTTATGACCGATATGATATTGATATCTATTGAAACCAACATGTTTTATTTATGTTTAAAATATTTTTTATAATAATCATATGATTTCTCAATTTACGATAATGATCTTATGTTTAAATAAAAGTACATGATAATTTTAAATGATGAAAATTATATAATGGAGGAATATTTTCTTATGAAATATCAATTTTTTAAATTAAACTATATGTGTATCAAAATTCCATTATTATTCAATAAGAAAAATTTTATGAAAATATTTGTCAAGAGAACATGATTTATTTGGGAATGAAATGTTTATTGGAGCTCGAATTTTAATTTCAAAAGGATTAATTTTTATGTTTTTCATAGACATGCATTTTATTGCTTTCTTGTATGTCAAATATTTATAATTCTGTTCTCATAACATGTATGAAAATATTTTTATAGGATTTTAATGGTATTTAGTGTTAAGTATGCATTCAAGATGATTATTGTAATGAGATTTGTTGGTAAGAAAACCAATTTCTTGCTAATTTGGTTTCTGATGGGGATGATAATACTGGATAGAAGTGTCCATATTATAATATATGTCTTTCTTAAATAATTTTTATCATCTAAAAGTAAAAATATATAAATCTAAATGATCTATGGGTAAGTAATAAATGAAAATATAGTTTATGTTCACTTTAATATGCATCATTTAAGTCCTAGTACGTATATAAATAAAAAACAAGCATAAATAAATGATTACTAATAATTATTGGGTTGTAATGATTCACCTTAGATTGAACATATGGGGCTTTTCCTATAATTGATGTATATGATCTTGAAATATAACCCCAGGGGGGGTCTATGATATTCTCTATGATCCCTTGAAAATTCTTACTTTTGGTGCAGAATCTATGATCTCATGAAAATTAATTCTGTAGTTGTAGAAACTAGATTTTATGGACCATTCTAGAAATCTCATAATAATATATGGTTCTATTAAAATAACCTTGTATCATCCTAGCTATCTCATCTTGATAAGTTAAGTCTCCATATACTTTTATGTATATAGGGAACTCAAATATCCCTAAGTTTTATTTCCAAATAATTGGAACCCAAGGAATGCCATATAATTTTCATGATTCCTTCCATATCCTATGAATCGAAAAAATATCGCAAAATATCATCATGTATACTTTAAAATTATAGAATACTAAGATTATCATATAACATTTGGTATTAGTATTAGGTAATACACACCCAAATATTCTAATAATATATCATGAATAACTGCTATATATTTTAAAGAAAATTAATCTAATATTTTATTACCATAAATGATAAAATCCAAGGAATCCTTGGGATATAATATAGTATCATTTTAGAAAACAATCAGGAGGAACATTCATGACATCTCATTAAAAATTAGGTGCATCCAATAAGATATACGGATTAACTTAAGAATATCATAAATAGTCATTGGTGGCTAAAATCCATCAAGTAGTATCTCATATAAGAATAATAATTTAGACTGGACATCAACCCAAATCAATTACACACATCCATATTCAACACCTCATGTACTTGACATATCAATTCCACTATTACCATATTTGTTTTAGCAAACTGATGCCTTTTTAGTGTGTCTTTGAAAATTTTAAAATACACATTCCCTTATTCTAGTCCACTCTAGTCTCAACATAACACATGGAATTTTTTGGGTCACAAAAATTCAACTAAATATCCGGACAACATACATTTGATCAACTATATAATCCCCAAATCACAAGACAAACCCATCACATGGAGGGAATTATGTCAATAATGATCAATAGAATTATGGTAATACTTCATTTCCATCCTTGAAAATCCATACTGGTATTACTCTTCAGAGCTATTGTATTTCCCATCTCACATTCCTAGGTAAAATTGGTTCAGTCCCCTCACCCAAACTATCTGAAAATATACATGTAAATTTCCACTATAGTATGAAAATTCTAATACTGGATGCACACTATCTCCAGTATATAATTTCCAATCCCAAGGCTTTATTTCAACTTCAATTTCTTCATTACATACCATTAGGTTCTTAGGTAAAAAATGAGGTTATAAATAATTTTTCTATCATTGGTCCATATATAGGGGTGTTGTTGACACTGTGAAATTACATCCATCTGAATTTATATAGATGTCTAGATGGCCAGCACATTTATGCACCTAATGTTTATTTTTAGTAGAAATTCATCTTTATACTAGTGGATGTTAAAGAATCGATCTCCATGTGTCCCAATACAAATCATTGTGGACATGAGATTAAAAGTTCATGGTTCAAATCTCCATTTGTATGGTGGTATGTGACAGTAGTAGAGGGGTGGCCTGAGGAGATGGGATTATAGCTCAATAATTCCCCTAAGAAGAGTTGAAGGGGTGAAACCCCCCATTTTATAGAGAAGTGAGTTCAACAATGTTAGCATTAATAGTCCCATAGAAACTTCATCAGTGTGTGGGGTAACTATGACAAAGAATGCATGATAAACCTCCACATAAGCCTGTGTGATGGACCCTATGCATTAGCATATCTGAAAGACCTACATGAGCCAACCCCTTCACCTAAGGTGTCATATTTTTTCTAAATATGACCCTGAGGATATTAATTTATACAGATGAGATTTACCAAAATAATATTGACGCTCATCTATCCCTAGTCCTTTTCCTAGGCCCTACAAAACCTTTCTAGTAGACCATCAAAACCATAAGAAAATGAAATTAAATTGTGTAGTGGAGCAAACATCCTCCCATGAAAAAAATACATAGAACCTATGCAAGGAACCCTTTCCCATATAGTGTATGAACAATACAATGTAATCCCAATACCAAACTAGGGACCTATGTGAGACACCTTGGAGAATTCATGTAGAGTCCCTTGTTGCCTTGAGTAAATAATCCTTTAAGTCTTTTTCCAAGGGGGCATGATGCTCAATGTAGACTAAGCTTGCGCAGGACTGCCTATGTGAAACACGTTCTTCTTATGCATGCATTACTTCCCAATTCACCTCCTGACCACACAAGAATAACCAATGTGAGGCCCCCTTAGCATACCTATCCACTTCCTTGAATAATCCACTCCACATACCCTCTTTCAATCCATAAATTGATGGTCTTACCTTCTTTTGCATACCTCCTTTTAGGGGAACCAAATTGAAAATTCCCGAAATCCATTGTACTTGAGAAAACATGGGAAGAGACACACTAGTGTGGCTGCCATTTGAGTATGTATTTCATCAATCGTAGGTGTCTCTCCCTTGTCATGTGAAAAGTGTAGGTTCTCTGGGGAACATGTGAGTATAAATACCAATATTATTGAGAACCCCAACATTGGGTTTGGTGTTAAGGAATTATCTGCCTCAGATAATAGTGATAGTACCATGTCCTTCCCTAGATATCTCTAATACCAAGGACCTCTAGTTCTAGGAGGGGAGAGTGAGTATCACATTTCCTTTCCCTTATAGAGGGAATGTGATCTTCCCACTAAACCAATTTTCAGTAATCCACCAAGAGTATTCCCATAACCATTCTTATAGGACGTCTTTGGATTCATTCCTTCCTCCTTTTTCAATAATAATCTACATAGCTAGGAGTAAGACAAGACTATCCTGGATACCAAAACAAAAGAGGAGAATATTATCTCAAATCACTTTATCTATATCTCTTTGTTCCTAGAGTAATATGATGTAATATAATGGGCACTAGATCCTAATTTTTTCCCCTCTCTCTTTGGGAGTTTAACTCATCCATCAACTGATATAGATGATTGTCTAAATTCCTTAAATTTACTGCATCCCAATGTTTCTCACACAGATCACGACTCACATGGTCTTAGAGTTTAGAGGTTAACATAGCATCCATATGATACCTAACCATTGGCTGTCATTCCAAGTGTAATTCTCAACTACTAATAATTAAGGCATTATCCAATTGTGTAATCTCAATACAAAATTATATAGTTAGGGAATCATATTCAAGAATAATCCCTGAAATTTAACTGTTAGGGTATCCTCCTCAAAAGAAAACCCCACGAAAAACCATTAAATTGGGAATCCTCCACAAGAATAATCCTTGAAATGGATACTTTTGGAATCCACTTTAGGAATAATCCCCAAAAATTTCAACATGCTCATCCATGATCCAAACCCTTTGGTGTAAGACCAGAAAATCCTCCAAATGACTATGAATCAAGATGGACCTCCTAGTTCCATTCACATGGAATACATTTTAGGAATAATAACAATGTTTCACACAAAGGGCCATAATCCCCTATATTAAAATCCAATAAATGGCCTCCATAGTAATATGTCCTCATAACCAAAATACATAGGTTTTAAATCCTTTCAACATGGGATTCATAGGATGCCTCCATGTGGTCTAATCACAACATCTCAAATAAATCATGCATATCTCTATGCTACATTAAATGTAGATTCTTATTCAAATTTGAAATGCATATATATTATAGGTTCCTAGGGCCAAATTAACATTAGTCAAACATAATAAATTTACTTCTCACCATCCCTCAATATTTCCTCAACCTGTGATGTTAAACATCAAGATTCAATCCTAATCACATTACATTAAAAGGCTTGAGGTTTTCAATTAAGTGGAACCGATCTATGTAGGTTATAATTCCTTTAATAATGATATTTAAGAAACCCACATTAGATGTATAATCATGAAATTAAAGCAACCCCCACAACCATTGATAAAGATACACCCCAGAGAAACCCACTATGAGGCTAAAAACCATAATCATCATAATAAAGAAGAAATATTAACTAATCAGTATATAAGAGGATACCATTAATGGAGAACCATAGAGATATATAGACATATCCATTCATGATAAATAAAATTTACATACCACTGATTATAAATTACATATATTTAAATAATTTTTTATTAATTCAATAGTGTCATGTGTCATACTCGGGAGTTATTTTAGCAATCAAAAACATATCATAAATCTATGAGAGAGTTGCGAAGTAAGAAATAGTTCCCCCCAAATTGTATATTGTGCCCGACTTCCCATCCTCTCGACCAATGTGAGTTCTTAACTACCATAGGAAAAACATTTTAATGAATAATTTCCTATGGAAAAAAGATCCCTTGCCGATATAGAATAATAAAGTGTTTTCGGTTTGAAAAATAAACCCATTGGAACCCCTTCATAAATAGTGAACCAGACCAGAGTGATTTCGTAAAACTCAACACCTTATAATCAATCACCTGGAACTAAACATTTCATTAGAATAAAAAAATGGTGAAAAAGACTTGAATCCTTAACCAATATAATGATATCATCCACATTTTCATCCTTATTTACTTTTAAAATAAAAGAGGAAAAAACAATCAATCATTCATGTGTTCATTAAAATGAGACACTACATTTTTGGGGTATTTTTATTTGTTTTTGTCAACTATATTACAAAAATTTATCTCATAACTCCACTCAATATATTGAAATCATTATAGATTCTAATAATTTAATCCATGGTTGTTGTTCATGTTAGGTCTTCATCCGAGAAAAGGACACCATCACCAACCCATTGTATTCAATTCTAGGTCTCAAACGAATTGGTTTTGGATTATCATCAGAATAGTACAATACTAACCTTAGAGGCCATATGAATGGAACAAGAGCTCGCAAAGTCCCAAAGATCACCAAACCAGTTGTCTCTGATGGTCGAAAAGAAAAGGACACCAAACTATAACTTCATCCATTTCTGGAGTTTATCTTTGGAACACAACAACCATCCACTCCATTATATCAGGAGAGTGATCAAAATTCCATTGATTCCCTCATCCAAAATATTCAAGGGTCCTTATGAATGGATCCTTTTAGTAGTCTCTATTGATAACATAGTGTGGTGGTGAACCCTCACCATGATGAAGGTGTAATCCTCAGTAGTACGGCCTAGGGTATCCAGAATCTGGTGTGCAAGATGTCCTACTGGGGATAACAACTAGCCAACATGGAGAAGGGACACACCACTATCTCCTCCGGAGAATCCTACCAATCACATTTGGTGGAAAACTGTGAGTGTGAACATATATCCTCCCACATTAATTCATGTTTCTTGATGACTCTCATAATATAATCCATGGAATACAACCATTAAAATATAGGTTCACACTATGAGAATGATCTTACACATTCTCACACCCACCAATAATTACATTAAACTAATTTGGAATCACTAAAATAATCCCACTAATATTTTTTTGAAAATGATAAGAATGAACATACACCGACCAGCCCCAATTTAGCTATCCATAATACTCTCCTAGAATAATCCAAGGAAAACCATTGTTAAAATCAAGCGGCACACCTTGAAATGGAACATACCTCATCCTGAACCCCCCATGTTTTCTAGTTGAAAAATTTATCAAAACCCAATGGGAAAAAATAACTATTAATGTTGGAATAGAAAGAGTACGAACAAACACCTGTACATAGCCAAAAATCATGAGAGTCAAGGACACACCACAATCAGGCACACACAGCTGCCTACATTCATCAACCCTACAAAATATTTTATCTAGAATTATCTAGGGAGGGTAGAAATAAATTCATTTTAATTTAAATGGGGATGAAACCAACCCCTATCTCAAAATATGACTACTTCAAATATCCACTATAAGGAAAGGGTGGAAAATAGGAGGAAAATACCCATACTTAATATATGGAATGTACATATATCTATGTTTTTATCACTAAAGTCACTAAGAATATTCTGACTATTGTGACATAAAAGACAATTACATCTCCCCACATAATAAAAAAGATTAATTGTATTATAACAATAATTATAGTAATGATATAAAGATGAACACGAATATTCTTCCCCACAAATCGGGCACCTCACTAGCATGGAACCTCGATGAAGACACATACCTCTAGTCCAGTCCAAGAGGTCCATGGAAAAATCATCTACCCAGATACATTGAAATATTTATCAGTAAAATACACCCCTTAAAACATGAGGTAATTTTATTATCCCAATGTCCAATCCATGTTTGAAAAAAACCACTACCCCGGAAAACAACTTTTTCCCCGGCATGTGGCCCCATTCATTCACAAGAAGGAATCCAAAAAAGAAACCTCACCAAAGAAAACATGAAAATGAATAGCAGAAATATGATCCCTATTTACAAAATGATGAAGTTTTTGAGTACCTTATATGTTTATCTATATCATCTCAAGATCTTACTCTCCATTTAAAACATTACAGGAGTAGTAATATTAACTTTGAAGGTCCTCCTTGGACACATCGCCATTAAGGATCACTTCATGACCATTATCAGATTTGTCTGGAGATCCCATATATCGATGAGAGTAAATATAGGCCTCCATGTGGATAGAAGATAAAAGAGAAATATTTCCCTCCCCGGTCTATAAACCTCCTTATTATTACACCCTATGGTGGAATTAACTAAGAATTTCATCTCTACCGTAGTATTTTACTTCATATAAATTTTACCCCCCTCAGAGATGTAGTAATGTGAAAACCCACCTACAATGATATACATTAGAAAAATGGTATATTAATGAATGATTTATTTTCATTTAGAAGTCAAATTCTTTCTCAGACATATGATAGAATATGAAAACCATCATTTTCGGACCCCCCATGGTTCGTCTTCCATCTACTATAATAGAGTAGTACCTAAAAATATTATTTATTCTAATAATGTGGATGGAAATAGCTCACACTAGTCGAATCAAGTATTGGAGAATCTGGAAAAAAGATAAAGATCACATGATAAACATGAGGAAACAGATGGCTAAAGAATATAGACCAGTCTTATTCTTTCCTTTAGCCACCCCTCAATATAAAATTCCAATTGTTTTTTGAATATTTTTTTAACTTTATAAAACTAAATATATGGAAAACTCTTCATCACCTGAGATATAAAGTGTTTCCCTTTGAGGATTACTAGACTCACATTGTGGTAATAGAATTGATTCATTAACAAAATGATATAGAGGATGTCCAAGATTCATTACATATCATATATGGGGAACAGCTATGGTCCCATCAAATATCTTGGACCATCCCATTAAAAAGTCAATAACAGCTGATCACAGTTTTCCCATATGGATTCTATATGAGGGGATGGGATGAACATGAATAATTAAACTTCACTACGCTCCATAACTAGATAATACCATCAGAAGTAGAATAATGAAATTTCATAGCATCAGTTCAGTATCAATAAATGGATTATATTCATAGGTGAAGATATGTAAAAACAATTTTTCATGAATCACCATTATTTGATGGAAATATAAAATATAGCATTCTATAGATATACTTTTTCATCATAGATCATAAAATATTAATCCTTCCTCCCATTTTTGAAATGAAATAAGTTTGATAGATTGGATGTGAGAAATATATAAATGAACATCAGAAGTGGTTTTTTCAGGTGCATACCAAATGATGCGACCATCCCATGTTTAAAAAAATTATATAAAATCTTATAGAATTCTAGAATATTAGAATTCATGTTAGTATAAGGAAACCCCCATCCTAGATGGTTGGGTTATTTTTTTACCCGTCCTTCAAAGAATGAAAAATATGCTCAGAGATTTGGGAATGTGGAAGAGAAATATCCTCATCCCTTATAGTTGAGGGATTCTTCACATAAAAAACCACTCCCAAGTATAAATTAATCTCCTCTTAATTTGGGGAAACACCATATAATGGATCATCCACTTGTTTTCACTACCCATGATAATTCATCCTCTTTAAGAATGTGCACAACCAAACTTTATGTAGATTCCCATCATATTACCATCAAACAAATGAATCCAAAAGAATCGGCATGAGAGGTGTCAAGCCCTCATTTAGGGAATAGAAAATGAAAATCTCACAATGACACTAAGGGATGGATATATTGAAATATGCATTGTTGAATGTTTTTAATACTACCTATATAGACTAAACATGAAATGAGGACGATTTAGAAGAGTAGCTGAAGGAGGAAATTTCAGTTCATAGTATGGGGAAACTAAACTGATTGAAGGTCATGTGAATACCCTAAACAAGTTCCTTACATTGAATTTGGAAATTACCTTAGATATCCTATAATTACCTCCTCATAGGGAATCCAAAATGGGAAAGGGTAATGTTAATATTGTGCCTCATCCACCTCTAAATGGGTTTGGATCCATTATATATGAGAAATGGTTCTCCTGAAAAGAGAAAGAGGTGAAAGAATTTAAGAGAATATACACAGATCTAATCCAAGGTAGAAATACTATTTGATATATTTTCCAAGTAAATCCTCAACTCTCACTCCCGTCCAACATGGTTTAACAAAGTGATCTTTCCAAAAAACTAAAATAGATCTAGAACATCCTCTCAATGTGGGACACCAAAAACCCTTATATTGGATGCAACTATAATCGCTTGGGGTCTACCTTTATTGGGTATACCTTCATAAAAGGGTTTGGATCATCCTCACAATCCTACCATTATAGGATATTGATGGAAGATACCATTAGTGCTGCCTTAGATGGCCCTACAACCCATTTCACCTATTCATAAATTGTCTCGTCTATAAATTCATTGAATTATCATGACCACTATTGAGTCACTAACAGTTCTTCTAAAATGAATGAAGGAATGAAGAACAGTTATAAAACTGAAAAATAAGACTTACCTTGAATGGGTGGATTTGAAACCTCTAATACCATAAAATGAGACCCTTATATATATATATATATCAAATTTATTATTTCATGGAGACCAATAGAAGAGTTTTACACATTTTTTATCCCTCTATGTCCCCATGATACGAACCCCCAAATTTCATTATGTAGTGAAACTCAGGTTCTTCGTGCAATAACTGTAGGGGCTAACCATTGTATAATACACCAGGTTTCTGAATCTATCAATTACAGCTCATGATAACATCAATCAGAATTTTATCTTCCAATCCAGCTCGATGTCATATTAAAAATTTTTCCAATGCCACTATATCTTCATGAAGATGGAGATTTAATGGGCCTTGAATGGCATTTATTTGTGGAATGAATTAACATACTCCATAAACCTACATCTCTCTCGAGAAGACATATTTCCCATACATATATAGAATCATCATGATGAGTTGTGTATTCCACTTATACCTATGAAATATAAATGAGGGTTTTGGGATATTTCCTTGTTTTCTAATATTGTGTAATACTCAATCACACAAACCTAATCCAACCCCATATTAATTACATATTCATAAGGTAAGAGAATGATAAAAGAAGAAACTACCACTATTATATTTAATTAGGCCCCCTATACATGCTCCTTCTCTAAATTCAACACAATATCATTCGGTTCATGCTCATGAGATTCATCAATAATGTCTAAATCATTTATATTATTAAATAGTGAAAAGGAATAAACAGCTTGTTTAGATGGAAAACAATTTCTACTTATTTCAGTGTGACTAAGACCATAGATACTTCATATCAAAATGGGGAAACAACCTGATCACATCTCCCAATACTAGGAAACCAATCAATGATGGGGATCATGGCCTCAAGAACTATTTCCCCTTCCATAAAGTACTAGAGAAAATATTTAGGTGTGTTTTTTTTCAATGACATGTTACAAAAGAATATGTATTCCAAAAAAGAGAATCTTGACAGGCCACATGATCTAGAAGAATGTGTATCTTCTACCAATATGGAAGAAGAGAATGAATGGAAGTATGTTAGAAGAAAGGGTATATATAATTTAGTAATTGGATAGAAAAAGGAGATATTTAATAGGGATAATTTTATATTCCATTCATAGTACCAACAACCAACTGTTCTCCCGACCTCATATTCTAAAACACAACTGATATCATTGGCCCATTTGTCCTCTAAAATCCATTCTCCCAAAAAATGAAATTTCTAGAATTGCCTGAAGAAAATATTGTAATATGACCATGTTCCTTGGAAAACATTGTATTTTAATTTATTATACATCATGAATGCATTCCATAAAGCATGGTCACTATCCCATCAAACAACCCAACAAGAGTCGAACCGCCAAAAAAGAATATCCATTAGATGAGGAGTTGATAATTGATTCTAGTAATGTTATTCACTATTTGGGTCATTTATTAGATGATGAATGTGATTATGAACATAAATAACCTAAATTTTATTTGGTAACAAGTTTTATATGCCTTTAGGGTTGTGGATATAGAATAATACAAGACCATTCTAGTAGTCACTACCCTAACCATGTCTGTATAAGAACTATATATTCATTCAAAAGAGATGAAAGAGATCTCTAACATTATTAGATGGATAAGTAATGTTACCACAAACATGTCAATATTTTTCATTTAAATATCATACTAGAATATCAGAAAGAGGGTACATAATCACTTAATCATCCTAGGCATGAAGGCTAAAAAATCGCACTAATCCACCAAGAGAATAAACACATTCATCTCATATTACAATTTATGATCCATCCAAATCAAGTACATCATTTTTTAAAGAACCTATAAAATATCATAACCAAGATAAGGGAAAAAACTATATATAGTACATCTTATTTTAGGAATCAAAAATCCATATTTCTAGTCAGTTTGTTAGTCCTAGGTGATTTCATTCCATCAAAAGTCCCCCTAGAATCACTCATAGAGGACATATCATAGCATTAATAATATTATAATGAGTTTGTTGGTACCAAAGTATATCTTATATAGAATTATCATAGATAATGTCACATGTTTTCTCTTTCACATTATAGGATTAGGATTCCATCATACAAGTACACGCCTATCGCTTATATATCCAGCTAGGAAAAATAACATTGAAATTTTATGATCCTTTATTAACAAAACCTCAACAGTCAACCTCATTCCGTTCCTGAAACATTATAAACTAGGAATCAATTAATATAAATTTTCCCCATCTACATTAATGTTTCATGGTTAAAAAAATAATGGGAAATGGACTCTTGTTAAATTTAAACTCACAAATCAGTTCAGAGATCTAATTTCTAACTCAGAATTCATTATTGTTATGTAGTATCTATCCTTACAAATTATTTTCATAATTCATTGGAAAATATTAGTATGTAGAAATCCTCTTGTCATACCACCATGGCTATAAATATTTTATCAAAAAAAATTGGGGAATTTCATGGTGAAAAAGTACCATTCAGATTATTCAAATAATAGTATATTTTTGTATGATTCTTTGAAAGGGATGAGAAGATATCCAGGAATTATAATGTTTCTCATGTAAATTCATTGAATGGTCCAATGTTGATTATAGTTATCCTTATCATGTAGATTGGGGTTGGGTTTTCTCTTCACATCAACCAAATCGAGGATATGGGTGTGAATTGATGCACTAATCTAGTGAATTTTTTGTTGTCATCCATGAAAATTGAAAACAATAGTGATGGAGATATTTTCAAAAGTTCAATATGTAATGAAATTTTAGATAAAAAATTTTCAATTTCATCCCCAATATATTAATAATCAATGTACCATCATATATACCGGAGTAAGTTATCGTATTCATGGTTGAAAATTAAGATTCTCATTATCAATCCCTCATCTCCCATTTGGATATCCATAAAGGCTTTACACTATCAATTGATCCAGAAATTGATTATTTGTATTTTAAATGGCCAAAGGTTGAATTATCCCCTACATTTAAGAAAATTTATTCACCACCTACTTCGAAGGACGAGGTAGACATGGTAAGGCATGTGGACGATGAAAAAAAGGATGACCTCAATGATGCCCCTTTGGAATTTGAGGAATATGTTTCCACAAATTTTGATGAACTTAGAAAAATATATATATGAAGAAATCAATATGCACAACGAACATAGATTTGTTATTCCATGACATTTTAAGATCAAAAGGTATAAACTTTTATCCTGAAGAAACATTACGATGTGTTATCTATAAATTACATAAAGACTATAAGACTCAATCCAAAGGTTTCCACCCACCACATGGGCTTTCTAAATGACCAATAAATATTAAATAGGCATCCAAATGGGAAAATGCTCTTCACACCACCCAAATTGAGGCTAATGTAGACAAGATCATCAAGGATGAAAATATTTGGTAGGTACCATATCCGGTATAACTATCCAATATTTTATCTATGGTAATGAATAATAGGAAAATCCATGTTTTCATTGAAAATAGATATCTCAAATGGAAATTTTCAAATGTATACTTCTAGGTTCCAATAAATGAACACTTAATTGATTCGAAAGCTATTTATCAATACATATCTCTCATGGATGGATTTTTAGGGAACAACCAAATGTGGCAGTCCATAAATATTGATGAATTAATCTCTATATATACACCCAAAGGAGTATTTTACTCCCATGTAATGCACATTGGATTTCAGAAAATTGGTGTTGAGTTCTGACATTCCATGCATCACATATTTCAATATTTTCTCTATGGTTATGATGATGAATGTTTTTTCAATGTTTCATTGATGAAATAGTGGTTTAATACCAAAAATCTGTGACCACCTATCTAACCATGATAAAAACATCGTCAATATTTTATAAAATATCCTAATAATTTAACCATTCAAAGGTCATTTTTGAGAAACCGCAAGAATTTTTCAAGGCTTCCTCATGCACCATCACAACAGCAGTGATGACCTGAAGAAAAATAAATCTATCCTCATCATGTCACCTCCCAAAATCCATATTGAGTTGAGATTTTGTCAATGTAACTTGGTCAATATCCAGAACATCATAGCCATCCTTACAGGAATATGATTTCCATTCAGCAAAGAGATGAATAAAGGGGTAGCATTTAAATGTAGAAGTGATGAAAAACATGTAATTTAAAACCTCATGAAATACATATTAATCCCATTAATATTAATTCCACCCTTTGAGAAGAACCCAATAATTCTATATTTTACCACCTTGAAACAAATCACTAGGTTCATTACTCATAAAAAATTATTATGTGAGGAATGAAAATAGAATTCATTATCTCAGTATTATGATTCTCGACGCTGACACTCATTATTCAGTTTTCAAGAAAATATATCAGGAATTAATATTCACATTTCATAAATGGTGGCACATCATATAGTACCATGAGGTCTATTTGATATCTCACAATAACCCCCTAAAATTCATCATCTTTTATCATTTTATTGAAGAGAATATGGAATTGTGGGTGGTTATTCAACATTAGTTTGATATAAAAAATTTTCCTCTGAAATAATTGAATGTCTATTCCTCAACAGATTTCCTTACAGAACACACATCTGTGGAAACAACATCCTTAAATACTCAATTTTCAGACGAGGAAATATTCATTATTCATGTGTCCCCACAACATGGTATATGTATTTTGATAGAAAATATAAGAACACAATATGTAGGAAAATGGGAAACCCTAATCACAACAATGGTATTTTATGGATCATCCACATTTCCTGAGGGCTAAAAGTATTAACAAAATAAATCCTATTATCAAAAGGTAGTATAAAAAATAAGGCAGAATATCAACCATCATTGATGTCATGGAACTAGAATTCCAAATACCAGTGGATCATTTGGATGTGAAAAGAGATTTAGAGTTGGTAATAAATAATATCAAATGGGATTATGCTGTTATAAAAGAAGATTTATTCCCCAAAAATAATTATTGATGATGTTTAATGGAAGAGTTATCCTCATTTCCAACATTGAATCACATCCCACGATCAATGAATTCCAAGGATGATAAATATAGGAAAACAATTATAGCTTAAGAAGTTCCTAATCAGAAAAAAATAGTCATAATTATTTCCCATCTCCAAATGGTCCCACCTTTTTTGCAGTTCAGTGCATGACAGATTAAAAAATTTGGTCATGTACCTGAGTAGTATGGTCCAACAACTAGTTAGATGGAGCCCATCATGGACTACCTTTAATATGGATTACCTTCACTATATAGATTGAGTGGATATAAAATCATATAGAGAGTAGAGACATTCACTCTTTGTGAGGGCCCAAATCAACAAAATGTCCTCATAAACAAGGACTTGGAGTCCTTCTCAACTATATCAATGGAAAATAGAAAATTTACATAATGAATGAATTGAACACCAGAGACTATGGCTCCCACTAGTTAAGGATAAATTATTCCCACCAAATATAATGAATTGTACACTGCTGTCAATTAATGACAAATGCTTTCATATAATTCACCATGAAATTTCATTACTACTGAGTTAATGCGAACTTCATCTACCAACTTCATGATTTTTTAAATACAATAAAATTCACATTTCCATTTTCCATATGGGTAGTGGGTGTTATGGTCCGATAACCTCTATCTTCATGCAGGTTGATCAAATACATTTTTGCTACTGTAGATTTATTCTCCAAATGGATTGAGGAAATAACCTTTAGTGATGATAGGTCCAAAAGCATAGTCTACTTTTTGGAGACCAATATCATTACAATATTTGGTGTCCCTCAAATAAAAATGACATAAAATGGAACTATTTTCTATTCTTATGTGGCATAAAATCTATATGATTCGTACAGTATTATATCTGACCATTCATCCTACTATCATGCAGCGGATAATGGACAAAAAAGTCCTTTTACAATATCCTATTGAAGATACACTAGATAATGGTGGATAAAGATAAAATGACATGGCCTGAAAAGAATTTTATTACATTTTTTATTACCTGACTACACCACGTATTTCCTCATGGGAGACCCCATACTCACTAATATATGGAATTAACAGAGACTACCAATTATGGTTAAATTTCCATCACTCAATATTACAATCATTGAAAATATATACATAGATGAGAAATCCTAGAAATGGTGGGATGAATTGGAGGTAATTGATGATAAAAGATTTCACAAGTTGAATCACTGGGAGGAAAATCAAAACTGGGTAGCTTGAGCCTTTAAAAAGAAGGTCTGGCACTATCAATTTCTCCTATGAGAAATATTATTTCTTTTTTGGACACCAGTGATATCTAGAATAAACCATCCAATGCCTAAACTAAAATATTAGGGTCCTTACTCAATTCATAAGGTATACTCTAGTGGAGAATATTCCATTATCTCGATGAATTTATAGGTCATTATGATACCAACTAATGCAAGATTACTATAGAAATTGTTTGTGTAATAACAATATATTTTTTCACAAGTAAAATACTATAAAATTCTTTTTTTGTCTTCGTTACATGAACTTAAATGGAATGAAATTACGTCTATGTTCAGTGACTGAAAAATAAGTGGCATCAACATCTATTTTTCTTGATAATAATGTCTGTGAAATATGATCAAAGTTGTATAATGTAAACCAAAAAGACACCATTATTCCTTACAATATGAATATAATTTTCAAGGTTAACATCCCTATTATCCTTCATTAAAACACATAAAAATACCATAACCCAATACACTCCATGTGGTCCCTCAAATATGAAAATCAATCTCTAATTTTAGTCCCAATCACATCAGTCTAACACCTCTTTGGGTCAAGTTGTAATAATTTCTAGTAAAGGTGATGAATGTATGGGTATCTCCCATGAGTAAGACCCACTCACATTATTTCCACTTCATAATTAAAATTGGACTCCATTTTTAGTTTTATTCCGCAACATTATCCCATCCTTAATACATGACATACAACTGTATTGTTTGTGTCCTCATTTTTTGTTAATAATATGAATGATATTTTCAAGAATAATTTTTGGTTTTATTATCATTAATGTGAGATATTTACTAAATCTTTTGCCTTATGTCATGGGCCCAACCATCATAATAGAATATTAGGACAATCCCCAATCATTGGTGGTCCATCCTCTTCACTTAGGTCTCAAAAAATTCCACAGATAGATCTCCATAAATTGATGGAAGAGAGAATTAATTGGGGTAAGTGAAATGAATTTCCCATCATGGTCTGAAACAGAAGACACCTACATGAGTAACCCATCATCCATAGTGAACAACCACCAGCATGATCCCCCTTTACTAACTAGGGACCTACACAAACCACATATGGGGTAACCTGATGATCCCCATGGTGCAAGTCTAAAGCGTCCCTAAAGTATTGTTTACATGGTGGTATATTTTCCAAGGAATATCCTTCTTATACATTACTATACCCTCATGTGAGAATCACCACATGTTCCTCCCAATCCCTATGAGAGGAACCTTTTCTCTCTAAGCCCTGACTTTTCTGAGACCCCAATTGAGTCATCTACCAAGACACCAATGACACGGATCATTTTTCTTTTGATCCCTCATTTTAGGGGGACCAACATGAACCTCCAACAAAGCCAATAAACATGAAACACCATGGAAAGAGGCACGTTGGTGTTTCCCCTAATTAAATATTCATTTTTTATGTCAGGAAGTTTCTATACTTATCCAACCTTTTGATTAGGGTCCTATGGGTGTATGTGAATATCCATTTCCAGGGTTATGAGGACCCCAAAAGTTTGGGCAGTGTCTGGGATTTCCTGATCATGGAAATGATTTTTTAGGCCGTTTCATTCCCTTGATGCTCCTAAGACACAAATCATCCAGTTCAAGGTGAGGAGAACTAGAATGATATCCTACTCTATTCCCAATGTCCATACATCATTATTGGTTGATTGACTCGTTATGTTGTACCAAACAATGTTTAAGAATCATCCACTACAAAACACAAAGTGTAGTGAACAATAATTATTAATATCTATGATACCATCTCTTCACTACCACAAATTCGTTGAGATAGTTCTCAAACCTACTATTTTCACAATAAACATAGTAATTTTTTGACTAATTTTTAATCATTCTTATTATTCTCCACATTTCAAGAATCATTTATTAAGTCCATATTTCGTATATCATGTTATCCCCACAACTAGAATCACCTATAGAATGACTGTATAGGGGTCTATCTCATGACCTATGTACATTAGAAGAAAAAACTAATTTTCACATAAAAATGAAAAAATAGATCTCATATGGATGGAAATTCTAAGACATATTTACATCACCCATAGAAAAAAAATATCCTTAACTGATAATGATGACCAAATCATCTAAGGAATCCTAATTTAATTTAAAAACAAATATTGGTGTATAAACTCTTCATTTGGTGTAATTACATGGTTTCTATACAACTAACCAAATATGATTACATTCTCCATGAATGAGAAACAACAGAAAATCGTTTTGAATAATGATTAGATCTAACTAAAACATACCTATGAACAAAGTTTGAAAAAATACTCTAACCAAATTAAAATCTATAAATCAATTTTTTTCAGTATTTCAATAGTGTAAATCACATTTAACTATATTCAAACATCCAAATTATATTTTGATAGACAATTGACAGGTCTCACTACAACCATGAACTGTTCAATACGTGGGTCCCACCCCAACATCCAATGGATTATCCATTACCATGTTAATATCTAGATGCATCCATTCTGATAATAATAATTATCCCAGATGTAACAACCTATGAAGAAATTATCATATGACTATAAACATCACCAACAATATCCTAAAAAAATTCTCCACAATCCGGGTCAAACCCTCTAACATCCAATAGTATACTCAACACTACTTATATTCCCTTACACTACACCTATAACACAACTTCAATAGGTTCAGGTATCTTACATGGGTTACTCTTTATGATTCACACTCACTAATATATAAATCCTATAAATAATCCTTCTATGATGTCATAAAATATTATATAGGAAACATCTCCCATACTAACCATAAAATTAGTAATAAATTCCGATAAGTTTCCTATAAAATTCACTAATACTCTTCCAACACAAGACCACTCACTGATCCATAAAATAGGAAGTGCAGATAAAAAATGGAACAGTACCCAATATCATTCAAATGTAAAAGGTGTGGAATCATAAATAATCAATTTTTAAATCTAGTATAATTCTCCCATTACACAGATATCATCCAACCTATGAACTAATTTCTAAACACAAACCACTCTAATTACATGTCTATCTCATATAATCATAATCATCCCATAACAGCATCTTTTTGACATTTATTATTATCCATTCCATGATAAAATTCTTAATCATCATCCATCCATCTGACATTCAAAAATAATAATCTCTTTAAAAAATTCTTAACATCATATATATAATAAACTAGTTTGATGATAAAAAATAATTCTAAGAAGTATGATAGAAATAAATTGTTCTAGGAACTACAACGATGGTTCCCTAAAATCCTATCCCTAATAACACCTCCACATAATTTTATTACATCATGAATGATCATGTAAGGTATTTTTCTATAAAAATACCCAGTACACCTCCCAATTCGCTGATCTTATAACCTAAAGGATTTACCATTGAATACCATTTAAAAGTGCACTAATAATTCTTGTATTACAAGTCTCTCTAGTTACCCTTATATATACCGATTGACTCAATAAAATTAAGTGTGGATCCTCAATTAACATGGGTTACCACTTATCTTATAAATATATATTAAATAAATCAAATCCCATGGGGAACATAGTTATTTCCTCTAGAATATCTTAATATAAGACATTTTCTAAAACACTAATATTATAGTTGTTGTATGTGTATATATATATATATATATATTAGTTGTCACAGGACTTGATATTAGCTATTTCTAGGGAACAAATCACCACCAATAATCTATATTAGATGATATGCCTATGATTGATGAAATTGTATCAACATTTATATAGTGAAATTAAACTATGATGATATTTTTTGAGTATGCCATTTTTATTTTCTTCATTAAATTATTATTCCATAATGAAGCTCTATTGGAAAACACTATATGTGATTCCACACCTTTTATGTAATATAATATATTTCTAAATCATGAACTTGTATCATAATTTCTTTCAAGAGATTTATCATAATGACCAGCATGCCTCTACCAACCAACCATGAGGTAACAACACATATTTTAAATAGTTAGATAACATATTCGTAATTTTCATGAATCCCTTTGTAATATGACATAAACAATCATCATTGAAAAATATCTAATGGTTTAGTTGGTTATATTACAACCATATTGAAATATTTGTAGAAAACATGTAAGTTGTTTTTTACACTTTAAATTTATGAACTTTCATCATCAACTATGTCAGTCGCATGAATGTAGAAAAATTACATGTGGGTCCAATGTCACAAATATATATCATTTTCATAAACATAATTCTAATAGGATGAGAAAAAAATACATTAACATATTAAAATACCCACCTCAAACATATAAATATCTGTTATTAATAAAAATAGAAATTGTAAATAATTGTCCAATATCCATCAAGAAGTAGATATACCATCAAAAATGGTTATCATGAAACACCAGTATAAAAACCATCACATTATCAAAAACATAAATATTCCCCTTATAACATAACGTAAATGGAATGAAAATGAAAAATTAGTTTCAATGATCATTATAATGTTGTCCAGTAAGAATCTTGTGTTAATTTCTCATTTATTTGTGCCATTTCACCTCAGGTATGTCTCGTCGTATACTGTAGGATACTAACTAGTAGTGAGGGGATACTATGTAACCATGAGGAGACTATTATCCCATGTAATAGTGATTGAATAATGAAAATATCTAATTATCATCAATGATAATAATCTAATGGGGAATAATCCACAATTTGTAATCATGTTTTAACAAAAGTAAATATAATTTCATACTATCACACAACTCACATATCTTCCCACAAGGAAGAGTAAATGTTCAAATTAAAATCAAAACAATATAATGAATAGTCAATAATATAATCCTTTATCATCATAAAATCACAGTACAGAGGTATATCTTTAATTTATACATAACTATAATGTAATTATTGGCCTCATCCCTTAATAAACATATTATATGATTATTCTTACTGGGTACCCAATTGTTTTGGCTTCTTGTTAATGGTGTACATACAACTCAGTAGAGAACCACCAGTAGATGAACTATAATAAATAACAAATAATATTTATTGAATGATATTTTCTTAGAGTTATTGATAATATATATGAGGGAATTATAAATAAATAATCATCATAGATCAATTGGTTTTAATGTGACAAAATGGAGTGTACATACATACATTGACCTCTTGTAGATTTCCATTTTAAGCATACATAACCTAGGGTTGTATACAAGTCCTACTAAGGGATATAATGAACATTAATACATTAGGAGGAAACACTATATCCATTGGATAATCCTATATATCTCATACTAATAATAGGTATAATCGTAGGACATTAAGAGAATCCAAGGAATCACATCATAACTCACCAAACATCACATCTTATGGAGTATCATAGGCTTATGATATATTATTAGGTAGGGAGTCTTAATATATGGAAACATAAGAATCTCATAAAATAACATGGAATTCAACTTGATTTATGTAATCATATTGATCTCATAAAACAATATTGGGGATATTCATTGATACTATTTTAGTAAAAATATCGTATAACATGAAGTATAATGACATGATCAAAAGAATCCATTACATCTTAAAAAATATTACGCACAACTACCAGATCCTATGTATTGTTGGAATCTCATTTTTCATTATGTGTTATCAACAGATATTGTGTGTAATATGTATCTGATATAGGATCAAATCATTAGCATATCCAATGAAATATCGTTGACATCTTAAATATCATTTTTTATGTCATGAAATATTGGAGAAAGTCATATATATCACATAAATTTTCAGTGGTGAACAAAATTGGAATGGTTTAACCCCATATTATATTAATAATGATACTTTTACGTTCTCAAAAAATCATCACAAACATATAAATTAGACCACAATGTGAGAAAACTATCTTGGTCACTATTTTCATATAACAATCACACTATTGATTCAGGGTTATAGGTTTACTCCCAAACATTTTTCAATTCCCACACCACTATACCAAAACTCCCTAGGGTCATTATAATAATAATAAACTAATCATATTTTTCTTGGTCACATTAAAATAAAATAACTAATCATGTGTTCCTCTATTTCATTATCTTCTTTTAAGAATGACGTATCACTCAGAAAGAATTATGTCACATAATTCCATTATAATCCCAATAAAGACATATTTTTCTCCTTATAAATAAATACTATTTTAACTAATGGGTAATGAAATATATTACTTTATACTTTTAATTTTATCCTAGTTCTATCTTATCAATAAAACAAACATAACTATACATTCCTAATACCCACTTGGGAACTCACATGTTAGTGAGAGGATGAACACTTGATTCACACTTTACATGTTTTTAACAATTCACTAATGAATATCTAATACCATAATAACATTACTAATGGTTATATAGACCCAATTCATCCCATATCCCCAGTACAAGTTTCTAAGGGAACCTAATATGTGGGTCAATATATTTATTAGCATTAATCATCTAAAACTTTATATGGTACAAGTATATGAACACTCAATTTTAAAACAATTCCCTTCTAAATTGACATTACTACTATCATAGGTTTCCAAGGATCCCCCATAGACCTTTAATCCATGAAAATTTCATAGGTTTGTAAATAATTAATTAATATACATTCAAATAAAATGAAAATATCTCTAAGATTTCAGGGCCTCAAATCACATTAATATATAAAATTATTAAATCATGAGGAAATTTCCTAGATCCCCGACATAATTTTAAGAAATATTAGATTATACTATGCTTTTCCACACTTATGTAATATTTTGTAAGCATTTTCCAAGAATATATCCCCTATTAATTTCCTAAAAAAATATAATTCATCTAATACACCTAATTGTAAAAAATTATAATTCATTTTTCCAATTTTATTAAATTTAATTTATATTGGATTAAAAACTTGAAAAATCATTGGGAGAAATCCTATCACCAAAACTACAAATAATAGTTTTTATTCAACTCTTAATTAGAGTTCATTCCAAACTACTCTAAATACATAGTTTAATAAATGATTTAATTTTATGTTTCTTCTAGATAGAAAACAACATTTACGGAATCCAAAATGTGATGTACCTCTAATGAAAAAGTGAATGAAGATATGATATCATCCCCCTCAAATGTAGCTTATAAAACCCATGAAAAGTCCCTATCAAATTATATTTTATACACCATTCATTCGAGGAAATAATCAATAAAACATATGAAAATTGCCCATAATTTAGATATGATTATGGAAAGAAATAAGCAATGTGAGTGGGAAACTGACCCTAAATCATTATAAATAGTAATTTATAACCACTTTACAACATAGGGGATGAAGGAAGGGTGATTAGTGAAGAGGATAACCTTAATACAATCCAACTATTTCTTTTTGAATTTAGAATTCATTGTACTTAATGGGAAAAAGGCCAAGCATCCCCTGCTAAAAAGAGACTTAATATTCATTCCTGAAGTTATAATATGTGTTGTATCCTAAAAAACTCATTTTCCATTAAATGGAATTGCATGACCCTTCTGATCATTGAATTGAAATACCATTTTGAGGTATATAAATATGTCACACCCCAATCATGGGGAAACACCTCCAATCCTAACTGAAATCATATAATAAAGGTCATGGTTTTTGTGAAACCATCCCCTTGATGACATAAACAATCCAAAAGCATATTCCCTTTTCATTAAATAAAAAAAGTCACTATTGCATGAAACTCCACCTTTTTTTCTGACCTATCCCGCATGTAAAAATATCTAGAGCATGAAATTTTTACATCACACCATGGAAAAATAGTTTACAAGATGAACAAATATCATATTAAAAAATTTCTGTAAAAGGGGATCTCTAACACCACACTAATGATAATCCGTAGAAAAGAATTATCTAATCATCCACAATGCACATCCAAATATTTTTTATAATTTTTTTGACACTCGGACTTCTGATCAAATTAATATTTCTAAAAAATACAAAAATATATGAATTCAATTTAAAATTCTCAACAAATAAAAATATGCGTATTTACATGTGTTCCTTTTACGAAGTTATTTTCATGTCACTCATCCATAGTTTGGTATAAAAATTCTCAATATTTATCCACAAAATTATTAGTTCAGTAACATTTAATTTTCTCATTAAAAATTTTATTGTTTTACTTCTTCACATAATTTCCAAATTCATTACAATTGAAACATTTATGTGTTGGGGGTGTTTTAGGTTGTGAAATATTTTTATATATATCATTCATATGCCTATAAATTATATCTTAAACCTTCTTGTTCCATAAGGATAACTCATCAAAACAATATTCATTTAATAGTCCCTTCATATATATTTCATCTATTACTATTTCTAAATCTTTTCAAGGATGGATGATATATTTTCATTCTTTTATTTTTTTTCATTTGATTTTTCTCAAAAATACATTTTTCTATTTTCTTCGATATCATTATAATAACAAAATCCTCCTGTTTTTATTTCGACCTTGAGAGAACAACATAAAATTTATTCATTTATATGTAGTCCATGATTGAAATTTCATTTTACAAATGTAGTATTAAAACATTAACAAAATGATCAATTTTTTTTCGGTTTAATTAGAAAAATGAAGCGTACCACTCATGAAATTTAAATTTTTCTTCATTTGTGTCAATAGATTCACCTTAAATTTGATCCAACTATAGGAATTACCAATCCAATTAAGTAATAATCGTTCGAGGGTGTAACATATTAAAAAACAAAATTAAACTATGAAATTAAATAGAGTTGATTCATTCCTTCAACACTATATAAATAATGATATTCCACCACTGATCATCTTCTTTTACTAATTGAGAAGTTATAACTCCCTTGTTTTAATTCCCTAAATTATGACACCATATTTTTAACCGATCAAATTATCTACTCATCATATATCAAATTTTATACCAAAAATAATGTTTTACATTTAGTGCTTTTACTAATCATAAAATACTCTGAAACAAATATATCAGAACCATCTTATGAATCCAGATTAGTTGAAAAAACCAATATGTATATTCATTTTACTTAATTTTTGATGAACATTAATTACATTTATCATATATATTCAACACATAGGGATCCATTCATGACATATGTATCATAATACCGCTTTTATTAACAAAAAACATAAAAAATAATAAAGGGTTAGTAAAAATTACCCATAAAGGTAAACATAAGGACTTATCAATTGAAGATCAAATTTTAGCATATCTTGATTATTTTTGTATGAAAATTTAGTTATTTATAATAAACATTTTTTAATAGAATATTAAAATATAATATATATAATAGAATATTAAGTCACGGAATGAATAATTAGAATACCACAATCTAATTTTGATAGAGGTGTGCAAGTATTATTTATTAATGATGATCTTGAAAAAATGAAAAAATAATCTGTCTACATAATTTAGATATCCATTCAAAATAATCTCCAATGATACAGATCACCACTATGTCCATTATCAAAATTTTTTAAATAATTTTATTTGTTAAGTTCATTCCCCAAATTTATCAAATATAAATTGGGAATTCCCACCATGATTGGGGTAATATACTTATTCCCTTACATTCTATATAATTATATTTAATGCTTACTCAATGCATTTAAGGGCTATGAGGACTCAACTACAACATTTTTAAAAACCATGAATATGTATTCAATGTAATCATACAATCATTCACAAAATAATCATAGATTAATTGATAAATATAATGAATTTTTATTCATAAATATATAAACATAACATAATCAAAATCTATCTATCAAATGAATGAAGAGATATCACTATATAAAGACCATGCTGAATCCTAAGAATCATTAACTAACAACCTATTCTGAAGATTATTTGGATGAAATTTCTATGGGACTTGATGAAAATATAAAACACATGTATTAACATAAAATTAATGTTATAGTAGTGAGGAAACCAAGAATAAGACTCAAAAATAAATCCTACAAACCAAACAATTTAGGGAAAAAAATTGTTAACCGTGAAACATTACTTTTATCAATACCCAAAAAATATATACATATATGAAATAATAAATTTGGATAATAAATTAATATAAATTTAAATAATGTTATTAATATAAATAATAATGAATTATATGTATTATAATGGGATGTTATAGTGTCTCTCACAATGAACGAGTGTGATGATATAGTTTTCCATCTCAATATTATTGCATTGCGACATGTTTCAACTTATGAGCCAATTATCATTAACAAGGTGTGTACACTACCTATTTAAATTATTATATCAATACTAAAATTATAATCATTGTATTTTATGATCATTATAAAATTCATCTGTTAGGGGGTTTTTTATTTAAAAATCCATAAGGGGTTCTATTTTAAATCAGAACAGTAAATTTTATTACATATTTTACCAAACTTTTTTCCCTATATATATATATATATATCTATTTCAAGATTGTTATTTTATAAATTTAAATATTTTATAATGTTATTTTCAAATTTTATTATCATAATTTTCTAAGCTTTGAAATAAATATTTTTGTAAATTGTTTATTTTTTATTTTTTATAGTAGTATAAAATGAATTTTTGATCTATGTACTACATGATATAATTTTTCAAAAGTAGTAAACTTTTTTCATCTATATGAATAATTTACTAATATAATTGTATAATAGAAGAATTGTTTTTAATTTTTATATATTGTATTTTTTTAAAAATTTCCCAATGAAAATGGTATTTCATTATTTTAAAAATCATATTTTTGTGGATTTAAAATATGTATTTTTAATCTAGAAAAAAATATTTTAACAATTTATATTACACATAAGGGATATCATCTAATCATACAAGACACATTTTTTATATGCATGTCCTATTATGACGTTTTATGTACATTATAGTGAAATGCGTTCCTTTTCTATAAGATAATTAGGATTTGGAAGAATGATGATAGATATGTTCGTGTGGCGTAAAAATGTATGGCCTATGAATATATTATAGGTGGGTCCATTATATCCTTTTCATAAATCCTTTATAGATTTTTATCTCATAATAAATTCTTTAATTTAATAGGTAGATAACCCAATGCAATAATGATACTTCTATACCAATGTCAAAATCAAAGGAGGAGTGTGCCTAATCAACTATATAAATTTATGCAAATTCTGATAATGGCCTTGGAAGTGTTACTTTATAAAGTAGTTTTATAAAAATTATATTTTCTTACAAAATAACATTTATATAACCAAATTATGATTTTATCATTTATTAATATTATCAAATATGTGTCATTTTAATTAAAAATTCTTTATTCCATTATTTATTGATTTATTATCTTGTTTCAATCTCATATGCAATATAATTTTACACATATTATTTTCTCAAAACAAAAAAATCATATTTTGATCACTTATGACGTTCTATTGATATCTATTATGTTAATCCTTTCCAAAATGTTGAGCTAACCCTTTACTTATGTTTCCATTATCTATGTTATGAATAATGTTGTTCAGTAAAAATGTCAATAAAGGGTTTCTCTTATGATGATTACTTCTGAGAAACATTAAAGATGTTGGAAAATAAAGAATTTATGTGCCTAATTAGTGTAAACACCACACCACCTCATCCCTATAATATGATACAATATTGGAGATTAAATATTCAAACTATGTAAATGGTGTATAATGTATGGAGGTTATAATAGGTTCAATATAGGCTAATTTATGTTTTATACTAAATCCTTTATAAACAAATGAAAAAAAACAGTACCATAATGATCAAAAACTAGTTTATATCACCCAAGATAACCTCCATACATTATACACCATTTATATAGTTTGAATATGATATGAATTTTGGAATGGAAATTCACTATCCAAATATGTCACATTTCATTTTCATTGGATGAAATTATAATATTAATATCCTTAATTAAAATAGGATCAAGAATCAGGTCATGGATGACTATGATTTTCAAATTAAAAATGAATTTATAAAATTGGTCTTCATTCCTTTTCATCGGGAAATTAAATTTGAGATGGTTTGGGATAAACACAACCATGGAGATTTGATTATTGTGTTTTACTATATCTATGTACTCTATGAATAAATTTTCGGGCAACCTCCAAATCACGATGTTGAATTTTTCATATAACATATGAAAATTCCAATAAAATTCTCACAGAGTTGATATAGAATGACCATAATTGAGTTGTATAATATCAAAAAGAAAATAAAAGAGGATCTAAAAAATGGTTTTATATAAAAATTTTATCAACCAAGGTGTACACCAATATTCATTATTAAGTTGTATGATAGATCATTTCACCTTTCCATTAATTATAATGAAAAAAATGTGATCAAAATAAATATAAATTATTACTTAGACCATATTAATGGTCAATGTGATTAATGTAAAGGTTCAGAAAACATATAAAAACTGGTTCCTAGATCGATATAACTTTCATTATGGGTAAATATAGATATTATATAAAACAAAACGTTCCAAACATTATATAAACACTAAGAATTCATTGTAATTCCATTTGGATGTACAAATTCCCCAATAATATCTATATATCCATTATGTAGTGAATTTTTATATTTTCATTACTAATATTTTTTAGTCATTATTGATCATATTAGCATATATTTTATAATCAAGGAGGAAAAAGTGAAATTGAGGGACATTTTATAGAGCATTGGAGGAGAGATATTATATACCATATTCAAAAAATGCCTCATTTGATTAAGAACTTTTACCATTTGGTCATATAATCCCTAGATAGTGTATATGTAGATTCTTATATGATAATTGTGATTGAATAACAGCCCAAAAAATGTTATAGAAATATATATTCTTCTTACGATATATTAATAAGGATGAAAATTTTAAGTAAATTTATCAGGAATTTTTTATTATCCTAATATATTAATATAGAAGGGAGCATGGTTCTTCAATAGATAATAAATTAACAAACAACATCAAGGATATTAAGAATATGTAAATCACTACAACAACTCATATACTAACCTGGAAAGGGGAATAATGACAATGAATTCCATAATAATTTTTTCAATAGAAGAATAATAAGAACAATTACATGAAATATGATATTGATTTGAATGAATTTTCCACTTTATTAATGACTTTTTGGAAATGGTAATATGGTTAATGATGTGATATATATACAATTCAAAAAATCATAATATTTATATTCAAATAGAAAGAGTTGAACATTATCTTATGGATTTGGTAAATGTTACATAGATATTATTATTTCCAAATACATTACCATACTTCTTATTGAAACATGGTAGGAAATGATATAGGCATAATGATTCATGCTACCATAACATCTGTGAGTTTTGAAATAGAACCAATATTCATACAATTAATGTAAGGACCTAGACTTTTAAATGATAATTTTTTCCTACAAAATGTGTCTTATATTTCATTATATAAGTATTACACTACAGGAATTAGAGGTATTTACGACATGCTATTTTCTATGAGATCCCATAGCTAATATGCTTTAACGACGGGTCCCGGTCACCAATAGACCTTTGCAGAAACAACATCGCAAATATTATTTTTTATGATAGGCCCATCGAAAAAAATAGTATTTAGAATGAGAAATGGCTTTGTCAAAAATAGTCTTCCGATTATATACATTATATATAAAAATAAACCTTTTGCGATGGGTTGTCGCAAATACTACTTGGGACGGGGTAGTTACTCGTCATAACTAATCCTTCGATTATATACATTATATAATAACCTTTTGCGATGGGACCGTGGAAAGTACTATTAATAAAAAATTAAATATATATTATGTGCGATGGGAGCCTGTCGCAAAAGGTCTTCTCACAAATACAATACAAAATAAAAAAATATTTAATAGAATTATGATTAATGAAAAAATTATATTAATATTATTAAAAATATAAAAATAATTATTACTAGTATAATAAAAAGACAATAAAAAATATAATAATAATTAATATATTTAATAAAATATTTATTAATATAAAATTAATATTAATTTTATTAAAATAAAAAAAAATAAAAAATTATTACAGTTCTCAATATTTACAAAAAATATATAAAAAATCATAAAATGTTTTTATTATTAGTAAAATGAATAAAATATTACAAAATATAATAATAATAATAAATAATAAAATATTAAAAATTAAGAAAATCAAATTTTGAAATATTTTTACCAATATAAAAGACAGAAACAGTAAATAGTTAATATTACAATAAATCATATATTCAAATGTTTTTAACATAAAAAACAAATCACTGTGGGTCGTCTTCTAGAGGAGGTGGGGGAGCTGTAGGATATTGTGGAGGAAACTCCATCCCTAAACTATTAGTTAGACAGTGCATGTACTCCATCTACTCGTGTTGTCGATGGTACTGTCCCTGCGTCCATTGATGCATCTCTTCCTCATGCTGCTGATGCTGCTGCTGCTGTCGTCGATACATCTCTTCATGCTACTTGGGCATACACATTATAAACTCAGACCGAGTTCGCAACTTCTCCTGATATTGTGAGGCCAAAGATGATGCCTCTCCACGATCTCCTCTCGAGTTCGATGCCAACATCACAACAATTCTACAATAAGTACCATGAGTCAAATGAGATTTGATACCATCTACTCAGCCCTTCTCAAATCCATACTACATCGCCTGCATCCAGGTCGCCTCATCGAAATTGTGGGCACTGGTCTGCTCAGTCGTCTCGTCCTGACTCTTAGCATGTGTCTGAGAGGTCACAGCCTGATATGAGTCCTTCATTTCCAATTTGAAATTAAAATGGTGAAAATATTATATGCAGTTAATTGTCAAACTAAAAAAATAATACTAACCACAATCCAACGCTGGCGATAACCTCTAATCTCTCCAGTGGCACGATCAATGTACATCATCTGATAAACGTCGAACTCCGTAATATCGGATTCTCGACTACCGACAAAGATATAAGATAAATTGTTTATATTTAAAGTTTTATAAAATAATTAAAAAAAATATACTCTCCAGATGCTCTCTATGCGTACGAAATGTACGGCTACCAGCTCAATGCATCACCTCATGTCTCCCCCGGTTCTGTTGTCCCACTAAAGATCTCCTCTAAAATCCACCACCCAACCAGTGTAATCATAATCCATCCCAACGTGAGATGAAATTTACTCTGGTAGTTGTGCTCCACACGTCTCATCAAATTTTGTCACTCCTACTTTTTTAATGTATGTTCTTCTCAAACTGTGCAAAAAACTGACGGAAACAGTCACACAATGACACCTGCCATTCCGTGTCGATAGCGTCACACATTCTATCATCAATGGGATACCATATACCCTACAAATAATTTATAATATCAAGTTATTAATAAAATAAATTTCCAAATAAATTATCGTTATTTACGTACCATCCAATGATCGAACATGCCGTTTCGTACATCGATGGAAATTTGTTCCCATGTGATCAATGGCTGAGAAAAATAATAGTGCAAGATAGCGCTCCCCTTTCGAATAGCTATATGCACAAAACTATGAAAAAGAAATAAATAATAAAACAATTAGTGTATAAATAAATAAATAAATAAATAAATATATATATATATATATATTAATGAAATCTAACTAAAATATACAGGTTACCATACCTCTGTGTGCGTGGATAGAATCCAAGATGTGGACGTTGCTCGGGGATAAGGTTAGAAATCATCAATCGCGCAAGACTGCGCCCCCTCCGTGTACCCCAAAACCATTAGTAGGGTGAGGGTCAGATGGTCCACAGTACTCCTCATCGAAAGGTATATCAACCTCCTGCAACTAGTGAAATAGATCAGGATGCATCTAAAACACAAAATGATTATTTTTAGCAGATATTTGAAAAAAATTATTATATATAGATATATATTAGTTATGATTATAACCAGTATTTAAATGTGTCAATTTCCATCTTCATCCTCATCTCCATAGTTGTCCATGTCAATTTCTTCATCATCCACCCCAGTATCATCAATATCCATATGAGTTTCTGTTTCATCATCTCTTTTCATTTCAAATTCATTTGAAACGTCATTGACATCTTCGTCATCATCGATCCTTAATTGTGGAGTGTCATTATCGATAATCACGTCTCTTTGTAAAAAAAGATGGATTTTGAGAAGTCTCTTGAAAAATTTCAATTCCCTCCACCTCAGTAGAACAACATTGAGTTTGAGTAAATTGATTTTCCCAATATTTCATTTTTATTATGCTCCACCAATCACTCAAGTCTCTTGAAGTATCACAATACATTGTGTAATAAATTTGATGTGTTGTTGAGATAGTAAAAATGGTTCATTTACTGCAAGAAGACATTTGTATTTAATATCGACGATTCCATGAGTTGGATGAACACACAAGCCTCTATCAGTATCCAACCACCGATATTTAAACATCATTATGTAATTCTATCCTAGAAAACATAACCTGATAATTTCAACCAGAATGCCATAAAATTAAACATTAGTTTCTCTATGATGTGATCCTATCAAGGAAACTCTCCTGTTAATTTAGTTTTCTTATTCCCCATATGCACGTGTATGAAATCGAAAACCATTCAACACATATGCATTATATGATTTATCCATTTTGGATGGTGGGTAACTCAATATACATAGTCACTTATCAATTTTATCACCAGGTTGAGACACCAAAAAAATTGTAAAACAAATATTAATATGATAAATAATAAACGGAATTGATATTAAACCATCAATAATTTATGTTACCAATTATTTAAATCATTGAGATTTTTTATGCGTTCTTCATGAGTAGTAGCTGTAATTTGTGGAATTTGTTTCATGATATGATTATCATATAAACTAAAAATAAAATAAGTTTACATATCATAACATAAATTATTGAATAAGTGATAGATGCAATCACAGTACAAATGATGTCATTTCTTCATAGTTGAGCAGAGCATATGTACGAGCTCTTTGATGTTCATCATCTAAAAGCCAACATTCATGAAATCCACCAAAACTCAGGTTTGGTTGATTAAAAACTGATAATTGATTTTCCAATTTTTCATTAACATTAACCTCATTTTGTCCCATGCGATTGTGTTTTGAGGGATATTGAGATTCTAAATAATGAGAGCAAAAAAAAGCAATTTCCTCTTTCAAATAAGCTTTAGCAATTGAGATTTCAACTGATTCATTATTACATAATTTTTTTCATCAATTTATGCATGCATCTCTTGAATAGGTACCTCCATCAAAACTGTACTAGACCTCCACATTTAGCTTCATGTGGAAAATGTAATATCAGATGTTCCATTAAGTCAATGAAATTGGCAGAAAAATTTCTTCCAGTTTGCATATAATTACAGCAATTTCTCCTTCCAGTTTTCGTAGTGCATCATAGTATGTTTTCACTACATCAATGTCTCAAAAAATATGACATGTCTATTATCTAATCCCAAATAATATAATTCAACAAACCTCTAAATATAATCGCCATAACTCTTTCCATTATAACATGACAATCATTACTTTTTAATCTTGTAATATATCCATCCTTAACACATCTTCCCAAATTGGATGCATAGACATCTGGAAGTCTCTAATATGCAATCCACTAACAAAGTAATAAGCGAATCTCTTTGGACAGTGTATAAGCTACTTTTGGCTTCATTATCCTCTGTGATCTGACATTTTCAAAAAGGTCATGTTCAGGTCGCCTGCAAATTTGGGCAAGATCTAATCATGCCTTTACTGTATATTTCGTCTTACCTAGTGTTTCCAAAACTGTATGAAATAAATTATTAAAATAGTTCTTCTCAATATGCATGACATCCAATATGTGGCGGACCCAAAAATCAGACCAATATAGAAGATCCCAAAAAATGCATTGTTTTATCGAATTATGTTCTTTCCCAAAGCCATGAATTTTATGTTGGTTTACTATTGGCCCAAATGTGATGGGATGTAATGAAAATACAACTAATTTTAACTCTATACATGAGATCATTTGTAGAGGTCCATCCCTTCCAATTGTACCTTTTTTAAAATGAGATTTTTTTTCCGAAAAGGATGATCGGTTGGAAGAAATTAGTGGTGACATTAAAAATAGAAACACGTTTTTCATTGATGAGAATAAAGGCTTTGTTGTCTTTCATATAGTAAGAAAATGATTTCAGACCAAGTCTACTCCCACCAGATAACATGCCATATTCTGGAAATTCACAAATCATCCACATCAATGTAGCTTTTAATATGAAATCTTGTTTTGAAGAAACATCATATGTGTCACACATGAACATATATAATAGATTTTATTTTTATTTTATAATTTTTTATTTTATTTTAAATTTTCATTGCTTTGGTGTAGGCCAAACCCGATGAGATTTTTTGAATTTTTCTAATAAACTAGTGTTTTCACAACGTAATGTTAGTGCATGACCATGACACAAATTAAGCCACATGGATTTTCCAGATCAACATGCATGCTGCCCAACATGTGGGTAATTAATTAATTAATTAATTGACTACAAACCATTTTTTTCATTTTCAAAAATCCGCTTTAATGAAAGCGGGAAACCATACAATTCAAACAAAATGCAATTCAATTCAAAATACTACTATCAAATACCTCATCACCAACTTGATTCCCATGAACCTCGAGTCGAGCACCCCGTCAACTCCAATTTCGTGGTTTTCACCGCCATCATTCATCGCAGATCCATCCAATAACCAGATCACTACCAGCTTAAGCCCATCCAAAGGGGAATACCCAAAATCACAAAAAACCAATGGAAAAAACAACCAACAGACCACGAACAGCATCTCTGGAACCTAATCTGGGAGATCCGCAACTAAACCAAAGAAAATCAGACACACAGTAGACAAAATCCTCAACTAGGTCACAAAAACAACTAGACATCGCTGATGAGAACCATCGTACATTTCCACTGTAGCTCTAAAACATCATACAGAACAACATCACCTGTTTCAACAAATCACCAATGGTTGCACATAAAGCCAACACCCAACATCCATCAACCTCACAACGAACAAATTATCAGAGCCAAAGATCAAGAAATTCAACACCAAATCATGGATACATCAAGGGGAAACCATCACCATTTCACAGACAAATCAAAATGACATGAAAATCCTAGACAAATACAACTATAAAAAGAGGAAATCAGAAGATATCACTAGACTTCAGAAGAAAGTCTCTCCATGAAGATCCTGTCACCACCAACCAGTAAGCACTCGGTGCTCATGACGAATCTCCCACTGTGAACATCATAGGCAAAGAGGAGCCCCCAGGATGCAGGAACTCAGAACTGAAACCTATAGAATCATCACAATGCCAGGGGTTCCCTATCCGGATTTGAGAGTGTCAGGAAAGAAATCGATTCAAAGTTTGAGTCCACGAATCACCAATGCCACTGAGAATACACCACCAGATCTCAATGAGCATAGGGAGGTCACCGCATCAACCCGAGGTGAAGGAGGCGGTGATGAGGGAAGAAACCCTAACGTGTTGTTCCCTTTATAGGCTCATCCTCCACTATAACTCACAATGAATCAATCAATTAATTAAGTGAATAATAACATAACCACAAAATCAAATAATAAAAATTATTAAATAATTCCAAAGTTGTTTAATAATAACAACAGTAACAATATAGGGATTGTTTATCTTATATTAATATTTCAGTTAATATTTTAATCAGTTAGATAATATTAAGTTAACATAATGGTTATCGAATTATGAACAGGTTATTTTTAATGTTATTATTATTATTATTTTAAGTTTATTGATGGTTTTATTAAGGTTTTATTTCCTTTTATTTTCGTTTCCATTATTCCATTATTTTATTTTATTTATTTATTTTTTCTCTTGTTCATCTCTTCCTTCCCCCCCCCCTTACCCGTTGCGCATAGCAGACCCCCCTGGTTCGCACTGCACGTCCCCTTCTCTTAACCCCAGCTGGTGCCTTCTTCCCTCCGATTGCATCGACCGGCCTATGCTACCTCCCGTAGGAACCGCGCCACTTTTCCTTGCACCGAACCCGCTCATCCCCTTCCTCATGCCGAACCACACTGTCGCCCATTGCATCACACCACCAAGACCCGTTTCGACCATCCCACCCAGCCAAACTCTTATGGAACACCGAACCAGCAGAGTCCATCCTGTCTCCCTCTCCGGCGAACCGAAACCACCCTCCCTCATCGCTGGACATCCTTTTCCACGGCCCACCATCACCGTCAGACCCTTCGGCAACCTCCCTATCATGTGGAGCATCATTAAAACATCTCCTCTGTGCTTGGTGAGGATTTTCATATTTCATCATTGCAACTTAATTTTGATTTAGGCATTTTTATGATTTTTATGTTTTCATCAACTCTTTTTGGGTGTGAAATATTTTTTCGCAATATATTAGCTTGTGTTTGATTTTTATATGGTATTCTTCAGTGAAACAAGGTGCGTTTCAGATATAAATCCATTTTGTATTGCATGGTTGTATTCTGTAACATGTGCACATGATTTATTAGATTTTTGAGGGTTGCAGATTATGTTTCTATATAGTGTTGGAGTTTTTTGGTTCACCATCAATGTTTCGGGGTAATGTGTTCCTTTAGTTTGTTGTATCACACCTATATTATTATGTTTTATGGATTTTTTTACTTATTTTTAATTAATTAGTTCAGTGATGGGCGGTGCCATGTGTTTTGGGGTGTCATATCCATTCAAGGTGAGGTTTAAATCTTATTATTTTTTTATAACATCTTAATTAGTGTCATTATTTTTTTAAGGGTTATAATATTTGTGGTTTAGCTTGTTGAACTCTACTTTATGGTTTAAAGTTGCATGTGTCAAGAACTCCTACTTGTGCATGCATAAGGTATGGCATATATATATATATTAATGCCCTCTTTGTAAATATTCATCCATGGCGTGGGGAATATGTTCAATGATGCTATGGGTATTTATATATATATGTGTGTACAAATACATGTGCATGGAAGTGTGTAGGTTCAGTTCGAGTGGTTGTAAAAAAATAATGGCATGTTTGAGGAACGTCCCCTATGCATGTAACTTCAATTTGAATTCCATAAATGCTTTAGCGCTTTAAAAGTGTTTTCAAGATTAAATTGAATATAAGTGCTATGAAAAGTTTTATCGATGCTTATCACTAGACATCCATTTATATATAATGGATCACATTTTCAATTTAATATTTGTAGCCTTCTTTTAGATATGCTTTCTATCTAAACACAAAAAATTCTTAGAAGTGTTTTTGAAAAATGGTTCTTCATTCTCTATGCATATTTTATAAAGTTTCCAACGTGTGTTTTTAATGTTGTTATATGATCCCGTCCATGCTTGGAAAATGTAATACCCTTTATATGCTAAATTGATTTTGAAATGATAAATATTTAAAGAGGTTTTTCCTAAGTGGCTAATATGTGTCTTGTGAAGGGTTGATTTTTTGAATAAAGATAGATTAGTGCAGGACTTAAAAAAAAGAAATTTCATTTTTGGTTAGTTTGTAAGAATGCATGAGTCCTGGAATAAATCTAGGATTAAATAGTAATTTTTCTTTCTTCAATGGTTTGATTTATTTTATGCTTGTTTTTAAAAGTTTAGTGCCTCGATTTTGTAAAATGGAATTTTAAGAATATTTTTTTGGATCTTGAAGATGTTGAGAAACATTGTTCTTCCGATTGGTAATGTTATTTGTAAAGTAATAGGGCTCGTTTGGCACTCTGAAAATGGTTTAAAAAATTGGAAAAACCCCTCTTGAGGCATCCCTCCAAATTTTAGAAATGTATTTCAAGGGTTAAAATGTGATTTTTGATAGGTGCCTAGTGTTGATGCTTGTGCTTTGTGTGGCGTGAAAGAGGGGGAAAACACTTAAGGAGGGAGAACTATGGTGGGTTGTTTTATGTTTTTTGGATAATGAAATTGGTGCATATATATATGTTTGAATGATAAAAACTCACCACCACTTGAAATAGAGCACAATGGGAAACCTAGGTATCTAGGTGGTGGAACTAGGACTTGTGGGATAGTGGTCTGGATTTGGCTTCACCCGATATCACTGCAGGTTTGACGATTGCAACACTAACTAAACAAATGAATGACTGTGGGTTGTGGACTTCTATGACACGTTTTCTATGGTTCATGGACTTCTAAGACATGTTTTATGAGGGTTGTCTTCTTCTAATCCAGGTTTTTTCAGGGTCGTGGTTTCTATGCCACGTTTTACCAAGACACGAATATCCGTAGGGCACCAACTAATACTACCTTCTTAGGGACATCCCATGGTTCTTGTGATATGATTTTCAATATAGTGGTTTCATGCTTGTTCCCTCTATTTTTAAATCATATTTTAATCTAAATTGGTCTACATTAATTTAAATATTTTATTTCATTCTCAAAACCTATTGTGAAAAGGGATGATAAATGTTTTTTTCATGGAAATGCAAGCTTGTTATTTGAATTTGAAAAGAGAGAAAAACATTATTTTATTATGCCTTATTTTCCAACTAGCGTGATTTGGATTTATTATTAAAGGAAGTGGCATAGAGAATTGTTGTATATTGGCTTTCATACTGAGCATCTCAGTGCTCACACATACTTTATCTTTTCAGTTGCAGTTTTTAGTTTTGGATCTCTCTTGTAGTAATATTGTTTCTATGTTTGGTGGTGACCCATGAGGTCACTTAGATGTATGTTTAACTGTCCATCTTTGTTCTATTTTCAATTGCAAGTATTTAACTACCTCCCTTAGTTTATGTCACTTGTTTATATGTCTTTTCTAGGATTAATCAATCTCAACTGCCTCATTGTGGTGCCTGACACTATTTGTCGGCCTGTAGGGATCGGGAATACCCTTTGGGCCATGTCGAAGATTGGGCCGGGCGTCGGGTCGGATGGTGACCCGACCTGGTTCACGACAATATGTACTAACACCATCACTCTGGAATGCATTAAATCATCAATCAATGGTTTAAAATAAACATCAATATTCTTTTATTCATGTCTTGGGATTATTAATGTCAAAAAGATATAGGGCTCTATCATCAACATACGTAGAGGTAAATTGTACGGAGTTATAAAGGCAGGCCATCATGAATACTGACTACCATAAGAAACAAACGGATTGAAACCATCAGTAGAAAGACCCAATCGCACGTTTCGGGCTTCTAAAATAAAAGACGGATGCAGATGGTCAAATGTTTTCCTTGAATCCCCATCAGATGGATGATTCAAGATTTTATCAGTTGAAATCTTTGATTCGGACATGAAATCCTTGACGATGTGTTCTGTGACATAAAAAAATGCTTCAACCTGAGTGTCAACAGGAAATATCTCAACTGTTTTACAGGAATCGATCCAAAATTCCCTAGTTGAGCTTCATTATACCTCGATTGTCAACATGTGGGACAACTATCCAATGAATCATTTTCACCAGAATATAAGATGCAATCATTTAGACATTCATGAATCTTCTAATAACTACGGCCCAAATTACAAACTATCCACTTTCCCTCATTGTAATTTACAGGAAAAATGTTTCTTTCAGGTAACAATGTTTTAACAAAAGAAAATTTCTTATCAAAACAGTTGTTTAAAATTGCATTATCTGATTTAATAGCCATAAATTTTGGAACCGATTTTAATTTTTTTATCTTGAAACCAGGATATAATGCATACTTAGCAGACCTCAACAACTCATAAAATTCAGATGGTTCCAACTCAACAGTAAAATCAAAATCATCTTGATTTCCAGTTTGCTGACCAGATGGACATGCAACATCATTTACTAAATTTTTAAACTTTGATGTATCCAGATTCATGTTATTAGTATATTTTATGGAACTGTGTTCTCTGTGTTGATACGAAAAAACATAATATTGTTGAAAGCCAAACCCCAATAGATGTCCCCTAACCTTGTCAAACATTTCAAACGTTCTTAGAGCACATTTTTTACAAGGAAAATTTATTTTTCCTTCGGGAAAATATTCTAGTTTTGATGATTCAAATGATAAGAATACTTCAACACCCTCAATATATAATTGATTTAAACTAGAACTGTTTGTATTTCTACACTGACTTATCTTAGGGCGATCATCTAATAATGATTATTGTCGACTTATTTATTCCATAATTTTCTTCAAATTATAAAATCATTACTATATTTGAATAATTTGAACTTAAAAAAACACATTCTGAAAAAAACGATAAATAATTACAACTAATTATTAATAATTATAATTACTTATGGGCAACACAATTTCTAGTGGATTGATACCTCCTCTTTTGTCCAAAGACTCATTTAATTGATACTTCCTCACACAGAAATCACAATGAAGAATCTTATCAGTGGAACTGATATTCATTCACATATACATGAGAATAAATATGCGTACCTCTGAGAAGATTCTTCATTGTGATTTCTCTGTGACAAAGAATCAAGTAAATGAGACGTTGGACAAAAGAGCACTCTATTCGTCAATGAATCATCTTCTAGAAACTGTCACCACCTAAACACATTTTAAAAAATGTGGTCTGCCAAATGCATATTCAAACTCATGCATAGGAGATTGGATATGCATACGTAAAATCATACTTTTCATAATGTTTTGAGTCGATGAATGTTAAAAGTAGAAGAGTCGTCATGAAAAATTATTTTCTTCAATCCACTGGAAATTATGCCAAGTAATTACAATTTATTACAATTGATTTTCTTCCTATTTCTTACTTATTATTACTATTTCATACTGATTTTAACTATATCTTACTAATTGTTACTATTTTTTAATAATTGTTTCTATTTCTTACTAATTGTTACTATTTCATTCTAATTGTTACTATTTCTTACTATTTCTTACTAATTGTTTCTATTTCTTACTATTTATTACTAATTGTTACTAATTGTTATTAATTGTTACTATTTATAACTAATTGTTCCTATTTATTACTAATTGTTACTATTTCATACTATTTATTCCTAATTAATACAAATGATTCCTAATTATTCCAAATTGTTACAAATTGTTCCAAATTATTTCTAAAAATTACTAATTATTTCTAAATATTTCTAAATATTTCTAATTATTTCTAATTATTACTAATTAATACTAATTAATACTAATTATTACTTATTATTATTAATTATTACTAATTAGTAATAATTATTACTATTAATGACTATTTATTACATTTTATTACTTTTTTATTACTATTTATTACTTTTTATTACTATTTATTGCGATTTATTGCTATTTATTACTAATTATTACTAATTCTTTCTATTTATTATTATTTTATACTATTTATTACTAATTATTTCTATTTATTTCTATTTATTTCTATTTATTACTATTTATTACTATTTATTACTATTTATTACTAGTTATTACTAATTATTACTAATTATTATTAATAATTACTAATAATTACTATTTATTTCTATTTATGACTATTTATTACTATTTATTACTAATTATTACTAATTTTTACAAAATATTACAAATTATTACTAATTATAACTTATTATTAAAAATTATTACTATTTAATATTATATAATATTATTTATTACTATTTATTACTATTTATTACTAATTATTACTAATTATTACTAATTATTACTATTAATTACTATTTTTTACTATTTATTATTATTATTACTATTTAGTACTAACTATTACTGATTATTACTAATTATTACTAATTATTGCTCATTATTAGTAATTATTAATATTTATTACTATTTATTACAATTTATTTCTATTTATTTCTATTTTTTACTTTTTATTCCTAATTATTCCTAATTATTTCTAATTATTCCTAATTATTTCTAATTATTACAAATTATTACTAATTGTTACTAACTATTACTAATTATTGCTATTTATTCTTATTTATTCCTATTTATTCCTATTTCTTTCTATTTTTTAATAATTATTCATATTTATTCCAATTTATTCATAATTATTCTTAATTATTTCTAATTATTACTAATTATTCCTAATTATTCCTAATTATTACTAATTATTACTAATTATTCGTATTTATTACTAATTATTCCTATTTATTACTAATTATTACTATTTATTAATAATTATTAATATTTATTCCTAATTATTACAATTTATTACTAATTATTCCTATTTATTCCTATTTATTCTTAATTATTCCTAATTATTACTAATTATTACTAATTAATCCTAATTATTCTTAATTATTACTAATTATTACTAATTATTCCTAATTATTAATAATTATTACTAATTATATTTATTTATTACTAATTATTCCTATTTATTACTAATTATTACTATTTATTCCTAATTCCTACTATTTATTCCTAATTATTACTATTTATTACTAATTACTACTAATTATTACTAATTATTACTATTTATTACTACAATACATATAACAAAACAATTTAAATCTAATTTAATTACAACAAATCAACAATAATTAAAATTACCATAAAAATTAAATAAATACTAAAATAAATAAAATACAAATACCTTTAAACTAGATCTCCGATTGATTTAAGCGCCTTCACAACTTCTTCGTAAAAAAAATTACTAAGAGAAATTTTCACTCAAAAATTCGAGTTTAGGGGGAGAGGGGAAATGAGAAAATGAGAGAAAATAAAACAAACAGATTGGGTATATATAGGTTAGATTTTTTGCAATTGGACAAGTTGTGACTGGCTTACCATCGGATGAGGTACTTTTTGCGATGGGCCCTATCAAAAATAACATTCCCCGCATTAATTGTTGCCTGTGAATAAAAGGGTATTTGCGACGGGGCTCGTCGCAAAAGGTGACCTGCCAAGACACCTTTTGCGGTGAGACAACTCCTTGTCGTAAAAACTCATTTACCACCACCAGTATTTGTAATGGGACCCATCGCAAATACCCTCTGACCGACACACTATTTTCGATGGGGGGATGCCCCAGTCGCAAATAACTTTCTCGTGCTTTGGCATGCATCCCACGCCAAAGCGCACAATACCTTTTGCGACGGGGCAAACCCCCTGTCGCAAATAACCCCTCGGATGGACTATTTGTGACGAAAACTAATCACGTCGTAAATACCCCTTCGCAAAAGACTATTCTTTCCATAGTGTTATACACATACAGAACATAGATAAACAAAAGGCACTTTATTTCCGTAATTCAAATGATTATATTTCTCAGCACTTAATCCCATTAAAATTACACACAATATAAGGGAATAAAAATAAACATATAAAAACAATAATAAGAAAATTTGGATCACTAATTTTGTATACAATCATCCATCCCATGATCGACACTATGGAAAAAATACTAGAAAATAGATCAAAATTTTATAAAATGTAAACATATAACATTGAGAGAAATCTAGGCGACTAATGAATGAAAGAATGGATTATCATTTTTAGCAGGTAATTTTATCACTGCCGTAGTAATGTGAAAATATTGTTTTTTTATTTTTAAAATAAATTTGAGGGTTAGAGGGAACCACACATTCCAAATGTCAAATATAACAATACAATTTCTTCCAAAATTAAAAAATAGCCATTATGAATCCTAATTCATAATTTAAACAAGCATCACTCAAACATAAGAATTCAAAATTTGAAATTGTACAACAATCCCATCAACTCCAACCCCATTGTCTTTAATATTCAGAACCTTTATCAACCTCCTTTATCGACATATGTCACCTCAAGTCCAAAATATATACCACATAATCATCCCCATCAAATAGTCATTACTACAATCTTTACATCCTCATCATCAGCTTGTTGACTCCTGCGACCATGCACACTAGAAAAATGAAAACAGAACATTCTCTATATACTCAATCAATCTTGGAAAAACAATATTATGAAAAACACCTACCTGATAAAACCAAAAAATAACTATAGAATCAATCCACTGAATACTAGAAAAATAACCAAATAATATGAATCACATTCCATTTATGCCACCTAGAGAGAAACCAAATGCTCAAACAATGCCTCCCAAAACATTATTTTGAGCTTTCACACAAGAGTGACTTTGATGGGGGTAATGGAATTTGGATTCATGGAATATCTTGAGAAAACATGTGACTTTAATTAATTCCACATCTACCCAAGAACATCCAATATTCTATGGTTCATCCTAAAAATGATAGATACAGACATCATTATCCTCAAATGCATCAAATAAATGACCAAAAATCTAGTGTATCACACTGTTTTTGAATAAAGAACCAAATAGATAATGATTCTCCTCATAAATAAGAGATCCATGTTAAAAATATTGTGATAGTGATAAGGACACCATCAATGAATGATTTATTATACTCGATGATTATGATAAAAGAAAAAAACCTCCAAATCAAACCCCTTGAACTAGGAGGGAAAAACCCTAAGGAATAAATAGATCCAATGATGGGTGTGGCTCCAACAAAAATGGGTAACTGACCAAAACCACCAGAATTTCCCAAAAAACCAAGAAAAATGCTCAACATGATGAAAATGGGGTCTAGTAAGACATATTCTATTAGTATAGCAGTCATGGGTTTAGGTCAAAACCCCAGAAGCATGAGAAACAACCCCAGAGAATGAAAGTGTAATAAGAGGAGATCCTATGATAATATATATAGAATGAGGGAGTAGGAGGCGATGAGAAATAACATCACTGATGAATAAGCACTCTTGAACCCAAGGGTAGGGTAACACTAAGAGTTAGAGGGGGTTCTAGGGAGTAATGAGTCATCCTTTGGAGTAATAATGTTTTGTGGGAATTATAACCTGACTATTGGAAATTGTAATCATACTATTATAATATTATTTATTACCCCTATATAATTAAATGTAATATAAATTGTAATTTATGAACATATAGGTATTATACAACCATGAAATAAATATCAATATAAACAAACTCAATGTAATTATAATCATATTTTTTATAAACATTATTTTAGGGTTTTTCCTAAAAATCAATATATATATATATAAGCATATTTTAAAAAATTATTTTAAGAAACTAAATTCTTTTTTTCAAAACTACAATATCAAAATTATAAATGCTGATTTTTGTTTTGAAAATTTTCTTAAATACATCAATTTTTAGATGAATACTTAAATTATATTATTTTCCTATAACTTTTTTATTTTTTATTAAATAAATAATTATTTAATAATGATGTAATCATGTATAAGGAAATATTCTAGACCAAAAAATACATAATTTGATAAATAAGTCATTAAAATATGACACACTTGATTAAAAAACCTAAAAATAACATTCCAAATCCTATAGTCAAAAATATTCCATCAAATATAATTCTCATATTTCTATTTCCCTTTTTAATAAATAGTTTAATTAGAATTATAAAAGGATTTAAATTATTAAAACCATTTTATTTTATGTATTTTTATTCATTTTGTAAAAAATATCAATATTACATGGCTTACCTTGGATATAGTATTATATTCAATATTGTAACTCAAAAAATCCAATTATCAAATATTTCAATTACTCTTTACACTCCCTTTGGAAAAATAGTCCTCCATCACATACCTATGAAAAATATCTGGAAAAATACCCTCACATAATAAATTTTAATCATTGGGATTTTCTAGAGAAAAATAAATCAATTCATCAAGTAATTCTAGTGTTTTACATGGGAAGGAACACTAAGAAAATAATATTTTTTATCAACTATATTATTGTTTTCCATTTATTATCTGTTTTTCCTAATTTCATTCAGAAAAAAATCTTTAAATATTAATGATTATAAACCATTTTAAAAACAATATTTTTATGAATTTAAATTTTAAACCTCTATTTATCCTCTTTTGGGAAATGTTCCAGATAAGGGTCAATTAATCACAAACGAGGAAACTGCCAGTACATTTCATATTTGAAAACATATGGATGGTTATTATATATAATGAATAATACATAAATTTATTAATATATTTATTTAACTATTTGTTAATTAATTATACTTGTGTATAAATTTATTTGAAGCAGAAGATAAAAATTGATGAAAAGAGATAATTTTTATTGAAATCATTATATATATACACATTAAAATTAAAAACTATTATGAATAAATAAAGTACATCATAATAATTTATAAATATTGAAAAGATTTACATTAGTAATATCTGGTCTAATATTTAAATAAACCTATATTTGTTATTTTTTAATGTAAAGAAATGAATAAAAATAAAATTTTTATGTAAAGGGATTATCAATCCCTACAAATCTTATATCAAATATCCATCTTTATTATCAAACAACTTTAGTATTATCCCCTAATATTCCCAAAATATCATATCTATATTTTTCCCTTTTACTTTCATGGATATACATGTTTTTTACCATATAAAATAGAATTATATTCCAAATATAAATATTTTTCAAAAATATATTTTTCCAATATGCATCATTTACTCAGCATGATTTTCTTTTTCTTCCTTCAATAATTTAGATGTTTACTGGAGACATATGTTCCCTAATTCGATTGGGAACTCCAAAAATTAATTCAATAATGTAATCTTTAAGAAATATTTATGAACCACATTCCATTCATTGGATTATTTCATGACTACGATTGTTGTGTATTCTATGGAGAATTCATGATTCTGATCATCTGTGATGTGACAGGTGGGAAAAAAAATTCTCCCTCTAATTCAATATGTTATGTGATGTATGTCGTGAGATTGTGTGTATTAGGTGTGAACATGATTCTCCCATCGTTCAAATAAATGATGTCATGATTTATACACAAATGTTATGTATGAACATGATAGTACATTTCTTTCAAACTAAATATTCTATTTGACCATTGTGACATGATATTTCATTTCTATGCATATTTTAAATTATATGCCCCAATAAAACATTTCACTCTTGTTACTCTTTATGATCTAAGGCTTATGACATTATTATTTTGATTATTCTCGCCCATTTAGTATTGATTAATGTCTCTTGTTACCCCCTTACTAGTCTTCCATCACACTCTAATAATAGATATATATATCTTCAATATAATACATTTACCAAATAGATAAAGGTTTCATTATATGAATAAAGAAGAATAATTCTAATAGTGGATATGTTTTATTATGTATAATTGATTTATAAGAGTAATTATCTGAAGACACTACACCTTTCAATTCAGGATTGTTTCAATATTATGTTGTTTACAATAAATTTCTTATAAAAATAATGTAATTAATATTCACATTATTATAGTTTTATAACTGAAATGTTCACATAATTATTGGATTTGGAATGAAAATCTACATTTAAAAACATAATTATATGTCTATGTATAGGTAAATAACCTAAAAGAATAATTTTTTAAAAAATGATAATCAAAGGGACCCTATAAGACATTCCTCTATAGTTAATATTTATATAATTAAAAATTATATTTTCATTATTTATATAAATTTAATTTTATTAAACCTTTTATATTTTACAACGTGGTGGGGACTTGGATAAATATGGAGAATAACCTGTGTGTGGTACAATGAAATGATTTTTTAATCATGGGAGGTTGAGTTAAAAAAAATAGTGATTCATACCCATTTATCTCCATCTTTGAAAAATAACCTGAACCAAGTAGAACATAAATTTCACCAAATAAAGAACAACAAGTTATTGAGTAATTAATGCATCAACAGCCACTGATGGTGAGCAGAAATTTTGTTCCACTTATTGATGAATATTTGGTTTACTTGATGGGGAATATATTTTCTGTGATCCAGTATTCATTGAGAGGGAAGGTGACTCTCTATGTTTATTGATTCAATTGAAATACTAATCCACAATGGGCATTAAGAAATATTACGAAGCCAATGGGTGAAATGAAATTATAAGTGATTATGAATTTAGTATATAACAAGTATGTCCCTTGAATATTTTGAGAAATTATAGAAAGAGAATTCATATAGATTAAGTAATTTGGGGGTAAATTATTCATTTTTAATGAGTCAATATTCATAAATCTATAATGATACACCTCTGTTATTTCAATAAAATATATAAAAATAGATATATTCATTTGTGGTTGAAAATTATACCGTCAAATGTACATAACAATCTAATATTTGGGATCTATGAATAAATAGTTAGATTTTCTAAAAATTTATCTAATCAGTTTGTAAATCATTCCCATGGTTTTAGAGATAAAAAGTAAATGTTGGGGTTTCATACTGGTGGGTAAAATTATAATAGAGAATTTAGGATCTAACCAACATCATGTAAAAAATGCTTGAATAATATTAATCTAAATTGACTCAAATAGATGGAGAAATTATTTAAGAGTGAGAGAGAATCCCAATAAGATAATTAATGTGGATGAGATGTGATGAATCTACCAACACGATCAGATAGAGGAAGACACTTTATAACAACTCAGGCTTCACATTCATGGATAATAAATATTTCTAGATAAATATATATTACATTATACAGACACATTCATCAAGACCATGTATTTTATTTACATGGAAATCAAGGAACACAAAATTATTAATTCATTAATTATCTTCAATATATTTAATATAGATATTGTCATTATATACTTTTAATTTAGAAATATTATCCATAACCTGGTGAAAGTAATAATAAGTAATAGATTTATAAAATGATTAATAAGTGTAAAATAAACAGTTATAAATAAATGATCATGTGAAATAAAAATATAATCATAAGTTTATGTGATCATGAACAAAAGTTATGACGTTCATACCCATCCTTTCATATTTTACAAACATGAGTTATGGAATACATAATGGTAATCATAAGACTAGAATCCAAATGAAATATAAAAACATGATTCCTAATAATATAATATAAAAATAATATATAAATTATTTTAATATTCATGTTCATTAAAAATATTATGTCAATATTACCCACCAAGAAATTCCAAACATGTTAGGATTCAGATAATCACCAATGTACCGATTTCTGGCTTCAGCTGACCACTTATGTAACCTCTTTTTTGGCCTCAATCCCTCCTGGTAAAGACACACCATCATTCTTAATTTATTCCCTTTCCTAAAAGTGGAATGGGTTCACTCCCCAAACCACTATGTTCGTCATGGATTTCTCCAAACACCATCACAGTGGAGAAAGATCCTTACTGAACTACTTTACTCACTATTATTTTCTTTTCTGTCTCATGATATAAAAATGATTACATAATGAATTAGAGGGAGATGTAGGTGCAATACATGTATTGTTGTAATATAACCAATATCCTTGGTTGTGACATAACCCAAATCTTTGGTTACAAATCGTCCACTGTACAGTAATTAAAATCATACATATACGTGACATAAGATAAGGAAACATTTTTCACATAAAAACCTATGAAATGATATGGGTTCCATAAAAATTAATCATATCAAATCCTATAGAATATAGACAGGGTTCAGAATCATAAAATTATTTAGTTATAGAATAACCCATAGAAATGAAGGGTTATTCATATGATTTTTAAAATAATATAATCGAGGGAAGATATTTGGGTTTTATACACAATTGTTTACTAATAAACCATTCCTATAATTAATAAGAATAATATCCATAGTTCATATCCCCAATAATGAATATTTAATATTCGTCGAGGTTATAATAGATATAATTTTTTTGGAAATATTAAATTTTAAATATCATGAATAAAATTAAATTTCATTGAAATCATATTTTGAAAACATATTTTTTTCAAAATACATTTCATTTTAAAATAAACTTGAAAACTTCTAAATGATGATTTGAAAAATATTTAAAAAAATTATTGAGGAACCAATCCTTTAAAATATTAAATTAACATTTTTATAATATTTTTTTGTGTAAAATATCCTTGAAAACATATAACTGAAGAATTAATGAAAATAATGGTCTTGACGACAGTAAGGTGCATTCATGCCATACATGTGTAAAATTATTCCTTTCACATTTTGTGTAAAATTTATATAATATTTTTTTTAAAAATGAAATTACTAAAAATTTTAAAAATTAAAAGAAAACTCAAACATGAATAAATTTTTTTAAAACAAATAAGAGGACAATAATAAAACATTTTTTGAATCATTTCTATAAAAAATTGTTTTGGATGAAAATTTTATTTTGGCCAAAGATAGAAATAAATAATGGTTTTCATAAAAACCCCATCTAATTTATGTACCATATGATAGTAAAATTCATGTATGTCTTTAGATAGGATAATGTAAGTTTATAACTTGAAACATAATCATTAAAAATTGCGGGAAATGATGAGTTTGTGACAAAATATCATTACACCATTGGTAGAATTTAATCATCAGATCCATGAAAAAATACAATTAAATTAGACATAAAATTTCATTAAATTAATGATATTCATTATAAAACATGTTAATGAAGCATTACATACACACCATAGAAATGTATTGGTGCTTAACATAAATAGTGTCCCAATGTATGAAAATTGTATCGAAAATCCTTTTTCAATTTGTTTACTTTTAAAATATAAATTCCATGAAAGAGATATCCTAAAATGGATATGTAAATACACATATTATGTTATATGTGAATCATAATAAATTCATGGGTTATTTGTAAACTACATAAAAGAATGATTTTGTGAATATTGAATGTGTTGAACATAACTATAAAGTGAGAGATAAATACACTTCCATAAGTATCCAATTTCATCACACACAATGAAAAATCCTATATAATAACTATATGTTCAATAAACTTATATTATAGAACCATATTAAAAAATATCATATTATATGCTATTTTTATAACATTTTAGTTCATTATTATTATCAATTCCCTGGTAAAATCATGATTATTGTAAAATCTATTTTTTCATATATGTTATAACATTTTATATCTGGTCCTATTACATAAAAAATTGTTTCATAATAATAATAATAATTCTTAATATTATATAAATATAACACCTATTTATCATTTAATTATTAATATTAATCTGTAGAATATAATGTTTTGAAAATGGAATACAATGTTCATAGATATGGTTGGCCATATGTAGAAATGAACTTTATTTCCAATTTCCTATTGAATTTAATGACTAGTAAATGATATATTACCTTTTAAGAATCATTTTTAAGCCATATATATCACATATTCTCATTAAAAATATCATTAATAGAATCCTTGCAATGGTTGAATGAATCATATCGATTATCAAGGCAGTAATTCTCCAAACAGGGAAGTGACATTATTTATTCAGAAAATATGTAATGAATTAATGTATATGTGACAGAATTAATCATAAACTGAAAAAATATCAGAAAAATCCTATGTAGGTCATAAATTCAAAATTATTTCAATATATTATATGTGGTAATGAAAAACTAAATGGCATTTTCTCACAAGGTGACAGTCCTTTATACACATAAATGATGCTTTTATAACTTATTTGATGACATTTGAGATGGTTTTGGGCCATTACCTTAACATAACCACATATAAGTCTATTATAGTTGAGAATGTTATTATTTAACCATTATATGAAAATAATTATAGGTTTTTGTGGAAGAAATAAATCATAAATGCTTTATGATGATCATTATGTCTTCCTCAGGTATCCTACTTAGGGTCACACTAAAATAATTCCTATCAGGGGTTTCAGAAAAAAATATATTCAATGATATGTTTAGGGAAATTTTTTATTTATTGAGTTTACTCTTAACCAATATAAGTGGATTTTTATGGGTGAAGAAGATAAAAGTTATGGTTGTTTTTTAAATAGTCGGAGAGGATATGCATTTTATTTTTTCAAATAATTAGTGATCCCACATTTTTCATGTGAATAAATGTTTACAATTTTAATATTTTAAAACCTTATAGGATGAATTTACTATGTATGGCCATAATAAAATGTTTTTTCACATGTTTTTAGGTCATTTATCCATTATCTGTTTAATTTCACAACACGGTAAACCCATTTTTACCCTCATTATGGTAAATAATTTTTTTGTAATCCGAGAATATTTTTTGTAAAATATAAAATTCAAAATATTATATAAAATAAATTATTTTAATTTCAAATATAAAATACATTCATATAAATGTCACTCACATAAGTGGGTAAAAATCAAAATTACTCATCTAGAGGTGACAATAAAGTTGGGTTATAAGGAGAAAAGGATCTAAACATTACAAATTTTTTATTTAAAAACACAATTTGAAATTTAATTTAATGTAATAAATTTGATTAATGGATTTTTAATTACACTAATCTATTATTAAATCCCAGAGAAAAAATAATATATCTTTAGGAATAAATTATATGAAAAGTAATACTTCAAAAAATAAGAATTCTTCATTATTCATGAAAATAAGAATCCATTCAAAAAAATCTCAAAAAATAACCCTAAGATAATTTTAATATTATATTTTAAAAAATTTCTTTTATGAATCAAATAAAATATTAAAATTTGTAAAAAGTAATTTGAAAATAATTTTTCCAATAGGTACATAACTATATTACAGAAAAATATAACTTTATGAAAACTATAAATTTATTCTTTAATAATTTCTAGAAAAGGATTATAATGAAGGATAACTAACTGATTGAATAAATTATATATATATATAATTATATTGAATAATGGATACAATTTTATTTATTTAATATATTAAATATAAATTAGTTTAATTATATGAAAATAGTTTTTTTGGAAAATTATTTCCATTATTTCAAACACATTATTATTTTCATTTATAATATAATTTTAACCCATGAATTAAATATATATTCATTTACAAACAATATCTTTTCATAATTTAGTTAATACTATACATAAAACCGCTTCTAATGGATAGGTGATAACATTAACATTAAATAATAAAATTTTAATTGAATTTTATGTTTCAGTTTGTTTCAATGTTGTGTTTAATGGAAGAAAAATTAGGTATTGATTATAACAAAATAAATATTAATTTTGTTGTGTGATGCATGAAATAATCAGTATTTGTGTGTCTACCACAATGCTCCCCTTCCCAATAGTAGAGACTATCTCTAAGTCATAGTTCTGAAGGAACTCTAGCCATCACCAATGTCTTAGGTTCAGGTCCTTCTGTGAAAACATATACCTGAGACTCTTATGATCAATGTAAATAGTAAACCATTCACACATAATGTTGTGTCGCCAGGTATTCAAGATGAAAACCACTGCTGCTAACTCTAGGTCATGGGTAGTGTAGTTCTTCTCATATTGATTCAGATGTCATGAACCATAAGCGATTATTGCTCACTCCTATATCAGAACATATCCATATCTTGTCCCTAATGCGTCGCAGTAAACTACATACCCAACACCTTGTTATGGTAGCCTCCAGCTGAAGAAACTCATAATCTCTGACTCAACTCCTGAAAACTCTGTTGGCATCTCTCCATCTATACAAAGGTTTTTCCCTTCTTTTTCAATGCTGACAAGGGTGTCAGAACTCGAAAATAGTCGGATATGAATCACCGGTAGAACCCAATAATCCCCAGGATTCTTCGCACCTCGGTTACACTCTTGGGTGGCTCCCTTCAATGCATAGCCTCTATCTTCACTAGATCCATATCCACTCCAACCTCAAAGATAACATATCCCAGAATATGGACCTCCCGTATTTAGAACTGGAACTTCGAGAACATACCATAAAGATAGTGCTCTATGTGTGTATCCAAAACTATCTACAGTTGATAGGCATGTTCCTCCTTCGATTCCTAGTATATTAAGATGTCGTTGATGAAGACCACAACATATAGATTGAGGTATGGCTGAAATATCTTGTTCATGACTCCCATGAACACTGTAAGGGTGTTGGTCACACTGAATGGAATAACCAAGAACACATAGAATCCATACCAACATTTGACGGCCATATTCATCACATCCTCATCTAATAACCCGAGAAGATGATAGCCTGATCCTAGGTCTATCGTTGAAAATGAACATGCTCCCTTCAGCTGATCGAAAAGATCATCAATCCATAGTAGTGGATAGTAGTTCTTCATGTTCACATGGTTTCGACACTAGTAGTTCACACAGAGTCTCAAAATCTAATCTGCTGTCATGGTGAACAAAATAGGGGATGCCCATAGAGAAACACGGGGCCTTATGAACCACTTCCTCTACACATCCTCCAACTATACACGTAACTCATGAAGCTCCACAGGAGCCATTTGATGTGCTGGTGTAGATATCAGTGTTGTCGCAGTGTACAAGTCAACGTAAAATTCTACCTCCCTATGAGGAGGTAGTCCCGGTTCATCATCAGGAAATATATCAGCATAGTGGTTCACAACTATAGGATATTTAGGACTCTCAACATCAATTGCTCCAAGGTTATGTCTAGACAAAAAAGGGTTATTGGTTACACCCTCATATGGGTAATTACATTCTGTACTACAAAGTTTGTTTTCTCACCGGTAAAGAAAAACCTAGTCCAAATCCCATGTACACATTGCACATTGCGCCTAATGCAGTTAATCTGAGCATTGAATCTAGATTACCAGTCTATACCATTGATGAAAACGTAGGACCTCGACATCTCTACTAGAAGATCCCAGTCGAAGCTCTCACCACCTTGAATAAGCTCACACTGTCGGCAGTTGTGTGTAATCGTCAAATCCCCTCCCATCAGAGTCTCTAGCTATATGTATTGAGGAAACGACTCCACCAGAATCTCCGAGCTCCAAATGAGGTATGTGAAAAAAAGATTCATTGGGATATATATCTATAAGTACTACATTTAGGGTGCATTAGACACATATTGTTCATCGTATCATCTCTAGTGTGTCGTTGTCAAAGGCCTCAGCTACCTAGAGCAGAGCTCATCTATATCCACCAGCTCTTTAGGGTCAGGGGGGACCACCTAGAGGTGGTGGCAGTAGAACATTGAATCGCCACCCCCACCTACTGCATGGCCTGCTCCTGTACAACATCCACCTACTGCTAATGGACATCCCTGATTGAACCTCTGCCTCATCCTTGATGGTCCCTCAACTGTTTTATGTTCTTTTGCATGATGGGTCAAGCAGTTGCGAGCCATGTGACCTTTCCTGCCACATGAGTAGCATCGCCTTCTCCTCGACTGTAATCCTTTTTCCATTGAGTCCCACACCATACACCCTGAATCCTGAGGTCATCCTCTAGAAGGTCTGGCCCGCTTGGTCCCCTACGTCATCGGTATATTGCATGCTATGAATTAATCTAGTACCTGACATCTAGTGGTGTCACTCACTATTGTGCCTAATTAGATTGGAATCTCTCCACTAAATGTTCTCGCTCGATCACCCCATCATGTGTCATAATACTATGGGATATCATCGATGCTCTAATCTCCTGTTAGAGACCCAACTCAATGGTCTGGCCCCTGATGAAATGGTCATGTACCAGGTTAGTGGAGTAGTGGGAGATATTTGTAAACCTCGTTGAGTACTGGGCCATGGTCATGCTGCCCTACTCTATGTATAGCAGTTCCTATATACGCACAAAGCATAATGTTGTTGGAAAAAACTCTACCCTAATGTGGCACTCAAATTCTGCCCATGTGAGGGATGCCGCATCTTGTATCTAGAGTGTCAGACACCACCGTCTCCCAGCTACTCCCTGGAAGACACTGGCTTCTAGGATCACAATCAGATCAGTTTGTGTCCCAACTAAGATATGAAATCCCGCCACAACCCCCAGCCAGTCCTCATTCTCTTGCAGATCTGTCTCACCTGAAAACCTCAAAGGCCTGTTCTATTGGGACTCATGCAATGTGCTCATTCAACATGCCCCATCTACTTGTGGGGATGGTGTAAATGGATTCCAAACTGGTATTGGTGCTGCGGGTACACCACCCGGAGATTCTAACACCATAAATGGGCCCTGCAACAAAGACTCATTTCTCAATGGGCTGTCATCATGTACTCTTTCAGGAACCCTATCTATCCATCTATGTGGTGTTATCCTACAATAAAACAGGTTCACCACAAGAAACAATTTATAACTGGTTCTCTAACTCAATGATATCACGAGAAAAACTTTTCAAAACACATGTTATCATTGTCATCTTGCATTGAATCAGAAATCAGAATTCATGGTCTGGGTGATCGATACTTCAGTCGCCGCACCAACACTAGTTTCCAAAAACTGAAAACCACACTCATAATAGCTAAAACTATTTCACATTGAAGGGATAATAGTACTAATTCCTCAGTAGAAGAGATTCCTTTGATACCACTTTGTCAGGACCCGTGCCCTGGGACCCATGTCGTGACTACCCCAAGCCCACATTCCATAGGTCAGGGGAATGTGACCAGAACTGAAATGGAATATCCCATTAAATGGAAAGGTATTTACTTTAAACCTTTAAACATTCAGTCCACGAAGATAAAAGGAATAAACCAATGAAGAAAAACTATATAGTAAAATAGAGAGCATTTTATGTAAAGGGGAGAGAATACAAGCCCAACTAAAAAGTACTAGTACAACTGATAAAAGAAAACTACTCCTGGATCATCCACTAAGCATCCTACATGAAGGTTAGGTATAGATCATCTCTGCCGCACTCCACGTATGCTAGTATCCAATGTGTACTGCCTGGTCCTATCTCCCTCAGCCTAGATCAAAGTGATCTATCTTCTACACGAGACACAACAAGGTGCGTGCGAAGCCCGTGCAAAGGTGAGTATAAAAATAATCAGTAAGGACCCAGAGACCACTGATGTTCTCCCAAAGTTCCAAAAAGGAAACATCATAAATAAATTCCACAGTAACAAATCATGAAGTAGTCAACAACACTACATAGTTATATACCAATACATATACCTAAGTTATCAAAATTTACTCGTCTCATTCAAGATGAATCATTAGGATACATCTTTTAAGAATTTTCACAACTATTCAATAAGGTAAGAATACCAAAAAGGTAACACCACGAAGGTAACACAACAAAGGTAAAAGTACCACAATGGAAAAGACTCATCTCACACCTCGTATAACTTCAGTACAGATGTACAGATGATTAGACATATCACTCGATCATCTTATTCTATCGATAGCCTTTGTTGCTGACCCACAAGGGATCAATATATGTGGACCCACATAAGATTTTTGAGTTCCTACCCACTTAGTATCACTGAGTACTAACCCACATAAGATCGATAGGTGCTGACCAACATAGGATCGATGTTCATTATTCACGTTGCAGGTAGCCACTAGATTCCCACACTAAGCAGGCTAGATTCTAAGAGGATCCTATCCTCATTCCATAGTTTTTACTCCAGCTTCAATGAAGTTCCATGAGGAGTTCTCCCAGTGAACATCCATGTCGTAATGGTTCCAATGTGACAGACGACATGTCAATCATATTCCCGATTCGTGACTTAGATTTCTAGTACTGAGAGTCTGGTTGGATTCGGGTTCAATACAACCCAGTTGTACACCAAATTTCTCCAAAACCCATGTGTATTATACCAAAATGATCACATAATTATTAGGATTCCTATGCTATATACTACTTTTCAAACAGACGTCCAGTTTAGGAGATAAGGACCATTAAGCGAATTTGGCCATGGATGGGTCCAGGTCTGGACTGACCCGGTTACACCGACATGGCCCGACACCTTCTGGGATGAAACAACATGGTTTGGGTCGATGCGAGCATTTCTGACCTAGAACAGTAGTGTGGGGTCATGGAACACATGCCCCATGGGCTTCCATGGAGGGGTGCGAACTGTTGGGCTCGCGCGGCCTGACCCGCGGTCGGCAGGACCAGCTGTGCTCACACATGCCCTATGAGGTGCGGGAAGGAAATGGATCCCCCGTTCCTAAGGCGGAGTAGCGGTGCCATGTGGTGTCATGAGGTTTCTCGCGGGACCCATAGGGATCGGGTCTCAGCCCTTCGTCGAAGCTTCCGATCCGCGACCATCTTCAGCAATGTGCGTCGGCACGCTACTCACCTCCATCTGCGGTCGGCCGGTGCCGGCCGCCACTGTCCACCCTGGCTATATTTCCTGACCCCATTACACTACCAGTGCGCAATGACGTGACTCCACATACTCCGCGGCTAGACGGTGTTGGCCACTGTTATCACCCGTCGGCACCGGTCATCAGTGCTGTCATGCTAGTTTTTCATAGTCGGTATTCCGCGGGTCACCGGGTGAGCTCCAGTGGCCCATTTTTTCCATCTGAAGGTATCAACGGCCACCCCTGGATTCCCTCCTCTCTTTTAGACCCTCTGTTCTAGGTTCTGTTCATCCTGAATAAATATTCCGCGAAGAATGCATATATCAACAATGTAGCAGAGGGTATGGTCCTTCTTCATTTGGCACGTGTGCTCCGCGTTTGCTTAGTAATATGAGGGAAGAATAAGATTCAACAATTCATTTAAAACTAATCAAAATAAAACCCAACCTCATGATCATTGGAGAATTTCCGCGTTTGAGGAATATTTTTTATTCTTTGTTCTATCAACAAGCCTCCAATGATGCCACTCAATTTTCGTTGTTTGGTTCTTCCTTAGTGAGGGGATTCAATCTTCATCAAGAATCCTCCCACGATCAAACCATTGCCAAAGATTTTCCAAAACCACGCATTATATATTAACTCTATAGCATGTGATTAAAAGATTCATTAATTGATTTATATAATGAGCCTCATTAATCACACGAATGGTGGTTATTCAATCATTTTCTAACTGGGCATTTAATATATTCCATTAAATGCCTGACCACCCATGTGGTCCCCAACATCAAAACATAAAAGTGAAGTGGAAGGATTTTTTATAAATAAAATAAAATAAAATTTATTTTATTTTATTTAATCGTCAAAGATAAAAAAAATCTATCCTCCTAAACCCACTACAGTCAATGTTAAACCTCCCTTAAGAGAATCCCAGTGCTGCGAGTTCAATGGTGCCCTTAGATTTCGATTCTGAGAAATGATTAAAATTTTAGAGTTTCCCACTTTCACATTTATTGAATGTACTTGAAAGAAAGTTTATTATTCTACTACGGGCACATTGGGTATCGGAATCAAACGCCGTCATATTTCACAGCCTCAGAATAGTTTCATATAATTAAAAAAATTACATAAAAAGTTTGTGTCATTACATATGTACCCATTTTCAATACGAGTGTGGATATTGGAAAACATAGCCATGGACATTATCATCACTCACCCTAAGCCTCTTAATGGAAGCAATTTCTTCTTGGAATCTGTTGATCAATATAAAAATTTAGAGTAAATAATTGATATATAAAATGATTACCAAAATTACCATCATATAATTTTAATCATAAATGATGTGGAATTTTGTTAGAATATAGAAGTCTCAATTATATCTGATAAGGATCATTGTTTATTATTTTTCTATAAATAACATTAATTAATCACTAATATATATCAATTATTTAGCATGGAATGTGATCCAAAATAATACGGATAATCTAAAAACACTATTTATACATTAGATTGTAGGATACGATCCTACTCATTGGATTTTTAAAAGAGTTACTTTTAACATCATCATTTGGTTATGTCCTCTTCTAAAAAGATATTCCATTCTAGCGTTAAAATTTGACCATAAGAGGATATCTGTTGGAAAATGTGTAGAAATTCTAGATTTTGGGGAAAAGGTTTTGGGAGGATGGAATTTGAACCCTACCATGTCCAAAACAAATTGGATAAGGATCAAGCCACTCAAAAATATTAAATGGTCTCACAATATTTGTAGAAAAACAATGTTGATAGCTACTAATGAGTTTTTTTGTTTCAAGTGGGTGATAATTTTTTTCTTTATATATCTCTCTGGAAGAGTGTTTTAGGGTTTTAAATGATGGGAATGTTGATCCAAAGATACTTTGATACATTCATGATTCTTAATTGAGTATGGACTATTGAAAATCACATAGAACATCAACATAATCTATCTTTTGTGAATAATGTTTCCATGTATCGCAATTGAAGAATTATTGACTCGATCAATTAAATCTACTAAACATCGATGATATTCAATTATAAAATTACCTCACATTTGTAGAATAACTAGTAGAGATCATAGATTTTATTGCAAATGTACAATGGAAAAAGATTAAAAAATTATTATTACTACTATGGGTGAATATTAACATTGAGGAAGCTATAGAGGAACATGAAGATGAAATTAAAAAAATTTACATGTATTTTTACCAATTAAAATTAATTTCAAGGATATATTTATTTTATTGTTGTAAAATATACAACAAGATGATTTTCAAAAGAAATACATTTTGTTAAATTCTATGAGTTTGATATCTTGGGGAAAATAAAACACCAAACTTATGTTAATACATATTCATAATAAAATGAAATATATTATAGAAAATTTAAATTGAAAAAATATAGTAATTAACTTTTATTTAAAAAAATATGGAATCACATTGATATTAGAAAATAATATTAGTTTTATAATTTTTTTAAAAAATTGACATATTTTGTAGAAAATATTAACTTTGATCAATGATATACATTAAATTAGTTGATAAAATACACTAAATTAATAATAAATATTAATTAATTTTGTGAATGAAATAATTATTTCATTCTAATGATCACAAAATTCATTATTCATTGCAAAATAATGGATTTTTTAAAGATATGGTTATATTTCATATTATATACTACAATTTAAATTAAAAAATTTTAAATATTTTTTTAATTAAACGATTCAATATATAATATATATATATATATATAATTTATGGATAATTATATATATATTCATTTTTATAAATAAATTTTATAATAAATACACATTTTTAAAATAATTTATCCTTGCATTATGTGTACCTATATAAAAATGAATTTCTACCATATTAATAAATTGAATATCAAATTTTGATTAGTACATTTCGATGACTCATATTAAAATTAATTAAAGAGTTCCATTTTTTCTATAAAAATATCGAAGTATATTAAAATTTATTTACCACTATAATTGTTAATATAGATAAATACGGGATAAAATAAAGAGATGATCGAAATGAATATAATAAAACATTTTGTAAAATTTATAGGAAGTGTTTATTCATATATTCATATATAATATAAACAATATTTGTATTATTTAGTGTCACTATCATTGATAATGAATTTTTATATTCATATTATTAAAATAATATTAAAAATTTCCACAATTTTAGTCTATAAAATTACATATTATCCTGCAACAAAAAACCCCATTTATACAAAATCTTCTTAAATAAATATCAAATTTATTTCTATCTCAATCCTCTTGGGATTATCAGAATGTCTTGTCCCATTAAGATAGCCTAGACCACATTTTTTAAAAGGAACATCAGGAAGATATTTAAGCTCTCAATAATGTGGATATCGTTTTATGAATTATTCTTATTTATCTTACTAATTTTATTATTCATGAATTTTATTAAGAAAAATAAAAAAAAATTCTAAGACTATTATTCTATAATAAAATATAAACAATCAAAATTTAACAAGTTGTTTTTACTTATAAATTATAATAATTTTCAATTATTTTATTCATTTTTACCTCCTACATGCATGATGTAATATTTTTAATGTTGATGTATTTATTATGTTTTCATAATTTTATAATGGTAATACTCAAAATTAAAATTTCTTATAAATTGATTTCGTTGATTAATTTTATAAGCTGTGGAAATTTTAATTTTTATAATCACCAAACAAAGGGTAATCATGAGATCCATTAAATAACTATGGTATAGTAGAACTACATGAAATGGTTGTATTAATGATGATTTATCAATATGGGTTTTCTGAAATATTGATAAATTCATTGGGAACAGATCCCTTAAAAAGGATCGCGGATGGGAAAATGTAGTTTGCAAAAAAATATTAATTTTATAACTAAGTGTCTAATATATGTGTAATTATATAAAATTTAATATGATCTAATGTACAAAAAAAATAATTAATATTTATTATTCATATGAATAATTAAAATAAATTACATCTATAGTGATTCTACCGGATGAATGACTATGTATAAGTATGAGGTATTGGTTTTTTCTTATAGATTTTATTTCGATATGAATTTTTTCATATTATTCACATATTTTAATTTATATTTCATATATTATAAAATATTGAAATATGATGTCATTACACTATTTTTAGTCATTGCATATTATGTTATCTTTTAAATTCATTTTTAGGGAGGGTTTTATTTTAAATCATTAAGTGATTTTATTTAAAAAATTAGATTAAAATATTATAGAGACATTCACCCAAATATATTTTCACGCTACATGTATTCATTTTAATATATCAAGAATGAAATTATCTATTTATCAATTATTTTTATGGTCATGTTCATCTATCTATGAATTTAAATAAAATTTTCTTAAATGAATTCTTTTCATCATTTTCTATATGGGGTATTTTTAACTTTCAAAATGATTTTTTTACTTTTACTAATGGATTTAATTGTCTCTTCATGATGACTTCAAATCATTTTTAATATTCCTATTAATTTTTTCATAGTTTTAAAAAAAAAATATTTTTAAAAAAAACTTATTGTGAATAAATGAAAAGGAAATATATTCACATTTTAGGAATTTATCTAATGAATTTATGATAGTTTTTTCATCTATGTTAGTAAACATATATAATTATTATGCTCAATATGTTACATGTTTAAATTATAAAAGAGGAATTATTTCACTTGTGTATTATTATTAGGTTTTAAAGAAATTACCAGGAAACCCATTTTTTATGTGTTAATTAAGTTATAAATGAAGGATGAATTCACATATGTTCTTATAGAATAAATATTTAATGAATAAAATTATACAATGGGTGGGATTCTTATATCACTAATATTTATTTCATAAATCATTATTACTCATGAGATAACATAGAAGGGAATATAGAGTAAACCCAATACACTAATGTACTCTAACCCTATATATTAAATGGTAGGGGAGTGAATTTAATACTACAAAGAACATTGTCTATGATGTGATGATTTTATCGATAGTGATCCCTAAAAAATGTTTTCATATACTTATATTTATTTCACAATCATATGTATCATTAAAATTATTCTGTTATCATCTATCGCAATTAATTTATATTTAATGATAGTTATACCAAAATGATTATTCAAAGATTTGAGGATTTATGATTCATATTTTTTTTTTGTAATAAGTATCCTATATTTTATAATATCTCTATTATTATGTTATAATACTCACCTGATCATCATACTCTCACTTATGATCATCATTTGAGATCTACCAGGTTTAACCATAATGCTTATGTAAGAACACCTATTTCATTTGATTCTATTATATATTATTTGAAGAATGATATTAACTAGGATATTCTTAAAAATGATTCTTGAGTGGGGAATAATTATGGGATATATTGATGATGAATCAAAATATTGGTTATATACCAAACAAAAAAAATGGACTAAATGTTTCAGATATTATATTGTGATATTATATGGTATATGAGTTGTTCGAAATATTTATTAATTTATATTTTATTGATGATATGTTGGGTGGGAACACCTTTTGTTTTTTAGAAAATTAAAAATGAATATTTTCATAGAAGATGGATATGTTAATTAATTCATGGGTGTAGAGATGAATACACTAATATTGAAAACAATGAAACCTATAATAAAGATAATTATTGTAGGAAATAACATATCTTAATTTTTTGATATAGGTATATAATATTCCTATGAAGGTACAATATTTCCATTTACAATGAATATTTAATTTTTTTATTTTTATTGTCATTGCAGATATTTTTTATACTCTATATTATTTACACTATTTAGAAATAAATATCAATCCATGCTAGGATTTATTTTTATATTTGATTATTTAATGAAATTTATTCTTTTTATATTTTTTGTTTGCGTTATCATATAACTTTCATTTTTTTCCCATTGTGATTTGTGATATATTGTTATCTTTTTTTTATTTTGACAATGTGTGGTTATTTATCTTTAGGAATAATAATTTGATAATTGAAGTATATAAATCAAATTACATATCCATTCTATTTTTTGAAAATATATTTCATTTATTATACTATTAAAAATCCGTAATATAATATCAAACAATATTTACACACTATGAAAACTGATAATAAATATTGATAAATGACACAGTAACAATTTATTTTACACTGAGGGTAATTTTAATTAAATTTTTTTTTGAGATTGAACATTAATCCATAATATAGAATTTATATTCACTTGTTTATAGTTATTTGAAATAATTTTGAAACTGTTGGTAGATATTGATCTAGAAAATGTTGATAAAATTAAATATATCACAAAATATAATATCATTCAAATACATAAGTTAATGGCAATTTTATAATTCAAAAACCCATATGTTTTAGTAAATACAATATTCTATTTCTATTTAATAGTAATTAATTTGGTATTATTGGTTATATATTCAATAAATGATTGAATTCATATAAATAACACTAATTTAGTTTTTTTATCACAAATATTTTAAAGGACCGAGCTAAGATAGTATCTTTACTATGATTATTTTTTTTATAATGAAATTTAACCAAGATTTCTAAACTTTGAGTCACCATGAGAAGTAACGATTTTCCAATAGTAGTCAAAATGAATAAAAAAATGTTATATTCCTTGAAATCTAAAATCATTTAATTAAGATATCAAATTATTTTGATGGAATACCATTATATAAAATTATACACAGTTTAGTGAATAAAAAAGTTTTTCGTCTCCCCAAACAAAGAGTATAATGAAATTAAAAAACAATTAAAAATTAAAATAAATAAATTAAATGATTAATTATTAAATTAAATTTATTTATTTATTGAAATTAATTTACTTGGAAAAAATAATCCTTTTTAGAAAATAATGTTATTAGAAAAATATATTATTTTAATATGAAAATATTTTTAAATGAAAACAACACTAACCATTGATAGATTTGGAATAAAATTTAAATAAGTAATATATGAATGAAGACATACCTTTGAGTATCATAGGAAAACCTATTTAATTATTCCACTAGAAAGTGGCTAATTAGAAATTTTATCATAATATTAACATTATATGTATTATACTTGAAATAGAAAGCATAAATCATATTAATATGACAATATTTTTTCATTATAAAATTATGTGTACTCTAAAGGTAATACATAATGAGGTATGGTATGTTATGATTGATCTAGAAATAATACTACCAATGTATTATTTAACAGTTTTTGGAATCTATCATATATCTATATAAATATGATAAAAATTCCTAGAATAATAGGATTTAATTTAATTTTAATGCTTTATGTTATAAGTGGATATAATTGTATTAGTTCATATATATTCTTAATTAAAGAATCTACGTGGAGTTAAAAATTTATAAAATAAATAAAATATGTAATAAATCTATAATAAACATAATATTTTGATATTATAACCCAAAAAATGATTAAATATGTAAAATGAGGTATATTTAGAGTGAAAGTTTCATATACAATACTTTATAACCTTATTAAATATATTAGAACGTGTGATATATTTTCCCATTTGTGTACTACACAATGAGATATAAATTATTGTGAAATTTTTCATCCAATGAACCACTTTCTCTTAAACCACATGATATCTTTACATTTTCGCAATAATATATGTAATCTATCAGTCTTCTATTGAATAACATATCATTTATATTTCACTAGTTTTGAATATAATTTGGCACCAATTTGTTCATAGAATATAATGTCTTCCATGTAAAACTGTATGTATTTAGTGAAACTTATGTTGAATTATTAATCATTGATAATAATATAATATATTCATTCATACAAAATTAAAATAAAAATAAACTAAAAAATGATCTAATGTGATATATTACATAGATCTAGGAGTTATATAGGAAATAATATTTTATATATATTATAAAATCAAAAGAAAATATTGTCTGAATTGTAAACTAATGATAATAATATAATAAAATATTGGATTCAATTATATAATAAAACAATGAATATAAAAAATAAAGTCTCATATATTTTTATCACTTTGAAAATTTGATCAAATTAATGATTAATATATCTATAATACATGAAAATAAAAAATTTAGAACACTTATTTTATATATATTTTGTATGAATAGACAATATTTAATTGATTTTGAACATATATACATTAATCATAGTCTTGAAATTCATGAATTATAATAAAATTGTGATATATAAATAATTAGTCTATGTACGTTCAATTTTTATCAATACAACATAAATTATTATAACATATATGTTAAAAAGAATTAAAATCAATCCTAATGTATAAAATTCATAATATTTCTTGAATTAAATTAATCGAATTAAAATTATTGATATAATAAACATTAAAAATTATAATTTTTACCATATTAGATATTGTTTAAGAATTTCATAATATTTTATGAAATATATATAGGTCTCATTACAATTATTTTAATTAAACATAATATAAATTTATTATTTTATAATAAATACTAATAAACTCCCCTTTACACTTGATTCATTTCCCTTGAAGAGAGTAGACCCATATTGTAAATTAGAAATAAATCATTTTAAGTTAACATGCCTTTATAATATAATGTAATGAAGGGTATAATGAATACACGAACCCAGTAAAATTTTCTAAAAGATTAAAATAAAACAAACAATAAATATTTTAATTATAATTATTTGGAAATTACTTTGAAAATACCAAATTGAATTATTTTTATCTATAAATATAACTAGTATTATAAGATATTTAAAAAAATGTAATATAAAACTAAAAGTGAAAATAATTAGTTATGTTCCATGAAATAATGATACAATATTATTAACTATTTCATGTAGTGTTATCATACATTCAATATAAATTCTAACATAATTATAACCCTAACATCGTCTGTTCAAAAAACCTTGAAAAAATATCTACAAAGGCATGTCAAAAAATCTATATCTAAATATTTTTTAAAAATAAATTTAGAAGTTTTCATTATATTAAATTAATTGTGTATTTATTTCAGAGAATTTAATAGTTGAAAAAACATATATATAATTTAAAAACATACAATAAATTCCCATAATATGAGATTTTTGTGGTATTTCTATGACATAACAATGTGAATCAATGTGTATTTTAATAAACATTACATCCATAACAAATACTTTATTATTCTAAAAAATTTCCTTTTTTACTATGAAAATTATTATATACTATAAGTAATGAAACATTTTATTCAATTATATTTATATTTTCAAAAAAATGATATAAATAGTAAATATATATCATGATTTCATAAATATATACAAACCATAATTGTGGAATCTTTAGCCATCACAAGTTTCTGAATTTTTTTAATTAATCATCTCATAATCCCTTTACATAATAATTGTTTTATAATAATATATTTAAAAATAAAAACAAAAGGCATTAAGAATTATAATTTATATATACCATTAAAATTTAATAAACAACAATCAGAAATATCTTTTATGAAGTTGAAAAAAGAAATAAATATTTTCATTTCCATAAGAAAATTTCAAAACAAATTTCAAATAAGAATTAATATTAAATTCATTATAACATTTATAATCATGATTGTAATGGATAATTCCCCTTAAATAACATTATATGATCTCTTTTGTGTTGAAATTAGTTCATGAATTCAATATTTTACCATAACAGTAAATGGAATATTATTAAATCTCTTTTTGGGGTATTAAATTTTTCATAAGTTTTTAGTAGTACATCATATATATCGAAAAACATTAATTTAATGTTTTATATTTTTACAATGTAGAACCATAACATTATCAATTATGACATATGACATGCCCCCTTTGAAAAATCCTAACAATATTTAATTGATATGCCCATTTAGGTGGATATTATATTCAATTCTTTCTCTACTTTCCAAGAATGGTTTTTTAATTACAATAAGACTTATAAAATGTATCTCTTCACTTTTTGTTAAATTTTATAGGTGGTTGGAAGGTCATATGGTATAGTAATTAAGTGTTTCTATTCAATTAAAACTCTTTCAAATGAATGTGATTAAAAATGGTGAGATTGGTATACACTAAATATATAAGGCCTTATCCTTAAAAAATAAATAATCATGAGTATAATCTAAAATTTACATTCCTTCATGTTGCGAATTTTTTATGTTGATATTTTTAGATAATCAGTGTATGATTAATATTTAACATCCCATAATCATACAAGAGGATATTATCGAAATACTATCCATTTTTTCCATAATATAAAACTTTTAAAATGAAAAATGATTTGTTTTCATGATAAATATATTCATGACACAATCATTTATTTTAACCATCTTTGTTACATGTGGAAAACATTTTAAAAACTAAGGATGAGCACAAAAATCTCAGTAATTGATATAAAATAAAGAAATTTTTAGTCCCTTGGAAACATGAAAGCCTATTAAATCATTTTGTTAAAAACTCATTGGAAAAAAATAACATAGGTTCATTGGTACATAATTACCATATAACTATTATATTCATCCTTAAAAATGGAATAAACATACAGAAAATTCCTTATCCAGAATTCCTAATTCATTGGAGAGAGGTAATGGAGGTCACCCATTATATAAGCTATATTGCGAGCACCCGTATTTGAAAGAAATATAATGGGTCTCAACCCTTTATATAATCTATATTAGTCTCACGTTTTTAATTTACAATAAAGAATGCATAAAATATTTCAATTTTCTATATTTTACTCGTAAAATTTAATTTTCATTCATAAGATAAACAATCAATTTTTTAAAACCAATTTTAAAGAATTTATAAAATTGATTTTTGAATGAAAGTGTCCCATTAAAATTTGAAAATTTTAAAAAATATATAATTTGAAATTATATACATATAAATTAATCCATTAATAAAATTTTAAAACGAGCACATTAATGAGAATGGTTTATAATTATAATTCCATTAAACAATTAAAACGTTGTTTTAGTTAAAGAGTCCCTTACCACTTCACAAATACATGAATAAAAATAACTAATGAATAAAATATAAAAATATATAACATATCATGATAATAATTTTATTCATAAAAAATATTTCAATTTTCATTATTTACATCATAAAAAGTGAATTTGTTCCCACCAAAAAATAAGTCTCAATGGAATTTAAACTGGGATAAAATATCTTACAAAGATAATTATGTTAACTAATTGATAAATTAATTTTATTCACTATAAATAAAAATAATTTAATGATAAATACAATATATAATATCCATGATTTATTTCTCACATAATGATAGAATGATATAATGAAGCAGTAGAGGTTTCACCAAGAGAATAGAAATTGGGTTAAGAAAATCATTTACATTCAATCTGACTCACCTCGTACATTCTTTATATTGTAGAATAATAAAAATAGTTTTATTATTCATATTTTTGAGAACATTTATAATAATAATAATGATTTTTATATGACTACTATCATGTCCTGACTATTACATAATTTTTTATGTTAACATTTTGTGTTTCATCAATATTTGATACTCCAGTCGAAAGTGAACTTTGTATGGTGTATATAGTCTATGTGGTAATAAGTACATAATCTCAATAATATAAATAATGATATAAATATATAATATATTAATTATATATTTATTTATATAAATCATTTTAAAAAAACAAGATACACTGTTCATGGAGACGGTAGGCCATAGTTACGCATGAACAATATTTTCTTTTTTTCCATTCATAATAAAAGAAAGAAATTCAAGGAAATATATGTAAATATGTATAAATGTTTAATATAATTTTACTTTTATTAATATGTAATTTATATTATAAATTTATTAAAAAATATATAATATACTCCTTGGGATTTGTGAATGAATCACATCATTTTGAGGAGGCGGTAGTACACACTTCCCCAAACAGAGTTATTGTATAACCCAGATATAAAAAGAATGATGTTATGTTTAATATAACAATTAAATGATATTAAATAGTTTAAAAATATAATTATTAAATTTTATCTTACTAGAAATTTAGTTTTAAGGCCATCCATAAAGGTGTTAATGGAAAAAGAACACAAACATTATTCACGGAGGCGATTAACTAGTGTAATATGGACTACAATTTCGTTTCCTTGAATAAGAGGATATGAGAAATGAAATGGATATGAGATATAAAATTATAAACCTAACACTACATTTTATTCATGATTCAAGATTTAACATTTATTTATGGATTAATTAGATTAGGAGAAAGTATAAAATGAATAGAAACAATCATAGATACTATGAGAAAATTACCTCTAGAATATCTCATCCTTTAAAGACCCTCTAGGAGCATGTATTAAGAATTTATGTCCTACCAGAAGAAATTGAATGTGGGGATCATGAGTATAAGTGGTTTGGTAGATATTTGAGGAGGTACAAGATTTTTTGGGTAGATATGGGGAGGTCAGCGGTGGTATTTATACTTTTGGAGAGGTGGGTTAGAGTGATTAATTTATTGATTATTTTATATTAAAAGATAACCACATTGAGGTTGCTTTAATTTAAAACATATAATAATTTAATTTAATTTTATTTACTCTTTTAGGTTCAAGGAACCCCTTATACAACATTTAAATAATTCAGTGTTTAGGTATGTTAAGCTTTTACCTTTTTACATTAACCCCTATCACAAATTTACCTGTACAATGGTAATTTTTTTAAAATGGAAACATTTTTTACATAAAAATAAAATTGAACTTAAAACCATATTTAGTACTTTTTTATTTTGAAAATTTAATCAATTTTATATAATTAAATTTACATTATAAGAAAATTATAAAAAAAATTATTCCAGACACAAAACTAAAAGGTGGATTTTATATGTGAAATGTTAAAATATTTGAAATGTTTTCAAATATTTATTCAATTTAAAATTCATTAAAATCGCCAAAATTTTATTAAATTATAAAAACAAAGTTCAATTCCCCTATAAAAAAATTCAAATTACAATCTCATTACATTAATATTTTATATTAAAAAATAGTTTACAAATAAATGTAGTATTATTCAATATTCATTAAAATTGACTATTATTAGAAAAGTAAAAAACAATTATATAAAATAAAACTTTATGTCCCTCATCCAAATAATAGGTTTTTTTAATAAAATTGAACTTATAAAAGTGTAAAAAAGGAGATTTAAGACAGGCTCTCCATCAAAAGGAAACAAAATTGCATTTATTTGAAAAATACTTCTTTTATCAGAAAAATTTAATTTGTTATTATATAATTTATATTGAACATATAATACTAATCTTAAACATTAAATTGAATTTATTACATATATATTTCTTTAATAAAACCAAAAAAGTTTGATTATATTATATTATAAAACCACTTATTTCCATTTAAGAAGTTTTTCAGAAAAACATTTCCCTTTATTTAAAATGGATTTTCCATTTATTTATAATTAATTTTCCACTGAATAATTAATTATAAACATGTTTAAAACATTTTTTAATAATTTAATTAATAATTTTCATTGCCAAAATTTTAATATATTGGTTGTTAAATAATAATTTTTACTTATTCTCTTATGATCGATGTGGTTTATCACACACACTATCAGACATATTGTGTTATTTTAAACATGGGATGTTACATCCCACCCTTTAATAAATTGCAACCACAAAATTTCAATTTGAGGTTGGTTACTATGTTTTGTCTTTTCACAATACCTTTATTGAAAACTCGTGTCAGTAAAAGGAATAGTAAAACATAAACATTAAATTAAATAAAGGAAATTGTAAGGGTCACCTAAGATAACACATACTAATATTCAATATTGGAAAACATAGATATGGGAAAAAATAACCATCATGTTCTGATGGATATTTATTGAATACATTTTTACAAAAAAGTTAAGGATCACAATGCTATAAATTTTTGACGTGTTAAACAGTATTTGGCTTTGTAGTATGAAAACTAATCTCATTTTTTTGTTTTACTATTCTTTTCATAAATTTTCCAAATAATTTTACTTCTTTGATTGAGAACATATTTAATCATTATTAATTAATAAGTATAGTTTTATCCTTTAATCACTTTATACCACAAACCCGTCTTTTTCTAAAAATAACGAGTATTCCGGAGGATTCAATATCTCTATAATAACATTGTCCACAAAAAATTAACATTCCATTTCTCATGTCTTGAAACATTAACCAAAAAATATATAGTTAGGATAATATAAAATGTTTCTCTAAAAATAATAACCTCTTTTATGATGAAAAAATAATTTTAATTTCAATAATTCTTCTGTAATACCAAATTTTCAACTAGACCATTCAATAAATAATTATCCTTAAAATTACTCAAAAATATTATAAAAAAGTTTAAATCCCAAAATTCTGATGGATTTAATCAAATAATCATCCACAGTAAGTTCTAACATTTAAATCCCAAGAATATAAACCTCTATAATGTCTCATCCCAAAAAGTAAATAAATTAATCGCATATCTTCCATGATAGGTTAATAATTTCCATAAATAACGCAATTCCACAAAATTCCAAAAAATTAAATCATAAATTATAAAAATTAAAAATTCAGCCATAACTTCTAAATTAAAATCCCATTGTATTATATTTAACATAATCAAATAAAATTCCCAAAATTGTGAATTACTTCAAAAAAAATTATCATTTATTCATGAAAACTTATTTAAATAACATTGATATTCTTTTCATACAACATAATATTTCAAAATAAACGTGTTCTTATTTCATCAACTGGTTTAACTAAAAATAAAAAGTCATAATAACCAAGGAAATCACGTAGGCATATCGTTGTTGATTCACCCCTATCTCTATTTAGTTAAGGGTATGATCCCCACAACTCTTTTGGAAACAACGAGTTGTTACCCATATTATAGGTTGTCCATTTTTATAAAAACTCCAAAATAACGACAACATGTTTTAACAAGAAAGTTTTTCTAAACCATGTTATTTTAATCCAAACACATTATGAATTCAATATAATAATTCATGATGAAATATATAAATTGTAATTTATTAATTTCACATTTATAGGATTGAATAAAAATATTCCCAAAATAATGAACATTGTTCCTTAATCAGGGTGCCCACCTGGTCTCATCTCTATTTTGTTCATATGGATATATTTTCCATGGATTGAAATAATGATTTAGATATTATTCAAAATAAATTACATTATTTTATCCAAGTACACCTTGTACAACATGGGTTGTATGGTTGTTCAAAGAGAAATATTTTTAGAAAATAATCTAATTTGAAAAATAATTTCCAAATATCAAACAACACACGATTTTTATAAAACATTCTTAGTAATTTTATTTTCAAACATTTAATCATGGGTCTATTTAAAATACCATCTGTATGTATTGAATGAAATTATTTTAAAATCAATTATAAATAGTCTATTCTAGGGTCCCCTTCTAAAACATCCTTTTTAAAATAAATATATGCTTCATATTATTGTGTAAAGATAAAATAATTAAAAATTCCTTCACAGTATTTACATTTTTTTAAAATATGATAATGTTAAAAAATTAATATTTAATTAAAAATAACCCATGATCCAAGATGGTATCAAGGTATAGAGGTGATGTTTGATATCCCATAAAACTGTTTGTAAGAGGATTGTTTGTTAGAAAGAGTTTTAGAATCATCCAAGCATGAGTTTGCAAAATTTATTTAAAACATGTAATTATGTTGAGATAGGAATGTTATTTAAGAACCTCTTATTTCCCTTTGTAACCGAAATTTCTCAATCTGACAATGTTATAGAACAATTATTAAACAAAAAATAGTCAAAGAAACATATGATAATTTTAACCAAGAATTCTAACAACTAAAATTGTCTAGGACTTTCCATTAATACCACCAATAAAGAACCAACCATAAACCTTATTTAATATTGAGTTTAGTTGTGAATTTTTATGCTTTCAAATTGAGGATCTTTATGCATATATTTTTTACAAAATTTGGCCTTGATTAATTTATTACATCCCATAATCATTTAAGAGGATACTACCAAAATAGTACCTATTTTTTTTAAATAAAAAAAAAATTTAAAGTAAAACCTGATTTGTATTCTTGATAAATATCTTATTGAGTTCTTTATTTCTATTACCCATCCTTATTTCCTATGGAAAATATTTCAAAAACATGTTATGAGAACTAAAATCTATGTAGGGGATATGAAATAAATAAATCATTAGTCATGTGAAAACATAAAAACCCATATGAAAATTTTCATAAAAAATCATCTGAAAACATAATAAAACACATAGGTTCTTTGAGAGATCATTATCATATCACTCATACAGTCAAAATAACAAATGGAATAATCATACATCCTAGTTTTAATTCCAGAATACACTACGTATTAAAGAGAGATAATGGGGATCACCGTTCATATAAGCTATATTAGGCTCACCCAACATTCATTATCTATAATGGGGATAAACCGATTTTATAATCTATATAGGGATCACCCACCTAATGTCCATGCACAATTGCATGAATTCTTTAAATTTTCAACATGTCACTCATAAAATTTCACTTTCAACTCCAACATGCATGATTTTACCTTTTATAATGCTCCAAAAAAATACTTGCATTTATAATGGTCCATCATTTATCACATTATTATGGTTCCATTTGATTCTTTCTTTAATTATATCCACAAAATATTTCTTAAAAAATAGTTCTGATATAAACCATCCATAAAAATAAAAATTCATGTGAACCTCAGGTTGATAGGAGTAACTCAAATATATAATAATATATCTTGTAAAATGTAGCATTATTTCATTTCAAAATAGAAAAATAATATACATTTCATGTAAAAAATCATGTCCATCTCAGACATTCTTTAAGCTGTCTCGGTTTGGATAAATTTTAAAAATGTGTTCTGATCGGGTTTTAAATATTTTATCAAACTATTCTTGATGTTAGTAGAACCAAACAGAAAAGACATGATATCATCATATTTAATGTGTCTATCTCCTATTGACATCAGATAAAAATAAAAAAAATACCTCATAAGGGATGTTCATTATCTTTTCAATTTCAATAGAAGAGATCTAGAAATCCATGTTTTCAATTTTTGCAATAGTCGAATCATCTGTATCTCCCAAACCAAATTGAGTAGTTTTATAAAAACTTCTCAACTCAAATTCATAAAAAAATTTATTATAGCCCTCACTAAATTTAATTTCAAATACCATGAATGGATAATTCTATCTTTGGTATCATGTTTTTCTGATACAAACCTTCCATCTCAATGTCTTTTCGATGTAGGATTTTCCATCCATCTGAATGTCGACGCTTCACATCACTGGGCCACCTTCGTCGATTCTCGTTGTTTCTTCCATTTTTTGGAAATATCTAATGGTTAGTGGTTATATGGTTTCGACGGTGTGTGAGAAGGTACATGGAATGGGGTATGGGTTTCGGAATTTTGAAAAGGTTTAGAGAAAATGGGTGGGGTTGGAATTGAAAACAGGCTCTGATAGATCCTTGATTCTTGTGTTATTACGTAAATAATTATCATTACAGAAATTAAAAAAAGTTAAAAAATACCCAATATATTTAAAATTTATTACAAAAAGAAAATAAAATTGTATCATATTTAAATGATAAGTAACTAAATTATATTCAATGGTATAAATTTGAAATAAAAAATTATGATCAAATAAAATTATGATTAAAATTAAATAAAAATTATTCAAAATTATATAAAATTATAATTAAATATAATTTTTTTAAATATAAATAAACCTAACTCCCCCTTAATATAATCAAAAATTGTAGTGGGAACTAGTTTAGTGAAAATAACAGCTAATTTAAATTCAGTACTTATGAATTATGACAATATATCCTTTTTAATAACATTATATCTAAGAAAATGATGTCTATTATCAATATGCTTAGTTATCTAATGACATATATGATTTTGTAGAAATATTTATAGCACTTGTATTATCATATAAAAAAGTTTTATTTATAATATTTAGTTCAAAGTCCATATGAGTGTTTTTGATCCACAAAACATGGGCACAAAAACTGCCTAAAGATACATATTCTACCTCAACTATTGACAAAGCAACAAATTTTTGTTTCATACTAGACCATGGAACTAAATATTTTCCTAAAATGTGACAGGTTCTTGAGGTGATTTTTTATCTAATATACAACATCCTAAATCAGCATCTAAATATGAAATTAAATTTAAAAAATATGTATTTGGATAAAGAGGAGATTGAAAAAATAGCTACTTTTAAATATCTAAAAATTCTTTTGACAGTTGTAAGATTAGATTCCTTACAAGTTATTTGAAATCCTTCACAAAGATATACTGAGTACATAATATCTGGCCTTCTAGAAGTAAGATATAATAATCTATTATACATTCCCCTATGTAACTTGTTGTCCACTAGTTTTCCAGTTTCATGAAAATCATGGTTTATATTAGTACACATATGAGTTTTATATGTCTTGATGTTTTCAAGTCCATATTTATTTAGTAAATAAAAAATGTTTTTTCTTTGATTAAAAAAACTTCATAAGTTATTTTGATAGATTTTATCTCCTAAAAAGAAATTTAATTCTCCCACCACACTCATTCCAAATTCATATAGCATTAAATTTGAAAAATCGTGACAATTTTTTTGTTTATCCAAAAATTACATCATCAACATAAATTTTAACCAATAGAATTTTATAATATATCATTTTCTAGAAATGTGTTAGATATTCTATACTAACACTAAAATCATTGTTCAAATTTAAATAACGTAATCTCTCATACCAACCATTAAGTGCTTGTTTATGGCCATCTAGAGTATTATTATGTTTACAAACAATGTCTAGTTTTTGAGAATTTTCAAAACCAATAGGTTTCCCAACATAAATTTCCTCCATTAAATAACTATTTAAAAATTTATTCATAACATCCATTTAAAATAATTTAAAATTTATATTATATTTATAGGCTAAAAGGATCCTAATGGATTCTGATCTAGCTATAGAGAATAAGGTCTCATCATAATTTATACCTTCTTCCTAATTATATACATTGGCTATTAGTCTTACTTTATTTATAGTTATAACCCCTTTATAATATTGTTTATTTCTTAAGACCCATTTATTTCATGTAGCAGGCTAGTTTTTTGGTCATTCAAATAATTTACAAACGTCATCTATATTGAAATGGTTTAGTTTTTCATGAATTGATATCATTCATCTTTAATCACCTTAGGATTCATCTATTGAATTGGGTTCTAATTTGAATAGAATGGAAGAAAATTCAATTAGATTTCCAATATTTCTTATATTATTTATTCTTATGTATAAGTCTCCTATAAATTTTTATAAAGTGTGATTCTTTATTGTTCCTGACTATCTAGGTAAAACACTATTAGGTTTATCCGGGCAATGTTCTTTTGAACTGGAGTGAATTTTTTTTATATCATCTTCAAAATCATTTTATGTTCTCAATTATTATGTTATCATTAGAGTCAGATTCATCAATTTGATCTGTCCTTTTGTAAAAAGGGTCAGAATCACCAAATTTCACATGAACTGATTCTTTAACAATACTTGAATTATTATTAAAAACTTTATAAGCTTTGGATGTAAATGTATATCCTGTGAAAATGACTTCATTATATTTTCAATAAAATCTTCATAGATTATCCTTAGTGTTCAATTTTTATACCATGCATCCAAAAAAATTAAAATATATTACATTTGGTTTTCTATTATTCTAGAGTTCATAAGGTTTCTTTATGAAAATTGGTCTAATTAAAACTATATTCATTTTATAGTAGGTTATGCTTATAGGTTCTTACCAGAAATAGGTAGGAAGACTATATTAATTGAGCATAATCATATCCATTTCCAGAAGGCCTCAATTTCTTCTTTCAACAATTTGATTCTATTGAAGTCTTCTTAGTGCAGAGAAGGTGTTTTTAATACCTAAATTTGAGAAAATGTAATTTAATTCCAAATTATCAAATTCTAAACCATGATCACATCTTAATGAAATTATTTTAAAATCACTTTCATTTTGAAAGGCTTTGAAAAAAATATAGTAAATGATTCATTTTTATATTTTTGAAAAAAAATCCAAGTGAATATATAATAGTCATCAACTAAAACATATACATATAAATTACTAGCCAAAAAATATACTCATGAAGGACCAAAAATATCCATATGGATAAGTTTTAAAAGTTTCGATGTAGCAATTTTTTAATTGAATAGGCTGAAGATTTATTTTTCATGCAATGTTGACATGCATCAGAAAATCTATCACGATGAAATCTAAGGATAGGTAAATCATAAACTAATTGTTTCATAGGAAATTTAAGTCAATAACAAAAATTATAATGTCCTTGTATTCTATGCCAGATCCAAGATTCATTTATTTAAGGAGTTAAACAATTTACTTTTTTGTTTACATAAGGCATTTAGGTAATGGGTATAAACATTTTCTATTATAGGGGCTCTAAATTTTAGAAATTTAACTTTAAAAAAAACATCAGTTTTTAGAAAAACCAAAAAAATAACCATCATCACATTATTCAGAAATAAATTTCAAATTATTTTTTAATTCATGTAAATAATTTACTTTATTGATTGAGACAGCTTCTGGATCTCCTACAGTTCCAATACCAATAATTTTTATAATGGAATTATCACTAAATGTGACTAATCCAACATACTTTTGAGCTACAGTTTTAATGTTCGATGTGTTTCCACTCATATGCATGGAACAAAAATTATATATATACCATATTTATTTTCTACTTCTGTTACATGTTTCCTACAATGGAGTTTAAACAATGGTTGGTATTGGTACCCATATTCTCTTGTGTCCAACAATGTTAGCTAGTAGTGATCTGGGAATCTATATCTTCTTTGCTTTCTACAATCATTCGATTCAGATAAACTGTTTCAAATAAAGGCCTTTTTAATTACACTAGTATTTGGATTTCTTGAATAACAGTTTTTAGTTTTTTATCCATTTGTTCCACAGTAGTTTCAAGTTACAACTTTTGTATTTGGAACAATATATTTTTTATATATTTTAAGATTTCTCACTTTTACTACCTATTCCATGTCATTATTTCTTAATCACATTATTAAATATAATTTCATTTCATGTATTTTCTGATTTCTTTTAAAAATAGTGCTGCACTCTTTTAGGTTTCTACATCAACCTACAGTGTTTTGATCTTTGTTACACTGTTTTTTGTTTTTTAGGGATGTTATGTTTCTCAATTAAATCCGGATGTCATTTCAGAAAAGCTTATCATTCTCATAAAATTAAATTGTGAATATTTTTCTATGATTTATGATTCTTAAATAAGGAATCAGATTTTCCTTCTAGTATAATGGAGTAGGCTACTGGTTTTATATTTGAGTTGATAGGTTCAGATTCAGATTTGGAAGTGTAATAAGATTGTACCACATTATCTTTAGCCGTGAAGCACATGTTTTCTTTTAGATTTGATTCTTCTTTTTCTGAGATAGACTTTGATGAGTTTCTGGAGTCTTTAAAAACACTCCATGTAGCTTTCATTGCTCTTTTATCATTCTGTTCATAATAAGTATTTTTGAAAACCACCTTTTTCTTTTCTCATTTTAACAGAGTAAAATTATGTTGTATATTACAAATTTTCTTGAATTAATAGCATCTTACATCCTATGTATCTTTCTAACATTTCATGAATGATTTTTCAAATGCTTTATTCTTGGTATAAAATTTTCTAAATTTTCTGCCCATCTGTGCTAGTTCCATTTAGGAATTATATGAATCAGAACATTCTTCCTTTTTGATCTCTTGTTTCATATTTCTTCTATTCTTCTATGAGGTAAAATTAAATCAATATTTTTCCTTTTTATGATGAAATTATGCTCATTAGCTTCATCTTCCATCTCAGTTTCTTACATCTCCAGGGTCTCAATCAATTCCCTCATATGAAAATTTTTAACAAGAGGTGATTTCCTAATGGATGTTGATTTCCTATTCCATCTAGTTGGTAGTACTATAAGTACAATCAAGGATTGATATATTTGTTTTATAAGATCTCCCAAGGCAGTAACACTGCTGATTATCTCAGTGATCTTTCCATTAATTTTAGGGATGATTTTTCCAACAATAATTATAAATGTATCAATTTTCATCTTTTTTGTATCATACAAAATTTTAATAACATTTTTAGTTCATTAATAAGAAAATAAAATTGTCCTCCACATCTCATGAGTATTTGGGAATTGAGATACTCGATTGAATTCATCAAGTCCAAGACTATAGATGATAGCATTTAAAACTTTTGAATTCATTCCATACATTTCTTCAACAGGTTCACTCAATGTTTCAGGATTTTCAGGAATTTCATAAGGATTAATAACTTTTTTATTAGACATTGTTTCCATGTTTCTTCAAGTATATGCTAATCGTCAATTTACAACATTCATAGTTTTTACCATTGAAGTACATAGCTCAAAATATTGAGATTACCTCTCGTGTATCATCCATTTAGATCACTCTATAATCCTTTACCTTCAGTTTTCTATAGATTTTACAAAATCCTAACCTAATATAACAATTTCTGGATAAAGTAATATGAAATATACATTTGGGGGTGAATTATGTCACTAATAACTTATTCGATAAACAACGATGACAATCAATTCTGACCTTTTATCTTTATCAGATTATTTGGGTTGCGTAAATAAATAGATATCAGGATGCAATGATTTATAGTGGTTCAGGCCCCAAAGATACCCTAGTCCACTATACCAATGCTCATACCAACGAGATAAGAGATTTTCATTAGTCAGTCCTCTTTTCACAAGACCATCCACAACTGAGTGCAAGTAGTTGATGCCTTTACAATTTCAGGAAAAAATAGATCCCTCTGGTTCAAAACACCTAACAAGTAAAAATATCTTAGTAAGAGAAGCTGGTACTCAAAATAATAGAGTATTTTTTTTAAAATGCATTCTAGTTGTACATCATAGTCACATTAGTACACAATTGATAGAAAATGGATTGTCATCTTCAGAAAGAATGTTCTTCAAGTAAGAGGTGTTATGAATCGATCCGATTAGAATTTTGATCATAAAATGAAATCAGAAACTTATCACCAGTAGACATAAAATTTGTATTCAACATGGAATAGGTAAATCTTCATCATTTCTCATTATGATATATAACATTATTTTATCGTTCTTTTTAGTAGCATATCTATAAAATATTATTTTAAAGAATTAGTGTATTTCTATTTTTTGTGAAACTCAAATATCTCCATATTTGAATCTTGTAATTTTCGTTAATTCAAGAGATATCATGTTACTTCTCTTATTTGAAAATTCAAATACAATAGAATATATAGAATAATGATAGAGCCTTATTATTAAATATAGATCCACAAAAGTCACATGAGATATCACAATATTCAAATGTTTGAATAATAGAGCAGTAGTAAGATATCTTAATAATCAGGAAGAAATCCGTATATTAAATGGATCCTTTGAATCACATATAAACAGAATTAAATTATTTAAAGTTTCACATTAAAATCTGGCTTTTAATCGAGATTGAAGTTAGAATGATATTATGAAAAGAGTTTTGTATGAAAAATTCTCAAATTCAAATCACTAAATCTTGAAGAAGTCAAATGTAAGGTTCCAAACGTAAGGATTATTAAAATTTTAAGGATTACGATACATAATTTTGTCATAGACTTTAAAATGTATGGTATATGATCCATTAATTTCATTACCTTAGAACGTAAGATATATGATCCATTCTTTTTGATAAAATGTATGGTTCATTACAAAAGTATGGTTGGTGATCCATAATCTTGTGAACAAATGTATGTTTCCATTCATACATAGGGTTCTTCATCAATATGATTATCATATAAAAACATAAGGTTCCTTCCTAACATAATGTTCTTTTATCATACATTTCTTTCAACATAATGCTGATTAACCATTCTTTTCTAAACTCATGTAATATAAATGTTGGATATAATCCTTTAACTACGCTCACCAACGTATGGTATGACCACTATTTTCAGAACATGCTGAATAGATTTCTGAACACTTTAAAAAATATTTCACACTAATTATTTTTTTTAATATTATTGAAAAATGGGGAAAAATAATATTAATTTCTTGGAATTTACATAATGTAATATCAAAAAAATAAATAATAAGGTTATTTGTGACCATCTAAATAATCATAAAAATATAAGGGACTGTTGAATCGATACATGGTCAACAAATTATTTGTATTCACTATAAATAAAAATAAACCAATAAAAAAATATATGATATCAAAAATTCTTTTCTCAAATAATCATACAAGGAAAATATCAGGAAATATAATTTTAACTCAGGGAATGAAAAATGGGTTAAGAAATTCCCATACATTTTCTTTGACTCATCTCATATGTTATTTATCGTCACGAAAAAAAAATAGTTTACATATTTTCATTCATAAAAACCATTATAATGATTATTTTTCTTTTTATATGACTTTTATCACATCATAAAAATTACATAATTATTTATGTTCACAATATGCATTTCATCAGTATTCATAACTCTAGAAGAAAATAAACTTCGTATATTGTCTATTGTCCATGATATCATAAGACATTAATCTAAAAAATATAAAACATGATTTAAATATAATACATATTCATTATATAATTATTTATGTCATTCATTTATGAAAAACTAAAAACACTATTCACGGAGACAGATGGTTGAATGTAAAGATGAACAATATTTTCATTTTTCTTATCGTATTGACAAAATGAAATTAATGGAAATGATTGTAAATATGTATAAATATATAATATAATTATAGAATCATTACTATTTAATTTAAGTAATATTTTTTCCAAAAAAATACATAATAAATTCCATGTGACGTGTGAACGAATCTTAACATTTTGAGGAGGCGGTAGCCTAGACGTCCCCAAACAATGTTATCGTATAACCACGATATGGAAAGCATGAATGTATGTTTAATATAAAATTTTCTGAATAATAAATAGTATATTATATAAATAATAATATAATATTTTACAATAATTTTTATTAAGACTAGCTATAAAGGTGGTAATAGAAAAAGAACAAAAACAATATTCACGGAGGTGATTAACTGGCATAACATGGACAACACATTGGTTTAATTTAATAAGAGGATGTGAGAAATAATGTGGACATGAGATATTCCATTAGAAATATAAAAATATAGTGTATAAATTATTCTAGATTTATAATTCATTCATGGATGAAGGAGGTGTGTAGCAAGTAGAAAAATAAAATAAATTAAGAGATGTTATTTTAGAAAAATACATCTTGAATATCCCCTCCATGAAAGACCCATTTGGAATTTGGAATTTTTATTTTGGTCATAAAAGTATCACTTCGACATTGGGAGAGTTTGGATTAGTTGTATTTGTAGATATTTTATGAGCTACAAGAATTTTTGGGTCAAAATGGGGACATGAGGTGTGGTATTTATACTTGAGGAGAGGTGGGATCAAGTGATTATTTTAATTATTAGTTTATATTAAAAGCTATCCACATTGAGGTATCAGTAATTTTAAATAATTATAAAATAATTTACTATTATTTAGGTTTGTGAGTGTTGAGAAACACATAATTCAACGTTCATATATTTCAGTTTTTTCTATGGTAATATTTTACCTTTAAACTTTAACCCTTTCCACGATTTTACCTATGCAACCGTAAATATTTTTTTACCATGGTAGCTTTTTTATATGTCAAAATTAAATTGAGAATAAAACCATATTTTTACCTTATTTTTCTATATATTTATTCAATTTTACCAATTTCAATTCAACATTTTTGGGAAAAATATCTAAAATTAATTCCATATTCAAAACTAAAAAATAGTGTTTTAATGTGAAATGTTTACAGATTGAATTGTTTTTATGTCTATTTAAAATTTCAAAATTGATTAAAATGAACATAATTATATTAATTATACCACATAGTTTAATTACATCCAAAAACCAATTAAAAAGGCTATATTACTATATAAATAAATTAGATATAAAAAATGTTTTGAATTAAAATGCAGAATTTTTACTATTAATAAAAATGAATTTTATAAAAATATACTAAACATTTATCCAAATTAAAAACAATTTCCCATGATTCCAAAATATAAGTTTATGATTTCAAATATTACTTATAAAAATATCAAAATAATATTTAAATATGTTCTCCATCAAAAAGTGACAAAATTACCATTTTTATGAAAAATACTCCTTTTATCCGAAAACATTGAATGTGTTCTTATGTCATGTTTAGAAAACATATCTGATGAATATTAAACATTAAATTTAATATATTACATATAAATTTCACTAATAAAACAATAAAAGGGTTATTTTATTATTTATAAATTCACTTATTAATGTTTAAATAGTATTTTAGGAAAATATTTTATTTTCTAAAAATGGGTTTTATATTTTTTTAATTAATTGTGCACAAAATAAATAATTATTAACATGTGCAATAAATTTGTTTCCTAATTCAATTAAAGATATTTATTCACACAATTTTATCACTTATTTTATGGAATAATAATATTTACTTGTTTTCTTATGTTCGATGTGTCGTATCATATACAATATCGAACATAGTGTCTTTTTTTAAAAAACATGGTACGTTACAAAATAAATTCATTATAAATAAGCACATATATATCTTATAACAATCAAACATAGACATTATTCAATTAGTAATTTGAAATAAAATCTTTATATTATGATTTCTTCATTTCAATCATTCTAATAAATTGTCTATCGATGGGTTTGGTTAATGGACCGATTTACTCTTCAAAAAAACCCATAAAGGAAATAAAATTCATTGATACCAGGATTTAAATTCCATACACAAAATAATTTTAAATAAAATATTATTTTTTAATATAACCTTTTAATTTTTCAATTATTTTAATTTATCATTAAGATATGTTATTTTAAAAAAAATCATGAATATTATTTAAACCTAAATCATTATTAATTAATATTTTTATATATTTAAAAGTTTATTTTTCCTAGAATAATTAAATTTATTATTGTTATTATTGAAAATTGATATTCACTACATTACTTTTTAGAACCACCCTCAAACATATAATTTATAATTTATTAATAAATATTTAAGTTGATTTACAAAAATAATTAAATTTTACATGAAATTAATTTTATTCATTAAATTTAAATTTACTACAGGTGAAAATATTTTTCATAGAGGAATGAAATTTAGACCAAGGTTTTTTTGAAATGATAACTCTAAAACGGATTTATTTGTTACCTAATAGTAATTCAAATGATATCCACATTTAATAATTAGTGATATAATAGATAACTATATTGCAAAAATCATAAAGATAATGTAATGAAAAATTTGTAGTTGAATTGGAATAGTTTTTCATTGGTTATAATTTAATATTTTTCCTTGGTTAATTGAATTATATTAATTGAATCTCTTCTCTCTAGTTTAAGTGAATTACTAAATTTATTCAATTAGGATTTGTTTTAGTTAAGAGCTAAAATTGTCAAAATTATATTGTGGATATATTTTTTATACTGATAAATATATTCCATTGAAAATAATATAATATTAGATTGAAATGGGGAAAAATATTTTATAAATAAAATACAACTATGTTTCTATTTCATTCATTGATTTTAGACCAAACCATCAAAATTAACTCTATAAAAAGGATAATGTTTTCTAAATATTTATATATAACAAGAAGAAATAAAATTTTTAAAGTAATGTATAAAATTTCAAGGGATACATGTTTTTTATATTTCACATTTCACTTACTAGCACAAACATTAGTCCAATCACTGTGTGTAGAAGGATTATCACTTAAAAAATGAGATTAATATTTAGATACTCTTTTTTGAATAATTCTTTAATTCAATGTATAATTTTTAATTTTTTCTGTTTCAGGAAAAGAAGATATTTAAATAAAACCTATAAGGTTTTAGGATGGTTCTCTATTACAGGGTTTTTGTTAGAAAAAAGTATTGATAACGACACCCATGGAGATAATATTTTTAAATATGGGTGCCCCAGTTAATCAATATTAATTCTAAATACTATTAAAAAATAAGGGCTCTTATATTTTTCTAAAAACATTATTTCCCCTCCCATTATTTTTTATTGTACATTTCATTATAGCACAAAAATAATACTACGATTGGATCCTAAATTACTATTTCATCCAGGGAATATTTTTTAGTTGAAATGAAGAAAACTATCTTACACATTGACCTGATCAGAAGAAATCAATAATTTCTCTATAAATGATTTGATGAGAAATTTATTTCCCAAAATACGGTTGAAAAAAATATAGTAAATAAGTAGTTTATGTTCATTCCTGTAACACCCTGATATTCTATGAGAAATATTTTTTTTACGTCTTATGTTATAAGCAACACAAAATGAATCTATCGTTACACACAACACTAGCCTTCCTTGCATTATACTCAAGAGCAACCTTCCTCGATAGCATGTCTTGTACGCAATATCGAGTTTCACTAAACAACGATATGTTATTAAAATATTATATAAACTATCTGTTATGAATATTAATACCCAATTTTTGAAATTTGATAAATTTTATCATTCAAAATGGACTTAATTATTGGATTAGGAATATCAAAATTAGCCTAGGGTGAAATTTTGGTATTTTTCTGAAAACTTTCAATTTTTGATGAATAGGGAAAACAGTAGGTTACTATTTAAAAATGGACTTTTTATTTAAATAATTATTTATTTTAATTGAATTTATTTTAGGATAAAATTGGTAAATAATACCTATATAAGTTCAATGTAATTCATTGGACTCATTTTATAATAATTTTAGATATATAAAAATTTTATTGAACTTTTCACCGTCTTTTACACATCTCCTAAGATAATTTGCAAATGTACATAAAACGTAATTTTACCACTTCTATGAGTGAAATTTCAAAAATCCGAGAGACAACGTTAATATCAAGGAGTAAAATATTGTTCAATAAGATAAAAATAATTTTTGGTGAATAGTAAGGTTTTACTTTTATTTACCACGGTTAAAAGTAAATGAGGTAATTAAGGGTAAAAATGATATTTTTATTACCGTAACACATGTCATAATTCTATTGGATAAGCTTAATTAGACCAAAAACATCCTTAGGAATAAAATATTACCCTTTAGGTCCACTTCGATTAGATTAGGACATTTATTATTATTTTATTTAAATAATTGTTAAGATAGTTAAAATCAAAATTTAATAACTAAAAACATTTTAATGTCAGGATATATATAAGAAAAATTAGACTATAAATATTCATTAAAATCTAAAAATATTTTCTACATAACGGTATTTTATTTATAATTTTTATACATTAAATAATTTAATTTATTTATGACACAATGATGATGTATTAATTACCTTATTTATGAAATATTAACATAATTGATATTATAAATACCCAAATAAATGTAATCTGAGGCTTTTTATGAATTAAAATAATTTAATAGGTTAATATGACATGTTAGTATTGATTAAATTAACTTTTTTAAAACTAATCATGCTTTTGTGACATTTACCAAAAAACCAATTACCAAATAGTGTCAAAATTGACATAAAATAGTTTATAAAACAAATATTATATTATTAATAGTTATTATATTCCTAAAAATCTACGGTTATTCCAAATTACATAGATAAGGTTATATATATTAATAATTATCCACTTGGGGTTCGTTTGGCTTAATATAGTAATTTTATTAAACATATTGTGTAAGAAAACAAGAAGATGCAGTAAAAGTTAAAATATTTAACTTAGAGTTAAATCTAAATGATAAGCTTAAAATTGTAACGTAAAATCATCTAAAACCTATTTTTTGAGCGTATTTCTACCCATCCCCACATAATATTCAAAATAAATCAATTTTGAGATATTGAGAACCGAATATGACTTTATTATAAAATAATATTTTAATTTTTTCCAAAGGTGCCCCTCTCCTCCCTTATAAAAGGGAACCTCATCCCTCTCCTACTCACACCATTTTGAGCCTTCATGCTCCGCCAAACCCTACCCATTTATATTATCAACTTTCCTAGAAAATTACAAGATCTCCTGGTCTACTTCAAAGACCAATTTTAGTTCCCTAAGAGGAGGTTTCAAAGAGGCGTGTCGAAGAAGATGTAATATCTGTTACCAATTCTTTAAAATTTATTTATTCTTCTACATCCTCTTATTTTTTTGTTTCATTATGAAGTAATAACATCAGTATCACTACTATACTGATATGTTAATATAAATATGAAACAACCATATTTCGTATTCTAACAATCTTATGGAAAACAAAATCATTGTGTGTGCGTACGTACAGAATATCGTCTCCACACCATGGTTTAATCTGTTTTCCACCACCACCATACTTGGATGGGTATAATGGTGTAAATAATAACTATATATGATTATTGTAAAGTGATATTTATTCTTAAATATTATACATACACTTCAATACAATTCATGATCATGGGAACGATATCATCGCTCGTGCGTACGTACGGCCTACCGTCTCCACGATGTGATGTGACTTGTTCTATATGATCTTCATTGAATAATGATTATATAAATGAATTGAATGAATAAATATGATATATATTACACAAATACAATTCTGTAAATGAGGTACCTATAACCTAAAAAATATGAATAAGAATTTATTCGACAAAACATGCATAAGAACATAAAGCGATGAACACCCGAATAACAAGTAGCAATGAAATATTACTAATAGAAAGATACGAATATGAAAAATATGATATCATAACAATGAATATGATTATGTAATAATTCAATGAAATTATTTAAATCATTATACATGAGGTTTAGAAATGTACGAAGAAAATTAGACCTAATATAAGGAAAGATCTCACAATCTCATTTTTATCCGAGATTGTTTATACTTCAAAATTTAATGGGGAATATTTATCATCCACATCAATGTTTACTCAATATTTAATATTATTTCTATCCTCCTACAATTTCTTAAATCCCATTTTACCTGTTGGTGAATTTCAAAAAAATATATGAAAGGAATCTTTTGTCGTTTTCAGTACGAGATACTTTTTGACTTTTTGGCCAAAGTATGACAAGAATGTTTTTTTACTTATATGAAAAGAATGGATTTTTTTTGATTTCAGAGAACATTATTTCCATGAAGCTTGCATTATAATTTTTCATTTTTATTTTTAATTATCATATTTTAGTTTAAAATTTTATGACATGTTACGAAAGGAAAAATATTTTTGAAGTAGAAAGGATATATTCCTCAAGAATGGAGTTCAAGTGTTTTATCAAAATTATTTTCCATATAAGATAATATAGGGTTCTGTTTCTATCCCTATTATTACATTTACTTGATTATTTTATGATGGAATTATTTTTATGAATTCCTTTTATGGATTATGTTATGATGGCATGATGTTTATGAATCCCATTTTTATTATATGGGTTATGATATGATGTATGATTAATGATTTTGTGGCACACATAAGAATGGTTTCATTATGAGATGGGTGGGACCTATATCTCCCTCTAATGCATTGGGTAAAGATTTATACCTCGTGAGATAGACATGGATGGAATGGCAAGTTAATCTGGTTCAGTGATACAGGACTGGAACGAGGAGTGAACTCGGTTCAGTAATGGACTTTGTCCGCTATGATGGTCTTGGAAAATATCCTTGACTAATATGAAATGATTTCCTATGATTATGTGTGTATGTCACAAAGTTTCAAGTTTTATGCTATGATTATTGAGATTACGTTTCACTACTATGATTTATACCATGTTAGGATATTATGATCCTTTTTGCAGGTTAAGATTTTCAAAATATTATGTTCTTATGAATATGATATGATTGAAATTTCTTTGTTTACCCTTACTGAGCATTTGAGCTCACCTTTTTGTATTTTTTCTTTTCCCCAGGTCAGGAAGAAGGGTATTAAGTAGGATATGCCAAAAGAGACTCTAGATATGATGAAATAAATGGGAGACAATGTAGATGATTTATGAACCAGATTTTTATGGTTCCTAGTTTCTAAAGACACTATACCTATACGGTCCTATCATGGCTTTGTTATATGTTGTAATAAGTATGCTTCAATTCTAAAGTAATAACCATGTATGTAAAGTATGGGTCATTATAGTTGGTATCAGAGGAAAGGTATAGTCAACCTTTGGAAACTATGTTGTGAATGCCTTATTAAGAACTCTAAGGATATGTCTATGCATAGAACACAATTTTAGTGTTTTAGAAATGTCCATGAACAACCTATGATAAGAACTAAAATTTTATTCTTGATTATGTGGTTTTCCTGTTATGATTTGTGTTTCTCAGACAATGCTTCTTTGTTTTAGTTAATGGCTGGAACCTGAAGGAATTGTGTTAATGTTGTATTCGATGGGAAATGCAATGATTTTCCCCTTGAGTAACCAAACGTTGTGGGAGATGGAATGGAAAATCGGTTAGCCATGCTCACAAAACATTCTCAAGCTATTAATCATGCAGGAATTCCAAACGAGCAATGGAATGAGCAACATTCTGTTGAATCCTTCATGAGGCAACGTCTACATTCATTCAGCGGGTCTTATGATCTATTAGTGGAAGAACAATGGATTAGTACCACTGAAATGATATTTTCTGTTCACCAATGTTCTGAACATGATAAAGTCATCTTAGCAGTATATTGTTTGGAAGGTGAACCTGATCAATGGTGGAATATTATTAAGAATATAAGGAAAAGGGATGAAATTGAGTCCATGGAATGGGATGAGTTCAATAACTTATTTTTCAATAAGTACTTCCCTCGTATTCTTCGAACAGTGCTGGAGAAGGGGTTTCTTGAACTGAAGCAAAAGGATGATGAATCGGTTGGTACCTACGAAGAAAATTTTACAAGACTTGCAAGGTACGCTTTCGAAATTATAATCCAACCTGATAGTAAGATCGATCAATTCATTAGTTCCTTAAAAATAAGTCTTTGAGGGGTGTTAGCCATAAGGGACTTCAATAGATATGAGGAAATTTTTTGATGTGCTCTCATGGTTGAGATGGGGATTGGAGTAAGCCATCAGTCATATGGGTTTGATAAGAAGAGGAAAATGGAATTCAAAGGAAAATTTAAAGACCACGCTGAAATGAAGATGAGTTCTGCCTTATGCCCAAAGTGTGGAAATAAACATGGAGGGAATTGTCTTAAAGGGATAAGTAAATGTTTTAAGTGTGGAAAAGAAGGTCATCAGGCAGTTGATTGTCGAAATAATGGGAAGAAGATGTCTAATGAAGCGAATAATGAAATGGATGCACAGAATACACCTCATACACTTCAATGTTTCAAGTGCAAGGAAATGGGGCATTATGAAAATCAATTCCATAATCCAAGGGTTGTTGATGATGATTGACGTCAACAAACTATTAAGTCCAAAGACAAATGAATGTCACATGAGATTTCTATCAGCGAGGTGGAGTATGATAACGAAGAGGTGAAAGGTACACTTACCATCCACTCTAAAGTAAAAAATGTTTTATTTGATTCTAGATCCACCAACTCATTTATTTCTGATGAAGTTTTTAAGGGTATCGCCATATTACCTCAGCAGATAGATATTGAGATAGTTGTGACAACCCCTAATGGCACAACAGTCGCTTCAAAAGTTTACAATACTTCGTTGATTGATGTTTGTGGGAAAGTGCTTTTTCAAATCTTGTGATCCTTCCTATAGTGTAATTTTATGTGATTCTTGGCATTGATTGTCTTTCATTATACGGATCTCATATCAATTTCAAATGAAAGGAAATCACATTTAATATTCTCGATTAATTTACTATCATCTATCGATGCAAGGATGAATATAACCTTCCAGTGGAAATTTCTTCCATCTTATGGGTCTTGATTTCAATTGATGAAGGTTATTTATCTCAAATGGTTGGAGAGAAAATCATGATTAGGTATATTCCCATTTTATGAAAGTTTGATGATGTCTTTCTGGAGGAATTTCCAGGTGTTCCACAAAATCAGGAAGTTGATTTTTCAATAGAACTCATACCTGGTGCTATGCCTATTTCAAAGACCCTATATAGAATGGTCCCAATTGAGTTACAGGAATTGAAGAAGATACTCCAAGGGAATATTGATAAAGGATTCATACTCCCTAGTGCGACACCTTGGTGAACACATGTTCTATTTATTAAGAAGAAACATGGATCAATGAGACTCTACAATGATTATCAAGAACATAACAAGATCTCAATCAAGAACAAATATCCTCTCCCGCGCATTGATGATGTGCTTGACCAACTACGTAGAGCTCAATACTTTTCCAAGATTGATCTCCGTTCATGGAATCATTAATTAAGGGTCAAAAAAGGATATACCAACGACGGATTTCCATACAAGGTATGGACACTGAATTTATAGTGATGCCATTTCGTCTTACTAATGCCCCTTTTATCTTCATGGATCTCATGAATAGAGCCTTTTGAGACTATCATAATCAGTTTGTGGTAGTCTTTATAGACGATATTCTTTTCTATTCAAAGAGAAAGGAAAACAAGAAGATCACTTGAGAATTGTATTAAGGACCCTAAGAAAGGAGAATATTTATGCCAAATTTTCCAAGTGTGAATTTTGGATTCAAAAAGTTACATTTTTGGGACACATGGTCCCAAAATATGGGATATCTGTGGATCCAGAAAAAAAGAGGTTATTGAATGATGGTCAAGACCAACGACAGTAACTGAGATTGGATGCATTCTTGGTCTGGATGGATATTATTGACATTTTGTGAAATATTTTTCAAGGTTATCTAATCCACTCACCAGGTTGAATCGAAAAAGGAGTTAAGTTCGTTTGGACGAAGGAGTGTGAAGAGAATTTCAAAGAGTTAAAATGAAGGATATCCAGTGCCCCTGTTCTCACACTATCGTGTAGTAGAGAAAGGTTTTTGATCTATCGTGATGCATCCACGAAGGGACTGGGGTGTGTTCTCATGAAAAATGATATGGTGATAGCTTATGCCTCAGGACAGTTTCAAATCCTTGAGAAAAATTACTCAACTCATGATTTGTATTTAGTCGTAGTAATATTTGCATTAAAAATATGGAGGCATTATATATATGGGGAAAAGTGTGATATTTATACTAATAATAAAAGTTTAGAGTATATGTTCATAGAAAAGGAGATGAATATGAACAAAAGAAAATGGTTGGAGTGGATTAAGGATTATGACTGCTCAATTCATTATCACCTTAGTAAAGAAAACAAGGTGGAAGATACATTAAGTCTACAAGACCATGCTAGCTTATCCATGATCAGGATCACAAAAGATCCAATATTTATGGATTTACAAAGGATAGATTTTGGGATTATAATGGAAGGGGGAAAATCTTATCTTTCTCAAATGAATGTTCAACCATCTATACATGTGAAGATTAAAGAGGCACAAAAAGAAGATGTAGAGTTACACAAGGAGGTGTGAAATGTTCCTGAATTCATCCTTGATTGTGATGGGATAATAAGGATCATGAATAGAGTTTGTGTTCCTCCCATCCCAGAATTAAAGAAGGAACTGCTAGATGAGGCTCATAGTTCTTAATTCTCTATTCATCCTGGAAGCACGAAGATGTATAGGGACCTGAAAGAGTACTTATGTAGGGATAGCATGAAAAGAGATGTTGTTGAATATGTCTCTCGATGTTCGGTTTGTCAGCAAGTTAAAGTTGAGATACAGAAGTCTAAAGGGATGTTACAACCATTACCCATACCCGAATGGAAATGGGAAAACATCATTGTGGACTTTGTCACCAGATTTACTAAAACATCCAAAGGCAATAATGTTATCTGGTTAATAGTTGATCATCTTATGAAGTCGGCACACTTCATTGCTATTAGAGAAGATTTATCTCTAGATCAGCTTGCCAGGATATATGTAAATGAAGTGGTAAGATTTCATGGAGTACCACTTTCCATTATATCTGATCGAGATTCAAGGTTTGACTCGATGTTTTGGCGAAGTCTTCAGCATACTATAGATACAGAGTTGAGTTTCAGCATTTCATATCATCCTTAGATAGATGGTCAGTCTGAGAGGACAATTAAAACTCTAGAAGATATGTTAAGAGCATTCTCTATGGATTTCAAAGGTGGTTGGAATCAACATCTACCTTTGGTGGAATTTTCTCATAATAATAGCTTTCACTCTAGTATTAAGATGGATCCATATGAAGGTCTCTATGGAATGAAATGCAGGACTCCAACTTGATGGGATGAAGTTGAGGAAAGAAATCTAATAGGACCTGATCTTATTGATGAGATGGCAGAAAAGGTCAGATCAATTTAATAACACATAGGAGCAGCTCAGAGTCGACAAAAAATTTATGCCGACAACCGAAGAAAAGACCTAGAGTATGAAGTGGGTGACAAAGTATTCTTACGAATATCTCCATGGAAGAGAGTAATGAAATTTGGAAAGAAGGGAAAGTTAAGCCCTAGTTGTATCAGTCCTTTCGAAATACTGGATCGTGTTGGGAAGGTAGCTTACCGATTGGATCTTCCCCCAAATCTCTCTCAAGTTCACGATGTGTTCCATGTATCTCTCCTGAGAATGTACATACCCAATACTTCACATGTACTAAGCTCAGAAGTTGAACCATTGGAGAAAGATCTTTCCTATAAAGAACATCCAATAAAGATTCTGGAACGTAGCAAAAAAGTTCTATAGAAAAAGACCACTCACTTGGTGAATGTTTTATTGAGGAAACACCAATTAGAAGAAGCTACATGGGAGCTTGAGGATATGATGAGATAGAGGTATCCTCATCTGTTTGTTGCAATGTGATGAATTTTGAGGGCGAAATTCATTTTAAGGGGGGTAGAATGTAACACCCTGATATTTTATAGGAAGTATTCTTTTTATGTCTTATGTTTTACGCAACATCAAAAGAATCTTTTGTTACACACAACACTAGCTTGGCATGAGTTATACACAAGATAAACCTTCCTCGATAGGGTGTGTTGTACGCAATATCAAGTTTCATAAACAACAATATGTTATTAAAATATTATATAAAATGGCCATTATGAATAGTAATACCCACTTTCTGAAATTTTATAAATTTTATCATTCAAAATAGACTTCATTTTTGGATTTGGATTATCAAAATTAGCCAAGGGTGAAATTTTGGTATTTTTCTGAAAACTTTCAATTTTTGATGAATAATGAAACACTGGATTAATATTTAAAAACCAAAATTTTATTTAAATAATTATATACTTTATTTAAATTTATTTCAGGTAAAAATTGATACATAATACCTATATAAGTTCAGTGTAATTCATTGGATTCAATTGATAATAATTTTAGATATATAAAATTTTTATTGAACTTTTCACCGTCTTTTACCCATCTCCTAGGAGAATTTGAAAATGTACATAAAACGTAATTTTACCTCTTATGTGAGTGGAATTTCAAAAATCTGAGAGACACGGTTAATATCAAGGATTAAAATGTGGTTCAAAAAGGAAAAAATATTTTTTGGTGAATAGTAACTTTTTACTTTTACTTATCACGGTTAAATGTAAATAGGGTAATTAAGGGTAAAAATAATATTATTATCACCCTAAAAAATGTTTTAATTCTATTTGATAACTTTATTTTGAACAAAACAACCTTAGGTATAAAATATTACCCTTTAGGTCCACTTGGATTAGATTAAGAAATTTATTATTATTTTATTTAAAGAAGTGTTAAAATAGTTAAAATCTAAGTTTAATAACTAAAAACATTTAAATATGGGGTTATACTTAAGATAAATTCAACTATAAATATTAATTAGAAATTTAAAAATATTTTCTACATAATGTTATTTTATTTATAATATTTAGACATTAAATAAGTTAATTTATTTATGACACAATGATGATGTAGTAATTACCTTATTTAGGAAATATTAACATAATTGATAATATAAAAACCCAAATAAATGTAATTTTAGACTTTTAATGAATTAATCTAATTTTATAAGTTAATATGACATGTTAGTATTGATTTAATTAACTTTTATATAACTAATCAAGCTGTTATGATTTTTACAAAAAAAAAATCAATTACCAAAAAGTGTCAAAATTGACATAAAATAGTTTTTAAAACAAATATTATATTATTAATTGTTATTATATTCCTAAAAATATAAGGTTCACAAACATAACATATATAAGGTTATATATAATAATAATTAACCACTTGGGGTTCATTTGTATTGTTATAGTAAGTTTATTACCCATATAGTATAAGAAAACAAGAAGACACGGTAAAAGTTAAAATATTTAACTTACAGTTAAATCTAAATGATAAGGTTAAAATAGTAACCTAAAATGGTCTAAAAACTATTATATGAGAGTATTTATACCCATCCCCACTTTATCTTTGAAATAAATCAATTTTCACCTATTGAAAACCGAATATGACTTTATTATAAAATAATATTTTAGGTTTTTTCAAAGGTGCCCCTCTCCTCCCTTATAAAAGGGCACCTCCTCCATCTCCTCCTCACACCATTTTGAGCATTCATGCTCGGCCAACCCCAGACCATTTCCCTTATCAACTTTTCTAGAAACATAATAGAGGTCCTGGTCTTCTTCAAAGACCAATTTTAGTGCTCTAAGAGGAGGTTTCAATGAGGCGTGTCGAAGAAGAGGTAATATTCGTTACCGATTAATTCAAATTTATTTCTTCTTATACTTACTCTTAATTAGTTATTTCATTATGAAGTAATAAAATATGTATCACTCATATAGTGGTATGTTATTATAAATATTAAACAACCATATTTCACCTTCTAACCATCCTATGGAAAACGAAATCACCGCGCGTGCGTACGTACGGAATACCATCTCCACGCCATGGTGTAATATGTTTTCCACCACCACCTTACGTGGATGGGTATGATGGTGTAAAGAATAACTATATATGATTATTTTAAAGGGATATTTATTCTTAAATAGTTTCCATACACTTCAATACAATTCCACTATCATGGGAACGATATTATCGCTCGTGCGTACGTACGGCCTACCGTCTCCATGATGTGAAGCGACTCGTTCTACATTATACTCATTGAATAATGATTATATAAATGAATTTAATGAATAAATATGATATATATTACACTAATACCATTATTGAAATTATTCATCTATAACCAAAAAAGTGGAATAATAATTTATTTGAAAAAATATGCATAAGAACATAAAGCAATGAACACCCGAATAACAAGTAACAATTAAATATTACTAATAAGAAGATAAGAATATAACCATATATGATATCATAACAATGAATATGATTAATTAATAAGTAAATTAAATTATTTAAATCAATATACAGGAGGTTCAGATACGTACGAAGAAAATCTGACCTATGGTAAGGAAGATCTCACAATCTCATTTTTATCCAAGATCGTTTATAGTTTAGAATTTACTGGGGCATATTTATCATCCACATCCAGGTTTCTTAAATATGTAATATTATTTCAATCCTCCTAAAATTCATTAAATCCAATTTTACCTATTGGTTAATTTTAGTAAAAGATATTAAAGTAATACTTTGTCGTTTTCAATATGAGATATTTTTTGACTTTTTCGGCCAAAGTACAAGAAGAATGTTTTATTAACTTATACGACATGAATGGATTTCTATGATTTCAGAGAACATTATTTCCATGAAGCCTAAATTATAAGTTTTCAAGGTTATTTTTAATTAAATTCTTTTAGTTTAAAATTGAATGACATATTAAGAAATGAAAAATATTTTTGAAGTAGAAAGGTTATTTTTCTCAAGAATGGAGTTCAAGTATTTTATCAAAATTATTTTCCATATTTGATAAAATCTGGTTCATTTTCTATCCCTATTATTACATTGATTTAATTATGTTATTATGGTATTATTTTTATGAAGTACTTTTATGTATTATGTTATGATGGCATGATGTTTATTAATCAAATTTTTATTAAATGGGTTATTTTATGTAGTATGATTAATAATTTTGTGGCACACATAATAATGGTTTCATTATGAGATGGGTGGGACCTATATCTCCCTCCAATGCATTGGTTAAAGATTTATATCTCATGAGGAAGACATGGTTGGAACGACAAGTTAATCTGGTTCAGTGATACATGACTTGAACGAGGAGTGAACTCAGTTCAGTAATGGACTTTGTCCGCAATGATGGTGTTGGAAAAAATATTTGACTAAGATGAAATGAATTTATATGATTATGTGTGTATGCCACAAAGTTTCATGTTTTAATCTATAATTATTGGGATTACATTTCACTATTATGATTTATACCATGTTATTATATTATGATCCTTTTTGCAGGTTAAGATTTTGAAAATATTATGTTATTATAAATATGGTCTGATTCATATTTCTTTTGTTTACCCTTACTGAACATTTGAGCTCACCCTCTTGTATGTTTTCTTTTCCCTAGGTTAGGATGAAGGGTATTAAGTAGGATATGGAAAAAGGGGCTCTAGATATTATGAAATAAACTAGAGACAATGTAGATGATTTATGAACCAGTTGTTTATGTTTCCCAGTTTCTAAAGACACTATACCTATACGGTCCTATCATGGTTTTGTTATATGTTGTAATAAGTATGATTCAATTCTGATGTAATAACCATGTATATAATTTATGGGTCATTATAATTCCGATATTTGAAACTAGAATGCAAGAAACCCATCTATTCAAACCATATATTAGGATTCCAAAAAATCCTTCTTCATGTTCTATTTTCCTATAATTATCTTTCGTGAATAAAAATTTTGGAATACTAATATTATTAAAGGTATCATTTAGGATTAAGTTTAAAGGCTAATTTTAATTCTAACTTTTAATGGACTTATGGTTTTGAATGAGAAGCATTTAAATGTTCTCCAATTGGTTATGGTAAAAACAATTTGATCTACCAAGGTAGTAATTATTCCATCATCCAAATATGGATGAAAACCTATATGAATTCTTTGTAGTTTCTTTGGATGAATGTGTTGTATTATAATGGTCACGGACTACTAAACTACAATTTGGTATAATTTTTTGAATAACATTCCATATGGTTAGGAATGCACAATGGAAGGAGAGAAAAATGGTTGTTTAACCAAATTACCAGTTATAGGGTCACAATATTTTTAATTTTTTATTCAATACCACTTGAAACCCCCTTGATCTTGTCACCTATCCCAAAAATGATTATCTAAACATGACAGTGTTAAATGGAAGTGATAAATTATGAAACATGGTTTGCGTAACAAATAAAATTCAGATTTATGAAATATACACACAAAAATAATTGAGAATGAATGAAAAACTCACATGGATGAATAAAAAAAATATAAAATCATTGATGATGAATAATATTCTATCATAAATTATAATGATTAATAACAAGAAAGAATTATAACAGAAAATAAACCAATGTAAAATGACATGTAATAAGAAGTTAATTTATAAAATCTATGAAGGAATGGATTAGAATTGATATTGAAAAGAAAAAAATTGAAATATAAAATAAAATGTTAGTGAAAGATTATGTTGTGGGATATATATACGTGGATAAGGATCTAAAATATTTATATGTTTGAAAATTACATATCATATATTGTTGTAACATTTTGTGATAGCTTTATGTGGATTCTTTCTTAACTTGTACAAGATGTGAAAGTGGGATTCTCATCATGTAAATCAGATCACCAATATCAAATATAAAATTTTTATCTTGTAAAATCCATCACATATATTATTTATGATATTGAATCACTATTTTTCAATACATATAAATTTAATATGTTGTGTATGTGATTCATGGATTGTATTTCCTTCAGATAATATACATTTTACAGTATTATGATTTTGAATATCTCTTGGAGGATAATTTTTTTAGTCGTTTTGTACTGAATTCACATCATGAAAATATTCTGGAGTTGGCCTTTGGTCTTCAAGTATTTGATGAAGGACGAATACACATTGTATGCTCCATTAATGATATTTAAATCCTATTATATAAATTATATAGTTATAAATCCTTCGAGTATTAAATTTTTATTTACTACAAAAGAAAACAAATACATGTTAATTAGAAAATAAAACATGATTATACAACAAATAATTGTATGTAAAATGTGTATATAAATTCAGAAAATAAAATTCCACCAATCATGAATAATTATAAATCTTAATTAAAAAATATTCTCAAACGTGATTCGAAATTAAATGATTATTAAAAAAAAAATATTCATTAAAACCATGAATATAAAACTGTTCTATTCTAGAAAAAGTGAATTCATCAAAGTCATTCTGAAAGTGAAAATATATCATTCCCCATAGTTGAGTTATTTGGTCACAATCATTTTTATTTTAATTAGAATCTAATAATAGTTCCTTATAAACTACTCCCATTTTAAAAAATTCCACAAAAATAATTTTCTCTGAATACTTAAGTTAACATATAAAAATATTTATGAATATAAAAATAATACAAGGAAAAAACCATATGAGTTTATTGGTTCTATCATCTTTATATTGTAAATCAAAGAAAATAATTAATCATGGAGGATTATCTAATTTAGTTCAAATTATTTTTAGATGGAGGGATGATGAGAAATTGATAAAAACAATCTCAAAATGGGAGGGTAAGATATAATTTATAAATCATGATAACAATGATAAGAGAAATTAGGTAACTCCTATAATTATTCCCCGTGATCCAAAATATTATATGTAAGTCCATGAATTAGTCATGATAGAAGAAAAAATATCCCTTATTCCTTTACCTTTTTTAGGGTGAAGACAAGGACAGTAAAAAATAGTTTTTTGATAAAATAAAAGGTACAAATATTCGAAAAAGGGATTTTATTACATAATTTCTCAAAAAGGAAGAAAATTTTATATGGTAATTCATCTGACCAGATGAGTTCATTGTAAACACACATCTTTTCTATCTCATCATCCACTACATTTTCCACACCAAAGACATGAATGAAAATGCAGATCCATAAAAAGAGAAATAGAAAATACTACATTCACCAATCTATGAGCATCGATGAATGATGTTGCATTAAATTACCAATATCTCAGTCATTAATAATAATTTTTTATTTAATCCATATGTTGTCCCACACATTAGGACATCCAAAAGAGATTGAATTGAAAAAACTGATCATCGTGGAACCCATAGATGATGTGATGCCACATGTTTCAAATAAAAATAAAATAATCCATTTAGGTTAATCATAATAATTTCTCCAAAACAGGCCATACCCAGATTAACATTTGTATTTTCATCAACATTGATTTCAATCCATTTCATAATAGGATCTTTATAGAAAAAAGAAATGAATCTCTCCATATTATTATAAGACCCAAGTATTCATCACTTTCTAAAAACCATGAAATCATTTACTGAGTTTGAAAAATGCTTATCCAAAAGAGAGCTATCCAACCAAATCGTTGTAAATTTTTTACTAGATCTACTTAAAGAGATAATGGGGGAATAAATAATGAAATTTCAGGCATACATGGTTATATGAAGAACTTCGTCAACCAAAAATATGAATAGGTTGAAAATCTAGTGAGATAGTTTTACATATGTGCAGTGTTGTAACATTTCAGCACGATTGAAGGCCTCTATATATATGAAATCAAAATATATAATGCATATCCACCCAAAAACGTTGAGGTTGTAGTACATGAGACCATAAGATGGTTGGAATCCTCACTATGTTGATTGTAATGGTAACACTTGGAACTAAGGGGGACACAAAATGATTATAATAAATCATCATTAGCAATTAAATTGTGAGAAATCATCTAGTCTAAGGTACTGTATATGTGCTTCATCCCAGGTTTTTCAAATATTTTAATTCAAATTAAATCATGGAAATTTTCAACAAAAATAATAATGATAGAAATTTTTGGAGATAATAATTATGGTACAGGGTGGTGGGGTTGATTAGTTACCTTTCTAATGCATGAAACACCGTTTAATGGAATAAGTTAAGTGTGGAAAATTCCAAAAAGGAATCATGAACAATATCATATCATTAATATTAATTTTTAATTTTATGTATCCTCAATATCAAAATCTCGATCAGTAGTGAAAAATCGTCTACATATTTAGAAAATAAAATCATGCATCATACAAATATTAGGGTTGGAAGGGAGGAAATTCATGAAATATATCTTTCGAAGAATATTATGCATGGCTACTTTGGGCTAAACAAGGAAATATATACTAATGGGTCTTAAGAAAAAAATTCTCTTCAAAGATATAAAAATTAATTTTAATAGTGTATTTGTTAAATCATAACCTCAAAATGATCACAATGAATGTTCTTTTTGGTTTATATGCCCAAATTGTTTCTCAACAATTATGAAAAACAAATAATATGATAGTGTATGTCTATAATTACCTCATAAATATGAGTATAAAAAATAAATTGAAATGAATCAGGGAATAGTATCAATTAATAAGTAAATCAAATGAAATATCAATGAATACAAAAGTAAAATTAATATATTCTAGTATTAAATCATGTTAAAAATATAAAATTGATTAAAAATGATTTTAAAAATCTAGATCTTGTATTTTTTGTTATTTAAAAGGGTGTAATGATATTTCATTTTTAAATTATGCTTTCAATGAAAATGGATTCTTAGACTGGAGAACAAAGATAATAATCCTGATGTACAATCAATAAATATCAACAAGTAATCCAGTGCACATAAAACTTCAAACATTCCTCGCTGCTCTAGAAATATTATTGGGAGATATAGAAATTATATCATAGTCATAATTTTAATGGAAATTTATTAATTGAAATTAGGTAATTGAGATCTTTTTGTAGTGTAATTTTTCCTCTGACAAAAATTGTTAGATATTTTTTTTGACCGACAACATATTTTCACAAAAAGAAATACCTACGAATGATAAAATATTAATTAACATGGGTAAAAAAATATATAAGAATAATTATGGGTAGCTCAAAATAGATATTATAATGAATTATAAAAATATATGGATGCATGAAATCTCTAAAATAATTATTGGGATTCCTAAAGGACATGATTTTTTAGAAAGGAAAAAAGAAAAAAAGTGGTACAATTAATTCAATGAAAATAATGAAAAAAAGAAAATATGGGATACCTCCCATAAAGAGATAATAATGATGTTGTCATCCATATGAGTGGATAGAATAATCACATAGTGTCTTCCATTATCCCATAGGTCCTATTCTTCCATGATGAAATATTCTAGGAACCATCGAGCACACATAGGTTCTTGGTGGGATTAACCACCTTAGACATAGGTCATCTGTGAAGTTCACGAGGAAGAAGTAGATGTCATGCTTATCTTGGTGAGGGTATAACAATAGAAGGATATACATATAGATATCATCAAGATTATAATATATTTTATCTATTTGGTGATACATATAACATTAGAGGTAATATGGTGGGATGGTAGTCTCTTCAATGACCATAGAGGAGGCCAAAGAGAGAGACAAGGCTATAGTAATGTAGTATTAAAAAAATAAAACAGCATGAAATTTATACTAATATTGTATCGGTTCTGTAAATAAAATAAATAACACATCAATTAATTATGTAATATAGGGCTTATGGAAAAATACCCATAAAAACTTCTGCAGGAAAGGGTTACATGGACAATATGAAACCAATATTTCATTGTTTATGGGCCATATTTTTAATAAATCTCAATCTAATTAGTGTGCCATGGGTCTTACATAGATGGACCATATAATAAATAGAAACCACGATTTCTTTATTTATTTAATGTCCTCCCATATATGAGTAAATTATGATCCCCACAATCTAGATAATGCACCCATGGGAAACTCATTGGTCCATCCAGGGATGGTTCATGTCCTCATATAGAATATATAAGGTTCCACACCACTGCTAGGTGATGTTCATCATCATAGGGTTGTTAAGACTATTTGGATCCTTAGTGATCAACTCCCAACATTTTTTCTTATCTACCTAGCCCATCTCGAGTTTCAAGGTTAAAAAATGATATAGGTGAAAATATTGGATGTGTAGATGTTGATATCATCACTAATGTATCTAAGGGGTATCTCCCAAGGCTGGTCACTGATCCTAATGGTGACATGGGTTATGATCTAATAAATTGTGGCTATGAACTAGATTAATTTCTCTTTATAGTTATCGTAGCCAACCTATGTTATTGTTAAGAGGTGAAATTGTCCATTTTTTTCAAGGACCACCTCATTAATCTTGATATACTCAATAATTGTGTGGTCCCAAGCCAGTTTAGTAATCATATGTTTATCATGTAATTTGGAAAGCCTAAATTGACTCTTAGGTGCAATGAAATGAAGGCACAAGGGATGTTTAAGAGGATGAAGTTGGGTTTTATGTGGAAGGAATATCTATTGGTTGAGGTTTATATTGTTAATAATAATTGGGTAGAGTTTTGGGATCACATTTGGGTGTACATTTTGTTTTTAAAGTGTTTAAATTCTTGGTTATAGTCATTACAAGTGAAATAAATTCATAGGAGTTAGAGGTAAGTGTTGTAGATTAGAAAACGTAAGGAGAAAATGGGAGGAGGAGGTTTGAGGGATGACGATGAGGGGAGGAGGAGGGGAATTTGGGAGTATGGGGGTCATGTGTATGAGTGAATAATGATGGTGGTAGTTGTAAACATATGCATTAAATAATTTTAAATCCTACCTAATTTTCTAGATCATGTAATAATACACAATATGAAAATTATAGATTTCTATTTCTCAGGATCATACATTTTCCCATCGTGTAATTGTTACAGGGCATTTTAATGGGAATTTATGACCCTTTGTGGATGAGGAACATTCTACATTATTTCCAAAACTACTAAAACATCCTAAAATCTATTCTAATATATTAAACATTTCATGTTTTTCTTATTGTTTAGAGCATTATATAAAATATAGATCTACGAATTCTTGGAATCTAAAAATTTTCAATGTAACAATACACCCACTGTGTATTTTCTCTTTATAAACTTTTTACATTTTTTCATTTACATTAAACAGTGCTTCTATAAATTTTTTGATTTCACTTAAGACACATGAACAATGATTTATGAATTCCAAAATATTGAACCCTAGATATTTTAATTTTCCGAGAAATAATTTCATTTCAGAATTGAATTGTATAACATGATCTCATAGTGTGATGATCAAATACAAAATTCATTGGACATGCCATTTCATTAACATATCTTTACCGATTTTTTAATTTTCATTTGATTATTTTATGATATATTCTACTTCATATATTTATTTATTTTTGGCTTCTTGTGATTTTTTTAATGTATTTTCTACTTTTTCATGGCCTAGTAAGAGAGATCCACTAGTTACACTAGTTAATGACTTGAATTTAAATAAATTAACATATCTGAGTAGTGCTGATTGAGGTTTTATACACTATTTTATATGACCAACATGATTAATCGAATTTATTACTCTAGTTATATTAAATTTTATCCACCATCATTTCATAAATTTTTTTAAATTACCAGTTAGATAGTTCTAATATCTTTTATGTTTTTGTGTGATAGGTAGATCAAGTATTAAACTAGATTCAATATTTTCTGAGTAAACTATTCATAAAAATATAGAAAAAATGAATTCCCCAATCACTATGAATAATCGTGAAAATCAAAATATGAAAAGTATATTTTTCATAAAAAAAATTGAGACCGAATGTGTTGAGTTGTGAAAGGTAGCCTCTAGTTTTTTCCCACATGGAGACACAGTCTATACCGAATAAGATATAAAATTTTCCATTGAAGTTTGGGAATCCCCCAATGATATCAATTACACATATATCTAAGATGTTGCCTTTATGTGTGGGGTTTTGGGGATTTTATATTCTTCTCCTAGTGGTTATTATTTTTTCTGACTGATCACATATTTGAATGAGGTTTCTTCTACCAGATTATGCCAACCCTGCTTTTTATTACACAATTAAACATAATTTATTACATATAATTAACTTGATAAAACCTAGAAGAACGATAGGTATAGTGTCATTGGGGCTTAAGACCCTTCCATAACAACTTAAAACATGAAATAAAACGTATTTATTGAAAAATTCCTTTACATGACCACTATATTCCCTCGTACATAACATTGCATGGGATAACCTGAGGACATGCATATGAAAAGGGTGAGCTATAAAGCCCCGAATGGGAATAATCATGGAATAACATGAAGAATACAATACATTTTAGACTTTAGGAATATCAATATAGTTCAAAAAAAGAAATAACCTCAATTCATGATAAAGTATGCTAATCATAACATGGAAATGTGGCAACAACACATAACATGGAATTAGCATGAGCCAAGGCTCATTGCACATGGAGCATGAGTAAACCCTCATTGCACTTAGAGTAAGAATAAACCATAATTTCACTTGAATTATCATTATAAAACACCAATTTCACATGTCGAATCATGATAATTTACTTTACCCAATAGATTAGAGCTCTATAAGGGCACACCCTTCTTAAACATTTTATTTCATGCAAAAGTGTGCCACATGGATCATATAACATGGATTCATAAAGCATCATCATTTATTCCATGACAAAGTAATGTGGAATTCATAATTGATAATTTATAATAAATAAGTAAATGTGCATAAAGGATAATACCCTTGATAGATAAATGGGTATGGTATTCACTACACAATGACATTAGCTTGGAAAATCGGTGCAATTTCGGCAGCGTAATGGTGTGAAATAAGAATTCATAAAAATGGTGGATGAGAGAGGAAGGGGTGCCTCATCATATTTACATGAAATGGACAGTAAGGGGGTCATATAGATACATTTAGAAACAATTTTAATGGAATATATATTCATTATACAAAATAATTTCTTGAATGTATGTGAGGATAGATAAATTTCTTTCGGAATTTCGGCATAGAAACAGGTGTACATGGGGGGAATTTATTTAGAGTGAAAGGGGACTCTTATAATTACAACATAAATAGGGATGTATGGGGGAAGTGTGAAACCATACCCCAAAATTTATAATTGATATTAAAATGGAATAACAACATTAATGAAATTGGTGAAAAATGAGAAAGGAAGAAATACCCTAACATGGAAGTGTGCATCCAAAGGCTTGAGAGAGGCTTGAGAGAGGCTTCTTGGGAGCTTAGGGCACCTTCTAAGGATTATAGAGAGAGTATGGAAGAGTTTTAATGAACTTAAAAGGCATTGAGTGAGGATGAAGTGGGAGCTTGTGTGGGTTTATATATGAAAGGAGAGGGAATTGTTTATTATTTAGGTTTTGGACACCTTACATTAAACTATTCAAAACAAAAAACCAGACCACAGTTTTTTCCATGATTTTTTCTAAATGGGATTGGAAAACAGTATTATATAAGGAAAAATTAATAAATTCAAAAAAAAATGGGGTTGGTTATGTTGGGTTGAGTCACACTCCCAAGGAAAATAATTAAAAAAGTCAAAATGTTTAATAAGTTTTGAAGGGTCCACTAATGCTTTGTAAAATAAATAAAACATACCCAAAATAAAATTATTTTAATGGTAAAACATATATTGTCTGAACATAAATTTTATCATATTTTATTACATCACTATTGAGTCATTACGACGCCATAAACACATTATATATTTGGATGATATTTAATTTTTACCCAAAAATTTTACTCTCTCAGAAAATTATGAAAAATTCACCGTTTGATAATTTCAACATCATGATTCTAGAAATAAAATACATTTTATCTGAATAATTTTCTAAATATTCTAATTTTCAATTTAAAAATAAGAACTGACATTTATAAAAAATTCATTAGTTTTGAAAAAAATGGCTTTCAAACCTTAATAATAATTAAAATTGCATTCATAAAATTATATGATCAATTATATTTAATAAAAAATAATTTAATAAAAATAATAATATTTTATTAAAATATTATTTAATTAAAAAAACAATTAATTCATTAACATATATTTCGTAGTTGAACATTAACATAAAATACAATTTGTGCATTAAAAAAATATTTACAAGGTAATAATAATAAAATGAAAGTATATTAATTATTATATAAACAAATAATGTACATAACCATGTTTCTAAGGTCTTGTTACATAACCCCTTATAACACCCACATAAGACCGACAAGTATGCTATGTGATGGTGGTAGAATCTTGGGGTGGCTCGGATAACATTGATCTGGTGGTAATCTCTATCAACTTCATCTTCTTTCGTAGGCATTCCCGCTCTAGCTTAACATATTCATGCTCAGCATGGGCTTGGTCTAGAATGAATCCCAAAGATGGATCCTCCTTTCCAAGCTCTAACAAATGGGCTCTGTATGGGGCACGTCTGCTATATTAGGCTATCGCTTCCTTTTTTTGAGTAAATTGGATTTGTTAATGCCCTATATTTATACTAATCATGTGATCACATTTCAACAACTTTATTAGAAATGGTCTCAATTTTTAAAAGTATTCTAAAATACAAAAACATAAAACTGAAGAAGTTTACATTTTATATAAACATTTTACATAAAGATACATTTAATTAGATCAAGGGGGATTTCCATTAATGAATGTTTCGGTCGTTAAAATCTTCCCCCCTTAAGAAATTTCCCCCTTGAAATTTCCTTTTCCCACATTAAAATAGATTTGGGTAACTCTGCTTCATCATTTCTACTGATTGCCATGTTTCTTCTTCAAACTCATGGTTTCATCACAACACCTTGACGAGGGGCATTGTCCTATTTCGTAGAACATTTTCTCTATGATCTATGATCTTCACTGGTTACTCCTCATTAGAATCATTATCCTCTAACTGTACCACCTATGAAGAGGGTACATGTGAAGGGTCTGGCATGTACTTCCTTAATAGGGATAATTAAAGACATCATGTACTTTTTCCAAGGTAGGTGGAAGTGCTAGTCGATTGGCCACAACCCTAAAACGATCAAGAATCTCGAAGGGGCCGATGTACCTTGGACTTAACATCCCTTTCTTTCCAAACCTCACAACCTTCTTCCATGGAGATATGCATTGAAATACAATGTATCCAACTATATACTCATGGTCTCGTCGATGGTTATTTTCATAACTCTTTTGTCGACTCTGGGCTGCCTTGATATACTGCAAATTGGATTTCACCTTCTCCACCATTTCTTCGACCATTTATTGTCCATACATCTTACACTCACTGAACATGTCCCAGCACGCTGTTATTCTGAAACATTTCCCATAAAGGGATTCATATGGCACCATTTGGATGCTCGAGTAGAAAATGTTGTTATAAGAGAACTCAACTAGAGGAATATGTTGATCCCATCCTCATTTAATGTCCATTGAGAATGCTCTAAACATGTCCTCAAGTATTGTGATAGTCCACTCAGATAGTCCATCTGTTTGAGGATGACAGGTCGTACTGATGTTCAGTTTAGTATTTAGAGCATGTTGAAGACTCTTCAAAAACATAGAGGTTAATCTAGGATCTCGATCAGACACAATAGATAGTGGTAATCCATACAGCGTTACAAATTCCTTGATATATATCTGTTCCAATTGATCCAATAGAAATCCTCCTCAATATCAATGAAGTGTGCATACTTCTTAATATAATCCACAAAAACCCTTGTTTCATTATTTCCTTTGGATTTCTTCGGATGTCCAGTGACAAAATCCATGGTGATCTTCTCCCATTTCCATTCTGGTAAGGGCATTGGTTGCATCATCCCCTTAGACTTCTACCTCTCTGCCTTCACTTGCTGACACACTAGGAACTTTTATGTATATTCAGCCATCTCCTTCATCATATTATCCCACTAATAATTCTCTCATATAGCTTGATACATCTTTGTGTTTCCTAGGTGAATAGAGAAATTTGAACTATGTGAGTCATCCAAAATTTCCTTCTTCAGCACCAGACTTGATGGAACACATAGCCTTTTCCCAAATCTCACAATTCATACATCATTAACATTAAACTCCAAGGATTTCCTTTTTCTGATAGCTTTCAATTTTTCTTGAATTCCCACATCATCCTTTTGAGCATCCATTAACCTTTCCAAAAGTGACGGTTGAGAAATCATTTGTGAAAGGATTGATGATTTTCCCCTCTTTATGATTCCCATGTCCATCTTCATCAAATCTAAGAAGATTGGATCCATTTCAATTCTCACAAATGATATAATTTATGGGTCCTTTATACATAGGGAATCTCTCTCCTTGTTCGCTTTCCTAGGGTGGTAATGGACTGATTAGTCATAGTCATTGATCAGCTCTAACCATCTTCATTGGTGCATGTTCAACTCTTTCTATGTGAATATATACTTGAGGCTTTTGTGGTCCATATATATTTCACACTTCTCCCCAAAGAGACAATGCCACCAAATTTTCAAAGAGTAGATCACTAAATATAACTCGAGATCAGGTGTTGGATAGTTCTATTCATGAACTTTAAATTTCCTTGAATCATAGGTAATTACTTTTCCATTTTTCTTCAACACAAATCCCAAGCCCTTCTTTGAAGCATCACTAAATACCACAAAAGGTTCTCCACTTGTGGGTAATATGAGAACGAGCGTAGTGATGAGCCTTTTTTTAATTCCTTAATGATTTCATCGCATTCATCACTCCAAGAAAACATTACTCTCATCCATGTTATCTTTGTAAGGGGGTTGGACAATCAGGAGAAATTTCCCACAAATCGTCGATAATATCAAGCTACCCCCAAGAAGCTACGAAAATCCCATATTGATGTTTTCCTCAGCCATCCCTCAATTGCATCTGTTATGGAGAGATCCACATATATCCCATTTCTTTTGATGATATGGCCCAATAAAGAGACCTCCTTCAACCAGAACTCATGCATTGTATACCTTTCATAGAGCTTCACCTTCTACAAGGTCTCTAGTACAGTTCTTAGATGATCCTCCTGATCCTCCTTTGTTTTGGAGTATATCGGAATACCATCTATAATTTGTACCACAAAGTTTTCGATGTAATCTATAAAGACTCTATTCATCATGTCTATGAATATTTATAGAGCATTAGTGAGTCCAAAAGGAATTACTATGAATTATTTGTGCCCGTATTTTGTACAAAAAGCAGTCTTGGGGATGTCTTCTGTATTCACCCTTACTTGGTAATATTCCGACCAAAAGTACCCCTTGGAGATGTATTGTGCTCCACAAAGCTGATAAAACAAGCAAAAATTTGTGGGAGAGGATACTTGTTCTTTATCATGATTTTTTTGAGCTCAAGAAAATCTATGCAATGGCGCATTCACCCATCCTTCTTCGTGATGAAGAGGATTGGTGCACCCCATGCTAAAGCACTTTGGCGTATAAACCCTTTATCTAGATTATTTTGTATTATTTTCTTCAGCTCCTCAAGATCAACAATATCCATTCTATATGGTGTCTTGGATATTGGAAATACCCTAGGTATAAGATCAATTGATAATTCAACATCTCTTCTAAGAGGAAGACCAGGAAATTCCTCGGGAAACACTTCAGTAAATTCCCCCATAATAGGCATGTCTTCTAGGATTGTTCCTTTATAAGACTCAATCATCTGATCCAAATACACGCTCTCATTGGGTAGTAATATCCACGCTTGAGATGATGGAGCTAATGACGATTTTTCCTCCTCCATGCACATGTATAGAATCGGGGGGTCGATTATTCACATGGAGAGTGATTTCCCATTCTCGAAAATTTATGTTGGATCTATATAAGTAAAGTCATACCATTTCAAGAATCACATCAAATTCTAGCAGAGGGAGTAAGACAAGGTTCACTGGGAAGTTTAATCCAAATATTATGATAGGGGAGGAGTTATATTCAAGGGATGCAATGATTTCCCCATTTTCCGTACTCACCGGCATATTCACTTACATGATTTGTGGTGGTGCTAGTATTTTTATACTAAACATTCGAGTTATAAAAGAATTCGTAGAACCCCAATGAAAAATTATGTTCATTATTCTTGAATGAATAACTATTTTACCTGTCACCACTTCATTGTCAGGGTTCACTATGACATTAGTGATGAAAAAATATCACCCTTGTTGCCTTGGTGGTTGTTGGATGCCTCCGAAAACCCATGGCATATGGAACTGATTTGAAAGATTCCTTGGTTCTTTGTAGTTGTAGCAGTGAACAATGTGATGAGGTTCAAACAGGGTATTCCTCCCCACTATCATAGCCACAAGTCTTTCTTTCTAGCAGTTAATATCAAGGTGCCCTTCTCTTCCACACCTGAAGCATTTGATCATCCCCTTCATGCAATTTTTGGGGTGCTTCTTTCTGCACCATTAGCAAGTGGGCTGCAGGATCATCTTAGCATCATTGGATTTATCGACCGGACCACCAGCATTGAAGTTCACCTTACACTTCTTATCTCCATGGTACCACTGAGATTCATTGATCTCTATTTCATCCTTGAGGGCACATTGGATAATTTTCTCATAGCTGTCAAAGTCATGGATCGCCGGCGCTTTCCTCAAGCTAGGTTTCAACCCACCAAAGAAGTAGTAAACCATGATTTCAAGGGTAACGACAAAGCTAGAGGCATATAGTGCAGGCCTTGTAAAGTTTGCCTATTACTCTCCAAACAGATTCCTCATCTTTTTTCATGAGGGCAAGGAAGTCCCTTTCCATCTTAAGCTGGAGATTTTGTGGAAAATATTTAACAAAAAGCATCTTCCGGAAATCCTTACATTCCATCACCTCGATCTCCTCCTCGGGCTTCGTATTTTTGATCAACGCCCACCATTGATCAGCTTCACCCTCCATACGATAAGCAACCAGGAGAACGTTCTCTTGTTCAGAACATTGAAGGATGGAGAATCTAACACCCCAAACTTCTATGGTACGCTTCTCTTTTAATAACGCAATAGCGTGTGTTGTACGCAACATCGAGTTCTAACACACCACAACCAATCAAACAAGCTGTTATGAATAGTAATACCCACTTTTGAAAATTTATAAATTTTATTTTTCAAACTGGACATCATTTTTGGATTCAGAATATCGAAATTATCTTAGGGAGAATTTTTGGTATATTTCTAAAAAAACTTCATTTTTTGATGAATAGTGAAACCACTAAGTTGTAGTTAAATAAACTGAATGTTTCATAAAACTTAATTTTACCTCTTCTATAAGTGGAATTTCTAAAATCTGAGAGACACGGTTAATATCCAGGAGTAAAATGTGGTTCAATGAGATGGAAATAATTTTTTGGGAATATTAACTTTTTACATTTCTTTACCACGGTTAAAAGTAAATAGGGTAATTAAGGGTATAAGTTATATTTATATTACCTTAAAACATGTCCTAATTCTATTGTACAAGTGTATCTAGACAAAAAACAACCTCAAGAATAAAATATTATCATTTAGGTCAACTTGGATTAGATTAGGATATTTATTTTTATTTAATTCAAAGAAGAGTTAAAAGAGTTAAAATCAAGGTTTATTTACTAAACCATTTTTAATATATGGTAACAAATAATATAAATTTTATTATAAATATTATTAGAAATATAAAATGATTTCCTACATAATGATATTTTAGTTATAAATTTTAGACATTAAATAATTTAATTTATTTATGACACAATGATGATGTAGTAATTACCATAATAGTGAAAAATTAAACTAATTGATATTATAAATACCCAAATAAATATAATTTGAGACTTTTTATGAATTAAACTAATTTTATAGGATAATATTACATGTTAGGAATGATTTAATTAACGTTTTTCTAAGTAATCATTCTGCTATGAGTTTCAAAAAAATCAATTTTCCAAATAGTGTCAAAATTGACATAAAAGAGTTTTTAAAACAAATATTATATTATTAATTGATATTAAATTACTAAAAAACTAAGATTCGGTCAAGAGACTTATATCATTATAGGTGTATCATTAATAGACCACTTGGGGCTCCTTTGGAGGTATATAGTATGTTTATTTACTATATAATATAAAAATACAAAGATACATTGTAAGTGTCAAACTAATTAACTAAGAGTGAAAACTAAAAGATAAGGTTAATATAATGACCCAACCCTATCTAAATTCTATTTGTTGAGTGTTTTTAGACCAATACCCACCTTAATATTTAAATAATCCACTTTTGATCCATTATAAACTGAATATAAATTTATTATAAAATAATATTTCTAGCTTTTCCAATGGTGGCCCTCACCCCTCTTATAAAAGGGTACTCCCCATTCTAATTAATTCACATATTCAAAGCCTTTTGGTTCAGAAAACCTCTACCCAAATACTCTCTAAACTTCCCTCAATTCATCCTAGAGGCCTTCCTTTAGTCAGAAAGCCTACCTAAGGAGCCCTTTTGATCAAATCAAAAGGAAGAACCCAAAGAAAAGTTAATGATTTCACCACACTTTTTCAAGTTCCTTTCTTCTTCCACTTCTTCTTTCTTTATTATTACCATTCTAAAATAATAACTCCAGTACCTTATATATAATTTGATGTTATTATAAATATGGTACAACCATATTCAGTATTCTATCCATCCTTTAAATAACATGTCACCATACGTGCGTACGTACGGCTTACCGTCTCCACGTCGCGGTGCAATTGTTATTCAAACAATTATTATTTGGATGGGTATAATAGTGATGTGTAATTCATGTAAATAATAAATATAACATGATAATTATTCTTTATATATTATATACCATCAAATTTTATATTATTTTAATTTCAAAAGAATGATATTGTCGCTCGTGCGTACGTACGGACTACCGTCTCCACGAACGCGATGAGATTCATTCTCCATCGTATCCATTCAAATCTAAATCTAATTTGATGATTAATAATAGTATCTGAGGACTAGATATTATTCTTTATATGATTAATATACAACCTATCAATGAAAAACATGGCTTATGTAACAAAACATATAAAAGAAAACGAGTAAGTTAACACCCGAAACAATGATAATACTAAGATATTATTAAAAAATCGATGTTAAAAGATCATATATGATATCATATTAATGTATATGATTCTTGTATAGTTTAATAACAATTATTTGACCATTATACAGGAGTTCAACCTACCCCCAACCAAGGAAAAGTACAAGGTAAAGGTTTATTTTGCAATCTTTTCATTATCTGAGATTGTTTATACGTAATAATCTACTGGGATCTCATTATCATCCACATCCATGTTTCTTAAAAATATATTTCAAAACATTTTTAATATTTACATGAATATGGGTTAAAGTCATTTATACCCTTGTTTGAAATTTTATAAGTGGTTTATAAAGGAATCTTTCTGTTGTTTTCCAAATAAGGTGCTTATTAACCTTTTCGACAGAATTAAGGTAAGAATGTTTTTTTAACTTATACGGTGGGTGCGGATATTTTCTGCCATTATAAAATCTTCAAATCTTCCCTTCCAAGATTATAAGAATATTTTCAATGAAAATGTTTTATTTTATAAATATATGACTCGTAAATGATTTCAAAATAGAAAGATATATTTCTCTAAAAAGAGTTTTGATTTCATCTATGTCAACATCCTTTGATGGATTTTACGGTTATTTGAAGTTGATTTATTATGATACAAAACTTTGATATTGTATTGAAGGATTTGTGATATGTTTGACTGTGTATGTGATATTTTTATTCCATTAATGGTTTATGGATGAATTATTAACATTTCGTATGCTAGTTTTAATACGAATGTTTATTTTATGTTTAAACCATTTCTTATGGGAATGCATTGGACTTAATATGTGACGGGTGGATCCCGCTATAGCTCCTCGATGGATCGGTCGGTCTCATGAGACAAACTGGTGTCTTGGCACAAGGCCTTGGAAAAATCATATTTGTAGTCTTGGCATGAGGCCTTGGCTATGTGGTTATGATAGTCTGTCATTATGCATTCCATCATTATGAAAGTGGTTATTGACATTGCATGTGATTATTAGATTAGTAGAATTGCAATGTGAATAAGTAAATGGAATTATGTTATTTTATTTTTACCATACTATGTTGAAGTTAAAGTTTAAAAGTATTTTGTTTCAGTTATACATTGCCTTAAATGTTTATTGTTATTTATGAAAGTTTTCTCTATATTGTTATCCTTACTGGGCATTTGAGCTCACCCTTTTCTATGTTTTATTTATCCTAGGATGTGAAGAAGTAAATTATGAATGACCTGCAAGGATAGTATGAGGGGTTAATAGTGTAGACTACGGAGACTATGTTGTTGTAGTTATCATTTTTAAGATGTAATATAATAATTTATGAATATATCTAGTGTTTCCAAGGCTACTATACTAATAGGTCTTTCTAGATTTGATCTTTCTTGTAATCATGCCAATGTTATGTAATAATGCACTGACTCTAAGTAACTGGGGTCAGGGTGTTAGGGAGAAGATCTTTTCAATGTAGTTTATCTATTGTTCAACGATAGAGGGATCAGAAGATCCATTTAAATTTGGAGGCCTTTTCCTCATGAAGCTCTCGATAACAACTTTTTCCCTCTTGGGGGGGGGGGTTGAATGTTTCAAATGACCCATATTTCTATTCAATGCTTCTGTTAGGTGAGAGAGAAGCGTGACAATGTTCACAATTCCCTCTCCCATTGGATTGGGCTTCTCATTAGTACAGTCAACACAATGATCATCACATTGGTTGTTAGCCCGAGCCCTCCAATTACTGGCCATTGGTTGGAATAAAAGGTAATTAAGGGGTAACACATAAAGGGTGATCAAAGTAAAAAAATGATGATTTATAAATAACCTTTATTTTCTTAACATATAAATCAATTGGCTTTAGTATATGTTATCGAAGATCTGATTTCTAACATATATTCTTATGGTATTTTTTAGTCCCTTAATAACGGTTCATACTAAGCTTGTGAATATACCCAAGCATATCCCCTGAGAGTGTCCTAACCAAGAGTGTAGAAAGGATCGTTGTTGTGCACCAGTTCCCGTTCGATTCTAGCTCAAATTAGTGTTTTGGGGTTTTACTCTAATATGCATCTCTGCTAGAGATGCATGTACCTGCTCGTATCCAGATAGGGATGAATTTTCTTTATAAAAAAATTACTCCTTACTCACAAAAACATAGGGATGTTTTTATTATAATTAGTCTTATCTATTAGGCTTTACTATGGTTTTATAATCCTAATCCCCAAAATAACTAAACCAATCCTCAGATACCAACTGTGACAACCCTCCTTTTTATTGAAAAATTAAACATAATTTATTACATAAAAATCACATGATACAACATAGACGGTCGAGATATATAGTGTCTTTGGGGTGTAGGATCATTACATAACATCTTAAAACCTGAAACCCAACATCTTTATTGAATACTTCCTTCACATGACCACTATATTCCCTCGTACTTAGCGTTGCATGGGATATCTTGAGGACATGAATAAGAAAAGTGTGAGCTATAAATCCCAGTAAGGGAATAATCATGGAATAAAATGAGGAATAAAATACATGTTAGACAATAGGTATATCAATAGAGCACAAGAGAAGAATAAACATAAAGGAGTGATAAATCATGATAATCATAACATGGAAATGTGGCAACAACACTTAATATGAATTTACCATGAGCCATGGCTCATTGCACATAGAGCATGAGTAAACCCTCATTGCACATGGATAACGATTAATCCATCATTTCACTTGAACTAGAATGAGTAAACACCCATTGCACATGATGTATCATGATACTATACTTTACCCAATGCATTGGAGTGCTATAAAGGCACACCCTTCATACACATTTCATTTAATGCATTAGTGTTCCACATGGATCATATAACATGGATTCATAAAACATCATCATTTATTCCACAATAAAGGAATGTGGAATTCATATATGAAACATTATAATCAATAATTAAATGTGCATAAAGTTGAATACCCTTGATAGTGAAATGGGCATGGTATTCACTACACAATGACATTGGCATGGGAAATCGATGTAATTTCGGCTGCGTAACAGCGTAACGTAAAAATTGATAACAATGATTGATTAGAGAGAAATGGGTGTCTTATCATATTTACATGAAATTGAATCTAAGGGAGTCGTACATATACATGTCCCAACAAATTTAATGAAATTTAGATTCATGATACAAAATAATTGCATGAATGTAAGTGAGGAAAAATAAATTCCTTTCGGGATTTTGGCATAGTAACAGGTGTACAAGGGAGGCATTTATTGAGAGAGAAAGTGGTCCCTCATAATTCCAAAATAAATATGGAAGTATGGGTGAGGTGAGAAACCATACCCCAACATTTTTAATTGAAATTAAAATGGCATAACAACATTTAGAAATTTGGACCGAAAAGAGAAAGGAATAAAAACCCTTACTTGGATGTTTTCTTCCAAAGCCTTGAGAGAGGCTTGAGAGAGGATTTATGGGATCTTTGGGAAACTTTGGAGGATTATACAGAGAGGATTGAAGAGGTTGGTTGAACTCAAATGGCCTTTAGTGAGTGGGATGTGGGAGCATGGGTGGGTTTATATAGGAAAGGAGAGGGAATTGTTTATTATTTATGTTTGGGACACCTCACAATAAAATAATCAAAAACACAAACCAGCCCATGGTTTTTTCCAAAGAGCAGTACAAAAAATATTTTATAAGGAGAAAGTCCGAACTTCTTAAAATAATGGGTTTGCTTATGTGGAGGTGAGTCACACTCCCCTGGAAAACAATTTAAAAAGATAAAATGTTTAATAAGTAGTGAAAGGTCCACTAAAGATTTGTAAAATAAATCAAAGAAACACAAAAATAAAATTATTTTTATGTTATAAAATATAATGGTTGAACATAAAGTGTATTGTTTTCTATTACATCACTATTGGGTCATTTTTATGTCATAAGACATGTTATATAATTAAACGGTATTTAATTTTTTCCCAAAAATCTGACTCACACGGAAAATTATGATAATTTCACCATTGGATAATTTCAACATCGTAATTCTAGAAATAATATTTATTTTATATATATAATTTTCTAAATATGTTAATTTTACCTTTTAAAATAAAAACCAACATTTATAAAAAATTTATGGGTTTGGGAAAAAATGGCTTTCAAACATTCATTCAAATAAAAATTTCATTCATTAATTTATATGATCATTTATATTTAATATAAATTAATTAAATAACTATAATAATATTTTATTAATATATTATTTAATTCAAAAATCCATTATTTCATAAATATAGATTTCTTAGTTGAACATTTACTAAAAATACTATTTTTCCTTTAAAAAAACTATTCACAATGTAACAATAACAAAATAAAAGTATATTCATTATTATATACAAAAATAATGTACATAACCAGTGTGACAAGTTCTTGTTACATAACCCCTTATAACACCCACATAAGACCGAAGAGTAAGGTGTGCGTTGGTGAAAGGCTCTTAGGGTGGCTTGGATAACATTGCTCGGGTGGTAATCTCTATCGACATCCACTTCTCTCGTAGGTGGTCCCGCTCGAGCTTAACATATTCAATCTTGGCTTGGTCATGGTCAAGAGTGAGGACCAAAGACACATCCTCCTTTCCGAGGTCTGACAAATGGGATTCATATGTGGAACTTCTACTGGATGAGGCCATCGCTTCATTTGTCAGGCTATATTGGATTTGTTAAAGCCCTAAATTTATACTAATCATATGATCAATATTCAAGGACTATATTAGAAGTGGTCACAATTCGTAACAGTATTTTAAAATCTAAAAACATAAATCCAAAGATTTTGACATTTTATATAAACATTTTACATAAACAGACATTTAATTAGAACAAGAGATATTTCCATTAACGAATTTTTGGGTCGTTACACAAATTTACTATATGAAACAATAATTATCATTAATGTATATTCTCTATTTTAAATTTGGGTCAATAATTCCATCTAATAGGTGAGATGTGACACATTTAATGAACAATTTTTATTCCATTTTATGGAATACACCATCACATTAGGCCATTATCACAATTCCTGAATTATAGCAGGTCATCGAAGTAGTAATTTGAAGTAGTAATTGAGAACTTCTTCTATTATTGATAGGAGAAGTTTGGGAATAGTGATATCATGGAAATATAATTTTAAACATCGGAAATCCAAGGGTGTGTCTTTGTATTTAAATAGAATAATGTTTCATCAGAGAATTCATACTCATTCTCTAAATGTTAATAATCCTCATGTTGGTTTGTGGAAATAAAGAAAACTAATAAGAAATGAAATTCTCATTCCCTTTAGTTACCTTAACTTCAATATCTAATTAATATTTATTTAGGATCCATAATATTAGTAGGGGTATGAAATCCTTAATATTAATTTGATATTTGAGACTCGTATAATTTTTTAGGTGCATATACATTGAATTTCTTGAGGTATGCAAATAAATTTTAAAACACATACAATGTTGTAAATAGTTCCATTTTTTTGGTCATGTAATTAACATGAGACTCATTCAGTGTATGAATGGTATAATAAACGAGGGTAATGTTGTTTTGGACCATCTCTCCTGAAGTGTTATCTAAATTTAAATAATTGTAATCTCACAATATCTTTATGTCCTTATAAAACTCTAGTGAAATTATGATAGGGACGATGAACATGATTTTATTTAATGTGATGAATGCCCACTGGAACTCATCAGTGAAATAAAATTGAGTTTCCATTGATAAGAGGTGTGTCAATGGGAAGGATATTTTTGAAATATCTTTTATGAAGGATTCATACAATCTTATGTGGCATAGAAAATGTAGTACCCTCAGTTTCTAGTATGTAACCCTTTCTTGATGATTTTAATGGTTATAAAGTAACGGGTGACGAATGGGAGAGTCAGGAGAACATTGAATGAGTTTTGAGGAAAAAGGAGAAGTCGCACTACACGGTTCACGGTTTGTCTAAACTGTGCGGCCAAACCCTACGCAGTTGGTCTTGGAAGAAGTAGCTTTTCCACGGTTGGTACACGATTTGTCTAACTGTGTGGCCAAATCGTGCAAGAAGGGTGGTCGAGGTAGTATCTAACGCATGGTTATCGCATGGTTTGGAAAGCCGTGTGAAGTAACTATGCGGCCACATAAATGAGATCCTATAAAGGTGGATCTCACGCGTTATTTCCTCTATATAGCTCATTTTCCTCCTATGTGGCCCTAACTCATGATATTGGTTCTCCTAAGTTCAATGAGGGTTCTCCCATCATTCCCAAGGTGATCTGAAGGCTTCTCTTGGTGAATCTATGCCGTATTATTGAGGTATGTGATCTTTAATGTTTGGTTTCTTAGATCTACATAGAGCAACTTCTCGTATTCTCTCAGTTTCATAGATATATGCCCGTTATGGGTAGATCTATATTTTTGGATGCAAAATATGATGATATTTGGTCTTGATATTTCTAGGAAAAGAGATCTAAGGTGGGTTCTTGAAGAATCAACCTAGTCGTCTTGAGTGTTCTTCGACCATTAGGGTTTTTGTCCCCACCATTGAGGTATGGGGATTCACTCTCGACTCCACTTGTTAGAATTGATTGTCTTAGTATCAAAGTGGTTATGTGAATGGAATTGATTGTGAAAATCATGGAATAAATCTTTTTTAGTGATGATTTATGGTTTTGATGAAATTGTGAAATCTTAGCGAATCATTGTGCAAAGTGATTTGGCTTCTTGAATTTAAAATTTTGATTTTAAATTATGGATTTGATGGAATTGTAAATGGTTTAATGAGAGATGGGTTTTCAATGAAAAGGTTTTTTATTGAAATGGTTGGCATTGAAATGGAGTGGATGAAATTGGTTTACTCTTTGGTTTTCAATAAAAGTACGGTTTTATTGAAATGGTTTGAATTGTTTGAAAAAACTTGGTTTTGATGGAAATTATTTTCAATAATAGGTGTTTTATTGAAAGGGTTGTTTTGGCATTATAGTTGGTAATGTGTGGTGTGTGTTCATGTTTATTTTACATGGCTTTTTTGAAATATGACCTTGTGCTCGGTGCCAAACTATTAATGGCACATGGAAACTACTTATGTGAGGCTTGGTTGAAATATGACCTTGTTCTCGGTGGGAAATGTGTAATGGCACATTGGAAACAATTACCTTGTGAAAACTTGGTATATTTATGATAGACCGCTCATGAGTATTGAACTATAATAATGTAGAATGCATGGTTGATCTCACAGGATTGTGAAATGGTTGGGTATGCCAAAAAGGGATTTTGTGAAATGGTTCTAAAGATGGATTGGTTATTTTTCTGGGAAAAATAACATGTTGGAAAATTGGTTTCACTTTCTCTTGGATGCTTTTGGTTACTAATGGTTTTGGAAAATTGTTTATATTTAGTTATAAACTAATTTTGAGAAAATGTTTTATATAAACTATTTCTATATAATTACTACTAAATCTTCTATCCTAGTGGCGTGATTATGGATGTCATTGGGGAAAACCTACTGAGTTTTATAATCACCCCTACTTTGGCACATTGGTTCTCTTATAGATGTCATATTCCAGGACAGAGGTTAAGGTAAAGTATCTTCCTTCTAGTGGTTTGTGGTGATGCTTGGGAGATGTGGTGGTGCTTGGTGCATGGAGCTTGGCGTGGAGCCAAGGAGTGTGTCTTGGCTTGTTTTGGGTCTTTTAGTAATTCATCCTCTTGGTACTCTAATATTGTGTTGATTATGTATTGGTTTGTGGAATAGTGTAGATCTCTTTTGGTAATGCATGAGTTGGTTGTTTCATTAACATGAATCATATAGTAGTTGTTAGTGATGTATTGGTTGGTTTATGGGTTTTTGTAAAGGGTAAATAATCCCCCACTTGCATTGAAACCCTTAGGAATTTATTTCCAGCCCTTGGCGGCTTTGCGATGTCACTTAAGGCCTAGTAATGACTCAATGTACTCTCAAGACAATGAGAATTGGTTGGTCATTACAAATGGTATCAGCTTTTTCGGTCCTTTCCTAACAAGTAGTCATCGATGTCCTTGGATTTGGAGTTGAAATTCATTCTTGTATATTCCTTGGGTCAAAATCATATATAGGAGTAAGATTGTAGAAACTTGAAACATACAGCTTAAAAGGACATAGCTAACCCGTTTATGATAAACTTCAAGTTACCAGGGTGTTGGGTACATAAGTGTTTGGATACACATATAGAATGTTGGAAATATCATTGTCATGTATTTAGCCAATGAGATGAGCATGACAAGCATTTTAGAGGAATGAATTCACACTAGGATTGCATATATCATTGTGTGGAATGATTATGGATGTTGTGCAAGGTGTGAACTTTTGAAAAATACAAAAATTGTTTTCATGTAAAAGATTTTGAAAATAGGGTACTTGTGTATTTTGAAAATGGGTTGATTTTAAAAAGGAATGAAGAATGGTTTCAAAAATGTTTGAACATGGGAAAAGGGATGTTTTCGAAAGTAATGTTGTGATAGATGATGTGATAGAATTTTAAATGATAATCCATTAGTGGATAGAGAGTGAGATTTATGGAGGTTGTTGTTGGTTTAGAAAATGGCACCCGGTTGGCGTCGTCGGAACCAAACCGAAGAAGCTACAGAGAATGTGGTTTCACCTGAACCATAGGTGACCCAAGAGATGGTTCAGATTATTTTTCATGCTTTTCAAGCAATGGATATGGGGAACCAGAGGAATGAACCAAGGAATGTGGATCATACCATCCAGTTCATGAAACAGAATCCAGCGAACATTAGGGGTGATGTTATACCCGAAAAGGCGAAGGTGTGGCTAAGTAGGATAAATCGTATCTTCAATTTCATCAGCAAATCATCAGAGCTCAATGTAATGTTGGCGATGTACATGCTCAAGGATCTTGCATGTCAGTGGTGGGATTTAGTAGTGCATGATAAATTTAATGAAGGCCTAACATGGGAGGATTTTGATGAATTGTTCAACAAACAATTCTATCCTCAAACGTTCTAGATCCAGAAAATGATGAACTTCTTCAGACTGAAACAAGAGAGTCTCTCTGTCACAGAGTATGGGGCTAAATTTATGAATTTAGTCCCTTTTACACTAGAGGTTGCAACAATGGGCGTCGTTAAGAACACAGATCTTTGAATCAGGGCTAAGGCAGGAGATTCAATTGAAGATTATAGTTCTCTGTATTATGGATCATACAGAGATGGTGAACAGGGCGACTGTTGTTGAATGTGATATCTCGGGATCGGTAGGAGGAGGAATTATGACACATACAGTAAGTGATGGGAAGTCAACCTTTGGGAACAAGAGGAAAAGGGACACATATTTCCATGGTGAAAGTGGAAATCACTATCAGACAGCGATATCGGTGAATCTTCCTCCATAGCCCCAGAGCAAAGCATGTTTCTTTCAATGTGGTTCGACTGACCACATAATGTGAGAGTGTACGACGAGATCTAGAGAATGTCATAATTGCAACAAAATGGGGCATCTGTAGTGCTATTGTAGGAATTATGCGAGGTCAGGTGCACGTGACACTTCTCAGGTGTCACAAGCATCGTATGCTTTGACAGGATGAGGACAGTAGAATTTGTCTTGTCACCATAACAGAGCTAGCCATGGTGATTCTCGAAGTACCATGACTTCTCAACCAGGGCAATATCAGCAAGGAAACAAGGAGAATAGTGCAGTGATGAAGCAATTGTATGGAGCTGAACAGATGATGGTCGATGATCAGGCTAGACCATCTATGGTGAGAGGTACGATTCTTTTTAATTCTACCCTTGTGAAAGTGCTCTTCGATACTAGTGCATTAAATTCATTCATTTCTTTTAGTGCTATTTACTTTCTATTTTTAAAACTGAAATGATGCCTTATGTTTTGAAACTAAAAACTCTTCTTGGTGAAAGAGAATGGGAAGCCTTTGTGTGTAGAGCATGTTCTATATGTGTTTATAGAGTTGAGCTAAAATTGTATTTCTCGATGTTAGATATGGATGTCTATGAAGTAAACCTGGGTATGGATTGGTTGACAATGATTAAGGATCACATCGACTATTATAGGAGAACGATTAGTTTCATGATTGAGGACGACATCAACCATCTCTTCGAAGGAGTTAGGATGGTAAAGAAAGATGAAAATATATTTATGGAACCAATGGTGGGAAATGTCTCTCACCAACTTTCAACATTGACTTTGGAATCAATGGAAGAGATTGAGGAAAATAGTTTTCTAGCAGTTCTGGATCAATTTCTAGATGTCTTCCCCAAGAACTTCTCAGGGTTACCACTTCTAAGGGAAGTGGAGTTTATGATTGATCACATTATAGAGACCAGTCCTATTTCCCTTCCATCTTAAAGGATGGAACCAAGAGTGTTATGATAATTTAAAGTGTATTTATAGGAGATGGAAAGAAATGTTTTCATTCAGGCATGTACTTCTCCTTGGGCAGCACCAGTTTTTTTCGTGAAGAAGGTAGATGTAACTCTTTGGCTTTTTGTTGATTATCATAAGCTTAACCATGTTATGATAAAGAATAGATATACACTTCCACGCATTGATGATCTGTTCGGTCAATTAAGGGGAGATCAGTGGTTCTCTAAGAGTGAATTGCGATCAGGATATAACCAATTGTGAGTTTGGAAGGAGGATATTCCAAAGACCGCTTTTAGAAGCAGATATGGCCACTACAAATATGTAGTCATGCCTTTAGTTATAACGAATGAACCAACAGTCTTCATGGCTTTGATGAATCAGATATTTCAGTGATATCTGGATTTTTTTGTTGTGGTGTTTATGGAGAATATTTTGGTCTATTCAAAGACAAGGTCTGATCATGAGGGGAACCTGGAAAGAGTGTTACAAATATTGAGAGGTCATCATTTGTATTCGAAATTATCAAAGTGTGATTTTTGGATACATGAATTATTTTTCCTATTCCACGTCATTTCTGAGAAATTATTTTATGTTGAACCTGAAAATATATAGGTCATTATCTCTTGGCAACCACTGAAGAATGTGTTCGAGATACGCAGTTTTCTTAGTCAAGCTGGTTACTACCGATGCTTTGTGCGTGATTTCTCATGACTAGCTTCACCAATAACATCTCTAACTAAGAAGAATGCTCTCTTCCAATGGACGAAATAATGTCAGAAATCCTTTCAGGAACTAAAGGTTTGGCATACATCGACACCAATATTGATATTGCCAGAATCAAGACAGGGTTATGTGATGTATTTTTATGCTTCAGGATCAGGGTTGGGTTGTGTTCTCATGAAAATAGATCATGTGGTTTCTTATGGTTCAGGGTAGTTGAGAGTGCATGAAAAAAAATTACCCTACACAAGATTTGGAGTTGGTTGCAGTCATCCATACTTTGAAAACATGGAGATATTATCTTTTTGGTGAGGAATTTACAGTGTTTACAGAACACAAAAGCTTGAAACACATTTTACCACATCGAGATTTGAATCTTAGGCAGAGGAGATGGGTAGAGTATCTCTAAATGTTTTTCTTTGACTTGATGTACACACCTGAAAAAGTCAATTCGGTGGTGGATGCATTGAGTAGAAAGTCATATGCTCAATTGGAGAAAGAATCTTTAGATGAATGGCAGTTGATGTCGGTCTTAGCCGACATGCATGTGAAATGTAAAGACCGAGGTGATGTTTCTATTTTCATTTTAGCTAAACTTGTTTTTGATTTATTATTGATGATCAAAGAAGCACAAACATCCGATACAGAATGCCTGGATGTATGTTCAAAACAAAATGGTGGGGAGACCATTGATGGCTGGAAACTTGATGGGGGTTCAGTTTTGTGTTTCAAAGATCAGATGGTTGTACCTTTGTTTTTTCTAGAACAACTCTTTCATGATTACCAACATTCAAGATGGGTTGTACATAGAGGTACACCAAAGATGTATAAGGCATTGAAGGCACTATTTTGGTTGAGCGGCATGAAAAAGAAGGTGGTTGAGTTCATCTCACAGTGCTTAACTTGTCAGCATGTTAAAGCAGAGAATTAGAGACTAGCTGGTATGTTACAATATTTACCTATCCGAATGTCCAAATGGCATCAGATAGCAATGGATTTTCTTACAAGTCTTTCATGAATGGTCCGGAAACATGATGCCATTTGGGTGATAGTGGATCATCTAACCAAGTCTGCCCATTTCATCCCGATTCGTGAAAGTCATACAGTAGAAGATCTTTCAATAATATACATCCGAGAAGTGGTAAAGAGGCATGTTGTACCGGTGTCTATAGTATCAGATAGAGATCCTAGGTTCACATCTCGTTTCTACAAACCATTACAGCAAGCCCTTGGAACTCAGTTGACTATGAGTATAGTGTATCATCATCTGATGGATGGGCAATCCAAGCGGATGATACAAACAATGGAAGACATGTTTTGGGCTTGTGTAATGGATTTTTGTGGATCATGGGAGGATCATATAACCTTAGTGGAGTTCGCATACAATAATATCTATCAAGCCTCGATACGCATGGCTCTGTTTGAATCATTTTATGGGAATCCTAATCGTTCTCTACTATACAGGGTGGAAACTGGTGAAACTTCACTAGTTTGTCTGAGCCTTGTCCAAAAAACAATGGAGAAGATTTAGTTGATTAGAAAGAGGATATAGATGGATCAGAGTCATCAGAAAGCTTATGCAGATCAACATCGAAGTCAGTTTTCATTCGTTGTGGGTGATCATGTCTTCTTTAGGATCTCTCCAAGGCTTGGACATCATCATTTCGGGAAGCAGTGTGAGTTATCACCAAGATACATTGGCCCTTTTGAGATACTATAATGGTTTGGAGTTGTGGAATATTGGTTGGCATTACCACCCCGGTTTAGTTCAATGCATAATGTGTTCGAGGTATCTCAGTTGAAAAAGTATCAGCCTGATCCTGACCATGTGATCAGATGGGATCACATTGACCTAGAGCTGGATGGTTCGTTGAAACATATCCCGGTACAGATTTTGGTTAGGCCAGAGAAAGTCTTGCGTAGAAAAAGCATCAGCCTAGTGTGGTTTTTATGGTAACATGTTCATATTCAGGAAGAGAAATGGGAATGTAAAAAGGAAATAAAAGAGAAATGGTAGGAACTCTTTCAGCAGGGTGAAGGTTCTCTACTTTCCTAGGATAGAAAGACCAATGGTAGGGAGAATGTAGTACCCTAGTTTCTGGTATGTAACCCTTTATTGATTCTTTTAATGTTTATAATGTTAAGTGTGACGAATTGGATAGTCGGGAGAACTTGGTATGAGTTTTGAGGAAAAATGGGAAGTTGCACGGGCGGCGCACGGTCTGTCTAAACCGTGCGACCACACCATGCGCAGTGGGTCTTGGAGGTAGTAGCTTCCACATGGTCAGGGCACAGTTTGTCTAACCATGTGTCCAAACCATGCGAGAAGGATGGTCGAGGAAGTAGCTAACACATGGTTAGCGCACGGTTTGTCAAACCGTGCGAACTAACCGTGCGACCACTTAAATGAGATCCTATAAGGGTGGATCTCAATGTTTTCCTCTATATTGCTTGTTTTTCCTCATAAGCGGACCTAACATGGGATTTTGGTTTTCCTAAGGTCAAGGAGAGTTATCCCATCGTTCCAATGGTGATCTGAAGGCTTCTCTTGGTGAATCGAAGCTGGATTTTTGAGGTATGTGATCGTTCTTGTTTGTTTTCTTAGTTCTACATAGATCAAATTCTCATCTTCTCTCAGTTTCTTATATCTACACCAATTATGGGTAGATCTTAGTTTGTGGATGCCAAATATGATGATATTTGGTCTTTATCTTGTTAGGATAAGAGATCTAATTTGGGTTCTTGAAGAGGAATCATGGTCTTCTTGAGAGTTCTTCGATCGTTGGGGTTTTCTTCAAAACCTTTGAGGTAGGAGGCTTCAATCTCAATTCCTCCTATTAGAATTTATTGGCTTAGTTTCAAATTGGTTATGTAAATGTAATTTATTGTGAAAATCTTGTAATAAATCTTTTTTAGTGATAATTTATGGTTTTGATGAAATTGTGATATCTTAGTGAATCTTTGTGAAATGTGATTTGGATTCATGAATTTAAAATATTGATTTTAAATTATGTATTTTCTAGAATTGTAAATTGATTGATGAAAGATAGGTTTTCATAAAAAGTGTGTTTTATTGAAAGGGTTGGTATGGAAATGGCATTGATGAAATTGGTTTATTCATTGGTTTTAAATGAAATTATGGTTTTACTGAAATGGTTTGAATTTGTTGAACACACTAGGTTTTGATGGAAATGATTTTCAATAAAATATTTTTTATTGAAAGGGTGGTTTTGGCATGATTTTTGGGAACGTTTGGTGTGTGTTCATGATTCATGTATGAGGCTTGGTTGAAATATGACCTTATTCTCAGTGCCAAACATTTAATGGAACATGGTAACTACGTGTACAAGGCTTGGTTGATATATGAAATTGTGCTCGGTGCTAAAGGTGTAATGGCACATGGGAAACAATTAAATTTCGATGACATGGTAGATCGATGGGAGACCGGTCATGAGTATGGAACTGTCATAACATAGAATGCATGGTTGATTTCACGGAATTGTAAAATGGTTGGGTATGCCAAAAAGGGATTTTGTGAAATGGTTCTAAAGCTGGATTGGGTTTTTTTATGGGATAAATAATTTATTGGAAAATTGGTTTCAATTAATCTTGGATGCTTTTGGTTACGAATGGTTTTGGAAACTTGTTTATATTTAGTTATAAACTGCTTTTGAGAAAATGTTTTATATAAACTATTTCTATATAATTGTTGTTAACTCTTCTATCCTAGTGGCATGAGTTGGGAAGTCATTGGGGAAAACCTACTAAGTTTTATACTCACCCCTACATTGGCACATTGGTACTCTTGCAGATGTCGTATTCTGAGACATTGGTAATGGTAAAGCATCTTACTGCTATTGGTTCATGGAGATTCATGGGAGATGTGGTGGTGCCTAGTACATAGAGCTTGGTTTGGAGCTATGGAGTGTGTCTTGGCTTATTTTGTGTCTTTTGTTTATTCTTCCTCTTAGTACACTAATATTGTGTTGATTATTTATTGGTTTGTGGAATAGTGTAGTTCTCTTTTGGTAATGCATGAGTTGGTTGTTTCATTAACATGAATCATATAGTAGTTTTTAGTGATGTCTTGGATGGATTATGGGTTTTTCATAAAGGGTTAATCATCCTCCACTTTCATTGAAACCCTTTGTCATTTATTGCTAGCCTTTGGTACCTTAGGGATGTCGCTTAAGGCCTAGTAATTACTTGTTGTACTCTCAAGACAATGAGAATTGGCGGGTCATTACAAAAAACTATGTATTTCATTTTTGGGTTGTGGGACCATATCCATATTTATCAGGAAAACAACGAAGGATATTCCTAAAATAGACACATTTTTTGTAATGATAACCAAGAATTACACTTCTATATCATGAAATATATGTTTCATGAAATAATGAAAATTTACTGGTGAATTTCATATTCATAATGTAATTCATCAATATATTAAGGATCAAAATTAACATGTAAAATTAGTTTAGAGTAACCTGATGGTTCTATTGTGATTTGATTGTACCATGAATACGAATCTAGGAAATAGTAGAATTTGTTCCAATCTAATCTATCAATTATTTGATCCATTAATGGAAATATAAATTGATTCTTTAGGGTTTCAAATTTGGGGTTTCTATATTTAACACATAAACTCTTCAAATTATGGTTCGAGTGGATATTAACTCATCTTCAATTTTTTTGCCATCTATAAAAATATATTTCTTTTGGAAGACATTCTATGGACTCATCCATTGACGATGAGATATAAATAAAATTATTCTCTAATATAAAAGCTTTGATACTTCCTATTTTATTTTATTTCATTTCTAAGGGTGAATTACATATGTGTTTTTTGATTGGGCTAAAGACCATTCACTAATACAAAATCCAGGGTTATTATCATAGGGATAATCCCTTTAATGTCATCCTCTCCCTAGACAATTGATATTTTGTATCATTATTAGACTATATTGTATATTTATTCATTTACTATAGTCTCTTTTGAGATAATAATGAATGGAAGGGAAACTTTAGTCTCTAAGACTGAGTAATATAGGATTATCCATGGAGTGTTTAATTCTAATGTTAGTAGTTTGATGAAAAAGGTTATGAGTGGTTGTATAATATCCGTTGTTATAGGTTCAATGTAATTAAAATTCTCATTTTCAATAACATCATGTTCATTGGGGTACAATCTCCCTTTTTCATCCTCTAGGGTCATAAAATCTACTACATGATAAGTATGAAATATAGATTGAAAATCATATGAGTCACCACTTTTCATCTAGAATATTATCAATGAAAACAAAACTTGTTCATCTAATAATCTAAATATTAGAATCACTATATTAACTTCAATTAATTCCTTCCCAGTATCAATAAATATAAATCCTAGGTGAATAATAACTTCTCATTTTTCATCCATGTCTATAATGAAGAAATGTATATGAAAGATGAATTTTCCAACATTGATTAAGAAATAATAAGGATATCCTCAAGGGTAATTGAACTATTATTCTATAAATTGAAGGGATACTATCCTTTAATTTGGTTTTGTGATACCTATTATTCATCATCCACTAATCATCAAGAGAATTATGTGGGCACAAGGATCACATAACACTCCTTTAAAGCTGCATGCCCCTATAACACATGGAATTGAGAAACCATGAGGGTCTTTAATATTAATTGGAATATTCAAATAGAATATGGTGTATCATTCCAAATAAATTGATATAACTCATTGGACATCCATTTTTCTCTTATTTTGATGACATTATTTTAGGAATTTTTATAGGTATGAATTTGAGTTATGACTTTAGCAAAGGGGACGTTGACACCTAATTTCAAAATAATATTTATAAAATTCTTATATTACCCACCAATCATGTCGTTTATTATTCATTCAAATATGTTCTCATGGGGTATTTATTAAATTAGTTTCACATAAAAAACTTCACTATCTTGTTTCTCTGGTATCAGAGATCCTTTATTTATCTTTTAATCAATGTTTTGTTCATGAATAGATTTCATTTTTCTACAATTTTCATCCTCAGTGATGAAATTTTCACATTTATCATCTTATTGAATAAAGTATTTAAAATTTTTTTATGGGAGTTGAATGTATAACAATTTCCCACTCCTTATAAATCATTTTCTTCCAATCATGAGTATGTTTCAGTATTATCGGTAAATATTCCCAGTAATGTGTCTGATAATGTATTTGGAAATTTTCTCAATTAGTGCTCAAGGTTTATAAGGGTAACCCATTTATTTTTCTTTTCATAATATTGGGTTGCCATTCTATAACACTATTTTCTAATAAACTCAGTGATAAAGATTAAAATTTTATATTTTATATGAGCAGATTGTTATGTTTGATGATGTAATGCTTAATGGAAATTTTTTTTGTGAAAGTAAAGATTACCTACATATAGGGGAACTTAGTTGAAGAAATTATTTTTCATTTGAGGAAATTAACATTGGGGTTGTTACCATGTTTTACCTTGAATCCTTTTTAGTACTTATCCTCTAATTTCCTAATAATAATCTTCATTTTCTACTATGGATACTAAGTCGGTCTATGATAATAGTACAGCTGTTGATACTATTGAGAATTTTGAAATTGTTGATTTTTCTTGATTATAATTATCATAATTATAATACGGTGTTTTCATTCCTCTATTGTTGCACTACGATCATGATAAGGGTTCTAGACCCCAAAATTTTTACATGATTATATCTCTATCATAGGGGTATGGGTTGTGGTGTTGGATAATTAGTTAATAAACTCTTACTTCATTTTAATTGAATAATCCATTACTTCTTGGTGTGTGTTATCATCCATTTTATGTATTCCACACTGAGAAGGACCCCTATCTCTTTTCCACATACTATAATTTTGGAAAATATTATATATAGGTGCTTGGAAGATTTATAGTGTGTTGAGTATGATACCTCCATCAACAACAGTGTCCACTACATTCCAGGTAGTAGTGTTGAGTCCATTATAGAATGTTTGGATTTATATCTAATCATCAAGCCCATGTTAGGATAATTTACATCTCAGTTACTTTAAATGGACATAGGCTTCCCATGAAAAATCTATGTCAAATTGGGTGACATTATTGATATCATTCTCTATATTCCATGTTTATCCTAGTGGGTTTTATTTTTCAAAAAATTTATTTTATTGATCATAAAAAATTTGTATGGACTTGGTTTCTCTTGTTTTAATCCAGTCTTTGGATCTTATGAGGAAGGAGAACGGGAAGATGAAGAGTCTAATAGCATCTGATGAGACACCATGGTTCTAAATCGTGTCAAAAACATCTATAAAATAGGATATATTTTCATGGGGGTCCTCGCTATGAATTATAATAAACTACCCCATGTTATGTATCATATGGATTAGTGCAGGTTGGATATCAAAATAATTCACCTGAATATGAGGTCACATAATTTTTTTTGTATCACCACTTATGAATGAAAATCAATAATCCATGATGGTGGTCTCTTTTAGTTTTTATTACACTCCATGTTTTCTAAGGGGAATTTATTAGGGATTTTTCAATTTATGTTTTCAATGATAATTACACTATGGAATTAAAAACTTTCATCATGAAGATTAATTTTTATCAATAACATGATCAAAAACATATAATTAATGTGTGTTCAAGCTCTAAAAATTAGTCATGGGGCCACGGTGCATTCATTAGTGTTAAACAGGTAGTGAGTAGGGGTGCCCTAAAGAGATAATTAAAAAAATATATGGATATAATCAAAAAGAATAAAAATGGTGGATGAGGTCATCCAAGTTTAGATCCGAAGGAAACTACCCCTGTAAATAAAAGTCCATGTTGACAACATAAAAATTTTATACATCTGAAAGATATTGATAATTATTCCAGGAATTATAATATTATAATATTACATCCCAAACTATGTAAGACTACAATGTTGTAGTAAATCAGTAGTTTGGGGTCAATCCCATATATAAAATATGCATGCGTGAAACCTATTGAATCAAACACTATCATATGATTCATCAGAGTATTTCATTAGTTTTTTTTCTTCTATAATTATTTATATTGTATTTATATTTCAGAAATACAATACGTTCAGGTTCATGTTTAATGTGAAGGTAAAAGGATAATCCTAAATCAATCTTATTTTGGACTAATGGCTAAGGTAGGGACATAGTCAAAAGGTCACTAAATGGTTATTTTAAAACCAATTAAAACTACATGTATTGCAACTATTTCATTGTCAAGATATAGAAAAAAACCAGATTCAACAAGCTTATATTCTATTGAAGAATGTTTCATGGGGTAATGACCACAACATAAACGACTACATCAATATTAGGTTCGTTCAGGAAAACCCTCTTGGCCATTGTTGTGTAATGCAACGAGATAAAAAAATTTGTTTAACTAAATTTCTATCCACATGGATCCCATTTATTTATTTATATATTCTAAATTATTTTAAACACACATACTATGTACACCTAACCCTAAACATATTATCCATGTGTGATAGTATTAAATGGAAGAAATAATGTTAAAAAATGATTATAATAATCATTAAACAAATCATATTTATGAAATCGACATTGTCAATGATATAGAATCCAATCAAAAAATCACTTCGAAGAATAAAAATCTATGTAAGAGAAATCGGTGATGATGAATGATGATTAGTGTTTTCATTAAACATTAAATCACAATATGGAATGAAGATGGATAATCCACCAATGTAGAATGAATATTAATGGCACAAAATTTGATAAAAGGGCAATGAATAGATTATGATTCTTATAAGAAGAGAAAATAAGAAAAATGAAATAACATGAGAGAAGAAGACGCTGCTCAGGGACTTCTATATATGTTGGAGGGTATAAAATATTTATATTCATTAAAATTACCTGATTTGTAAGTTCTTCAAATCATGTAATACATTTATCTGTCTTCTATATATACTTGTACAAAATGTTTAATTTTGTGTCATAGGGGGTACTTCAGATACCTAATATCATTTTGAATATATTATACCTTGTGAAACCCCTGGCTCATATATTTTATGGGATAAAATCTAAGTCATTTCTCATCATCTAAATTCTATACGTCATTTATGTGATTCCTATCTTGATTTGACTACACTCCATGTAAATTCAATGGAGTTTCATTCTATGTTTTATTGAAGAAAAGAACGACATATATGTCATTTTTTTACTTTTGTATCGAAAAGGTGGATGTGGACATACAACATTCATGATATATTCAAATGCATCCGGGGGTGTGGCGAGTCGTTTCACTGAAGGTATGTTTTCGATGTCCCAAATTATTTTTACCCTAACAAGTATAGCACCAATAAGGGGTTGATCCACAGGGAATTAAGAATTTATTTTTTCTAGCTTAACAATGTTTTTATTTTTGTTTTAGAAAAGGGTACTGAAATTAGAGTCGATTTTTATAGATTGTTTTGGATAATAAAAGAATAATTTGTTTTATGATTCTATTAATAAATTTCTTAATAGAATAAAAGTAAAATATGTGGAAATTGGTTTTTATGTAAATAAAGATAGAAATGCATTGGGGTTATGGATTTATGAGATGTTTGATTATTAAATCAAATTGCTTAAGAGGTTGGGTTGTTCATAATAACCAAACACTCTGGGTTAAATATGTAATAATGATTCCTTAGTCTGGTAAACATTATATTGAGAGCTGTAGAAACTAACTCCTTGGTCTAGAATTTAGTTGTTTAGTAGATATTTATTTGTCTTAGTCAATTTTGAGTGGATGAATACATCAAATGTTCGTGAAATTATTTGTCAGTATTCTTCTTTAGAATCTCTAAAAAAATTCCCTTGGTCTGGTATAGAATTTCCAGTGATAAGATGAAGCGATTTAAGACGAATATAAAGAGATTATTAGTACAAGATGTGTACTTTTGTTGAAATGTCTTTGCCTTGGTTTTCTCCACTGGTAGGCGGCCAAACATGCCATCTTTGACATAGAACAGGGCGCCTCCTAGTAGGTAAATATACACGGCGTGTAGTGCCACCATACACACATGTGTAGTCTCATTTTTTGGTCCCTAAACACTTCTAGAATGGTACACACGACATTTATAGTTTGTACACGGCATGTACCATTCAGCAGGCCACATTGGCATATAGACTCTTCTCATCCACCAACTACTTCTTGAATGGTATAAACGGCATGTATAGTTTGGACATGGCGTGTACCGGCTTCTGGTTACATGGTCATGTAGTTTTCCTGGTCAACCACTGCTTGTTCCTGAATGTACACGGCGTGTATATAAGTACTCTCTGTGTAGTAGAAAACATCTGCTCAGTTCTTCCTCGTTTTGTATATTTGGAAATAAATCTCATAGAAATGAACAAGATCACCAAAATCAATGTGAAGCCCTGACCCTAGTTACCCAGAGTATATGCATTATTACATAACATTGGTATGATACAAAAATATCAATTCTCGAAATACAAATTAGATTAGTAGCCTTGGAAGTACTAGATACAGTCAAAAGGAATACAATACATCATAAAATGAAAAACTTCAACAACTTTGTTTCCATTGACCACAGTCATATTCCCTCAGACTATCCCAGCAGGTCAGTTATAAAATACTTCTTTGCATCATTGGAAAAATAAAACCTAGAAAGGGGTGAGCTCAAATGATCACATTACAAGATTCTAAAATAAATCATTGTCTCATTCATGAAATCTGACTCTACTGAAGAACACACGAACTACACTGGAATTCAGAGAACATATTTACTCATGAAGAACAAAATCTGAGTCATGACACATTGTTTTTCTATAAAAAATCATGAGAAGGACTTAAAAACATTTCTGTCTTATCCAAGGAGTTCATAGATGCACTGATAATCACAATATCATTCTAAACTCATATCTACTCGCTCTCTCAGTGATTTATTTATTTTACTTTTGAGTAGTGTGTGTACTCTGTATATTTTACACACACACTGACTCCTGCACTGAACTATAGGATTACACAATCCTGACACCAAATTCTTTACCCTTTTTTACACAAGACAACAGTCAAATAGGTCCATGTGTGGCCTGGTCATTATTGTGTTTACCCATGAAAACTGTGGAAGAGGTCCCTGTGTGGCCTGGATAGTCCATGTACTGTTGTTAAACCCGATCCAGGGTGTGGATCAGTGTTTATTAATATAAACTTCTTGGTGGAAGTTGATCACCAAGTGGAGTGTATTAGGTCTCAGCTTGAGACTGAACCACTTGTTTAATATATCCACTTTTCTATTTAAATTTAGTCTACTTTGTTTTACTACATTATTGCATAATCCAGAAAAACACTAAAATCACATTGATAGTTAGTCTTGGAATAAAGTTATACCTGATTTGTCTTAGTAGGATAAAATCAAAAGTTGTTTTAATAATACCAATTAAGATTACTGAGAATTAATCAATCTTCTGAGAAGTTATTTAAACAGTCAAACTCTTATTATAGTATAACCATAATTAACTGGGCTGTATATATTTTTTGGGAAATCATTATTTGTAAAACTATTATTGTTTAAACATTAATTTTTACATAGTTACTCAATTCACCCCTCCCCTCTTGAGTTAACTACTCCGACCAACATTTGGTATCAGAGGTTTCTTTATTAGGATTTTGTGTAATCTTACTCAACTATGAATATATTTGTACTTTAAAGATCTATAAATTTCTGTTAATTCTAAATTTCTAGTTCTTTTAAAGTAATTTTTTTTCTGGACAATAGATTGGAAGGTGATGAAACTAACATACCACCATTCATTAGTGGAACAAACTATGCTCAACGGAAAACTAAAATGAAAATGCATCTAGAGAGTATGAGTTTTGAAATCTGGTCATCCATTATAGATGAATACAAACATCATGTGACAGATATAATTACATGGGATGAGCCTACAATACATTATTACAAAAACAATTGAAAAGCTATGAATACCTTGTATTGTTCCTTAGGAGCTGAAGAATTTAGTAGGATTTAGGCTTGTAAAACTGCCAATGAAATTTGGGATACCCTTTCTTTCTCACATGAAGGCACATCTAGTGTAAAGAAAATGAGACTTAATACTTGTACTATAAAATATGATAATTGTAAGATGAAACCTGATGATCGTATTTGTGACATGTATCTTAGGTTCAATGAGATTATCAACACAATGACCTCTATTGGAAGAGAAGTCACTGCCAAAGAACAGATCATGATAATTCTTAGTTTTTTACTTGACGGATGGAGTGGAACATCTTTCAAATTAGAGAATCATATGACATAGGCAAGCTAACTGTAAAGGAACACATTGGGAAACTGGTGATGTATGAGGAATAGTTGAAAGTTATCAAAGACGAGTATGAACCAAAGAGAAAATCTGTAGCATTTAAGACCATCATCACAAAGCACAATGATAAAGGAAAACTGGAAGCTTCTATAGACAGTTCCACTACTAAACAATCATCACCAGATAGTGATGAAGAGATGGATCCACTGGCCAGAAGATTCAAACAATTTTACAAAAAGAAGATTTCTTAAACAAATCCTAACTTCAAGGGAACGTATGATCCAAAAGGAAACAAGAAAAGGATTGGAAGAGAAGTGACAAAACTGATGAGATTGTATGCTATGAATGTATGTGAAAAGGAAATATAAAATATGAATCTCTAAAGCTCAAATATAATAAGAAATATGAGTACAAGGACAAGAAGTACATAAAGGAAAAGAAGGCAACCTGGAGTGCCTCTAAGGATAGTTCAAGTGACTACGACACATCACATGATAAACAGGCACACAAAGCCAATATGAATTTTATGACAAACACATCTAAGGTAACACTGAACTCTTCTATACAAAACTCATATTATTTTGAAGAGGAAAGTGACTATGAAAATATAACCAATGAATAAATGTTTGAATATTGCAACATGCTTGAAGAGACATGCAATGAATTAAAGGATAAATATAAATCATTGAAGAAACAACATTCTCTCACTATAACTGTTAAATCTGACTGTACTACTGAAAATGAGAAAAATAATCAACTACTTAAAGAAAAAAATGAACTAAAAATATCTAATGAAAAATTAAAAAGTGACTTAGAAAAGTTTACTAATGGAAAAAATACCCTTACCCAAATGCTAGGAAAACAAATTTCTCCTAAATATAATACTGGTATTGGTTATCAACCTGGTAAAAGAAACCTTCGTAGAACAAATTTTGTTTCAATGTCTAGCACATATAATTTTGTTCCCAGTTCTGGACATAGCTCATGTAGCTCGAGCCATGATACATATTCTACTATTTCATGTTTTTGTGCACCAAATAGAGTTTATTTTTAAAATACATTACATAATGCCTATAGGAAAACTATGAAACAAATATGGGTTCCTAAAGCACTTATTACTAATGTTACAGGACACAAACAAGTATGGGTACCAAAATCTACCTTTGCCTGCTCATGTTGTAGGAAAGCTTCTTAAAGAGCTCCTGCACAAATCTGTGGTACATGGATAGTGGGTGTTCAAGGAACATGACAAGAGACTACTCATGCTTCAAGAACAAGGTAAAAGTAGATGGAGGACATGTCACAGTTGGTGACAATGCAAAGGGGAAGATCATTGGATTAAGCCAGATTGGTAACTCTGATTCAATTCTGATTTCTAAAGTACTGTTTGTTAATACACTAAAATATAATTTTCTTAGTATCTCACAATTGTTTGATGTTGTATATCATGTTAAATTTGAAAATGATGCATGTAATGTCCTCTATTCTGAAGATAAATTAGTATTTTCTGCATCAAAGAATGAAAATGTTTATTCTGTTAATTTAGATTATTTAGCTTCAAAACATGTTTCATGCTTAAGTGTATTTCATAAATAATCTTGGATCTATCATAGGATACAAGGACACTGTAATGTTCACTCCCTTAGAAATCTAACTAGAAATGACCTTGTTAAAAGCTTACCCAAACTTGTGTTTCCAAATGACAAAGTGTGTAATCCCTATCAAAAGGGAAAAACGCAAAATCTCTTTCAAAACAAAGAAAGAAGTATCTACTTCTCCACCTCTCAAATTGGTTCACATGGATTTGTTTGGACCCTCTATAGTTTCTAGTTTAAATAGGAAGCACAATGTTTATGTTCAAGTAGATGATTTTTCTAGATATACCTGGACCTTCTTCATGGCTCACAAAAGTGAATTTGCTCTTATTTTACTATGTATTCCATGTATTTAGAAAATCTAAGTGGCCTTAAAATTAAGTCTTTAAGAAGTAATCATGGATGTGAGTTTGAAAATGATGAGTTTGAATCATTTTTCTCACAAAATGGTCAAAGTCACAATTTCTCCGCCCCTAGAACACCATAGAAAAATGGTATTATAGAAAGAAGAAATAGAACCGTGCAAGAAATTTCTAGAACAACGCTTAGTGAATATGACCTACCTTTTTAATTTTGGGCTGAAGATGTTAATACAACATGCTATATAATCAATAGAGTTCTGATTAGACCAATTCTCAAGAATACCCCATATGAACTCTGGAACAATAGAATGCCTAAGGTTAATTACTTTATAGTTTTTGGTTGCAATGTCTTTATTCTCAACACTAAGGATAATATTGAATAATATTCATCAAAAAGTGATGAAACAATTTTCCTAGGTTATTCAATTTCAAGAAAATCTTATAGAGTATTCAATAAGAGAACTAAATGTGTGGAAGAATATGTCCATATCATGTTTGATGAAACACATACACATGATCCTAGAACCATCCATGAAAATATGGCGGATGATGTATCTAATATGAACATCAACTCAAAATCCTCAAATAACTCTGTGAAATAATCTATGAAAATTTCCAATTCAAGAAATTTTGTGCAATCAAGTCATAATGAACCTGAATCTTTTGATGAACCTGATTTCAAAATTTCCACTTTTTTTAGAAAGGTTAGAACTCTTCAAAACCATCCTTTAGATGCTGTTGTAGGAGACATAGAGAAAGGAACACAAACTCAATCTTCTCTTAGAAATCAGGTTGAACATCAAGCCTTCATGTCATAACTTGAACCTAAAAACATTGATGATTCTATCAATGATGAATTTGGGGTAATTTTAATGCAAGAATAACTCAATCAGTTTGAATGAAATAAAGTTTGGAAACTTGTTTAAAGACCCAAGGACACTTTTGTCATAGCCACTACATGTGTGTTTATAAATAAGGTAGATGAAGCTGGAAATATAGTTACGAGTATGGCTAGATTAGTTGCATAAGGCTATAGTCAAGAAGAAGGTATTGACTATGAGGGGAATTTTTCTCTAGTAGCCGGACATGAAGCCATTAGAATTATACCTACTTATGATGCACATCTGAATTTCAAACTATATCAAATAGATGCTAAGAGTTCATTCTTAAATGGGTATATAGCTTCAGATTTTATTGTTGAACAACCCCTGGATATACAAACCCTCATTTTCCAAAACATATTTTTAAAATATCAAATGCTTTATATGGTTTAAAGCAAGCTCCTAGAGCTTGGTATGGAAGAGTAAGTACTTTTCTAATTTCCAAAGGTTTTACAAAAGGAATATCTGATCCTACTCCCTTTATAAAAATAATATCTACTAATGTATTACTTGTTCAAATCTATGTAGATGATATTATTTTTGGATCTTCATAAAATTAATTATGTATTTATTTTTTTAAAATGATGAAAAACGATTTCAAATGAGTTTAATGGGTGAACTAAAATTCATTCTTGGATTTCAAATCTTTCAAAATAATGATGGAATTGTTTTGACTCAAATTAAGTACACTAGAGATCTTCTATAACGTTTTGGATTGGATAGAACAAAATGTAGTGACACTAATAAGTACAACCTGTATGTTGGATCATGATGAAGATGGAAAATCTATTGATCAAACCACTTATAGAGGAATGATTGGAAGTCTACCTTACTTAACTACTAGCCGTCCTGATATTATGTTTAGTGTTTTTAAGTGTGCTCTCTTTTAATCAAACCCTATTGAATCTCATTTAAACACTATAAAGAGAATTTTTAAATACCTCAAGCATAAACCCAATCTAGGACTGTTCTATCCAAAAGGACAATCATTTGAACTAGTTAGTTATTGTGATGCTAACTTCAGTGGTTGTATGTTAGATATAATGAGCACCTCTGGAACATGTCATCTTTTAGGCAAGTCACTAGTATTATGGTGTAGTATGAAACTAAATTATGTTGCATTATCAACTGCACAAGCGGAATACATAGCTTCTGTCAGTTGTTGTACACAAATTTTTTGGATGAAACACACTTTACTAGATTATGGATATCAATTCAGATATGTACCAATAAATTGTGACAACACAAGGGCTATTAACATTTGAAAATCATGTTTCACATTCTAGGACAAATCATATTGATTTAAGACATCACTTTTTGAGAGATCATTATCAAAAATGTGATATTAATTTGGAATTCATTAGTACTGAATATCAACTAACTGATATATTCACTAAACCATTAAATTCTGAGAGAATAGATTACATCATACATGATCTTGGCATTATCAATCACAAATATATATCTTACTGGTCTTACTATTTAATCTTTTACTATATTTTACTTTACTATTTCGTGTTCACTGTTTCTCGGTTACTGTCTCTAATATTTGCGGTCTCAATGTTAGTACTTTCTATTCAAGGTATGTCATTTACTATCTCACCGTGACCGAACAGTTTACTTACTATCTCACCGTGATAGAACATACCATTCACTGTCTCACCGTGACTACCACTGACTGTCTCACCATGACGACCATTTACCAACGCACCGTAATTACTATTAACAGTCTCACCATAAAAATTATTTATGATTTTCTTTTAACCCATATCGCGGTAATTCTTTTTTTCACCTCTTTTAATTTCTCACGTTTTTATTTTTGTGACGTATGACATTCCCAAATGATAAAACCCAATTTTTTCAGTCGGTTCTTCACCCAGACCTTCTCCTACTCACTCTTTCTGAACCCTTTAATCCTTGCAACCCTCTCTATCTTGACCTTCGGTAAATTCCAAGGATGAAGTGTCCATCTTCATCCACACCTGAGATGTGCATCTTGAAGAAAAAGAAGATATCACCAAAGTCGGCGCCCGAAGGACAATTGAATCGAAACCTGGTAAATTGCACTGTCATTCCTGAAAAAGAAGTTTTCCTAAGTGGATTTTGTCCAGAATGTCTCCGATTTTAAATGTTTTAAGAGAACAAGTCCAGATCGAATAGTTCTCAAGGAAGGATATACATATTTATCTAAGGTTGGTAGCGTAGTCTTATCAGTATGTATAGTTTTCTTTTGATGCTCGTGAAATCTATGTTGTGAGGATTTGGGTCAATGGAAAAAGCTACTAATTCTCTTCAAGGATCTGGGATGCATGCCTTAGGATTCCTCATGAATGAATTTTTTGTGATTATCAAAGAGATCCCCCACCTACAACTAATTTCATTGACCTATAAAATGCACTGGAAACTGTAACTAGAAATGGCACCAAGGGAAGGTCCATAGCTACTGAAGCCGATGGAGAGACATGGATGCTGTTTAAATTTGTTCAAAATCTGATTAGCCCAAGGAAAGGTTACTTTGCCGTCTAGAACTACCATGATGTGTTCCTCATTCATCTTATGAAGAATGGACACAAAATTAATCTGTGAAAATACATCATTCACCATATGTGTGAATTGATCAAGGTCACATCCAAATCCACCTCTCTATTTTACTCTAGGATGATTTCAGCAATTCTTATTGCAAAAAGAGTAGTTGGACCCAATGAAGAAGTACTTATGGATTTTGAATATTGTTTATCTAAACCAACCATTAAGAGGATCAAAATAAAATGGAACCCCTGGAAGAAGGAATGGGTTGGAGATAATGATAAGATTTATGAGAAGTATAATCCTGTGGATTATCAAACAAGGCCAAAGGACATTTCTGATCCTGGTTTGGAACCAGATTAAGTTGTCGATTATTCAGAATATGATGAAGAAAAAGAAGAGGTAGCTGAAGTACCACATTGTTAAGAGGCTGATATATCTCATAGGGAAGAAGTTGTTATTGAGAAAGAAAGGACTGTTGTTCCTCCTATTGTTCCACGAAAATAACCTCCTGCCCCTACAGTTGTTGTTAATCTTAAAATCCAATCTGAGGCTGCAAGAGAATTCGTTGTCCCAGAATCTGAGCAGCAATCCATGGAAGAGGTTGTAGTAGGGGAACTCCCTACTGTGCAAGAATCAACTGAAAAAGAACTCCCTGTTATCCATAAATCTAATATGGAAGGCCTTCCTGTGGAACAATATGTTCCTGAGATAATACCCTCTGATAAAGATAATACAGAGATAGCCTTTAGGTTGGGTAGGAAAGAAATGGGTGAGGAAATTAGAGATGAACTAGTGGATTTAGAACAAGTACATGAGCCTCAAGGTCCTAAAAAGGAAGTACATACTGAGGGGGAGGAACCTCAAAATATTGAGACTGGTGAAGCTGAGTCTATTGAAGAATATCAACCAACTGAGTCATATTCGGTGGACACTCAGTATAAATTCCCTATATTTTATGATGTGAGTGAATCTCAATAGGCTACTACCACTGGGATTGATCTTTCTTCTTTGTTTCAACTGAAATCGGTCACATACTTTGCACCTGAACCTGAACCTCAACCTGATCCTGCACCGGTACCACTTCTTGCACCTGCACCATTACCTCAACATCAATATTTTGTCAGTAAAGATGATTTGAATGTCTTTGGAGACACTATCTTAGCTGTAGTTAAGAAACATATTTCCTCTCAACCTCGTCTTGTGACCAAACTGAGCCAGGAAGATGCCTCACTACTTTTAGAAAATATTATTCGGCACATTCAACTCGGGATGATTCATGAAATTCAAGAGGTAAGGGTTGCAAAAAAGTTTCTCAGTAAAGAAGTTACAACTCTGAAAAGCATGGTTGAAGACCTATAGAGAGAATTGCATTATAGGTCAGAGCATGCTTCTGCTTCTCCTTAACCTACTTTTTCTCATATTTCTAGATATATTGTGTCCCAGATTCATCCATACCTCTTATCCTTTGATGAAAATATCAGAGAAAGGCACAAACACATGTTGAAACACATGAGAGATCTTGTGTAAAACCTTAATAAGCTCACAAATGAATATACTGGTTGTCTTAAAAAGGTCCTGAAAAAGATCAAGTCTCTGACCATAACTATCAAAGCTTCTACTTCCTCTGGTCAAACCTCTACTCCGTCTTTGGAAAGTTCTCTGCTCAGATCTATAGTCAAGGAAGAGATTCAGAATACCTTCAGTGGCTTTGATATGTATCCTTTATCTGATGTTGTTAATAATAGTGATAGAGTGCTTGACATGGTTCAAATTCACTCAAAGATTTCCAATGATGCTCAGGAGGATATCTCTAAGAAAGTGGATTTTTATCTCAATCGGATTTTCTCCAAAAATGACATGACCAACCACTTCCAATATCTAGTAGAAAATATGAGAATTCATACTATATCCCAAGCCTTCAAAACCCAAGTCCAGAAGCTAAATGAGTTTACCAGATTGTTGGAGTCATTCATGGAAAACAAAGATGACTTTGAAAAGGCCATGCAAAATGGTAGAGAGATTATTGCAGACTTCATTAAACTACTGTGACCGTATCTTCATGTTCAAAGTAAAACCACTTTTGCTCCACCGGATGCTCCTCTCAGACCTGGATTACCTACTTTCACCTCTTCCTTACCCTCAACAACCAGGTCTGTTGGCCAGGCTCTTAGTCAGATGAGGCCTTTCATTCTTAACCATCAACTACCTCAATCTTCTACAACTCCTACTTTGTCTCCCTCAGTCTTCGAAGGTGTCCCTTTACCTTCTCTATCTACTACTTCTATGCCTTATTCTAAATAAGCAACTGCCCATATGGATTCCACTTATGCTACTGATAAAGGCATAGATAAGGCCAATCCCTGAAGAAGACTAGTGACTTCTATTTTTTGATGGGGATGTCAATGAATTTTTGTATTTCTACAGAATTTTCACTTCTGAACACTCTTAATGCCATATGCATTGTTTGCCCTCTATTCTTTCTAATTTTTTATTATACCAAAAGGGGGAGAAAAATTGGCAAGTTATCTGTTATTCTATATGTTATGTTCTATGTAGCTGCATTCAATTTAAGCTTTAACTGTACATGATTTGCGATCATCAGAAAGGTGGAGACTGTTGGACTCCTCATGTATTAATCAGGTTTTAATGATCAAAAATCTCAATAATAATTACAAATCTTATTAATGATCCTAAATCTCACACATTTTATCAATCATGTGTATTTATGTTTCAAGATATATCTTATATAATAATGTTTAAGATCAATTCATTTTATGCATATTACTGTTTAAGAATGAATACAGTTATTTGCCTAAGTACAAGACACCGTGAATCTTGACACATTAAGTCAGACACTGTGATAAAGACATAGACACCGTGAGCAAGAAAATTGTGTTGAAGCAGACACTGTGAAGCCTAAGTCTCAGACACCATGACCAATGAGACACCGTGACCACGAGACACTGTGACACAGTAAGCTTGACACCGTGAAGCAAGACACTAGGAACAAAAACTGCAATCAAGACACCATGACAAAGCGACAATGTGAAGGAGACATCATGACAAGGAGACAACGTGACAAGGAGATACCATGAAGAAGACAACATTTTTATAACATACCGTGACACCGCTTCTCAACCTATTTTTTCGTCTTTCAATTTAACTTTTTAACAGTCATATTTGACATCTTTAATGCACTAACATAATTAATGTTTCTTTGTATACATAGTACGAGGTATTAGGTATGACACATATGGAACATGTCAGCTGACCCTCATGCATTCGAAGATAATAAATGCAGAGTGTCCAAGAGAAAGTAATATAAAACAACGCAAGAAACACGAGTGCACTGTACTCAACAAAAATAATGCATTAGAATAACTGTGAAGAACACATTGGAAGATCATAAAAGAAGTAATTCCCTCATGCATGCAATCCAACTCTACTGAAGAACACATGAAGTACACTAGAATTCAGAGAACATATTTACTCGTGAAGAACAAAAGTTGAATCACGACACTCGGTTTTTCAACACAAAAACCAGAGAAGGACTCAGAAGAATTTCTGTCTTATCCAAGGAGTCCAGAGTTGCACTGCTAATCACTAGATCATTTTGAACTCATATATACTCTCTCTCTCAGTGATTTTTTTATTTTAATTTTGAGCAGTGAGTGTACTATGTATATTTTACACTCACAATGACTCCTGCGCTGAACTGAAGGATTTAAAAATCCTCACACCAAATTATTTACCCTTTTTTACCCACGACAAAGGTGGAAGAGGTCCCTATGTGGCCTGATAATTATTTTGTTTACCCATGAAAACTGTGGAAGAGGTCCCTGCGTGGCCTGGATAGTCCATGTACTGTTGTTAACCACGATCCAGGGTGTGGAACAGAGTTTATTTATACAAACTGCTTGGTGGAAGGTGATCACCAAGTGGAGTGGATTAGGTCTCGGCTTGAGACTAATCCACTTGTTTTATATCCTCTCTTCTATTTGAATTTAGTGTACTCTATTTTACTTCTTTATTGCATAATCCATAAAAAAACTAAGTTTATTATGATAGTTATTCTTGGAATGAAGTTATATCTGAGTTGTCTTAGTATGATAAATTCAAATGTAATTTTAATAATACCAATTAAGATTACTGAGAATTAATCAATCTTCTAAGAAGTCATTTAAACTGTCAAACTCTTATAACAATATAACCTTGATTAACTGGGCTGTATCTATTTTTGGAGAAATCATTATTTGTAAAACTAATATCTTTTAAACATGGATTTTTATATAGTTACTCAATTCACCCCTCCCCTCTTGAGTTAACTACTCCGACCAAAAAATTTCATTTGAACTCCCAAAATCATCTTGATGTTGTATAATTTATTATGCAATGTTACTAGAAAACTATAAAATCATCAATATTTGAGGATTTATTTCATCTTAGTTCCAACCCTATGGCACGAAATCACATAGATAAACCATTAATAATTTGATGAATATTATGGGGATTGTAAATAAATATTTTTTCATTATATTTTTCCTAAAATATTTTAATGGTCTACATGGTTGAAACATTTTTATTTTTATAGATATAAAAAATATATACTTTTATTTATATAAAATTATCATTTTTCACAACAAATAAATAGTTATGTTTTAAACCCATACCCACTTTCAATATTTTTTCCTTCAAAAATAAATTGACAGTGTAGACTTGTCTAAATTCATTAGAAAACCCATTATTTATAACTATTAAATATTTTTTAACAATAGTAATAAAATTTTCTCACATTCGAAATATTATAATTAATTAATTTATATTAACCCTATGACCAATAATATGTAGGAAAAATATTTATATATAGTTGATGATTCTAATAAAATAAATTTCAAATTCACTCGATCATTAATATTAAAAAAAATACATAATATTTCATTTCATACTACTGATTCTTAAATGTAAACACCAACATGAGATACTTGAGATATTGAAAAAAATGAATTACTCTATAAGGAAATTAAAATAAAACAAAAACAAAAATGGATAAATCAATATTCTTGTATAATTACAGTTAAAAACAATTATTGTTGAAAAAATGTGCATTGAAGATAAAATGTCATGTATGATCCCATAACTATGTGTATTAATTGGTTTTGATTCTTTTTGTGCTGTATTAAATAATTAAAATGAAGAGTACCATAATTTAGCTAACATAATACCTAAATTAAAGTTCCAAAACTCAAGATTTGATCATAATTATTGTGCAGTAATCAGTGTAATTATTTATTAAATTGTTGACCAAAATAAAATTATATTTATCAATTTTAAACCCAATTTAAAAACATACATTTCAATGGAATATGATAGAAATAAGATATATATAAAGATATATTCCATGGAAGACTATTTTTTTATGATAACCATTACTAGTGTATGGTGAGATATTTTCTAGAAACATTATAAAAATGTCAATCATTTATACTATATCAAAAATGTCTATATATAAAAATATCCGTATGAATCCTAACATATATTTAATAAAAAACATGTGAAACAAACAATCCTTATAAATTATGAAAGGATGTCTTATATTTCGTATAACCAATAAAAACCCATTTGGGATTCCCATAACATTCCATCCATGTAAAAAAATAAATGTTTCCCATATGGTCTAACCATCCCAAGACACTATGTCTTATTAGCCTCACTACATTATGAATTATTCCATTTTGTGATCATTGTATACAATATTTACCCGTACACTAATGGGAAATATGTCAGGTGTACATCATTAAATTTTTTTGGGTTATCACCCAACACAAACAAGTTGTCAAAAATCTGGATCTACGTAGTTGAAAATTTATACAGGTTTTGATGAAAAAATACCACTAAAAATAAACTCAAAATATATGATTAATTTAATATTAAAAATTTAAAAAATAGTGGTTTTCTATGATCCTAAAGAGAAATTTTGAATTTATCTATTCATTATTTGACTATTGACATGTATTCAATACTTAAACAGAAATTCATAGTGTTTTTTGGAGTCTTTATCGCATTTTAAACCTAAATATCAATACCAAGGAGTAGTTTTATGAAATACTAAACAATCTCTATAAATATATATACTCAACATAAATAAAAATGAATTTCATAAATAAAATGGGGGAATCTCAGCTAGAATTCATAATGAATTTATGGTTTATGACATCAAAACAATAGTATGTCTATACATAAGTATAAAGGGTTATAGGTGTTCTCATCACCATGAGTTTCCAGTTTAATCACAAATAACCATTTTCCACCTCTTAGGATATGAAATTAAATATTCAGAAATATTGATACAAGACACTAAATTTTCTTTTGTGGACATAAATATCTATATACCACCTAGAACAATTGATTAATATATTATGAATCGCTTAATTATAATAATTATATTAGAATAATTTAAAAATAATGGATCAATTCATTTAAATTTAAATAAAAATAATGTAAATTTAAAATGACAATGACATGGAATTCATAATTCATAGACACAAGGATAAGGATTTGTAAAGTAAATTATAGAACACATTTTCATTACATTCATAAAATATCAGATCTTATCAATAGGAATTTAGTTTTTTGGTTTATTACCATTGCACCATTTGTTCTTTCATCTGTCTGAACAATTATTGAATGGTATTTAAAAATGGGTTACCTCCAAAAATAGTGGTACAATAGATTAAATAATGCATAGTAGAAGAGGGAAAGGTCAAAATTTATAATTCAACAACCATTGGTTATATATTAATGGAATATTGTTTCTAATAATAATTGAATTAATTTGGATTAATAAAGGTATAGAAATATAATATTTTTATATGATTATACATAAAAAATATGTTATTGAAGAAATAGCTAAAAGAAAAATATATATCAAATGATATAAAATGTGTATGTTATGGATTCAATGATTTAATAAGTGAAAATGGAAAACCATGTGGTATTGATTGATCTATTAACATTATAATTTCATAAAGTAATCACTATTTCACCTTGGTAATATAATGGATCCTGAATCAATGATGGACCTTGTTGGAGAGTATTTAACGAAATTAATAACTTAAAACAATTGTGTTTTGTTTCAAGTAAAGAGGTTGTACCAAATAAATTTATTAATGTGTTATTTTTTATATAAGAAATATGATTTACCCATTTTATAAAAATCCCAATAAATTTTACATTTGTTATCCATTTCAAAGCCATAAAGCACTAATTTCTCAAGATTAAAAGACTAGAAAAAACACTAGAACCAATAGCTACCTTATACACCTAATATGTTTTACTAGTACTCTTTTAGATTATAATAATTTAAATTTCCATCATTTTACAATCTTTTAACATCTATTAATAGTCATACATAGATTAACTATAAATAAAAACTTAATGAAAAAAATAATTAATCTTATTAATGAACAAGATAGATGATGTAAGATTCATGTATTATATTTAAACAAATAGTTAATTATCATTAACATTTAGTGGTATTAATATCACTAATTTAGTATCCAAATTTTTTTATTATATTAATCTTGTGATTAGGAATATTAATTTAAATATGGAATTCTATTTTATAAAAAATAATAACAAATTATTATTAAGAGTGAAATTTATAAAAAATATTGATCATTCATATTCATATTTTTTGGTAACAAGAAATCTTAGTATCCCATTTTAAATTTTATATATTTCATATTAATATCTTCATAGAATTTGATCATCCCCAAATTAAAATAATCATTAATTATTGTTATTCAATTAATTGATATGCAATGGTTTTATATCCCATTATGATTTTTATTCCACGATATTAAATGGCATGATATACAATTGAACAAATAAAATTTTATGGCATATAGAGATTATGGAATAAAATTTTTATTCATATATTTGTCACCAAATTTAGTATATTATCCAACCATTTAAGGAGACCAAATTACCCAAAATAACATTTACCTCTCGTTGAATGAGTCAAAGGTGGACCTCATTTTTGGACTGTATGATGTATATTGGTGGTAAAAAATCACTAATTCATCGGAATATAATTTATAATACATTATTAATCTTCTTTCCTAGATAACTATTAAGAATATTTATTTTTCAATTTTAGTAAAACATATTCTAATTCAGAAATGTCATTACAAATTTTTTTTCAATTTCTACTTTATCAAAAAATTCACTGAATTAAAAATATAATACACACACAAAATAATTTATTTATTTCCAAAATTGATTCCAATGGACATCATGAAATTGATCCTTCATTTTTAAAATACATTAAATTCAAGGATATGTTAAAGAGTCTTCATGTTTACCATTTACATATTTTGAGTTTTTTGGACGTGATCAAATTTTATGAAATTCATTCTACTATCCAAACTGATTTTTAGAAAAAATGTCATATTTATATCATTTTATAGATCAATATTACTATTCGGTAGTTTCATATTTTATATGATTAATCAAATAAATCTAATATATAGTCCAGTTTTAATTTTTTCATGAATTAATAAATTATATCATCTCTAATATTTGTAATTTTCATTAAACCATACCATAAATAGTTAACTTCAAATGAGAACCATATTTTATATGATATATAAAATCATATAACTATAATTTATTATGTTTAAATGGATATTTAAACATGGATGAGGTTGTAAGTAAATATATACTAGTTTTGTTGTTGAATTTCCTTTCTATCCAAAAATTTTGATATCAAAAATATGAGGTAACTACAAACAATATAAATTTTTAAAAAAATATTATCCAAACCATTATTAATTATTTATATCAATAACTAAGTCATTTAAAAAATATATTAGTTGATAAATATTTTTTATTTATTATTATACAACAAGAACTTTAGGGAAACATGATCCTTGTACACCACCATAATGGAAAGTATAATATTTCAACTGAATATATCAAAAATATATACAAATAATAATAATAATTAATAGATATGGTACTATAATAATTTTTTGAATCTATTAATTTCCAACTAGATAAATATGTGGGTTTTAGAATCTAATAAACTAACATTTCATGTATATATATACAACAATATAAAGTCATTTTTTTGATAATATCCTTGAATAATTGAACTAAATTTGGAGGAATCATTGTACAATTAGCCACCATATTACTATTTATGACATCTAAGGATGAATGATATGTTTTGTCACATATTAATACATCTTCCTTAAATATTATAAAGGATTTTAGATACGAAATCTTATATACTCCCTTTATAATTCATTAGGATAGAATTTTAATTACACTAAATATATTGAATCCCACACATGTATATGTGTTTTTATAAGTATACAAAATTATTAATTCTAATTAGATAAAAATATTCCCCTTTTTGAGATTATAAATTCCTATATGATTCATTAAATCATAAAAATATTACACTATGAATTATTTAGAATAAAACTATTTCTTCTCACCCATTCCCTTCATATTGAGAAGATGTATAGGTGTTATAAAGACTTATGTGACATCTCAAAGTCACAAAAGGTCATTAATAAATTCCTAGACCCTCATGTACAAATGGTGGACCATTTACAATATCTTATCATAAAAATCTTATGACATAAAACATAAACATCCAATACTATATTTAATAAATGGAAAAAAAACTATAACTAAAATCATCCCCTATAAAGGAATCCCATATCAATGTTTCAAATGAAAATGACGAAAATATAACGAATAGAAAACCAGACCAGGAAACCAAGACAAAGAAATCTTAATCACCTCCACTATGAAACTAAAAATTCCTGGTACATTGTAGAGACCCAAAGCCTGATGTACATGGACATTACATTACTTTTGCGGAATACTTAGTACATTACAAAAACACACACCCAAGGACCGTAATAGTTTAGTGTCTTTGGAAACTCGGAATATAATATTCTAATCGTGGTGAAATATCTTCAACATCTCCCATAAATATCTTACCTTTTTTATTACCTAAAACCTTTCTTTATATCCTGGGGAAAAGAAAACCTAAAAGGGTGATCTCAAATTCTCAGTAAGGGTAAACAAAATAAATATCAATTACATCATATTCATAAGAACATATCTTTAGGAAATCATAACCTGCAAAAGAGATCATAATTTCATAACATGGGATAAATCATAGTAGTTAAATGTAATCCTAATAATGATAACATAAAACATTAAACATTTTGGAATACACAAATAACCATAGAAAATCATTTCTTGTTAGTCAAGACTCATTTCCAAGACTATCTTAGTGGACAAAGTCCATTTCTGAACCGAGTTCATTCCTCGTTTTAGTCCTGTTTCACTGAACTGGTATAACCTACCATTCCAGCCATGTCTATCTCATGAGATATAAAATCATTACCCAATGAATTGGAGGGATATATAGGTCCCACCCATCTCATAATGATACCATGCTTATGGGTGCCACAAAATCATAAACCATACATCATAGCATAACCCATGTAATAAAAATGGGATTCTTAAATAACATGACATCATAAAACAATTCATTTAAGATAAAGGAATTCATAAAAATATTTCCATCCCAACATAATAAAATCCATGTAATAATAGGGATAGAAACAGAAACCTTTATTATCTTAGATGGAAAATAATTTTGATAAAACACTTGAACTCCACTCTTGAGGAAAATATCCTTTCTACTTCAAAATTTTTTTCCTTTCTTAACATGTCTTACAATTTTAAACTAAAAGAAGTTGATTAAAAATAAACTTTAAAACTTGTAAAGGAATATTCTTGGAAATAATGTTTTAAAAATCCATTCATGCCGTATAAGTTAAAAAACACATTTTCCGTACTTTTGTCGGAAAAGTCAAAAAGTACCTCGTACGAAAAACGACAAAAGATTCCTTTCATATCCTTTACTAAAAACTCACAGAAGGGTAAAATTGGATTTAAAAAATTTTAGGTGGATGGAAATAATATTACATATTGAGGAAACATGGATATGGATGATAAAATACACCCCAGTAAATGCCAAGGTATAAAAATCTCGGATAAAAATGAGATTGTGATATTTCCCTTACCTTATGTCCGATATACTTTGTATGTATCCGAACATCCTGTATAATGATTTAAATAATGTCATTAACTTATTAAAAAATCTTATTCATTGTTATGATATCATAAATGGTTCACTTATGACTTTATATTACCCGTTCTTTTGTAAATTCCATGTTAAAGAAGCTTTTTGGGTAAAATCGTTTCATTTATCGTAGGTGTTTGGACCTGTTGTTCTTGAAATTATTATTACTTATATCATGATTTACATACTTCCAGAATATAAAAATTGGTTTATATATCATATATATTCAGTATATATCATATATATTCAGTATATATATATATATAATAGATAGATAAATGAAATGAAACACACCGTTCATGGAGACGGTAGTCTGTACGTACGCCTGAACGCTGTTTTCCTTTCCTTATTGTCTTGAATGGAAGTAAGTAGATGACATACATATATATACATAAATAAATTATATTTAACATGTCATATATTTCATTATTATTCATTATATATACTTTATAATCATTCATGAATGTTTAATGTGGAGAATTAATCTCATCGCGTCGTGGAGACGGTAGTCCGTACGTACGCACGAGCGATGATATCGTTCCCATGGTCGTGGAATTGTGTTGAAGTGTATGTATACTATTTCAGTATCAATATCACTTTATAATAATCATATATAGTTACTCATTACACCATTATACCCATCCAATTAAGGTGGTGGCGAAAAATAGATTACACCACAGTGTGGAGACGGTATTCTGTACGTACGCACGCGCGGTGATTTCCTTTTTCCGTAGTATGGATAGAAGGTTAATTAGAGTTTTTTCATATTTATAATAACATATCAGAATATAATAAATACTGATGTTATTACTTTATCATGAAACATCTAAAGAAGAAGAAGTTGAAGAAGAAAGAAATTGAAAAAGATCGGTAATGGATATTACCTCTTTTTGACGCACCTTCACTTAACCTCCACTTAAAGAACTAAGGATGGTCTTTGAAGAAGACCAGGACCTATAGGATGATACTAGGAAAGTGTATAAGAGATTTGGGCAGGGGTTTTCCGAGCTTGAATGCTCAAATTGGTGTGAGGAGGAGAGGGAGGAGGTGCCCTTTTATAAGGGTGGAGAGGGGCACCTTAGGAAAATCTCAAAATATTATTTTATATTAAGGTCAAATTCGATTTATAATGGTTCCAAAGGGTCTTATTTCTAATATAAAGTGGGGACGAGTCTAAATACTCTCATCCAATAGGATTTAGACAAGTTTAAGTTATTATTTTAACCTTATCAATTAGATTTAACTCTAAGTTAAAAATTTAACTTTTACTGTGTATTTTTGTTTTCTTACACTATATGGTTAATAAACATACTATATCAAGCCAAACGAACCCGAAGTTATTTATTATTAATATATATAATCTTATCTAAGTTATTTCTCCGAACCCTAGATTTTTAGGAATAAAATAACAATTAATAATATAATATTTGTTTTAAAAACTAATTTATGTCAATTTTGACACTATTTGGTACATGATTTTTATGAAATTCATAACAGAATGATACGTTCGAACCAAGTTACTTAAATCAACAAACACATGTCATATTAACCTAGAAAATTAGTTTAAGTCATAAAAAGTCTCAAATTACATTTATTTGGGCATTTATAACATCAATTATGTTAATATTTTCTTAAAAAGGCAATTACTGCATCATCGTTCTGTCATAAATAATTTAATTTATTAGATGTCTAAAAATACTAAAAATACTACTATAATGTATGAAATCTTTTTATATTTCCAATTAATATTTATAGTCAAAAATATTCCTTATATAACACCATATAAAAATTAATTACTAAAAGATATTTGTTTTTGTCTATTTTTCCTTTACATTAAATTAATTAGTCTAAATTGTCATTATCACTTAATGGGGTCCAAAAATAGACCCAAAGATGACCATGGTCGTTAATGACTCAAATAATAATGTTTTGAAAAGTGTTAAGGTAATTTTGAATTATTATAATATTATTGTTTAACCCTTATTTACCGGATTTACCCTTAACCATTGTAAATAAAATATTTACCGCAGTAATTATTCAAAATGTCTAAAAATAAAAGTTACCTATTTACACAATTTTAACATCCTGATTCCAAATATGGAATCCATTTTTTCAAATTAAAAACACATAAGCAGAAAAATTAATTTAAAATTAATTCCCTTTGTTAAAACAAAAAACGTGTTTTTAAGAGATAATATCTATCAAAAGATTGACACTCGTTTATGTCCAATATAAAAGTGATATTAATTACATTGACCACCATTTGATCAAATGGTAAAAATATATTCTATTTATACTTTAAAAACATTCAATATTATAATTTAACCACATAAGATATTATAATGAAAAAAGTTGTTTTTAATTAAAATATAGCGTGATTTTACTATTCATTAAAATATGAAAGTTATCGGAAAAATATCAAAAAATTATCTATTGTAAATTTTTATATCCTTATTCAAAAGAAGAATCATATTTTGTCCAATTTAACATATAAAAATGTCAAAAACTAGATTTAAATTGGGCGCGCCATCAAAAGGCGGCAAAACTGCATTTTTTGAAAAATACTTATTTTACCCGAAAAATTTATTTTGTTCTTATTCCATGTTCTAGAAATGTGTAAGATGAATAATAATGTTATAAAATTCAAAATTTAGTTAACACTATTCATAACGGCTAGTTCAAAACAATATTATAATAATATATCGTTGTTTAGTAAATCCCGGTATTGCGTACAACACACGCTATCGAGGAAGTTTGTGATTGCGTGTAATGCAAGCCATGTCAGGGTTACATGTAGTGCACGACTCCTTTGTTGTTGCGTATAACAGAATCCAAACATATTTTATTTATACATTGAACATATATATATATATATATACACACACTAAATGTTGCGTAGAATAACTTTTGTCAAACGAACATGAAATTGTGTGTAACAAGAGCCAAGAAAAGTGTTGCGTATACTGCAAGCTAAGACGGTGTTGCGTATAGCGCAAGATAATCTTGCTGTGTCGTACAATAGAAGATATTAATGAAATTAAAAAAATTATCTTATAAAATCTCGGGTTGTTACATTCTACCCCCCTTAAAATGAATTTCTCCCTCGAAATTCGTCGGGGTTATAAATCGTTTACTATTCATAAAAACGCACATCTTAAAAAGAAATACCAAAACTGGACTTTAAAAACTAAAGTATGAAATATAACGGTTACCCAAATGAACTCATCATTGGGTTTCCATATAGGAGAAAATGTGGACATGGAAGAGAAATCTAACCATCATGTTCTGGTAGAAAGTGGAAGAGAACATGGCTATGAAAAAACCAACAATCACAAAGACATAGATTTGTGATGGTCTAGGGTAACATCTGATTAATTGGATATAAGGGCACTAGGACAACATTTTTGGGTTTCAAGATCATTTCCCTAAAGTTGATGAATTTGAATTAGAATAAATACTTACTTTATTTTGGTACAATCTTACTGTTTTTCGTGCCTTGAACAATTTCCACTTCATCTCTTAAAGAAATGAAGTTGAATTTGTTATTCGTGATGTGTTAGCAGATCATGTGATAGAATGATGGGTCATTCAATCTGTCTCAAACAAAAGGTTAGAAAAAGTTATTAAATATACATAAGTCGATATATAGTGAGATTAATCATATATGGTTCCTAAAAGGGACTTATACTTCATATATCATACTACTTAATATAATAAAACTAGTTTCTACTAAACAGTTACTTTCTATAGGCCAGTGGTATGCGATAAAGGCCCGTCACACATTAGTTGTGGGTTCGATTCCCACAGCCTTGGCCGATGCGATGGGTTGTCACACATCCTACAGGTTGTCCTTTTTCTAAAACTACTTTATTATAACATCCCATCAACAATATCAAAAAAAGTTTTATCCTTAAACAATACTAACTTATGTCCAACATAATCCATTCCAATGTTTAGGCTTATCTAAAACACTTCGGTCCAAGCTCATATTATAGAGAAAATGATCACGTGAATGCCATCATTTATCCCTCATATATCTTGTTCGTCACATTCCAGTCATGTGAATACCATAATCATGTAATCTCTTGAAAAATGAATACCCATTGAATCTTAGTGAAAACATGAGTGCTGTCAAAATATAACTCTTTCCACATACCAAAATCCTCAAAATTCTATATACTTAGTCCTTATATCAATCATGAGCTCATGAATACAATCAAACATCTCATTACCATCTTGTCCCTTCATTATGATCATATCACTTACTTTCCAAAAATATTTCAATCACTTTTTTTTCCTGGTTACCAGTATCATATAATTATTGAAAACCAATACATAGATATTCCAAAATTCCACAATACTATAAATGAGATTCCATGATAATATTTTGAAATCCCATTACATAAACACTTAATCATTCCACCACATCGTTGTCATATTCAACATTGCCAATAGTGATCTCATGTGACTTCCCTTTGTCCTTTGCCTTAAGTGGTTGCTCATGTCGATCGTCACTAACCCTTGGATTAGGGAATTTATTTGCATAATGCCCCATTTCCTTGCACTTGAAGCATTGAAGTGTAGTAGGTTCATTATGTGTATCCCTTCCTTTATTTGCATCATTAGAAATCTTCTTCCCATCATTGCGGCATTCAAATGCCCGATGACCTTCCTTTCCACATTTGAAACATTTACTAGTCCCTTTAAGACAATCTCCACTATTCTTCTTTCCACACTTTGAGAATAAGGAAACATTCATCTTCTTTTCACCATTATTCTGAGATTTCTCCTTGAACACCATCTTTCGTTTCTTGTCAAAACCATGATATTGATATGTAACACCAACTTCCATTTCTACCTTGATAGCACAACACACAATTTCTTCATAGCTACTAAAGTCTCTTATATCTAATTCCCTTCGAAGACTTGGTTTTAAGCCACTGAAAAATCGATAAACTTTACTTTCAGGTTGGATGATAATGCCAGATGCATACCTAGCAAATCTTGTAAAATTCGCTTCGTATATACCAACAGATTCATCATCCTTCTACTTCAGCTCAAGAAATTCCTTTTCCATCTTTGTTCGACGAATACAAGGGAAGTACTTACTAAAAAACAAGTTCTTGAACTTGTCCCATTCCATGGACTCAATTTCATCTCTTGGCCTCGTATTCTTCATAAGATTCCACCATTGATAAGCTTCACCATCCAAACGATATACTGCTAAGATGACTTTATCATGTTCAGAACATTGAAGAACTAAAAATATCTTTTCGGTAGTACTGATCCATTGTTCAGCAATAAGTGGATCGGAAGACCCACTGAAAGAAGGTGGATGTTTCCTCATGAAGGACTCAATAGAATATTGTTCCCTTCTCTGCTCATTTGGAAGTCCAGAATGATTCATAGCTTGTGTAAGTATAGCAATAAGATTTTGCAGTCCATCTCCCATAACATTTGTCTGTTCAGGAGTACAATCATTGCATTGTCCATTACAGTGATCAACATGGTTCCTTCGGGTTCCAGCCATCGTCTAAAACCCAAAAAGAATAGTGTGAGAGGCAAAAATCATGATAGGGAAAACAACATAATAAAGGGGGAGTACCCTTATATCAAACATCTAAGGATAAATTCTAAGATCGTTACCGTAGTTCTAGGACTATATCCTATATGTATACTTATCCTTAGAGACATCCCTAGACATACCGTAGAAATATCTCAAGGGATCTCACTAACGTTCTCACATCCTAGTTTCCAAAGGTTGACTAAGCCTTTCCTCTGATACCAACTGTAGAGACCCGAAGCCTGACGTACATGGAAATTACATTACTTTTGCATAATACTTAGTACATTACAAAAGCACACATAGAAGGAACGAAATAGTTTAGTGTCTTTGGAAACTCGGAATATAATCTTCTAATCGTGGTGAAAGATCTTCAATATCTCCCATAAAGATCTTCCCTTTTTTCTTACCTAAAACTTTTCTTTATATCCTGGGGAAAAGAAAACATAAAAGTTTGAGCTCAAATTCTTAGTAAGGGTAAACAAAATAAATATCAATCACGTCATATTCATAAGAACATATCTTTTGGAAATCTTAACCTGCAAAAGAGATCATAATTTCAGAACATGGGATAAATCAAAGTAGTGAAATTTAATCCCAATAATCATAACATAAAACATGAAACTTTGTTGCATACACACATAACCATAGAGAATCATTTCTTGTTAGTCAAGACTCATTGCCAAGACTATCTTAGTGGACAAAGTCCATTTTTGAACCGAGTTCATTCCTCGTTTCAGTCCTGTTTCACTGAACCGGTATAACCTACCGTTCCAGCCATGTTTATCTCATGAGATATAAAATCTTTACCCAATGCATTGGAGGGAGATATAGGTCCCACCAATCTCATAATGATACCATTCTTATGTGTGCCACAAAATCATAAACCATACATCATAGCATAACCCATGTAATAAAAATGGGATTCTTAAATAACATGACATCATAAAACAATTCATATAAGATAAAGGAATTCATAAAAATATTTCCATCACAACATAATCAAATCCATGTAATAATAGAGATAGAAACAGAACCCTTTATTATCTTTGATGGAAAATAATTTTGATAAAACACTTGAACTCCATTCTTTAGGAAAATATCTTTTCTACTTCAAAAATATTTTCCTTTCTTAACATGTCTTACAATTTTAAACTAAAAGAAGTTGACTAAAAATAAACATGAAAACTTGTAAAGGAAGCTTCTTGGAAATAATTTTTTAAAAATCCATTCATGCCGTATAAGTTAAAAAAAACATTCTTCGTACTTTTGTTGGAAAAGTCAAAAACTACCTCGTACGAAAAACGACAAAAGATTCATTTCATATCCTTGACTAAAAACTTACCAAAGGGTAAAATTGGATTTAAACAATTGTAGGTGGATGGAAATAATATTACATATTGAGGAAACATGGATTTGGATGATAAAATACACCCCAGTAAATGCCAATGTATAAACAATCTCAGATAATAATGAGATTGTGATATTTCCCTTACCTTATGTCTGATACGCTTTGTACGTATCCGAACTTCCTGTATAATGATTTAAATAATGTCATTAACTTATTACAGAATCATATTCATTGTTATGATATCATATATGGTTCACTTATGACTTTATATTACCCTTTCTTTTGTAAATTCCATGTTAAAGAAGCGTTTTGGGTAAAATCGTTTCATTTATCGTAGGTGTTTGGACTTGTTGTTCTTGACATTATTATTACTTATATCATGATTTACTTACTTCCAGAATATAAAAAATGATTTATATATCATATATATTCAGTATATATATATATATAATATATAGATAAATGAAATGAAACACACTGTTCATGGAGACGGTAGTCCGTACGTACGCATGAACGCTGTTTTCCTTTCCTTATTGTCTTGAATGGAAGTAAGTAGATGACATAAATATATATACATAAATCCAGTAGATTTAACATGTCATATATTTCAATATTTTTTCATTATATATACTTTATAATCATTCATGAATGGTTAATGTGGAGAATGAATCTCATCGCGTTGTGGAGACGGTAGTCCGTACGTACGCACGAGCGATGATATCGTTCCCATGGTCGTGGAATTGTGTTGAAGTGTATGTATACTATTTCAGTATCAATATCACTTTATAATAATCATATATAGTTACTCATTACACCGTTATACCCATCCAATTAAGGTGGTGGCGGAAAATAGATTACACCATGGCGTGGAGACGGTATTCCATAGGTACGCAAGCGCGGTGATTTCCTTTTTCCGTAGGATGGATTGAAGGTTAATTAGAGTTGTGTTATATTTATAATAACATATCAGTATATAATAAATACTGATTTTATTACTTTATCATGAAACAACTAAAAAATAAGAAGTTGAAGAAGAAAGAAATTGAAAAAGATCGGTAATGGATATTACCTCTTTTTGACACGCCTTCACTTAACCTCCACTTAAAGAACTAAGGATGGTCTTTGAAGAAGAAAAGGACCTCTATGATGACACTAGGGAAGTGGAGAAGAGATTTTGGCAGGGGTTGGCCGAGCCTGAATGCTCAAATTGGTGTGAGGAGGAGAGGGAGAAGGTGCCCTTTTATAAGGGAGGAGAGGGGCACCTTAGGAAAATCTCAAAATATTATTTTATATTAAGGTCAAATTCGGTTTATAATGGTTCCAAAGGGTCTTATTTCGAAGCTAAATTGCGGATGGGTCGAAATACAATCATACAATAGGATTTATACAAGTTTAGGTTATTATTTTAACCTTTTCAATTAGATTTAACTCTAAGATAAATAATTAATCTTTTACCGTGTCTTTTTGTTTTCTTACACTATATGGTTAATAAACTTACTATATCAAGACAAACGAACCCCAAGTTGTTTATTATTAATATATATAATCTTATCTAAGTCATTTGGCCTAACCATAGATTTTTAGAAATAAAATAACAATTAATAATATAATATTTGTTTTAAAAACTAATTTATGTCAATTTTGACACTATTTGGTACATGATTTTTATGAAATTTATAACAGAATGATAAGTTCGAAAAAAGTTAATTAAATAAACAATAAAATTTCATATTAACCTATAAAATTAGTTTAAATCATAAAAAGTCTCAAATTACATTTATTTGGGCATTTATAACATCAATTATGTTAATATTTTCATAAAAAGGTAATTACTGCATCATTGCTGTGTCATAAATAATTTAATTTATTAGATGTCTAAAAATAAAAAAAAACTACTATCATGTAGGAAATCGTTTTATCTTTCCAATGAATATTTATAGTCAAAAATATTCCTTATATAACAGCATATAAAAATTAATTACTAAAAGAGTTTTGTTTATGTCTATTTTGCCTTTACATTAAATTAATTAGTCTAAATTGTTATTATCACTTAATGGGGTCCCAAAATCGACCCAAAGATTCTCATGGTAGTTAATGACTCATCCAATAATGTTTTGAAAAGTGTTAAGGTAATTTGTATTTTTTATAATATTATTTTGTAACCCTTATTTAACGGATTTACCCTTAACCATGGTAAATAAAATATTTACCGCAGTAATTATTCAAAATGTCTAAAAATAAAAGTTACTTATTTACACAATTTGAAAATCCTGATTCAAAATATGGAATCCATTTTTCCAAATTCAAAACACATAAGTGGCAGAAATTAATTTAAAAGTAATTGTCATTGTTAAAACTAAAAGCGTGTTTTTAAGAGATAATATCTATCAAAAGATTGACACTCGTTTATGTCCAATATCAAAGTGATATTAATTACATTGACCACCATTGGATCAAATGATAAAAATATATTCTATTTATACTTTAAAACCATTAAATATTATAATTTTACCACATAAGATATTATGATAAAAAAAAATTTTAATTAAAATATAGCGTGTTTTTACTATTCATTAAAATATGAAAGTTATCGGAAAAATATCAAAACATTATCTAATGTAAATTTTTATATCCTGATTCAAAAGAATAATTTTATTTTTTCAAATTGAATATATAAACATTTTAAAAACTAGATTTAATGTGGGCGCGCCATCAAAAGGCGGCAAAACTGCATTTTTTGAAAAATACTTATTTTACCCGAAAAAATTATTTTGTTCTTATACCATGTTCTAGAAATGTGTAAGATGAATAATAATGTTATAAAATTCAAAATTTAGTTAACACTATTCCTAAAAGCTAGTTAAAAACAATATTATAATAATATATCGTTGATTAGTAAATCCCGGTATTGCGTACAACACACGCTATCGAGGAAGGTCGTGATTGCATGTAATGCAAGCCAAGTCAGGGTTGCGTGAAGTGCACGACTCCTTTGTTGTTGCATATAATATAATCCAACCATATTTTATTTATACATTGAATATATATATATATATACACACTCAATGTTGCGTAGAATAACTTCTATCAAACGAACTTGAAATTGTGTGTAACAAGAGCCAAGAAAAGTGTTGCGTATACTGCCAGATAATACGGTGTTGCGTATAGCGCAAGATAATCATGGTGTGTCGTACAATAGAAGATATGAATGAAATAAAAAAGATTGTATATTATAAAATCTTGGGTTTTTACATACATGGTTTCATAAAGAATCACTAATGGACTGAGAAACTATGTGTATCAAACAGACCTAGGTTCTACTCAAACCCAGCACCCGAACCATTCCGTTACATACCTAAAGGGAGTTCCCCGTCTCTATGGGCTAAGGAAAATCACCAGGGCATCAAAAAACACAACAGAGGGAATAATTTCATCCAACTTAATCAAAAACATGGAATATATATACTAAAAATTGTGTATTGGATGAAGAACAAGATATATATTCCATAACTATAATAAAATATAGGAATCACACTACAAAAAAAGTAGTTAAAACTCCAATGGACAATTAAAACAAAAAAGGACCCTAGGGAAATAGCTACTCCAAATGAAAGAATGGGAAACTCCCACCATATCAGCACTAACTAGATGACATGAACCACTATTGGTGCAAAAATATTGGATGCAAAGGGAAGAATGAAAAGAATCCCACGCGTTGCCTCGCGAAGCCCCGACGCGGAGCTCCCCCGAGCAATGCGGCCACCGTGAAGCCCCAGAGGTGGTAACGCTCCGCGACCCGCCTAACGTTCACGACCCACCGCGAAGCCCCAGAGGTGGTAACACTCTGCGAGACCCCTAACGTTCATGACCTGCCACGGAGTAGAGGAGGCGGTAATCCCCTACGACCTCGATTGACGTTCGCGACCCGCCGCGGAGTAGAGGAGGCGGAAACCCTCTGCGAACTCGGTTGACGTTTGCGACCCACCGTGAAGAAACTATAGCCCCTTTGCACCGCGTGAGCTATGCTTTGCTGCTCCCCTTGCCTATAAATACCGAGCACCCCCTGATCTCTAGAGGACGGACAATCCGACCTTTCAGCTTCTCAACTCCCGAATCGTGAAGCACGATTCACCGCAAGAAACATGATCTCCGCGAGGTATTTTTGCTTCAAGATGCCTTCGACTTGTCTTATTTTGATCCCCTCTTCTAGGAGGGATTCCCTTCGTGAAGCCTAAGGAAATTCGTGAAGGAAGGGGATTCCCAAGGGAACCCGGGTAGCCGCGGAGCATTTATGCTTCGCAAAACACCCATCCTGTACAAGTGATCCACATGCCAAGGCAGGGTCGCTGTACTTTGTGAAGCACACTGCTTCACAGCACCTTCTCGAGGAACCCCTTCTTTGCGAGGCAATTCTCCATGAACACTATTCCACTTCGCGATGCACCTCCCATTCGCACCCCTACCCTATTCTAAGGCCAAGGCATTCCACTTGCGAAGCACACCCCTTAGCTTGGTAATTCCTCTTCCCGTGCGACCCTCCAGGTTTGAACGATGTGATTTCAATGTCCCATGGACAACACCACTCGTAGCATTGCTTCGCCTAATGCTTATTCTCATAGGCATGCGAACACCTGTTGATTCTTCACATAGCCACACTAATGTGGACCCCTGGATGGTTCACTCTACAAACCCCCTTTTCCACGGATTTGCTGGTACCTTCCCTCCCACAAGGGGCAGAGGGTACCAGTTATGTATGTCCTAGGGGTGTAGAGTAGACCCACCTCGTCCGAGCTTCAGGACGTTAAACTGCCAAGAACCTCATCCTCAACACATGACGTTAAACTATGACCTGACCCCATGCCTCGCAGATAGGTTCCCCCCAGCTCGGACGTTCTTTACGATGCTCATCTACACAGGAATGGAATCACCATCACATGGGATGATATCCTCCTTCTCAGAGTAGTGTATGTCCACATGGGATGTGCAACCACCTTGGTTTAATCCCCCCAATCCTCTCTTGCGAAATCTAGCACCAATGAACCTCCATACTTCCCCACTGCCAAGGCCAGTGAAGGGAGCGACAAGGAACGAGGCACCTTCCATCTTTAGTCCCAAATACCTCTCCCACTGTGCTTTTCCGCACTTTGGGCCTCCATCCTGGAGTAAGTCCCAGCACCATGGGCCGCCTAACACATAATCCACTCTTCGCTTCTCACGGACGTACCCTTCATGACGTGATTGTCAGGTCTATGCCGCCTCTTGTTTCTCACACCGAGAATGACTCACGTGGGCTTAGAGTAAGCATCAACCATGGTATTTCCCCATATAGCATGACGTTAAACTGTATGCCCCATCCAACATGACGTTAAACTCTATGCCCCGTCCAGCATGAAGTTAAACATTATGCCACATCCAGTATGACGTTAAACTGTTTTCCCCATCCAACATCACGTTAAACTGTATTCCACATCCAGCATGACGTTAAACATTATGCCCCCGTCCATCATGACATTAAACTTCACACCGGAACTATGTGGACTTTGATCTGTGCTATGGCATGGTATGTAGGAAGCCTCTATGAGGTTCAAGCCCACCTCCCATCGTTTATTCACGTCAGGGTTCACCCTTCATCCCGCAGGACGTTAAACTGCATTTTAGTCCAACGGTATGTTGTGGTGACCTTCCCAAACTATGAGGACTTTGATCCATTCTTGGGCGTGGTACGTAGGAAGCCTCCACGAGGTTCAAAACCACCCCTAGTGGACCCCCTGAGTTCACTTTCATGTCTGTTCGACGACTTAACCCAACCTGAACTACGTGGTATTTGATCCGTGCTAAGGTGTGGTACGTAGGAAGCCTCTATGAGGTTCAAGACCATCACCTGTTGGTCACTCCGACCTCATTCACATTGGTTCACCAACACCTGGACAGCGTAGTGTGTAAGCCCCACACCATCTCGACCAAGGTCACTTTTCATTCACGTCGGTTCCCCGAAACCCAACTTTTTTACCCGAACTACGAGGACATTGATCCATGTCAAGACATGGTACGTAGGAAGCCTCCATGAGGATCAAGCCCATCACCCGGTCGTTCCGACCTCATTCACGTCGGTTCACCCCCATCCCTCCTGATGTTAAACTGTATTCTACATCTCATTTAAACTATGAGGACTTTGATATGTTTCAAGGCATGGTATGTAGGAAGCCTTCCTGAGGATCAAGCCCACCATCCATCGGACCAAGACCCACTTTCACATCGGTTCGCTGACGACACCCATCAGACCGAGGTCGACCTTCACGTCAGTTCACTGGCACCACCCCAAACTACGCGGACTTTGATTCCCTTCCACAGGGTTATGTAGGAAGTCCCTTCGAGGCTCAAGCCAAATTTCATGGTCGCCCTTGCGATGGTCCCATTTCATTCCCCCTCTACTTCAATCATCCATCCATCATCCATCCTGATTCTCACTCGGGCCGCCACATCTCAGTGAGATAATGCCACTCCATTCCCCTCCACAGCATCCGGGAAGCTGCCCATGGGCTGACCCCGATATCAGCATCCCCTCATGGGGGGATTCATCAATCTGATCCACTCCAGCTAGTGTTCTGAACAGGACGATCCATCTCCGCTGGAGGATAAACTTGCGGCATCCCCTGTGTTAATCATAGGAAGCTGAGGAAAACCTCATATACATGCCTATGGCATATGATTTCCCGCGCTCGATGTGGGATGCCTTGGGCTTCGACGCCCTCGAGAAGCCCTATAATAAGGGATAAAAGACAGACACGCCAATTCCCTAGCGTTCAGAGACGTTACTGATGCCTCGACGTGACTACTCCCCCGACTGAAGGTTTATGCCCTAACCGGACCCTTTGGAATGTCCTGACAAAAGCAATTTAATTAACCGGAGTCCATGAAAAGATGGAACTGGTAAGAGTTTTATGAACAACTTATTAAATCTATGAGGGAGACCCGAACTAAGTGACAAGTTCCGAGGAGGAATCCACGGAAGGAAGAACCGATATCCCATTATCCCAGTTTTGATCAAGGAGTAGACATCCCTAAATAAAGAGTGCATGCCGCCCGCCTTTGGAATGTGGGAATGCGGGGTAACAAGAAATTCTAGCCAATATCTCCCAAGCGGATGGACGTGTGTGCCCCGATGAAAGCGTCGGAAACAGAAATTGTGAACCCGACGTGAAATTCTTCTCCTCAATATAGAGATTAGTAGCGTTCGAGACATCTGTAGATTGACGTGTCACCGGATCCAGATATCCGGTGCCGGGTCCCACCAAGAAAATAGCAGGTCTGGCGTGAAACTCACCAGATTTTGGGGTAGTTGAACATGGGGCATTCCGTTGTGCAACATTGTCAGCGTGGATCCCTCTTACCGGCCACAGAATACAGAATGACGTTGGGGCACTGGTTGTCAATTCTTTTCCTCGCAGTGTTGACGAGTTAACCTCCCTACATCCTAGGAACCAGGTTGCTGCTATGGAGACTAAATCACCGCCTGCTCTCCTACACAAGGGCATGGGAAATACCAGCAAAGTTGCTCCGCGTGGCTCCACTACCTTCACAACGGCCTCTACATCCGTGAATGTGGGACGCCCACGTCCCCTTTCTCTGTCAGAGATTATCCAACGCAGGGTGATCAACGACCTTGTACGTAGGTAGGAGGATGAAGGGTTTATCCCAACATGGGATATGGCTCACCTGGACCTGGAGGCATCCAAGCCCCACTGTCAACACCACCCTCAAGGGCCGCGCAGGGATCCCCTGCTCCACACCCCAACGTTCAATCGTTTCAGGAGCCTGTCCCCGGAATGACTCGACGACTCCTTGCCTTACGCTGATGAGGAAGGTGATGTCCAGCCCATCCCGATCAGAGTCCCAATCCAAGGACTCCCAGAAATGGCCCACATCCGGCCATGTCAGCGCCGCCATCCAGCTTTGCTAGAGGAGCAGGTAGTCTATGCCCCTACACCACCTACACCAGCTCATCTGACCCGATGCCAGCATCGGGCCTGAGCTGAGGATGCCCGACAAGGGGAGTCGATGTCAACAGCTACTGTGGCCCGAGCCACAGCCGACGTGCATCATGGAGTCCCTGCACACACTGAGCAGGGTCACTCCTTCACCCGACCAGGATCGAGGCCCCGACCGCCCCATGGGCAGGCTGGGTTAACTCTCCAAGTTGCAGGCCTGAGTGGTGATCGCTGCGAACCAATTCGCGGTGATGTCACCCCGTACAGAGGTCATCCTTGTACCACCATTCTATAGAGCGTGGGCCTTCCCCGATCCGAATCTCATCATGGACGCATGCCTCGTGCTACCCTCATCCCTAATGAAGACCTGCCTCGCAGTAGTGACACTTGGCATGAAAGTCTCTCCCACGCCCACCACACCGGGTATGGAGTTCCTCCTCCTTCCCTCGACCGTCGAGGTGAAGGTATTGCCCATCCGGTCCCTGTCCAATGTGGAGATCCTCCCTATGTCCTCTCTACAACTTTAGAAGGTCCTTCTCGTCCCGGAAACCCGAGGGGAGAAGGTCAGCCTCGCTCCACCCGCACCAAGCATGGATGTCCTCCCCTTCTTCTGCCAGTTCCAAAAGAGGTTCTGCCCACATTGTTGTTACCAGTGGAGGTCCTCCCCATGTACCCTTCGATATTTTCCCTAGTGCCCCTCGCACCCCAGCTGTCTCAAGTGGAAGTCCTCTACGCCACAGCGCCAGCTCCGCTATGAGACTACATGTTGAGAATCAGCCTTGTCCCGAAGATCCATCCAGGGGAAGGAGAGTGGGTCGTCGCCGCCAAAAGAAGAGTCCTGGGAAGGCCCAGGTGGAGGTCAAACTAGCCCGCTTCTCGGATTCTGAAGCATAATGCGACTTGTTGATGGAACCTTCTCCTTGTTCCGTCATATCAAGGACTGGGGTAGGGACAAGGCGCGCCAGTCTCGTTCTCCCAAAATGTGAAGTCCACCGGATTCCCACCTCTCTCCGAAAGTTCATCCAGAAGGAGGAAATTGTGGAAATCCCACAGGTTACGACCATGCAATCACCACCTTAGTCACGAGAAGCGCCCTTTACCTCTACTAGAGATCACAGAGAGCTGTTTTGGGGACCAACGACAGTAGAGCAATGGCGTAACCCATTGCAGGTGACCGCAGTTCCTACGCCAGAAGCTATGGCTATCAGCACGTCGTATCGTGATATTGTGGTTAGGTCACCTCACTCTTCAGAGGATGGCTCGGAATTTAGTAGCCAATCAGCTCATTCATTGTATTATCTGCCACCCAGTTTACTATCCTAGCGGTCCGCCTTAGTACCGCTAACAGTCCCTCATCCAACCCCGGTTGACTAGTGCGGTAATACGGGGCCAGACCCTGAATCCAAGACCAGGAGCTTCTGGACCATTCTCACAGTGGACCACTTCCCGGAGAAGTTTTGGCCAGTGGCAGCGTTGAACTTTTGTGCGCTAGAATCCCTCACCACGAAGGAAGTAGATAGCTTTTTTCAAACCCTATGGGTGATCCACTTTAGTCTTCGCTATTAGTGAGTGTTTTACCCTAGGAGCCAAGTGTTCTTTGAAGAAATCAGTGATCAATGTTGTCTGGTCGATTTGGCTACACTCCCTATGCCCCAGCGCCTCGAATCACCAGGTCGCCAGAGCGCCCTTCAACAAAAATGCATTCAGAGTTTCAAAGTACCCCACAAAATCATTAGGGAAGCTACCCCCCATGTGAAAATCCCTGGTTGGGGATAGTATTCCACCCTCCTCTTCATTCCTATCCGGTGGCAGCCCGATTCGTTATGCAACATTGAGGACATGCCCCCAAGAGGGGTCGCGGTCCACATGGCTGACGTAGTGGACAAGGAGGACGAGCTGGAGTTTTCGACGGAGACTTACCCCCTGAGGGTGTACTAACACTGCTGGACCCATCCGAGAGGATTACCCATCAGTAGAGGAACCTTCTAGGCCTCCTTGTACCCACTGAGGCGATGGTACTCAGTCGGATGGTCAGTAAGGGTAATGAGAATGTCGGAACTGTCAAGAACTCCGACCCATCCACCTCAGTGCAGAGGAAAGATGAAGACCCGAAAAGGTCACATTATGCCAGCAGCTCGATGAGCAGAAGAGGCTGGTTGATGAACTTCTGGCCGAGCGCGCTGCAGAGCGGTGACCCGACTATTGTAATCCCAAGCCAGGGCAGCAGGGGCATGTACAATTTCCCCCCGGCGAGATGCCTCCGGGCAACCATGATCATGCTACTTCCACGGACAGGGTAGAATCCGGAACTCATGGCAAAAGGGCACAATACGTCTAGCCAAACCCTCCTGAGCGATGAGGAAACCTGAGGAATCCAGCCTAGGTTCCCCCAGCCGCCCCACAGGTAGTTCCGCCAGTCGCTCCATGAGCTGCTGAAGCCATTTACCGTGTCGAAGAACCTGGAAACGCACATGTGATTAGCGACCCCCGTCAAAACAGGGACCCCCACCCAGATGATCTTATAGCGGCACTCATCGCCCACCTCAAATCGTTGGAAACGCGGCAGGTGGAAGTCCCACCAGATGGAAAACCATATCCTACATGGGTGGATGATATGGCTGCACCTCCGGGTATTGGGAACTCCACTTTCTCGCCCTTCAACGAGACAGGGGACCCGCCGTAGCACTTGGCCGAATTTTCTTCCAGGTGTGGCCCCTTGTTGGGGACTCCGACCCCACAAGAAGCCACCAAGCTCCGATGTTTCATGCAGACATTGGAGGGCCCTGAATTCGTCTAGTACAGCCAGCTCCCTATCGGATCAGTGACCAGCTAGGAGGATCTCCATGGGAAGTTCCTATACCAGTTTAGATCTACCACACGAAAGACCAGAATCCCAGACCTCTTCAAGTGCAAACAAAGGCCTGATGAGCGAGTCGTGGACTTCTTCGCCCGGTGGAAGAGGCTTACATACTCTCTCGACATGCCACTGACTCAGGAGAAATTACTGACGATGTGTGTAGGGAACATTAAAACAGAGCTGGTTCCTTCCTGATCACCCCGAACTACCCTGGGGGGTTTGGGGATTTCTCATATAAGGCTCAGCGCCATGAGGAAGCTCTGCAACAGGCTAGTCAGGCACGTCTTCTACCCCCTGTGATCCCAGCCAGGAGGGCTGCCAGAACCGAACCCTCCACAGTGGCCCAAATAGAAGCCCCTAGGAAGCTAGAATTAATGCCAGTGGCACCGGCCCCGCAACCCTACAGAGCTCCTCCACCTAAAGTGCAGGCTCCTGCCCAACACCGACTGCCTCAGAATCGACAGGTTCCCCCACCCAATGCGCAACCACCACCTAGGAGGGATAATCAGAAACCACCACCTCGGTAGGCCCCTCCAGCCCCTCTTCAGGGGCAGGCTGCTTAGGCCCCCCTATCCAGAAAGAAGGCACCAGACTTACTCGTTCAATGAGAATCAGGTCCCTGGCTACTTCCGAAGTGCACTAGAGCAAGGGATTGTGCTCTTACCCGAGTGCAGAAGGCCGGTAGAGGCGAATCTCACTGATCGCCCCAACTACTACCCCTATCACCAGATTATGGGTCACACACTCAAGTAGTGCTATGTGTTTAAAGACTAGATTTAAGACCAGGTCGACAAAAACATTGTCAAGTTGGTCCCAGACCCGACACAAGTACCAGGTATATTCATAGAGTCAGAGATCGGTAGCGACAGTGAAGGCGAGTGGCAGTAGGTTCCTAGCCGTGGGTCCCAGAAATACGACGACTGGATGGCTCAAAAAACCCTCTCCCATGCCCATTGTATCATTCGGGCACACCTAAATCAGCTGGGGCCTTCGGAGGAAGCATCTAGTACCTCTGCATCTTCATCACAGCCGACCTCTTCCAAAAAGGGAAAACAGCGACCGCGCAAGAAGAAGCAACGCGCTCCACCACTGTCATCGTCATCCCACACTCTTGGAGACTTTTTGCCCCCTGAAATGGGGATTCCTCCCAGAATCCACCCAATGGTGGATGATTCGTCAAGTGACAGCTAGGGGTACGCTTCGGTTAATACCTTGGAGCTGGTAAATCCCTATATGACTCCAGACGGAGGGGAACACCAGGCGAAACTCCCCAATGTCCCCATCCGACATCAATGTCAGCAGAACCGCAACCACATGGGTCGTTGAGGCACGTCAGTGGGCGCTTTTAGTTAGGTCGTGCACGCTACTAACACCAGACATCAGGCTCAACGCAGAGCTCAGCATGCACAACCTCATCTGATGCCCTCAGATCTACCACCATCTCCATTTTTGCTACTAGATCTGGCAGAGCTGCCTCATCCGTGTTGCGGTCAGTCATGCCCAGCTGTAGGCCAATATCTGTTGTCCCGTACTAATCTGGTGGCTACTCTCTAGGCCTCAACTAGTAGGCAGAAGGATTTACCCAGTACTAGCCAGTCGCCGGTTCAACCGACAGGACCCGCTATTCCTCCAACTACAGAACGACCTCCTTTAAGCAGAGGCTCGCGTTTGGCACAAAAGTATTATGTCCTGAAGCACCTTCCCAGCATTCCAGTAATTCTTTCTATCCTCTAGGCTCTTCACCTATCTTCTTAAATGCGTGAGGCGCTTTCGGAGTCCCTAAGGATCCCCCTCTAGTTTGAGATGGAGGTAGGAGCTGCAGAAGCCTTCCACACTGATGTAATTGAGAACGCCGAATGCCAGGAAGTTATCTCAATCTCCGGTGAAGATTTAGACCCTCCCATATAGGGGAAAATTCCCCCACTGTACATCACTAGTCAGTTCAATGGCGTGGAAGTCTGTCGCTGCCTCGTTGACACAGGTTCTAGGATCAACCTAATCCAGACCCGGACACTTAGGAAGATGGGTTTGTCATAGGATGATCTAACTCCCTCTGACCTCAGAATTCAAGGATATGACATGACTGGGAAATCCCCAGTCAGCAAGATCCGCTTGAAGACCCAGTTAGGTGGCCTAATTACCAGCACTGAGTTCATGGTTGTCTCCCAGGACACCGCCTACAACGCATTGATGGGAAGGCCATGGCTCCATCTGCATGCAGCGGTCCCTTCGTTGTATCACCAATGCCTCAAATACTCCCCCAATGGTCAAGTAGTTGTGCTCCAAGGAGATGCGTCTCCTTTATCCTCTTTTGAAGCCCACTATCTGGACGTCGGCTATTACAAGAGCAAGGATAAGCAAATCCTAGCAAGTGAAGATAAACCTACCCCGGTCACAAGATATCCCTGGGTAGGCCTGGATGACGCCTACATATTCCTGATCCATCGATTGGAGGCCACGACACCCGACATGGGGTAGTGTTTTGTTGTTTCAGGTAAAAAAGTAAGGAATGTTCCCATGTCTAAGCGACGGTAGAAAATCACCTCGTACTCCTACACCATCCAGGCTCAGGTGATCCCCGAACCTCCTACCCCTATGCGGTATCGAAATGTCAGGATTATGGCAACGGCAGTACGTCACTCGTGTCTCTTCCGCCAGGCTGGAATTAACCGACTCGGGCCGACGGGTCACCACTACTTTGATGTCATCAAACGTGGCCCCTTAGGCCGAAGTCCAGATGGGATAGGATCGACTACCTTCATTTCTATGGTCTAAGTGGTGCATGGGTCTCCTGATATGATGACCACTGATGCACAGGCTGGCACCGGCTACACGTCAGGGATTGATAGCTCAGAAGCATCTCCCCCTACCGAAAATCCCTCCACAGGTGGAGAGGATGATCTGGAGGATGCTCCCCCCCACCTTTGAAGAAGGCGTCTCTACCACGGTTGATGAACTGGTACAGGTGAACCTTGGTAGCGAGGCAGATCCGAGACCCACATTGATCAGTGCAACCATGTCCCCCGAGGAGCCTCAACGGTACGTAGAATTTCTCATACAACACCGTGACGTGTTTTCCTGGACTTATGGCGAGATTCCATGACTAGATCCTTAGGTAGTCGTTCACCACCTGGGTCTCCCGATAAACCATCGTGGGTTTAATCAGCCTCCCAGAATGATGCCCCCTTCACACGGTGCAGTGGTTGAGGCCGAAGTTGATAAACTTATCAATTCCGTCTTCATCAAGGAAGTCCAGTACCCCAAGTGGATTTCTAACATTGTTCCAGTCAAGAAGAAGAACGGGAAGATCAGAGTCTTCATCGACTTCCGTGATCTAAATTTCCACAGCCCAAAGGATGATTTTCCCCTTCCGGTGACCGAGTTATTGTTGATTTCACGGCTGGTTTCAAAGCCCTATCTTTCATGGATGGGTATTCTGGGTAAAACTAGATCCGGATGGCCCCCGAGGATGATGAGTCTACTGCCTTCAGGGCTCCCCAAGGTACTTTCTGTTACCATTTTATGCCCTTCAGCCTGAAAAATGCAGGTTCCACTTATCAGTGGGCCATGCATCACATATTCAAGCCGATTCTTGAGATTCTAGTGGAATTCTACATGGATGATCTAGTGGCCAAATCTCGCTAGCACCAGGACCATCTCAATGACCATGAAAAAGTGTTCGGTTTCCTCTGTTCCCACCACCTGGAGATGAAATCGTTAAAATGTGCCTTTTGGGTCACCTTCAGGAAGTTTCTTGGCTTTGTTGTTAGATACAGGGGCATTGAGATTGACCTAGAGAAGATCAAGGCCATCAGCCAAATGCCTCCCCAGATCAATATTCGGGAGCTCCAAGGTCTTCAAGGACACTTATCCTATATACGCCAATTCATTGCGAACCCGGATGACATGTGTATGCCCTTTTCCCAGCTCATGAAGAAAGGCGCCGCCTATGAATGGGATGAAGAGTGTCGGACCGCATTCGAGGAAATCAAGTTGTATCTGCTCCATCCTCCGGTTTTGTTGCCACCCGTCTCCAGAAAGCCACTGGTCCTTTACGTTACCACCCTGGAATGGTCCCTCAGTGCGCTTCTCTCCTAGAAGAACAATGAGGGGACAACGAATATCCTCTACTATCTCAGCCTTATGCTCCTCGATACAAATATCAGATACTCCCCTATCGAAAAGAGCTTCCTTGCGCTCGTGTTTGATGTACAGATGTTACGACATTACCTGCAGTACCATGTGGTACAGTTGGTATCTCGGGTAGACCCACTGAAGTACATCCTGAACCTCCCCATGTTTACTGGCCGACTAGCACGGTGGGCGGTGATCCTCCAGCAGTTCGACATCAGGTTCATGCCTCAGACGGCCATCACAGGACAGACATTGGAAAACTTCTTAGCTACTCATCCAACCTCCGCGGATCAATTCATGGACCTTGAATTTCATGATGAAGTGATCCTTTTAGTCGATCATGTCTTCTCATGTTGGAAAATGCACTACGACGGTGCCTCCCAGAGCCCCACCGATAGGAGGATCAACGATCCTAAGCTCAACAGAGTGGGTCTGGGTATCGTCTTCATCACCCCGACGCAAGCCGTCCTGCCATACTCATTCCTTTTGTTAGAAGGCTGCACCAATAATGCGTCAGAGTACCAGGATCTCATCACTGGCCTCGAGTTGGCCCTTGAGATTGATGTGCCCTATCTACATGTCAAAGAGGATTCTGAGCTGGTCATCAAGCAGGTCAATAGTGACTATGTCATCAGGAAGCCAAAGCTTGTGCCATTGTTGGAGTGCACCCTCCGTCTAATGGCCCAGTTCTCTTCTCGACCGGAGGTTACCCATGTCCCTCGGTCACAGAACGGTCGATCAGACGCTTTGGCTGGTTTAGCTGCGTCGCTCGCAGAACCTGAGCAAGGTGATTTGACCATGCATGTGGCACACCGGAGGGTCATTTCCCCCGTCACCCTAGAGGACAATGATGGCCTGAGGGTAAGTCATTTTACCTCCAGAACTTCTACGTCAAGGGTCCCCAGTTTTTCAGACACAGTTGTTTAGGACATTACCGACTGGAGAGCACCTTTCTTTGAGTATCTCCAAAATGGTTGCCTCCCGGACGATCGGGCTGAGTGCGAGCGAATCCGACACCGCGCACTGCAATTTACACTCTAGAGTGGTCCTAGTCTTGAGAAGATACTCTATAAGAGGATCTTACATGGTGTTCAACTCCATTTCATTCAAGGAGTCGAGATCTCTCATGTCACGCAAGAGGTTCATGCCAGTTCCTGTGGTGCCCACCAGGTTGGGACTAATCTATCCCATCAGATCCGGAGGTTGGGTTACATCTGGACCTCTATGATCCAAGATTGTATCGAGATTGCAAAGAGATGCCATGCGTGCCAAGTTCACGCTAACTTCCTGCATCGGCCACCAGATCCTCTCCACTCCACCAAGTACTCTTGTCCATTTTCGGTGTGGGGACTCGATGTTGTGGGACCATATCCACCGGCGACAGCTCGCCAGTGTAGGTTCATCCTAACTGCTACAGATTTCTTCTCCATGTGGGAAGAGGCAAATCCACTCAAAGAGGACAAGGCCCATTCCATTGTTGACTTTGTGAGCTCCAATATCATCCATCGGTTTGATGTCCCTCACGCTGTCCTCACCGATAAAGGCACCAACTTCCAAGCAGCTGAGCTGGAGAAATTGTATGCCAAGTACAGTATCTATTCGAACCAAACCTCTCGTTACCATGCATAGGAAAATGGAAAGATCGAGGCGTTCAGGAAAACCCTCTCTAACATTCTGCAGAAAATGGTTGGTTAGAATAAGAAATGTTGGTCAGATAAGATCCCCAACGCCCTATGGGCTTATCGGACGGCGACTCGCAATTCCACCCAGGTGACCCCATATTCCCTGGTGTATGGGACTGAGGCTGTCCTGTCCATTGAGATCGAGATACCATCATTACACACTGCAGTCTATGACCAGTAGGTGCTAGATAAGGTGGTCGAAATCCATCTAGCTGAATTATAATCACTAGAAGAGAACATGCTTCATGCCCTGCACAATCTGGAAAGGCATCAGAACAAGATATCTGGAGCCTTCAACAAGAAGGTTTTCCTTCGCTCTTTTCTACAGGGTGACCTAGTGTTGGCCCTTAGAGCGCCAATGATTCTAGGTAGGAAACCGACCAAGCTAAAGCCCAAATGGGAAGGACCATACGTCATCCATTATGTTTACCCCAATGGAGCATACTCCTTGGTGACCACAGATGGTGAGCGCATAACTCCTCCCACTGACGCCAAGTTCCTCAAGTGGTACATTGCCTGAGCCCCTAGGTCCTGCACAACCATAAACTGTACGGTCCCGCATGACCCTAAACTGCACGTTACGGTCCCGCATGACCCTAAACTACACCACTGTCCTTCATGACATTAAAACAACGATATAGTCCCGCAAGATGATAAACTAAAAAATGGTCCGAGATCTATGACCATAAACTAAGATCTCCCCCCGTACTTACTATAAGACGTTAAACTGCATGCCAGTCAGGCCTTCCTAACAGAGGCTCAGCCTCAGGCCCCTTGGCCTCTTCGGGCCCCTGGCCCCCGTCCTTACTGTAAGATGTTAAATTGCAAGCCAGCCAGGCCTTCCTGACCGAGGATCAGCCTCAAGCCCCTTGGCCTATTCAGGCCCCTGGATCCTACCTTTACTGTAAGATGTTAAACTGCAATCTAGTCAGGCCTTCCTGACCGAGGCTCATCCTCAAGCCCCTTGGCCTCTTCGGGCCCCTGGCCCCCATCCTTACTGTAAGACGTTAAACTGCAAGCCGGTCAGGCCTCCCTAACCGAGGCTCAGCCTCAGGCCCCTTGTCCTTCATCAACTCAGGCTCTCTTGTGGGATTGTACGGTGTGTTCTGGGATACGTCCTCATTCACATCGCGTTGCCCTTCGAACCATACATATCCCAAAATGAGACTCATCTCTCATCCGACATGACATTAAACTGGGTTTCAAGAACTACATATGGCTTGATTTCCATCCTAATGGGATACATAGGAACGCTCAGAAGTTTCGTCTTGAGCCCAGCCCTGGGCTCTTCTCTTTCACTGTCCCCCTAGGTATAGTTTCCTCGGAGTATCCTTGCATGACGGGGAGTAGGCTTACATAGCCCCGCTCATACATGGATTATGAGGGTCGCACCATGTGCCCACTCCTGTTCTTCTATCCTCCCATGTCCTCACCGCATGACGGTAAACTACATGGCCATCAAGAACTATGTATGGCTTGATTCGCATCCTAATGGGATACGTAGGAACCCCCTGACATTTCATCTTTTGGCCCATCCCAACATCCAAAATCATCCCCTTGGGTCAAGACATATGGAAGGGTGCACACTTTTTCCCCAAATCACGTTGAGAAAGCCTCGACCCGGCTGCACACCCCCTGGAGATGTTTGCCTCATTCATGGATGGGTACAGCTATGCTTTAACCACTCCTTGACTGGGATTCCATCACTTTCCTCACTCAGAGGGACCCCTAAGAATGGTCTGGATACCATGCCCAAGGGATCTCCTACCGATAAGGGCCAACGCCACCGAGGGTTTCTGAGAAACAAGCCGATACAAGTCCCAATTTTCAAATTTGGTCAACGGTCGATGCTCATTTGTTTCTCCCATATCAGGTCACCATAGGGAATCTGTGTTTCGAACATGGTCAACAATGTCCTGGATCTTCAGGTCCACCCCGAGATGTCTCAAACATCGAGTGCAGTGATTCGTTCCGCCCCATCACGAAGCGACAAACTTCCCTCCGGGTGGTGCCAGCGGTCGGGCCCACGAACATGATTCTCTTATACGGGATGTATGGTGTGGTGTAGGATTACGTCCTCATTCATTCTGGGTTACTTTCCCTACCGTACACATCCCCAGATGAGATACAGTTATCTCTTTCCCCTTCCTCATTACAAGATGTTAAACTGAAAACTGGTTAGGCCTTCCTGACTGATGCCTAACCTCAGGCCCCTTGGCCTTTCCGGGCCCACAGCCCCCGTCCTTGCTGCAAGACGTTAAACTGGAAGTTAGTTAGGTCGTCCTGACCGAGGCCCAACCTCATGCCTCCCTCACTGATACCTAACCTCAGGCCCCTTGGCCTTTCTGGGCCCACGGCCCCCCGTCCTTGCTGTAAGACGTTAACCTGCAAGTTATTCAGGCCTTCCGGACCGAGGCCCAGCCTCAGGCCTCCCCCACCGAGGCCTAGCCTCAGGCCCCTTGGCCTTCTTAGGCCCTATCCCATGTTCTTACTCGGAGTGTATGGTCTAATGAGGGATTATTTCCACATTCACATCGGTTTTTTCGTCATACCATACACTTTCTCTGTCCAGGGACTCCTATTCCCGAGCATCGTCCTCACTGTAAGATGTTAAACTACGCGTAGGCCAGGCCTTCTTGACCAAAACCCAACTATCAGGCCCCTTTTCCTAGGTTCATTCCTATGGGACTGTGCGGAGTGGTGCGGGATTATGTCCTCATTACTCGCTACACCGCACATGCCCTCGTTAGGGTATCCTGCCCCCTGGGTATCTTCTATAACTATGTGTGGCTTGATTTCCATCCTTATGGGATACGTAGGACCACCCGAATGTCTAAGCTTCAGGTCCAGCCCCATATCTTGAAAATTTTCATCCCACCTTGGCCCCTTAGCCTACCCTTCTTGAGCCACTTTGCCGACCCTTTTCGGATGTTCACCGATATTCCTAAGCGTACTCCAGTTTAAGTTACCTTGAATATCGGATCCTACTTGGACACGTCCGCACTCGCTTTTCAGGCCTCATGTCTCCCTTCATCTGGGATTTCATTACCTTTCACACCCGGAGGGACCCCCAGAAACGGCCTGGATACAACACCCAAGGGCTATCCTACCGTTACGGGACAACTCCCCCGAGGGTTTCAGACAAAAAATCGATAAAAATCCCACGTTGCGAATATTGTTAGCGGTCGATGCTCGTTTGTTGTTCCCAACTTAGGCTAACTCGATATGGATACTATTTTTTCCACCATGGTTAACAGTTATCCTCCATCACCACACCAACCCCATTAAGCCCAAAATGTCGGTTACATGATTCACATCCTTCTCCATTCTCATCATGTCCAAGTAGAGTTTCGAAACTCTTGATACTATTCCTCAGTGCACATCTGTGCATTTGGGGAACAAATCCACATCAGAGGCATCATTCGGGGCTCTTCACCGACTTCCCCTCAATGGATATTTAAAGTATTGTGATAAGGATCTTCCCCCCTTGTTTCCCACACCGAGTTTAACTCACGTGGACTTAGGGATCAGGTCGAGATCTACGCTTACCTGGAAAGTGGTCATCCACCCCTGGTCCGAGCTTTAAGACCATAAACTAAGATCTTCTAGAACTACGTCTGGCTTGATTCCCGTCCTCATGGGATACGTAGGAACGCACAGACCTCATGTCTATTGGGTCCATCTTGAGTTCAGCATCTGACCTTTGGGACCCTGACTACGGGACATCATGGTGTGATGTAGGATTAGGTCCTCATTCACATTGGGTTTGCAATAGCTGTACCATGTGCACCTAGTTCTCAGAGTTAGCCCTCCTATTTCCTGTCCCGCACCACATTAAAAGGAGCCTTCATGAACTACGTATGTCTTGATTCCAATCCTTATGGAATACGTAGGACCACCCGAACATCTTCGGGTCCAGCTTATTTGGGGGGCTAAACTCTTCCCCTTCATCTCTCACCTCAATGTGGGCCGCTCGGCCTGAGGTTCCTCTATCGGGATTGTACGGTATGGTGTAGGATTAAGTCCTCATTCACACCGGTTATGCCACACGACAACGTACACATCCCCCGTCTAGCATAGTCTCTGCTACGTCTACGCTACATGACGTTAAAATGTATGCTTGGTCCTATCACATGACCCTAAGCTGTGACATTATCGTCCTGGTGACATGATGGAAAACGGCACTGCATTGTGATGACCTCATTGTAGAGAACATCATGTTGGGTATTGGTCACATGCCATGCCATTTTTCAATGCCTACCATGGCTTGATTCTTGTGGAGACACCAGGGCTTGAGACCCTAGGCTTGTTGCTTCACAAAAAAGCACTCACCTTAATGGACAAACAGGATTTATCAAATTCTGCTTTTTTGGTGCTAGGGCCACGCCCGCACTTTCCCTTTTTCCCTGGCACTGGTATCTTCACATGAAAAACTTAAGAAATGCGTATGGCTTGATTCCCATCCTCGTGGGATACCTAGGAGCACCAGGGAACTTCCTCATAGGCCCAGCCTAACTTTCATGTTCGGTCCCTCGACTCGAGCACTCCCTAGAGAACGCTTGGTAAGTACGGCTTATGTCCTCATTCACATCGGGTTTTGTAACCACCTTACCGTGTGTCCCCTGATCTCCTTACCCCTACATGGTCTGGGCTCTAAGACCTTAAACTAAGACCCTTTCAAGAACTACATGCAGCTTGATCCCCATCCCCATGGGGTACATTGGAACACATTTTCACTTTGCTTCAGGCCCGGATCATCTTGAGTTTTTGGTCCATTGACCTAAAGCCTCTCTCAAGGGATTTTGTGCGGTGTGGTATGGGATTATGTCCTTGTTCATGTCGGTTTGTTCCGATGTGTTTTGACAAAGATCCCGAAGTGTGGGATTTTCATAGGGAAATTACCTTGGTCCGATGACCAAGCTTTGTGCGCTCACTGTTTGGATCCTCATCATCTTCCACATCCAAAAGGACCCTCGGATGACATGGATATTAGGCTTAAGGGATCTACATAAATACTGGACCTAAGGTCCCTCCATTCATTTTGGGCCAATGTCCCTATAGATCTCTGACAACATTTGCGACATGGTCTCATGTTTCGAACGTGGTCAACGGTCGACCCTCATTTGTCTATCCCCATTATAGGATAATGCGATATGGACGGTGTGCTTCCACCATGGTTAACAGTTATCCTCCATCGTCACGCCGCCATCATTATGATCCAGATCTCGAGCATCATGATTCACACATTTCCACATCCTCAAGTTCAAGTTGAATTCTAACACACTCGGCTCTATCTCTTCGCGCATCTAGGTGCGCCACATGGTCGTGTTAGTATCATGGGGCCTATATTCACCGAGTGTCCCTTCACCCTAACCTTCCCCTTTTTGTTTCGGGAAAGTCCCAACTCTACTTCTTGTTTCCCACACCGAGCATGACTCACGTGGGCTTAGTAGTTTTGGCAGGATGCGTACCAACATGGCCAGGCTCCTCATCGACCCCTCAGAACAACGTATGGCTTGATTCCAATCTTCATGGGGTACGTAGGAACATCCGACCACTCTACTTCGGGACCAGCCTAATTATCACTCTTGGTCCCTCAACCTGAATATTTTCCTCTGTGGGTATGTGGTGTGATTTGGACTTCAAGTCCTCTTTCACATCGGTTTCATAACTACCACACCAGATGCTTCCTGGGCTCCTCCCTTTCACTCCACGTCCTATCGTACTATGTTAAACTACGAGATTCCATATGTCCACAATGCATGACACTAAATTGTGGTTCTACCCTGAAAACATTCATGATTCCCCATGATAATTATTGAATGCACTAGAGCTTCTATAAGGGAGAATTTCATCTCTTAGTGTTGGTCTATAACCACACTATGCTTCCAGAACTACATGTGGCTTGATTCCCATCCTCATGGGAAACGTAGGGACACCCTGGTATTTTACCTAGGGCTTAGCCCACAGGAATTATAAATCATGTTCTTCCCCTTTTCGTCCCCCTAGCTGGACCCCTCATAGGGGACCATGCAACTATGACTATGCCTTGAACAAGTTCAGGATACCCCAAGATTACATTGGGAAACAACAGACCCCCTAAACAGATAGGCCCTGTATCAAAGAAGGAATGATCAATGATCAAACCGATACGCCCATCTAGCGTACTCCCACCACGATAGTGTACTTTCCCGAGTGTGGGATTCTGTTCGGACAAACCATAACTCCATATTCCACGCTTTGTGTGCCCCTTATTTGGATCCCCTTCCTCTTTCATGTCTAAAGGGACCCCCTAGCAGCCTAGTCCTATGCCGCATCAGCTCACCTACCATCATGGGCCAACGTTCTCGAAGACTGTTCATGTTTGGAAGGACCCCCTAATAGTATGGATGCTCGACCTAGTGTCTGCCTACTGTCTTGTGCCAACATACTGAAGGATTGATTGACAACATTTTTGACATGGTCCCATGTTTCAAACATGGTCAACGCTCGACCCTCATTTGTTGTCCCCATCCCAGGCTAACGAAGTAAGGACACCGTTTTTCTTCCATGGTTAACGATTATCCTTTATTGTCACGCCATCCTCACAGTGATCCGAATCTTGGGTATCGTGATTCACACATCCCATTTCCATCTGTTCAGACCAATTTCAGCGCACCTGGCATCGCACCATTCGTGCATAAGAGCACATTGAAGACACAGTAATTCGGCTGTTTTGAGAAATTCATTCTCCGGCCAGGTCTCTCCTATTTTCCAGAAATACGGACTGGTTATCCAAACCTCGGATGACCGAATCTTGGTTTCCACACCTATGTTGGGTGGGACGATGGGGAAACTATCTCTTGTTTCTCACATCGGGCATGACTGACGTGATCTTAGGGAATTGTCGCCAGACGTCCCGTAGACATTGTAAGGATGTATTGAACCGATGAAAATGGTTGAAATCTTGCATGCTACGACATTCAAAAAGAAGAAGAATGTTGAAGCACAAGAGTACCATTAAAAGGTTTGTAATTGTTACAGTACCTGGGGGTCGACTCCCCCCATGGATGGATTGACCCCATCAAAAGAGTGTTGCAGCTCTGCCACCCTTTGACTTGTGGCATCTAGAAATTGCTGCCGCCGACTCAGCTCCCACTCCTCCTCAATAGCGGCGGGGCGCAGTTTGTTAGCCTCGGCTCGGGCCCTCTCTATGTCAGCTTGAATGGCAGCCACCACTTCAGAAGCCTACCTAATATGCTCTTCAGCCTCTACCAGCTGGGCCTTCAACCGCGAGATCAGCTCATACTGTGTATTAAGAGAGGCTGAATTCTCATCCACCTGGATCTGCAGCAGCTGGACCTCGCCTTAAGCCTCATGGAGCTTCTTGATGTTTGTGACTTTCCTCCACTACCAGCCCATGCTGAGCCCACAATCATACTCCCGGATCTTTTCCTCCATGAGATCTCGGATGAGCGCATGAGGACGTTGGACATCCACTCCCCTAGCGCATAATTCGTGCAGTCTCGAGCGGAGTATTTCTATTTTGTTCATCCATGATGCTTGTGGGGTGTCCTTGATGAAGCGCGTGATTAGATTCCATGATCGGTAGCGGAACATGCTGTTGTGTTCTTTATCGGAGGTCGTTTCATCCTAGTCCACGCAATTGGTAGGCTCGTATGCAGGATACACCCACGAGAAATCCTCGGCAGGATCTGCATCTGGCATTGAATCCGGCACGACATCTGGTGCCGGGGCAGGTGTGATCGGACTTGGGTTGGCCGGTTGATCCTCACCATCATATTCCACCTCGATAACTTTGGTCATGACCCTGCTGGTGGTCCTACAGACGGTAAGGAGTGCTGCATCTTGGGTAGATGGGGGGACTATCGCCACCATCACCGGCAAGCCCCTAGGAGGGGTGCCCCCAGACATCCCGACTAGCCTTGCCGCAGCAGCCCATGCCAGTCGGAGAACTGTACGACAGAGAGGGACATGACCATCAGTTGGAATGATCTACATATGACAGCAATGAATCTAGTGGAGAAAAATTATGGAGATCGAACTCCTGGTGCTGATATGGAGTCGATGCTGATGTGACCCCGAGGCGTAGACCTCCATATACTGTTAGAAGGTATGAAGATTATGGATGAGCCACCTTGGGTGCTATGGCCCTACCATACACAGAACTAGACGCAGTTGTAGGCGCGGGTTCTGAAGGTCCTGCGTCATCACCCGCCAAAGGTCGAGAGAAAGGTCTGCGTACATGTTCCTCCTGCACGGTTCAGATGTGTGTGAGTGGTCTAGAACAACCTAAGAGCAATCCCAGAGGAAAGATATTTGTAATTATACCTTGAGAACCTCTGTGAAATGGTCGGAATCCAATTCTTGGTCTCCGACTTCTCCCTCCTCTAATAGGCTCCCTCCGCTAGCCACATCCCCCCGGGAGGATTCCTTTGATTCCTCCGGATGGGGGAAGTGCTCCCTCAGATCGGTGGCTGACCTCTGTGGGGGAACCGTCCGATCTAGCATTAACCTCACCCGGTCTGTCATTGGGCATGGGACACCACTGGAGTGAACGTAGTCCTCCATCTCATCCAAGTATTGCTCCGCCTCTGCCGGAGACGCTGTGAAACCAGCCCGGACTGGGCCTATGCCCGGTAACTCCATCCCGAGATAATTCAAGTGCGCCCAAATCTCAGGTGGACTGAGGAATTGTCAGTTGACGTCCCAAATTTCCCAAGCCTCTAGGAAGACAGCATCCTATGGAATTTCGATGTGGCATAGTCGCTTCCCCAGAGCCTGAGTGGATATCCAACGAAATCCCCTCGTCGGCCGCCCCTCCGGATGTCTCTACTCTTCCGGGACCACCGGGTCCACTACCACTGCTGGATTCGCCACTGCTTCCACACCCTCTGCCGGTGCAGGTATCTCCGCCACAGCAGCCCCGCCACTGTGAGAGGCCCTCGCTACCCTCCGACCCTGACCTCAAGATAGGGGAGGCCCACTGTCACTATCCCGAACGGTTGGCTTCCTCATCATCTCCCCCGAATAAGCGGCCTCCCAGCTGATGGCCTACTCCTTCACCAATCCGAAGGCGGAAATCGGTGGAGGAAATGCCATTCACATTTTCATGTCCCCACGTGTAAACATGATCCACAAATGTCTCATTACACACAGGTGCTCCTCATGATGCACCTCCCGGTAGACCTGTGGGGTCAGCCGCTGCAGGTATCAGAACTTCCTTGCAAACCGATGTGGGGTGTACGACTCACAGAGTGGTTCACAATCCACTCGTGCCACAAAAACACCACCTTTAATGGCCATGAGATAATCCCGGTGCTCTTCCTTTCCCTTCCCATCTTCAGTATGTACCCCCTTCGGCAATGGAAAAGGGTTTCATTTAAACTCATCCACCCTCCACACTCGGTTCAGCACCATCGGTATAGTTAATTTGAATGGGAAGCTCCTGACTGCATTCAGAATGGAGGGGTGGAAGATGGATCCCGGTGGAGAGATAAGGTTGTGATACTCATAAACCCCCCTAATGTAAGTTGCGATCCACTCGTACAAATGGTGGAAGGGCCTGCATATCCTTGGTGGCTTCTTGCCCTTGCTAACATGCCGCAACATCTTGTACTGCTTAGCGAGCATCAGAATCCCTAGATTGACCCGCTGTCCCATGGCCATCATGGATGCCATGATGAACGAGATAGGCCGAACCCCCCATGTCAGTATCCCTCACCGGTAGGATCCAACCGTTGATAAGGGCCGCGATGAAATCCGCCAGCCAGACTATTGGCTGCTATTCAGTGCTGACACTAAAGAACCAAGTATTCCTTTGGTTGTCCTCCAAGATCCACCAATACGATTACTCCTTGCCCCGTTGATCCCTTTTCAGACAAGTTCGAGGCCTCAAAGGGAACTCTCGATCCTCCGGGATGTTTAGGAACCGCTTGAACCATTTCTTAAAGTGGACATCTCTCATCGCCTCCTTGTCCTCTCCAGGGACTAGTTCCATCAGTACCGACGCCAGTTGCGGCTTCTACTCCGGATCCTCCCACACGCTCATGACGGGGAGGAACACATCATACATGGACCCCATGATCGGGACCCCTGAAATCTGATGGACATCTCATAGACTAATGCCCATATCCCCATGGTGAAGGTGAAAAGTGTTGGTCCTAGATGACCATCTTCTCAGAAACTACGGCATCAGCTGTTTCGATTGATAAATGTAGAATTGGGAGGCCCATGCCGACTCGTACAGGCCCACACTCCTCAGCTCGGCCCCAAACTCCTCGCATGAGGCACCTACCCAGTAAGCCATTTCCCAGTCATTGGTGAAGTTACCACCTTTCCGCAAGTCCCACTCGTCAGACCACCCCTTTTTCGGGTCTTGCAGATCCGCCTTCAGTATGGTGCGGTATATGGGAGGGGATGTCTCCGGTTGCAGTGGATCCCCGTCGATGTTGTTCAGATGGTTGTACAAGCAGTCGGCGGTGATGGGTTTAATGTCCTCATGTGCGTGACCATCGGCCACCCTGAACCATTGGCGTTGGCATGGCGTGCTCCTGAACCAGCAAGCTGGTTCATCCCTACCTCAGGAATGAAGACATCATCCCTCAGCCTGAAGCCATACAAGGGCAGATTCTTGCAAAGTGGATAGTTCTTTTGGATTTCTGGTATGAGGTTTGTCAATAAATTATGGTCCGAGTGACTTCAGACCATCTCGTCAAGGTCCAGATGGTTGGCCATCTCATCCATCCGGGCGGCATCTGCGAGCACCGCCAACACAGCTTTTTGATGGGCCATTTCGGTTTCGGAACTCGAAATTTTTTTGGGTCTGATCGTGAAGGTTTCTCCCAAAGATCGCTTTCCAATCTCGGGCTCAAAGAAAAGATGTGGATCATGGCCTCTGCCTGCAAGCATAATTTCTCTTGGCGCAGTCGCGGAGTCGGAGACTCGCGGTTCGCCACAAAGATCGATTTGCGGAGAGCAGACGCGGAGTACGCGGAGCTTCGCCAAGCTGAGAGAACAAAACGACAAAAGTCATGAGAGGAAAGAAGAGAGGTCATCCCCCCCTATTTATTGGCGGTGACCTCAGAGCATCGCGGTGTGTACCACCGGAGTGGAGCATCACGACACATCCAGACCACGCGGCTGCTGTCCGCCCCGTGCGCCCTCTTCGCGAGGCCGCATCGCGAAATGCCGATAAGTTTGGCGATTTTCCCTCAGACTTCGACCCTTGATCCCTCCGCGGCTCCAAGTCTGAGGGGTGGAATTTGTTTGCGCCAAAATATTGGACACCAAGGGAAGAAGGAGAAAAAGCCCGCGCGTTGCCTCACAAAGCCCCGACGCGGAGCTCCCCCAAGCAACATGGCCTCCGCGAAGCCCCATAGGCAGTAACGCTCCACGAGCCGCCTAACGTTCGCGACCTGCCGCGAAGCCCCAGAGGCGGTAATGCTCCTCGAGCCCCCTGACATTCGCGACCCACTGTGGAGCAGAGGGGGCAGTAACCCTCTGCGACCTCGTTTGACGTTCGTGACCCGCCGCGGAGCAGAGGAGGCGGTAACCCTATGCGAACTCGGTGGACTTTTACGAACCGCTGTGAAGAAACCGCAGCCCCTTCGTGCCTTGTGAACTCTGCTTTGTGGCACCCCTTTCCTATAAATATTGATCTCCCCCTGATCTCTCAAGGATGGACAATCAGACCTTTCTGTTATCAACTCCTGAATCGCGAATCACCCTTCACCCCAGGAAACATGAGCTCCGCGATGTATTTTTTATTCTCGAGATGCCTTCGACTTTTCTCGTTTTGATCCCCTCTTCTGAGAGGGATGCCCTTTGTGAAGATTAAGGGAATTCGCGAAGGAAGGGGATTCCCAAGGGAACCCGGGAAACCAGGGGCATTTATGCTTCGTGAAACACCCATCCTGTACAAGTGATCCACATGCCAAGGTAGGGTCGCTGTACTTCACGAAGCACAATGCTTCACGACACCTTATTTCGCGAGGCACCCCTCCTTCGCAAGCCAGTGCTCCGCAAACACTATTCCACTTCACGAAGCACCTCTCATTCGCACCCCTGCCCCATGCTAAGGACAAGGAATTCCACTTCGTGAATGACACCCCTTTTCTTGGAAATTCCTCTTCCGGTGCGACCCTCTAGGTTTGGAGGATGTGATTTCAAATTCCCATGGACAACACCACTCGTAGCATTGCTTCGGCTAATGATTTTTCGCATAGGCATGCTAATGACTATTTCTTCTTCACCGAGCCACGCTAACGTGGAACCCTTGATGGTTCGCTCTGCAACCCCCCTTTACCATGACTTTCCTGGTACCTTCCCTCCCACAAGGGGTAGAGGGTACTAGTTATGTAAGTACTATGGGTGCAGAGTAGACCCACCTCATCCGAGATGCAGGACGTTAAACTTCCAAGCACCTCGTCCTCAACACATGACCTTAAACTGTGACCTGACCCCGTGCCATGCACGGAGGATCCCCCCAGCTCGGACATTCATTACGCTGCTCGTCTCCACGGGAATGGAATCACCCTCACATGGGTTGATATCCACTTTCTTGGAGTAGAGTATGTCCACAGGGGAAGGGAAAACACCTTGTTGTAATCCCCCCAAACCTCTCTTGTGGAAGGTAGCACCCATGCACCTCCGTACTTCCCCACTGCCAAGGCTAGTGAAGGGCGCGGCAGGGAACAAGGCACCTTCCATATTAGGTCCCAAATCCCTCTCTCGCGGCACTTTGCTGCACTTTGGGCCTCCATCATAGAGTAATCCCCATCACTATGAGCCACCTAACGCATAATCCCCTCTTCAATTCTCACGGACGCACCCTTCGGTACGTGATCGTCAGGTCTCTGCTGCCTCTTGTTTCTCACACCGATCATGACTCACATGGGCATAGAGTAAGCATCGGCCATGGAAATTCCCCATCAAGCATGATGTTAAACTGTATACCCCACCCAGCATGACGTTAAAGAGTATGCCCCGTCCAGCATGACGTTAAATGTATGCCTCGTCTAGCATGACGTTGAACTGTATACCCCGTCCAGCATGACCTTAAACAGTATGCCCCCGTACATCATGATGTTAAACTGGACGCTGGAACTACCTTGTCTTTGATCTGTGATAAGGCATGGTACGTAGGAAGCCTCCATGAGGTTCAAGCCCACTGCCCGTCATTTTTTCACGTCAGGGTTCACCCTTCATCCCGCATGATGCTAATCTTCATTTCAGTCCAGCGGTATGCCGTTGTGACCATCCCAAACTACGAGGACATTGATCCATGCTAAGGCGTGGTACGTAGGAAGCCTCCATGAGGTTCAAGCCCCCCATCAGTGGACCCCCCGGGTTCACTTTCACTTCGGTTCACCGATGAAACCCAACCTGAACTATGTGGTCTTTGATCCATGCTAAGGCGTGGTACATAGGAAGCCTCCATGAGGTTCAATCCCATCACCCATTGGTCACTCCGATCTCCTTCATGTCGGTTCACCAACACCTAGACAACCTAGTGTGTAAGCCCCACACTATCTGGACCATGGTCTCTTTTCTTTCACGTCGGTTCTCCAACACCCACCATTTTCACCCGAACTACGAGGACTTTGATCCATGTTAAGGAATGTCACATAGGAAACCTCCATGAGGTTCAATCCCATCACTCCGTCGTTCCGACCTCATTCACATCGGTTCACCCCCATCCCGCATGACATTAAACTGTATTCCACATCTCATTTGAAATACAAGGACATTGATCCGTGTCAAGGAATGGTACGTAGGAAGCCTTCCTGAGGTTCAAGACCACCATCCATTGGACCAAGGTCCACTTTCACGTCTTTTCGCTGACGACACCCATCAGACCGAGGTCCACCTTCACGTCAGTTCACCAGCACCACCCTGAACTACACGGACTTTGATTCCCTGCCACATGGATAGGTAAGAGGTCTCTTCGAGGCTCAAGCCCAATTTCACTATCTCCCTTGAGATGGTCCCATTTCATTCCCCCCCCCCCCACTTCATTCATCCATCCATCATCCATCCAGATTCTCACCCGGGCCGCCACATCCCAGTGAGATCATGCCACTCCACTCCCCTCCACAGCATCCGGGAAGCCGCCCACGGGCTGACCCCAATATCGGCATCCCCTCAAGGGGGATTCTTCAATCTGATCCACTGCATCTAGTGTTCTGATCAGGATGATCCGTCTCTGTTGGATGTTAAACTTGCGGTATACCCAGTTTTAAACATAGGAAGCTGAGGAAAACCTCAGATATATGCCTATGGAATATGATTCCCCGGGCTCAATGTGGGATGCCTCAGGCATCCACACCCTCGAGAAGCCCTATAATAAGGAAAAAAGACAGACACGCCAATTCCCAAGCGTTCAGACACGTTACTGATGCCTCAATGTGACTACTCCCCCGACTGAAGGTTGCTGCCTTAACCAGACCCTTTGGAATGTCCTGACAGAAGCAATGTAATTTACCGGCGTCCATAAAATGATGGTACTGGGAAGAGTTTCAAGAACAACGTATTAAATATATGAGGGAGACCCAGTCTAGGTGACGAGTTCCGAGGAGGAATCCATGGAAGGAATAACCGACATCCCATCATCCCAGTTTCGATCAAGGAGAAGACGTCCCTGAATAAGGAGCGCATGCCACCCGCCTTTGGAAAGTGGGAATGCGGGGCAACAAGAAATCAGCACCTATCACACCCAAGCGAACAGACGCACGCACCCCGGTGAAAGCGTCAGAAACATCCACTCTACCTCACTATGACACCTTTACATTCCATTCACTAGAAGACAAACAAAGGCCAATGCACCACCAATTAGGTATGAAGTGTGTGTGAGCTAACATGCTCAGTGGGATCCCACCCAGGTGATCCCTAACAAATTACTGCATAAAAATCCTTGTATTCTCATTTTAAATAAAGATTTATTGATATGAAGTAAAGAAGTTTAATAGAAAAAAGGGTAAATATTTCCCTATTTCATATTTATAAAACAAAATCAGGTATATCAGTTTGAAATCATAATTTACGTACCATTTTCAACAATAATCAACATGCATATCAAGGAAAACTAATAAATACAATCAATCCCTAACAAAATCACAATTGTCATAAAATATGGAATAAAATAGTTCCAGGACACATACTACTCATTCTATAATAATCAAGGGCTCAAACTAGTTCCTAGAACAACATGCCTAGTAAGTTGAGGAATACCCCATGAGTAAATAACACAAACATGTTAATATCAGCCCCCTAGAACAACAGGATTATGAAATAAAGTTAAGACCCAAAATAAACATCCTTGATAATCATAAAACAATGGACGATGTCCCCAAGCTAACCCTTCAACCAATGTACACATGGTACCCCATGTGCTATTTTTCCGGTGTCATTTCAATTATTTGAAAACAATTTCAAAACAATTTCAACATTCATTTCAATGATTCAAAAATTCACAATTTTCATTCCATTAATCAAAAATAGGTTCGAAAGAATTTTTTATGGAAATATATTTTCAACACACACAAAAATTCAATCCAAATATTCATTATGAATTAAAATTAAAAGATAAAAACATGATCCATTATCATTGAATGGAGATGGAACCAACTACCTTAAAACTCAGGTCGTACACACCCATAACGAGATCCATCAACAACCAAACCCGACAATGTTAATGAATTCCTTGGAATACAATCCATATATGTTTGGATTGATCCAAACATAAAACAAGGGGTCGTTGGTAAAGAAGAATCCTATACACCCCAAGAACAAACGCGCACCACACCCCGATCAACAAAGGGAATGGCCTTCAAGAAGAAATTGCATAATAAATATAGACTAAACCAAAAATAAACTCCATCTAAATAACATGAATCCAATGATGCCTCATAATAGTGATACCAAGATCAAAATCAATGAAGAGGTGGAAATGTATCTTACCTGGAGAGATGCAGCATAGTCAGAATGGATATCCAATACCAAATGGATCGATCTAGGAGGTGCGAATTCTCCCAAAATAACTATAGATGATCTCCAGTTCATGTTCCAAGGGGATTGGAGAAGGATACATGACAAAAAATTCACTCAAGAATTTTAAAAACTAGACGTGGTCTATTTCATGTCATGTAATATAGTTACACGCTGTGAAATCCACGTAGTTTAGGTGCGCCAAAATAATCCATCACCTCATATTAAAATTATATTATTGAAAGCATTCATAATTTGTAACCACCATTCAAAATGTGTAATATTTCATAGTTTGAATCCTTTTTCATGGGTTGTACCATGTAAAAATTACACGGTGTGTAACCTAGTTAGACGGTGTGAAATCTTCTTGCATCTTTTAGAAATGGTTTGATAATGATTAAAGTCCCAAAATTTTTTAGCTTCACAATTATATGTATCCTCAAAAACTCAATGGAGTTGAAATCCTTGATCAGGGTAAGGGAGTACATATTAAAATGGTAACTGGATGTTACAAACTCCCTAGAATAAAGACTTTACATCCCTGGGAAGTCATGTGGATGAGTAATCCCTAGAAACAGATGTGGAAATTCCCCCATATAAATGATTCTCATTCCCAAATCTCATGAGAACATGATCATTGTTTCTAATGAACTTTGACCAGTGGAATCATCTTAGATGGTAATTCATTCACTTTATATAAAATGACCAGAATCAGATTCACTATAATAGAATCATATGACTCTAACTCAATCTCTTCCGAACACATAATATTAGTGGTATCATGGTAATATTTTCTGAGCTGAGATATATATAATACACATGGAATACCTATCATCTGAACTAGAAATGATAATTGATAAGAAACCTGTCTCAGCCACTCAGTGACTTTAAACTTTCCCATATATCTTGGAGAACGTATTCCCATTTTCCCAACTGATAGTGACCCAAATGTGAAGAAAAATTCAAGAAAACCTATCCACATTTGGAAAACTCCAATGGTCAACATCACAGATCCACATACGATTATTATTGACATTGAAAAATCATCAGACATCTATGTAAATCATAAATTTTCAATGACACTTCCTGAACCATACTTGGTCTGACTAGATATACTTTTCCCATCGCAGCCCAACATATAAGTGATCTACACGAGTGACCATACAATGCCTAAAATGGATAGATTTTGATTGACTACTGGTAATAATTTTTTTAAACAAAATCAAATAGACACATATGTCTATACCATGGTCCTATGAAATCGAATTCATAGGAATATATCATATCCTCTAGAATCTGATTCACACACTCAATTTGACCATGTGTCAGTGGATGGTAGGATGTGCTTAACCTGACCTAAGATCCCATTTCTTCTTGATGACTAATATAGAACCTCATGTCGAACCACAGATCTATATATAAAACAATATTAGATGGACTCCCATATAATATCAAAATATCATGCACATACGACTTACCTAGATCTTCATCATTAATGGTGTCAATCATGAGAATGAAATGATCAGAATTCGTAAACCGATCAACTACCACCCATCTAAAATTCATCCCTAGGGGAGTCAATGGAAATCCAACAAAAAAATCCATGGACACCTCATTCCATTTTATGATCAGATCCAAAAGATTCTGAAGCATACTAGAAGGTTTTAGGTGCCCTCCCGTAATCCATTTGTTGGGGTAATAGTGAGACAAAAACATTATGATATCACGCTTCAAACCCATCCACAAGAATTATCAACTCATGTCATAATACATCTATGTAGTCCCAATATGAGTGGCCCATTAAGTGTTGTGATACTCAAACAAGACTAAAATCCACACAGATGTTGGGATTTAAATTCATTTCCAAAAGTGATTTATTCCATGGGACGAAAGAGACCAACCCAAAATAGTCTACCCATAAAAAAGTCATTCTAATGTCTAATAAAAATCATCATTATATATTTAAATCTTCAATACATACACCAAAAGAGTTGATGAATACTAAAAACAAGTCATAACTAGGCTCAAACATCCTCCTGAGCATCTAGTAGAAACTGAGTGAAAATACCGATAAAGTTATATTATTCCATCTATTACTGAACAACAGAAGATAGAACATTCATACAAAGAGTGTCTATAATGAAATTTTCTTCCCTAGGGTGTATGATATATTGAATTCAAACATCGGAACAAATTATACCCATCGTCTATTCCAAATATTCATGCTCTTATGAGATAATATATAACTCAGACTCTTATGATCACATAAGACCATGGAAATTTCCCAAAAATTATAGCAACTCCAATATTTAATAAGTTCCATGACTGTATCAAGCTCTAAATCATGAGTGAGGTAATTATAGTCATGCTGTAAAATCTGGTGAGAGTCGTAAGCTACCTCATGGTCATCCTGAATAAGCATGCATCCCAAAACAGCACCAGAATCATAAAAAACTACCACATAACCCTTACTAGGATGAGGTAAGTTTATAATATGACCCGATGTTAGAATAAATTTCAGTTCATCGAATGTAGAGAGAAATTTCTCATCCCATGTGAATTTCACTACATTCCTGGTAAGTGCGGTTAAAGGTGACGCCGTCTTTGAAATGACCTTGGGAAATTTTCAATAATATCAAGAACGAACATGTAAACACTATATCTTATAGACATTTTATGGTTCCTTCCATGAAAGAATAACCATCGCCTTATCTTGATCAACTGACAATGCATGCTCATAAATTTTTTCACCCATTAAATTCACTTCATAAATCATTATACAACATTTTGAAATCATTCCATTCAAATATTAAAATCTCAAAATTTCTATAACCAAACTCATATGAATATTTTTCTCATGTTCAGATATTGAATTAACTAGAATATCATCCAAAAACACGACCATAAATGAGGGAATATATTGATGGAATATCTGACTCATCATGGACATAAAAACATCTAGAGCGTTAGTGATACTAAAAGGCATCACAAGATATTCATAATGTCCAAACCGTCACCTAAAGGCTATCATCATTTTATCCAACTCATTAACGATGTGTTGATGATAACCTAACCAAAGGATGATATTAGAAAACAACTTCTCCCCCTTTAACAAATCAGAAAAATCATCCAATAGGTCATCCAACTGAATCTTGATCTCTTTCAGCTCAGTTGGTTTCATACGATATCAATGTATCAATAACGGATGCATGTCTAGAACCAGATAAATCATATTCTCAACCTCTCTCTCAAGATAATGACCAAAAAATTATTCCACGAAAACATTATGAATGTCTTGAACTACGAAAAGAAAAACCACAAATAGAAAAACATCATTGGGATCAAACACAACCGTCAATAGAAAACTACAAATATCTGGGATGGGATTCCATGCACGGCATAATCATGGATCCCACTCTCACTGAAACACATGAGAGCTCCAATACCCATAAATATAAATAAATTCCAATGATAAAAATCAACCATAGATGGATGAGTGAAAATCCTAGCCATATCAATTATGATTTCAAACAAATCCAAATCAATTAGGAGAAAGTCCTAGATCAACTCTATATCAGTAATCATCAGCAAAAAGTGACATTGAACCCCCTTCTCTTTCCACATGCCAATATGTGTCTCTTACTCCATTACAAAGGGCATAAGTTTAGTTGTATGTCAAATAAAATAAACTATACAGGCAGATATAAAAGACTTGGAGGAACCCATATCGAATCAAAAAACTACTACTAAAGAAGAAATATTGATAGTATATCTCACTATTATTGGACCCACATCAACATCCTCTAGAAAATCATCTATAATGTGAAAATGATTCCCTCATAAGGCATATTTCTGGATACTTATAGTCTATGATGCATATGATTGCACCATTGTAGCCTTTAGAGAGAACTAACCCTGAACATAATGAGGCATAGTCATAGCCTGACCAAAGCATTGCAAGTGTCCAATGCATCCAAAACTATTAAACATCTTTATAGGCATAGGACATGATGGTATTGTGTGTACACAATTTTCAAATTGATATCAAGTTAGATGAACTTTACATACTATAAAAGATGATTAAGTGGAGGTTCACTGTGGAGACCAACCTCCATTACTCATATTAAGATCATGCCACATTATCTTCTTCACAGGCATGCCACAAATGTTTCCAACGTATAGAAGAGAAGAGTTAGGGAATCACACCATACATGAAATATTCATTTATTTCATCATATATCATTCTAACATATTGTCATATGTAGAAATTTTCACTATAAACAACCACAATATTTTATCTGGTCACAAACTCTAAGGTTACTTTTGATCCTTCAGCTGTTCATTCATCACCACATACAGAGAAAAAAATGAAAAGCTCACAAACATGATTGGTGGCGGACAACATAGATTTATCACCCTATTTTAAATATAGGATCCACATAGACTGATCCAACATCATTGACTCTAGAATTTTTTTTTATAAAAATAATATTTTGAAACACTTCCAATCCAAGTCCATGTATTTATCTTCTTGGATCATAGAATCCAACTGTCACATATCGAAACCCCCGATCCTAAACACCACATACATCATCGTAATGATATATGGTGTCTCCAAAATGTGAAATATTTGTTTTATCCTGTCCATATCATACTCATCCTATTAAGGTTCTATCTTCATTTTAATGAATGGTGTATTACCCCAAAATGACTCATGTGATCGATCCCTCTCTCCTCCAGCTCCTAACTATATGTCAACCACTACATTCTAAACCCATGGGATAGCCTGATCAATTGAATAGACTTTCTGTATGGTAGTATGGATTAGATTCTAATTTATTGGAGGATTTACATGAGGATGATTAGATTCATCCTTATAGGGAACTTGTGGAAGATGTCTGAGAGGCATACTACTATACACTGAAACATAAGAATGACCGCACAAAACAAAAAATATCATTTCAAACTGGAATACCCATAAGAATGAATACCAATTGAAAAAACTCAACACTAGAGACACAGACTCAAGCATCACATGGAATCTTGAGTCTCACCATAAAAAGAGTTGGGAACGAATCATAACACAACATACCTCTACAGTCCTGACAATCATATCTCCAGTCTAACTAATGTCCCAAGACATGGTGTCTTGAGGATAAACATGCTTATGATAACGAATTTTAATGAACTGACTTGGGTTTCCCTCAAACCACACTCCTGAACCATTTCGCTACATACCCGAAGGGCGTTCCAAATATGCACGGTGAGGGTGACAAGAACCCAAGAATCCAAAAACACAATAGAGAGAACAATTTATGTAACCTGATCAAACACATGAAATATATGTACTAATCAATAAGGAACAACATAAGGTCAACAAGAAATATATGACATAAATTTGACAAAATAATGGAAATAGATAACATGAAAGTATCTAAAAACCTTAAAGGAAAAGTCCAAATGTAAAGGACACTATCCAAATAGTTACTTCAAATAATTGAATGAGAAACTCCCACAATCTCACCGCTATATACCCAACCAGATGACACGAACCTCACCACCTCCTTGTAGTTCCTTGCCTATGCCTACACCGAAATACAAAAAAAAAGTATACCCACCACCGATGTGGTGTGTGGGGTGTAGAGACCCAAAGATTGATGTACATGGACATTACATTACTTTTTCGGAATAATAAATACATAATAAAAATAGACACACAAGGACCGTACTAGTTTAGTGTCTTTGAAAACTCGGAATATAATCTTCTAATCTTGGTGAATGATCTTCAACATATCCCATAATGATATTCTCCTTTTTATTCTTACCTAAAACCATTCTTTATTTCATGGGGAAAAGAAAACATAAAAGGGGTGAGCTCAAATGCTCAGTAAGGGTAAGCATAGAGAACATAAAACAATCCTTAGACATTTGAATGTAAAAAAAATGATCATAAAATCTAAACATCAAAATCTTGAGCAATGACATAAAACATGGCAGTACGTAAGGAATAGATCATGAAGAAAAATTAATCATGATAAATTTTCATTGGAATAAAACATGTAATTGTGGAAACCATTAAGCACATGATATGATTTTCATAGAATCCAAGGCATTGATGCCAAGACCATCTTAGTGGACAGAGTCCCTTTCTGAATCGAGTTCACTCCTCGTTCCAGTCCTGTATTACTGAACTGGTTTAACTTTCCGTTCCATCCATGTCTATGTCATTAGATATAATTATTTACCCAATGAATTGTAGGGAGATATAGGTCTCACCCATATAATAATTAAATCATTCTTACTTGTGCCAAAAAATAAATATACATCATTCATAATAACCCAATAAATAAAATGGGTTTCATAAACATCATCCCATCATCACATAATCCATATAAAAGAAATGGATATAATTTCATAATATGAAAAGTGAAACCATTTAATCATGGAGACATGATACTTGAAACATACACATATGAAATAATGTCATCTTAGATGAAAAATGGTTTTGATAAAACACTTGAAATGAATTCTTGATGAAAATATCCGTTCTTCTTCAAAATCATTCTCTTTTAAAAAAATGTCATATAATTATAAAAGAAAAGTATTTTGTTGAAAATAGTCATGAAATATTTCGGAGGAAAGCTCATGAAAATAAGGCGTTATAAAACCGTAACAATCCGTTCATGCCGTATTAGTTAAAAATAACAATATCCTTGTACTTTTGTCGGAAAAGACAAAAAGTACCTTGTATGGTAAACAAAAGAAGGATTCCTGCAATACGATGTGGTAAAAGTAAGAAAAGGGTAAATATTTCTTAAAAATACATGGAAGGAATGTAAAGATTGTATGAAAACATTTTGAGAGCGTATAGACATGGATAATAAACATAACCCCCAGTAAATACTTACGAGTAAAAAATCTCGGATAAGAATGAGATTGGAATAATTATCCCTTACCTTAGGTCTGATATTCTTCGTACGTATCTGAACCTCCTATATAATGATTTAAATAATGTCATTTACTTATTAATTAATCATATTAATTTTTATGATATCATATATGTTTCACTTATGACTTTATATTACCCGTTCTTTTGTAAATTCCATGTTAAAGCAGCGTTTTAGGTAAAATCATTTCATTTATTGTATGTGTTTCGAATTTTCGTTATTGATATTATTACTTATATCCAGATTTTCATAATTCCAGAATTTAAAACATGATTTATAAATAATATATATTCATCATATACATAAATATTATAGATCAATAAAAGGAATGAAATACACCGTTCATGGAGACGGTAGGCCGTACGTACGGATGAACGTTGTTTTCGCTTCCTTATTGAATTGAATGAAACTAAATATATATACATAAATCCAGTAGAATTATTATTTCATATATTTTATTATTATTCATTATATTAACTTTATAGTCATTCATGTATGGTTAACATGGAGAATGAATCTCATCGCATCATGGAGACGGTAGTCCGTACGTACGCACGAGCGATGATATCTTTACCATAATTATTGAATAGAATTGGAGTGGATGGTATAATATATCAGAATCATTATGATGTTATAATAACCATATATAGTTATTATTTACACCATTATACCCATCCATTTATGGTGTTGGTGGAAAAACAGATTTCACCACGGCGTGGAGACGGTATTCCGTACGTACGCATGCGTGGTGATTTCGTTCTCCGTGGGATGGATAGATGGTGAAATAGGGTAGTTTCATAAATATAATAACATATAAGTATATGAGTTATACTGATGTTATTACTTCATAATGAAACAACTAAATAAGAAGAAGTGGAAGAAGAAATAATGTTGAAATAATCGGTAACAGACATTACCTCTTCTTTGAAGCGCCTCTTTGAGACCTCATCTTAGGGCACTAAAGTAGGGCTTTGTAGGAGACCAGAACCTATAGGATGTTTCTATGGAAGTATAGAATAGAATTTTGAAGGGGTTTTCCGATCTTGAAGGCTCAAAGTGGTGTGATTAAGAGAGGGAGGAGGTGCCCTTTTATAAGGGAGGAGATGGGCACTTTTGTAAAAACTATAAATATTATTTTATTATAAAGTCATATTCGGTTTTTAATATCTCCAAATTGATTTATTTCTAATATAATGTGGGGATGGGTAGAAATCCTCTCATAAAATTTAATTTAGATGAGTTTAGGTCTCTATTTTAACCTTATCATTTAGATTTAACCTTAAGTTAAATAATTTTACTTTTACCGTGTCTTCTTGTTTTCTTACACTATATGGTTAATAACCTTACTATAAAAATCCAAACGAACCCCAAGTTGTTTATTATGAATATATATGACCTTATTTAAGTCATTTGTCCGATCCTTATATTTTTAGGAATAAAATAACAATTAATAATATAATATTTGTTTTAAAAACTATTTTATGTCAATTTTTACACTATTTGGTAATTGATTTTTGTAAAATTCAAAACAGAATTATTAGTTCAAAAAAAGTTAATTAAATAAAAACTAGCATGTCATATTAACCTATAAAATTAGTTAAATTCATAAAAAGTCTCAAATTACATTAATTTGGGTATTTATAACATCAATTATGTCAATATTTCATTAATAAGATAATTAATGCATCATCTTTGTGTCATAAATATTTTAAATTAATTAATGTCTAAAAATTATAAATAAAATACCATTATGTAGGAAATCGTTTTATATTTCTAATGAATATTTATAGTCAAATTTATCTTATGTATAACCATTTATTAATGATGATTTACTTATTAAACATTGATATTAACTATTTTAACCCTTCTTTAAATAGATTAATTTTAAATGTCCTAATCTAATCCAAGTGGGTATAAATGGTCATATTTTATTTTAAGGTTGTTTTTGGTCAAATTAAACTTATCCAATAGAATTAGGACATGTGTTAGGGTAATAATAATATCATTTTTACCCTTAATTATCATATTTACTTTTAACCGTGGTAAATAAAAGTAAAACGTTACTATTCACCAAAAATTATTTTCATCTCATTGAACCACGTTTTTGTCCTTGATATTAACCGTGTCTCTCGGATTTTTGAAATTAAATTCACAGAAGTGGTAAAATTTAATTTAAATTAAAAAAAGATCGTTTTTTAACTACCACTAAGTGGTTTCACTATTCATCGAAAATTGAAATTTTCAGAAAAATACCAAAAATTCAGCCTAAGAATTATTTGATATTCCAAATTCAAAATTGATTTCTATTTTTCCAAATTCATAACATATAATTGGCATTAATTAATTTTAAATTTAATTCCTGTTATCAAAACAAATAGCATGTTTTTATGAAACAAAAATAATCAAAAGATTGATACTTGTTTATGTCCAATTTCAAAGTGAAATTAATTCCATTGAACTACACTGGATTAAATGGTAAAAATATATTCTAATTACACTTTAAAACCAATTAAAAAGATAATCTATCCAAATAAATTATTGTGATGAAATAATTTCATTTTAATTAAAATATAGCGTGTTTTTACTATTCATTAAAATATGAAATTTATCAGAATAATATGAAAATTTTATCCAAAGCAAATTTTTATATCCCGATTCCAAAGAATAATTTTATTTTTGTCAAATTTAACATATAGATATGTCAAAAACAAGATTTAAAGTGGGTGTGCCATCAAAAGACGGGAAAAACTCCATTTTTTTTGAAAAATACTTATTTTACCCAAAAAATTTATTTTGTTCTTATACCATGTTCTAGAAAATGTGTAAGATGAATAATAATGTTATAAAATTAAAATTTTAGTTAATACTATTCATAACGGCTCGTTCATAATAATATTATAATAATATATCATTGTTTAGTAAAACCCGATATTGCGTACAACACACACTATCGAGGAAGGTTGAGATTGCGTATAATGCAAGACAAGTCAAGGTTGTGTGTTGTGCAAGACTCCTTCATTGTTTTGTATAACAGAATCCAACCATATTTCATTTATACATTGAATATATATATATACACTCAATGTTTCGTATAGTAACTACTATCAAAATTTTGTGTAACATGATCCAAGAATAGTGTTGTGTATACTGCATGCTCATACGGTGTTGCATATAGCGCAAGGCAATCATGTTGTAGCTTAAAACACAAGACATCAATGAAATTAAAAGAATATTTTTCATAAAATCTCGGGGTGTTACATGGGGTGTGAGATAATAGACTATGTAGGATCCCACCAAGGTGTTCCATAATCGTCCACTGTATAAAAATTCATGTATGATCATATTGAATGATATATGGCTTGATAAGAAGTAAAAAAGTTTTATATAAAACATGGTAAACATTTCCTTTTTACTATTTCTAAAATCGAAGCATGTATATCAATTCCAAAGAACGATTTCCATATAATTTTTCACAATAATAAACATGCATATCAAGGCTAACTCATAAATGACATTAATAAAAAATAGAAGCATATATATCACAACCCCAAGGAATACGATACGTATTGGTTCGGCACTAATCATACCATAATAATCAAGCGAACAAACCAGTTCCAATAAAATGGATGATGACCCCAAGCTAGAGCATCCACCTAAGTACTGATGGTAACCCATGTGATCTTTTTCAAAATTTATTTCCGTGATTTGAAAACCATTTCTAAACCATTTTGATGTTCATTTAAATGCTTTGAAAGTACCCTATTTTCATTCCATTTACCATTTACCATGAGCAAAACATTTTTAATTGAAAACACTTCTCAACACATACAAAACAATAATGCAAATATTTCATTATAAATCATTTCTAAAGTAAAACAACAAGATCCATTATCACAGGCTAGAGAAGGAACCACCTACCTTAAAACTCAGGTCGCAGACATCCATAATGGGATCCACCAACATTGAAACCCAAAAATTTAATGTATGGTCCTATAATACAATCCATCAATCATAGTAATGATCCAATTTAGAAAATTATGGGATGATAGAAATGAAAAGACCATTATACCTCAAGAACAAACGCCTACCGTACCATAACCGGCATAGGAAAAGTCTGGTGGAGTGAGATTGCAAAACAGGTCTAGTGGAAACTGAGATGAAACTCCATCATAACCTAATGGATCCAAATATTCCACCAAATGACAATATCGTGATCAAATGAAATGATGATGTGGAATGCTCACTTACCTGGAGTGATGCACAACAATAACCACAAAGATGCAATGTTGAACAGATCGATCTAGGAGGATTGAAATCTCCCAAAACAGCATGGGATGAGTTTCATTTCAATAGAAAACATGTTTTGAAAAATATCAAGTACAAAAAAATCACTCGACTAATTTAAAAATGATGTGTGGTCTATTTCACAACATGTAATATATATAAACACGATTAAATCCATGGTGTAAAAGCACACCAAAACATATATCCCCTTAGATTTAAAACCTGTTATTTAAAAAATTAATGACAAGAAACCACCATTCAAAACATATAATATTTCGCAATAGGAATCCCCTTTCATACATTGTACACATAAAAAATTACATGGCGTGTAACCCCATTACACAGTGTGAAATATTCATTCATATTATGGAAATGGCTAGTTAATGTTTAAAGTAAAAAAAATCTCTAATATCACAATTAAAGGTATCCTCCAAATATTGATGGAGGGTAATACCACGATGTGGTTAAGGTATTACAAAATAAATTGGTAATGGGATGTTACACTATGACTTTAATTGTGTAATGATAGATGAGATATAAAAATATACAGATGTTCCCAAGTAGGTAATGAGTAAAAACCTAGTATGATTTCACAAAATATATTCAAATTAAACCTCTAGGAAATATCATATAAGAATAATTTTTATAATCCAGATGAAAATAAGTCTAAAAAATTTAAATAAACCCATACTAAATTTCTAAATGAAAATAATTCTCATTTTTTAATATCATTTCATGTTATTAGGAATATGCATAAACATGTATCCATATACAACCCTGCTTGACCGGGTGATAGTTCTATACTCATGAGTCGTCTCTCATCGATCCATGAAGTCATTGATTGGTGACCAGAAATGGGTTCCCTTATGGAAAACACCCATTTTATAGGGAAACATCTATTAAGGAACTCATACCAACCTTGTATTCACAAACCCATATACAAACCCTTTCACCTTAAAGAAACAAAATATTTTTTTCATGAATATTATATGAAATAAAAAATTTAAAAAAATAATAATTTATTTTTTAAAATTATTTAAAAAGTAGTTTTTAGGAAATCCTTCCATTATTCCCTATTTCTAATGTCATAACCAAAATCATATTTCCAACAAGAATAATTTTATGTTTGCATCAAAAAATATAAAAAATAAATTTAACTAAAAATAAGAATTCATGTTTTATGTCATGTGGATAGGGGGAAGAAGCCCCTACCTTAATGTGTATAATGAAAATAAATAATGGTGGTTATGAGTTATAGATATGATCACCAACCTTCTTCTATTCAATATATCAAGATGTATCTTATCATAATTGAAAATATAACATATTTATACTAACAACAGAGTAGATATATGTTTCTAATATAGGGAATAACAATTATTCATGAATGAAAAATGTAGAATATGTAGTTACATATGAATCCAGATTTCCAACACACATTTAATCTCTTAATAATTGCTTCTAGATCAAAGGGGGTTATCACTGAAGCCTATGGATCGAAATGAATTCAATATTATATAGGTTCGGGATACTAAAGGAGGTTTTGGGATCAAATTTTTATAATATCCATTAAAATTGTATGTTCAATGTTATGAAGTAATGTTAGGCCACAAAAAATTTGGGAAACCACATGCTAACATTGTGGTGTTGTATCCTTAAGGGTACTCATCACATGGCTAGATCACACATTTGTAAATTATGAAATTTCCCCCAATTTCATTAATCTCAATATCCCCTGGGCCATTTTATTTTTTGACCAAACTATGTGCTAACCATGAGACTTTACAATGACCATTGTCCTTCCATTCAAGGATTACAAGAGATGTTTCACAGGTTTTACTGACTATGCACAAACCATGATCCTCTATAAAAGCATCCAAATCATTAAAACTCCCATGAAATGACCGAAAAAATATACTGAATATTTTATAATATAAAAATCCATAAAATTTGTAAAGTAACTAAAACTAGTGGCGGTACATTTTCCCCACCATTAGTATATCCATATCCATAATGTTCAAACCCAAAGGTGTCGTAGAATAGTTCTTTCAACTGCTCCAACATTTCCATTTCTAACACAGTTGTTTCTTACTGAATATGAAAATGATTCAGTAATAAAAATAATATAATTACCATTTAATCCTAAAATAATTTTCATTACCTATAGAAAATCCATACTAGCACATAAATCATCATAGCTTCAGGATATAAGTCAACATGATCACATCCAATAACATAGTCATGATTAAAGGGATACATTGACTAAGATACATAGGTCACATTATGCACTGAGATGAACCATAGAATAATGTATAAATAATATTCCACATCCCCAACTCATTATAGTATCTTTAATGTTCTTATGTTCCTATGTAATAACATTAGATTCTTATATAATTAAGAATCCTCAAGCATCAACGAGATTCTAATGAATGTATGATCACAGGTGTGAAATTAAAATATTCACTGAAGATTAAATGAGTATTACATCTGGTGACATAATGTGGTCTTTATCATCTTTCTAATAAACTAAATATTCATTATTTAATTTTTAATTATGATGGGTTCACTTATTAATTTATAAATTTTTTGGACAAAATTGGTGATAATGAAAACGAAACCCATAAAATGCTTCAAAATGATTCTTATATATCATATAAATATAACTATTACTAAATAGGAACTATTATATGGTAATATGAACCTCCTAGAACTCAAAATTAAAATTTATTCAATCCCTAGGCATTTCCTACATTTTTTTGGATCATCCTTTTGGATTTTTCGTCTGTTTTAGGACAATAAGTCTTCATAATGGTTAACTAATTTTCAAGAGCCTGTGTTCAGGATTTAAAAAAATGATATGTGAATTGAGGAGCTCATTCAAATGAAATAAAAAATCTAATTCCATACATCATTACAATTTCACTGTCAGATTTTTTGGTTTGGTCAACCGCCATGAAATATTTAAGAATAGTTGAAAAGTGAACTGAAAATATAAGGAGATCCTCTATCAACCATGTGGAATCATGTTTCCTAACCATAACTGGTATAAATATCATAATAACTGTAATTTACCGATTCTAGAAGCCACCTAGAGGCACCCCGTACCCAGTTGGTCACATAGCCTCAAGCGCTTTTTCCCAAACACCAGAGGTTGACGACTAGAAGAGAGGGGATTGAGTGTGATATTGGATAAACTATGCACTCTTTGGAAGAGTACGCAGGAGAAGAGAAACAGATACACAAGAGTGGAAGTAGTAATAATAACATATAGCAGTAACATTAGAAGACTGAAAGTATAAACTAGAGAGCACATATATAAAATGATGCATGATACATATGTCTAGAAAAACAGTCAAACAAGTCACAATTCTAGAATACAACAGTGCTAAACCAAAGTTCAAAAGAAAAACAGATAATCTCCTCATCATCACAAACCATAGCTTGGTCTCATTCTATCCATCTCCACAGCAAGTCAAGCACCTAACTTGGAAGGGTGCTTTCCCATGTCTATACCTACAACAATATAATCTATTTGGGCCCAAAAGCATGGCCCAAACAACGTGTGTGACGAATCCTAGTAGGCAACCATCAAAAGATTTGTTCCTATCAGTTAGTGAATATATGACAGGTAATACTGTAGAAAGTAGTAAACAAGGAAAGCACAAAGCTGTAAACAATCCACACAACATGCAACATCAAAATAGATAACACAACAGGTAACCCTCTGGGAAGTACCCACAGCCTATCCCCTCCGGTCCTACCTATCAAGAACAAGAAACCCTCTTGGAAGAACACACAGTATCACCCATCTTGTTCAGCTAATGTATAGACTCTCTGGGGAATCCCTCACCATCAATTCCCTCTATAGTCTCGTATCGTACTGAAGGCACTATAGAGAAGCACTCAATGTCAATTACCCATGTGGCCTGTGCCGAGGAACTACAAACACTCTAGGGAAGCACTCAAAATCAATTCCCCCAGTTTTCTCACATCGTAAAATTATAAATACACTCTGGAGAAGCCCTCAACGTCAATTCTCCCTATGGTCAATACACCAGGTTCTCATAACCATGTGTAATTCATGCAATTGTTGCAGTGTGTAACGGCCAACGTAATCCTCATGAACTACTTCACTAGCATTCTACAGCACAAAAGCATAAAAGAACAACAGTCATGCCATCCTACAATACTATGCATGGGAATGTAAACTATATCCCAACATGAAAACAAAACCCAAAGGTCAAAATAGGAAAAACATGCATGGGAAATAGATCCAAAGCACAAAAATTCACCCTATTCAAAATCAGTAATCACCTACTCAGGCATACCAGCATAGAAGAGAAACAATAGGGCTAAAACGACACACACTCAATACACCGTTCATGGGTATTGGGGGAATGTGCACATAAAACTCAAATAATTTCAATAGAGAGGAACAAACAACCTACCTCGGGTTAGGAGATCAATATAATTAAACCATAAATCTTGAATCTCCTTAAAACTATGCAGATCTAATAAAATGCCTAAGACGTTCAAACCATGATAACTTGAAATAGAAGATAAATCATGGAACAAGGTTCCAGTAGAATAGAGAACTCACTGATGCGATTCCAACACAATCAATGGTGTTCCAAATAGAAGATAGACGGTGGCTCTGGGGCTCATTGAAGATATGTGGCTTCTCGGTGCTCTAAGGCAAACGAGACATAAAAGAAGTTAGTTCTTGCGATTAGACACGACCCCAGTGCATTTAATGAAAAAAAAAGAAATTTCACGGATTGTACTCACCTTTTATGTACTCCGCTTTAAGAGGCTTCTATGTCACTCCCTCACGACCGTGTGTGTGGCTATTACATGGCTAGCACATGGCTTGCTGCGGAAAGGAAGTACACGGCATGTACATTGAAAATTACTAGAAAATATTCTTTTCTAAAAAATTCCAGGTAAAAGTAGTACTTACCTGAAAAGAAGGTTGGGGTTCTTACAAACATACCCCCCCCTTAAAGAAATTCATCCCCGAAATTCACTACTGTGGTGTAGAAAAGAAACCCCAAACAGTTCTATCCACTGTGCTCGTACATCGACCTCCATCTCCCATGTCTTGTCCTACACCCGCCCATGCTGCCACAACACTCATACCAAGGGAACAAACCAGACATGGAGAACCTTTGTACATTGATCCAAAGACCGGATAGGATTCTCTTCAAATGGCACATCCAGTTCATGCTCAACCCCTATGGGTTGGAAGACATGATACAGGTATGAAAAGTAATTTCAAAGATGAGAAACTTGGAAGATGTCATGCATAGCCTAGTACCTCTGAGGTAACTGGAACTGATAGGCAACTGTTCCAAATCTCTCCAAATCCACAAACAGCATGACATACCTCGATTAAAGCTTACCCTATCTCATAATCCTCTTGTGTCCCATCCTCGGTGAGACATATATAAAAACCTCATCCCCTACCATGAACTCCAGATGTCATCTTTGCTGATTAGCATAAGACTTCTGACGAGACTATGTAATAGCCATCATCTTCTGAATCAACTCTATCTGCTCTGTGGTATCCTGAACAAGACGAGGACCCGAAAAAGCTGCCTCTCCTACCTCCAGCCAACATAAGGGAGATCATTAGGGCCTACAGTACAAGGCCTTATAAGGTGCCATCTGAATAGTTTATTGAAAACTATTTTTGTAGGAAAACTCCACAAGAGGTTTATGGTTCTCCCAATAACCCCTAAAATCAAGAATTCATGCTCTGAGAATATCCTCAAGCACCTGAATTGTATGCTCAGACTGGCCATCTTTCAGGGGATGGTAAGCTGTACTTAAAAGTATCTATGTACCCAAAGCCTTATGAAGCCCATGCCAGACCCGAGAAGTAAAATATGCATCCCTATCTGAAACAATGGTGTGTGGAACTCCATGTAGACATACAATATCTAAGATGTAAAATAGGTCCATCTCATCAACACTGAATGTCACCTTGATAAAAAAGAAGTGAGTAACCTTTATAAGTCTATCAATGACAACAAAAACTATGTAATTACATTGAGGCGACCTCAGTAAACTAGACACAAAGTCCATCGCGACATCATTGCACTTCCACGCCGGAAAGGGTAACTGCTGTAAAAGCTCTACAGGTCATTGATTCTCCGCCTTCACCTTCTGACAAAAGGAATATGTGATGAAAAAACCCCGCAACCTCCCTCTTCATACCTGGCCACCAATATTGATGGTGTAGATCACGATACATCTTGGTGACGCCGGGATGAACTACCCAAACTGAGGAATGAAAGTCCCACATCAGCTCCTTGCATATATATGTTGGAACCCATACGCATCCCTGGAAATCAAGATCTCATCCTAGCCTATAGTCCACCTGGGAATAGGGTCCTCTCATAACACACTTTCCTATAAGACTAGGCCTTTATAATCTGATAGCTGCCTCATTTTTAATCGATCAAGAAGTGTAGAATTTACAACTACATAAGATTGAAATGAATTTCCCTATCTGTCGTACATCTCCAAATGCATCTCAGATAACAGGGCCATACGCTTCCACTCACTACTGGCATCCCGATGTTCATGTATCTGAGTCCTCATGCTCAATGCATTAGCCACTGTGTTGCCCTTACCAGGAGTATAGGCATGCTCAAAGTCAAAGGACTATAGGTACTCAACCCACCTGCGCTGTCTCAAATTCAGATCACGCTGAGTGAAGATGTACTTGAGACTCTTCTGGTCGGTGAAAACCACAAAGTTCTCTCCCATAAGATAATGTCTCCAACATTGTAAGGCATGAAAAACAACTGCCAACTCTCAATCATGTGTCAGGTAATTTCTCTCGTGTGACCTCAACTGCTGAGACCCATACGCAACGACTCTATCTCCCTGTATAAGCACATCTCCCAGCACGATACCTGATGCATCACAATAAACAATATGTCTCTTGCATGGATCTTTCAAGACTAGTATCAATTCTGATGTCAATCTCCCTTTCTACTCTTAAAAGGATCACTCACAATAATCTACCCACATGAACTTCACACCGTTATTGGTCAGACCAATCAGCGATGTTGCTAAGCATGAAAAGTTTTGTACAGAATGTTTGTAGTATCCACCTGGCCCTAGAAATATCTTCACCTCAAATACGTTCTTCCGCTACTCCTAAAAAACTATTGATTTCTCTTTCTCAGGGTCTACTAACACTCCTGTCTCTTAGATAACTTGACCTAAGAAGTGAATCTGGTCGATCAAAAACTAGAACTTTGAGAGCTTAGCATATTAATGATGCTCCCTCAATGTACTCAAAATGATCTCAAGATGGGTATCATGGTCGTGTTGAATGTGAGAGTACACCAAGATATCATCCACAAAAACAACCATGAAGGAATACATGTATGGATGGAACACTCGGTTCAACAGTTCCATGAAAACTGCAGGAACATTTGTGAGACCAAACGTCATAACCATATAATCGTATAGACCATACCTGCTCTAGAAGGACGTGAAAGTTATATCAGATGGTCTAACATGCAACTAATGATAACCCGACCTCAAGAAAATCTTTGAGAACACTTGGTATCCACAAATATGATCAAAGAGATCATCAATCCTAGGAAAGGGATATCGGTTCTAGACCATCAACTGTTTTAGATTATGATAATCCAAAAAAATACTAAGGTTACTCTCTTCCTTCTTCACAAATAGGATAGACGAACCCCATGGAGAAGTACTGGGTCAGATGAAACCCTTGTCCTGCAACTCCTCCAACTGTTTCTTGAGCTCCTACAACTCTATTGTTACCATACTATAAGGAGGAATGTACACCAGTGTCACCCCTGGCAGAAGCTCAATATAAATGTATATGTCATGCTCCAGAGGCAAACCTGAAAAGTCCTCTGGAAAGATATCTCTGAAACGATCCACCACTAGAAAAAAGTCTAACTGTGTAGTCCCCTGGTCATCCAGTTAAAGACTAGAAATCTAGGCTATAACTGCTGCCAACCCATGATACTCTATACCTGATCTACTCGCCTGGACATCCCACTTGCCTTTATAAAGAAAATATCCACCCTCGAGTGATATGAAACTCACCCTACAACAATAATAGTCGACAACATCCTGGAAGGGAACTAGCCAGTCCATTCCGAGAATGAAATCATAGCCTGTCATCTCTAGAACATAATGACCCCAAAGGAAGTGACACCCACTAGCCTCAAGAGGGCACTACTTGCACTGACATACACCAGATGTTCTTGTCCCCAACAATGTGTCTAGTGTCAAAACAATGGTAGAAGAAAAGATAATGATCCCAAGTCTTTCCACAACAGTGATAGATATAAATCTATCTGTAGCACAAATATCTAAAAGAGATAAAGATAAAACCGAGGCAACTAGGTTTGTACCTCGAACTGTAGAGGGGGCGGGATCCTGCACCTGATGGGTCTACTCCAATGTAGAAGTCTGGCCAGCTACACAGCCCTGTGACCCTGCCTAACTACTCTAAGCTGATCAACCCTAATGTAATTGGTTTCCAGGTGACTGACCACCATGGCCGCGACCTCCACCTTGGCCAGAAGGGTCGGAAGAACTCTAGTTTCCAGACTAGTGGGAAACTGGCAGAGCTTCTACTATTCGAGGGGTCATAGATGAACCCCGGTAACCGAATGCTGGGGAGAATACCTGATAAAAGTGCTGAATGTGTCCCAACTTTCCGCAAGATCCGCACTCCCCCGGGTCTCTCTGTCACTGTGGCCTAATATGCTCACTTCTCCCACACTGGTATCACACCTTCTGGCTACCAGAAGATGCATCCCACCTACTCGGATCTCCCCACGTAGTCTTCATATGGTGATTTCAGCTATTAGCTGGCGGAGCACTAACTCTGGATGTCGTGCCGCCCTGGCTAACAATTCCAAATTCCCTCAGATTCTGCTCAATGATCAGTGCCTGGTTGGCAATAGAAACAATAGTAGTCAACCTAAAGATATTCACCTGAGAGTAGATGTCCTGTCTGAGCCCATCCTCGAACTTCCTTTCCAAAAATAACCCATCTCCTCCTAGGAAGGGTGTGAAATGTTGAACCTCGGTGAAATGTGAGGAATACTCGATAACCAATAGGGTAACCTTATCCAAGATCATAAAATCTCGGGCTCGGTCAGCCCTCAATGTCTCCATCTAGAAGTAGTCATAGATGATGCGCTGGAACTCCTCCCAAACCATAACCTGTTGATGACCTACCTATGAGATTACATCCCACCATCTCTTGATGGAATAATTTAGCATATAGGTAGCAATATTGACTCTCCTCTCTAGAGGCATCTTTATATGCTCAAAGATTGTCAGCATGTCTCCTATCCATGACTCTGTTTCCTGATATCCTCCATCCCCTAATAAATTGGTAGGATGCTACTGCTAGAAGACTCGCGTCAAATCATCCATCGACTAGGCAGGAGGCGGTTCTCCCTAAAAGGTCTGCATCATCCTCATGAAGCCTTCCCTAAATTATACATCAGCACTAGTAACAGGTATTACTACTGGTACCAATACTGGCACAACATGAGGATCTATGGGAAGTCCTTGAACAGCCGTATTCAGCATCTGATCATTGCCATGTAACTGGCAGATAGCCTAAGGATGTCTCAGTGGAATGACTCTGCAAGGTCAAAAACACACCTTAGATCAGAATTATCAATGACTGAAAATAAGGAGTGTAAGAAGAGAATAATATGAAGAAAGAATTCTATTTTTACAAAACATGACAACACGATGTGTACACTCCCTACACGGCATGTTCCCCGATGTCATTCAGATGGGCTTGTACCGTTTCCTAAACTGATCATGTAACACCCAAAACACACGCTGTGTTCTCATAACACATGGTGTGTACTTGAATCCTCTTCCCATTCCCGAGTCCTTCTATACGGCTAATCCACATGGCTCTCCTAAGACAAGACTACATGATGTGTTCAAGGTAGACATGACATCTACTAGACAAGCTTCACCAGGCCTTTATTGTTAGTGACACGGTCAGACACATGAATCAAACTACACGGCGTGTTACTAATAGACATGTTGTGTATGTGGAAGGATAACACCGAACCGTATTGTTCGTGACTTGGCTGGGTACCTGGGCCAGACTACACAGTGCATTCAAGGTGGACACGACTTTTATAATAAGAGACTCCATTGAACCGTTTTGGTATCTACATGGTCGGTTTCATAGGATTATACTAAATGACATGTTCAACATGGACATGACGTGATTCCACCAGAACTTTCCCATCCAATGTCTATACCCACATGGCCTATGACATATTTAGAGACTACACGGTGTGTACATAAAGTACACGACATGTACATAAGAAAAACTATTTCTTCCCAAATAGAAGAACACATGGAGTGTACATAACATTATACGACATGTATTATTGGTTTTCTAGGACAGTAAGCCTCATAAACTACTCTGGAACCCAGAAAACACTAAAAAAAGCATTGAAAGTTCCAAATTCTAATTCGTGAGGGCCCACACTCCCCGCAAACCAATGTTTGGAATTCTATAAATGTTATGAACAAGAAAACAGTACAATGATCCACCAAATTCCAATTCATGAGGGCCCATAACACCTCAAGAACCAATGTTTGACATTCATTCAAACGAATCCTTACCCACAATTCCCTATCAAATAGCACGTATTTCTATCAAGGCATCTACCACAACAGCTTGCATATTCTACATAGTATCTATCACAACAACATGCAATTTCTTATGCATCCTAGATGGCTTGGAAAGAATGCATGGCATATGATTTATAACACGTTCCTATACGATGCATGAGATTTCATACCCTCATCTCCTCAGGTTGTGACAGAAATAGAACCTCAATAACGTCAGCAGTAATAACACAAAACATGTGAGTCACCCAATGGTGAAAATCAAATCAACTGTAGACTTGAAAAACCAAAATAAATTCTAATAAACATGGTAGATTGGCTTTTCCCTATACACGAGTTAACTTCTCCCAAGCACATCTTATTACCAAGTAACTATTAATTATTATCCCAGTCTATAGGCTCCAAATAGTAAGTCAATAAGAAAGAATTCCTCTGAAACCACTTTGTAACGTCATGGTTTTGGAAGCCACACAGAGGCTCCCCATACCCGGTTGGTCATGTGGCCTCAAGCACATTTCCCTGAACGCCATAGGTTTCCGACTATAAGCAAGGGCCTTGGGTGTGATAGTGGGGAAACTATGCCCTTATTGGTAGAGTACGAAGTGGAAGAATAACAAATACAGAAGAGCAGAATCAGTAATAATAACATATAGCAGTAACTACAGAAGACTAAAAGTATAAACTGGAGAACACATAAATAAAATGATGCATGATACATTTGTCTAGGAAAACAGCCAAACAAGTCCCAATGACGGAATTCAAAGGTTCTAAACCAAAGTGCATAAGAAAAACAGATAAACTCCTCCGCATCACAAGCCATAGCTTAGTCTCATGGTCTCCAGCTCCACAACAAGTCAATCACCTGAAGTTGAATGATGCTTTCCATTGTCTATACCTACCACAATATAATCTATTTGGGCCCAAAATAATTGCCCAAATAGGGTGTGAGAAGAATCCCAGTAGGCAACCACCATAATATCAATGCATAATAGTTAGTGAATATTTTGCAGGTAAAAGTACAGAAAGCAGTAAACAAGGAAATCTCTAAGTAGTAAACAATCCACACAGCATGCCACAGAAAGATATATAACCCATCAGGGAACCCTCTGGGAAGTACCCACATCCTATCCCCTCTGGTCCTACCTATCAAGCATGAGAAACCCTCATGGAAGCACACACAATCTCACCCCTCAAGTTTAGTAAAAGTATAGACTATCTAGGGAAGCACTCACCATCAATTCCACATGTGGTCTTGTATCTTACTAAATGAATTAGAGGACGGACGGATGATTGGGGGATCGTCGAGGATCTGTGGATGCTCGACGCTCTCGGAGGAATGGGACCTAGAATAAGATTGTTCGGGCGATTAGACGTGACCCCAGTTTGTTTCATGAAAAAAAGAAAGTACGCGGCGTGTACTTTTGAAGTACATGGTGTGTACTTTTGAAGTATAGAGTATGTACTCACCTTTTCCACACTCCACTTCAAGTGGACTCCAAGTCACTCCCACACGGCCGTGTGTGTGGCTATTACACGGCCAGCACATGGCCTGCTGCAGCAAGGAAGCACCCGACGTGTACTTATAATGTACAGTACGTGTACTTAGAAAATTTCCAGAAACTCCTTTTTTCTCAAAAACACCAGGAAAATGATGAACATAAATAAAAACAAGGTCCTAGTTCTTACAATAACCATGGATATATACATCCATTTAATCATGGGATTTCATAAAGATTTCAATATGACAACTATAAATTTATGCTCTATCTCGACCTTATAGAAAGTGAGGTATCTCGAGATAAAAAAAGGCCACTTAGTTCATCAGTCCATCATAAAAAACAATTCTATCAAACATTTATTCATTTTCTATATTCCAATAATGAAATTTATTCTAGAATGGTCATAGTAACTATGAATATTTTCCTAATAAGACTATGTAATTACCATTTGATCACTAAACAATATCAGAAATATCCTACCAATAATTTATCCCTAAATAATATCCCAATTATTATGTGTGGGACTATTAGTACCATATTCCATATTACATTATTTATCTTTTCTATACCTGAAAATGAAATCAAGAATTACAGAATCAAAAATAAATAATACAACATTTCCTTATTTTGAATAATCTAGAAGAATATTAGTGATGAATAATAAAATCATCCATTTATCTGAATCCCATTTAACAAACTAATCATATGACTTCCTACTCTGGTAATCTACTATAGAAATTCTCATCTCTGGTTTATAAAATATGATAATGTCAAAATATTTATAATGTTCTATCACATTTTTTCCATATATAAAAATAAATTTTTAATAATATTATTTTTACGATATTTTGATATGTATAGACCACATATTTTCAATAACATGGTAGTGATGCCACACCATTAAGGGATAAACAACATTATCTAACTCCAAATCATGTGTTGTGTAGAAATTATAATTTACACCTAAAAAAAGAACCATATGTGAAAATATTTAATACTTTAATGATAACACACCCAAACATATATATTGATTTATCAAAATATACTACATATCCCTATCCATACTATGTAAATGTTAGGATATGTGATAATGTAAGTGTAACCATAATTTTGTGAATGGATTTTTGGCATTCATCGATCCATTGGAAATTAATTACTTCCCTAATAAATATATCATCAGTGTGGAAAAAGACAATAAATCAAAAAAATCGAATTATCACTCTAACAAATGGAAACAACATATCTCAAAGAAATTATTTGGTGGATTCCATGTGATTAAATTTTCAACCATATCAGGATCCAAAGTAAATTCATTTTATGAAATGAAATGGCCATGGAAACAAAACTCTTATACCTATAAATCACACTTTGGTACCATATCATAAAGGAAATTATCTCATAAGAAAATGAACACTTTATCAAAAAATTACTCATGATACGCTTTTTTAATAGAATACAATAAAATGTTATCAACAAACTACCTAAGAAATAATCTAGTTATGTTAGAATAATTTTTTCGTCAATGACATCATGATATTGAGAATATTTATAATATTAAAATCCATATCCATATATTCAAAATTTCCATATATTATTCCAATGTATTTCGTCACGATTATCAACCTTTTGAACTCATAATTGGTGATATTATGAATGTAATTCAATTTTATGTAACCATTGGTATGCCCTCAATTAATCAAATAGGACATTGATATATGGAAGTGGATCAAAATATATTATTATATGTTGGATAATATTATAAAAACCTACATAAATCCAAAGAGTTCCATAAACGTTTTTACAAAAAAAAAATATTTATTCTAACAAGGTTGTTCCCGGTCAAATAAACTCTTTACATTCCATAACTTCCAACTGGAATTTTAATTCTCTTAATTCAATATTTGTAATACTATAAGACATAAGTGAAATTGGATTTGTCACTCATATGAGATCAATCATAGCCTCCAGAAAATCAATTAGAAACCCCAATAAATTGTTATAAAAATTGATATGAAATTAGTCAATAGTGTTTTGGAAATACTAGTGAAACTCGTCCTCATTTGTTGTCATAGAAAAGTATTGCACAAAATGCCATGAAACTCCCTTTTCCATGATGAGTTTTAAAATTGGATTAATAAAGAATCATATCAACATGAAAACCAATATGGTTAAAAAGATGATAAGAAATAAAGAAGTGTCACATGCTCATATAAAACAATGAATTCATAATGGGATATTTGAAATGATTCACACCTCTTACCATCAATGGAAAGGATTAGCCATCCATGATCACACAATCAACTTCATTCAGTTCTATACACTCTATGATTTTCTCTTTGTTACCCTATTGATATTGGAAATGTTGTGGAGTCATGGTGTTCCTAGAATCACCACAGATTTCTCAGTTCTGATGATGATAATTTATTAGATACACTATTCCTATCAAATCATATGATGTCTAACAAACATGAAACGTCACTCCATAAATAGAACATGGAGAAATGAAACAGTAACAATGATATTTTCCAATATTATTAAATTTTTGAAAATATCTAGGTTGTGTTGTAATGTCTTTTTTCATATACATGAATGAGTGACATTTAAAACATCTCATATCACATTTTCATCAAGTAGGATTTTTTACTGATGCCATGGAATGATACGATGTTATCCACCCAATTAGATTTACATTTCCCTAATTTGATTATTCCCACCATTTCAGTTCCCACATATTTCAATACAAAAACATTCTCCCTTAAATATTATTTCAGTATAAATCCTTTTCGACAATATTATATTTGTCGACCATTTGTCAATAGTTTTTAATAAAAAGAATGAAAATACTTGAGGAAAATTATTCACATAATGCTAAAAAAATTAATTCATAAAATTTTTAACATGACATAATGTCTATGGAAAAGTTTAATAAATTAATAAATTTATCATCATACTCTTTTACTGATATTTTCTAATACTACAAACTATTGATGGTAACTTTTCTTGTATTCAGCAATATGTGAGGTTGTAATTTCTTATAAAAAAATTCCTCAATATCCACCCATGTCATAACATGGATGAATTTATATTGGATTATTAAATCCCACCATTATCATTCTACAACCACCATCATCTACATTTCAAATTCACTATAAAATATTTTTGGCGTCCCAAGGAAGTAAAATAAATTATTCAAATTATTCGACAATATTTCTATTTTTGTGGTTCAAAATTTCCTTGAAAGGTGTTTGGTTTCTTCATTTGGAACTTAACATAATGACCAACCATTCATGTCTAAATTTTTTTTAACCCGTATCAATTATCTAAAATTCATGGAAAATACATTAAATAAGTTCTGACTTATCTATGGTTTCAATGGAACGATATTTTCAATAACATCTTCACGTTGATTCTTATGGTTCCTACCAATATCAATTCACTAAAATTAGTACAAACTTTATTTTTCTTAGTCATTATCATTTAATTATTAGGAATTCGAAACTACTTTATAATTGTATATCACATCATTCTTTTCTAAAGAAATACTTGTTAACATTTTTGATTAGTTTTTAAAACACAACAACCATTTTCAAAAAAGTAAAATAATTTAAACCATTTTCAAAAACCAAAACTTTTTTACAATAATAATAAAAACTAATTACGTGTAATGAACAATGTATCCATATTTTGAATTATTAATAATAATTTATCCCAGAAAATTATAATTGGCTAAACCCATAATGATGAGTTGAAAACTCACCTAAATGTTCCTTAAAACACTTATCTAACCGAATACCCAAGTACCATATATTTTAGCACAAAAAAATTCTAATTTGTTTTTCTATTGAATAAATTTTTTGATGATTCTACCTTCTTGATATCATAATAACTATATAATAATAAAAAATACTACCATTTCTAACTCAAGGACTGAAGAAAACTGATCCGTTTTTCCCAAAAAGTAAAATTGGATGACTTTGGATGATACAATTGATAACATCCCGCATCTCCTCATTGGCTTGGGTGGATGTAAAGGTACTATTGGGACCTAGGTCACACCCCTAAGACAACACACTGATTAAATAAATTTCAAGGGCCTCAAGAACATAAATTGGAAAATTTTACATTTCCAAGGACAAAATAGAAGATGATATAAACAATCTACATAAAATCATTTATATGAATCATGAAAAAAACATAAAAGATATCATACACAATAGTAAAATACCATATGAATGTTTTACTGGTAATGAAAGAGAATATATTAAATGAAAATAAAACAATGACAACAAGTCAACCAACTCCCTATCATCTCCAAGATCCAATTCCAAATTTCTCTCCCTTATTATCATGGTGAATCACTAATGAACTGAGATGCATTTCATTACATGTTTTAAGATTGAAGACACCATCAAATTCACTGAATTTTCCATAAAGGGAGTGATTATAATCTCGATAGGATTTCCCCAAAAACATAGAAAATTGCTCAAATAGGACAAAATATAGAGAAAATTTTATCTATAATAGATTAATGTATGCTTAGGAAATTAATATGAAAATCATCAAAATATCATAATTAATATACTTATCATTTTATAAAACTATTTATTTTCATTTGGAATGCCCATGGATATGTCTCCATAGAAACTCATTCATTCCTATGTTATTGTTACATACTCTAGACCAGTCTCTCATCAATACACCAAGTCATCACAAGGTGGGCAATACATAGTACACTAATAGAACACACCCCTTTAAAAGGGTCACATCAATGAATTAACCCACAAAAAACAGGTATGACACAACACATTCCCAAATATATTCCATAAAAATTCAAATTAGTTTTCATATCTCTTTCAGAAATTTATTTTCTGTAAGAAAACATTACGTGATTGTGAAACTAATGTTTTTGAAATTATTAATAATGTTCATTTTAGTAATATTCTTAATATTTTATGAATTTGATAATCTGTATCAAAAACAAATTTTCCATAAATAATTACTATAACACCCCAATATTTTATAATACATTATTTTTTCAATGTAATTTAATAACTTGCACTACACGCAACACCGAGTTCAAGCACACCATGACATACCAAACTAGTCGTTCAATAGAATTTATAAATAGTATTAAATGAATTTTGAACATTATATAATCCTCATAATTTTAGAATCCATATTATGAGTTTCTTGGACATAATTTAAGAAAAAATTCATTTTTTCAGATAAAAGAAATATTTAAAAAAAATGAAATTTTACCACATTTTACTCTCGAACCCTTTTTAAATACAATATTTGAAACCTTTATATATTAAATTTGAAAAACTAAACTTCTTCTATATAATTGAGACATAAATATTTAGTTTCAATAAATATTTGGTGTTTTTCAGATAACTTTTATATTATGGTGAATAGTGAAAAATACTATATTTTAACTGAAAACAATGTTTTTAATCAAAATAATTTATATTGTTCAATTATACATTTCAATGGTTTCAAAGTATAATTAGATTATATTTTAACCATTTAATAAAATTTTGGACATTGAAAGTAATTTCAATTTCAAATTGGAGATAAACAAGTGTCAATATTTTGAAAGTTATGATTTCATAAAAATACAATTTTTGGTTTGGACAATGGGAAATAATTTTAAATTAATTAATGAAACTTAGATGTTTTGAAATTGTTAAAATAGAATTCATTTTTGAATTCATAATATCAAAATTTGGTTAGGGTGAATTTTTGGTATTTTTTGTAAAACATTCAATTTTTGATGAAAAGTGAAAACACTGAGTTATTGTTCAAAACTGAATTTTTATTTAAATAATTAATTATTATAATTAAATATTTTTTCGTTCAAAATAGATACATAATAACTATATATGTTAAATTTAAATCATTGGAGTCATTTTATAATAAGTTTAGATATATAAAAATTTATTGAACTTTTTACCATCTTTTACCCACCTTCTAGGAGCATTTGAAAATTTTCACAAAACAAGATTTAACCGCTTCTATGATTTGAATTTAAAAACTAAATAAGACACGGTAGTCCTTAGTATGTAAAATGTGGCTCAATAAGATGAAAATTATTTTTGGTGAATATTTACTTTTGATTTTATTTACCACGGTTAAAAGTAAATAGTGTATATAAGTGTAAAAATGATATTATAATTATCCTAAAAAATTTCTTAATTCTATTTGAAAAGTGTAATTCAACCAAAACCAACCATAGAAATGAAATTTTATCCATTAAGTCCACATCAATTAGATTTGGAGATTTATTATTATTTAATTTAAAGAAGAGTTGAAAGTGTTAAATTCTTGTTTTCATAACAAAAACATTTTAATATAGGGTAATAAATAATATATATTCGACTATAAATATTCATTAGAAAAAAAAATTTAATAAAAAATAGTATTTCATTTAATTTTTTTTGACATTAAATAATTTAATTTTTTTTATGACACAATGATGATCCAGTAATTACCTTAATAATGAAAGATTAAAATAATTGATACTATAAATAACCAAATTAATGTAATTTGAGACTATTGATAAAATACAATAATGTTTTAGGTTAATAATAAATGTAAGGTATGATTAGATAAATTTTTTTCAAAGTGATAAGGTTGCTAATAATTACAAAAAAACAAAATACCAAATAGGGTCAAAATTGACATAAATTAATGTTAAGACAAATACTATATTATTGGTTGATATAATATTTATAAAAATATACGGTTTGGAGAAGGGGCTTATATAACATTATATATGTCATTTATGAACCACTTTAGGTTCTCTTGGATGATTATAGTCATTTTATTAACCTTATAGTGTATGAATACAAGAAGACACGGTAAAAGTTAATTATTCAACTTGGAGTTAAATCTAAACGATAAGGTTAAAATGGTAACATAAATTTATCTAAAACCTATTGGTTGAAAGGATTTCGACCCATACCCACTTTATATTCTAAATAAATCTATTTGGAGAAATTATAGACCGAATATGATACTATAATAAATTAATATTTAATGTTTTTCCTAAAATGCTCCTCACCCCTCTTATAAAAGGGCACTTCCCCTTCTCTCAAATTCAAACCTCCAAAGCCATTTTACTCGGCAAACATGTAAGAACCCGGTTTTTTCTGTGAAGGACTTTGGAATATTCTTGATGATATTCCAGAGCAGCGCCTTCAGACGGCGTGCGATTCCGAGCCCCAGAGTGGCCGGAATTAAATTTTCAGTGCGTTCACACTGAAAACGCCAAATAAATGGGATAACTCCTAAACGTAGTTTCAGATCAAAGATACGAGTGTACGGATGGGTCTGTAATGGGGTGTTTACCCTAGGAACGGCATAAAACATGTCGGCGCGGGATGTTTGGACCCCTCGCCCCCTTCTGGAACGTTAAACGGATTAAATAAATTAATTAATTCATTTAATGGAGAAACGCTAGTATCTTTTAAACGGTGGCTCAGATTGGAAAATCGAGGGCACCATTGAGTTTGGAGCATGTCGTTTACCCTAGGAGGGGTGTAAGTTTTGCGTGTGCGGCCCGTCTGTGAAAAATGGCCCCAGGGGCGTTTTCGTAATTTGGCGGCCTCGGGCGCTAAGTTTAATAACTTTTGAACGGCGTCTTGGAATAAAATTACGAGACCACCGTTGCTCTAAGAGCGTGGATCTTAGCCTAGGGGAGGCTAAATCCTGACCTCGTCGGGAGTTCGGGTATGGGGCACGCGGGCGGGAGTTTAAGTGTTTTGTTTTTAAACACTTCTCCCCCCCTCTTGGTTGTTCTCCCTGGCACGGCAGCCTCTCCCCTCTCCATCTCCGGCGAGGCGACTCCGGCGAGACGGTCCGGCGAAGTGCGGATCCGACGGATCATGGCGAAGCTTCGGGCGAAGCCCAGCGAGGTAGGATGTGTCGTTTCATTTTGTTTTCCCGCACTTACATCGAGCCTGGTTAATCCTGTTGATTTGCTGCCCGATTTTTGAACAAATCCCATGAATGTGTAGGATTCAATTTTCTCTTTCCAACACTTGTTTCGGATTTGAAATCGGAGTTCTGAGGAATTCGCAATAGTTCGCCGAAGTTTGCGGGAATTTCAGGTTGTCCCGGCGGTTTTCGGCCGGTTTGGGTGCTCCGGCGGTCCGAGGCGCGGTGGTAGGGGTTTCGGTGGCTTCAGGCGGTGGCTCCGGCGGTCGGCGGCGCAGGTAATTAGCGAAGGAGGCAGCTGGGGGAGACGGCAGCGGTCCACGGGCGAGGCAGCGAGAGGCGCCGTCAGCGCTGGCCGGCGCGATGGCGAGGCGGGGTCGCGGCGCACGACCCACTGTGCGGAGACAACGACACGCGTCGCGCTGGCCGTCGCGCGGCGACCGGCTTCATCCGGTCGGCCACGCGGTGGATCGAGTCCACCAACGGCCCGCGTGGCCAAGCTGCGGGCTAGGCGCGGCAAGCCAGGCCGGCCGGCGCGAGCCGGCCCAGGCCGGGCGGACCGGCCGGTCCAGGCCGGTCCAGCCCAAGGGGCTTTGCTCCTCTGTATTCCGACGCCCGTAACATTCACTACGGGCGTCCATTTTGCGCGCCGTCTGTGGCAGCGTGGAGCCCGTGTCAAGAAGGACTTTTTGAGATGGTTTTGGGAATTTTTAATTCCGGAAACGAGGGGCCTCGGAGGTGCAACGCGTCTTTAAGTGGTTTGTCGTTTCCTTCTGGGGATCTTGTTTTGGGCGGCGCGGACGCATCCGACGTCCGTTTTGAGCATCATTAGTGGCGTTGGGACCCTGGAATCAAGGCAAAGCTTTCCAGCGTGGCTTCAGGCGTTGAGGCCAAAGTTGATGTGTGGGCCCCACGGCCCGTCTTTTGAGCTGCGTGCAGCTTTTAGCGACTTTTTCCTCGGACGTCCGTTTGGGGCGTGCGAGTAGTCGATGTTGGGTGTTTCTTCGAGGGAATTGCATTGGAGCAGTCTTCCAGCTGTAAATATGCACGATGGTGCGGACCCCGTGAGGGCCGTTTCAGCAGTTGACGGTGATTTCCAGCTTTATCACTGGGCGACCATTTTGGACAAATGAATAGTCCATTTCATGTACTTTTTCGAGGGGATCGCAACGGTGTGATCCGTTCGTTGAGTTTTGGGACCGGGATGCGGGTCCCATGTGGCACCGCTCGTGTGCGGGTGCCAGGATGCACCTTTTTCTCCGGATATCCGTTGTACTAAAGTGAGTAGTGGCTTTGACGTGTTTTTTCGAGGGGATCTCAATGGTGCGATGCGCCGGACTGTTTTCGGGACCGAGGCTCGGGATCACGGGACGCCGTTCGGGTGAGAGGCGGTGTTGGTGAATTTCCCGTCAGATATCCGTTTGAGGCGAGTAAGTAGTCGATCTCACGTGTTTTTTCACGAGGATTACAATGGTGCAATCCGTTTGGTTGTGCAGAGCCTCTTCAGTGATCTTGTTAAATATGGAGCATGGAAGGTTCTCTAGTGGTGGTTTGCCCTACCTTGTTGGTAGTGGACCCTTGGCGTGTGATCGCGCACTCTTGGGAGAGTGATACAAATGGTTCACAAGTTGTGGTTGGTCGTGCCTGGGCCTTTGAGGGGGAGTTGTTATGTTAAGCCTTGGCGTTGACGCTGGGTGTCGTGTGCACGATAGCCTTTGGGCAGGAATGAGGTATACTCCGGGAGTATACAAGAGCGCTTGGAGGTACGTGTGGTTGTTTGTACCTGAGGATGTTTGTGCGCTCAGTTGGGGTTGACTTGGGGCCACATTTCATGTGGGCCCCACGTTGGTGTCGTGATCTGCTTTACATACTTTGACCTCTCGCGATGTAGATGCTCCCTCTATGCTCGTTTGTTGGACCAGCAGGGTGGAATCTTCCCCTAGCTTTGTGCTCGTCTGTTTGACTAGCAGGGCGGAGTTTCCCCTGGCCTGGTGCCCTTTTGTCTGACTAGCAGGGTTGAGCGGTCTCCCCCTGGTCTTGTGCTCGATGGTTTGGGCGGCAGAGATGGTTTGGATCCTCTTCTTCTTTGGCTGTGAGGGGTTTCAGTACTGTGCCCTTTCACCGGACTGCGACATCGTCTGCGACTACGGGTGTTGGTACAATCTGGGTGTTTTCCCCACTTTCCGGGATGAGGCGTCTCGGTCCGCTCGACAGTGAATCAGCGGATTGGAGCGGGATCGAATTTTGAGGCCTGGGGAGTTTCTCACGTTGCTCCGTGTTCCCTGGTAGAGCTTGTGGTTTTGGTGTGACCATCACTTTACGCGGTCACCGATCCTCTACCCAGGAGGTTGTTCCAGCAGGGCGGAGGTTGTTCCAGCAGGGCTGAGGTTGTTCGAGCAGGGATGAGGTTGTTCCAGCAAGGCTGAGGTTTTTCCAGCAGGGCTGAGGTTATTTCCAGCAGGGCTGAGGTTGTTTCCAGCAGGGTTGAGGTTGTTTCCAGCAGGGTTGAGGTTCTTTCCAACAGGGCTGAGGTTGTTTCCAGCAGGGCTGAGGTTGTTTCGACCAGGGCTCGCCAGTGGGTTACCATCCAGTAGGGATGGCCAGTACATCGGTGTTTACCGAGCAGTACCATCCAGTAGGGATGGCCAAAGTAGTTCCGGGATTACTTCCAGTGGGGCTGGGTAGTGGTCCCCGATGACGGGATTACCTCCAGCGGGGCTGGGCAGTGGTCCCCGATGCCTGGCTTACCTCCAGCTGGGCTGGGCAGTGGTCCCCGATGTCGGGCTTACCTCCAGCTGGGCGGGGCAGTGGTCCCTGATGTCAGGTTACCTCCATCTGGGATGGGTAGTGGTCTCGTCGCCGACTTTAGCCAGGTCGCCCTCCAGTGGATTACCTTTTTACAGGACTGGGCAGTGTGACACCCGTCGACTTTCTGGGTCTCCCTGTAGTGGGAACCCGTTGATTTCCAGGGATCCTCCAGCGGGGCTGGGCAGGGGGGTCACCTGTCGACATTGAGCAGACCTCTCGACTACGGAGCAGTGAAGAGTTGTGGTTGACGTTCCCCCAGAACACTCAAGTACGGGGAGCACTTTCCCCCACCGAGACACGTCCTTGTGGTGCGGCCTAAAACCGTGCGGGCGAGTCAGTGCCGCCAAAACCGGATAGTGTTGAGGTGTGTTGATTGAGCCCCTTGGCTTGTGGTTCGGGGAAGACGTGTGGGATTTTGGGCATTGATGGTGTTACTTCTGGGACTATTGGCTACTCTTTATTGGGCTGAGCTACGGGACGGAGATCCCCATACGAGTTTTTTAGGGCTTCTGGACAGAGCATACATATGTATATACCTCGTACTAGTACCCACTCCTTGGGTTTTGGATACTCTCCATCCAGGAGAGGAGAAGATGCACGGGGTATACCATGTGCTTTCTGTGTCTATATTCTCATGGTTGGATGAGTCTACTCTCCTGCTATAGGTAGCGAAGACTCGACGGGAAGTTCATCTTCTCACTCTTTCCAGCTCCTTGTGTCTGGATGAGTCTACCTTCTTTCCTCTTGTTGGGTTGAGCTGGACTCTTTACTATTACTCTACTGCACTACTTGTTGTACTCCTCTAATTTTTCTATTCGCTCTATTGTTCACCCTTCGGTACCTCCTTTGTTGCTCCCTTGAGCTTTTGGGGGTATCCTACTGAGTATTTTTATACTCGCCCCTGCTTGGTCTTTTCCCGCACTTGGTGTGCCCTTGCAGACGACGGACAGGTGGAGCGTGACTTCAGTGGAGCGTAGGAGTTTGGGAGCTTGGACCGTGTGTGATGGTCATGGCCGAGTTCCCGGTGGGTGACCCGTCAGCTATTTCTTTTTGTTTACCTGTTGTCGGGTTGTGGCACTTGTTGGTTGGGTGCGTGTTTTGCCCCTTTTCTTTTCAGTGTACTTTCATCTATCTTTGTAATGTTAGGGGTCGATGCACATTGTGGTTTATATATAGCGGTTTCCCTTTTTCTTAGCTTGTCTTTACTTTTACTCTACACTGTTGCATTAAGTTTTATGCGTGTGTGTGTGTACAGGTACTTAGGCAAAGGCCTCCCCGAGTTATTGTGCCTTCGGCGCTGGTCGTCAGCCCCTGGCCTATGGAGGCGGGCTTGGGGTAGTTGCGGCTCGAGCCCGGGTAGGGTCGGGTCGTGATAGAACCCCTACCCAAATATCCTCCCAACGTCCCTAAATTAAACCTAGAGGCCATAAATTGGTCAGAAATCCAACCTAAGGATCCCTTTTTATCAACTCATAAGAAAACACCTGAAGAAGAGGTAATACTTTCACAACCCTCTTTCAGGTTCTTTTCTTCTTCCACTTCTTATTTCATTGTTGTTTCCATACTAAAGTAATAAATCTAGTTAATTATACATACTATGATGTTATTATAAATATGTTACAATGATATCCACTATTCTCTCCATACAATAAATGACAATGTCACCATATGTGCGTATGTACGGCTTATCGTCTCCACGTTGTGGTGTAGTTGTTATTCAATACATTATTATTTGGATGGGTATAGTAATGGTGTATAATTGATGTAAATAATAAATATAACATTATTATGATTTTGTATATATGATATACCATCCAATTATATACGGTTTTAATATCAAAAGTATTATATTGTCGCTTGTGCGTACGTACGGATTACCGTCTCCCTGACCTGATGAGATTCATTTCCACATTTACAATTCAACGATGATTATAAAAATATATATTATTAATAATTATGTAATATATGAAATAATAATTCCAATGGATATATATATATATGTATATACATTCATTTCATTCACCTACTTCCATTTAATACAATATGAAAACAAAAGAAACTTTTATTTGTGCGTACGGCCTACCGTCCCTATAAACGTTGTATTCCATTTAATAAATATATCTATTATACATATTTATATTTTAAATATATATTATATATAAATAATTTTTATATACTGGAATTATTTAAACCATGATATAAATGATACGATCAAGAATAACAAGTTAAAATATGTACGAAAAAGAAAGAGATTATTACCCGAAAGGTTAATTTAACATGGAAATCTTTATTAAATGGGTAGTATAAAGTAATGAATGAATCATGTATGATATTACAAATATTAATATGGTTATGGTATAATTTAATAACATACTATTTTTATTATACATGTGGTTAAATGTACCATTGACCAAAGTAAAAGTACACGGTAAGAGTTAATTCAACATTCACATCATTATCAAAGGTTGTTTGTACATAATTATCTACTGGGACCTCTTAATCATCCACATCCATGTTTCATAAAAATGTATTTCCAAAAAAAATTACTATGGGTTAAAGTCATTTATACCTTTGTTTTACTTTTTATAAAATGTTTTTAGAGGAATCATTTCGTCGTTTTCCAAACAAGGTACTTTACGACCTTTTCGACAAAGTTAACGAAAGAATTGTTTTTAAATTATACGGAGGGTGTAGTGATTTTACGCCATTATAACATCGTCAAATCTTCCCTTAAATTCTTATAATAATATTTTCAATATAAATTTTTTCTTCATAATTATGTGACTCGTAAATTATTTGAAAATAGAAAGTTATATTTCTCTCAAATAGTTTTGATTTCATCTATGTCAACATCTGTTGATATATTTTACATCTGTTTGAAGTTGATTTATTATGATAAAAATCTTCAAATTTTATTTAAGATTTTGTGATATGTTTGACTGTGGATGAGTTATTTTTATTCCATTCATGGTTTATGGTTAATGTAATCACATTTCTTATGAATATTTAAATACGAATGTTAGGTTATATTTCATCCTTTTCTTATGATGAATGTATTGGAATTTTATGTTATGGGTAGGGGACCAGTAAAAGTAAGCCCTTTGGGTTTCGGTCCTATTATAACATACTTTTCAGGTTGGAGTCCAGTTATAAAGGCTCTCCGGGTTGGAGTCTGGTTATCGAGGCTCTCTTGGTTGGAGTCCGGTTAGAGACGCTCTCCAGGTTGGAGTCTGGTTACAGAGGCTCTTTGGGTTGGGGTCCGGTTTTAGTTATCCTCTAGGTCCTGTCACAAGGCCTTGACATAGAAATTAATATCTGGTACTATTCATTCCCCCATTATGAAATTAGTTATTCTATTTTATTATTCGACTAGTAGAATACTCATGTGCATGTTTGTATGGTAATGTTTGATTTATTTTTTCTATATTATGTTCAAGTTTATGTTTAAAATGATATTGATTTATTTAATTGTCTTGCCTAAAATGTTTATAGCTTCCGCTAAATTATTTACCCTTACTGAGCATCGGAGCTCACAACATTCTTGTGTTTTATTTTCCCAGGATCCCAAGAAGTGTTTCAGGTTGGAGATGCAGGGTTATGCTAAGGGAAAATGGAATTATCAATTTTTTATGTTGTATTTTAGAAAGTGTAATGTAATGTTCATGTTTATAATCTAGTTTCCAAGACTGCTAAACCAATCCATATTTTAGGAATTGATTCATTGTAATCTTGCCAATGTACTAAAATAATTTACCAACTCTGGGAATCTAGGGTTAGGGCATTACAATTGGTATCAGAGGAAGTTTAGCAATAACCTTGGAAACTAGATTTAGATAAACTCTGATTAGATCACATTACCCTAAGATAGAATTTGTGGATTAGAATAGAAGAACATCCTATAATTTCGGTAATGTAGATATTTTGTGAGTTTTCCATTAAAATACTTCCCTTTCTGGATACAAGCAGGTAGAGGCGGCTCTGGCACAGATGTACCTAGGGGTAAAAACCAAAAAACCCACATTTTGCAGGACTCGAACGGGAACTGCTGCAAGACAATTGGTCTTGCTGCACTCTTGTTTATGAATCTCTAGTGGTATATGATTCGGATAATTCTCATTTTCTTTAAAAATAATTATGATGGATTTACTAGTATATACAAACCCAAAGAAAATATTTATATCCATAATATGTTCAATTTATGTTAGGTGTTTTACATGTTTGGAATTATTCATTACGATTCATAAGCTATCCTACTGTATTCCATTGTATGGAAACGGCGTCCAGTTTAAGGAATTAGAACTCCATCAATATGTTTGATCTGATAAGTAAGAAGGATCATATTTTTCGTGGTATTAATCCAACATTTAGAAGGGAAATATAATCCCACATATTCTCATCATATGAAGAAATAGTATCAAGTGTTAATAAGATAAGTAATAAATTCTCTAAGTCCTATAGATTTGAAGGGAAGCAAGAGAAGAAAAGGATGGTAAAGAGATTAATGGATAAAAGAAAGAGGGGGAAATTGATTTTTCCCATATGTGATAACTGTGGAAAGAATAACTTTGGTAAATGCTTGAAGGTAATGGGAGTTTGTTATATGTGTGGAGAAAAAGGACACCATGTACGTGATTTTAAGGGTAAAAAAGGGTTTCAAATGTAAAATGCTTCATCCTAATGGCATTGGTACACTCTTCGAATCAATGTCCCAGTCATTGGAGTATACCAAAAATGATATTATTGGATAATATTCATGTAATGATACTACCTCAGATTAAGAGGAATGACTAGTGTTCTTATGTTGTTATTATATAATTATTTCATTTGAGTGTTGTATCAACAATATACTGGTTATATGAATTATAGAGACAAATATGGATTGTACTGTAGTGCTATTTTATTGAGGATTTAAGATTATATGATTCAAAGAAATGTGACTTAATAGTAAGATACACTTTTTGGAAAATACATGGTTTAAGGAAAGGTAATCCTTAATATGGTCCTGGTAATGATGTAGTGATTTTGGAATAAGAGATGGTTGATTTGGATAAAATATATTGGATATCCTTGACTTCCATGGAACTGATTAATAGTTTGTTTATTACATCATTGTTCTAATATTCAAAAAATTTCGATATAATTAATATATCTAGTATTCTATAATGAATAAGGGAGCATGAATGTAATCAAGAAGGTATTATGGTACTTCAGGGTGTTACCATGTTTTAAAAAATACATGATGAAGGTGTTCACATGTTATTACATGGAAAAAAGGATCTTCATTGTGTTTAACTTCCTTATAATTTGTTGACCGTGAGTTTGTATAGATTTATTTTGTATATGTATAATGTTTGGAATGGATTAAGTTTGAAATTTTATACTATTGTTAAGGTTATTTTTGGATTGTTATAAAAAGGACAACCTAGAGGTCGGGTGACAACCAGTCATGTCCGGAAAGGCCGCGAGGCTTGAACCCGCAACCGAAGGGCAACAAGGGTGCATCACCTACAACTGGCTTACGAGATGTCCTATATTGTATAATGTTGTTTTTTAAAGGGTATGATAGGTGAATTGTAAATTCAATATTTTTGGAACCCTATATGATTAGGATAAACAGAATATTTTTTTGAATATTTTGGAGTGAAATATGAGTTTGTGGTAAGAATTATTTTTAGGATGAAACTCTATTTGTCATGTATATATATATATATTCTTATATTATTTTTTGGATAAATTAATTCATAAAATTTTGGTAATGGATCTGAAACCCAAAAATGTGTTATCATAATTCCTTATGTTTTGTTGAACAGATCGTATTTTAAATCATCATAGACTGGTGGATTTGGGGCCCTCAATTTTACACTTGTTTGTGATTGATGACATCAATCACTCCCTATAAATATTTATGTTTTCCTACAATTATGTGTCTCTAATTTTTACCAATGTTCTCCTAATCAAGATCATAATTTGTTGGTGAGCCTTTTGTTTCACTTTACCTCTTATTAAGACTAAATTTTATTAACCCAATTTCTAATGTGGGTTTTCCACAAAGGTATTTTCTATTTTCTACCTTTTCTTTTCGATGATCAATTTCAAATTGTGGGGATTCAATTTATTGAAGGAGGGATAAATTAACACCACAAGATTTCATAGTACGTTATTTCTTCAATGTAATTCAATAACTTTCATTACAAGCAACACTGAGTTCAAGCTGAACATGATATACCAACCAAGCCGTTCAAAAGAGTTTATGAATAGTTTTAACTGAATTTTGAACTTTATATAATCCATATAATTTTAGAATCTATATTATGAGTTTCTTAGATATAATGTAAGAACAAATTAATTTTTTTCAGATAAAAGAAGTATTTTTAAAAAAATGAAATTTTAACACCTTTTAATACAAAACACTTTTTAAATAAAATATTTGAAACTTTTATATATTCAATTTGACAAAATAAACATCTTATTTAAAATAAGGACATTAAAATTTAGTTTCACTAAATTTTTTGTGTTTTTCTGATAACATTCATATTTTGGAGAATAGTGAAAAATACTATATTTTAACTAAAAACAACTTTTTTAATAAAAATAATTTATATTGTTCAATTATACATTTTAATGGTTTGGAAGTATAATTATATTATATTTTCACCATTTAATACAATTTTGGTCAATGGAAGTAATTTCTCAATGAAATTGGAAATAAACAAGTGTTAATATTTTGATAGTTATTATTTCTAAAAAATGCACTTTTTGGTTTTGACAATGGGAATTATTTTTAAATTATTTAATATAACTTATATGTTTGAAATTGGTAAAATAGAATTCATTTTTGAATACATAATATCAATATTATATTAGGGTGAATTTTTTTATTTTTCGGAAAACATTCAAATTTTGATGAATAGTGAAAACACTACGTTATTGTTTAAAACCTAATTTTTAATTAAATAACTAATTATTTTATATAAATTTATTTTAGGTAAAAATAGATACATAATACCTATATTTGTTTAATTTAATTAATTTTAGTCATTTTATAATAAGTTTAGATATATAATATTTTATTAAACTTTTTACGGTCTTTTACCCACCTTTTAGAAGAATATGAAAATTTTCATAAAACAAAATTTTACCGCTTCTATGAGTTGAATTTAAAAAATCGAAGAGACATGGTTAACCTCAATAAGTAAATTGTGGTTCAATAACATGAAAATTATTTTTGGGGAATAGTAACTTTAGAATTTTATTTACCACAGTTAAAAATAAATAGGGTAATTAAGAGTAAAAATGATATTATAATTACCCTAACCCATTTACTAATTCTATTGGATAGGTGTAATTCCACCGAAACCAACATTAGGAATAAAATACGATCCTTTAGGTACACTTGGTTTAGATTTGGACATATATTATTATTTAATTTAAAGAAGAGTTAAAAGAGTTAAATCCAAGTTTTCATAACTATAACGTTTTAATACAGGGTTATACATATGATAAATTAGACTATTAATATTCATTAGACTGATAAAATGATTTCAAACATAATGGTATTTGATTTATAATTTTTAGACATCACTACTATAATATTGGGCTTTGAAGCCCCTTAAGACTGGTGACCGCCTTTGGTCGTTGCTGAGCTTTTCCAAAAACAATTGGGGGCTTTGGCGCCCCCCTGCCCCTCGCAAGACATCCTCCCTCGCCCGTGACCTCACTGCATGCCCTCCCCCATCGTCGCCCTCTACCCTCCCCTGCTCGCCCTCCCAAGTCGCCGCGCGCCCTCGCCTCTCTCGTCAGCCTCTGACCTCCGCCCGCACTCCGCCCCCTACCCTCCGGTTACACCGGCCCTCAGGCCACCCTCCACCCTCTATCCAACCTCCGCCCTGCCCTCTACCCCCTCCAGCGTCCCTCCTCCCTCTGGCCTACGGCCTCCTCCTCCTCCAGTCTCCGACCCCTCTTCCCTTCGGCCTCCTCCCTCCTCCTTTGGCCCTCCACACCCTCGGCCCCCCACACCGGACACCCCCCCACCACACCCCAGACATCCCCCCCCCGCACCCCAGACATGCCCCCCACACCCGAACAACCCGCCCCACACCCCGGACAGCCCCCCCCCCCCCCCAGACAGCCCCCCCCCCCCCCCCCCCCGCCCCACTGCCCGTCCCCCGTCCCCTCACAGCCCTCTGCTCCGGCCCCCCGCAAGCCCTCATCCCCTCCCTCTTCGTCCACCTCCCTCACCGCACCACCGCCGCCTATCCCCTCCCTCACTGTCCCCTTCCTTGCCACACCGCCACCACCATGTCCCCTCCCTCCCTGCACGGTCGCTACTCGTCCCCTCGTCGCTGTCGCTCATCCACTCCAGTGAGTTTCAGCCCGTGTATATGAGAAAATGTCATAAGATGTGGAAGGACTATAAAGGAAAAGTGAAGAGGGACCACTGGGTACCAAATGTGGGTGCCCGAGACATTCTGGAAAAAGTCCCGAGAGGTGCCTTCCCGGCTCAGTGGCGTGACATAGTTTCATATTGGTCTACGAAGGGGGTTGTTGTTTGTATATTTATTTTGGTAGATATATTTTCAAGATTGTGTGATTTGTTAGAAATTTGAATGAATTGAATGTAGGGGGTGTTAGCACGCCATTATAAGAATCGAGAATTAAAGGGACCACCTAACAGGCTTGGGACTGATCACTTGTCTTAGATCCGACATGAGGTATTTATTATTCATTTTCAAATTTATTAATGAATATGGTTTTTTGTTTATATTATATTCATATACAGTTGCAGGAGTAAGGTGCACTGACTGATAAAATGTCAGTGTGGATGAGGACTCGTGATCACAATGATCTAGAGGCAGCATCATTGATTGTAAGTTCTTGTGCATACCAATACATACATAAATATATATAATAACATATATATATATATATATTTTAAATATTTCACAAGATCAATTTGAAGAAGAGTTAGAACATCTGCCAGAGGACCAGCGACAACTTCCCATGTGAAGGGATGAGATCTTTCATTGTATTATTGGTCGGGATAGGCATGGATATAGTTTGAACTATGAAATAGGGATTCCTCATTATGTAGTGTCATGAGCTGCGGTTTTCGGTTCTACTGTTGCTTAGATGACACAACAATTGTCAGATTTCGAGGCACGGCTGCGCTCTTCCGAGGAGGTAAATATGAAATTTATCGCTGAGGTTAGATCACTGTGGGAATATGTGCATCCAGGTGATGGTACAAAGGATCATATGATGCAGGTTTATAATTTATTTATTTATTAAATTTATATTCTTTTTGTTTTGAAAATATTCATAATGTTTATTTGTTATAGGCCCCTGACCGACTGGATGGAGGTAGCAGTCATGACCATGCATTCCTCATCATATTCACGAGGTGTGTTTCTATTTTTACTGGTGGGATTTTTATTGATGTTTAGGTCGGGTTTCTAGTGAGATTTTTTGTGATTTGGGGTTATCATGTGTGTTTTGGCCTAATGAAATTTTTGTGTGCAAGAATTGAGAAGTAACCATGAAACTGATTAGAGATTTGGATATTTTGTGTTCATTTAATTCTTTAGTTTTTAAATTGCATGTTCTGTAATAGTTTTTGTAAAACCATGTGGTTCCTAATATAAACCATGAAATTTGTTTTGATGACTGAGCTCAGATTCACTATTGGTAGTCCCCGAACAGCCCCTCCCCACCCCTAGACAGGACCCCCCACCCCCGCACCCCCGGACAACCCCCACCCCCCCCCCCCACACACACACACCCCGAACATCCCCCCCAGATAGCCCCCCCACCCCCAGACAACCCCCCGACCCAAGAGAGCCCCCCCCCACCCCCGGACAGCCCCCTCCCCCTCGCACCTCAGACAGCCCGCCCCACCTTCGAACAACCCCACCCCAGACAGCACCCCCACCCCAAACAGTACCCCCCGGACAACACCCCCGCACCCCTGACAGCCCCCCACCACGGATAGTCCCCACCCCCGAACAACACCCCCTACCCCGGACACCCCACCCCCGGATAGCACCCCCCCCCCCCCCCCCACACCCCCGGACAACACCCCCAATTGTGCAACTATACAATAGACCAATTGGACTTTATGCTAGTAGGTCATTAGGGAAATTGGAGAGTTGGAAAATTGTTCAATTGGATGTTAAAACAAATCTCCATTAGGCAATTATGCCATTATTCCAATTGTACAACTATACAATATGACAATTAGCCGTTAGGCCAATTATTCTTTATGCCATTATCCCCTTCAGAGAAAACGTGCTCTGAAACCACATGAAAACAATAGGAATATTTTTTATAACGCGTAGAAAGTGACTACATGTTCATTGGCCATGTGTTGCACTAGGTATGACCGAATGTGTCGTTTTCAGCAGTTCGGTGTGCTCTGAAAGGGCGCGTTTTGTGGTCAAAACCACTTGAACGACCTATGAATTCCATGAAATCATATGACAACAACCGTGGTGAGAATTGTGAAATGGTCAGGTAGAAAACACATCAACCGGAGGTGTCGCTTGAACACGGTGACTGGAAACGCATTTCGAGAGTCATAAAAGACCAAAATGGCTTGTCACGGTCGAATTCAGTGAAAACATGTTCCGAATCACATGAATCTAAATGAAAAAAATAGAAGTATTATTTGTGACATGTAGTAGGAGACAACACGTCCATCGGACGTGTGGTGCGCGTGGTACGACCGAATGTTTCATTTTCAGCAGTTCGACGCGCTCTAAAAGGGCGCGTTGGGTGGTCAAAACCACCTGAACGACCTCATAATGCCATGAAATCATAAGAAAACAACCATTGTCAAAATTGTGAAATGTTTGGGTAAATAGCACGTCAACCGGAGGTGTCATTTGATCGCGGTGATTAGAAATGTGTTTCTGGAGTCATAAAACAACAAAATGGCATGTGACGGTCGAATTCAGAGAAAACGTGCTCCAAATGATAGGAAACCACATGCAAACAATTGGAATATTATTTGATACATGTAGGAGGAGATGGTACATCCATCGGACGTGTGGTGTGCACCATACGACCGAATGTGTTGTTTTCAGTAGTTCGACACGCTCTAAAAGGTCGTGTTGGGTGGTCAAAACCTTTTGAACGACCTAAGAATTCCATGAAATCATATTAAAACTACAGTGGTGTGAATTTTGAAATGGTCAGGCAGACAACATGTCAATCGGAGGTGTCGTTTGACCGTGGTGACAAGAAACGCATTTCCCGAGTCAAAAAAGACCAAAACGGCGTGTGACGGTCGAATTCGGAGAAAATGTGCTCCAAATGACCAAAACCCACACGAAAAAATCGGAATATTATTCTTGACATGTAGGAGGAGGCAGAACGTCCGTCGGGCATTTGGTGCAGGCGGTATGACCGAATGTGTCGTTTTCATCAGTTCAACACGCTCTAAAAAGGCGATTTGGGTGGTCAAAACCACCCGAACGACCTTGGAATTCAAGGAAATCATACTACAACACCTATGTTGTGAATTGGGAAATGGTCGGGTAGACGGAATGTCAATTGGAGGTGTCGTTTGACCGCGGTGACGGGAAACGCGTTTCCGGAGTCATAAAAGACAAAAACGGCATGTAATGGTTGAATGCAGAGCAAACATGCTCCGAATGACCTGAAACCACACATAAACAATAGAAATATTATTCGTGACATGTAGGAGGAGACGACACATCCATCAGACATGAAGTGTATGCGGTATGAATGAATGTTTCGTTTTTAGTAGTTCGGTGCAATCTAAAATGGCATGTTGGATGGTCAAAACCACACAAACAACCTCAGAATGAAATGAAATCATACAAAAACAACCGTGGTGTGAATTTTGATATGTTCGGGTAGACGAAATGCCAATCGGAGGTATCGTTTGACCGCAGTGACCAGAAACGCATTTCTAATGTCATAAAAGATCAAAACGGTGTGTGACGGTTGAATTCCGAGAAAAACATCCTCCGAATGTCCTAAAACCACAAAAAAACAATAGGAATATTATTCGTGACATGTGGGAGGAGACGACACATCCATCGGACGTTTGGTACGTGTGGTACGACCGAATGTGTCATTTTTAGCTGTTCAGCGCGCTATGAAAGGGCGCTTTGGGTGGTCCAAACCACCCGAATGACCTCAGAATGCCATGAAATCATACGACAACAACCGTGGTATGAATTATAAAATGGTCGGGTAGATGGTATGTCAATCGGAGGTGTCGTTTGACCGTAGTGATCAGAAACACGTTTCCAGAGTCATAAAAGGCCAAAACGGCATGCGATGGTTGAATTCAGAGAAAACGTGATCCGAATGACCTGAAACTGCAATAAAACAATATAAATATTATTCATGACATTTAGGAGGATACGACTTGTCAATCAGAGGTGTTGTTTGACTGCGGTGATTTGAAATGTGTTTCTGGAGTCATAAAATACCAAAATGGCGTGTCATGGTCTAATTCAGAGCAAACATGCTCGGAATGACCCGAAACCACATGAAAACAGTAGGAATATTAATCATGACCTCTGGAGGAGATGAAACCTCCATCGGACATGCGGTGCGTGCGGTAAAACTGAATGTGTCATTTTCAGAAGATCGGTGGGCACTAAAAGGGCGCGTTGGGTGGTCAAAACCACCCGAACGGCCTCATAATACCATAAAATCATACGAAAATAACCGCGGTGTATATTTTAAAATGTTCAGGTAGAATTCATGTCTTTCAAAGGTGTATTTTGACCGTGGTGACCGGAAACCCATTTCTGGTGTCATAAATGACCAAAACTGCGTGTGATGGTCGAATGAGAGAAAACATTCTCGGAATGACCTAAAACTACATGAAAACAATAGGAATATTATTTGTGACATGTAGGAGGAGAGGTCACATCCATCGGACGTGCAGTGCACACGGTACAACTGAATGTGTCGTTTTTAGCAGTTCAGCGTGGTCTAAAAGGGCGCATTAGGCCGTCAAAACCACCAGAACAGCCTCAGAATGACATCAAATCATACGACAACGACCATTGTGTGAATTGTGAAATGGTCGGATAGAAGTCACATTAATCAGAGGTGTCATTTGACCGCAGTGACTGGAAACGCATTTCTGGAGTCATAAAAGACCAAAACATCATGTCATGGTCTAATTTAGAGAAAACATGCTCTGAATGACCCTAAAACACTTGTAAAAATTAGGAATATTATTCGTGACATGTAGGAGGAGATGACACATCCATCGGACATGCGGTGCATGTCGTACGACAATATTGGTCATTTTCAGCAGTTCGACGCACTCTAAAAGGGCATGTTGGGTGGTCAAAACCACTTGAACGACCTGAAAATTCCATTAAATCATATGAAAACAACCGTGGTGTGAATTGTGAAATGTTCGGGTAGACGAACATCAATCGGAGATGTTGTTTAACCGCAGTGACTGGAAATGCGTTTCTGGAGTTATAAAAGACTAAAACGGCGTGTGACAGTCAAATTCAGAGCAAAAAGAGTTTGAATGACCCGAAACCACCCGAAAACAATATGAATTTTATTGGTGACATGAAGTAGGAGACAAAACGTTCATCGGGCGTGCAGTGCATGCAGTACGACCAAATGTGTCATTTTCTGCAGTTCTGCGCACTCTAAAATAGCGCATTGGGTGGTCAAAACCACTCGAATGAACATGGAATGCAATGAAATCATGTGACAAAAACCATGGTGGTAATTGTGAAATTTTCAGGTATACGGAACATCAATTGGATGTGTCGATTGACTACTGTGACTGGAAATGCATTTCTAGAGTCGTAAATGACCAAAATGGCGTGTGACGATCGAATTCAGAGAAAACGTGCTACGAATGACCTGAAACCACAAGAAAACAATATGAATATTAGTCGTGACATGTATGAGGAGACTACACATCCATTAGACGTTCGGTGCATGTGGTACGACGAAATGTGTCGTTTTCAGCAGATCAACACACTCTAAAAGGGCGCATTGGGTGGTCAAGACCACCCGAACGACCTTGGAATTCCATGAAATCATACGACAACAACCGTGGTGTGAATTGTAAAATGTTTTTACAGGAAGGACTTCAATCCGAGGTGTCGTTTCACCGCACTGACTAGAAATGTGTTTCCGTAGTTATAAAATACCAAAACGGCGTGTCACGGTTGAATTCAGAGAAAACGTGCTCCGAATGACCCAAAACCACACGAAAAAATAGGAATATTATTCGTGACATGTAGGAGGAGACGAAACATCCATAGGACCTGCGGTGCATGCAGAAAACATTCCTTTTTAGGAAAAAAAACTTTTAGAAAATAAAGAAAAGAATCATAAACAAGAAAAAATATCCTAAAATGATAACATTTCTTAAATTCGGGGTTTTAAATTGTTATAGCACCCATGAGATGTCATATTTCATTTTATTATATGTATATAATAACTTAATAAATATGTCAAATTTATGTTTGTTTTGTTTAGTGGTTTTCTTTGTAACTTATTGTAGGTTTCTAAAGTTGATGGCTGTTGATCATTGAAGCACATCTATCATTTATTGTTTATAATGATCTTGAAGTTTATGGTGTTTGGTTTTGTTGTCCATTTTTTATGATTTATATGATTTTTTTATTCTGTACCATGAATGTTTGTATGAAAAAATATTTCGATTTTAGCAACAACCACATGCAGTCTCTTTAGGTTTCCTGATAACCTCAATAGCGACCGCCAGTGGCGGTCACTGTATGCCGACATTTTGGCCAGCTTCAGAGACCGCCAATGGTGGTCGCTGTAGGCAGGCATTTTGGCCAGATTCAGCAACCGCCAATGGCGGGCACTGTAGGCCTACAACGTTGGGCCTTAAGTTACCACCAATGTCCGTCGCTATTGGCCGAATTTTTAGTAGTGCATTAAATAATTTAGTTTATTTATGACACAATGTTGATGGAGTAATTTCCTTATTAATTAAAGATTAAAATATTGATATTATAAATATCCAAAATAATGTCATTTGAGAATTTGGATGAATTCCACAAATTTTTTAGTTTAATAATACATGTTAGGGTTGATTAGTTATAGTTTTTTTTGAAGTGATAATGTTGTTATGACATTCCAAAGTAAAAAATACCAAATAGTGTCAAAGTTGACATTAATTAATTTTAAAAACAAATACTATATTATTGGTCGATATAATATTCCTAAAAATCTACAGCTCATCCAAAGGGATTAAATAACATTATATATGTCATTAATGAACCACCTGAGTTTCTCTTGGATGTTTATAGTATGTTTATTAACCATATAGTGTATGAATACCAGAAGACACGGTAAAAGATAAATTATTTAACTTGGTGTCAAATCTAAATGATAAGGTTAAAATGGTAACCTAACCATGTCTAAAACCTATTGGTTGAAAAGATTTTGACCCATACCAACTTTATCTTCAAAATAAATCAATTTGGAGCCATTATAAACCGAATATGATGTTATAATAAAATAATATTTTATGTTTTTCCTAAGGTTCCCCTCACCCCTCTTATAAAAAGGAACTCCCCTTCTCTCAAATTCACACCTCCAATGCCATTTGGATAGTCCAAATCCTACCCAAATATCCCCCAAAATTCCCTAACATCAACCTAGATGCCTTTATTTGGTCATAAATCCATCCTAAGAATCCCTTTTGATCAACTCAAAAGGAAACACCCGAAGAAGAGTTAATAATTTCACCACCCTCTTTCAAGTTGTTTTCTTCTTCCACTTCTTCTTCTTTTGTTGTTTCCATACTAATGTAATAAATCCAGTACCTTATACATACTGTGATGTTATTATAAATGTGGTACAACCATTTTCATTATTCTATCCATCCTATAAATGACAAAGTCACTATACCTGTGTATGTATGGCTTACCGTCTCTACGTCATTGTGTAGTTGTTATTAAACACATTATTATTTGGATGGGAATAATAATAATATATAATTGAGGTAAATAATAAATATAACATGATAAGGATTCTTTATATATGATATAACATCCAATTTTATATGGTTTTAATATAAAAATAATGATATTGTCGCTCAGGCGTTCGTACGGATTACAGTCTCCACAACGCGATGAGATTCATTTCCACGTTCACCATTCAAAGATGATTATAAAAATATATATTATTATGAAGAGTATAATATATGACATAATAATGATATTTGATATATATATATATATATATATTTACATTCATCTCATTCACTTACTTCCATTCAATACAATAATAAAACATAAAAAATGTTTATGCGTACGTACGACCTACCCTTTCCCTAAATGGTGTTTTCCATTTGATATATCCATCTATTATACATATTTATATTTTAAATATATATGATATATAAATCATTTTTATATTTTGGAAGTATTTAAATCATGATATAAATGATACGATCAATAATAACAAGTTAAAATACGTATGAAAAAAAGATATTCTTAACTGAAATGTTAATTTACCATGGAAATCATTATTAAATGGGTAGTAAAAATTCATAAATGAACCATGTATGAAATAATAATTATGAATAAGGTTCTGGTATAATTTAATTACCTACTGTTGACATTATACAAGAGGTTAAATGTACCCTCGACCAAAGGAAAAGTACAAGGTAAGGGTTAATTCTACAATCTCTTCATTATCCGAGGTTGTTTATACATAATTATCTACTAGGGCCTCTTTATCAACAACAATCCTTGTTTTCTTAAAAATGTATTTCAAAGAAAATTTAAAATGGGTTAAATTCATTTATACCCTTATTTTACTATTTATAAAATGGTTCGAAATGAATCTTTCTGTCGTTTCCCAAACAAGGAACTATACAACCTTTTTGACAATGTTAAGGAAATAATGTTTTTTAACTTATATGTCGGGTGAGACTATTTTCCACCATTATAACATCGTCTAAGCTTCCCTTACAAGCTTATAATAGTATTTTTAAAATAAATGTTTTCTTTATAAATATGTGACTCATAAATGATTTAAAAATAGAAAGAGATATTTCTCTCAAATAGTTTTTATTCCATCTATGACAACATCCTTTGATTAATTTTACACATGTTTGAAGTTTATTTATTATGATAAAAACGTTCATATTGTATTTAAGAGTTTTTGATATGTTTGACTGTGGATGAGTTAATTTTATGCCATTCATGGTTTATGGTTAAAGTATTGACATTTTGTATGCTAGTTTTAATACGAATGGTTATGTTATATTTCAACCTTTTCCTAAGATGAATGTATTCGACTAGTATGTTCTAGGTTGGGGACCAGTAAATGTAAGCCCTCCAGGTTAGGGTATGGTTACAGCATACCCTCCAGGTTAGAGTCTGGTTACAGAGGCAATCCAGGTTGGAGTCCAGTTACAAAGGCTCTCCGGGTTGGAGTCCAGTCACAGAGGCTCTCCGGGTTAGAGTCCGGTTATAGAGGCTCTCCGGGTTGGGGTCCAGTTAAAGTTAGACCCTAGGTCCTAGCACGAGGTCTTGACATAGAAATTAAAATCTGGTACTATACATCCCTTCATTATGAAATAAGTTATTACATGTAATTATTCATCTAGTAGAATATCCATGTGCATGTTTATATGGTAATGTTAGATTTATTTATTCCATATTATGTTCAAGTATATGTTTAAAAGCCTATTGTTTTATTTACAAATCTTTCCTCAAAATTTTATAGCTTCCACTAAATTATTTACCCATATTGATCATCTAAGATCACCCCTTTCTTATGTTTTATTTTCCCAGGATCCCATGAAGTGTTTTATGTTTGATATGTAGGGTTAAGCTAAGGTAACAATGGAATTCTCAACGGATTTTGTGTGTGTTGTATGTTAGAAAGTGTAATGTAATGTTAATCTATGTAATCTATTTTACAAGACTACTAAACTGATCAGTCTTTTGGGACTTCATTCCTTATAATCATGCTAATTTATTAAAATAATGCACCGGCTCTGGGAATCTAGGGTTGGGACATTAGAGTTGGTATCATAAAAAGTTTAGCAACAACCTTGGAAACTCGATTTAGATAAACTATGAATAGAGCACATTACCCTAAGATAGTCTTTTAGTATTTTGATAGAAGAAATTTCTATAATTTTTGTAATATAATGATTTTTTTAGTTTTCCATGAAAATACATCCCTCTCTAGATACGATAAGGTTGAGGCGGCTTTGGCACAAATGTACCTATGGGTAAAAACCGAAAACACCACTTTGAGCAGGACTCGAACAAGAATGTGTGCACGATAAAGGGCCTTGGTGAACTTTTGGATATGACACTCCCGATGGATATGATTATGATAAATCTCATTTTCATTAAAAATCAATATGATTGATTTATGAGTATATACCTCCTCAAATAAAATATTTTTATGATTACATATTATATCGATAAACTGTTCAATTTATGTTAGTTATTTTACAAGTTTGGAATTATTCATTGTGATTCATAAAAAAACCTAGTGTATTCCATTGTATAGAAATGGCACCCAGTAAAAGGAATGATTACTCTAGAAATATGTTTTATCCAAATAGTAAGAAGGATCATATCTTTCATGGTATTAACCCAACATTTAGAAGGGAAATAGTCTCCCACATATTCTCATCATATGAAGAAATAATATCACGTGTCAATAAGATAGGTAACAAATTCTCTGAGTCTTATGGCTTTGAAGGAAATCAAGAGAAGAAAAGGATGGTAGAGAGAATGATGGATAAAGGAATGAGGGGAAAGAAGTATTTTCCCATATGTAATAATTGTGGAAATAATCACCTTGGTAAATGCATGAAGGGAATCGGAGTTTGTTATAAGTGTGGAGAGAAAGGTCACCATGTATGTGATTGTAAGGGTAAATAAAAAGGTTTCAAATGTAAGATGATTCATCTAAAAGGTGTTGGTACACTACGAGAATCAATGTCCCGGTCATCAGAGTATGTCGTAAATGATGCTATTGGATGACAATCAAGTTATGATACTACCTCACATGAAGAGGAATGACTAGTGTTATTATGTTGTTATTATAGAATTATTTCATTTTATTGTTGTATCTACAATATACTGGTTATATGAATTATGGAGACAAATAAGGATTGTACTACAGTAAAATTTTGCTGAGGATTTCAGATTATATGATTCTAAGAAATGTTACATAATAGAAAGAAACACTTGTTTGGATAATACATGGTTGAAGGAAAGGTAATCCTTAATATGGTCCTGATAATAAGGTAGTGATATTGGAATACGATATGGTTTATTTGGATAAATCATATTGGATATTCTTGACTTCCTTGTAAATAATTTATTGTTTGTTTATTTCATTATTGTTGGAATATTCAAATTTTTTTGATATAAGGAATATATCTAGTATTCTATAAAGAATAAGGGAGTATGAATGCAATAAATAAGGTTTTATGGTAATTCATGGTGTTACCATGTTTTAAATGAATACATGATGAAGGTGATCACATGTTATTACATGGAAAAAGGATCTTCATTGTGTTTAAATTCATTATAAATTTTGTATTGGGAGTTTCAGTAGAACTGTTTTGGATAATTCAAATGGTTGTAAAGGATTAAGTATGAAATTGGATACTATTATTAAGGTTATTTTTGGATTGTTATAAAAAGGACAACCTAGAGGTCGGGTGACAACCAGTCACGTCCGACAAGGGCATAAGACTTGAACCCGCAACCGAAGGGCGACAATGGTGTATCACCTACAACTGGACTATGTGATATCCTGGATTGTATAATGTTGTTTCTTTTTTAAAATGTCTGAAAGGTGATTTATATATTAATTATTTTTGGAACCCTATACGATTAGGTTAAATATAATAATTTTTTGAAATCTTTTGGAGTGAAAAATGAGTTTGTGGTAGGGATTAACTGTAGGATGAAACTCTACTTATCAAGTATATATATATATATATATATTTCTCCTCTTATTCTATGGATAAATTAAGTCTTAAAATTCTGTAAAGGGATTATGAAACCAAAAATTTAATATGCTAATACCATATGTTTTGTTGAATCGATGGTATTTTAAATCATCATAGATTGAGGGATTTGAGGCCCTCAATTTTTCATTTGTTTTTGATTGGTGACCTTAATAACTCTCTAAAAATATTTACATTGTCCCCCAAATATGTGTCTCTAATTTCCACCAATGTTCTTCTAATCTAGATCGTAATTTTTTGGTGACCCTTTTGTTTCCCTTTCCCTCTTGTTAAGACTAAATTTTATTAAACCAATTTACGATGTGTGTTTTCCACAAATGTATTTTCTATTTTAAATATTTTAATTTTCAATGAAAAATTTCAAATTGAGAGGAAGCCATTTATTTATGTATAGGAGAATGTAACACCCCAAAATTTTATAGTTCGTTATTTTTTCAAAGTAATTCAATAACTTGCACTACAGACAACACCGAGTTCAAACGCACCATGACATACCAAAATAGCCGTTCAAAGGAGATTATGAATAGTATTAACATTATTTTTAACTTTATATAATCTTAATAATTTTAGAATTCATATTATGTGTTTCTTAGACATAATGTAAGAACAAATTCATTTTTTTCAGATAAATGTAGTATTTTTCAAAAAATTCAATTTTACCACTTTTTAATGGAGAAACCTTTTTAATTCAAATATTTGAAACTTTTATCTATTAAATTTTACAAAAAAAACTTCTTCTTTATATTCAGGACATAAAAAATTTAGTTTAAAAAAATTTTGTGTTTTTCTGATAACTTTCATATTCGAGAGAATAATGAAAAATTCTATATTTTAACTGAAAACATATTTTTAATAAAAATAATATATAGTGTTCAATTATAAATTTTAATGATTTTAAGTTTAATCAGATTATATTTTTACTATTTAATATAATTTTTGTCATTTGAAGTAATTTCCCATTGAAATTGGACACAAACAAGTGTCAATGTTTTGAAAGTTAATTTTTTTTAAACACTTTTTGGTTTTGACAACGAGTATTAATTTTAAATTAATTAATGAAACATATATGTTTTGAAATTGGTAATATAGAATTCATTTCTTAATTAATAATATAAAAATTATCATATGGTGATTTTTTGGCATTTTTCGTAAAACATTCAATTTTTGATGAATTGTGAAAACACCGCGTTATTGTTTAAAACTGAATTTTTATGTAAATATTTAATTATTTAATTTAAATTTATTTTAGGTCACAATAGATACATAATACCTATATATGTTGAATTTAATTCATGGGATTAATTTTATAATAAGTTTAAATATATAAAAATTTTATTGATCTTTTTACCGTCTTTTACCCACCTTCTAAGAGAATTTGATAATTTGCCTAAAACATAATTTTACCGCTTCTGAAAGTTGAATATAAAAATTAAAAGAGACACTTTTATCCAAATTATGTAAAATTTGGTACCATAAGATGAAAATAATTTTTTTTGAATTGTTACTTTTAACTTATATTTACCACGGTTCAAAGTAAATAGGATAATTAAGTGTAAAATTGATATTATAATTACCCTAATACATTTCCTAATTCTATTGGATAACTGTAATTCGACCAAAACCAACCTGAGGAATAAAATTTGATCCTTTAGGTTGACTTGGATTGGATTAGGGCATTTATTATTATTTAATTTAAAGAAGAGTTAAAAGTGTTAAATTCAAGTTTTCATAACTATAAAATTTTAATATAGGGTTATACATAAGATAAATTGTACTATAAATATTCATTAAAATGATAAATATTTTTACTAATTAATGGTAATTTATTTATAATTTTTAGACATTAAATAATATAATTTATTTACGACACAACGATGATACAGTAATTAACTTATTAATGAAAGATTATAATAATTAATATTATAAATATCCAAATAAATGTAATTAAAGACTTTTGATGAATTCCACCAATTCTATATTTTAGTAATACATTTTAGGGTTGATTAGAGAATTTTTTTCCAAGTGATATAGTTTTTCTGACATTCACAAAAACAAATTACCAAATAGTGTAAATATTGACATAATGTAATTTTTTAAACAAATACTATATTATTGGTTGATATAGTATTACTAAAAATCTACAGTTTAGACAAAATGTTTAAATAATATTATATATGTAATTAATTAACCACTTGAGGCTCTCTGGGTTGTTAATTGTATGTTTATTAACCATATAGTGTATGGATATAGGAAGACGCGGTAAAGGTTAAATTATTTAACTTAGATTTAAATCTATAAGATATGATTAAAATGTTAACCTAAACTTGCCTAAAAACAATTGGATGAAAGTACTGAGACCCATCCCCACATTAGCTTCTAAATAAATCGATTTAGAACCATTATAAACCGAATAAAATTTTATAATAAAATTGCATTTTATGTTTTTCCTAAGGTGCCCCTCACCCCTCTTATATAAGGGAACTTCTCCTTCTCTCAAATTAACACCTCCAAAGAAATTTTTCTCGGCCAAACCATACTCAAATATCCTCCCATCATCCCTTAATTCAACTTATAGGCCTAAATTTTGTCATAAAGACAACCTTAAGTGCTCTTTTGATCAACACAATAGGAAACACCCAAAGTAGAGGTAATAATTTCACCACCCACTTTTGGGTTCTTTTCTTCTTCCACTTCATCATTCTTTGTTGTTTCCATAATAAAGTAATAACTCAAGTAACTTCTACATACTATGATTTTATTATAAATATTATACAACCATATTTGTTATTTTATGCAACCTATAAATGATATAGTCACCATACGTGCGTATGTACGGCTTAACGTATCCACGTCGTGGTGTAGTTGTTATTCAATACATTATTATTTTGATTGGTAAAATAATGATCCATAATTATTTTAAATAATAAATATAACATGATAATGATTCTTTATATATTAAATACCATCCAATTATATATGATTTTAATATCAAAAGAATGGTATTGTCGCTCGTGCATACGTACGGATTACTGTCTCCATGACGCGATGAGATTCATTTCCAAGTTCACCATTGAACGATGATTATTAAAATATATATTACTAATAAGTATGTAATATATGAAATAATAATGCTACAATATTTATATATATATATCTACTTACATGCAACTCATTCACTTACTTCCGTTCAATACGATATGAAAACAGAAATAGCGTTTATGCGTACGTACGCCCTACCGTCTTCATAAATGGTGTTTTCCATTTCATATATCTATCTATTATACATATTTATATTATAAATATATATTATACATAAATCATTTTTATATTTTGGAAGTATTTAAATCATTATCTAAATGATACGATCAAGAATAACATGTTAAAAAACCTACGAAAAATAAAGCGATTGTTACCTGAAATGTTACTTTAACATGGAAATATTTATTAAATGGATAGTATAAAGTCATAAATGAATCATGTATGGTATAATAAATATGAATATGGTTCTTTTATAATTTAATAACATACTGTTTTCATTATACATGAGGTTAAATAAGCCCTTGACCAATGAAAAAGTACAAGGTAAGGTTAAATTCAACAATCTCTTCATTATCCAAGGTTGATTATATATAATTATATACAGGGACCTCTTTATCATCCACATCCATGTTTCTTAAAAATGTATTTCAAAAAATTCTTAATATGGGTTAAAGTAATTTATAACCTTGTTTTTCTTTTTATAGAATGGTATGAAAGGAATCTTTCGGTCGTTTTCCAAACAGGGTACTTTACGAACTTTTCAAAAAAGTTACGGAATGAATTTTTTTTAACTTATATAGAAGGTGCGACTATTTTCAACCATTATATCATCATAGAAGCTACTATTATAATCTTATAAGAATATTTTCAATATAAATTTTTTCTTTATAATTAAGGGACTCGTAAATGATTTCAAAAGAGATAGATATATTTCTCTAAAATAGTTTTGATTTCATCTATATCAACATCCATTGATAAATTTGACAATTGTTTGAAGCTAATTTATCATGATTCAAATATTACATATTTTATTTAATTTTTTGTGACATTTCTTACTATGGATGATTTATTTTTATGCCATTCATGGTTTATGTATAATGTATTGACATTTCTTATGCTAATTTTAATACGAATGTTTATGATATATTTTATCCTTTTCTTAATATGAATGAACTGGACAAGTATGTTCCTAGTTGGGGACCGATAAAAGTAAGCCCTATGGGTTGGGGTTTGGTTACAGAAGACCCTCGGGTTTGGAGTCCAGTTACATAGGCTCTCCGGGTTGGAGCCCAGTTACACAGGCTCTCCGGGTTAGAGTTCGGTTACATAGGCTCTCCGAGTTGGAGTCTTGTTATAGAGGCTCTCCGGGTTGGGGTTAAATTATAGTTATCCCCTAGGTCCTGACACGAGTCAATGACATAGAATTTAAAGTATGGTACTATAAATTCCCTCATTATGAAATTAGTTATTACAAGTGATTATTCTATTAGTTGAATATCCATTTTCATGTTTATATGGTAATGTTCGATTTATTTTTTCCATATTATGTTCAGGTTTATCTTTAAAAGTCTATTGTTTTATTTACACATCTTGGCTCAAAAGTTTATAGCTTCTACAAAATTATTTACCCATACCTATAATCTGATCTCACCCCTTTCTTATGTTTTAATTTCCCAATATCCCAAGAAGTGTTTTATATTTCAGATGCATGGTTAAGCTAAGTGAAAAATGGAGTTCTCAAAGGATTATTTTTTTGGGTTGTATATTAGGAATTGTAATGTAATATTCCTGTATGTAATCTATTTTCCAAGACTACTAAACTGATTGGTCTTTCATGACTTGATTCCTTGTAATCATGCCAATGTATTAAAATAATTCACCGACTCTTGGAATCTAGGGTTGGGGTGTAACAGTTCGTATCAGAGGAAGTATAACAATAACCTTGGAAACAAGATTTAGAGAAACTCTGATTAGAGCACATTACCCTAAGATAGACTTTGTGGACTACTATAGATGAACATCCTATAATTTTGGTAATGCAAGGATTTTGTTTGTTTTCCAAGAAAATACATCCCAATCTTGATACGAGCAGGTAGAGGTAGCTCTGGCACAGATGTACCTAGGGGTAAAACCCAAAACACAGCTTTGAGATGGACTCGAATGGGAACTGGTACATGACAATGGGCCTTGAGACACTCTTGGTTATGAAACTCCCAGGGGATATTCTTATTGTAATTCTCATTTTATTTAAAAATAATTTTAACAGATTTATGAGTATATACCTCCTCAAAGAAAATATTTTTATGATTATGGATTATATCCATAAACAGTTCAATTTACATTAGATATTTTACAAGTTTGAAATTATTCATTGTGATTCATAAACTGACCATATGTATTCTATTGTATAGAAATTGTGCCTATTATAAGGAATAATAACTCCATCTATACATTTGATCCAATGAGTAAGAAGGATCATATCTTTCATGGCATTAAGCCAACATTTAGAAGGATAATAATCTCCCATATATTCTCATCATATGAATAAATAGTATCATTTGTTAATAAGATAAGTAAAGAATTATCTGAGTCCTATGTCTTTAAAGGGATGTGGGATATGAAAAGGTTGGTACAGAGAATGGTGGATAAAGGAAAGAGGGGAAAGAAGGATTTTTTCATATGAGATAACTGTGGAAAGAATCACCTTTCTAAATTGTTGAAGGAAATTGGAGTTTGTTATAAGTGTGGAGAAAAAGGACACCAAGTACATGATTTTAAGTGTAAGAAAAATGTTTCAAATGTAAAATTCTTCATCTTCAAGGCGTTGGTACACTACATGAATCAATGTCCCAGTAATTAGAGTATACAACAAATGATTCCATTAGATAATAATCAAGTTATGATACTACCTCATATGAAGAGGAATGACTAGTGTTCTTATGTTGTTATTAAAGAATTATTTCATTTGAGTGTTGTATCAATAATATGCTAGTTATATGAATTATAGAGATAAATAAGGATTATACATCATTACTATTTTATTGAGGATTTGCGATTATATGATTCTAATAAAAGTGTCTTAAGAGTAAGCTACACTTTTTGGAAAATACATGGTTGAAGGAAAGGTGATCCTTAATATGGTCATGTTAATGAGGTATTGATTTTTTGAATAAGAGATGGTTGATTTGGATAAATTATATTGGATATTTTTGACTTCCTTGGAACTGATTAATAGTTTGTTTATTTAATAATTCTTGGAATATTATATTTTTTGGTTATAAGGACTATATCCAGTATTCTATATAGAAGATGAGAGCTAGAATGTAATCAGTGTAGTTTTATGGTAATTTACGGTGTTACCTTGTTTTAAAAGAATTCATGATGAAGGGGTTCACAAATTATTATGTGGAAAAAATGATATTCATTGTGTTTATCTTCATTATATATTTTGGACTGTGAGTTTAGATAGAGGTATTTTGGATAAGTCTAAAGGTTGGAATGGATTAAGTTTGAAATTGTATACTATTATTAATGTTATTTTTGGATTGTTATAATAAAGAAAACCCAAAGGTCGGGCAACAACTAGTCGCATTTGGTAAGGCCACGAGACATGAACCTCCAACCGAAGGGCAACAAGGGTGAATTACCTACAACTGGCCTACGTGATGTCCTGGATTGTATATTGTAGTTTCGTTTTTAAAAGGTCAGATAAGTGAAATATAAATTCTTTATTTTAGGAACCCTAAACGATTAGGATAAATTTTTTATTTTAAAATCTTTTGGAGTGAAAGACGAGTTGGTGGAAGGAATTAGTTGAATTATTAAACTCTACTTGTCAAGTGTATATATATATATCCTCTTATTCATTGGAAAATTTAATTCTTAAACAATATGGAAGGGATATTAAAACAAAAAATGTGTTATCCTAATAACTTATGTTTTTTTTTTGAACTGATGAATTTTTAATTCTTCATAGATTGATGGATTTGAGGCCCTCAATATTACACTTGTTTTTGATTGATGACCTCAATAACTCCCTATAAATATTTAATTTTTCTTCCAATTATATTTCTCTAATTTCCACCACTATTCTCCTAATCAAGATCATAATTTTTTGGGGCCCCTTTCGTTTCACTTTCCCTCTTATTAAGACTAAATTTTATTAACCCAATTTCCAATGTGGGTTTTCCACGAAGGTATTTTCTATTTAAAAGCTTTTATTTTAAATGAACTATTTTAAATTGTGAGGATGCAATTTATTGAATTAGGGAAGAATGTAACAACACAAGATTTCATAGTACATTATTTCTTCAATGTAATTCAATAACTTGCAGTACACGCAACACCAAGTTCAAGCGCACCATGACATACCAAACTAGTCGTTCAAAAGAGGTTATGAATAGTATTAACTGAATTTTGAACTTTATATAATACTTAAAATTTTAGAATCCATATTATGTGTTTCATAGAAAAAATTTAATAACAATTTCATTTTTTTCTGATAAAACAAGTATTTTTCAAAAAATGCAATTTTACGACCTTTTAATGGTGAACCCTTTTAAAATCCAATAATTGAAACTTTTATATATTAAATTTTTCAAAATAAACTTCTTCTGTATAATCTGGATATAAAAACTTAGTTTCAATAAATTTTTGGTATTTTTCAGATAACTTTCATATTTGGGTGAATAGTGAAAAATAATATATTTTAACTGAAAAAAACTTTTTTATTCAAAATAATTTATAGTGTACAATTATACATTTTAATGGTTTGAAGTAAAATTAGAATATATTTTTACCATTTTATCCAATGTCTGTCATTTGAAATAATTTAACTTTGAAATTGCACATAAACAAGTGGCAATCTTTTGATAATAATTATTTCTCAAAAATACGCTTTTTGATTTTGAAAACGGGAATTAATATTAAATTAATTAATGCAAAATATATGTTTTTAAATTGGTAAAATATAATTTATTTTTGAATTCAGAATATCAAAATTATGTTAGGGTGAAATTTTGGTATTTTTCGGAAAACATTCAATTTTTGATGAATAGTGAAAACACTACGTTATTGTTTTAAACCGGATTTTTGTTTAAATAATTAATTATTTGATTTAAATTTATTTTAGGTAAAAATAGATACATAATACATATATATTATTTATTTAATTCATTGGATTAATTTTATAAAAAGTTTATATATATAAAATTTTATTGAACTTTTTAACGACTTTTACCCACCTTCTAGGAGCATTTAAAAATTTGCGTAAAACATAATTTAACTACATCTATGAGTTGAATTTCCAAAATCATATAGACATGGTTAACCTCAGTACGTAAAATTTTGTTTAATAAGATGAAAATAATTTTCAGTAAATAGTAACATTTGCCTTTTATTTACCACGGTTAAAAGTAAATATTGTAATTAAGGGTAGAAATTATATTATAATTACCCTAACACATGTTATAATTCTATTGGATAAGTGTAATTCGACCAAAAACAACCATAGGAATAAAATTTGATCCTTTAGGTCCACTTGGATTAGATTAAGACTTCGATTAATATTTAATTTAAGAAGAGTCAAAATTGATAAATTCAAATTTTCATTACAAAAACATTTTAATATAGGGTTATACATAAGATAAATTCGAATATAAATATTAAATAGAAATATAAACAGATTTCCTACATATTTTTATTATATATATAATTTTTAGACATTAAAAAATTTAATTTATTTATGACACAATGATGATTCATTAATTACCTTATTAATTGAAGATTTAAATAATTGATATTATAAATATACAAATAAATGAAATTTGAGTCTTTTGATGAATTACACTTATTTTTATTGTCAATAAGACATGTTAAGGTTGATTAGATAGTTTTTATTTCGATGTGATACGGTTTTTATGACTTTCAAAAAAACAAAATACCAAATACTGTCAAAATTGACATAAATTAATTGTTAAAACAAATACTATATTATTGGTTGATATAATATACCTAAAAATATAATGTTCATCCAAACGGCTTAAATAATATTATTTATGTCATTAATGAACCAATTTATGTTCCCTTGGATGATTATTGTATTTTTATTAACCATATAGTGTAAGAATACAAGAAGACACGGTAAAAGATAAATTATGTAACTTAGGGTTAAATCTAAAAGATAAGGTTATAATGGTAACATAAACTTGTCTAAAACCTATTTGTTGAAATTATTTAGACCCGGACTCACTTTAGATTCTAAATAAATCAATTTGGTGCCATTAAAAACAAAATATTATTTTATAATTAAATCATATTTTAATTTTTTCCTAAGGTACCCCCCACCCATCTTATAAAAGGGAACTTCCCCTTATCTCAATTTCACACCTCCAAAGCCATTTGTCTTGGCCAAACCATGCCCAAATATCCTCCCAACTTCCCTCAATTTAACCTTGAGGCCTTTCAATGGTCATAAATCCTCCCTATGGAGCCCTTTTTATCATCTCAAAATGAAACACATGAAAAAGAAGTAATAATTTCACCACCCTCTTTCAAGTTCTTTTCTTCTTCCACTTCTTCATTATTTGTTGTTTCCATAATTAAGTAATAACTCTAGTAACTTATAGAAACTGTGATTTTATTATAAATATGGTTCAACAATATTATTTATTCTCTCCATCCTACAAATGAAAAAGACACCATATGTGTGTATGTACGGCTTACCGTCTCCACATCGTGGTGTAGTTGTTATTCAATACATTATTATTTGGATGGGTATAATAATGATGTATAATTGATTTAAATAATAAATATAACATTATAATGATTCTGTATATATGATATACCATCCAATTATATATTATTTTAACATCAAATGAATGATATTGTCACTCATGCGTACGTACGGATTACAGTCTCCACGGCCCGATGAGATTAGTTTATGCATTCACTGTTCAACGATGATTATAAAAATATATATTATTAATAAGTATGTAATATATGACATAATAATGATACTGGATATATATATGTGTGTGTGTGTGTGTGTGTTTACATTCATCTCATTCACTAACTTCCATTCAATACAATATGAAAACAGAAACAGCGTTTATGCGTACGTACGACCTACCGTATCCATAAACAGTGTTTTCCATTTCATATATCTTTTTAGTATACATATTTATATTCAAAATATATATTATATATAAATATTTTCTCTATGTTGGAAGTATTTAAATCATGATCTAAATGATATGATCAAGAATAACATGTTAAAATACGTACGAAAAAGAAAGCAATTATTACCGGAAATGTTAATTTAACATGGAAAACATTATTAAATGGGTAGTATAAAGTCATAAATGAATCATATATGATAAAATAAATATGAATATGGTTCTTTTATAATTTAATATCATACTTTTTTTATTATAGACGAGGTTAAATATACCCTCGAATAAAGGAAAAGTATAAGTTAAGGGTCAATTCTACAATCTCATCATTATCTAAGGTTGTTTATATGTAATTATATACTGGGATATCTTTATCATCCAAATACATGTTTCTAAAAAATGTATTTCAAAACATTTTTACTATGGGTTATAGTCATTTATACCCTTGTTTTAAATTTATTAAATGGTATGAAAGGAATCTTTCTGTCATTTTCCAAACAAGGTACTTTATGACCATTTCGACAAAGTTAAGGAAAGAATGTTTGTTTAACTTATACGGTGGGTGCTGTTATTTTCCACCATTATAACATCATATAAGCTTCCCTTAAAATATTTTAATAATATTTTCAAAATAAACGTTTTCTTTATAATTATGTTACTCTTAAATGATCTCAAAATAGAAAAATATATTTCTCTCGAATAGTTTTGATTTCATCTATTTCAACATCCTTTGATAAATTTTACACTTGTTTGATGTTGATTTATTATGAGAAAAATCTTCCATATTGTATTTAAGGTTTTGTGATATGTTTGACTATGGATGAAATATTTTTATTCCATTAATAGTTTATGGTTAAATTATTAACATTTTGTATGCTTGTTTTAATAAGAATGTTTATGTAATATTTCTACCTTTTATTAAGATGAATGTATTAGACTAGTATGTTTCGAGTTGGGGACCAGTAAAAGTAAGCCCACTAGGTTGGGGTCTGGTTATAGCAGACCCTCTGGGTTGGAGTCTGGTTGAAGAGGCACTCTGGGTTGGAGTCTGGTTACAGAGGCTCTCCGGGTTGGAGTTCGGTTATAGAGGCTATCTGGGTTGGAGTCCAGTTACAGAGGCTCTCCGAGTTGGTGTCCTATTATAGTTTTCCCCTAGGTCCTGGAACGAGGCCTTGACATAGAAATTAATGTATGGTACATTTAATTCCTTCATTATGAAATTAGTTATTACATGTGATTATTCTACTAATAGAAAATCAAGGTACATGTTTATATGGTAATGTTTGATTTATTGGTGCCATATTATGTTCACGTTTATTTTTAAAAGGATATTGTTTTATTAACACATATTGCCTCAAATGTTTATAGCTTCTACTAGATTATTTACCCATACTGAGCATCTGATCTCACCCCTTTCTTATGTTTTATTTTCCAAGGATCCCAAGAAGTGTTTTCTGTTTGACATGCAGGGTTATGCTAAGGGAACTATTTCATTCTCAAAGTATTTGTTTTGTGTTGTATGTTAGAAATTTTAATGTAACATTCATGTATATAATGTATATTCCAACAATTCTAAACTAATCGGTATTTGGGGACTTCATTCCTTGTAATCATGAAAATTTATTAAAATAATGAACCAACTATGGGTATCTAGGGTCGGGGCATTACAATTACTATAGGTTTTCAAAACAAAATTGTAATAATAAAATTTAATTAAAAAAATCATTATGTTTTAATTAAACTGGGGATGAATTTGAAGCCACATACCATACAATTGATAGAAAAAATAAAGAAATCCTCTTAAAACATCAAGATCTTATCACCAATCCCATTACACTCATAGGATTCAAAAATATAGTCTAAATATTGACATATAAATATATATATATCCATAAAAAATAGAAATATTGTTTTTAGGGAGAATGAAAACTATATATATGATGAAGAAAGGAAAAATGGGTAAATAATGATGCATCTGGATATCCAACACAATTTGATTCCCCTAATAATCAATTCTAGATAAATGGATATCGTCTATAGAGACTTGGGGGAAAAAGGAATTTGATATTTTGAACTATTATGTTACTAAAGGAGGCATCCTATGTAAATTCAGACTATATCTATAAATTTTAGTGGTTCAACTATATGTTGCATATCCAGGACACAGAGTTTCAAAAAACATGTTCCAACCATGAACTAGTACAACCTTAATTCCACCCATTTCATGGTTGACACACATGATTAGACAAATCATATACCATCCATTATTTTCCCTCTTATTCTGTAAAAAGGAAATCACCAAGAGACTAGCATGGTATAGAAAATTATTCATTAATTGTGAACTATCATAGAAAATATTTTCTCCACTTTGACGGTTTCTTAGTTATAGTGTGAGGTTTATAATAATCAGGCATAAACTGTGGACCACCTTAAAATCGTCCAAAACCAGAAAAATTCCCACATAACACTACAATACTTAACATATACATTTTAAAAGCCTAAAATTCCTAATAAAATGATCATTTACCTAAAACATGTGTTGTAATAGATGCACATCTCATTATAGAAAACAATCTATATATTGAAAGTTTTAAAATATCATATAATCTAATATCCATTATTTTTAATATCATCCATAACCATAAATATAAATCTCAATGAAATATCCTTGATCATATAATTTAATGAAATCAAAATACTTTTAAGGTATTTCACATTCCAAATGTAAATTATTAATTAAATGATATTTAGAAAAGGTCGGTAAAAATATTGATTATTTAATCATCATAATATCATATAATTTCATTGAAATGTAAATAAATAGACATAAATTGTTTTATTCATACATATGGAGACATAAAAACTTTTATATGATGAATGGTACCATAGGGTGACAATTTCTTATTATATCATTAAAAAAATTAAATCAAAACGTAACCTCTAATATGTCACCTTTAATGTCATAATCAATTATTTTTATCATACATTATTGTGTATATTCCTTTGCTAACTGTCATGTATTCTCACAGGAATAATCATTTGTAATTAGGGATTAGATTAATAAAACCAAAACCATTTAACTTGGTCATCTCAATCATATAAAACATCCCTTATCATCAATTTTTGTACATTTTGAAGTCATCAGTATTGAATTATTCATTATATAATTAGTAAATTAATTGTATATACTATAGGGTTAATCCCCCTAATATTAGTATGTGACAATGATTCAACCCTCTCCATTTATCTTGATAAATTTAAGGATAATATTATTTTCTTGTTTAAAAAATAAATATTAATGATAATTAATAAGGATTTATCATCATTACAATATCAACATTTTATGTTTCTTTTCTCTAAAAATTTTTTTTATTGATTTCCAAACATAATGGGATAAATTAGGTTTTGAATCTCAGGATAAGTGTTCCCCTTATTTTTATTAGTAAATTTTCCATACATCATGAATGTATATTTATAATTTATTTATAATATTTAATTTCATATCTATATTATTTTTTATAATATTCTAGATGTGATTCATGTTTTTTATAAAATTAATATAGTTAAATAACATATAAAAATCATCAAAATATACAGTATACTTCACAACTATCCTGTGTTAAGACATTGAACACTCCTAACCAAAATTCTATTTCAATTTCCCGAGATTGATTTAAAAAAACTATTCTCTAAGGAAAATTTATTTTATTCAGTTATTTTTCAAGAAAAAATACGTTTTGAATCTCAAAAATATTATATGCAACTATATAAATTAATTCTATGATTTTGAAAACTATATCTTCATTACAACCTAGGTGAATAGTAATTTAATCTATCCCAAAGTCGAAATTATAATTAATTATTATTTATGTCTTCTAATAAAAAATATAATAAAATAAAATTTTTATTTAAATGTTTTCATTATCATAATTATTATATGATGCTATATAGTATCAACCAATCAGTATTTCAATATATAGAAATGATCCCCAGATCTTATAACTTGTGTGGTATGTTTATTAGTACCAATGATAATATTAATATATATTTTTTCCCAAATAACTATCATATCATAAGATCTATAAATGGTATTATAAATATGTCCTACTCTATTTAGTTATCATCATAGAAAAACTGATATGACATGTTATGAAAAAAATTATCATATGGAGAAATAATTCAGTAATCTCTAACTCCTCATCCAATTTTCATCTTAAAAAATTTCTTAATATTATTAATTATGAACCTATGAAATGATTATAATCCAAAAAAAATATGTACATTTCATAATTAAACATATCAATAATCCTCCAAAAAATATGAAATAATTCAATATTTTCACATACAAAACATGTGAATACCATCATCATATATTCTATTAAATCTAAAATTTACAAATAACCATAATGAAATCCTTATACATGTCTCATTATAATCAAAACAAATATTATTTCAAATTTTCATTTAATACAAAAATATTTATACTCCATAAATGATATCACAAGAAACTTTTTCAAAAAATCATTAATCAATTCTGTAGAATTCAATACTGTCTAATTACTTCTATCCAATTCAATCATATCTTTATCCTGAAATCATTATCTCAATAGACACATTAAATTATTTCACATTTCTAGTCCATAATAATCGTCCAACAAATTTGAAATGTTATTTAATGAAAATCATATACAGAAAAAGACTTATATATTTCATGATTCATATACCATAATCTTATAATTCCAATACATAAATACTTCAATAATCCCATGACATTATCAATCCGTTAACATGGATTCTCCATCTTATTTCCTTTATAATTTCATCCTTTAACATGTCAATTGATGTCTCTTCATCATCACTATTATTCATAAAACCTTGATGATTAGTTTTTGGAGCCATCAATTTATGACATTGATTTTCATAATCCCCACAATTTCAACAATTAATGAATTCAAAAGTAGATGATAACTTCAGGATACCATTATTATCATCAACTTCTTTAGCCATTCTTTTCATTCTACCACTGTAGTTACTTTCCATGTGTTTTTATTTTTTATAGTCAATGAATATTTATTTTTCTAAAAGACATCCACTTGTTTGTTTCTTTAAACATTCACAATATATAAGAAAATGATTCTTTATTCTTCCATAATATCGACTACCCAAACTCTCAGTGTGTAATGACCTAAACATTCATTAATGAAAATTCTTCTTTATCAAATTAAATTTTTTATCATGTAAAATAGTTATATAACATATGAACTTATTTAGATTTATGTTTTTGGATTTTGAAATACCATTATGAATTCTGAACATTTCTAATATATCTGTTAAATAGTGATCACATGATTAGTATAAATCTAAGGCATTAACAACTCCAATTTACTCAGGAAAAGGAAGAGATAACCTCATCACTTAGAATTTCTCCATACAAAGCCCATTTTTGGGAGCTCATAAATGGTGGTGGCATCATTGGGCTTCGCTCTTGACCAAGCCCAAGCCGAGATTCAACACATTAAGCTTAAAGAGAACCTCTTATGGAAGAAGTTGAAGTCGATATAGATTACCACCCAAGCAATGTGATCTAAGAAACCCAAATAGTTTGTCACCACTTAAAACCTTCCCCATCGGTCTTATATAGGTTTTATAAAGGTTTATGTAATGATACTGTAGTACTATGATTATGTACCTTATTCTAGAATAGAGAAAATACTTTCATTTTATTATTATTACGTTGAAAATAGTTTTTTAAATCAAAAATTACATTTTTAGTTAATTAAGAAAACTATTTTGATGAATTAAAGGATTTTTGAATTAAATAATTTTTGAATTAATTATTATTACTAAAATATTTCTTACATAATTTAAATTACCATATATTTATTATGAATACTATTATGATTTTCTTGAGGTTTTATAATCTATTTTTGTCAAAGCCCATGAATATTCGATAAATACTGGTTTTTATTTTAAATGTAAAAATTCATATATTGATAAAATTATTTAGATAAAATAAATATTATTTTTGTAATCAAGATTTCATAATTATACAATGGTGAATTTTTCATAATTTTCTGAGACAGTAGAATTTTTGGGTAAAATTTTAATACAGTTTAAATATACAATGTGTTTTTTAAAATCATAATGAGACAATATTTATGAAATAAAATAATATTAAAATTATTTTCGAAAAATATATGTTTTACCACTAAAATAATGTTATTTTAGGTTTGTTGGATTCATTTTACAATTCGTTAGTGGACCCTTCAAGTCATATTAAACAAATTAAAATTTTAAATTGGTTTCCCTGAGAGTGTGTCTCACCTCCACAAAATCAACCCTATTATTTTAAGAATATCAGACATTGTCCTTATAAAATAATGTTTTCCACTCCCCTTTGTAAAAAACATGGGAAAAAACCAAGGGTTGGTTTGTGGTTTTGATTGGTTTAATGTGTGGTGTCCCAAACCTAAATAATAAAGAATTCTCTCATGCTTCCTCCATAAACCCACTCATGTTCCCACTTTCTCTTCCTTAAAATCCTCTAGAGTTAATTCTGCCTCTTCCCTACTCTCTCTGGAATCCTCCAAAGGCACCTTAACCTCCTAATAAGCATCTTTTATGCCCCTCCTAATCCTTTGGGATCACACTTCCAAGAAAGGGATTCCTTCCTTACTCATTTTATCCATGTTTTTTAATATTGTAATGCCCTTTTATTTTCAATTATTAATGTCAGGTGTATGATTTTTCACCTCAACCATAAATAAATATTTATGTTTTAATGATGAGATAATTATTTATCTCTCATTAATGCCTCCCATGTACACTCGTTACCATGCCAAAATTCGATAAGTAATATCTCTCTTCTCATTTACAGTCAAGAAATTATTTTGTATTAGGAATCTAAATTCCATTACATTTTTTGAGACAAGTATATATATAAAACCCTTAATTTTCATTCCATGTACATGTATTGAGACACCACTTTTCCTCTCATCAATAATTTTTATGAATCCTAATGTGACGTTGTAATGCTATCAAAATTACACCACGATTTTCCAAGGAAAATTCATTGTATCGGGAATACCATGCCCATTTCTCTATGAAGGGTATTCACCTTTATGAACATTTAATTATAGATTATAGAGTTTCATATATGAATTATACATTCTTTATAATGGTGTAAAGGATGATCTTAAATGATTCTATATTGAACGATCCATGTTGCACACTTATTCGTGAAATGAAATGTTTATGAAGGGTGAGCCCTGATACACTCCAACACATTGGGTAAAGATGATTAACATGATACATCAATTTAAATGAGGGTTTAATCATTAAAATTCAAGTCTAATGAGGGTTTCATCTTGATTCTTATGAAATTACCATTGGCTCTTGCTAATAATAGGTTAATTGTTGTTGCCACATTTAATAGTTGTTATAATCATGCATTATCATACCTTTATGTTCATGTTTTTATGCTCTATTGATATGACTATTGACTAACATGTCTTGTATTCTTCAAGTTATTATTTATTTAATCCCTTACTAGTTTTTATTTCTCAACCTTTTCTTAAGTGTTTCCTCAGGTTATCCCATGCAATGGTAAGTACGAGAGAATATAGTGGTCATGTAAAAGAATTTTTTGATAATGATGCCGTGTTTCATGTTTTAAGATGTTATTTAATGTTCTTAATACCCAATAAACTAGGCAACTTGATCTTCTGTGTTGTATCAAGTTAATATTTTATGTATGAAATCACAATTAATTGTGTAATAAAGATCATGGTTTTTATAGTTGGTATCAAATATTAGGTTTAGTTATTTTTTGGATTAGGATTAGAAAACCCTAGTGAAAGCCCTTGGGATAAGACTAAGTATAATAAAAAAATCCCTATGTATTGGGGAGTATTGAGTAAGTGGTGTATCAAGAAAATACATCCCTGCCAGGATATGATCAGGTAGAGGCAGCTCTGACACAGATATGCCTAGGAATGAAAACACTGACCAGGTGTTTCAGGCTTGACCTAGGGTATCCTGGTACATGAAAAGGGTCCTTATTGCACTTTTGGTTACTACACTCCCATGGGATATGCTTTGGAAAATTCACAAGATTAGTATGAACCATTGTTAAGTAAATAAAAAAATTCCCCTTAGAATATATGTTGGATAGTAGATCATATATAACATAGAATGAAGTCTATAGAATCATATGTTAAGGAAATAAGAGTTATTTATAAGTCATATATTTTTGTCCTTAGATTTCCCTTTGTGAGTTAACCTTATCTTTTCTTTTATTCCATCCAATGGCCGGTAATTAAAGGACTCGGGCTAACAACTGATGTGAAGATCTAGGTGATTATTGTTCTAATGAGATGCCCAATCTAATTGGAGCGAGAATCACGAAATTTTTCATGATACTCTCTGAGTGAACTCAATAATTTTATAGAAACAAGGGTCTAGAGGAATTTTCATCGCCCAAGAAAGAACAAGTCACAATTGAGAGCTTCATGAGACAAAGGCCTCTTATTTTTAATGGATCATCTGATCCCGCAATGGCCGAACAAATTATCCACACCATTGAAATGATCTTCTCCATCCTTAAATGTTCTAAACAAGAGAAGGTAATTCTTGATTCCTTTTGTATGGCAGGTGAATCCAATCAATGTTGGTCATTGATCAAATATACTAATCCTGAGGGGGAGATTGAGGTGTTGGAATGGACGAATTTCAGGAAAATGTTTTTCAACAGATATTTTCCTCACACCCTCTAACATAAGATGGAAATGGACTTCCTTTCCCTCAATCAAAAAATACAACGAATTCATCAGAGCATATGAGGAAATATTTACAATTATTTCATGATAAACCTCTTACATTTTGGTTACCCCTGAATGCATGTTTGACTGCTTCATTGGAGGGATGAAGCCTAGCCTACAGAAATCCATAGCGATCCGTGACTTGAAAAGCTTTGAGGAATTTTTCCATTGTGACCTCAAAGTCGAAATGTAGATTGAAGAATCTTACGGGTATCATGGGGATATGAAACATAATGTGGACTTAAAATCTATCTGTCTGATGGATAAATCCAATGGTGCTATGAAAACCCAACACCCCACTTTACAATGAATCGGAATAAAGATCCCATGAAATTTCTTGAAGGTGTTGGGGAAATTCTTTAGGTGTGGAAGATAAGGGATCCTATCCACCAACTTCTATCAAGAGAAACCCATGGCTATGAACAATTTTTGGAACACTTCATTCAACCCTCAATGCGTTTTTCATTACATCAACTACAATGAATGAGGGATCCTTGCAAATTAATTCCCTAATCCGAGGGTTTTCAGAGGCAACCAATAACCTCCAAGAAACAAGGATGATATTTTTCCATCAGTATTACCGAAGTGAACCCTGACAATGAAGTGGTTGTAGGTATTCTATTTATTCATTCATGAATAGAGAACATACTTTTTTATTCTAGTTCTACGCATCCTTTTATATCCTGAATTTTTAGAAGAAAAATCCCAACACCACCTAAAATCATGGAATAGATATTTTGGTGATAACAAAAAATGGGGAAATCATTGAATCCCATGAATATAACTCCTCCTTGGTCACAATTTGTGGATTAAACTTCCCAAAAAACCTCTTCATACTCCCTCTTGTGTAATTTTAAGCAATTCTCATCAATGATTAGATTTCATTATATAGATCCAACATAAATATCTGTGAGAGGGAAATCACTCTCCGCATGGAGAATCAACCCCTGATTCTATTCAAGTGCAATGAGGAAGATTTATCTTACATAGAACCATAATCTCAAGAATGGATATTTCATCCCTATGAAAACCCATATCTAGCTCAAATGATTGTGTATAAGAAAGAAACCATCTTTTAAGACATGCCAATTGTGAGGGAATTCACTGAAGTGTTTCTCAAAATATTGTATAGACTTCATCATAGAAGAGATGTGGAATTCTAAATTGACCTTATAACTGGGGCGTTACCAGAATCCAAGACTTAGTATAGAATGGCAGTTGTGAGCTTGATGATATGAAGAAAAAACTATAGGAGAATTTGTATAAAGGTTTTATACAACCAAGTGCTTCACCATGGGGTGAACCAGTCCACTTTGTCACGAAGAAGGATGAATCAAGGAACCTTTTCATTGATTATCATGAGCTCAAAAAAATCATTATAAAGAATAAGAATCCTTTCCCCCTAATTGATGACACGTTTGATCAGCTACATGGAGAAAAATATGTCTCCAAGGTAGAAAAGCGGTTTGGATATTACCATGTACGGGAGAGGAAGAAGGATATCACTAAGACAGATTTTTTGTACAAGGTATTGGCACTATGAATTCATATTACATCCTTTCGGACTCACTAATGCTCCAGAAATCTCCATGGACATTATTAATAGTTTCTTTAGACATTACCAGATCAATTTTGTGGTATTAATTATAGATGATATTCTAATATACTCCAAAACCAAGGAGGATCAGGAAGAGAATATAAGAAATGTATTAGAGACGCTGTGAAATGATAAGATCTATGAAATGTACATCGTGTGTGAGTTCTGGTTGAAGAAGCTCTCATTTATGGGAAATATCATCACAATCAATGGGATATCTTTGGATCCCTCCATAATAGCTGCAATTGAGGGATCACCGAGGCCAATATTGGTAAAGATATCCATAGCTTCCTGGGGTTAGCATGATATTATGGCCGATTTGTGAGAAATTTCTCACAATTTTCCATCCCGCATACTATGCTTACTCGGAATGGAGTACTATTTTCATGGAGTGCTGAATTTGAAGAGAGCTCCAAGGAGTTGAAAAGAAGGCTTATCAGTGCACCCATGCTCACTCTACCAACAACTGGAAAGTTTTTGTGGTATTTAGTGATGATTTGAAGAAGGGTATGGGCTGTGTGTTGTGGAAAAATGAAAAATTCATTGCATATGATTCAAGTGAATTGAAAGTTCACGAGAAAAACTATCCGACACATCATCTGGGGTTTGTTGTAGTGATTTTATCTTTAAAAATTTGGTGGAATTATCTCGTTGGGTATAAGTGTGAAGTTTATATAGACCACAAAATCCTCAAGTATATATTCACATTGAATGAATTGATCCTGCGTCAACAAAGATGGTTGTTGTCGTTCCAACAATGTGACTGTTCAATTCATTACCAGCCTATAAATGAGAACAAGGTGGGAGATTCTCTAAGTTGAAAGTACCTAGAAATTATATCAATGATGAGAACTAAAATGTATCCAATCATCATATATTTGATGAATATGGACATGGTAATCATAGAGAAGGGAACATCATCAATAATTCTACTAATGATTTCTGAACCGTTTGTTTTGGAAAGGTGAAAGGATGCTCAAAAGGAGGATGTATAGATTCAGAGAAAGGTGGAAACTATTAGAAATGGGAAATCCTCAGAGTTCGATGTCAATAAAGAAGGAATTGTGAGATTAGTGTAAAGTCTATTTGTTCCATCGAATCATTAGTTAATGATGCATCTTTTGGATGATTCACATAGTTAAAATTTCTACATTCACCCAGTAAACAAAAATATGTATCGATATCTCCAAGATAATTATTGGTGGGATAACATGATGAAGGATATCACTGAGTATACATCAATGTGCTTGGAATGATAGAAAGTGAAGGCTGAGAGGAAGAAGTCTAAGGGGATGATGCAACCATTACCCATACCTGCATAGAAATTAGAAAATATCACCTGAGAAATTATCACCAGATCCCAAAGACATCTAAAGGAAACAATGATATCTAGGATGTTGTGGATCTTCTTACAAATACTGCACAGTTCATTGCAATTCAAGAGAATTTATCACTGGATAAAATTGCACGGATATACATCAGAGACACAGTGAGGCTGCATGGAGTACCACTATTGATTATTTCCGATCAAGATCCAAGATTCACTTCTATGTTTTGGAAGAGTCTTCAACTTTCTCTTGATACTAAGAGAAACATTAGTACAGATTATCATTCTAAAATAGACTTCCATTCTAAGATGACTATACAAACACATGAGGAAGTGTTGAGAGAATACTCAATGGACTTATAAGGATGATGGGATCAATGTATTCCTCTTGTTGTGTTCTCATACAATAACATTTTCCACTCAGGCATCCAAATGGATCCTTAAGAAGCCCAATATGGGAAGAGGTGCAGAACACCATCATGCTGGGATGAAGTTATGGAGAGAAAACACCTAGGTTTGGAAATGGTCGAAGAAATGGTGGAGAATGTTTAGACCATCATGCATCACATTAAAGCATCTCAGATTCAACAAAAGAGCTATGATGATAATAATTGATGAGACCTAGAGTTTAATGTCAGAGAAATGTTATTCATTTGTATATCACCATAGAAGAGTCTTATGAGATTTGGGATGAAGGGAAGGCGTATTCCAAAGATCATCGGCCCTTTTGAGATCCTTGATCAAATTGGAGTCGTGGCCTATCGACTACCACTCCCACTGAACCTATCTCAATTATATGATGTCTTCCATGTATCACTCTCATGGAAGTACATACCTGAACCATCACATGTACGCAATCTAGAGGTGGTACCATTGTAGAACGACATATCTTATGAATGCAATCTAATGAAGATCTTTGTTCTAAGAGAAAAAAGGACTATGAAATAGAGAAATTACCCTCGTCAAGGTATTGTGGTGAAACCACATGTTTAATAAAGTGACCTGGGAATCAGAGGATGTGATGAAGTAGAGTTTCCCACATCTATTTTAGTGTCGGAAATGGATGTTTCTAGGGAGAAATTTCTTATGGGGGGAGGATTGTAATGATCCAACCTTTCATTAATGAAAATTCTTCTTGATTTATTAAAATGCATTATTATGTTAAATTTTTATATAACATATGCACTTATTTGGATTTATGTTTTTGGATTTTAAATTACCACTAAGAATTGTGATCGTTTCTAATATAGTCATTAAATAGTGATAACATGATTAGTATAAATATAGGGATTTATCAAATCGAATTTACTCAAACAAAGGAAGTGATGGACTCATCCTGTAGAATTACTCCATACAAAGCCAATTTGTCAGAGTTCAGAAAGGAGGTGTAGTCATTAGGCTTTTCTCATGACCAATACCAAGTAGATCTTCAACATGTTATGCTAAAATTGAACCGCCTACGAGAGAAGTCGATGTTGATATAGATTTCCACCCGAGCGATGTTATCAGAGCCACCCCAAGAGTCTTTCACCATCACACAACTTACCCTTCTATCTTAATAGGGTTTCATAAGGGTTTTTATAATTCTACCCTTGTAATATGATTATGTAAACCATTTTGGTATAGAGAATATACTTTTATATTATTATTGTTACTATGTAAATAGTTATTAAAGCAAAAATAGCATTTTTAGTTAATTGAGAAGTATTTTTGATGAATTAATGGGTTTTTTAATTAAATAATATTTTTATTAAATATTTTTTCTAAATTACTTTTTATATAATTTAAATTTCCATATAATTATTATTAATATGTTTGGATTTTTTATTATGTTTTGATTGCTATTTTATGTCAAAACACATGAATTTTCAATAAATTTTAGTTTTTATTTTAAACGTAAAAATTCACATATTTTAAAAATTATTTAGATAAAAGTTTTATTATTATTGGAATCAAGACATCCAAATTATCCCATTGTGAATATTATCAAAATTTTCTGAGCCTGTGGAATGTTTTAGTAAAAATTAAATATCATTTAAATATATAATGTGTTTTATGACATCATAATTACACAGTAGTGTTGTAATTAAATAAAATAAACATTTTGAATGGCCTATGTATATTTTACAATTAAAATAATGTGATTTTTGGTTTATTTTTTTTATTTTACAATGCTTTAGTTGACCCTCCATGTTTTGTAAAAAAAATTCTTTTTAAATTGATTTCCTTGAGAGTGTCACTCTACTCCACATAAGCAACCACATTATTTTAAGAAGTTAGTCCTTTTCCATATAAAATAATGTTTCCACTCCCATTTGAAATAAACCGTGTTAAAAAAACATGGGTTTGTTTGTGGTTTTCAATAGTTTAATGTGTGGTTTCCGAAACCTAAATAATAAATAATTCCCTCTCCTTTCCTATATAAACCCACCCACGCTCCCACTTCCTCTTCACTAAAATCCTTTGTATTTATTCCAAAATCTTCCCTAATCTCTCTATAATCCTCTCAAGTCACCCCAACAACCCATGATGCCTCTATCTAGCCCCTCCCAAGCAATTGGGATCACACTTCCATGTAAGTGATTCCTTCCTTTCTCCTTTTATCCATGTTTATTAATATTATTGTTCCATTTAATTTTCAATTATGAATGTTGAGGTATGATTTGACACCTCTCCCCTACTTCCCTATTAATTTTTTAATGATTATAGACCATTTTGTCTCTCATTAATTCCTCCCATGTACACTTGTTACCATGCCGAAATTCTATAAGGAATTTCTCTATAGTCATTTACATTTAAGAACTGTTTTTGTTTTATGAATCTAAATTCAATAAAAAATTTGGAACCTATATCTGTATGACCCACTTATATTCCATTTCATGTAAATATGATGAGAAACCACTTTATCTCTTATAATCCATTTATATAAATCCTTATGTCACACCATTATTCTTCCGAAATTACACCGTGATTTTCTAAGACAAAGTCATTGTATCATGAATACCATTCCAATTTCTCAATAAAGTGTATTCAACTTTATGTACATTTACTTATTGATTATATATTTCAATGTAGGAATTCCAGATTCATTAATCCTGTAGTAAATGATGATATTTAATGACTCCATGTTGAAGGATCCATGTGGCACACTTATGCATGAAATGAAATGTTTAAGAAGGGTGTGTCGTGATAGCACTCCAATGCGTTGGATAAATATTAGTATCATGATACCAAATGTTCAATGAGGGTATAATCATGTTAATTAAAGTGAAATTAGGGTTTACTCGTGCCCTATGTGAAATGTATCATGACTAATTGTAATAACATGTTATGCATTGTTTCCATGTTTCTAAGTTGTGATAATCATGCATTATCATGCCTTTATAATCATGTTTCTTTTAAGCATCATTGACATGCCTATTTCTAACATATATTATATTATTCATGGTTTACCATGTAAACCTGGACATTATATCTCTCCCTTTTCTTATGCATGTCCTCATGTTATCCCATGGAATGCTAAGTACGAGGGAATATAGTGTTCATGTAAAGGACGTTTTCCATAAAGATGTAGTGTTTCATGTTTTAAGTCATTATGTAATGTTCCATATCAACAAAGAAACAAGACATCTATATCACCCATTTTGTGTCAAGTGAAGAGTTTATGTAATAAATCATTTTTAATTGTGAAATATAGTGCAGGGTTGTTATACAGTAAATTGTTTCATTCCCTTAATTGTTTATTTTTGGAGTGGGTTAAGCTCAGTTTTTTAATCATGTACTTCGAAAACTAATGAGGAAAAGTTATAACATACTTCACTACATTAATATTTCTATTCAGATGTTCATCATCGATGTTTTTCCATATTCATTGTATTGTAATTCATTCAATTTCTAAAAAAAATTGAAAAGCACAGTGGGGGACACAATAATCATTGTATAAAACCACATAATGACGAATGTTTTTTAGTATTTTTAAATCATGACACCTTCTTATTTAATCAATGACCTCCTATGTTAATACTATATTTTTCGTAGTCATCTTCTATTAAATTATTATATTATAGTTTCTAAATAGTTTGTGAATTTACAGTGAATATCCCATTATAATTTCAAACTAAGATTGCCTCATTTCCATTTATCTTGCACATGTTCATTTTCGAATCCCTAGAAACCTAGTTTTTATATGTTGTTACCCCTTAATACATTTGTTCTAGATCCACATCATCTTTTTGTTTATTTATACACATTTAATTTCATGGAAACCACTCACTTCATATTTTACCTAAATTCATTGACATTTTTATATAATTTGACTCATCCTTAGGCATATCCTTAAAAATATCTCTAAAAATCCATTGAAATAAACCTATGAATCTCAATAAAAATTCCGCCTTCCAGTTTCTATGGATTATCTAAAAAATTCCTCTTAAACCATATATAGAGACCCATGATTCTCATACATGGATATTATATATATATATATATATATATATAATGAATATTAAAATCGTTAAAAAAATACACACATGAGGACCGTTATAGTGTACTTCCATTAAAAACATAGACACATAAACACTGGTAAATATGTGAGATACATTATCTCCCACTACATATATAATAATTATAACCCTTCATAGACTCATTATATTTAATACATTTCATCATAACCTAGTGAATCTAAACATAAGAAAGGGTTTTCTCATATACTTAATAAGGTTAAACAAGGGTATAAATATGAATAAAAATTAAATAATGGTATAATAACATGATCATAATATTGTAAAACCATACCCTACATATAAATGTTCATAATATTGATTCATTTAATAAATAGTGGAAACTCATAAGACTTGGTTCTTAAAATATTAAGATAGACTTAGTCAAAAGTGATTAACATTAGAATTATACATGGGTTTATTGAACACACATTATTCTAGAAAATCATTCCAATATTATTTACGAAACACTGGCAAGGATATTATATTGGAACAAGTTTACTCTCAAACCCATTATAATATCATGGTTCACTCCCAAGACCATCAGAGCAGAAAAACTAACTTACTAAACATGGTTCAATAAACATTAAAACATCATACTGGATTCACTCCATATTCTAATAGTCTATATATCATGATATATAAATTATTACCCATTATGTCAAAGGGATATATAGGTCCCACACATCATATAATGAAAATCATATTTATTTGTTCCACAAGATCATAAAAATTATTTATATCAGAACCCTTGAGATGAAACAAGTATCATAATCATTAATTCACATAATAAAATGTATAATATAGATATTATTCATAATAATTTCTTCATATAATAAACCATGAAAAGAAATAATTATCATAGTAATTTCCTCCTGGTATAACCCATGGAAGAGAAAAAGGATTCATAAATACCATGCCTTAAAAATATAAAATATTTAGAAAAATAATTTGAATGGTATAATTTGATCTTATCTTTAGTAAATTATAGGTAACATAAACACATGTCATCGATGAATAAAAATAATTTGAAATATAATATAGAACATTCCTTGTGGAAAATATTCCTTTCACTTTGAAAAAACTGTTTTCGTAAACCTCAAAAATAATAATTTTTTTTTTGAAAATATCCTTGAAAATGTATGATGGAGAAATATATTAAATGATTTTTAATTATTTAGTGAAATATTTTTTATGTCATATATGATAAAATGATCATTCCTTTCACATTATCAGTAAAAGTAAAACGGTTCTTGTTTGAAAAATAAATAATATTAATTTAAAAAAACATATTTTTTAAAATTAAAACATTGGAAATTATAAATTTTAAAAATAATATGGCAATAATAAATCATTATTTAACACTTTTTAAATTTTTTTTTTAAGAAAACCTATTTCTCACCGAAGAGGGAAATAAAGTCATATTTTGATGAAAATAATTTTAATAATTGTATTATGTTCCAAATAGTGAAAAAATGGTTCAATTATTTTAATATATCATTAATAAAAAATGGATAAAAATTTTCATGAGAATTATTGGTAGGTAGATCATGATATTTTTATATTTGGGACTAAATAATAAACACTCCCTATAAATGATGAGATTTTAACATAAAATCATTTCCACCACAGTAACATTAATTCATAATACCCATGAAGGAATAAAATAACATTAAACTTAAAATATCATGAAGATGAAATAATTCATCGTATTTCTTTTAAAATGGGATTTATATAAAATTCATGAAATAATAAATGTGTATAATATAGCATTTGTACCAAAGAATGAAAATTGAAACAAAAATCACTTATCAGTTTGTTATCTTTTAAACCGCAAACTCCATGAAAGAGATATCATATAGTAGATATTATATTGAAAATAATTTTATATGAAATAATTATAAAATAAATTCATTGTTAATATATGCACCACATAACTAAAAAAGGTCGTGAATATGGCATGTGTCCCACATAGGTGAAAAGTGAGACCGAAATCCATTATTGTAACTCTTTACATACTTCACACTCATTACATTCTCTTGTTTAATAAATTTATGTTTATTTTTAAATTATTAATGAAAAATATTTATATATATCACAAAATATATTATTTACTTATAACCTTTTCTTACCATTTTATTATCAATTCTATATTAATTTTATGATTCAGTTAATAACTATATTGTTTTTCATATATTTATTCACTTGTTATTTTTGGTCTTCTTAATTTGATCATATATTCTTCATATCAACAATGTTAAAAATTATATAAATATAATTTAGAGTTCATATATATACGGTAATAAATAATTTATAGGGATATAAAATAAAATATATTGTTCATTGAGAAGATAGGTTATACATACGCATGAAAAATATTTTCATTTTATTTTTGAATTGAAAGAAAGGAAAGGAAATGATATATTATAATTATATAATTATTATTATTTCACATATATCAAATTTTTCAATGATCTCATCCCTAAAAAAATTCATCTAAACCAATAATGAATCATATCACTTTGCGTTGTAGTAGTCCACCAAACACACCAATGATATTATTGTATTCTAAAAAAAGTAGAGTATGATGGTATGTGTGAAATAAAAATTCTATAATAATAAAAACCAAATATATATCATATATATCATATATAAAAATTAAAAAATTATTAAACCCATCCTTGGGTGGTGGTAATTTAAAAAATTAATGACGTCGATTTAGGATGCAACAGTCTGCCACACACCTGAATGATGATTTTGTAACACATTTGATAGATGTAGAGATCTTTATAGGTTATTGAGAAACCTATAAACACATATGTATGAATAATATATAAATTTTATTATATAAACATGACATAATAATAATTTAAGTCGGTGGGAAAATAAATAAAACAAAAACAGTTCTTGATAAATGTTACCTCTCCTTTGGGTAACCTCTTTTGTATTGCACCAAAATTCATCAGTGGGTGGATTTATGGATAAAATATGTCCTATAGGTTGATTTTACGTAATTTTTAATGTTATTTTGGTAGTTTTATTTTATTCAATTTTCTTGAAAACTGTGACTAAGTGAGGGGAATGTGTGCCCTTTTATAGTTGAGGAGGAGTGGTATTTTTATAAATACCAAATAATATTCACTATTGGGAGTAATCTCTTATGCCATCTCAATCCCAAAATTATAAATTATATTTTTTAGAGATTATATTGTCGATATAAAATATGAAACACATTTTTTAAACCTTTTTTCTTGACTTATATATTAGAAATCGTTTTTTTTTTGTTTTTTCACCATAGTAACTGGTTTTCAAACCGTGGATATTTTTCCTTTAAGAGTAATATGAAATTATATGTATTTGTTAATTTAGACCCACTAAATATAAATATTGAACCCCATTTATCAAATTAAATTTCCATCGTTATTTAAAACTAAATTTAAAAGAAGTGCATTTAAAATTTAGAAACACCTTTTTAAGCATAATAATGCTAACTGAGTTTTTACTATTTATGTATTAATATAGTAAATCTAATAGAACAATTATTCAGGGAATAGACGATAGGTAATATTTTTATACAATAAAAAATATTATACAATAATATGTAATTTTTTTAAAAATAAATCGTTCATCAAAATATCATTTATTATAAAAAAACATTAATGTTAATTTTTGCAACATTGATTTAAATGAAGTTTAAAAATAAGATGTCAAATAATGAATTTGAAAATATTTTGATGTAAACTACTTATAATGATATATTCCTCTAAAAAATACATGAATAAAATAATCCATTAAATTTACATCACTATTAATATTTCTAGTGTCATTAATATTTTTTAATAATTAAATTAATATTTAGTAGGTTGGAGATTTTTTAAGAATTTTAATTAATTATTTCATATCTAAAAATTAAAGTTAAATTTTTATGATAAATAAAATCATTTAAATTTAAAAATAATGTCCATAATCGATCCTATGATTTCCCCACCCCAATTCTTTAAGACATTAAAATAAAACAATGTTTCTTTTTAATATTTTTATTTCCCAAAATTATTATATGGGTTATAGTCAATGTAAAATGGAAATAAATTGACATATTTGTTTATTATTTAATCTAAAGGACAAAAATTAGTCATAAAAATAAGTTGATTGAATATTTTAGTTCATTTTCACTTTTATATTTTTACTTCAACGGCATTGTAAATTAGTTTATACCCAAGCCACGATAAATAATATATTACCATATTCAATATTCATTTTGATAAAAACTTAAGATATCTATATTATAAATTATAAATTATATGATTCTAAATATGGAATCAAATTTTACAAATCCAATTGACATAACTAGAAATTTAAATTTTAAATTAATCCCACAAACATGATTAGAAAGTGGGTTTTTAATGAGAAAATGTTCAAAAGATTAAGAAGTGTTTATTTAAAAAATAAACATGAAAATGATTCCAATGACCTAAATTATATTGTATGATATATAATTGATCTCATTATACATTTAAACCAATTACAAATATAATATAAAATTATAAATAATTTAATTGATAATGCATTTTTTAATTAAAATTCAATATTGTCCACTATTCATAAAAAAATTAATCTTTTTTGAAACATCCCAAAAATTGAACCTAAAAACATTTTGATTAAAATATTTAAATAATGAAGCTCATTTAAAAAAATAATGTTTTTAATTTTTTTTAAAAAAAATAGTCTTCATTTTTTTGCACAAAGCGTGACTCAACCATCCTATTAAAAAAATAAATTTTTCAAAAAACATTTATATTCATTTAAAATGTTTTTCATTTTACTTATAGTAATTAAATAACAAATTAATGTGTTTAAACTATATATTTTCATAATATAGTGAATATTATTCATACCATTCATTCAAATGATAAGGAAATAAATTATAAAATAATGTTAATAGTATATTTTTATACCGTAAATCTCAGTCTTGCATGTAGCACAATATATCAATGAAACAACGTGTTTCTTGTAAACCATGATTAAATAAATATTTATTTAAAAAAAAATTATTATAAGTGATAAATCAATTCAAAAAAATATATTTCCCAATATATCTGGGTTTTACACTCTTTACAAGCATTTCATAATCCTTGGAATAACCCTATATATAAGAATTATATCATCTCAAACACAGAACTATGTTAAAGAATTACATTATAAAACTATTCCACTCCCATAATATAAGGATTGAAATGTGAAACTAGGCTAACCCCTGTATATAATCATTATAACCTGAATCTCACCCACACTCGGTATCTATGAATTATAGAATGAAATACAAAAACAAATCGTTACAACAAATATATCACATTATCACATTATAATCCTAAATGGTTAATTCTAAAAATTTCAAGTTAAATTTAAATTAAAATTTTAACTTATCATGTGGGTCTTAAACCATTGACGTGATTGTTTCCACATAATAATATCCTATCGAACAATTCTATTTTTGATATACAACAAGCCAGACTTTATTTGATTATATAAAAATCACTCACACGATGTATCCTTCCATGATGGACCAACATTATTCCATTAGAAAATTCAATATTTTTCAAATGGTTTCCACACCTTTTTGGTATCCACAAGCAAGGTCACAACCCAATTTAATCTAAATGTATCCACAGAATAATCCAATTCATGTTTTACAACTATTCATCATTTAATTATTCAAATTTCAATTTTGGGCAAAAAAATAGTATTCCAAATACATAATAATTTAGGAGGCCATAGGGTTTGGATTTAGACCACCAACATTTAACTATTAACGCAAACAAGAAGAAAGGTAAAGGGGATCAAAAGATGAAAAATATCACATGAGACCCATACCAACATCCAAACCAACCATGTTCATGATATTCCACCATCATAATAGATATTAATGGAGAATATAAGAAAATTAAAGAAAAACAGTAAATTGTGATTGTGTTCATGATATGAACATTTTTATTTGAGGAAGGGAGTCAATAATTTCTTAAAAAATTTGTAAGGACTGAGAGAGGAGGGATGTGTGTAATAGGAAAAAAACATAACATCATTTAAATTATTAAAACCACTTATCCTGAGAAAAAATATATGGTAAATGTATTACGAGGTGTATAATTATTGATTTATGTGTACTATAAATTTTCGTCACCTCTTGTGATATAAAACCTACTCAAACATTACATTTCTTGTAATGTGGATTGATTGAGTGTAACTAGTTCACATCATGGACCAATTCATGAAATGTATTCCTTTAATGAATGTAATTGTAAATAGTTAAAGCTCTTGTAAGACATATACATGGAGTGACATTTTCCTACATGTATTTTTATGCCCAACTTCTGATGAAAATCTCAAGCCAACTATAAATCCTTCCAAACACATGGAAAACCCTAAAAATCCCATTTTACATTTTTATACATAGACTCTATTAATTAATAAACATACATCCTCAAACATTAGGTAATTTCCCCAAATAATATATCCATATCACTGAATGTAATTTGACCACCAAATATTAATGATTATGGATAACCCCAATGAAATAAGTATATTGAAATAATAAAATAGATATTTACTAAAAAAGAAGGGATCTTACAACCTCACCATAATATAATATAACTTCCCTAAGATTATCCAAGTTTCTTTGTGGGGTCTCTATGAACATGTATAGACACACATCACACATATCAAACTACCCCTCTTATGTATCCTCTTAAACATGACCCTTCTACCACTGCACTAAAAATAGAGGTACGGTCTTACTCTGAAGATAAATATCACTACTGTCCAAAATTCAAATTAGATTATCTTAAAAGTACTCATCTGCAAAAAGATTAATTTCCTCTATATCTAGTATATAAAAATTTTTAGTATAATATCATTGAATATACAAGTCAAGAAACATGTTATGAATGGAACAGTGCTAATAAGGATGGGATAATCAATGTTCCACTAGACTGAACCATGAGCATATCTCAAACAGCTCGAAATATCTATATGAAAGCATTATATATTTCTTGATATGGGGTTTTCCCAACCATTTAGTCCTTGGTAAACATGATGACTAAAATCAAACTCTAGAGGTCATATCAAATGGTTAATGTAATATTATTTCCTTCATTCCATGTCACCAATCACATACCGAACAATTGAACCTAATCAGAAATATCATGAATAGGACTTTGTCTAATTAGAAATATATTATCTTCCTCCAAACAACAGAGACATGAATTGCATGACCTTCAATAAAATACACAAAAGGATGCATTTAAATTATTTACTAAAATAAAATATTATATTACAACTCCATGAGTGCCATATGTATCTCTCTCAAACCATTGAAATCCTAAACATTGGATCCTAACATATAATCCAAAATATAAATGGTCTTCTCTAATTATCTCTCGGTTTGAGGATCATACGTCATACAGAAAACACCCAGTAACCTAAGAGACTTTTGAAGAACCCTAGAGAATAGAAATGTGAAATGAGAATATCAATCCAAAATGATATTTCCTATAACACTATTAAACTAAAATATCACAAACAGCAAGAAACTAACCATTTCATAAATGGTAAAACTCTCTGTAATAAGAAATATGTTTTATACCTTCATCAGTCGATCCATGATTAGTCCTATTTCTACATTATTATGTGGTGTCTATGGTAATATTATTGCAAAACCAATAGTTAAATCATCCCATTTCCAGTCAGGAATGAGTAGATTATGAAATATATCAATATACCTACGATGATTATTTATCAAACACTGACATATGAATCATCTCTCCACAATGCTTTCAACCTCCTACTTCATTCATTTCCACTAGCACTCTCTACATATAGAAAGATAAATCGTTATCAAACCAGTATGTACCACCCATCTAGAGGCATAAAACTGTCTCATATTAGCTCTTTGTACAAAATTGTATGAACCTATACTGTGTAATGGAAAAGAAGACAAATTTACACACCCTGAGATCATCCTAATGGAGTTTCCACACCATATAATATATATCTCAGAACTACACCCTCCAATTCGGATAAAATATTTTTCTTTATCTGGTCATGAATCACATGTCTGATATGTTTTGATGTAACATCTACTCATTCATGGGACTCTTGAACATCTAGATGCATGTCTTTAATTATCCCTATCATCTTAAAATCATACAATAAATCCATAATTTCCTCTATATGTGACATCTACATCATCTAACCACTACAGAAATTACCCTATCCCATTGTATATTCCAACTCAATGATGAATGAATATAGATACTTAACTGACATTATCTTCTAATAGATTATGTCACGCTGGGAATATATATATTTTGGGATATTATGGTCAATGTACAACATAATCATAATGCATAAAATATAGTTTCTCCCACATATTAGGTCAAGTATCACCATTTCTAACCCTAAATCATGAGTAGGAAAATCCCTCTTATGCGGTATTGGCTATGTAGAGCCATAAGGGACCACTTGTTCTTCTTGTATAAAAAAACTAAAAGTCTATCTATAGATATATCATAGTATATGGTATATTTTTTCCTTGGGATTGGTAATGTGAGGATAGTTACTATGGTCATCGTGCTACTCGTCACTTGAGAATATCTCTTATAAGAATTTGACAAAAAAATCACCCATTTCTTGGTAATCCCAAACATCAATATTCCAGATGAAATAATTCCTAGATAAAGTGATGCAAATAACCTCATCGAAATAGAAATATTTGAATATCAAAGTCATTCTATGATATCTACCATGATAACATGGATACAACCTTCTATGGAAGGAATATCAATCACACATATGAGATAATATGGGAACAGAAGTCCACTCCATCCATATATAAACAAAATTTGGTTTTTTCCCTAATTTTGATGCTATATATATTTAAATATGATGATGTTATGATATGGGTGCTGATATTCAACTAAATTTGATTATAGTTTGATATGTTGGACAAAAAACTGGAAAAATTGATCTAAAAAATGATTACAATTTTTATTCATAAAGGCTATGAATACCATCAATGCATTCACCAAACCAAATTGCATCATTACATAGTCATATAATCCACAACTAATCATAAAAAGAGTATTTGGTATGTCCCAAGGTTTTACCCTCAACTATTTGTGTCTTGATCTAAAATTGATCTTTAATAAATCTTAGAACCTCTAAGCTGATTAATGATATTATCTATGCTTGGAATGGTATACAAGTTGAAGAACATTATCTTGTTCAGTCTCTTATAACACACAAATAATTGAAATTTCCTTTAAATTTTATTGGAATGATAAATAATAGAACCTCATAAAGGATTTATATGACTTATGAGACCAATGGATTCAAAGTATTCCATCTATAATATCAACTCCTGATGATTTGATAGATCATTTCTATTATGTGGTGTAGAAACTAGTTTTACTCATATCACCAACTCGACCATGAACTTGATCTCATACTCTACTATTATGCCACAAAACTATACAGGAATGGTATCCTAAAAATAGTATACCACTATTTGAAAATTATTCAATTACATTACCACATAATTTAGATTAATACATGATATCTAAACCAAGAGACAATCCAATATTCACAAATTCATTCTGGCTTGACCAGCTAAAATATTCCACTAAGCCTAGTGAGAATATGTCTATCATTCTATATATAAAAATGAAAGTCTCCTTCGGTAACAATCAATATGACCCTAGTATTGAACAATACAATCTATACCATGAATCAAATCGATATCTTTAATTTCCATAAAACACATTCCTATAATAAATGGTCACCACCAACCTCGGTTGAAAAATACTTACATCATTTGATATCCTCATACAAAAAAATCCAATGGTATATCAACAACTGAAGCATCATAAAATCTATCCCAAACCAAAACCGATGTATTTTAAAAGATATCAGAAAAAAGTAATTTCATTACCTTCTATCAAACATAATAAAAGTTAGGGCAGATGATATAATATTTATACCGCTTACTATATAAGGTTCTATATTCACACTAGCTATAGTTGATGTCATAGGTTTTAGTTGACTAGAAAATCATTATTGGGATCCATTTTGACACCCATGAGCTACTCCCTCATATCGGTACAACCACTCTTGTACTAGGATACCGTTTTACATTCCCAGACATGAATATAATGTGGGACTCTAGATAAATGTTTTAGTAAGGGATAAAGGATTCATTTATCGAAAAAAGTTAATATCAGGATCACCTTACAATGCTCTATTATTACTTTCCCCTATAATAACTACACTGGTGACCATGGCTACTGTAATCATGGCATTCCAATGTACGGTGTGTAAAAAAAGGCCTACTGTGTCCCAACATCACACACTAACAAAACGTTAATGAATCATGATCCTAAGATGGAATACCACTTACCTGACTTCTCCAACCACTAATTCCATAGTTAAAACATTCATAAAAATACTTCTTCAACCAAAATAATTTTCCATATTCACAATACCAAAACAACATATCTGATCCTCATGGACCCTCTCATAATTCCTTATATAATGAGTGCCTATTTCATATCATATTAAATGATACATAAGTTAACTATATTCAATAATGACATGATCTCATAGTGAATCCCACCATGAAAATGTCATTCCATGGATATATTATTATCTTCCACAGATGGAATAAATAATTTAAAGTCATTAAATGGTCAATGTACACAATCACTTAAATACCCTCATGTGCAAGGAGATTAATATTAAGATGCCTCTAATTCTTCAACATATATCTATAAAAGTGAACCAGGAACATCACCATAATAACCTTCCATGGAATTTTTTTTTATAGAACAACTTAATCTATAATATAAAACTAGAATATGGATGGTCCATGAAGCATAAATTTATTAAAGATTCAACCTTTTATAATTTTATATCTTGAGGTTCTTGGTAATCGTTTTGAAAAAATTGTTCTGGAAATTTTCATTCGGGTGGAATCTCCCCGTAGTAAACATTATTGGACGCTACATATAAAACTCACTCATCAACTAATATGTTAAATGCATGAGTTGATTATTCTCCATTTCAAGGGATCACATGACCCATAAGAAGATTTCACAATTCTGAACATCCATATTATCTTCAGGAACTACATGAATATATGATTTATGTGTATTAAAAGTGTGATTATTTCAACCTTCTAAATGCAAACTCATAGACAACATGGAGTAATTACCTCTATAAGGTAAATTAATTCCTGATAAAAGTTGATAGAAAAATGTCCATCCAAAAAATGTGAAAACAATATAGAACCACTATGTCATGGACTCTCTAAACATGGATTACAATAGTTTTATCAGGAAATAACATCTTTTTAATTTCTTTAATCTGAGATAACATAAATATCATATTATAGTTCATAGAAGAAAATATATCATATGATATAATATATTTCCCTATAATGAAAAATTCATGTAAATATTTATCTCTACATTACTATCATAATGGTTGAATACTCATCATGTTCTATACCTACCCAGGAGTGCATATCATATGAAATAGTAACATCACACAACAAGATAATCACCCTATGATAAATAACATCAACTACAATAAGAAAAAATCACTAACTGAAATACAATTTTTGGTAACAAGGACTATTCATCATACTTAGATTAGCTACTCTCATGAAAAATCTCTTTACCAAGTCTTGAAATATCCCAGCCTCCCTTATACCTTTCCTAACCTGTATAGAAATAGAAATAACACCCTGAACCTATTTTTATATATCATTATAATGTACCTGAATTTGTAACTCTATCATGTGTCCAAATCGAGTTTGTTACAGTACCTCATGAATGCCCCCATTTTCCATAGACTGTAGAATTGTAGTATAGGAATGATGATATATTGCGGGGACAATACCCAGTGATAAAAGTTATAATTAATTTGAAATAAACCATATAAATTAATATTCCAATAAAATAAATTTTTGTACCATTACTATATATAACATTAAAGTATAAAAATCAATGAACTAAATGACAATGAATTATATAATTAAAAACTAAATTATATCTAAATTTCAAATTAAAAATATTAAACATTTTCTAGATGAAACATGTAAACTCAATAGACAACAATCCCTAACACCATCTCAATAATTCTACCAAACACCATATCGTATAGTAATCATCAATCAGTATCATGTTCCCATGACATTTACTGAACCAATTTCTATGTAATCTTATTGGGTACCAAATATGTCCTTGAATAGAGTGTTTTTAAAACTCAGTATGCCGACCCCAATATGTATAAACAAAATAATTGTGATAGTAAGTGCATGAAATAGAGTGATAATTTTTTTTATTAATCAACACAATATTTTACAATAATTAACCCACTTCAAAAGCATGAGATAATATCAAACACAATATTGCACATCCATGTCATTTATACCAACAAAACCATTGGGAAATCACTCTACCGGGGAAATATATTTGCATATTCATTTTGGAAAACTAATAAATTCCCATCTGTATATGTATTTTACCATCTCGGCCGTTAACCCTTTATAAATATTTTCGTATCTACTGCATGACCCTTTATATAAGTTTTATAACATTATATGAATATCTTTTTTTATAATAATTACAACATGAAACTAGGACATGCCCACTATATAAGTATGATCACATGAAACTTGTATAAGCTCACAATGTAACCATTAAATAAGGAAACTAGTCCACAACCACTATATAATAATTAATAAATAAACAAATAATGAATTCATAATCAAATGTATTAGATAATATCACATCATAAGACTCAATATTTAATTCTCCAAATTTCTACTGTTTATTTATTTACACATTTCATTTACAAAGTGGGTCGTAAACAAATAACATTATTATTTTAACCCATTTATATCATATAATACATTTTGTCATTTTAATAAAAAATAATCCGTTACATATGTGATTTCAAATAAATAACTCACATTCGGTCTCCTATTGTGATAAACACACCTTAAGACATTAAAAAATGTATATTAGTTTGAGGTTTCACTCACCCAATAGGTAGCCACATGTTAGGTCAAAACCCCATTGAATTAAAATGGATCTTTATAATAGTCTAATTTATACATTACCTTAATTATTCATTCAATTAAATAATGTTCACATTGAGTCAGAACAGTCAGAATATTTATCATAGATCACTATTAATTTGAAAATAGGGTTTGGAGTTTCACCACATACCATTAACATATGATTTATGCAATACTACTAACTAGAAAGACCATCAAGAAATAAGACATTGAAAATATCAACAAAAATCTGAGAATACATGAGACCTTGATCAATGGACAAACCAACCATTGTAAATACCTTCCACTTCAACAATGGATAGAAATCATGAAGTGAGGAATTCCTAAGAAAAATAACTCACAGGAGACTAATATCTTGATCCAAACCTCGAGAATATAGGATGGTTCTCTAAAATCACATGAAAATGTCATTTCATTTGAGAGGGGAGTTCTGAATGTAAGAGGTTTGATATAATAGGTGCATTGAATGAATTAAAACCATTAATACCAGGAAATAAACTAAATTTAGATTTATTACAATGAATTCAATTCTTTATTTATGAGTATTCCACTATTCACTTAACCTATAGTGATTTTTACCCTACTCAAAAAATTAAAATCTAATTATTGTAGATTCACGGAATGTAACTAGTCCACATAATGAACCAGTTCATGGAATATATTCCATCCCTATAATATACCAATAAATAATTACACATTATTTAATAAATTTAAAATATGTGTTATTTTCTTGGATGTAGTTTGGAGCCTAGCTTCAATAAAAATCATGAACCACCTACAAATCATTCAAAAATCACATAAAAATCATAATCTAATTTGAAACATTTATTAAAGGACTAAATTCATTGAAAAAAAACATACATCCTTGTTAGTTAGTTAATTTTAATTTTCCAAAGAAATATGTATCCTGAAAATACTTTACCACGAAGGATCAAAGATAAATGATTACCCAAATGAAATAGGTTTAACAAAAACAATTCCTATAGGGATGAAGCAAAAAAAGAGTGTATCATACAATAAAATTGCCTTATATCCATTACAAATATTAATGTAAACTAAAAATATATCATTATATGAGATTAAAATCTATTCTATAAATCCCATAGAGACTCTAGTATTGTCATGTTGAAAATAATTTATATAACCTTTTTTAGAATTCATCTAACATCTTTAATGAAATAGATAATAATAATTATTCTACATCTCACATTGTAATATCATTAATGGTTTCATCAATATATCAATTTATATCATAATATCCATTTAATTATCATAATTAATTTTTCATACTAATTTAAAATATCAATTTCAAATTTCAGTGAATAAGTTTGGATTGGTTGATACTAATTGACCATAATGTGGAAAACGTCTCCTAAAACATGGTAATTTTTTAAATGGATACACCAAGACATGTATTTTTATTTTTTAAAATAAACTATATAGAAATTGATCCTGTTTTGTAGAAAACTTCACTATGGAAAAATTTCTATATATTTCCATATACAAAAACCAATATTAATTTTAAAATACAAATCATCATGGAATGATCTTTCAAACCACCACCATTTCACTAAACTAACTATTGTTTGGTATTTTCTACTGAGGTGTAATTTCTTGTAAACTTGTGTTAAGCCTATTATTTTATATATTCATTATTATTCCCTCAATAAAACATCTATTTTATATGGGTAACGCATACCTATTAGAAAAAAAAATGTTCCCCAACATTTTCTAAATGCCATGTGATCCCTTTACACTCGATTAATATAAAACAATATGACATAACATGTATGTTATAGAACCTCATCTTATTAAAACTGAAAAATATATTTCAAATGAATTAATAATTATAATTAATTTGGAGTGTTATCTGTTCTTCAAGACTATTATAGATTTATATCATTCCATCATCAATCATTCATCTAAATTTTCACTGAGATATAAAAAGAAACATGTTAAAGACCCCCATTAAAATATATTAGAGCCCATGATATCTCAATGGATAATCATGCCACCCATAATAGTGTTATGATTCATGTTTCCATCCTATATTGTAGTCTTATATTTGGGTTCTTCCTTTTCTACACATATACTCAACCACTCAAATATATAACCTTATTGAGGTCTATAATTTCTTTTCATCTGTCTAATATTCTTTTTAGAAAACAAAAATTTCGATTACATGAACAATAAATCCAAAAACCTAATAATACACATTATGTCTATGGATATATTAACACATTGTCCATATGACGTTCTATGTTGATGTAACCCTAAAAACATGGTGTAGAATATAGTTTAGAAATATAGTGAATTTACAATAGAAATATTAGTCCCCAATAACATATAACATTCTTCAAGAAACTTATATATGAAAAAATCAAAATAAACCATCCTCATTACCATCAAATATATTTTTCAATCAAATATAATCTAAAAAATAAATATTTTTTTTGAAATAGTCTCCCATTTGGGATTGATGAAAATTAAAAAGATAATTCAATAATTTATATCATGTTATTTTTTAAAAATAATTATATATGACCAATAATATTTCTCAATATCATCAATTCTAGAAATACAATGATGAATCTCTAATTATAAATATTGAGATAACATGAAAAAATATAGATGTTAGAAATAAGAGTTATATGAAATAATACTCTTGATATCACCATTTTAGCTTCTCTTCTAAACACTACCGAACTATGTATTCAATAATTACTACCATAGTATATAAAAGAAATCACTCTTCTCCATTATGGACCTCCCACTCTGTCAAAAGTAATTATTCAAAATTATAATATTATTAATAAATTACTATTTTATCCCAATTCATCATCAAACCCCCATATTAAATTCTTGAAATTGATAAATATTGATTTATAATGTCATAAATTTCATTTATAAAAGAAATTGTACCTTCCTAAAAGAGTAATTCTCATGGATTTGTGAGATTTTCGGTAACTAAACCATCTATTGAGACGAATTTGGTAGGACACTGAAATCCAATCATATCCATTAAAAATACATCTATCATATATCTATAGTGATGATATCTACCACTTGATCTTGAGAAGCCAAATAACCCTCTCCATATTTTTTATTCTTATCCTTTATAAATTATATTTAATTTATATATTCACTGTTCATGAATGAAGAATGGGATTTTATTCTGGACTTATGGAACTTGATTTATGAAAAATTATTGAAATTATAGATTAAAAATCAAACACATACTCATCATGATTTTTTCACATCCATATAAACTAGGTACATGCCTAATAATAGGCTATATATTCTTCTTATTTGATGGATAAGGTAAATAATTATTCCTTATATGTAACCAAGTGATTCCATAATTTATGAGATATAATACACAATTAGATGTTTACTTTTTGTACCCCACTAAACCGTTCAAATCTACCTCAGTATAGTAGATAATTTTCTTTTATAACATGGAAATATAAAAATATCCAAAATTATTTACTTAGCAATATAATAGAGTTTTCATCTTATAAAATTCTCTTATGTTATTCAGGACCAATTTTGTATAATGAAGCATAAAAAGTGGAAATATCATTTCAGGAGAAGTGTATTTCATGTAAAAACATCTCATAATCTACATATTATAGGTCACATCAACATCATTTCATCTCTAAATATTGTTTGATTTATCCCAAGCCAGATATTAAATTTTTATTGGACATCATTTTTTCAATTGGATAGACCTTATTCCCACATTCGAAATTTTTTTTGGGAAATAAATTTCTAGGTTTCTAATTAGTTTTCATACTAGAAATGGAAAAATGATAATTAACCAATTAGATGAATAGTTATATTCAACCCACGATCTGTGAAAACTGATTGCAATGGCTTCCAGGTAATCATTAATAGTTGACTTTTTCAATGTATAAAATGAAAAAAATTAGATTCACTTTATCGTTAACAATTTAGAGGATATATTCAAGCCAACCACATTTGACATTGACATTCATCAACCATTGGTTAAACCAAGAGTACCATGCAATTTTTTCTTTTTTATACCTTCAAAATCTGTATACAACCTATAAAAAGGGTATCATATTTCTTGAAAACTATTTTTAAATGCATAACCAATAGTTATATTCTACCTTTCATCTGACCACCTACTATGTATGTATTTTTTACAACAATTCATAATATTTTAGAATAAAAATACACACTAAATGTTTCTTATTCTTTATTACAATACACTATCAGTCGATATTAATTTGGAAAACCAAATCAGTTTTGATTATATTATTAACTTCCATACATAGAAATAAACAACATGCATGATTGTTTTCTATCTATTAATGATCATCATACAAATCCATGAACCAATGATCATTCATAGAAAAACCATCATTGATTTTCCTTTATTTTTATGATTTATTCTGATATTTTTATGTGTTTACAATATTTTGGTTTTATCTAGGACTATTTATCCTCTATCAGTATAATTAGCAGTTTTTAAATGTGATAGAAATTATTTCTGTGGTTTTTGTTTCTTAGGTTCATCATTTATTTGTGTATATTTTGTTTCAGTCAACTATAACCCTTAAAACTCCACATGAGCTTGTAAAATTCTCATAATTATATTCATTAAGAATGTTTCTATTTTTATATTACATTTATATTAAATTTCTCAGTATTTTCTTACTCATTTAGATAAAAAAACTTTTTTAAAAAAACTAACTTTTAATAACTCAATAATTTTGCAATGTATTTTTTTTAGTAGTGTGTATGATTATATTTTGGATGATTATCAATGGATAATGAGTTGATCCCCTTGAAAATAATCCACTCTAATTTTCACATTTTTATGACTAGAGACATTATTTATTAACTCCCTAATATATATGATTCATGAATTCATATTGTACTATATTTCATAGACATACTTTTCATTATTAGGGAAGAACAATGACCAATTATAAATATGAACTATGTGGAAAAATATTTCATTGATTGAATGGGTATGTTTATTTATGATACAATTCATCCTAAAAAATAAGATTATTTATTTCAGGTGTCCTCACTATTGAAACATAATTTTTAATATAATTAGTTTATTTATGTTTTTCAAAATTTGTTGCTGGTGATTTCTATTATGTAATCTATTTTGAATTCAAGTTTTTTTACTGTAAAGTGTTTTTATCTAAACTATAATATCAATCAATAAACTTACATACCTAATATTTTTAGCAATAACCATAAATAATGGCATTTAACTCTAGATATAAATATTTAAAAAAATATAAATCACTGAAATAAAATGTTTTTAATTCATTTGTCCAAAAATAACCACACGAACTATGTCAAGAAAAAATGATTATTTTTTATTTTCTAAATCGTAGGACTTCATCCCAATCGTTCATTTTGGATAGGGTCCACCTATGTTAGTGTTACCATCTCAATGATTTAGAATAGATCAAAATAAATTATTATTTACATTATTCCATAATTTTATATTTTCTCAAATATAGATGTATAGTATTTCATTGATTAAAATATTCTTATGTATATACAATGAACCTATTATATTCACCAATGAGGTAAAAATTCCATTTGATTTATTTTAATTATAAAATAGTTGACATTTATTATATTTGGATTTTCTGTGTCTTTAAATTTATTTTCCACTGTCTGTCATGAGACACTCAACTGTCTTACACCGTGACATTTTTTACTATGAACATTAATCATTATAAATGTAGTTCTGAATAAATTATTTACATCAACAATGTACCTCTATGCGCATATAATTTTAAATTCCTTATCATTAACCAAATAAAAAATTCCCACATTTTCGTATTTAATTTCTATAATGAGGTATGAATTTTTTATCATTTTATAAATGCATGATGTTATCTAAAACCCACATATAATATATGGTTTCCACCATGATTGATATTTCAGCAATTTTGGCCATGTTATATAATATTTCTTCAAACCAATACCATAAGGTCTACCATATATCATTGTGTATGAACTAGATCATTCATAATCTATATTGAATAATATTCATATTCCAATAATAATAATATATATATTATTTAACTTGGATTGATGGTGTTTCCTATTGTTGTATAGGTAATATCTATATTTCCCATAAGGTATATCATGGCACATTTGAGGCACAATATATTTCCTTGTTCTTAAAACAATCATTGAAAATGATATATAACTTACAAACATAAGAGTAAAAGAAATTACTATTCTATTTATTTTAATTCATCTATTTGAAAATATATCTTACAAATTAGGAGAACACATTATAAATTAACCAATTTTCTATAGTAGTAACACCTAATTATTGTTGTATTCTTATAAACGTTTTCTAAACTGGCATTAGAATTTTGAATCCCATTTTTATTCACTTTTATTCATGGTGTTGAAGCCCGTGGTTTTTTAATAGTCATATAACATTCATCTTATTATAATGCTCCAAATTATTTTATATTATTCTTTTTAATACTATATATATTGAATAGTTTTAATCTCATAAGTGGAAAACCCATATAACTCCTTAGTTTCTGACATGATTCATAATCCCATTTTCATACTGGGAAGGATGAATCATTTTGGTTCTTCCAACATCCACCCCCACGTCATTACTTGTCCATTGAGATTTTATATTAATTTATACTTTATCCTTTAAATTTTTTAATGGGTCATTAATAATTAAGACATTGAATTCACCTTTAAACCTATTATGTAAATACATCTATGATCTATGATAATTTCTATAGTTGTGTTCAATCTCCACCACTAGAGTAAGACTTCTCTTTTTTATGTTATTATATATATAAATCAGTTTGGGTTTTAGAAAACTCCTTAATACATATTTTTTATCCTTTTATATACTCTTTTTTCAATAGATTTCATGAGTTCTACATCAACATAAATACTCCCCTCCATTAAATAACCTTCAAAATTATTCTTTTAAACATGTACATTGTTTATAAACAAAAATGTTACATCATTATAAGTGCCTTTATATTCCTTACCTTCCCCAATTTAGACATTTCTGAGCCCCTTATATCCTCAAATATCTTGTTTATCTATTTTAAATACTTATATTAATTTTGTTTCTTTATTTTTTCAACCATGAATGGTTTCTTTATTTATTTTTCCTCCTCCTCATCATGTGCAATTTTCTTATTACACATTTTGGTATGATTCCCAACTTTACCTCCTTAGTTTAAATTATGTGGAAGAATTCCATTATGTTTTATGTATATTATGGATAGATTAAATGATGTTAATTAACATATTATATTCTTCATCTCTAAGATCATCTTTTATTATGAGTTTCATGATATCTTTGAAAGTTGACCCTTAAGTGTTATTATATAGAAATGATTTACTATATTTATTAATCATCTTTAAAGAATTTAGATTGTTATATATTGTATACCTAAATATCTTATTTTGGTATTTATCTACCCAACCTCATTTTTTATCATTGAAATGTGAAGGTTATCTCAACATGATTATTTTTCCCAAAATTAATCATCAATTTTCTTAAAAAAATTGGCACATGACTTCCACAAAGATGTTTAGTCAATCAAAAAATATATCAAATATTTTGTTTTGGATCATTCTTAAATCAACATATTTTTTCCATAATACTTTTTTATATGTGTCTCAACCAATAGAATTAGCCTTTAAAATATTTTTATATTATTCCAACATAGCTTAAGTGATATTTTTCATATTTACTAGGGAATATATATTGTTGGCTAAATTAACGACTATTAATTTATTTTCCTTTACATCAATATATATATATATTTTTTTTAGTGATGTATCTATAAAAAATCTCTATAGACCATATTTGTTTTGATTCCATGAATAACCATTTTGAAAACATCACATCATGAGGAATAGAAGTATGGTATCATTTTATTTTTGCAAAAAAAGAAACATATTCTTTTGAAAATAGTTATTCCTTGGAGACTACTAACTTCCACCACCTTCATGAATTAATGTGAGAGTATACTTCACCAATGAAACTTCTATATTATATTACATTTTTTCCCAAATCATGTTATATAAACAATGAATGTGGTGAATTAGGGAATTTTATTTTATTTATTTTCCATCAATGATCCTGATATTTTTCACTCTTTATAAGGAACAATTCATCCACTATCATAATTATAACTATTTAGAAAATAAATCATTAGTGAATAAGTGATTTTACATGTAACTTTTAAATATTATTATATATGGTGTATGCATGGAACTGTTTCTATGAACATAAGACTCTATGAAATCACATTGAATTTATTACATAATAGAGTTAACACAATGAACCTATTGATTTACTATTTAGATATATAATTGAATTTATCACAACTCTCATTCATTAATATATGATCAATGCTATATCTATTTTCTTCCAATTATATAAAAATTTTACATTCAAAATAAAATAAGAGTAGTTTTTCACATCGCCCTTGATCTAATGAATTAATAGTGAGGTATGACTCATGTAATAACCTGTTGATTATCATCATCTGTATTCCATAATGGTGATGAATTATATTATTTCTATTATGAGAACAACATAACTAAAAATCTATTTCATTATCTGAGATTTTGTTCTCTACTATTGTTCCCAAAGAGACTCTACTACTAAATCATCAGAAAACACTACTATATAGTTTTCTACAACCAAACAATCCTCTTTGATCTAATGGTTGAGGTCAATTATTTTAATTTACTTTTTATTAGATCATGGCATGATTCATCCATAATCAAATTTTATGATTAAGTTCATTTTAATTATCATGAATCCAATTACATTCTATGTTATAAATAGCATTTTAAATTCTATGTGAAATTACTACATTGGATGAAAAGTTTAACCATCATGTGGCCTCCACCTACTACAATTTTTGTTCTTAATTGAGCTCATCATAATTTGTTTCCTATATGATGTAAACAACGTACAGCATCTAATATTTGGGGCCCATAAATTCAGTACTTCTTGATATATTATATCTTCCAAGATCCATATACTCTAATTTTGTTTTAATATACTGAGGTTATAGACCAGATAACCTTACACCCCCTTATTTCACAAATATTATAACATAGCTTTTAATTAAAGAGTAATATCCTAAATACAAAGGTATAATATACTATTTTACTCTACCATACATATGAATACCCTAATTAATACGCATTATATGATGTTGATATCATAAAATATAATTTGAATACGATGAAACCAACTCTCCATAGTTGAAGTGTAATTGACACTCCAATGACAATGAAAAGTGTCTTGTCCCCCCATGGTATGGTCTCAAGTCTTTTGATGTGTTCCATGTACATTTAACGTGGATTCCTTCTACATCATTCTATTTTAATTTCTCTATTCCCATCACAAATCCATTATTTTCTTTTATTCTATATAATATATTGCTTAGATTTATACTATCATTATGGAAATATATCTCAAAAACCACCATCCAAATACTATAAGGAAGTTTTTATCCCACTAAAGCATGATGTCTTCATGTAGGTATCATAGATCCATGGTTCTACCATGAATCCATTCCATCTTAATGGAACTTCCTGACACATTGTCTTTGTTACACCACTATTGTGTAAGACCCTAGCTATGGTGGGACACTTTTTTCGTCATCCAGTACTCATTATGGTGAAACCATCATTTTTTGTGGGATGAAGGGTATATTGTTGGAATATAGAAATCATAAAATTTATTAGATAATATGGAATCACATACAACATTATGTGCTTCAGTGTGGAAATGATTTTATCTATGGTGATTGATATGGTTTTTCATTGTTTTGCCTATTCATAAGACATATTAATCTCTAAAATATTCCCACATTCTTAATGAAAAAACAATATTCATATCTAAAATTAATATTTCAAACTAACAATAAAATTTAATTTCAAAGAAACATGATAAAATAAAAAAAGGTATTTTAAAGAAACATCTTTTTTGAGACTAATGATATTTCCAAATTTAATTCTATTGTTCATTTCATGATATATTTAGAAACCAAACTTAAAAAAATTAAATATGACTTGTAGCACTTAATGCATGTACTTAATTATAAAATTTAATAAATTATTAATTAATTAGAAACTGTAATATCACTTGAGATGGGCATGGTGTGATAAACATGAGTTATATTAAATAATCCTTATAGTAATACTACATTATCTTTAATTTAAGAAATTTATACAAAAAATAATACAAAAACTACAACAAATAATTAAATGAATAATTATCCCCCCAACACCTCCACCATTTTTATGAGAAAGAATAAAACATAGACTATAGTTGTTAAATGAATACTTTCTCATCTATTTTCAAATATCCAAACGAATAATTTTATTAGATTGAAGATAATTTAGTTGCAATTTCATTCAATTTATTCAGATGTAAAAAAATAACACATTAAAAAATAAATTTACTTAGTGAATTATGGTGTTGTTATTCAAATCATATATTTAGATTGGTATTGACACTATGATCCAAATGATGATGTTCAAAATCAACCATTATAAGTTCCATGGATATCATATCAAATACATTATATTTATAGGACATGTCCTAAAATATCACCACATAAAACTAAGGATTTACAATTATGAAATGAAATTTTATATCATTATATTTATTATTTAAATGATTAATGATATTTTTGATAAATTCTATGGCACTAGAGTTATCATATTTTATCAGAATTGGATATTATCTATCTATCCCAATAATATCAATTAATTTTTAATTTATATGAAATGGGTTTGTACTTATGTGTTTGATACATATTCAGAATGCACCATGAATTTGTAGTTGTAGTCCATATTATAATATATCCAGAAGATACAACAGTTTCCTTGATTGTATGATCCACTTGATATTTACTTTTCCTCATCCATTAAAACTATCTAATTTTAAAATATATTTCACTTGAGTCTCAATTGTGAAGTGTTATAAAAAATAGTATTTAAATCAATGTATAACTGATATAATAGAATATTATTCTTAAAATGGGCATATGAGTATCATTTGAAAATATTTTTTAAAGTCCATATTGAAATATGAAAAAATGATATATTTTCTATTTGTGTTCAATTTCATAAAACACGTAATTATATTCTAATATTGTATTATATCGACATCCTTGCCTCAATCATTTTCTGAAAAAATCGATCAGGTGTCCACCATATTTGTCTTCAGTCGTTAGTCATTTATTGGGAACCTAATTTTCATCTCAGTGGTATATTTTTTTAAAATAAATTCATTTTTTCACATTTAATGAAGTGGAAGATGGAAAAAAAGATAATGAAATAATAATATACATATTAAAATCATAAATTTTGATTTATGAATTATTTTTTCATTGATTGTCATCAGATCCACCCAGTATGATCTAATTGACATATATAATCAGCATGATTCCTTTTTTTATAGATCATACTGTTGTGGTCATGATTAGTCCCTCCTGTTTTGAATTTAAATTTTCTAATATAATGGAATTTTTCTGAGAACTAAGACAATGGATCTAATTTAATCCTATATTAATCATTATCAAACTAACACACCATCCTTTCATCTCCATCAATTATAAAACTATTTAGTTATTCAATATAAAACTTTTATCATCGTCATCATTAATGAATGAAAATTTTATATCCATTACATATACATTGAATTGTATAACACTATTATAGCCTAAGGTAAACTTATTTACTAAATCAAATACAATAGTTCCAATGAATTATCTACATCAATAAAATCTAATTTTGAATTCTCATTTTGTAATAAAAATTTATTTTTCATTGTAATCATTCCATATTCAATTTTTTTATTTTAATGAAAATTATTTGTTTCTGGTTAAATTTTTTTTATTCAGCCTCAAAACTACAATCCATGTTAGTTATTAATCAATTTTATGATGAAAAAAATTTAAAATCCTTATATAATCATTATTTATAGTATCCACTTCATGAATTAATAATATAACTAATGACAATAGGTGTAAATCTAGTGTTCTCCATTAATATGGTTCCAACCTGGCTTATCTAGTCTCCAAAAAATTGATAATGATTTATGATATTCTAGAATTTATATTATGGTATACTATTTTTCTAGATTTATCTACATTTTCATAGTCAATATCTATTTCTATTATACCCCATTTAGCATTAACATGTATGCATATATTCTCATTAACTTCCCTCCTGAAAATAAGTGTTGTATTTTGGTAAAAACTACTTCTTAGTCTCTAAAATTTTATTTCAAATTTGAATCATTACTCATTTCAAAAAATAATTAAATTATTAAATTCATTGATTTTTAAAATTAATTTCATAGAAAAAATATACACTTCAGTAATGGATATATATATATATATTTATTTATATATGAAAAAATTATTCACCTACACCAGATTCATAATTACCTCCAGTTTAGTTGTTTAGAAAGTATCATTTACTACTAAACACAATAAACTACTTGAGATTTTTCTTCTTACCAAACAAGATAACATATGGATTCATTTCATCAAAAAAACAAAAATGACCTTATTAGAAAATTTAACTGGGGAGAGAACCAATTCCATAAAAAATTAACCTATTAGTTTGTTTATAATATTTATAGTGAAATCCATGAGTTAGTTTTTAAAGTACATGTCCACAATCACTTCCTTCTATTGGGTAATCATATCCTCTAGAACTTGATGATGAATCCAATTCTTTATAATTATTATTTCTCTTCAATTTCGGTAAATTCCATTCCATTATCAAGTCACAATTTCAGAATTTTTTATATCAACATTAATTTTCTTAGACTTTGATATCAAGAGATGAACTCTAATATCTCATATTTGTGAGATATATCTCTAAAATTAATAATTATTTTATAATCCACAATAAAACATAAAAAAAATTCCCTTTAAGAATATTCTGGTAATTTATCCACACATATCCCTGAGAATAGTATTTAAAATCCTTGATGTTTTTTACCATAGTATTGTTTTACTTCTTCATGTTATTAATTCTTTTGAAAATAATCACATTTTGGAGTGTGATCATACATACGATTTGGGATATCTCATGATACCATATATTGTGCAATGTTATCCAAATTCATTTTTCTCAATTGTACAAGAATGTAACACCCTACTCTTCCACGGTACGTTTCCCTTTGAATAATGCAGTAGATTGCGTTGTACGCAACATGGCGTTTTAACACACCTTGACCAATCAAACTAGCCATTATGAATAGTAATACCCTCTTTTTGAAATTTTATAAATTTTAGTTTTCAAAGTGCACTTCATTTTCAGTTTTCGAATATCAAAATTATCTTGGATTATTTTTTTGTTATTTTTCAAAAAAAATTCAATTTTCGATGAATAATGAAAAACACTACATTATTGATGAAAACTAACTTTTTATTTGAATAAGTATTTATTTTATTTAAATTTATTTTAACTCAAAATAGATTCATAATACCTATATATGTAAAATTTATTCATTGAAGTCATTTTATAATAATATTATACATATAAAAATTTATTGATCCTCTTACCTTCTCTTACCCACCTTCTTGGTGCATTTTCAAATTTGTATAACGGGTAATTTTACCACTTCTGTGAATTGAATTTCAAAAATAAAAAAGAAACAGTTTATATTAGTAAGTAAAATGTGGTTCAATAAGATGAAAATATTTTTTGGTGAATTGTAACTTTTGACTTTTATTTACCATGGTTAAAAGTAAATAGGTTAATTAAAGGTAAAAATGATATTATTATTACCCTAACACATGTCCTAATTCTATTGGATGAGTGTATATCAACCAAAAACAACCTTAGGAATAAAATATGATCCATTTGGTCCACTGTTATTAGATTAAGACATTTATAATTATTTTATTTGAAGAAGAGTTAGAAGTGTTATATTCAAATTTTCATGACTATTACATTATTATTATAGGGATACACATACGATAAATATGAATATAAATATTCATTATAATGTTGAAAAAATTTCATACAAAATTGAATTTTATTTATAATTTTTAGATACTATATAATTAAATTTATTTATGACACAATGATTATGTTGTAATTACCTTATTAATGAAAGATTAAAGTAAATAATATTATAAATATCCAAATAAATGTAAATTGAGACTTTTGATGAATTAAAATAATTTTATAGGTTATTATGACATATTAGGGTTGATTTAATGAATTGTTTTTAATGTAATCAAGTATTTAGGACTTTAACAAAAATCAAAAACTAAATAGTGTCAAAATTGACATAAAAGAGTTTTTTAAGCAAATACTATATTATTAAATCATATAATAGTCCTAAAATTTTATGGTTCAACCAATGGACATATATAATAATATAAATTTCATTACTGAACCACTTGGGGTTCTCCTAGAATTTTATTGTATGATTATTAACCATATAATATAAAAATAAAAGGAGACATGGTAAATGTTAATCTATTTAACCAAGAGTTAAATCTAAATTATAAGGTTAATATGGTTTCCTAAACCTATCCATGGTATTTTATACGTGAGTATATACTGGGACCTCTTTATCATCAACATCCTTGTTTCTTAATAAAAAATTATTTAATTGTTTTTATATTTCCTAGACTATCGGTTAAAGTCATTTATACCCGTTTTTTGACTTTTTATAAGATGTTTATAAAGGAATATTTTTATTGGTTTCCAAAAAAAGTCTTTTACAACCTTTTCGATGAGAATAAGGAACAAATGTTTTTTACTTATATGGTGGGTGCGGATATTTTCTACCATTATAACACCTTCTAATTTTCCACTACAAGTTTATAAGAATATTTCAAAAATAAATGTTTCCTTTTTATAATTATGTGACATTTAAATGGTTTCAACATAAAAAAGAGGTATTTCGTTCAAATAGTTTTCATTTCCTCTTTGTCAACATCCTTCAAATGGTTCTAAACTTGTTTGTATTTAAATTATTGTGATTCTAATATTCCATATTTTATTGAAGGTTTTATGATATATTTGACTGTGGATGTGTTATTTTTATATGATACGTGGTTTATTGGTAAATTATTGACATTTCGTATACTATTTTTAATACGAATGTTTATTTTATGTTTAAACCTTTTCATATGAGTAATGCATTGGAAATAGTAAGTGACGGGTGGAGCCCACTATAGCTCCTCAATAAATCGATGGTTCTCATGAGACAAGCTATTGTCTTGGAAGAAGTCCATGAAAAAATCTTATTTGTAGTTTTGGCATGAGGCTTTGACTATGTGGTTATGAAGTCTGGAATTATACATTCCATCATTATGAAATTGGCTATTGATATTTCATGTGATTATTCAACTAGTAGAGTATCCATGCACTAGTGCAGAAAACATTTTTTACGTCGGTTATTTTTCATTTTTTACGTCGGTTTCTAGCCGACGTTAATACAGGCGACGTTATAAATAACGTTTTTGACATCGGTTATTTAAAAACTGTTGTCAAAAAAATTGTGATGTTTATGATGTCGGTTATTTTAGAACCAATGTGATAAATAAAATGGGAAGGGTTTATCACATTTGTTATTAAACAACCGATGTGATAAAAGGCCTGGAAAATGGTTTATCACGTCGGGTATTAAAAAACCGACGTGATACAAGGACAGGGAAATGGTCTATCACATCAGTTATTAAATAACCGACCTGATAAACAGGGGGCGGGGGGTTTATCACGTCAGTTATTATAGAACCACTGTGATAAACCGGGGGGGGGGGGGGTTATCACGTTGGTTATTATGGAACCGCCGTGATAAACCGGGGGCAGGGGGTTTATCATGTCGGTTTTTTAATAACCGACGTGATAAACTGGGGGGAGGGGTGTTTATCACGTCGGTTATTATATAACCTCCATGATAAACCAGGGTGAGGGGGGTTTATCATGTCGGTTATTATATAACCGACGTGAAAAACCGGGGGAGATGGTTTATCACGTCGGTTATTAAATAACCGACGTGATAAACCATTTTCTAGGCCTTTTATCATGTCAGTTATTAAATTACCGACGTGATAAACCATTTTCCAGGACTTTTATCACGTCGGTTATTAAATAACCAACATGATAAACCATTTTATAGTACTTTTATCACATCGGTTATTAAATAACCAACGTGATAAACCATGTCCCAGGCCTTTTATCACGTCGGTTAATAAATAACCGACTTGATAAACCCAATTTTTTTTAAATTGAATATAGTCATCTGCTCTCCACCAGAATCAACCAGAAAACAAATCAAGAAATCGTACCAAAAAAACAGAAGTAGATCAAAATTAAGCATGTACATTGATAACATATAAAACTTACCCCCTAGACAGCCCCCACCCTCATGTATACCCCATGGACAGCCCTCCCCCACCCCGTTGGAGCCCTCACCCTCATGTATACCCCCTGGACAACCCTCCCCCACCCCATTGAAGCTCCCACCCTGATGTATACTGCTTGGACAGCCCTCCCCCACACCATTGGAGCCCCCACCACACTCCCGGACTGCCCCCCGGCCCCCGAACAGCCCCAAACACCCCTTAACAACCCCCCACCCGCCTGCACCCCCTCACCCCACTTGACAGCCCCCACCACACCCCTGGAGAGTCCCAAACACCCCTAGACAACCCCCACCCTCATGTATACCCCCCCACCCCTGGACAGCACTCCCACACCCCTGGACCACCTTCCCACACCCCTGGACAGCCCTGCCACCCCCTGGACTGTCAACCCACCCCACCGGACAGCCCTCCCAGACCGCTGGATACCCCCAACCCCATTGAACACACCCCCACACCCTTGGAACCCCTCCCCCACAGACCCAAATCCATACCAGAAAAACCATCATAAGTAAACCAAAACAAGAAGTAGAGCAAAATTAAACATTCAATTATATAACATTCCAAACATACACTGTCAACTTCAAAAAAAAATCCAACCTAAACAACTACCAAATACACAATTACAATGACAATATTCAAAATTACATTTTACATTACAAACAAATAAAATTCAATCAAACCTGTAAAAAAATTTGACCACTCCACTTGTAAGTGTTTGATGTCTTTAGAAGTATAGGGTTTAGGGTCATCAAAAAGCTACAAAGGAAAAATAAAGTAGTTAACGTGTATAATGAATAAATCAAATTGAAATATTATGGAAACGTTTAAGAGGAAATCATACCAGGTCAAAATTCACAACTGTCCCAGTTGTTATTATTTCCTACATAAATCTTAACATATAATATCTTCATTTGATGAGGCCTTGTTGTTCATTACAATTCTATTTGAATGAGTGTAAATTCAATATATTATTTTTATGTAATAAATAAAAAATTACAAATTATAAATGGATATTTACCTTCGTATTTACATATTTGATCTTTGCACTTCTTTTCTTTGTGTTTTTTCGAAAGTATGCCCATGCACTATTAGAAAATAATACGAATGGGGTAAATTTAAAATTCATTATAATATATAAAACTATTGAGAAATTTAAACTTAATTTTCCAATATATTCTTAAAACATTCCTGCACATCACCATGGATAGAGAATATCCAATAAAGGGTTTTTTCCCTTGGGCAAAAAACCCCTAACATCCAATGATCACTGATAAAAGGAAATTTGACGTTAGTGGTTTTTATGTTAAAAGATAATTAACTCTTTGAGTGAAATGTGTTTCATACCTCTCACAAAAAGGCATTATCCAACATTGTGTGATTATATTCTTTTCAAATATTTGAGTAATATAAACCATTCTTTGTTCCTCATTCAATGCATAGGCTTTAGGGGAAATCAATTGCGGGTCCATGAATCCATATACTTCTATCAGCTCATTCCTCTCACAAATTTTATAAAGATACCTAATACAAAACATACATAAGTATACATTTTTAATAAATATAACACAGGGAAAAGGTGTTAAGACTTACATGAAAAAATTTGCACCACGTTGATGCCCAACTTATCTCCAGTAACAAGCTCCATGATATCAGTTTTTATAATCCCCACTCTTATATCACATCCACAAACATGAGCTTCCATTGGAAACTCATAATAACCCGACAACAAATGGGAATATCTTGACAATCTATCAAGACCATTTGAATATTTATCTGATGTCATAGCCATTTGTCTTTTTTGTTGTCTATACAGTATTTATTTACCTTTAAAGTATTCCTGTAAAAAAAATTGAAAATTTTATTAGATTTCAAATGATAAAACAACTTTAATAAAAAAATAAATAAAAGATATAACATTAATACCTCTATGGTAATGAGTCGAAGAAGTATGGATGGCCAAATTAAAAAATGGCCGATACTCTGTCCAACTATTTCCACTTCATCTGTAGGTATTGGTACCCTAGTTGATCTATGTATAATATCATATACAGTGACCCTCTGATTCTCTTCCTCTAATTGTTGATGATGAACTGTATCTCCAATACAATATACCATCCCATATGATACTATATGAAGTTGAGAATCATAAACATACAACATGAAATAAGTAGGAAGCTGCGGCAGAGGCGTAGGATAAAAAATGGCGTCTGCAGGCTGAGGTGGGGGAGTGGGAGCTACTGGCGGAGGTGGAGGATAAATAATGGGGTCTGCTGGGGGAGGTGGGGGAGTGGGAGCTGCAGTCTGAAATTGTCTTTTCATTTTTGCAAACATAGATTGCACCAACCCTCTAATCTTTTCCTCCATCATCGCATTAATATTATGAACTTCAGCCTCCAAGGATTCTATTTTTTTATAAACCCCCTCAATGTTAGAAGTTGAAGAATGTGGAAACACTTATCTTACCAATACACCTTCCGGGTATCCTCTTACACGACCAGGATGTTCAAGCCTTCCCAATGTTGCAAATAAAATATCTTCCCTCCCAGTAGCTGTAAATGCCCCCTCTAAACTCTGCTCCTCAAGAGAGTCCTGTATTAATTAATTGAACATTTCTGTAATGATAGAAATTATATGATGAAAATAGTTAACTTAAATAAATAAAATAGATATCTTACAATCCTCTCAGCTATGATTCTCGATTCTTCCGAAAGATATTGCCCTTTTTTCCCTTCCGAGCTCTCTTCCATTTTTCATGTCTAGATGGAGGGGATGGAGGGGCCACCTCTCTTGAGCTTGAAGACTCATCTCTTAGTTGTTGAAATTTTTCCGCCATCATTTGTTCTTCCAATAATGCATACCCTCCCCGAGATAAACTATGAGGGTATACATTTTTAGATTGGATCTCTTGATGAGCTTTCCTTGTTTGCTGTAATTTAAGAATATGAAATCATTAACATTAATAAAATCATTTATATAAGAAAGTTTATAAAAGTTTACACTGCCCTTACCAAAAATGACTCTTTTCTTCTACTTTCAAAAAACTGTCTCCATGTGTCTTACTCTATAAAAGGATATATATGACATGGATTGTCATGACTCCTATAACCATAAATGAAATCAGATGAGAGGGTTGATTTGAAATCCCTCCATCTCCTGGTAGCCAATGATAGAATTTCTTCTTGACTCCTCCAGTGTCAGGAATATCAAATGTCATCTTATAAAGAAGAGGTTAAACATATTATATATACTAGAAACATTAAAAGAATAGTCAAACAATGACAAACGATCTTACCAAAATCGTCTCCCACAACTGAGAGATAATATCTTTATCCACACTTCTCCAATCATAATACAGAATGCTTACTTTGCTCTTAGCCTGAGTTGCTACAAAAATCATAAAAGCTTTTGCATTCGGACCTCTAGGAATTTCATCATCATCAAACTCAACGACTATCCTCTGATCCTGCATACAGGCAAGTGAAAATTTTGGTAAATGTGTGCACCCACATTTACCAACCTTTGAACTCTTTGTCGTAATATAAGCATGTGAATATTCATCCCCAGAGGTATGACCAACAATATGCTCCTCTCGAGAATCATGTGGTTGATCATCTGAATTATATTTCATTATCCTTTAAATAAAAAAACAAACGTCAGTTCACAAATATACAAATTAAAATATTTTAAAACTATTGTAATCAGAAAATAGAAACGTTTACTAAGTTACATAATAGTAAACATTGGTAATATGGTAATCATGTTAAACAATGGTAAAGATGATAAAGATGGTCAAGATGGTCAAGATGGTCAAGATGGTAAACATGGTAAAAATGGTAAACCTGGTAAACATGGTAAACATGGTAAAGTAATTGTCAGTGAACAAAAATAATAGATATATAATTCATGTAATGGTTATAAACATGATAAAGTAAACTAAACAAACTTAAAACAAACAAAAACATATACTTATTTTGTTTTAAAACATGTTTTAATAAATAAAAAACTTACAATATCTAACAATTATGGAAAAAATAAATGTAAACAAGAAATAAACATATATTAACTGTAATTTTTGGAATGTACAAATGTATTGTTTTCCCAAATTCCTTCATCTTGATCGTTCTTTATGGCACAAACTATGTCTTCAACATGATCATCATTATGTTCTGTTAATCATTCCATGGAAGTAGGGATCTCACATAAATCAGCATATTCATCAATTTCATCCTCACCAACATATTGTTTTTTCCCATGTAAAACAACAACCCACTGCATATCTGATTGATCTACTACATAGAAAATTTGATTTGCATGTGTTGCCATTATAAAAGAATCAGCTGTGTCTTCCAATCTATTCATATTAACAAGTGTCATTCCAAATTCATCATGTCTGACACTGTTGTTACCGTTAGACCATTTACAGTTAAAAACGGGAACTTTATTTTTAAAGTAATCAACCTCCCATATGTCTTCAATCACTCCATAATATGCACTTCATGCAGAAATTGGTTTTTTTCCTTAGAAATCGAAAAATGCATTGCTTCCGCAAACACCAATACACCACTATTCTGAACTACACTTCTGTTGTCCTGAGATTTTGTATGAAATGTATAACCATTAATGTCGTAACTGGACCGTGTTATCACATTTAATCATGGACCACCAACTATCCATTTTAATGACTTTGATAGATCTGATCTACCAAGTGATGTTTTTTTTAATCCATGACAAAAAAGTTTTGTTTTTCTCATTCAAAATCCACATTTCTTTCTTCTTTGGATGACATTGTTTCAACTCATTAATATGCAATGTGATATACGGTTCAGCATCAGCTATGTTATTCAAGATGTATGATTATAACTTCTTCATCTGTTCAGCTGACAATGATTTGACTTTCAAGTCGCGAATCCCCTTTCCCTCATTATTAACTCGTTCATGGAAAGATGGAGGCAAACCTATGTGTTGCGCCGCAGCCATGTAGCTCGTACAAAACTCTTCTACCTCCTCAGAAATATACTTTTCAATAATGGAGGCTTCAGGTCGATATAGATTTTTAACATAACCATTTAATATTTTCTTATACCTTTCAAAACGATACATCCAACGAAGATATACAGGTCCACAATGCTTTATTTCTCGAACCAGATGAATCATTAAATGCACCATTATATCAAAAAAAGTTGGAGGAAAATACATTTCCAATTGACAAAGTATAAAAATTGCATCCTTTTCCAAAATGATCAAAGCATTCACATTAATCACCTTGTAACAAATTGAATTGAAAAAATAACACAACTTCAATATAGAATTTTTGACACGAATGGGAAATATTCCATGCAATGAAACTGGTAGAATTTGTTGCATCATGACGTGACAATCATGTGATTTCATACCTATCAACTTGAAGTCCTTTAATGAGACAAAAATTTTTAAATTAGAAGAATAACCTTGATGCACTTTGGTATCATGAAGACACTGACAGAAGATAATTTTCTCCCTCTTCAATAATGTATGACAAGCCAGGGGAAGAAATGTTCATCTTCCTTTAGGAGTGGGAGCTAACTCCAAACGTATTCCCATTGATAGTAAGTCTAATCTTGCATTCAACCCATCTTTAGTCTTTCCTTTAATATCTAACAATGTTCCAATCAAAGAATCACAGATATTCTTCTCCACGTGCATGACATCAATATTATGTTTAACATCATGATACCTCCAATATGGTTGCTCAAAAAAATTGACTTTTTCTTCCAAATATGTTTATCATTACCAGATTTTTGTGTCTTTCCCAATGTCACATCAAGGTTTTTCACCCTCTCAAAATATAGATCAGTGGATAACGGTTTTGGAGTAGTATCAAATTCTTTTTGAGCCATTGAATGCATTTTTTAGTCTTCTATAAGGGTGTTCCATAGGTAAAAACTTTCGATGACCCATGTACACTGTTTTCCTCCCATGATGCAATTGACAATACGACGTCTGTTGTTCGCAAATTGGACATGCTTTATGCCCTTTAACATTGTATCCAGACAAATTTCCATATGATGGGAAGTCATTTATAGTGAACAGAAGAACTGCATGCAGTTGAAAATATTCCATTTTATAAGAATCAAACACCCTAATACAATCAACCCATAACAGTTTCAAATCATCAATCAACGGTGACAAGAAAACATCAATATCATTACCGGGTTGTTTGGACCAGAGAACATTATACTCAACATGACGTATTTGTGCTTCATACAAACATCATGAGAGAGGTTTTAAATTAACAATAAAATAGGCCATGAACTATGTGTTCTACTGAGGGTTCGGTATGGATTCATTCCATCTCTGCACAACCCTAGTCTGAGATTTCTAATTTCATTTCCAAATGTAGAATATTGCGCATCAATTTTCTTCCATTGTGGACAATCAGCTGGATGACATATTTTCCCATCATATACCCGCTCTTCCGCATGACATCTTAACCATTTTGCATCATGCGAATTAGAAAATAAATGTTTGAAATGATTAATTATAGGAAGATACCAAAATACCTTTGAAGGGAGCTTTGTAATCTCTACACCAGCCTATGATTTTTCATTCACCTTATACTGTGATGTCCCACATTTAGGACACTATGACAGAAATTCATATTCCTTCCTATATATAATTCCGTCATTCGGATAGGCATGTATTTTCTTGTATCCCAATCCCATCAGCCATAATATTTTCTTGGCATTGTAATGTGAATCTGGAAGATCGTTATCTTTTGGTAGAATGTCTTTCATCAATTGTAGCATCTCTGTAAAACTTCTGTCACCCCATCCATGTTTCGCCTTCAAGTTAATCAATCTTAACACCGTCGACAAAACCATAAAATCTGTACAACCAGGATATAATGGTTTTTCAGCATCACCATATTGACGTGCAACTGTCGGTTCTATCTCAATTTGTTCTGCTACAATATCGCGAATCATTTCTTCAATTCCATCAGAGTTACCATCTTCTGAATCATCATCATCAGTGACATTCCATCCAGTTTCACCATTCCAAATCCAAGGGCTATAACTCGGATTAAAATCATGACAAATCAGATGATCTTTCATCTCTCTACTTTTCAACTTCTTCATATTCAAACATTTCAGGCATTGACAGAAAAAAATGTCACTACTTGGAACATTTTATTTTGAAAATTCCAAAAAGGCATCAACACCTTCCTCAAATTCATTGCTCATTCGATGTTCCGTAATCCAACTTTGACTCATTATTACCTATAAAAAATATCAACAAAAAATATATATTTTTAAGATAAGACAAATATATGTTTATATGAAAAAATCATAATTTGAATGTAAAACAATTTAAAATATAAAACAATTCTATGGGTATTTAAGAAAATATGCTTGAATATTATTTTTAAAACAAAATATAGATAGATATAACAGTTTTAAATTTCATTGAATCAAAGAAAACCATGCTGCCAACATAGTCGATAGAAAATTGGAGAAAATGGAGTAAACCTGAGAATCACCCTCACCCCCCCCCCCCCGGAAAACCCCCAAAACCCTCTAAACAGGCCCCCACCCCCTTCGACAGCCCCCCACACCCACCCAATCCCTTCGACCACCCCTGGACACCCCCAACCCTCCGGACAGCCCCCCACCCCTCTAAACAGCACCCAAACCCCTCCTGGACACCACCCCCACCCCTACCCCTTGAACACCCCCTAGACACCCCCAACCCTCTAGGTAGCCCCCAACCCCCCCTGGACAACCCCCAAAACCCTCTAGACAGGCCCCTACCCCCATGGACAGCCACTCACCCCCACCCACCCCCTTGGACACCCCCCAGACACCACCCGTTTCCACATCTTTGATATAACATTTTTTTTAAAAAACGTGACATTATTAAAAACATTTCATTAAATATGATGAAGAGTTCAATCGTATTTCATATGAAATTTTTCCTACTAGAAAGGGTCTTAGTATTGGATAGAATAGTAAATAAGGTGGCATAAAACAAAAATATAATCCTAAAAAATGAAAATAATCCAGCTCAAATATTTGAATAAATATGATTGTAATCAACCATCAAATCCAAAAGGTGTATGAGTGAACAATTAGAGAAAAACTGGAAATGAGACATCATAGTCATTTAGGGGGGATGGTGTCAAAGGAAATACAAAATCAAATGAACCGAGACCACTTTATGATGTAATCCATGAAAAAGACAAACCTACAACAAATAAAATTGTGAAACATCAAAAAAAAATACCCATTTGAAATAGAATATAGTATCTTGATTTAGAAACTCTAAAAAATAAATAAATCACAATCTCATTGATGTAATCCTGAATTTCTAAAATAGAAAAATACACTGGTTTCACTTTGGTTGGTGGTGCAATTATTTTTTGTAATCGATCATCAATTAGTTTTGTGACATAAAATCAAAAATCTTGTAAAATACATACAAGTAACATTCATTATTCAAGTTCCCATTCTTTTTGTAAAATTACCCATGTCTATATTATCATTAATAAAAAACATTATCATTATTCACAACTAAAATCATGAGAATTGTGATATTCCCATTTTTATAAACATATATTAATGATGTTATGATAGAGTTTATCATAACTAATAATATTAAAAATGGTATACTTATCTATAGTAGAGTCCTATAAGACAAAATCGATGCACTATATTTTTGTGACATTTAGATTTTTTAAAGGGATATAATGATGTTTAATACTTCCCAGAAGGGTGAAATTATAAGGGAGTTTAGTGTCTTCCAAAAATACAAAGTGGGTAAAAGTGAATTTGTTTCAATTAAAGAAAACAAATGGTTTATCATAGATTTATTAGACTCCATGAGGGTGACTGATAAATATTTATTTTATTATGTTCCATTAAAAATCATGTGTAAATATTTATTTTAGTTCAATTAGTGAATGATAAATGGTTTACATTAATGGTTTTTGTTTTCTAAGAAAATGACATCATCAATATGGATGATTGATTCCGATTCTATGATAAGGCAGTCAACAACGATGATTCACTATATATGATGATAATTTCTTTTAATTCTCTAATCACATAAACATTATTGGGTATCCAACTACAAAATTGTTAGATGAACCTGAGCGTTAAATGAAATATAGGATAAAAGGAATGGATGAATCAACCATACCTAAAATTTATTTTTGATAATGAAATTCAAACCAGTCAAATCAGGAAATATTCCAAATCTTTCCTTAATCGCGCCATAGACCTTCAATAAATAACCCCAAATATGTTTCCAACATAGGAGGATTTTGAGTCATTAAATGCAATGTCATATATCAAAATTTGTTTTATAAAGAAATACAAAAACAGGACACTCAAGATAAAAATGAATGTCTGGTGCCAATGATATTCAAAAAGATGTAATAGGGTTCGAAATGGAAGAATCTAACCTAGTTTAAACAAAAAATCGCAAAACATAAATATAGACTATCCGAAAAAAAACGAACGAAATAAATTCGTGGAAGGCTTACTTGAGTGTTGCGAGTTGAGATGATAGATCCGAGGAGAGTAAAGATGATAAACGATGAATCCAAAATGAGTTTAACGCAGGTCGATCGACGAGCCGATTAGGGTTTACCGCACGAGAGAGACGAGTCGGCGGACTGTCGATCGAAAAATCGTAAATGACAGTCCATGGGGATTTAATTTTATAAATTTTTTATAACGTCGGTTATTATATAACCGACTTTATAAACTATTTTTTAAATTTATAACGTCAGTTATTTTAAAAAAGACGAAAAAAACCCGCAGATATCTCGTTTTTTACGTCAGTTATTTGATAACCGACTTAAAAACCCAAAGCGCGGGGGGTTTTGTACGTTGGTTTTTTGATAACCGACGTAAAAAACCCCCCGCGCTTTGATTTTTAACATCGGTTAATTTATAACCGATGTAAAAATTGAACAGGCGCGATTTGTAACGTCGGTTATTAAAATAACCGACGTTAAAAAGCTACTCAACACATTTTTTGTGTTTGTTATAAAATAACCGACGTAAAAAACCACGTTTCACAGATTCTCACGTCGGTTATATATAACTGACGTAAAAAATGGTTACGTAAATAACGTTTTTTCCACTAGTGATGTGAATACGTTAACTTACTTATTTTATTTATATTTTCCATATTATGCAAAATTTTATGTTTAAAAGGCTTATATTTAATCTTATACATTTCCTTCAATGTTTATGCTTATTTAAGAATGATTCTGCTATATTGTTATCCTTACACATCATCTGTTCTCACCCCTTTCTATGTTTTATTTTTTCCATGATGTAAAGAATTATATTATGACTAACTTGTAGGGATAGTTTAAGGGATAAATATGTGTTCAAAGGAGACAATGTTGTTGTTTTTCATTTTATAATGTAATGTAAAACGTATGTATGTATCTTGTACTTCTGAGGCTAATACACTGATAAGTATTTCGATATTTGATCCCTTGTGATCTTGATAATGTTATGTTATAATGCATTGACTCTGGGTTACTAGGGTCGAGACATTATAGTTGTTGTTAGAGGAAGTTTAGTACAAACCTTGGATGCTAGTTTTAGAAAAAACTCTGATTAAATAACATTAACCTAAGATAACCATTGAGGATTAGTATATAAGATCTTCCTACAATTTTGGTAATTTAAAGATTTTGGAGTTTTCAAATAAATACATCCATGTCTGGATATGAGTAGATAGATGTGGCTCTAGCACAGATATACGTAGGAGTGAAAACTCCGACAAGGCGTTTTAGGCTTGACCTGGGGTATCCTAGTACACGACAACGGGCCTTGTAAGACTCTTGGTTATGACACTCCTAGAGGATATACTTAAGAAAATTCACATTTTATTTACAAACCATTAAGAATTATTTATGAGTGTATACCTCCTCAAAGAAAACGCATTTATGATTTGGGATTACATCCATAAACTGCCAATTTATGTTTAGTATTTTACATGTTTGGAATTATGTATTGTGATTCATAAACTAATCAAGTTTATGAAATTATTTTGAAAAGGAGCCTATTGGAAGGAATAGAAATTGTGTCAATGCACGTAATCCATGTAGGGTTTTCTCTCCTACTAAAGATAATTATAGTGGAACTGGTGATGAATCTTGTGATGATCAGCTTATCACTATAGTGGGACAACTCACTCAGGTTATGAATAATAACCATACCCGTATAAATCACCCTGGTCCACAATGCAGGGGATGAATGTTAAACTACCTAATGAGAAAACAACCACCAACATTCTATGGGACTAGAAATCTAGTTTTAGTGAAAAAATGGATAAGTTCCTTAGGCAAAAATATTTCATTCTGTTGGGAGTTATGAAAGGGAAAAAGTTGTCATTTCAGTTTATCAACTCACAGGAGATTTAGATAAATGCTGGTCATTAATTCAAAACACAATAGAGGAAAAATAACTATCATATATGGAATAGAGGGAGTTTAAGGAGAAATTCATTGAAAAATACTTTTCTCGTGACCATGGAGCGGATATTGAATGGCGATTTCTGATTCTAAGGAAAAGGAGGAAGATAATGTTGTAAAGTATGAGGCCAACTTTATAAGGATTACAAGGAATGAAACAGATTATTTACGTAACCCAAGGAGTAATATATATTTATTCTTTTGTGGCTTAAAACCATTTCTTTTTTGAGAATCAGTTTCACAATCCATCTCATCATACTAAGATATTTTCTTATGTGCTATCAAGAAAGAAAAGTAATTTCTCTAAGTCTTACGACTCTATTGAAAAGAAAGAGATGAAGAGAACTACTGAACACTGTGGAAATGGGAATAAGGGGAAGAAGGGAAATGTTGAATATCCATCCTCTAGTAAATGTTGAAAGAAACACACTAGTACTTGCCTGAAAGGGAATGAGTGTTTTTTACATGTTTGGTGAAAAATTCCACCATGCTCAAGATTTATTGGGAAAGAAAGATCCAATCAACAATAAATGCTACAATTGTAGAGAAATGGGGTATTATTAAATCAATTTGCTAAGAGGCAAAGAAACATACATCAGAAAAGGCCAATGGAGCCAGGCCAAGCTTATGGGATCACTACTGCTGAGGATGAAGATCTAATGACATGATGGTAGATAATTTAATGGTTTCCTCATGTTTAAGAAATGTTTTATTTGATTATGGTCATCACATTGTTTCATATCTTCCATATATTCTAAGAAAATTAGATACTTCCAATCTAATTTAACCTGGGAGTTATCAGTCAAAACTCCTAAGGGATGTATCATTACAATAAGGTTTTGAGAATCAGTTCCCATTAGGGCAGATAAATGTTAGTTATACTTCTAATCTAATCTTTATACCCATGATAGAATTTGATATAATCCTCGAAATGGAGTGGATTTTTGACCATGATGTGAATATTTATTGTAAGTCGATTGAGGTTAAAATTTTTGATGATGATAATGAGTATCATATCTATAGAGAAGAAATGTAACCACCTTATTATTATCTAGATTCACCCCCATTAGCTCTAGAAAATTTATTTATTGTCGAGGAAGAGAATGAAATAACTATTGGGAATAAAGAAATGCTCAAATAGAGGACATACCTACTATACAAGAATATGTTTTTCTGTTTATAGAGGATTTACCTTGACACACTCCAGATCACGATATCGAGTTTCCCAATGATTTTATTCATAGTTCAAGGCCCATATCGAAGACCCATTATAGAATGTCCACTTAGTAATTCGTGGAACCAAAGAAAGAACTTTAGAAATTGAGTAATAAAGTATTTATTTTCCCTAGTGTTTCTCTTGGGGGAACCCCATTTCTTTTGTTAAAAAGTGTGACTGATCTATGAGGTTTTCCATTGACTAAAGTGAGATTAATCCTATAACAATAATGAACAAGTATCCCCTACCTCGCATTGATGATTTTTTCAACCAACTTCATCGAGCTCAATATTTTTCAAATATTTACCTTTGATCTGGATATCATCAGTTCTGTGTGAATAAGGAAGACATTATGAAAACAACATTTTAAACTAGTTACGGACATTACGAGTTTACAATAATGTCTTTTGGACTGACTAATGCACCCTCTATTTTCATGGATCTAATTAATTGATTTTTCATGGAATATCTTGATGACTTTGTAGTGGTATTTATTCATGATATCTTGGTTTACTCAAAAATCTATGAAGATAATGAATCTCACTTGAACACTATCCTAAAAACCCATATTAAAAAAATATATGGGATGTTTAGAAAGTGTGAATCCTGGCTTCAAGAGATTTCTTTTCTTGTCCATTCTATTTATAAGGATAGAGTCTCTGTTGAACCTTCTAAAATAAAGAGAAATCCCAGAATGGCTACCACCAACATGTATAACTGAGGAACATAGTTTTATTGGTTTAGCTTGTTATTATTGGTGTTTCATCTAGAATTTTTCCCAATTGGAAAACCCATTAACCAAGATCATAGGTAAAGGGGTAAAATATGTCAGGATAATAGAATGTTAATATTGTTTTGAAGAACTGAAGAGATGATTAGTCAATGCTCCTATCTTTACTATACCATGGGTAATGATGGGTTTGTTATTTATCGTGATACTTTAAAGAAATGACTTGGTTGTGTCCTTATGCCGAATGATAGGGTTATTACTTATGCATCATGATAGCTAAAAATTCATGAAAAAAACTATCTCAATCATGCTATTGAGTTAGTTTTTGTAATCACTAATTTGATGATATTGAGACACTATCTCTATGGGGAATAATTCTCGATATATAATGATCACATGATTTTGAAGTATATTTTCTCAAAAAAAGAACTCAACATGAGAAAAAGGAGATGACTCTAACTACTCATGGATTATGATTTCATTATACCCTACCACTCGAGGAAAAGAGATAGGTTGTCACATTCTTTGAGTTGAATGGGTCATGGTGTTTTGAAGTACATGAGAGTTGAAATGGATCCGATTTTCCGGGATCTAGTAAATATGGATATGGGAATAACCATTGAAGGTGAATCATCAATACATTTTCAAATGGTTGTCAAACCTACTTTACTAGAAATGATATAGAGTCCTCAAAATAATTATGGAGAGATTAAAAAATGTAAAGGTCTAAATGATGGGAGATTGATCAACTTCGTATATAAAGACGATATTTTGAAATTTTGTAAGAGCCTTTGTCTTCCTGACATAGTTGATCTAAAAACGGAATTTTTGGATGATGCTCAAAAATCCAATTTCTCTATGCACCCTAGAAACACTAAGATGTATATAGATTTGAAGGAACACTTTTTGTGGGATAACATGAAGAGAAAGATTGATGATTATGTGTTAATATGTATGGATTTTCAACAAGTGAAAGCTGGAAGACAACATCATAAAGGAGTCATGAAACCTCTTCCCATACTTGACTGGAAATGGGATGATATTATGATGGACATTTTCATGGTACTACCAAAAAATCTAGATGGAATGACGCAATATGGGTCATTGTTGATCGACATACCATGATAGCAAATTTTCTTGCAATAAGAGACGATTCAGCACTTGAAAGTATAGAAAGACTATTTATTAATGAATTTTGTAATCTATCGATTATTTCTAATCGTGATCCATGCTTTACATCGTGATTCTGGAAAAGTATTTAGAAGGAACTATATACTAAACATCGTTTGAGCACTGCCTACCACCCTCAAACTGATGGACAATCAGAACTGACTATTCAAAGCATAGAAGGCATGTTGAGATCTTTCTTGTAGGATTTTCACGGTATGTGGGATTAATATTTACCTCTTGTCAAAAATTCCTATAACAATAGATTCCATTCAATAATTCAAATGGCACCATATGAAGGGTTATATAGAAAGAGATGTCGCACACAAACTTGTTGGGATGATGTTGGTGAAAGAAAACTCGTAGGCCTATAATTTTTTGGTGCCCCTTTCATTTCCCTTTCCCTCTTATTAAGACTAAATTTTATTAACCCAATTTCCATTGTGGGTTTTCCAAGAAGATATTTTCTATTTTAAACCATTTATTTTTTATGAACAATTTTAAATTGTGAGGATGTAACTTATTTAAGGGGGAATAATGTAACACCCTATGATTTCATAGTACATTATTTCTTCAAAGTAATTCAATAACTTGTAGTACACGCAACACTGTGTTCAAGGGCGCCACGACTTACCAAACTAGTCGTTCTAAAGAGTTTATGAATAGTATTAACTGAATTTTGAACTTTATATTATTTTATAATTTTAGAATCCATATAATGGGTTTTATAGAAAAAATTTTAGAACAAATTCATTTTTTTCAGATAGAAAAAGTATTTTTAAAAAAATGGAATTTTACAACCTTTTAATTGCGAACCCTTTTTAAATAAAATATTTGAAACTTTTATATATTGAATTTGACAAAATAAACTTATTCTATAAAATCAGGACATAAAAACTAGGTTTCAATAAATATTTGGTATTTTTCCGATAACTTTCATATTTGGGTGAATTGTGAAAAATACTATATTATAACTGAAAAAATCTTTTTTATTCAAAATAATTTATAGTTTTCAATTATAAATTTTAATGGTTTGAAGTATAATTAGTTATATTTTTATCATTTAATCTAATTTCGGTCATTGGAAGTAATTTCACTTGGAAATTGGACATAAACAAGTGTCAATCTTCTGATAGTTATTATTTCTTAAAAATACGATTTTTGTTTTGACAACAAGAATTAATTTTAAATTAATTAATGAAACTTCTATATTTTAAAATTGGTAAAATGGAATTCATTTTTGAATTCAGAATATCAAAATTATCTTAGGGTGAATTTTTGGTATTTTTCAGAAAACTTTCATTTTTTTTATGAATAGTGAAAACATTATGTTATTGATTAAAACTGACTTTTTATTTAAATAATTAATTATTTTATTTAAATTTATTTTAGGTCAAAATAGATACATAATACTTATATAGGTTCTATTTAATTCATTGGATTAATTTTATAATAAGTCTAGATATATAAAATTTTATTGAACTTTTTAACGACTTTTACCCACCTTCTTGGAGCATTTAAAAATTTGTTTAAAACATAATTTTACCGATTTTGTGAGTTGAATTTCAAAATCCCAAGAGACATGGTTAAACTCAGTAAGTAAATTTTTTTTCAATAAGATGAAAATAATTTTTGGTGAATAGTAACTTTTGACTTTTATTTTCCACGGTTAATAGTAAATATGGTAATTAAGGGTAAAAATTATATTATAATTTCCCTAAGACAAGTCCTAATTCTATTGGATATGTGTAATTAGACCAAAAACCCCTTAGGAATAAAATTTGATTCTTTGGGACCACTTGGATTAGAATAGGACATTTATTAATATTTAATTTCAAGAAGAGTGAGAAGAGTTAAATTCATGTTTTCATAACTAAAACATTTTACTATAGGGTTATACATAAGATAAATTAAACTATAAATATTTATTAGAAAGATAAAAAGATTTAATTCATAATTTTATTTTATTTATAATTTTTAGACATTAAATAATTTAATTTATTTATGACACAATGATGATGCATTAATTACCTTATTAATGAAATATTAAAATAATTGATATTATAAATATCCAAATAAATATAATTTGAGTCTTGTGATCAATTTCACTAATTTTCATGGTTAATAAGACGTGTTAGGGTTGATTAGATAAATTTTTTTCGAAGTGATAAGGTTGTTATGACATTCAAAAAAACAAAATACCAAATAGTGTCAAAATTGACATAAATTAATTGTTAAAACAAATACTATATTATTGGTTGATATAATATACCTAAAATTTTAATGTTCATCCAAATGGTTTAAATAATATTATTTATGTCACTAATCAACCACTTGATGTTCTCTTTGATGTTTATAGTATTTTTATTAACCATATAGTGTATGAATACAAGAAGACATGGTAAAAGTTAAATTATTTAACATAGTGTTAAATCTAAAATATAAGGTTATAATGGAAACCTAAACTTTTCTAAAACCTATTTTTTGAAAGGATTTAGACCCATCCTCACTTTAGATTCTAAATAAATTAATTTTTAGCTATTAAAAAATGAATATGAATTTATAATAAAATTGTATTTTAATTTTTCTCCTAAGGTGCCCCTCACCCATCTTATAAAAGGACACTTCCCCTTCTCTCAAATTCACATCTCCAAATCTAATTATCATGGCCAAAACTTTCCCATATATCCTCCCAACTTCCCTCAATTTAACCTAGATACCATTCTTTGGTCATAAAGCCAGTCTATAAAGCCCTTTTGATCAACTCAAATGGAAATACCTGAAAAAGAGGTAATAATTTCACCAGCCTCTTTCAAGTTCGTTTATTCTTCCACTTATTCTTTATTTTTTGTTTCCATAATTAAGTAATAACTCCAGTAACATATAGAAACTGTGATTTTATTATAAATATGGTACAAACATATTCTTTATTCTCTCCATCCTACAAATGACAAAGCCACCATATGTGCGTATGTATGGCTTACCGTCTCCACATCGTGGTGCAATTGTTATTCAACAAATTATTATTTGGATGGGTATAATAATGATGTATAATTTATGTAAATAATAAATATAACATGATATTGATTCTGTATATATGATATACCAACCAATTATATATTATTTTAATATCAAATGAATGATATTATCACTCGTGCGTACGTATGTATTACCGTCTCCACGGCCCGATGAGATTCATTTCTACGTTCACCATTCAACGATGACTATAAAAATATATATAATTAATAAGTTTTTAATATATGACATAATAATGATATTGGAAATATATATGTGTGTGTGTGTGTGCGTGTGTGCATTTCCATTCATCTCATTCACTTACTTCCATTCAAAACGATATGAAAACAGAAACGGCGTTTATGCGTACATACGACCTACTGTCTCCATAAACAGTGTTTTCCATTTCATATATATATCTATTATAAATATTTATATTCGAAATATATACGATATATAAATCATTTCCATGTCTTGGAAGTATTTAAATCATGATCTAAATGATATGATCAATAATAACCTGTTATAATACGTACGAAAAAGAAAGGTATTATTAACTGAAATGTTAATTTAATATGGAAATCGTTATTAAATGGGTAGTATAAAGTCATAAATGAATCATGTATGATATAATAAATATGAATATGGTTCTGTTATAATTTAATATCATGCTGTTGTAATTATAGGGGAGGTTAAATTTACTCTCGAATAAAGGAAAAATACAAGGTAAGGGTCAATTCTACAATCTATTCATTATCTGAGGTTGTTTATATGTAATTATATATTGGGATCTCTTTAACATCCACATCAATGATTCTTAAAAATGTATTTAAAATTTTTTTACTATGGTTTATAGTCATTTATACCCTTGTTTTACTTTTTATAGAATGGTATGAAAGGAATATTTCGGCCATTTTCCAAACAAGGTACTTTACGACCATTTCGACAAAGTTAAGGAAAGAATGTTTGTTTATCTTATACGGCGGGTGTGGCTATTTTCGGCCATTATAACATCAATGGAACATCCCTTACAATATTATAAGAATATTTTCAAAATAAATTTTTTCTTTATAATTATGTTACTCTTAAATGATTTCAAAATAGAAAGAGATATTTCTCTCAAATAGTTTTGATTTCATCTATGTCAACATCCTTTCATAAATTTTACACTTGTTTGTTATTTATTTATTATGAGACAAATCTTCCATATGGTATTTAAGTTTTTGTGATATGTTTGAATATGAATGAAATATTTTAATTCCATTCCTAGTTTATGGTTAAAGTATTGACTTTTTGTATGATAGTTTTAATACGAATGTTTATTTAACATTTCCACATTTCATTAAGATGAATGTATTAGACTAGTATATTCTGAGTAGGGGACCATTAAAAGTAATCCGTAAGGGTTGGGGTCCGGTTACAGAAAACCCTCAGGGTTGGATTCTGGTTTCAAAGGAACTCTAGGTTGGAGTCCTGTTACAGAGGCTCTCTGAGTTGGGGTCCAGTTATAGTTAGCCCCTAGGTCGTGGCACGAGGCCTTGACACAGAAATTAATGTATGGTACTATAAATTCCCTTATTGTGAAATTAGTTATTACATGTCATTATTCGACTAGTATAATATCCATGTGCATGTTTATATGGTAATGCCTGATTTATTCATTCCATATTCTATTCATGTTTATGTTTAAAAGGATATTTTTTTATTTACACATCTTGCCTCAAATGTTTATAGCTTCTACTAAAGTATTTACCCATAATGAGAATATATGGTCACCCTTTTCTTATGTTTTATTTTCCCAGGATCCCAATAAGTGTTTTATGTTTGAGATGTAGGGTGAAGTTAAGGGAACAATGGCATTCTCAAAGGATTTGATTTGTGTTGTATGTTAGAAAGTTTAGTGTAATATTCATGTATATAATCTATTTTCCAACACTGCTAAACATATCGGTCTTTTGGGATATGATTCCTTGTAATCATGTCAATGTATTAAAATAATGAACCGAATCTGGAAATCTAGGCTCGAGGCGTTACAATTACTATAGTTTTTTCAAAAACATTATAATAATAGATTTTAATTAAAAAAAATACATTATGTTTTAATTCAATTGTAGATGAATTTTAAGCCACCTACCATACAATTGATATAAAAAATGAAGAAAACCTCTTAAAACATCTTGATCTTATCAACAGTCACATTACACTCATAGGATTCAAAAATATAGTCTAAATATTGACATATATATATATATATGTGAATTTATATCTATAAAAAATAGATATATTGTTTTTAGGGAGAATGAAAACTAGATATATGATGAAGAAAGGAAAAATGGGTAAATAATGATGCATCTGGATATCCAACACAATTTTATTCCCCTATGAACCACTTTCAGATAGATTGAAATCGTCTATAGGGTCTTTGGAAAAAAGGTAATTGATATTTTGAACTATTATGTTACTAAAGGAGGCATCCTATATATATTCAGACTATATCTATAAATTTTATTTGTCCAACTATATGTTTCATGTCCAGGACACACAGTTTTAAAAATCTTGTTCCAACCATGAACTAGTAATAACTTAATACCACCCATTTCATGGTTGACACACATGATTAGAAAAATTATATGACATCCATTATTTTCCCTCTCATTCTGTAAAAAGGAAATCACCAAGCGACTAGCATGGTATGGAAAAATTATTCCTTAATTGTGAACTACCTTAGCGAATATTGTATCCTCATTCACAGTTTCCTAGTTATAGTGTATGGTTTATAATAATCAGGAAAAAACTATGGACCACCTTAAAATCATCCAAAACCAGAAAAATGACCACATAACACTACAATACGTAACCTAGACATTTTAAAAGCCAAAAATACCTAAGGAAATGTTCATTTGCCGTAAATAGGAGTTGCAACAGAAGCACATATCATCATAGAAAACAATATGTATATTGAAAAGTTTAAAATATCTTATAAACTAATATCCATAATATTTAATATCATCTATAACCATTAATATAAATTTCAATGAAATATCATTAATGATATAATTGAATGAAATTAAAATACTTTTAAGGTATTTCACATTCCAAATGTAAATTATTGATTAAATTATATTAGGAAAAGGTAGGTAAAAATATTGATTATTTAATCATTAAAATATAATATAATTTCATTGAAATGTAAATAAATAGACATCAAAATTTGTATTCATACATATAGAGACATAAAAACGTTTATATACTTAATGGTACCATAGGGTGATCATTTCTTATCATATCATTAAAAGATTTATTTCAAAACGTGACCTCTATTATGTCACCTTTAATGTCATAATAAATTATTTTTCTCATACATTATTGTGTTTATTCCTTTGCTAACTGGCATGTATTCCCACATGAATAATCATTTGTAATTAGGAATTTGATAAATAAAACCAAAACCATTTAACTTGGTCAACACAATCATATAAAACATCCTTCATCATCAATTTTTGTACATTTTGAAGTCATTGGTATTGAATTATTCATTCTATAATTAGTAAATTAATGGTATATATTATAGGGTTAATCCCCCTAATATGAGTATGTGTTAATGATTCATCCCTCTCCATTAATCTGCATAATTTTAATGATAATATTATTTTCTAGTTTAAAAAATCAATATTAAATATAATTGATAAGGATTTATCATCATCACAATATAAAAATTTTATTGTTTATTTTCTCTAAAAAAATTTGACTACTAATTTACAAACTTAATTGGATAAATTAGGGTTTGAATCTCTTGATAAGTATTCCCCTTATTTTTATCAGTAAATTTTCCATACATCATGAATGTATATTTCTAAATTATGTCAAATATTTCATTTCAAAACTATATTATTTTTGATAACATTCTAGATGTAATTTTTGTTTCTTATAAAATTAATATAGGTAAATAACATATAACAATAATCAAAATGTACTATATACTTCACAACCATCCCATGTTAAGAAATTCAACACTCCTCATGAAAATTGTATTTCAACTTCCCTGGATTCATTTAAATAAATTATTCTCTAAGGAAATGTAATTTTATTCCATAATTTCTCAAGAACAAATTCCTTTTGAATCTCAAAAATATTATATGAAACTATATAAATTAATTCTATGATTTTGAAAAAAATATCTTTTTGCGACCCAAGTGAATAGTAATTTAATCTATCCCAAAGGTGAAATTCTAATTAATTATACTTTATGCCTTCTAATAAAAAATATACTAAAATATATTTTTCATTGAAATTTAATCATTCTCATAATTATTATATCTTTCTAAATAATATCAACCAATCAGTATTTCAATATATTGAAAGGATCCCTAGATCTTATAACTTGTGTGGTATGTTTCGTGTTTCTAATGTTAGTATTAATAGATATTTTTTCCCAAATAACTATCATATCATATGATCCATATATAGTATCAAAAATATGTTCTATTATCTTTAGTTATCATCATAAAAAATGGATATGACATGTTATGAATGAAATTATCATATGGAGAAATAATTCAGTAATCTCTGACTCCTCATTCAATTTTCATCTTAATCCATTTCATAATTTTATTAATTATGAACCTAGGAAATGATTATAATACAAAACTACTAAAAAGTATTTTTACATTTCATGATTAAACATAACAATAATCCTCCAAAATTTATGAATGAATTCAATCTTTTCACAAACAAAACATGTGAATACCATCATCATGTATTCTATTAAATATAAAATTACCAAATATCTATAATGAAATCCTCATACATATCTCATTACATTAAAAAAAATATTATTACAAATTTTCATTTAATACAAAAATATTTATACTCCATAAATGATATCATGATCAACTTTGTCAAAAAAATCATTAATCAATTCTGTTGAATTCAAAACTGTCTAATTACATCAATCCAATTCAATCATCTCTTTATCCTGAAATCATTATCTCAATAGAACCTTTAAATTATATCACATTTCTAGTCCATAATAATCATCCAAAAAAATTGAATTGTTATTTAATGAAAATAAAATACAGAAAAATACTTATATATTTCATGATTCATATTCTATAATCTTAGAATTACAATACATAAATATTTAAATCATCCCATGTCATTATCAATACTTTAACTTGGATTCTCCATCTTATTTCCTTTACACTTACATCCTTTCATATATCAATTGATTTCTCTTCATCATCACTATTATTCATACAACCTTACTGATTAGTTTTTGGAGCCATCAGTTTACGACATTAATTTTCATAATCCCCATAATTCCAACAATTAAAGAATCCAGAAGTAGATGATATCTTCAGGATTCCATTATAATCATAAATTTCATTAACCATTCATTTCATTCTACCACTATATTTACGTTACATGTGTTCTTATTTTCTACTGTCAAATAATATTTATTTTTCTAAAAGACATCCACTTGTTTGTTTCTTTAAACATTCAAAATATATATGAAAATGATTGTTTATTCCTCCATAGTCTCGACTACCCCAACTCTCTGTGTGAAATGACCTAACATTCATTAATGAAAATTCCTCTATCAAATAAAATGTTTTATTATGTAAAATAGTTATATAAAATATGCACTTATTTAGATTTATGTTTTTCAGATTTTAAAATATTGATATGAATTGTGACCATTGCTAATATATCTGTTAAATAGTGATCACATGATTCGTATAAATCTATGTCATTAACAACTCCAATTTACTCAGACAAAGGAAGAGATAACCTCATACATTATAATTTCTCCATACAAATGCCAATTTTCATAGCTCAGAAATGGTGGTGGCAACGTTGGGCTTCAGTCTTGACCAAGCCCAAGCCGAGATTCAACATGTTAAGCTCAAACAGAACCGCATATGGAAGAAGTTGAAGTTGTTATAGATTACCTCCCAAGCGATGTGATCTGAGACACCCAAATAGTCTGTCACCATTTCACACCTTACCCATCTGTCTTATACAGGTGTTATAAGGGGTTATGTAATGATACCCTAGTACTATGATTATGTAGCTTATTTTGGAATAGGGAATATACTTTCATTTTATTATTTTTACGTTGAAAAGATTTTTTAAATCAAAAATTGTATTTTTATTTAATTTATAAATCTATATTGATGAATTAAAGGATTTTTGAATTAAATATTATTACTAAAATATTTTTCATATAATTTAAATGTCGATATATAGTTATTATGAATATGGTTATGATTTTTTATGGTTTTATAATCTATTTTTGTCAAAACCCATGAATTTTAAATAAGTACTGGTTTTTATTTTAAATGTAAAAATTCATATATTTAGAAAATTATTTAGATAAAGGAAATATTATTTTTTTAATCAAGATGTCAAAATGATCTAATGGTCAATTTTTAACAATTTTCTGAGACAGTCAAATTTTTGGGTAAAAATTTAATACAGTTTAAATATACAATTTTTTTTTGAAATCATAATGAAACAATAGTTATGCAATAAAATACTATAAAAATTATTTTCTAAAAATATGTGTTTTACTATTAAAATATTTTTATTTTAGGTTTTTTGGATTCATTTTACAATTCTTTAGTGGACCCTTCAAGACTTATAAAACAAATTAACTTTTAAAATTGATTTACTTAAGAGTGTGTCTCACCTCCAAAATATTAACCCTATTATTTTAAGATTATCAGACATTGGCCTTATAAAATAATATTTTACACTCCCCTTTGGAAAAAAACATGGGAAAAAACCATGAGTTGGTTTTTGGTTTTGATTGGTTTAATGTGTGGTGTCCCAAACCTAAATAATAAAGAATTCGATCATGCTTTCTCCATAAACCCAATGAAGCTCCCACTTTCTCTTCCTTCAAAGCCATTGTAGTTCATTCTACCTCTTCCCTACTCTCACAAGAATCCTCCCATGGCACCTCACCTCCCAATAATTTTCTTTCATGCCCCTCCTAATCCTTTAAGATCACACTTCCAAGAAAGGGATTCTTTCTTTCCTCATTTTATCCAAGTTTCTTAATATTGTTATGCCCTTTTATTTTCAATTATAAATGTTAGGTGTATGATTTAGCACCTTCCCAATACATACATATTTCGGTTTTAATGTTGAGATACTGATTTATCTCTCAATAATTCTTCTCATGTACACTCGTTACCATGCTGAAATTCTATATGTAATTTCTCTCTTCTCATTTACAGTCAAGCAATTATTTTGTAATAGGAATCTAAATTACAATACATTTGATGAGACAAGTATCTATATGGAACCAATAATTTTCATTCCATGTACATTTTTTCAGGCACCACTTTTCCTCTCATCAATAATTTTTATGAATCCTAATGTGACGTCATATTGCTGCCGAAATTACACTGTGATTTTCCATGGCAAAGTATTTGTGTCGTGAATACCATGCCCAATTCTCTATCAAGGGTATTCACCTTAATGAAAATTTACTTATTGATTGTAGGGTTTCATGTATAAATTATACATTATTTATAATGGGATAAAGGATAATCTTAAATGATTCCATGTTGAACAATCCATGCTGCACACTTATGCTTGAAATGAAAGGTTTAAGAAGGGTGCGCCTTGATGCACTCCAACGCATTGGGTAAAGATTATTATCATGATAAATCAATTTAAATTAGGGTTTAATCATTCTGATTCGAGTGTAATTAGGGTTTAATCTGGCTTCATGTGCAATGAGCCTTCGATCTTGCAAATACCAGGTTAATTGTTGTTGCCACATTTCCTAGTTGTTATAATCATGCATTTTCATGACTTTATGTTCATGTTTCTTAATGATCTCTTGATATTACTATTGCTTAACATGTAGTGTATTTTTCATGTTCTTCCACATTTAATCCCTTATTAGTTTTTATTTATCAACCTTTTCTTATGCGCTTCCTCAGGTTATCCCATGCAATGCTATGCACGAAAGAATATAGTGGTCTTGTAAAAGAAGTTTTCGATAAAGTTGTTATGTTTCATGTTTTAAGATGTTATATAATGTTACAAAGACCCAATGACACTAGATCACTCGATATTCTGTGTTGTATCAAGTGAATATTTTATGTAACAAATCATGATTAAGTGTGTAATAAAGAGTATGTTTTTTATAGTTGGTATCAAAGGTTAGGTTTAGTTATTTTTAGGATTAGGATTAGAAAACCCTAGTGAAAACCTTTGGGATAATACTATGTATAATAAAAAATACCAAAGTATTTGGGGAGTACTGAGTAAATGGTTTATCAAGAAAACACATCCATGTTATGATACGAGCAGGTAGAGGCAGCTCTGGAACAGATATTCCTAGGAATGAAAACACTAATAAGGAGTTTCAATCTTGACCCAGGGTATCCTGGTACAAAAAATAGGCCTTGATGCACTTTTGGTTACTACACTCCCAGGGGATATGCTTTGGAAAATTCACAGGATTAGTATGAACCATTTTTAAGGAAATAAAAAAATTCCCCAAAGAATATATGTTGGAAAGTAGATCATGGATTGCATAGAAAGAAGTATATAGATTCATAAGTTAAGGAAATAAAAGTTTTTTATAAGTAATATATTTTTTCCTTGGATTTCCCTTTATGATTTACCCTTATATTTCCTTTTATTCCATCCAATGTCTAGTAATAATAGGACTCGCGCTAACAACTTATGTGAAGATCTAGGTGATGATTGTTCTAATGAGATGCCCAATCCAATTGGAGTGAGAATCGCAAAATTTTTCATGATAATCTCTCAGTGGACTCAAGTATTTAATAGAAACATAGGTCAATAGGAATTTTCTTCCCCCCTAAGAAAGAACAAGTCACAATCGATAGATTCATGAGAAAAAGTCCTCTTACTATTAATGGATCATCTGATCCCTCATTCACTAAACAAATTATCCACACCATTGAAATAATCTTCTGCATCCTTCAATGTTCTAAACAAGAGAAGGTAATTTTGGATGCCTATTGTATTGAGGGTGAATCTTATCAATGGTGGTCATTGATCAAATATAAAAATCATAAGGGGGAGATCGAGGCATTGGAATGGATGGATTTCGGGAAAATGTCTTTCAATAGATATTTTCCTCGCACCCTCCAACATAAGATGGTAATGGAATTCGTTGCCCTCAAGAAAAAAATACAACAAATTCATTAAATCATATGAGGAAATATTCACAAGGATTTCATGATTCACCTCTTACATTCCCCCAAATGCTTGTTTGACCGCTTCATTTGTGGGATGATACCTAGCCTACAGAAATCCATAGAGGTCCGTGAATTTGAAAGCTATGAGTAAATTATTCATTGTGACCTCGAAGTCAAAATGTAGATTGAAGAATCTTACGGGTATTATGTGGATAAGAAACGTAAGGTGGACTTCAACTCTGTCTGTCCGATGGATAAATACAGTGGTGCTATGAAAATCCAACACCCCACTAGCCAAAGGATCGGAATTAATAACCCATGAAATTGCGTGAAGGTGATGAGGAAATGCTTTAGGTGTGGAAGAGAAGGGAACCTAGCCATCAACCTATGACAAGAGAAACCCACGACTATGTAAGATTATGGGAAGACTTCATTCAACCCTCAATGTGTTGTTCATTTCATAAACTACAACGAACCAGGAAACCTTGCAAATCAATTCCCAAATCCAATGGTTTTCGGAGGCAACCGACAACCTCCAAGAAATCAAGGGAAATATTTTTCCATCAGTACTTCCAAAGTGAACCCCAAAAATTAAGTGGTTATAGGTACACTATTTATTCATTTAAGAATAGAAAACATACATTTTGATTCTGGATCTAATCATTCTTTAATATCCTGATTTTTTAGTAGAACAATACCAAAAACTCCTAAAATCATGGAAGTAAATATTTTGGTGATAACAAAAGATGGGAAAATCATTGCATCCCATGAATATAACTCCTCCTTGGTCACAATTTGTGTATTGAACTTCTGCAAAACCCTCTTCATACTCCCTCTCATGTAATTTGAAGAAATTCTCAACAATGATTGGATTTCCTAATATAGAGCCAACATAAATATCCATGAGAGGGAAATCACTCTCTGTATGGTGAATCAATCCCTGATTCTGTACAAGTGCAAGGAAGAAGATGTATTATACATAGAACCATAATCTCAAGCATGGATATTACTTCCCTATGAGAACCCATATTTGTCACATATGATTGAGTATAAGGAAGTAACAGTCCTTGAAAAAATGTAAATTGTGAGGGAATTCACTGATGTGTTTCTCAAGGAATTGTGTAGACTTCCTATTAGAAGAGATGTTGAATTCTAAATTGACCTTATACCTAGGGCGTTACTTGAAGCCAAGAATAATTATAGAATGGCTATTTTGATCTTGAGGAGATGAAGAAAAAACTATAGGAGAATCTGGATAAAGGGTTTATACACCCATGTGCTTCACCATGGGGTGCACCAGTCCACTTTTTCACGAAGAAGGATGGATCAATGCACCTTTGCATTGATTATTCTGAGCTCAAAAAATTGTGATAAAGAACAAACATCCTTTTCCCCAAATTGATGACATGTTCTATCTGCTACATGGAGAAAAATATTTCTCCAAGGTAGAAAGGTGGTTGTGGTATCACCATGTAAGGGAGAGGAAGAAGGATATCACCAAGACAGATTTTTGTATAAGGAACTGACACTATGAATTCATAGTAATTCCTTTCGAACTCACTAATGCTCCAGAAATATCCATGGACAATATGAATAGTTTCATTATATATTACCACAAAAAATTTGTCATATTATTTATAGACGATATTCTAATATACTCCAAAACCAAGGAGGATTATAAGGAGCATCTAAGAACCGTATTTGAGACCCTCTGAAAGGAGAAGATCTATGCAACATACATCGAGTGTGAGTTCTGGTTGAAGAAGGTCTCATTCATGGGAAATATCATCACAAGAAATGTGATATCATTGGATCCCTCCAAGATAGCTTCAATTGATGGATGGATAAGGCCAATATCGGTAAATATATCCATAGCTTCCTGGGGTTAGAATGATATTATAGCCGATTTGTGATAAATTTCTAAAAATTTTCCAGCCCGCTTACCATGCTAACATGGAGTGGAGTAATGTTTTCATGGAGTGGTGAATATGAAGAGAACTCCAAGGAGTTGAAAATAAGGCTTATCAGTGCATCCATTCTCACTCTACCCACAACTGGAGAACATTTTGTGGTATTTAGTGATGCGTTGAAGAAGGGTATTAGATGTGTGTTGAGGAAAAATGACAAATTCAATGCATATTCTTTATGTGAATTGAATTTTCATGAGAAAAAATTGCTGACACATGATATGTGGATTGTTGCAGGGATTTTTTCTTTAAACATTTTGTGGCAATATCTCTTTGGGTATAAGTTTGAGTTTATACAGACCACAAAAGCCTCAAGTATATATTCACATTGAAATAGTTGAACATGCGTCAACGAAGATGGTTATAGTCATTCCAACAATGTGACTGCTCAATCCATTACCAGCCTAGAAATGAGAACAAGTTGGGAGATGCTCTAAGTTGAAAGGACATAGAAATTATATCAATGATGAGAACTGAAAAGAATCCAATCATCATATATTTGATGAATATGGACATGGAAATCATAAATAAGGGAACATCATCAATAATTTCACAAATTATTTCTGAACCGTTTTTTTTGGAAAGGTTAAAGGATGCTAAAAAAGATGATGTATAGATTCAGAGGATGGTGGAAACTATTAGAAATGGGAAATCCTCCGAGTTCGATGTCAACAAAGAAGGAATTGTGAGATTTGGGTAAAGTCTATATGTTTCATTGAATCCTTAGTTAATGATGGAACTTTTGGATGATTCACATAGTTCAAATTTCTCCATTCACCCAAGAAACAAAAAGATGCATCGAGATCTATGAGATAATTATTGGTGGGATAACATGATTAAGGATATCGCGGAGTATACATCAATGTAAATGGTATGATAGCATGTGAAGGCTGTGAGGAAGAAGTCAAAGGGGATGATGCAACCATTACCCATACGTGCATGGAAATTGGAGAATATCACCAGGGACATTGTCACCAGAATCCCAAAGAAATCCAAAGGAAAAAATGATATATAAGATGTTGTGGATCTTCTTACAAATACTTCACACTTAATTGCAATTCATGTGAATTTCTCAAAGGATAAAATTTCACAGATATACATCAGAGACACGGTAAGGCTACATGGATTACCAATAACTATTATTTCCGATCGAGATCAAAGATTCACTTCTATGTTTTGGAAGAGTCTTCAACGCGCTCTTGTTTCTAAGATAAACATTAGTACATATTATAATTCCGAAACAGATGTCCATTCTAAGATGACTATCCAAACACTTGTGGACGTTTTAATAGCATTCTCAATGGAATTCTAAGGAGGATGGGATCAATGTCTTCCTCTTGTTGTGTTCTTATATAATAACAGTTTCTACTCAGGCATCCAAATGGCTCCTTATGAAGCCCTATACGGGAAGAGGTGTAGAACACCATCATGTTGGGACGATGTTGTGAAGAGAAAACACCTAGGTTTGGAAATGGTCAAAGAAATGGTGGAGAATGTTAAGACCATCAAGAAGCACATTAAAGTTTCTCAGATTCAACAGAAGATCTATGCTGATAATGATCGATGAGACCTAGAGCTTAATTTCAGAGACATATTATTCCTCTTCATATCACCATAGAAGAGGCTTACGAGATTTGGGGTGAAGGGAAGGCTTATTCCATGGAACATCGACCCTTTTGAGATCCTTGATCGCATTGGAGCTATGGCCTATCGACTACCACTCCCACTGAACCTATCTCAAGTACATGATGTATTCTATGTATCACTCTCATGGAATTACATATGTGACCCATCACATGTACCCAATCTAGAGGTGGAACCATTGTAGAGTGACATATCTTATGAATGGAATCCGATGATGATCTTTGATCTAAGAGAAAAAGTTCTATGAAATTGGGAAATTCCCCTCATGAAGGTGTTGTGGTGAAACCACAAGTTTAATGAAGCGACATGGGAGTCAAAGGAAGTGATGAAGTAGAGTTACCCACATCTATTTTAGTGTGGGAAATAGAAATTTCTAGGGAGAAATTTCTTAAGGGGGGATTATTGTAATGACCAAACCTATCATTAATGAAAATTCTTCTTGATCTAATAAAATGCATTATTATGTTAAATTGTTATATAACATATGCACTTCTTTGGATTTATGTTTTTGGATTTTAAAATACCATTATGAATTGTGATCGTTGCTAATATAGTCATTAAATAGTGATAACATGATTTTTTTAAATATAAGGCTTTATCAAATCGAATTTACTCAAACAAAGGAAGCTATAGACTCATCCTATAGAATTAGTCCATATGAAGCCAAATTGTCGGAGTTTAGAAAAGAGGTGTAGTCATTAGAATTTTCTCTTCACCAATCCCAAGTCGATCATCAATATGTTATGCTCAAACAGAACCGCATACGGGAGAAGTCGATGTTGATAGAGATTACCACCCGAGCGATGTTATCCGAGCCACCCCAAGAGTCGTTCACCATTGCACAACTTACCCATCTATCTTAATAGGGAGTTATAAGGTTTTTTATAATGCGAACCTAGTAATATTATTATGTAAATTATTTTGGTATAGAGAATATACATTTATTTTATTATTGTTACTCTGTAAATAGTTTTGATAAAGAAAAAATAGAATTTTTAGTTAATTGAGAAATATTTTTTGATGAATTAATGTGTTTTTGAATTAAATAATATTTTTATTAACTATTCTTACTAAATTAATTTTTATATAATTTTAATTTCATTATAATTATTATGAATATGATTGGAATTTTTATTATGGTTTGATTTCTATTTTATGTTAAAACCCATGAATTTTCAATAAATTTTAGTTTTTATTTTGAATGTAAAAAATCACATATTTTGAAAATTTTTCATATAAAATGTATATTATTATTGGAATCAAGACGTACAAATTATCCCACTGTGAATTTTATCAAAAATTCTTGACACTGTCGAATGTTTTGTTAAAAATTAAATATCGTTTAAATATATAATGTGTTTTATGACATTATAATTACACAGTAGAGTTGTAATTTGTTAAAATAAACATTTTGATCGGCCCATGTATATTTTACCATTCAAATAATGTGATTTTAGGTTTATGTTTTTTTATTTTACAATGCTTTAATGAACCCTTCAAGTCTTATAAAAAAATTTATCTTTTTAAAGTGATTTCCTTGAGAGTGTGGCTCACCTCTACATAAGAAACCATATTATTTTATGAAGTTAGTCCATTCTCCATATAAAATAATGTTTCCAATCCCATTTGGAAAAACCCGTGTTTAAAAAACATGGGTTTGTTTTTTGTTTTCATTAGCTTAATGTGTGGTGTCTGAAACCTAAATAATAAAGAATTCCATATCCTTTCCTATATAAACCCACCCACACTCCCACATCCTCTTCACTGAAATCCTTTTGATTTATTCCAACCTCTTCCCTAATCTCTCTATAATCTTCTCAAGGAACCCCAACAACCCATGAAGCCTCTCTCTAGCCCCTCCCAAGCCATTTCTATCACACTTCCATGTAAGGGATTCCTTCCTCTCTCATTTTATCCGTGTTCATTAATATTTTTGTCCCCTATAATTTTCAATTATAAATATTGAGGTATGATTTAACACCTCCCCCATACTGCCCTATTTATTTTTTTAATGATGATAGACCATTTTTTCTCTCATTAATTCCTTCCATGTACACTTGTTACCATGCCAAAATTCTGTAAGGAATTTCTCAATACTCATTTACATTTAAGAAAATTTTTTGTTTTATGAATCTAAATTCAATAACATTTTTTGGAACATGTATCTATATGAACCCCTTATAGTCCATTTCATGTAAATATGATGAGAAACCCCTTTATCTCTTATAAACCACTTTTATGAATCCTTATGTCACACTGTTATTCTGTCGAAATGGAATTGTGATTTTCTAAGAAAATTTCATTGTGTCATGAATACCATTCCCATTTCTCAATAAAGTGTATTCAACTTTATTCCCAATTACTTATTGATTATAGAGTTTCATGTAGAAATTCCTCATTACTTAATCCTGTAGTAAATGATGATATTTAATGATGCCATGTTGAAGAATCCATGTGGCACACATATGCATGAAATGAATTGTTTAAGAAGGGTGCACCCAGATAATCATGGTTTATAATGACATTATAATCATTTTTCTTTTATGCATCGTTGATATGCCTATATCTTAAAATATATTTTATTATTCATGTTTTACCTTGTATAATTCCATACTGAACAATATAGATCTCCCTTTTCTTATGCATGTCCTCATGTTATCCCATGGAATGCTAAGTACGAGGGAATATAGTGGTCAAGATAAGGATGTTTTCCATAAAGATTTAGTGTTTCATGTTTTAAGTCTTTATGTAATGTTCCAAATCACCAAGGAAAAAAGACATATATATCACCCATTTTGTGTCAAGTGAAGAGTTTATGTAATAAATCATGTTTAATTATGAAATAAATTGTAGGGTTGTTATACTGTGAAATGTTTCATTCTCTTAATTGTTGATTCTTGGAGTGGGTTAAAGTCAGTTTTTTAAACATGTACTTTGAAAACTAATGAGGAAAAATTAGAACATCCTTCAATTCATTCATCTTTCTATTCAGGTTCTCATCATCAATTTTTTTCCATATTCAATGTAATGTAATTCATTCAATTTATAAAAAAAAATAAAATCGAAAAATATAGTGGGGGACTCAATAATCATTGTATAAAACCACATAATAAAGAATTGTTTTATTATTTTTAAATCATGACTCATTCTTATTTAATCAACGACCTTCTATGTTAATACTGTATTTTTCATATTCATCTTCTCTTCAAATCTTATATTATTGTTTGTAAATAGATTGTGAATTTACAATGAATATCCCTTTATAATTTCAAAATAAGATTTCATCATTTCCATTTATCTTGCACACATTCATATTCGAGTCCTTAGAAACCATGTTTTTTTATGTTGTTACCCCTTAATACATTTGTTCTAGATCCGCATCATATTTTTGTTTATTTATATAGATTTAATTTCATGGAAACCACTCACTCCATATTTTACCTAAATTCATTGACATTTTAATATTATTTGACTCATCCTTAGGCATATCCTTTGTAATATCTCTAAAAAATCCATTGAAATAAACCTATGAATCTTAATAAAAATTCAGCCTCCTAATTTCCAAGTTTTATCTAAAAAATTCCTATTAGACCATCTATAGAGACCCATGATTCTCATACATGGATATTATATATATAAATATTGAATATTAAAATCATTTAAAAAATAAACACATGAGGACCGTTATAGCGTACTTACTTTCGAAACATCGACATATAAAAACTATTCAATATGTGTGCTACATTATCTCCCACTACATCCTTAATAATTATAACCCTTCATAGAATCATTATAGGCAATGCATTTCTTAATAACCATGTGAATGTAAACATAAGAAAGGGTTTTCTCATATACTTAATAAGGTTAAACAATGGGATAACTATGAATAAAAATTACATAACGGTATAGAAACATGATCATGATATTGTAAAACCATACCCTATATATCAATGTTCATAATATTGATTTATTTAATAAATATTGGAAACTCATAAGACCTGAATCTAGAAATATGAAGATAATAATAATCAATTGTGATTAACATTAGATTAAGACATGGATTTATTGAAAACACATTATTATATAAAATCATTTCTATATTATTTAAGAAACACTAAAAACGATATAATATTCGAACAAGTTCACTCCCGAAACCATTATAATATCATAGTTCACTCCCAAAACCATCAGAGCAGAAAAATTAACTTACTAAACATGGTTTAATACCCATTTAAACCTCATGTTTTGTACTAGATTCACTCCCTATTCCAATACTCAATATATCATGATATATAAATTATTTACCAGTGTGACGAAGAAATATATAGGTCACACACATCATATAATGAAAATCATATTTATTTGTTCCACAAGATCATAAAAGTTATTTATATCAGAACCCTTGAAATGAAACAAGTATCATAATCATCAAATCACATAATAAAATGTATAATATAGATATTAATAAAAATAATTTCATCATATAATAAACCATTAAAAGAAGAAATTTTCATAGTAATTTCCTCTTGGTATAACCCATGGAAGAGAAAAAGGATTCATAAATACCATTCCTTAAAAATATAAAATATTTAGAAAAATAATATGAATTGTATCATTTGATCTTATCTTTAGTAAATTATAGGTAACCGAAACACATGTCATCGACGATTAAAAATAATTTGAAATATAATTTAGAATATTCCTTGAGGAAAATATTGTTTTCACTTTGAAAAAATTGTTTTCTTAAACCTCAAAAATAATAAAAACATTTTTTTTTGAAAATATCCTTGAAAATGTATAATGTAGAAATATATTAAATTATTATTAAATATTTAGTGAAATATGTTTTGTGTCATATATGATAAAATGATGGTTCATTTCACATTATCAGTAAAAGAAAAATGGTTCTTGTTTAAAAATTGAATAATATTAATTTAAAAAACATATTTTTTAAAATTAATAAATTGGAGATTATAAATTTTAAAAATTATATGACAATAATAAATCATAATTTAAAACATTTTTAGAAAAAAATTATTTTTAAGAAAACATATTTCTCACATACGAGGGAAATAAAGTAATATTTTGATGAAAATAATTTTTATATTTATATTATGTGCCAAATAGTGAAAAAATGGTACAGTTATTTTAATATATCATTAATCAAAAATGGATTAAAAATTTCATGAGAATTATTGGTAGGTAGATCATGATATTTTTATATTGGGGACTAAATCATAAATACTCCCTATAAATGTTGATATTTTAACATAAAATCATTTCCACTTGAGTAACATTAATTCATAATACCCATGAAAGAATAAAATAACATTAAGCTAAAAATATCATGAAGATGAAATAATTCATGATATTTCATTTAAAATGGGCTTTATATACAATTCATGAAATAATACATGTGCATAATATAGCATTTGTACCAAGGAATTAAAATTGAAACAAAAATCTCACATCGGTTATCTTTTGAGCTGCAAACTCCTTAAAAGTGGGATCCTATAATAGATATTATATTGAAAATAATTTTTTATTAAATAATTATAAAATACATTCATTTTTAGTATATGAAATACATAACTAAAACAGGTCATGAATATGTAATGTGTTCCACATAGGTGAAAAGTGATACCGAAATCCATTATTGTAACTCTTAACATACTTCGCACTCATTACATTCTATTGTTTAAAAAATATATGCTTATTTTTAAATTATTAAAGAAAAATATATATATATCACAAAATATATTATTTACTTATAACCATTTTTACCATTTTATTATCAATTCCATATTAATGTTATGATTCAGGTAATAACTACATGTTTTTTCATATATTTATTCACTTGTTATTTTAGGTCCTATCAATTTGTTCATATATTATTTATATCAACAATGTTAAACATTATATAAATATAATTTACAGTTCATATATATATAGTAATAAATAATTTATAGGGATATAAAATAAAATATATTGTTCATTGAGATGATAGGTTATACATACGCATGAACAATATTTTCTTTTTCTTTTTGAATTGAATGAAAAGTAAGGAAATGATATGTTATAATTATATAATTATTATTATTTCACATATATAAAAAAAATTCAATAATTTCATCCCTAAAAACTTTCATCTAAACCAAGAACGAATCATATCACTTTGAGCTGTAGTAGTCCACCAAACACACCAATGGCATTATTATATTCTAGAAAACGTATAGTATGATGGAATTTGTGAAATAATAATTCTATAATAATAAAAACCAAATATATATAATATATATAATATATAAACGTTAAAAAATTATTAAACCCATCATTTGGTGGTGGTAATTTAAAAAATTAATGATGTCGGTTTAGGATGCAATAGTCTGCCACACACCTGAATGATGATTTTGTAACCCATTTGACAGATGTGGAGATTGTTATAATTTATTGAGAAATATATAAACACATATTTATGAATAATATATTGATTTTATTAAATAAACATGACATAATAATAATTTAAGTCAGTGGGAAAATAAATAAAACATAAACAGTTCCTGATAAATATTACATCTTCTTTGGGTAACCCCCTTTGGATTCCACAAAACATCATCAGTGGGTGGATTTATGGATAAAATAAGGTCTATATGTTGATATTATGGAATTTTTAATGTTATTTTTATTTGTTTTTTTATACAATTTTCTTGAAATGTGTGGCTAGGTGAAGGGAATGTGTTCCCTTTTATAGTTGAGGAGGAGTGGTATTTTTATAAATACCAAAAATTATTCACTATTGGGAGTAATCACATACTCCATGTCTATCCCAAATTTATAAATAATATTTTTTTTGAGATTATGTCGTCTATATAAAAAATAAAACACATTATTTAAACCATTTTTCTTTACTTATATGTTACCAAATTGTTTCGATTTTTTTTCACTATAGTAACTTGTTTTCAAATTCTGGTTATTTTTCCTTTAAGAGTAAAATAAAATTATATGTATTAGATATTTTGTACCCACTAAATATAAATATTAATCCCCATTTATTAAATTAAATTTCCATCATTATTGATAGCTAATTTTAAAAGAAGTGCATTTAAAATTTAGAAAGACCTTTTGAAGCTTAATAATGCTAACTGGGTTTTTACTATTTATGTCTTAATATAATAAATATAATAGAAACATTTTCCTGGGAATAGAGGATAGATAATATTTTAATACAATTAAAAATATTATAAAAAAATATGTAATTTTTTGTAATTTTAAATCATTCAGTAAAATATCATTTATTATAAAAATACATTAATGTTAGTTTTTCCAACATTGATTTAAATGAAGTTTAAAAATAAGAAGACAAAGAATGAACTTGAAAATATTTCGATCTAAACTATTTATAATGATATATTCCTCTTAAAATATACATGAAGAAAATAATCCATTCAATTTACATCACTATTAATATTTATAGTGTCATTAATATTTTTTAATAATTAACAACATATTTATTATGTTGTAATTTTTTATGAATTTTAATTAATTATTTCATTTCTAAAAATTAGAGTTAAATTATTATTATTATAAATAAATTCATATATAATTAAAAATAATATCCATAATAGATCCTATGTTTTCCCCATCCCACTTCATTAAGACATTAAAATTAAACAATGTTTCTTTTTAATATTTTTATTTCCCAAAATTATTATATGGGTTATAATCAATGTAAATTGGAAATAAATTGACATAATTTTTTTATAATTTAATCTCCATGACCAAAATTAGTCTTAAAAATAATTTTATTGAATATTTTAGTTCATTTTCATTTTTATATTTTTAATTCAACACCATTGTAAATTAGTTTATAGCCAAACCATGATAAGTAATATATTACTATATTCAATATTCATTTTGATAAAAAAAATTAATATGTCCATATTAGAAATAAAATATATGATTCAAAATAAGAAATAAAATTTTAGAAATTCAATTCACATAACTGAATATTTAAATTTTAAATTAATCCCACATACACGATGAGAAAGTGGGGATTGAATGAGAAATTGTTCAAAAGAATAAGAAGTGTTTATATAAAAAATAAATATGAAAATGATTCCAATGAACTAAATTAGATTTTATGATATATAATTGATCTAATTTAACATTAAAACTAATTACAAATATAATATAAAATTATAAATAATTTCATTGATAATGCATTTTTCAATTAAAATTCAATATTGTCCACTATTCATAATAAAATGAATGTTTTTTGAAACTTCCCAAAAATTGACCCTAAAAAAATTTTTATTCAAAAATTTAAACAATTAGGTTCATTTAATAAAATAATGTTTTCATTTTTTTAAAAATAGTCTTCATTTTTTTCACAAAGCGGGACTAAACCATCCTATTAAAAAACATATTTTTTCAAAAAACATTTATATTCCTTTCAAATGTTTTTTATTTTACTTATAGTAAATAAATAACAAATTAATGTGTTAAAAATATATATTTTTATAATATAGTGAATATTATTCATACATTTCATTCTAATGATAAGGAAATAAATTATAAAATAGTTTTTGTAGTATATTTTTATACCGTAAATCTCAGTCTTGCATGTAGCACAATATATCAAAGAAAAAAGGTGTTTCTTATAAACCAAGATGAAATCAATATTTATTTTTAAAAAAATATGATAAATAATAAATCAATTCAAAAAAATATATTTCCCAAAATCTCTGGGTTTTACACTCTTTATAATCATTTGAGCATCCTTGGAATAACCCTGTATATAAGAACTATATCATCTCGGTCATGGAACTATGTTAAAGAATTACATTATAAAACTATTCCCCTCCCACAATATAATCATTGAAATGTGAACCTAGGCCAACCCATCTATATGATCATTTCAACCTGAAACTCACCCACACTCGGTATTTAAGAATTGTAACATGAAATACAAAAAAATCATAACAACAAATATATCACGTTGTCACATTATAATCCTCAATGGTTAATTCTAAAAATTTGAATTTAAATTTCAATTAAACCTTTAACTTATCAAATGGGTCTTAACCATTTAAATGATAGTTTCCACAAAATAATATCATATCAAACAATTCTATTTTAATATACAACAAGCCTTTCATTAGGTGATTATATATCAATCACACACATGATGTGTCCTTTCATGATAGACCCTCATTATTCCATAAGGTAATTCAATATTATTCAAATGGTTTCCACACCCTTTTGGTATCTAAAAGCATGGTCACAACCCCATTTAATCTTATGGTATCCACATAATAATCCAATCCATGGTTTACAATTATTCATCATTTAATTCTTCAATTTTCATTTTTTCACACAAAAACAGTATTCCAAATACATAATAATTTATGGGGCCATAGGGTTTGGTTTTAGACCACCCACCTTTCAATATTAACACAAACAAGAAGGATGGTAAAGAGGATCAAAAGGTGAAAAAATATCACATGACACCTAGAACAACATCCAAATCCACCATGTTCATGATATTCCACCATCATAATCAAGATTAATGGAGAATATAGGAAAATGAATTAAAAACACTAAATTGTGATTGAGCTCGTGATATGAACATTTGTATTTGGGGAAGACACTCAATAATTTCATAAAAATTTCCTATGTCTTGAGAGAGGATGGATGTGTGTTATATGAATAAAAACATAACATCATGGAAATGATTATAATCATTTATCCTGAGAAAAAATGTAAGTAAAATGTATTACGAGGTGTATAATTATTGATTTATGTGTACTCTAAAATTTTCGTCACCTCATGTGATATAAAACCTACTTGATCATTACATTTCATGTAATGTGGATTGATTGTGTGTAACCAGTTCACATCATAAACCAATTCATGAAATGTATTCCTCTAATGAATCTACCTGGAAATAGTTAAAGATCTTGTCAGACATATACATGGAGTGAAATTTTCCAACCTGTAGTTTTATGCCTAGCTTCTGCTGAAAATACCTAACAAAATCTAAATCCTTCCAGACACATGATAAATCCTACAAATACCATTTTACATTTTTTTTCATTGACTCCATTAATTAATAAACATGAATCCTCAATCATTGGGTCATTTCCCCAAATAATATATCTCTATCACTGAATGAATCCCAACCACCTAGGATTAATGATAAAGGATAACCCCAATGAAATAAGTTTAGTGAAATAATAAAATAAACATTTACTAAAAAAGATGGGATCTTACATCCTCACCATAATATAATATCACTCCCCTAAGATTCTCCAATAGTCATTTGGGGTCTCTATGAACATGTATAGACACACATCACACATATGAGACTCCCCCTCTTGTGTATCCTCTTTAACAAGACCCTTCTACCACTGTACTAAAAATAGAGGTACGGTCTTACTCTGATGATACATATCACTATGGTCCAAAATTCATATTAGATTATCCAAAAAGTACTCATCTACGAAAAGATTAATTCCCTCTATATCTAGTATATAAAAATCGTTAGTATAGTATCATTGAATCTATAACACAAGAAACATGTTATGAATGGAGTAGTGCTGATAAGGATGGGATAATCAATGTTCCACTGGACCAAACCATTCCCATATCTCAAACAGCTTGACATATCTATATGAAAACATTATTTATTTCTGGATATAGGGTTTTCCCAACCATAGATTCCTTCTTGGTAAACATGATGACTAAAATCAAACTCAATAGGTCATATCAAATGGTTAATGTAATATTGTTTCCTTCATTCCATGTCACCAATCACATACAGAACAATTGAACTTGATCGGAAATCTCATGTGCAAGACATGGTATAATTAGCACTATATAATCTTTCTCCAAACAACAGAGACATGAATTGCATGACCTTCAATAAAATACACAAAAGGATGCATTTAAATTAATTACTAAAAGAAAATATTATATTTTAACTCCATGAGTGCCATATGTATCTCTCTTAAACAATTGAAATCCTAACCATTGGATCCTAGAATATCATCAAAAATATAAATGGTCTTCTCTAATTTGCCCTCAGTTTGAGGATCATATGTCATACTGAAAACACCCAATAACCAGATAGACTTTTGAAGAACCCTAGAGAACAGATATGTAAAATGAGAATCCCAATCACAAATGATATTTCCTATAACACTATGATACTAAGATATCACAAACACCAAGAAACTAACCAGTTAGTCAACAGTAAAACTCTCCATAATAAGAAATAAGTTTTATACCTTCATCAGTTGATCCATGATTAGTCATATTTCAACATTATTATGTGGTGTCTATGGTAATATTATTGAAAACCAAATAGTTAAATCATCCGATTTCCATGCCAGGAATGAGTAGATTATAAAATATATCAATAGACCTATGATGATTACTTTTCCCACACTACCATATGAATCATCTCTCCACAAATCTGGAAACCTCCTACTTCATTCATGTCCACTAGTACTCTCTACATAGAGAACGATAAATCTTTATCAAACCAGTATGTACCACTCATCTAGAGGCATAAAACTATCTCATATTAGCTCATTGTACAAACTTGTAGGAACCTATACTATTTAATGGAAAAGAAGATAATTTTACACACCCTGATATCATCCTAATGAGGTTTCCACACAATATAATATATCTCTCAGAACTATAACCTCCAATTTGGATAAAATATTTGTCTTGATCCGGTCAGGAATCACATGTATGATATGTTTTCTAGTAACATCTACTCATTCATGAGACTCTTGAATATCTAGATTAAAGTCTTTAATTATCTCTATCATCTTCCACTCATACAATAAATCCATAATTGCCTCTATATTTGTGTTTTACATCATTTAATCACTAAAGAATTTACCCTGTCCCATTGTATATTTCAACTCATTGATGAATGAATGTAGATACATAACCCACATTATCTTCAAATAAATTAGGACACGCTGGGAAAATATATATTTGGGGATCTTATGGTCAATGTACAACATAATCATAATGCATAAAATATTGTCTCTCCAACATATTAGGTCAAGTATCACTATTTCTAACCCTAAATCATGAGTATGAAAGTCCCTCTTATGCGGTATTAGCTATCTAGATCCATAAGGGACCACTTGTTTTTCTTGTATCAAAACAACTACAAGTCTATCTATAGATATATTATAGTATATGGTATATTATTTCCTTGGGACTTGTAATGTGAGGATAGGTTCTATGGTCATCGTGCTACTCGTCACTTGAAAATATCACATATAAGAATTTGACATAAAAATCACCCATTTCTTGGTAATCCCTGACATCAATATTCCAAATGAGAGAATTCCTAGATAAAGTGATGAAAATAACCACATAAAAATAGGAATATTTGAATATCAAAGTCATTCTAAGATATCTACCATGATAACATGGATACAACCATCTATGGAAGGAATATCACTCATACTTATGAGATAATATGGGAAACTAAGTCCACTCCATCCATATATAAATAAAATTTGGTTTCGGATTTCCTAATGTTGATGATCAATCTATTTAAATACGATGATTTTATGATATATGTCCGGATATTCAACTAAATTTGATTAAAATATGATATGTTTGAAAAATTTTGCAAAAATTGATCTAAAAAAAGATTTCAATTTTTATTCATAAATTCCATGAATACCATCAATGAATTAACCAAACCAAATTGCATCATTACATAGTCATATAATGCATAACTACTCATAAAAGGAGTATTCAGTATGTCCCATGGTTTTACCCTCAACTATTTATGTCATGATCTCAATTTGATATTTGATAAATCTTAGAACCTCTAGGATGATTAAATATATTATCTATACATGGAAGGGTATACAAGTTGAGGAACATTATCTTGTTTAGTCTCTTATAACACAAAAATAATTGAAATGTCCCTTAAAATTTATTGTAATGATAAATAATAGAACCTCATAAAGGATTTCTATTACTTATGAGACCAATGGATTCAAAGTCTTCCATCTATTATATCAACTCTTGAAGATCTGATAGTTCATTTCTATTATGTGGGATGGAATACTGTTTTACTCATATCACAAACTCGACCATGAACTCGATCTCATACTCTATTTTAATGCAAAAAAACTATACAAGAATGGTATCCTAAAAATAGTTTACCTCTATTGGAAAATTATTCTATTACATTACAACATAATTTAGATTAATACATGATATCTAAACCAAGAGATAATCCAATTTTCACAGAATCATTCTAGATTGACTAGCTAAAATATTCCACAAACCCTAGTGAGAATATGTCTCTCATTCTTTATATACAATCAAAACTCTCCTTCTGTAACAATCAATATGACCCTAGTATTGAACAATCCAATCCATACCTTGAATCAAATCGATATCTATAATTTCCATAAAAAACATTCCTATAATAAATGGTCCCCACCAACCTCTGTTGAAAAATACTTACATCATTTGATATAGTCATACCACAAATCCAATGGTATATCAAAAATGAAAGCATCATATAATCTATCCAAAACCAAAACCGATGTATTTTCAATGATATCTGGAAAAAAGTAATTTCATTATCTTGTATCAAACATAATAAAAGTCAGGGCAGAAGATATAATATTTATACCTCTTACTATATAAGGTTCTATATTCACACTATCTAGAGTTGACATAATAGGATTTAGTTGACTATAAAATCTTCATTGGTATACATTCTAAAACCCATGAGCTACTCCCTCAGCTTGGTACAACCACTCTTGTACTAGAATACCGTTTTACATTCCTAGACATGAAAATAATGTGGGACGCTATATAACATTCTAGTAAGGGTTAGATGATTCATTAATTGACCCATGTTAACATCAGGATCACCTAATAATGCTCTACTATTAATTTCCCCTAAAATAACTACACGGGTGACCCTAGCTACTATAATCATGGCATTCCAAATTTGGGTGTGGAAACAAAGGCCTATTGTGTCCAAAAATCACACACTAACCTAAAGATAATAAAACATGATAATAAGATGGAATACCACTTACTTGACTTCTCCAACCACTAATTCCATAGAGAAAACTTTCATAACAATTCTTATTCAACCAAAATAATTGTCAATATTCACAATACCAAAACAACAAATCTGATCCTCAAGAACCATCTCATAATTCTATATATATTGAGTTCTTATTTCATAACATATTAAATGATACATAGGCTAACTATGATCAATAATGACATGATCTCATAGTGAATCCCATCCTGAAAATGTCATTCCCTAGAAATATTATTAGCTTCCACAGATGGAAAAAATAATTGCAGGTCACTTAAATGGTCAATTTACTCAATCACTTAAATACCCTCATGTGCAAGGAGATTAAAATCATTATACTTATCATTACTCAACATATCTCTTTAAAAGTGAACTAGGAACATCACCATAATAACCTTACATGAAAATTTTTCTTATATCACAAATTAATCTAGAATATCAAACAAGAATATGTATGGTTCATGAAGCATAAATATTTAATAATTCAACATTTTATAATTTAATATCTTCAGGTTCTTGGTAATAGTTTTGAAAAAATTGTTCTAGAAAACTCCATTCTGGTCGTATCTCCGCGTAGTAAACATTATTGGATGCTACGTATAATACTCGCTCATCAAATTAGATGTTAAATTCATGAGTTTATTATTCTCCATTTCAATGGATCACATGACCCTTAAGAAGCTTTCACAATCCTGAACATCCATATTATCCTCTAGATCTACATGAATATATGATATAAGTGTATTAAAAGTGTGATTATTTCCACCTTCCAACCGCTAAACTCATAGACAACATGGAGTAATTACCTCTATAAAGAAAATTAACTCCTGATAAAAGTGGATTGAAAAATGTCCATCCAAAAAATGTGACAACAAAATTGAACCATTGTGTCATAGTCTCTTTAAACATGGATTACAACAGTTTTATCATGAAATAACATCTTTTTAATTTTGTTAATCTAATATAACTAGTATCTCACTTAATAGTTCATAGGGGAAAATATATCATATGATATAATATATTTCCCTATAACAAAAAATTCATGTAAACATTTATCTCTACATTAATATCATAATGGTTGAATACTCATCATGTTTTATACCTTCCAAGGATTGCAAATCAAATGAAATAGTAACATCACACAACAACATAAACACCCTAAGATTAATGAAATCAACTGCAATAGGAAAACATCCCTAACTGTAATATAATTTTTGGTAACAAGGATTATTATTCATACATAGTATAGCTACTCTCATGAAAAATCTCGTTACAGAGTCCTGAAATATCCCATCCTCCTTTCTACCTTTCCTAACTTGTCAATAAATACAAATAACAATCTTAACCTATTTTCATATATCATTGTAATGTCCCTGAATTTGGAACTCTATCATTTTTCCAAATCGAGTTTGTTATAGGACCTCATGAATTCCCCCACCCCCATATTCCATAGACTGTAGAATTGTAGTATAGGAATAATGATATATTTTTGGACAATACCCAATGATAAAAGTTATAATTAATTTGAAATAAACCATTTAAATTAATATTACAATAAAATAAATCGTTGTACCATTAATATATATAAAATTAAAGTAAAAAAATCAATGAACTAAATGATAATGAATTATCTAATGAAAAAATAAATTTTATCTAAATTTCAAATTAAAATTATTGAAAATATTATAGATGAAACATGTAAACTCAATAGAAAAAATCCCTAACACCATCTCGGTCTTTATACCAAATACAATCCCATCTAGTAAGCATCAATCAGTATTGTGTTCAAATGACTTTTACAGAACAAATTTCTATGTAATCTTCTTGGGTACCAAATATTTCCTCGAATAGAGTGTTTTTTAAACTCAGTAGGCCGACACCAATATGTATAAACAATACCATTGTGATAGTAAGTGCGTGAAATAGAGTGATAATTTTTTTTAATTAATCAACATAATATTTTACAATAATTAAAACACTTCAAGAGAATGTGATAATATCAATCACCATATTGCACATCCAAGTCATTTATACCAACAAAATAATTGGGAAATCACTCTACCAAGAAAATCTATTTACATATTCATTCTATAAAACTATGAAATTCCCATCTGTATATGTATTTTACCATCTCATCCATTAACTCTATATAAATATTTTAGTATGCACTGCATGACTATCTTTATATTTTTTATAACATTATATGAATATCCCTTTGTATAATAATTACTACATGAAACTAGGACATGCCCACTATATAATCATTATAACATGAAACTGGAATAATCTCACAATATAACTGTTAAATAAGGAAACTAGTACACAACCATAATATAATAATTAATAAATAAACAAATAATGAATTCATAATCAAATGTATTAGATAATATCACATTATAAGACAAAATATTTAATTCCCCAAATTTCTATTTCTTATTTAATTACACATTTCATTTACCAAGTGGGTCGTAAAAAATAACATGCTTATTTTAACCCAGTCATATCATATAATACTTTTTGTCATTTCAATAAAAAATTATCCATTACAGAAGTGATTTCAAATAAATAACTCATATTCAGTCTCCTATTGTGATAAACACACTTTATAACATTAAAAAATATATATTAGTTAGAGGCTTTACTCACCCAACAGGTAGCCACAAGCTAGGTCAAAACCCCATTGAATTCAAATGAATCCTTATAATAGTCCAATTTATACATTAGAATAATTAATTATTCAATTAATTAATGTTCAAATTGAGTCAGTATAATCATAATATTTAGCACATATCACTATTAAGTTGAAAATTGGGTTTTTATTTTGACCACATACCATTAACCTATGATTTATGCAATAATACTAATTAGAAAGACCATCACAAAATAAGACATTGAAAATCTCAACATAAATCTGCGAATACATGAGACCTTGATCAATGGACAAACTAACAATGGTGAATACCTTCTACTACAACAATGGATAGAAATCGGGAAGAGAGGATGTCCTAAGAAAAATAACTAACCGGAGACAGATCGCTTGATCCAAACCTCGGGAATATAGTATGGTTATCTAAAATCAGATGAAAAATCTCATTTGGTTAGAGAGGGGGGTTATGAATGTAAGAGGATTCATAACATATGTGAATTTAATGAATTAAAAACAATAATACAATGAAATACACTAAATTTAGATTTATTAAAATGAAGTCAATTCTCCATTTATGAGTATTTCACAATTGAAGTCACCTATGGTGATATTGACCCTACTCAAAAATTTAAAATCTATATATTATAGATTCATGGAATGTAACTAGTTCACATAATGAAACAGTTCATGGAATGTATTCCATTCCTATAATCTACCAAGAATTAATTTCACATTTTTTAATAAATATAAAATGTGTGTAATTTTCTTGGATGTAGTTTTGAGGCTAGCTTCAACAAAAAATCATGAACCACCTCCAAATCATTAAAAAGTCACATAAAATACTCATAATCTTATTTGAAACATTTATAAAAGGACTACATTAATTGAAAAAAAACATACATCCTTGTTAATTAGTTCATTTTAATCATCCAATGCAATCTGTATCCTAAAAAGGCATTACCACAAAGGTTCAAAGAGAAATGATTACACAAATGAAATAGGTTTAACAAAAACAATTCCTATAAGGATGTAGCTAAAAAAAGAGTGTATCAGACAATAAAATTGCCTTTTATCCATTATAAATTTTAATATAAACTAAAAATCTATCATTATATGAGATTAAAATCTATTAAATAAAACCTATAAAGACTCTAGTATTTTCAAGTCGAAAATAATTTATATAATGTTTTTTAGAATTCATCTAACATATTTAATGAAATTGATATTAATAATTATTCTACTTCTCTCATTGTAATATCAGTAATCGTTTCATCAATATATCAATTTATTTCATAAGATCCATTTAATTATCATAATAAATATTTCATACTAATTCATAATATCAATAACAAATTTTAGTGAATAATTTTGGATTGGTTGATACTAATTGACCATAATGTGGAAATAATCTCCTAAAACATGGTAATATTCATAAATGGATACACCAAGACATGTATTTTTAATTTTTTAAATAAACTTTATTTAAATTGATCATGTTCTATAGAAAAATTCATTATGGAAAAATTCCTATATATTTCCAAATATATAAAAACAATATTAATTTTAAAATACAAATCATCATGGAATGATCTCTCAAACGACCACCATTTCACTAAACTAACTATTGTTTGGTGTTTTCTATTGAGGTGTATTTTATTTTAAACATGTTTTAAGTCTATTATTTTATATATTCATAATTTTAACTCAATAAAAAATCTATTTTATATGGGGAATACATACCTATTAAAAGCAAAAAATGTTCCCCAACTTTCTCTCGATGTCATGTGATCCCTTTACACTCGATTAACCTAAAACAACATCACATAACATGTATGTTATGGAACCTCATCTTATCAAAACTGAAAAATTTATTTCAGACGAATTAATACTTATAAATAATTTGGAGTGGTGTATGTTTTACAAGACTATTATAGGTTTATATCTCTCCATCATCAATCATTCATCTAAATATTAACTAAGATATAAAAAAACATGCTAAAGACCTCCATTAAAATCTATTAGAGCCCAAGATATCTTATTTGATAATCATGCCACCCATAATAGTGTTATGATTCATGTTTCCACCCTATATTGTAGTCTTATATCTGGGTTCATCCTTTCCTACACATATACTCAACCACTCCCATATATAACCTTATTTATGTCTATAATTTTGTTTCATTTATCTGACATTCTTTTTAGGAAACCAAAATTTCGATTACATGAACGATAAACAAAAAAACATCATAACTCACATTATGCCTAAGGATATAGGAAAACCTTGTCCATATGATGTTCTATGTTTATGTAACCCTAAAAACATGTTGTAGTATATAGTGTAGCAATATGGTGAATTTCCAATAGAAATATTACTCCCCAATAACATCTAACATTCTCCAAGAAACATCCATATGAAAAAATCAACATAAACAATCCTCCTTACAATCAAATGTAATTTTCAATCAAATATAATAAAAAATTAAATAATTTGTTTTTGAAATAGTCTCCCCTTTGGGATTGATGAAAATTGAAAAGATAATTCAATAATTTATATCGTGTTATTTTTCCAAAATAATTATATATGACCAATAACAGTTCTCAATATCCTCCCTTTTAGAAATTCAATGATGATTCTCTAATGAGCAAGACTGACATAACATGAACAAATCCTAATGTTAGAAACAAGAGTTATATGAAATAATACTCTTGATATCACCATTTTATCTTCTCTTCTAAACACAACCAAACTATGTATTCCATAAATTACTACAATAGTATATAAAAGAAATCACTCTTCTCCATTATGGACCTCCCACACTGGAAAAAGTAATTATACGAAATAATATTATTATTAATACATGACTATTTTATCCCAATTCATCATCAATCCCACATATAAAATTCTTGACAGAGATGAATATTGATTTATAATGTCAAAAATTTCTTTTATAAAGGAAATTGTAACTTACTAAATGAGTCATTCTCATGGGTTTGTGGGACTTTATGTAACTAAACCATCTATGGTGATGAATTTGGTAGGACTTTGAAATCCAATATTATCTATTAATAATACATATATTATATATCTATAGTAATGATATCTAACACTCGATCTTGAGAAGCCACATACTCTAAACCCTCTGCATATTTTTCATTCTTATCCCTGATAAATTTAATTTAATTTATATAATCATTGATAATGAATGAGGAATGTGATTTTATTCACAATTTATTGAACTTGATTTATGAAAAATTATTGAAATTATAGATTAAACATCAAACACATAGTCATTATGATTTTTTCAAATCCATATAAACTAGGTACAATCCTAATAATAGGCTATATATTCTTCATATTTGATGGATAAGGTAGTTAAATTATTCCTCATATGTAGCCAAGTGATTCCATATTTTATGAGATATAAAACAAAATTATAAGTTTAATTTTTGTACCACACTAAACCATTCAAATCAACCTCAGTATAATATATTATTTTCATTTATAACATGAAAATATAGAAAAGACCAAAATTATATACTTTGTAATATAATGGAGTTTTCATCTTATAAAATTATATTATGTTCTTTGGGACCAATTTTGTATAATGAAGCATAAAAAGTGAAAATATCATTTCTAGAGAAGTGTATTTCATGTAAAAACATCTAATTATCTACATATTATAGGTCACATCAACATCATTTCATCTCTCAATATTGTTAGATTTCTCCCAAGTCATATATTAAATTTTTATTGGACATGATTTTTCAATTAGATAGCACTTATTCCCACGTTCAAATATTTTTTTGGGAAATATATTTCTTGGTTTCCCATTCGTTTTCTTACTAGAAATGGAAAAATGATAATTAACCAATAAGATGAATAGTTATCTTTGACCCATGATCTGTGAAAGCTAATTCCAATGGCTTCTAGGTAATCATTAATAGATAAATTTTTCAATGTATAAAATGAAAAAATATTTTTCACTTTATCATTATAAATTTAGAGGTTATATTCAAGAAAACCACATTTGACATTGACATTAATCAAACATTGTTTAACCCAAGAGTACCATGCAATTTGTTCATTTTGATACCATCTAAATCTGTATACAACATATAAAAAGTGCATCGTATATCTTAAAAACTATTTTTAAATGCATAACCAAAAGTTATATTGTACCCTTCGTATGACCTCCTACTGTATATGTATTTTTGACAAGAATTCATAATATTTTAGAATAAAAAATACACACTAAAGTTTCCTTATTCCTTGTTACAATACACTATCAGTCGATATTAATTTGGAAAACCAAATCAGTTTTTATTATATTTTTAACTTCCATACATAGAAATAAATAACACAAAATTGTTTTTTCTCTATCTATTAATGATCATCATATAAATACTTTAACTAATGATCATTCATAGAGAAATATTCATTGATTTTCTATTATTTTTATGATTTATTGCTGATATTTTGACGTGTTTACAATAATTTTGTTTTATCTAGGTCTATTTATCCCCTATAAATATAATTACCATTTATTTTAGATGTGATAGAAATTATTTATGGGGTTTTTGTATCTTAAGTTCATCATTTAGTTGTGTATATTTTGTTTCAGTCAACTAAAACCCTTAAAAACTCCAGATGAGCTTGTAACATTCTCATAATTATGTTTATTATGAATGTTTCTATTTTTATATTACATTTTTATTAAATTTTTCAATATTCTTTCACTCATTCTGATAATAAAACTTTTTTAAAAAAACTAACATTTAATTACTCAATACTTTCGTAATGTATTTGTTTGAATAGTGTGTTTGATTCTCTTATGGATGATTATAAATGGATAATGGGTTGATCCCCATGAAAATCATTCACTCTACTTTTCACATTATTAGGAATAAAAACATTAATATGTAACACCCTAATATGAATGATTCATGAATTCATATTGTACCATATTTCATAGAGATAATTTTCATTATTAGGGAATAACAATGACCAATTATAAATAAAACTATGTGGATAAATATTTTATTCAAAATTTCCCTTGAATGATATTATCAACAATCATATATTGAATATGTTTATTTATGATACAATTCATCCTAAAAAATAAGTTTATTTATTTCATGTGTCCTCTCCATTGAAACATAATTTTTAATATAATTAGTTTATTGATGTTTTTCAAAATTGGTTGCTGGTTATTTCTATTATGCAATATATTTTGAATTTATGTTTTTTTACTGTAAAATCTTTCTATCTAAACTCTAATATAAAAAAATCCACTTACATACCTAATATTTTTAGTAATAACCATAAATAATGGCATTTTACTCTAGATATCAATAATTAATAAAATATAAATCATTCAATGTAAATGTTTTTAATTCATTGATCCACAAATAACAACACGAACTATGTCAAGAAAAATGATTATTTTTCATTTTCTAAATCGTAGGACTTCAGCTCAATCCTTCATTTTGGAAAAGGTCCACCTATGTTAGTGTTTTCATCTCTATGATTTAAAATAGATCAAAATACATTATTATTTACATTGTTCCATAATTTTATATTATCTTAAATATAGATGTATATTATTTCATTGATTAAACTATTATTATGTATATATAATGAACCTATTATATTCACCAATGAGGTAAACATTCAATTTGATTTATTTCACTTATAATATAGTTGACATTTATTATATTTAGATTTTGTGCGTCTTTAAATGTAATTTCAACTGTCTATCATTAGACACTCAAATGGATTACACCGTGAAAATTTTTACTATGAACATTAATAATTATAAATGTAGTTCCAAATAAATTATTTACATCAACCATGTACCTCTATGAGCATATAATTTTGAATTTCTAATCATTAGCAAAATGAAAAATTCCCACATTTTTATATTTAATTTCTATGATGAGGTATGCATTTTGTATCATTTTATAAATTCTTGATGTTATCTAAAACCCTCATATAATATATGGTTTCCACCATGATTGATATTTCAGAAATGTTGGACATGTCATATAATATTTCTTTAACCAATACCATAGGGTCCACCATATATCATTGTGTATGAAATGGATCATTCATCATCTCTGTTAAATAATCTTCATCTTCCAATACTATATATATATATATTTTCTATTTAACGTTGATTGATAGTGTTTCCTATTATTGTATACAGAATTTATATATTTCCCATAATGTATATCATTGCACAATTGAGGCACAATATATTTTCTTATGCTCAAAACATTCAATGAAAATGATATATAAATTACAACCATAAGAAGAAAAGAAATTACTATTTGATTTATTTTCATTCATTTATTTGAACATATATCTTACAAATCGGGAACAAACATTATAAATGAAAAAAATTTCTATAGTAGTAACACCTATTTATTTGTGTATTCTTATAAACTTTTTCTAAACTGACATTAGTATTTTGACTCCCATTTTTATTCACAGTTGTTCATGGTGGGGAAGCCCGTGGTTTTTTAATAGTCATATAACATTCATGTTATTATAATGCTCCAAATAGTCTTATATTATTCTTTTTAGTAAAACATATATAGAATACTTGTAAACTCATAGGTGGAAAACCCAAATAACTCGTTAGTTCCTCACACGCTTCATAATACCATTTTCAAACTAGGAAGGATGAATCATTCTAGTTCCTCCAACATCCACCACCATATCATAATTTTTCCATTGGGATTTTATATCAACTTATACTTTATCCTTTAAATTTTTTAATAGGTAATCAATAATTAAGACATTGACTTCACCTTTAAACCTATTATTTAAATACATCTATGAGCTATGATAATTTCTATAGTTGTGTTCAATCTCCACCACTAGAGTAAGACTTGTCATTTTTATGTTATTATATATATATATATCAGTTGGGGTTATTGAAAACACCACAATACATATTTTTTATCCTTTTATATATTTTTTTCAATGGATTTCATGAGTTCTACATCAACATAGATACTCCCCTCCATTAAATAACCTTCAACAGTAGTCTTTTAAACATGTACATTATTTATAAACACAAACGTTACATCATTTTAAGTGCCTTTTTATTCCTTACCTTCCCCAATTTAGACATTTCTGAGCCTCTTCCATCTTCCAATATCATGTTTATCTATTTTAAAAACTTATATTAATTTTTTTCTTTATTTTTTTAAACATGAATGGCGTCTTTATCTATTTTTCCTCCTCCTCATCATCTGCAATTTTCTGATTACACATTTTTGTATGATTCCGAACTTTAACACCTTAAATAAAAGTATGTGGAAGAATTCCATTGTGTTTTATGTATATTATGGATAGATTAAATGATGTTAATTAAAATATTATATTCTTCATCTCTAAGATCATCCTTTATTATGAGTTTCATGATATCTTTGAAAGATAACCCCTTAAGTGTTATTATTTAGAAATGATTGACTAAATTTATTAATCATCTTTAAAGAATTGAGATTGTTATATAGAGTAAACATAAATACCGCATTTTGTTATTTATATTCCCTAAATCATTTTTTATCATGGAAATGTGAAGGATGTCTCACCATGATTATTTTTCCCAAAATTCATCATCAATTTTCTAAAACAAATGGCACATGTCTTTCACAAAGATGTTTAGTCAATAAAAAATATCAAATATTTAGTTTTGGAACATTCTTAAATCAACATATTTTTTCCATAATACTTTTATATATGTGTCTCAACCATTAGAATTAGCCTTAAAAATATTTTGATATTATTCCAACATAGCTTGAGTGATATTTTGCATATTTACTAGGGAATAGATATTGTTGTCTAAATTACCAACTACTAGTTTCTTTTCCTTTACATAAACATATATATATATATATCCTAGTGATGTATCTATAAAAAATCACTATTGACCATATTTGTTGTGATTCCATGAATAACCATTTTGAAAACATCACATCCCGAGGAAAAGAAGTATGGCTTCATTTTATTTTTGAAAAGAAGAAACTTATTAATTAGAAAAAAGTTATTCCTTGGAGACTACCATCATCCACCACCTTCACGAATTAATGTGAGAGTATACTTCACCCAAGAAACTTCTCTATTATATTACATGTTTTCCCTAATCATGTAATATAAACAATGATTGTGGGGAATTAGAGTATTTAATTTTATTTATTTTCTATCAATGATCATGATATATTTCACTCTTTATAATGAAAAATTCATCCACTATCATAATTATAAATATTTATAAAATAAATAATTAATTAATAAGTGATTATACATTGAATTTTTAAATATTATTATATATGGTGTATGCATGGAACTATTTCTATGAACATAAGACTCTATGAAATCTCTTTGAATTTATTACACAATAGATTTTACACAATGAACCTATTAATTTACTACTTAGATATAGAATTGAATGTCTCACAACTCTCATTCATTAGTATATGATCAACGCTATATCTATTTTCGTCCAATTGTCAAAAAATGTTATTTTCAAAGTAAACTAAGATTAGTTTTTCACATCGTCCTTTATCTGATGAATTTATAGTGAGGTAGGACTCCTATAATAACCTATTTATTATCATCATCTGTATTCCATTATGGTGATGAATTATATTATTTCTATTATGAGACGATCATAACTAAAAATCTATTTCATTATCTGAGAGTGTGTTTTCTACTATTGTGCCCAAAGATACTCTACTGCTAAATCTTCAAAAAAACATTACAATATATTTTTCAGAAATTTAATAATCCTCATTGATCTAACGGTTGAGGTCAATTGTTTTAATTTACTTTTTATTAGATCATGACATGATTCATCCATAATAAAATGTTGTGATTAAGTTCATTTTAATTGTTATGAATCCAATTACATTATATGATATAAAAATCATTTAAAATTCCATGTGAAATTACTACATTGGATGAAAAGTATAACAATCATGTGGCCTCCACCAACTGCATTTTTTGTTCATAATTGAGCTCATCATAATTGTTTACCTATATGGTGTAAACAACATACGCCATCTAATATTATGGGGCAGATAAATTCATTACTTCAGGATATATTATATCTTCAAAGATCCATATACTCAACTTGAATTTTTATATACTATGGTTATAGACTAGATAACCTTACACCCCCTTATTTCACTAATCTTATAACATAGCTTTTAATTAAAGAGTAATATCCTAAATAAAAAGGTATAATATATTATTTTACTCTACCAAACTTATGAATACACTAATTAATACTCATTATATGAAGATTATATCACAAAATATAATATGAATACGATGAAACCAACCCTCCATAGTGGATGTGTAATTGACACTCCAATGACAACGAAAAGTGGCTTGTCCCCCCATGGTATGGTCCCATGTCTTTTGATTTGTTCCATATATATTTAATGTGGATTCCTTCTACACATTCTATTTCAATTTCTCTATTCCCATCACAAAGCCATTATTTTCTACTATTCATTATAATATATTGCTTAAATTTACACTATCATTATGGAAATATATCTCAAAAACCACCATCTAAATACTATAATGAACTTTTTATCCCACTAAAACATGATGTCTTTATGTAGGTCTCGTAGATCCATGGTTCTAACAAGATTACATTCCATCTTCAAGGAACTTAATGAAACTTTTTATCTATTACACCACTATTGTGTAAGACCCTAGCTATGGTGGGAAACTTTTTCTGTCATCCAGTACTCATTATGGTGAAACCAACATTTGTTGTGGAATGACTGGTATCTTGTGGGAATATAGAAATCATACAATGTATTAGATAATATTGAATCACTTATAACATGATTTGCTTAAATGAGGAAATGATTTGATCTATGGTGATTCATATGGTTTATCCATGTTGTGCCTATTCATAAGACATATTAATCTCTAAATGATTACCACATTTGTAATGAAAAAATAATATGCAAATGTAAAATTAATATTTCAAACTAACAATAAAATTTATTTTCAATGAAACCTGATACAATAAAAAAATAATATTTTGAAGAAAAATATTTTTTTGAGTATAATAATATTTCCAAATTTAATTTTATATTTCATTTCATGATATATTTAGAAACCAAACTTAAAAAAATTCAATATGACTTTTAGAACATAATGCATGAACTTCATTATAAAAGTTAATAAATTATTAATTAATTAGAAACTGTAAAATCACTTGAGATGAGAATGGTGTGATAAACATGAGTTAGATTAAATAATCCTAATAGTAATACTACATTATCATTAATTTGAGAAATTGATACACCAAATAATACAAAAACTACAACAACAAATTAAATGAATAACTACCCCCAACTGCTCCACCATTTTCATGAGAATGTATACAAAACATAATATACTTTTTAAATGCATACTTTCTCCCATGTTTTAAAACATTCAAAAGAATAATTTTATTATATTGAAGATAATTCAGTTGTAATTTCATTCTATTTATTCAGATGTAAAAAAATAACATATTCAAAAATAAATTTACTTGGTGAATTATGGTGTTGGTATTCAAATCATATATTTAGATTGGTATTATTTGACACTATGATCCAACTAATGAAGTTCAAAATCAACCATTATATTTTCCTTGTATATCATATCAAATACATTATATTTATATGAAGTGTCCTAAAATATCACTATATACAACTATTGATTTACCATTATGAAATGAAATTTTTTATCTTTATGTTTATTATTTGAATGATTAATGATATTTTTGATAAATTTTTTGGCACTCGAGTTATCATAATTTATAAGAATTGTATATTCTTTATCTATCCCAATAATATCCATTAATTTTTAATCCATATGAAATGGGTTTGTACTTATATGTTTGATACATATTCAGAATGCACCATGAATTTTTAGTTACAGATGATATTATTATATATCCAAAAGATAAAATGGTTTCCTTTATTGGATAAAATACTTGATATTTAATTTTCCTCATCCATCAAAACTTTCAAATTTTCAAATATATTTCACATGATTCTCTATTGTGATGTTTTATAAAAAAAAAGTATTTTAATCAAATATATAACTGATATAATAGAATATTATTCTTAAAATAGGCATATGAGTATCATTTGAAAATATTTTTTAAAGTGCATATTGAAATATGAAAAATGATATATTGCCTATTTTTGTTCAATAATATAAAACATGTAATGATATTCTAATATTGTATTATATAGACATCCTTGCCACTATCATTGTTTGAATAAATCAATCTTGTGGCCACCAGATTTGTCTTCAGTCGTTAGACATTTATTGGGAACCTAATTTTCATCTCAGTGGTATATTTTTTAAAAATAAAATACTTTTTTCACATTTAATGAAGTGGAAGATGGAAAAAGAATTAATTAAATAATAATAGATATATTGAAATCATAAATTTTGATTTAGGAATTATTTTTACATTGATTTTCATCAGATCCACCCAATATGATCTAATGGACATATATAATCACCATGACTCCTTTTTTTATAGATCATAATTTTGTGGTCATGATTAGTCCCTCTTGTTTTGAATTTAGATTTTCTAAAATAATGGAATTGTTTTGAGGACAAGGACAATGAATCAAATTTAAGTCTATATTAATCATTATCCAACAAACACATCATCCTTTCATCTCCATCAATTATAAATCCATTTAGTTATTCGACATAAAACTCTTATCATAGTCATCATTAATGAATGGAAATTATATATCCATTTCATATACATTGGATTGTATAACACTATTATAGCCAAAGGTAAACATATTTTCTCAATCCAATACAATAGTTCCAATGTATTATGTACATCAATAAAATCTAATTTTGAATTTTCATTTCGTAATAATAATTCATTTTTCATTGTAATCATTCCATATTAAATTTGTTTATTTTTTAAAAATGATTTGGTTCTGGTTAAATTTTTAATCTTCGACCTGAAAACTACAATCCATGTTAGTTATTAATCAATTTTATGATGAAAAAAATTTAAAATAATTATATATTCATTATGTATAGTATCCATTTTATGAATTAATAATATAAGTAAGGTAACTAGGTGTACATCTAGTGTTTTTTCATTATTATGGTTCCAACCTGGCATATCTAGTCTCCAAAAAATTGACAATGTTTTATGATATTATAGAATATATATTATTTTGTACTATTTTGATAGATTTATATAAATTTTCATAGTCAATATCTATGTCTGTTTTACCCCATTTAGCATTAACTAGTATACATATATTCTCATTACCTTCCCTCCTAAAAATAAGTGTTATATTCTGGTAAAAACTGAAGGTTCCGGGCGCAGCGGAAGGGCGTGGGTGGATGTGCCCACATGGCCTTTTTTCATTAGCAATGATCAATCTAGGATCAATACGACGATAAACGCCAGTCTCAACGGATCGAATCATAGAAAAAGGAAAAGAAGAAGGTTTGTCCCAGAACCATAAACAAGGATCGTTACAGGTTGATTATAATTAATTTAATTAATTATAAAGAAATACCTTGTGTGTTTCCTTTCTTCGTTGATGTTCGTGATCATGTTGTCGATGTGATCTGTCGTTGTGTCGTTGAAGCCTTATGTAGACTCCCTCTAGCAGTGATCCACACGTGTACCTTGTATCTATAGACATCGCCAAAAGATTCTTCGGGTGCTAGCATGGAGAAGCCTTTGCTTGTGCTGTCTGTCATAGATCGTCTTGATCCGATGGAAGAGGATATCTCTCTGTCTTGAGAGCGTTCTTGGATGAAGAGGTTCTTTCGGCCTTGAAAGAATTATCCATAATTTTTGTGTCTCACACGGGGTCAAAAAAGAGTTGGGGTTGTGAGGATATTTATAATCAGTTTTGAGGTTGTAGAGTTATGACAATAAATAAACGCGTTACGCATTTTATTTATTTCATTAACTCTTATTTAAAACCCCCATCTCTAATAATTAATTCCTTGACATGCACCCACGCTGATTATAATTAATATCATTTAAAACAATATTACATCCCCAGAATCCCGAATGGAAAAACTACACGGCATGTATTAATAAATACACGGCGTGTACTTGTTTTTCATTGAAAAATACATGGTGTGTATATCTTGTTTTCATTTATTCATTTCCATTCCATAAGGAAAACTACACGGCATGTAATTATTAATACATGGTGTGTACTTTTTTTCCATGAAAAACTACACGGCATGTAATCTTTAATACACGGCGTTTATATCTTATTTTTTATTTCCTTCTTCCTTCATCATTAAAACAATTTAGTCTTCCTTGAATAATTATTAAACCACGTACGAGAATAATCTTTATTCTACATGAGATACTTGAATACACTTAGTGTGTGACCATCTAGGCCTCTTTCTCATCGGCATAAGGTGAGCTTGCCTAAAGTCCAAGATTACTGTCTAGCAATGGGCCAGGGCCCCCAAGAGAAAGAATTTGACGACGCATTGACGTATCACCTCATACGAACGCTTACTGGGTAATTTAATCCCTTTGTCTCGATATCTCATCAAGCAGGTTTCATGGAAGTGTCATAAACCTATATTCTTGATCTGTCGTTCATTGACTACCTGAAATAAATTCTTCGTTCACACCATGGTCATGAAATTTAATGTGACAGTTCTATTTCAATCAAAGGGCTGAGATATCCACATCCATAAATGGAAGGGACATATCCATCCTCAACTTATCCATTAACAACATGTCACTCGTGATGCACCCAACGTGCCCTACTTCCCGCCAACTATCTGCATGACGGTTTTCTTCAATAAATAATAATGCGCGAGTCATGACATGAGTTAATGATAATATTACAATCTAAGGACCATTACACATGCTCGTAGATATGAATGTACGATGACACCCAGACATGCAGAATTGCTATTGGCGGGTCTGTTCTAATAATCTTCCATCTTGGAGATTACCAAGTGCGAACTCCATGAGAGAGAGTCTCTTCTTCTTATGAGTACTTACACATGACAATCTGTATACTATGTGTCCTATCATAGTAAGTCATCCAACTGTAGAAATTTATTTATGAATATTGTTATATCATTTCAAGGTTCTCATCATAGCGGGGATCTGCCATGACATTATCAATGCAAAAAATATTACGGTACATTATTATATTATAGTTATGCAGAATAATGAACAATATATAATAAGTGAACATTCGTGTAATCAAAGTAAAAAACATTTTTTTCTCAGGACACCAACCCTTACAAACTCCCACTTGGACTAGAGCCAACTGCATACGACTTTTAGTTCACTAGACCTCACATGATGATCATGTTTCTGCTGAGTCAAGGCTTTAGTAAAGGGGTCCTCCACATTGTCTTCTGTGGAAACAATGCTCACTCCAACTTCACCTCTCTGAGAAAAATCCCTCAAGAGATGATACTTCCGAAGTATGTGCTTTGTCCGCTGATGTGAACTTGGATCTTTTGCAAGTGCCACAACTACAGTATTATCACAATAGAGTGTGATAGGATCTATACTACTCGGTACTACATCCAGATCTTAGACAAATATTCGCATCCATACTACTTCTTTAGCTGCCTCAGAAGCTGCGATATACTCGGACTCTGTTATAGAATCTGCCACCACACTTTTCTTTGAGCTCTTCCAGCTCACTGCACCTCCATTAAAACTGAAGATGTATCTAGTCTCCGACTTCATGTCATCTTGATCAGTCTGGAAACTAGCATCTACATATCCTCTGATGACTAGTACCTCATCTCCTCCATAATCCAGGATCATATCCTTAGTATGCCTCTGATACTTAAGGATAATCTTGACTGCCATCCAATGGCGGTCATCTAGATCAGCTTGATATCTTCCTACCACACTAAATGAGTAAGCAACATCTAGCCTCATACAAAGAATATCATACATGACGGGACCAATCGTTGATGTGTAAGGGATCCTTGCCATTCTCTTTCTTTCCTCATGTGTTTGAGGACACATTTTCTTAGAAAGATGAATTCCATGTGACACTGGAAAAAATCCCCTCTTGGATTGTTCCATACTAAATCTCTTCAGTAACTTGTCAATGTATGTACTTTGACTCAGGGACAACTTCTCTCGGATCTATCATGATGGATCTTGATCCCAAGAATATATGCATCCTCGCCCAAGTCTTTCACGGAGAAGCATTTATGAAACCATTCCTTAACTGACTATAAGACAGGTACTTCGTTTCCAATTATTAATATGTCATCAACCTATACTATTAGGAAAACAACTGCACTCCCACTAAACCTCTTGTAGACACAAGGCTCACATTCATTCTTAACAAATCCAAATTCCATTATAGCTTCATCAAAACGAATGTTCCATGATCATGATGCTTGCTTTAATCTATAAATGGATTTCTGCAACTCGCATACCTTGTTGGAATCCTTTGGTGTCACAAACCCTTCAGGTTGTGTCATGTAGACATCTTCTTGGAGGTTCCTGTTAAAGAAAGCTGTTTTGACATCCATTTTCCAAATTTCATAGTCATGGTAAGCAGCAATGGCCAATAAGATTTTGATGTATTTCAGCATCGAAACTTGAGAAAAGGTCTCATCATAGTCAATTCCTTGGCGCTGCCTAAAACCTTTTGCAACCAGTCCTTCCTTGTAGGTGCTGACTTGCCCTTCCATGTCCATTTTCTTCTTGAATACCCATTTATTACCAATAGGCTTTACATCAACTGGAGGATCTACCCAAATACAGACTTGGTTTTGGTACATGGAATCCATTTCAGAATTCATGGCTTCTTGCCACTTGGAAACGTCTGTGCCTTCAACTTCTTCCTTGTAGGTAAGAGGATCATCATTGTCAACCAATAATGAGTCACCATCCTCGGTGACAATAAAACCACATCGTTCTGGTTCTCTCACCTCTCTCGTGCTCCTACGCAGTTCTTGTGTCTCTGGAACATATTGTTCTTCCACAGGGCTTTGTGGAATCTGTTCTTGTACCAACTCATGTGTATCTGGAGCCTCGACTTCATCGAAGTCTATCTCTCTCCCACTATCTCTTTTGGAGATGTGCTCCCTCTCAAGGAATATGGCATTTCTTTCCATTGTAACCTTTTTTTCTGAGCAGTTGTATAGGTAATATCCCCTAGTTTTCCTGGGATATCCTATAAAGATACACTTTATGCCTCGGGGTGCAAGTTTGTTACCTGAAGAGGCCTTAACAAATGCTTCACTACCCCACACATGTAAATTCAATAACATGGCTTTGCGTCCACTCTATAACTCATATAGAATACAATTTATAGATTTAGTTGGTACTTTGTTTAGTATGTGTGATGATTTTTTTAATGCATATCCCCAAAAAGATAATGGAAGACTCGCATGACTCATCATTGATATCACCATGTTCAATAGGGTGTGGTTCCTCCTTTTTCTTACACCATTCCATTATAGTGTGTTAGGAGGAGTGAGTTGACATAGAATCCCAAACTCCCATAAGAAATCAATGAAGTCCTAATTAATATATTCTCCTCCTCTGTCTGAGCGGAGTTTCTTAATCTTCTTACCAAGATGGTTCTCAACCTCATTCTTGTATTCTTTGAACCGATCAATAGAATCTGACTTATACCTCCTTAAGTAGATATATCCATATCTACTAAAATCGTCAGTAAAAGTTATGACGTACGAGAACCCACCCCTTGCTTCAACGGGAAATGGTCCACACTCATCTCTGTGAACTAATTCTAGAATCTCTTTAGCTCTTTCACCTTTCCCACTAAATGGGGCTTTGGTCATTTTTCCGTGTAGACACGCATGACATACACCAAGTGATTTTAGTTCGAAATAATCTAAATAACCATCTTGATATAATTTTGTCAAACGTTTCTCATTGACATGACCTAGCCAGTGATTCCAATGTTGGGTGTGGTATGATTCATGTGAATTAACGTTGTTATCGATTTCCATTACTTGGTTTGTGTCGTATAACACATAAAGGCCATTATATACATGTGCCCTACCAAAACAAATGATATCTTTATAAAATTAGCAAAATTCATTTCCAAACATTAATATGAATCCATCAGTATCTAATCTAGATACTGGAATAATGTTTTTAGTAACAGAAGTCACATAATAAAAACCTTTCAAAACCAAGACCATCCCAGTAGACAATGTGAGGTGGTAGTCTCTGATAGCTACAACAGCGATTCTGGCTCCGTTGGAAGCTCGTAGATCGACCTCAACTCGATCAATATTTTTGAATCTACTTAGTTCCTGTATTTGGATATAGATGTGAGCACCACAAGAAGTATCTAATACCCAATTAGTAGAAACATATAGATTGCATTCTATAACAAACGCACCTGAAGCTTCCCCTTCCTTCTGTGGATGGGTGCAGTTTTTCTTATAGTGGCCCTTCTTGCTGCATGGAAAACAAACAACATCTTGTTCATTTGCCTCCCCTTTGATCTTCCTTTTCTTGGAAGGCCTTGAATAAGCTTTGGGCTTAAATCTCTTCGCCTTAGCTTTCCTTTTATTCACTATAATGATAAACGGATTTTCACGCTTCATGTCATTTTCTACTTGGCGAATAAGGATAAGACAATCAGATAGAGACTTCTCAATGTTGTTCATGTTGAAATTAACAACAATGTTCGAGAAGCTCTTGGGGAGTGATGCAAGAATGAGATCGGTGCCCAGTTCTTCGGGGAGTTTAAACCCTAGAACCTCCAAGCGCTCAATGTAGCCAATGATCTTGACTACGTGAGGACCAGTTGGGGAACCCTCTCCAAGCTTGCTCTACAATAGATCCTTGGAGATCTCAAACCTTTCCTATCTTTCTCTCTCCTGGTATAGACCACGGAGGTGCTCAAGCATTCTATAGGCATCCATGTCTTCATGAGACTTCATGAGCTCACTAGACATCAATGATAGCATCAAACATTGAATGTCGAGAGCATTGGTCAAATGTTGATCATAGACCAGGAAATCATCATCACTTGCCCCTGGGGCAGGAGAATCAGGAAGTAAGGACTCCAGCATGTAAAACTTTCGTTCATGGCATAGGATAACCCGAAGGAACATAAACTATTCCTGAAAGTTACTGCTAGTGAGGATACTATCTTTATCCAGTATTGATCACCGAGAAAATGTGGTTGATGAGTTTTTCATCTTGATTCTACAATTTAAAAGAGCATATTTATTAGTAATTTCCTGATTACAATTTATGATAAATAATGAATTAATTAATTAATTCTCCCACTATTTTATCAAGTCCCAATGGCCCTCACCATTGAACTGGCAATGTCCAGTTGCTTTGACATTCTAGTGGAAAGGATACTTATTTCCCTTCACATAACCCCAACAAGGGTTGGTCAAGCTATTTGAAGGTATTTAGGTAGGCAGGTCATTTCCAACTGTGAGCTTACAGTTCCTTGATCTGTTGAGTGGACTCCCCAATCCTGAAATCTTGACTTGGATTTCCTCAACTCTTGCCTCCAATATTAAATCAAGTCTCACAAGGGATACTTATATTGATGTAATATGGTTAAGTCAACCTGAAAACTTTCATAAGGGCTCCCTTTATAAAAGTAAGGGTCCCAAAAAGGGTTGGTCAAACACATAGTTTTATTGAGTCTTTCCCTTAATCAGGTAACGAAAGGCATGGTCTGACATAATATGGTATTGAGGGATTTTAGTCTTTATGCATAGTTTTTCATTGTCACATGATTGTTAATATTAAGTGATGCTTTCTTAAGTGATTAACCATGTTCTGATAATTTTTACACATAGCCCGGTTTTTTTATTCCATCTTTGAATGCTTGTTCATTTTATTAATTATGTGATCGCGACAACACATACATAATAAATAAAACATGAAATTAGACAGAAATAAAATAAGATGGCATGATCATGAGCTTCTATTGGTTAGCTTATCTAGCGGTTTTGATAAGCTAACCCTGACCTTGGGAAAACACCTTGAACCTATTGGTTCGTGTTTTTCCACTCCCACATGTCCACATTTGTATCTTCTTGCATCGGTTTCGCCTAGGCATCGGGATTTTAACCTTATCCTATGTCTTGGTAGATCCTCCATTACATGGGTTTACATTAATGAAACCATGGGCACGTAGGCCCTATATTTTATTGGAAGAAGGCTCGCAGGACAAAAAATTTAAATTAAATAAATTAAAATTAAACCATACGCATACAAAGGGTCTTTGGTCTTGCTCATGATAATCCATAGTATGCAACGACATTTACGCATATTTAGAATTAAAATTATTTTAATCATTCTTTTATTTAAGATAAGACGCGCTCGAATTCAATTAATTATGATCTTATAATTAATCAATTCTTTATCTTAAATTCCTTTCTGAATTTCCTTGAGATTCTTCTCATCCATATTCCTTGTATGGGTCTTTGTACATTGGAGGAAACCTGGTGAAATTCCATTTCTGAAAAGTACATGGCGTGTAGTTTATAATTACATGGCGTGTATTTTTCTTTTCACCATTTATCCAAAGTACACGCAGGGGCTTTGACGTGTTTTCTGTACTTTGGAAATTTTGGAGTACACATCGTGCAGATGACTCATACACGACGTGTACTTCCTTGTTACGCGGTAACCGGCCTGGAAATCCCGTGTAAGCGGTACGTGGCTTATATTTGTACACAGTTTCACCTAGGCCGGAATAGACTACACGGCGTGTTGCTCCAACATACACGCCGTGTATTCTGGTTTCCACGCGCTGTTCAATTATTGTCAACACAGCGTGATTAAAACTTAGGAATAATCAATTCACATGGAATAGTTTGGCGGACCAGTGCCAGTTCGTTGCACCTAAGTACACGACGTGTAGTTTTAAGTACACGCCGTGTAATCCCATGTTGTACAGACAGAAAGAGCGGCTCCTCCGGATGAGTTCCTCATTTTTATTTTAATCAAAATTAAAATTAAAAGGTCATTTCTGTGATATGAATCAAGAAAATAAGTAGGAAGAACAGATCTCATTTATTCAAATTTATAGAACGATTTATTTTGAATTGAATCAAATATAAATTCATAAATTATCAACAAAAATTAAATAACTATAATCAACGTTGTAACCTCCCTCTGATACCATTTGAAGGTTCTGGGTGTAGTGGAAGCGCGTGGGTGGATGTGCCCACTTGGATTTTTTTCATTAGCAATGATCAATCTAGGATCAATACGACGATAAACGTCAGTCTCCATGTATAGTGTCACAGAAAAAGACAAAGAAGAAGGTTTGTCCTAGAACCACAAACAAGGATCGTTACAGGTTGATTATAGTTAATTTAATTAATTATAAAGAAATACCTTTTGGGTTTTCTTTCTTCATTGATGTTATTGATCATGTTGTTGATGTGATCCATTGTTGCGTCATAGAATCCAAGTGTAGACTCACACTAGCAGTGATCCAAACCTGTACCACATATCTCTAGACGTCGCCAATGGATTCTCTGGGTGCTAGCGTAGAGAATCCTTTTCTTGCATAGTCCGCCTTAGATCGTCTTGATCTGATGGAAGAGGATCTCTCTCGGTCATGAGAGTGTTCTTGGAGGAAGAGGTTCTTTCAGCCTTGAAAGAATTCTCCAGAATTGTTGTGTCTCACATGGGATCGAAAAAGAGTTGGGGTTGTGAGGATATTTATAATCAGGTTTGAGGTTGTAGAGTTATGAAAATAAATAAACGCGTTACGCATTTTATTTATTTCATTGACTCTTATTTACAACCCCCATGTCGAATAATTAATTACTTGACATGCGTCCATGCTGATTATAATAAATATCATTTAAAAAAATATTATATCCTCAAAATCCTGACTGGAAAAACTACACGGCGTGTATTAATAAATAGATGGCATGTACTTGTTTTTCATTGAAAACTACACGGAGTGTACATTAAATGTACAAGGCATGTATATCTTGTTTTCATTTATTCATTTCCTTTCCATAAAGAAAACTACATGACATGAAATTATTAATACACGATGTGTACTTGTTTTCCATGAAAAACTACACTGCGTGTAATCTTTAATACATGGCGTGTATAGCTTGTTTTTCATTTCCTACTTCCTCCATCATTAAAACGATTTAGGCTTCCTAGAATAATTATTAAACCACATACGAGAATAATCTTTATTCTACTTGAGATACTTGAATACATTTAGTGTTTGACCCTCTAGGCCTCTTTCTTGTTGCCATTAGGTGAGCTTGCCTAAAATCCAAAATTACTGTCTAGCAACGGGTCAAGGCACCCAAGAGAAAGAAGTTGAAGACGCATTGACGTATCACCTCATATGAATGCTTACTGTGTAATTCAATCCCTGTGTCTCGATATCTCATCAAGCAGGTTTCATGGAAGTGTCATAAAACTATATGCTTGATCCACTGTTCTTTGACTACCTGAAATAAACTCATCGTTCACACCATGGCCATGGAATTTAATGCGACAGTTCTATTTCAATCAAAGGGCCGAGATATCAACTTCCATAAATGGAAGGGAAAAATCCTTCCTCGACTTATCCATTATCAACATGTCACTTGTGATGCAGCCAACATACCCTACTTCTCGTCTACTATCTACGTGACGGTTTTCATCAGTAAATCTAAGTGTGTGAGTCATGACATGATTTAATGATAATCTTCCAGTCTAAGGACCATTACACACACTTGTAGATAGAAATTTCCGATGACACCAAGAAATGTAGAATTGTTATTGGCGGGTCTATTCTCATAATCTCCCATCTTGGAGATTACCATGTGAGAACTCCATGAGAGAGAGTCTCGTCTTCTTACGAGTACTTTCACATGACAGTTTGTATACTATGTGTCCTATCATAGTATGTCATCAAACCGTAGAACTTTATTTAAGAATATTTTTATACCATTTCAAGGTTCTCATCATAGTGGGGATCTTCCATGACCTTATCAATGCAAAAAATATTCCGGGACATTATTATATTATAGTTATGTAGAACAATGAACAATATATAATAAGTTAACATTCATGTAATCAAAGTAAAAAAAAGTTGGTTCTCAGGACACCAACCCTTACAAAAACTACTTCTTAGTCTCTAAAATTCTATTTGTAATTTTATTCATTACTCATTTCCAAAAATAATTACATTATTAAATTCAATGATTTTTCAAATTCTTTTCATAGAAAAAAATATATTCTTCCCTAATGGATATATATATATATATATATATATGAAAAAATTATTCACCTACACCAGATTCATAATTCCTTCCAGTTTAGTTGTTTAGACATAATCATTTACTTCTAAACACAATGAACTACATGATCTTTTTCTTCTTACCAAACAAGATAACATATGGAGTCATTTCATCAAAAAATAACAAAAAAGGACTTATTAGAAAATTTAATTTAGGTGAGAACCTATTCCATAAAACATTAACCTATTAGTTTTTTTACAATATGTATAGTGAAATCCATGAGTTAGTTTTTAAAGTTCAGTTCCGCAATCACTTCATTCTATTCGGTAATCATCTCCTGTAGAACTTGATGATGAATACACTTCTTTATAATTATTCATTCTCTTTAATTTAGGTAAATTACATTCCATTATCAAATCACAATTTCAGAATTTTTAATATCAACATAAATTTTTTTAGCCTTTGATATCAAGAGATGAACTATAATATCTCATATTTGTGAGATATATCTCTAAAATTAATAATTATTTTATAATCCACAATAAAACATAAAAAAATAAATAATTTCCCTTAATAATTTTTTTTGTAATTTATCCACACATATCCATGAGAACATTGTTTATAATCCTTGATGTTTTTTACGATTGCATTGTTTTACTTCTTCATGTTATTAATTCTTTTGAAAATAATCACATTTTGGAGTGTGATAATAAGTACGATTTGGGATATCTCATGATACCGTATATTGTACAATGTTATCCAAATTCAATTTTCTCAATTGTACAAGAATGTAACACCCTACTCCTCCATGGTACGTTTCCCTTTGAATAATGAAATAGCTTGTGTTGTACGCAACATGGAGTTTTAATGCACCTTGACCAATCAAACTAGCCATTATGAATAGTAATACCATCTTTTTGAAATTTTATAAATTTTAGTTTTCAAAATGGACTTAATTTTAGGTTTTGGAATATCAAAATTAGCTTGGATTAATGTTTTGTTATTTTTATGAAAATATTCAATTTTCGACGAATAGTGAAAAACACTCATTACTGTTCAAAACAAGCTTTTTATTTGAATAAATATTTATTTTATTTAAATTTATTTTAACTCAAAATAAATAAATAATACCTATAAAAGTACAATTTATTCATTTAAATCAATTTGTAATAATAATAAACATATAAAAATTTATTGAACTTCTTACCTTCTCTTACCCACCTTTTATGCGCTATTTAAAATTTGTATAATGGGTTATTTTACCACTTCTTTGAATTGAATTTCAAAAATCCAAAATTCACGATTGAAATTAGTAATTAAAATGGGGTTCAATAAGATGAAAATATTTGTTGCTGACTTGTAACTTTTCACTTTTATTTACCATGGTTAAATGTAAATCGGGTAATTAAAGGTAAAAATGATATTATTATTACCCTAACACATGTCCTAATTCTATTGAATGAGTGTATATTGACCAAAAAAACCTTTAGGAATAAAATATGATCCATTTGGTCCACTTGGATTACATTAATACATGTATAATTATTTTATTTGAAGAAGAGTTAAAAGTGTTATATTCAAATTTTCATAACTATACCAGTTTTAAATATAGGGTTATAGATACGATAAATATGACTATAAATATCCATTAGAAAATTGAAAATATTATATACATAATTGTATTTTATTTATAATTTTTAGACACTATATAATTAAATTTATTTATGACAGAATGATTATGTTTTAATTACCTTATTAATGAAAGATTAAAGTAGTTGATATTATAAATATCCAAATAAATGTAAATTGAGACTTTTGATGAATTAAAATAATTTTATAGGTTTTTATGACATGTTAGGGTTGATTTAATGAATTTTTTTAGTGTAATAAAGTTTTTAGGTCTTTAACAAAAATAAAAAACTAAATAGTGTCAAAATTGAAATAAATGAGTTTTTAAAACAAATTCTATATTTTTAAATCATATAATAGTCATCAAATTTTATTGTTCTCCCAATGGACATGTATAATAATACAAATTCCATTAATGAACCACTTGGGGTTCTCCTGGAATTTTACTATACGATTATTAACCATATAATATAAAAATAAAAAGAGACATGGTAAATGTAAAACTATTTAACCAAGAGATAATTCTAAATGGTAAGGATAATATGGTGGCCTAAACCTATCTAAATCCTATTGGTTGAAAGGTTTTATACCCCTAACCACATTATCCTATAAATAAATCATTTTTGATCCATGATAAACCAAATATGATTGTATAATAAAATATTATTTCATGATTTTCCTATAGTGACCCACACCTCTCTTATAAAAAGGTACATCCCCTTCTCCCACAATCACATCTCCAAAGCCATTTTGATCATCCAACCCCTTCCCAAATATCCTCCCATGTTACCACCCTTCGACCTAGTGGACTTACATAGATCAGAAAGCCAAACTAATGATCCCTTTTGATCAACACAAAAGGAAACACATGAAGAATGGGTAATAATTTCACCACCACTTTCAATGTTAATTTTCTCTTCCACATCCTCTTTCATTGTTATTATGATAAAAAAATCATAACCCCAGTTCCTTATAAATACTAATATGTTATTATAAATATGTTACATCCATATTCATTATTCTATCCATCATATGAAGGAAAAGTCACCATACGTGCATACGTACAGATTACTGTCTTCATGAACATGATGAGATTCATTCCTCATCGTAACCATTCAAGAATAAATTTCATTGTCTGATTATGAAATAATTTTTAAGAAATTAATAGAATTTTGTATATGAATCAAATACCTACTATCGATAAAAAAACATGGCTTACGTAACTAGTCATATAAACGAAAATGAATCTGTTAACACTCGAAACGATGATACCACTGAAATAATATTAACAAAGAAATATTAGATGATAATATATGATGACATATTTATGTATGTGGTTCATGAATAATTTAATATAAATGATTTAACTATTATATATTAGGTCAATGTTCCCTTGATCATGTAAAATTATAAGGTAATAGTTAATTCTAAAATATATTCATTATCCATGGTAGTTTACACGTGAGTGTCTATTGGGACCTCTTTATCATCAACAACCTTATTTATTAATATAAAAGAATTTATTTTTTTTAATATTTCCTAGATTATGGGTTAAATTCATTTATACCCTTTTTTGACTTTTTATAAGATTTTTATAAAGGAATCTTTTTATCGTTTTCCAAAAAAGGCCTTTTACGACCTTTTCAACGAGAATAAAGAAAAAATGTTTTTCACTTATATGGTGGGTGCATATATTTTCTACCATTATAACAACTTCGAATCTTCCATTGAATGTTTATAAGAATATTTCAAAAAAACGTTTCTTTATTATAATTATGTGACTTTTAAACGGTTTCAAAAAAAATATAGGTATTTCTTTCAAATTGTTTTCATTTCATCTTTTTCAACATCCTTAGAAGGATTTTAAACGTGTTTACAGTTGACTTATTGTGATTCACGTATTCCATATTGTATTGAAGGTTTTATGATATGTTTGACTATGGACGTGTTATTTTTATACGATTCATGGTTTAAGGGTAAATTATTGACATTTCTTATGCTATTTTTAATACGAATGTTTATGTTATGTTTAAACCTTTTCATATGAGGAATGCATTGGAATTAGTAAGTGACGGGTGGAGCCCGCTATAGCTTCTCGATGAATCGATAGGTCTCATGAGACAAACTAGTGTATTGGAACAAGTCCTTGACAAAATCTTATTTGTAGTTTTGGCATGACTCTTTGAATATGTTGTTATGAATACTGGAATTATACATTACATCATTATGAAACTGTCTTTTGATATTTCATGTGATTATTCAACTAGTGGAATATCCATGTGAATACGTAAATTGATTTATTTGATTTATATTTTCCATATTATTCTAAAGTTTGTGTTTAAAAGTCTTATATTTTAGTCATATACATTTCCTTAAATTTTTATGCTTATTTAAGAACGATTCTACTATATTGTTATCCTTACACACCATCTGTGCTGACCCCTTTCTATGTTTTATTTTTTCCATGATGCAAAGAACTATATTATGACTGACTTTCAAGGATAGTTTCTGGGATATGAATGTGTTCTATGGAGACAATTATGTTTTTTTATTTTATAATGTAATGTAAAACATAGTTATGTATCCAGTAATTCTAAGACTACTAAAATGATAAGTATTTCGATATTTGATCCCTTGTGATCTTTCTAATTTTATGTAATAATGCACCGACTCTGGGTTACTAGTGACGAGACATTATAGTTTGTGTTAGAGGAAGTTTAGTACAAACCATGGATGCCAGTTTTAGAAAAACTCTAATTAAATTATATTACCCAAAGATAAACATTGAGGATTAGTATAGAATAACTTCCTACAATTTTGATAATGTAAATATTTTGTGAGTTTTCCAATAAATATATCCATGTCTGGATATGAGTATGTATAAGCGGCTCTAGAAAAAATATGTTTAGGACTAAAAACTCTGACTATGAGTTTCAGGCTTCACCCGGGGTATTCCGGTACACGACAACGGGCCTTGCTAGACTCTTGGTTACGAAACTACCAAAGGATATACTTAAGATAATTCAAATATTATTTACAAACCACTGTGAATTATTTATTAGTTTATACCTTCCCAAAGAAAACATTTTTATGATTATGGATTATATCCATAAACTTTCAATTTCTATTACGTATTTTACATGTTTGGAATTATGTGTTGTGATTCCTAAACTAATCATGTTTATGACAAGGTTTGGAAATGACGCCTATTGGAAGGAATGGAAACCGTATAAATTCATGTAATCCATGTAGGTATTTCCCTCCTACTAAAGATAATTATAGTGGATCTTGTGATGAAACTTGTGATGATCAACTCATCACTATACTGGGACAACTCACTCAGGTTATGAATAATATCCTTACCCATATGGAGCACCCTAATCCACAATGAAGAGGATGAATGGTAAACTTCTTCATGAGGAAACAACCACCAACATTCCATAGGACTATAAATCCAGTTGTAGTTGAAAAAAATGATAAGTTCCTTAGGGAAAAATATTTCATTATTTGGGGAGTTGTGAAAGGGAAAAAGTTTTCACGATAGTTTATCGCCTCACAGGAGATATAGATAAATAGTGGTCATGAATTAAAAAAACAAAGGAGGACGAAGAACGAAAACATATGGAATGGAGGGGGTTTAAAGATAATTTCATTGAAAAATACTTTTCTCGTGACCATAGAGAGGATATGGAATGAAAATTTATGATTCGTAGGAAAAAGGAGAAAGAGAATGTCACAAAGTATGAGGCTAACTTTACATGGTTTGCACGGAAGGAAAAAGATTATTTACATAAACCAAAGAGTAAGACTGATTTATTCTTTGATGGGTCAAAACCATTTCTCTGTTGAGAATCAGTTTCACAATATTTGTCATCATACGAAGATATTTTCTTATGTGATATCAAGAAAGAAAATGAATTTATCTATGTATTAAGACGTTAAATAAAAGAAACATAAGAATAGATCTATTGAACACTACGGAAATGGGAATAAGGGGAAGAAGGGAAATGTTCAATATCCATCCTCTGTTAAATGTGAGAAGAAACACCCTGGTACTTGCCTGAGGGAATGAGAGTTTTTTACATGTGTGGTGAAAAATTCCACCATAATCAAGATTCAATGGTAAAGAAAGAGGCTATCAATATTGAATGCTACAATTGTAGAGAAATGGGGCATTATGAAAATGAACATGCTAAGAGCCAAGGAAGCATACCTCAGAAAAGGCCAATGGAGCAAGTCCAAGCTTATGTGATCACTACTACTGAGGTTGAAGATCGAAATACATGATGGTAAGTAATTTAATGGTTTCCTCAAGTTTATACGATGATTTATTTGAATCTGGATCATCACATTGTTTCATATCTTCCCTATTTTCTATGAAAATTAGATATTTCCAATCTGATTTAACATGGGAGTTTTCAGTCAAAACTCTTAAGGAATGTATCGTTGCAATAATGTTTTGTTAATCAGTTCCCATTAGGGCACATAAATGTTCGTTATACTCCTAATATAATCATTATACCCATGATATAATTTGATATAATCCTCGAAATGGATTGGAATTTGGACCATGATGTGAATATTTATTGTAAGAAGAAGGAGGTTACAATTTTTTATGATGAAAAAGAGTATCATATTTGTAGAGATGAAATATAACCACATTATTCTTATCTACATTCACCCCCATTATCTCTACTAAATTCAATTATTGGGGAGAAAGAGAATGAAATAACAGTGGGAGAGTAAAGAAATTTCCAAATAGATGACATACCTACTATACAAGAATATTTTTTTTTGTTTCTAGAGGATTTACCAGGACACACATCAGAACAATAAATCATGTTTTCCATTCATTTGATTCATATTTCAAGGCCCATATTGAATATCCCTTATATAATTTCCACATTGAATTCATGGAACCAAATAAAGAACTATCGAAATTGAGTAACAAAGGATTTATTCTCCCTACGGTTTCTCTAAGGGGACCCCTATTCTTTTTGTTAAAAATATTGACTGATCTATGAGGTTGTTCATTGACTACAGAGAGATCAATACTATAAAAATAAAGAACAAGTATCCCCTACCTCTCATTGATGATTTTTTCGACCTACTTCATCGAGCTCAATATATTTCTAATATTGAACTTTTATTTGGATATCATCAGTTCTGTGTGAATAAGGAAGACATTATGAAAACAACATTTTGTACTAGGTACGGGAATTACGAGTTTATAGTAATGCCTTTTGGACTGACTAATGAACCCTCTATTTTCATGGATCTAATTAATAGAGTTTTCATGGAATATCTTGATGACTTTGTAGTGGTATTGATTGATGATATATTGGTTTATTGAAAAATATATGGAGATCATGAATCTCAATTGCGCACTATTTTGAAATCCCTTATTAAAACAAAAATATATGGGAAGTTTAGAAAGTGTGAATACTTGCTTCAAGAGATTTCTTTTATTGGCCATTCTATTTCTAAGGATGGAGTCTCTGTTGAACCTTCTAATACAAGATAAATCCATGAATGGCCATCACTAACAAGTATAACTAAGGTACACGGTTTTATTGGTTTAGCTGGTTATTATCGGTGTTTCATCCAGAATTTTGTTTAATTGGAAAACCCATTAACCAAGATCACAGGTAAAGGGGTAAAATTTGTTAGGACAAAAGAATATGAAGATTGTTTTGAAGAACTGAAGAGATGATTATTCAATGCCCCTATCTTTACTCTACCATATGGAATGATGGGTCTGTTATTTATAATGATACTTCAAAGAAAGGACTTGGTTGTGTCCTTACGCAGAATGACTGATTTATTACCTATGCATCACGATATCTAAAAATTCCTAAACAAAACTATCTCAATCAAGATCATGAGTTAGTTGTTGTAATCTTTTCTTTGATTATATGGAGACACTATCTTTATGATGAATAATTCTAGATATGTAATGATCAAAAGAGTTTGAAGTATATTTTCTCAAAAAAAAGAACTCAATATGTGGAAAAGGATATAGCTCTAACTACTCATGGATTGTGATTTCACTATACACTACTACTCGAGGAAGGGAGGTAAGGTGTCACATTCTTTGAGTTGAATGGGTCAGGGTGTTTTGAAGTATATGAGAGTTGAATTGGATCCTATTTTCAGAGATCTAGTAAATATATATATGGGAATAACCAATGAAGGTGAATCATCAATACTTTTTCAAATGGTTGTCAAACCTACTTTACTAGAAATGATATAGAGTTCTCAGACTAATGATGTGGAGTCTAAAGAAATTAAAGGTGTGAATGATGGGAGATTGATCAAATTCGTATATGAATATGGGATTTTGAAATTTTGTAAGAGCCTTTGTGTTCTTACATAGTTGATCTAAAAACAGAATTGTTGGATAATGCTCATTTATCCAATTTCTCTATACACCCTAGTAGTACTAATATGTATATATATTTAAAGGACCGTTTTTGGTGGGACAACATTAAGAGAGAGATTACTAATTATGTGTCAAGATGTATAGTTTGTCAACAAGTGAAAGCTGGAAGACAACATCTTAGAGGAGTCATGAAACCTCTTCCCATAGTTGACTGGAAATGGGATGATATTTTGATGGACATTTTCATGGTACTACCAAAAACATCTAGAAGGAATGATGAAATATTGGTCATTGTTGATCGTTTTACCAAGTTAGCATATTTTCCTGCAATAAGAGAAGATTTAGCAATAAAAGCCTAGAAATAATATTTATTAATGACTTTGTAACCTATCGATTTTTTCTAATTATGATCCCTATTTTACATCATGATTCTGGAAATGTCTCTAGAAGGAACTGTATTCTAAACATCGTTTGAGCACTACCTAACACCCTCAGACTGATCTACAATCACAACTAACTATTCAAACCATAGAAGGTATGTTGAGATCTTTCTCGCAGGATATTCACGGTATGTGGGATTAGTATTTACCTCTAGTAGAAATTTCCTATAAAAATAGCTTCCATTCACAATTTCAGATGGCACCATATGAAGGGTTATATGGAAAGAGATGTCGCACAGAAACATGTCGGGATGATGTTGGTGAAAGAAAACTCATAGTCCTAGAACGTGTTGAGGAAACAGTGGAAAATGTGAAGTTTATCAAAACCCCCTTCACTTAAGCTCAAAGTAGGCGAAAGAGAAATGCTGATAAATAAAAGAATAAATTTAAATTTCCAGTAGGAGATCAAGTTTTCTTAAAGGTATCTCCATGGAAGCATGAAATACAATTCGGTAAGAAGGGAAAATTATGCCCCATGTATATCAGACCTTTATAAATTATAGAAGGAATTGGGGTTGTTGCTTATCATTTGGAAATGCCGCCAAGTCTCTCCAAATATTATCATGTGTTCCATAGATCACTGTAGAGAGAATACATGCCTGACCCAAATGCATGTACTCACCTATGAAGAAAAAAATAGGAACCTGACCTGTCTTATTGTGAAGTGCCTATCAGAATTCATCATACCAGAGAACAATTGTTGAGAAACCGAATGACTCATCTAGTGAATGTTATATGGAGAAACCATAAGATGGAAGATGCAACGTGGGAACCCATGAAACATATGATGAAGAACCACCTGAATCATTTTGTACAGTAGTATTCTATAAATTTTGAGGATGAAATTATTTGGAGGGAATAATGTAACACCTCAATCCTCCACAATATGTTTCCCTTTGAATAATGCAATAGCATTTGTTGTACGCAACTAGGAGTTTTATCACACCATGACCAATCAAACTAGCTGTTATCAATACTAATACCCACTTTTTAAAATTTTATAAATTTTATTTTTCTAAACAGACTTCATTTTTGTGTTCATAATATCAAAATTAGCTTAGGGTGATTTTTTTTGTATTTTTTTAAAACTTTTAATTTTTGATGAATAGTGAAACACACTACGTTACGGTTTAAACCGAATTTTTATTTAAATAATTCTTTATTTTAAATAAATTTTTTTAATTAAAAATAGATACATTATACATATGTGATTTTAATGTAATTTGTTGAAGTCATTTTATAATAATATTAAACATAAAATTTTATAGAACTTTTTACTGTCTTCTACCCACCTTCTTGGCGCATTTTCAAATTTTCGTAAAATATAAATTTACTGCTTATATTAATTGAATTTCAAAAAAATTAGTGACATAGTAGATATCGGTAAGTAAAATTTGGTTCAATAAGATAAAAATAGTTTTTCGTGAATAGTAACTTTTGACTTTTATTTTCCATGATTAAAAGTAAATAGGGTTATTAAAGGTAGAAAAGATATTATTATTACCCAAACACATGTCCTGATTCTATTGGATAAGTGTATTTCTACCAAAAAAATATTCGGAATAAAATATGATCCTTTGGTCCACATGGATTAGATTAATACATTTATTATTATTATTTTTTAAAAAGAGTTTAAAGTGCTAATTACAAATTTTGATAATTAAAAAAAAATTAATATATGGTAACACATAATTTAAATTCAACTATAAATATTCATTATAAGAATAAAAATATTTCCTATATAATGGTATTTTTTTTATAATTTTTATACATTTTATAATTAAATTTATTTATGAAAAAATGATTATGTAGTAATTACATTATTAATGAAAGATTAAAATAATGGATATTATTAATACGAAAATAATTGAAAATTGAGACTTTTGATAAATTCCAAAACTTTTAAAGTTCAATATGACATGGTAGGGTGGGCTAAATGAATTTTATTTCAATTTAATCAAGTTGTTAGGACTTTAACAAAAAACAAAATTGTGTCAAAATTGTCATAAATGAGTTCTTAAAAATATACTATATTATTAAATGATATAATAGTTTTAAAAATATAAGATTTAGAAAAAGGACTTATATAATAATATACATTTCATTAATGAAAAACATGGGGTTCTCTTTCAATTTTATTGTAATTTTATTAACCATATAATATAAAACAAAGGAGACACGGTAAATGTTAAACTATACAACCAATAGTAAAATCTAATAGATAAGGTTATTATGGTGACCTAAACCGATCTAAAAATTATTCATTGAGATTTTTTCGAGACATAACCACCTTAGCCACGAAATAAATAATTTTCGAGCCAGTATAAACTGAATATGATTGTATAATAAAATGATTTTTCATGCTTTTACAAAAGTTATCATCACCTCTATTATAAAATGGTATTTCGCATTCTCTCAAAATCACACCACCAAAGCCTTTTGGCTTGGACAACCCCTACCCAAATATCCTCCCAACTATCCAAACATAGACCTTGAGGGCATAAATTGAACAGAAATCCAACCTAAGAATCCCTTTTGATCCACTCAAAAGAAAACACCAGAACAATAGGTAATAATTTCACCACCACTTTCAATATGCTTTTCTTCTTCCAATTCCACTTTCTTTGTTATCCCCATACGAAAATAAAAACTCTAGTACCATATACATACTATGATTTTAATATAAATATGTTACATCTTTATTCATTATTCTATCCATCCTATGAATGACAATTCACCATACGTGTGTACGTATGGATTACCATCTCCACGAACGCGATAAGATTCATTCCCCATCGTAACCATTCAAGAATAAATTAAATTTTATGATTAAAAAATAATGTTTATGAATGTAACATAATTCTAGATATGAATCAAATACATCCTATCTGTAATAAACATGGCCTACATATCCAATCATATGAATCAAAACAAATTAGTTAACACCCAAAACAAAGATACTACTAAAATATTACTAACAAATCAATATTAAAAGATGATATTTGATAACATATTTATGTATGTGGTTCTTGTATAATTTAATAAAAATTATTTAACTATTATACAATAGGTTAATTTACCCTCAATCAAGTAAATGGACAAGTTAATTTTTAATTGTAGAATCTCTTCATTATTCAAGGTTGTCAATACGTAAGTATCTACTGGGATTTCTTTATAATCCACATCCGTGTTTCTTAATAAAAATGTATTTCAAAATAGTTTTATTATCTTCGATACTATTGGTTAAAGTCATTCATACCCTTGTTTAAATTTTTTTAAGATGTTTATAAAGGAATCATTCCGTCATTTTCCAAACAAGGTCCATTACGACCTTTTTGATAAAATTAAGGAAAGAATATTTTTTACTTATACTGAGGGTGCGGCTAATTTACTCCATTATAACACCTTAAATGTTTCCATTATAGAATTATAAGAATATTTCCAAAATATATGTTTTATTTTATAATTATGTGACTTTTAAATGGTTTCAAAGTAGAAAGTGTTATTTCATTCAATAGTATTTATTTCAACTATGTCAACACCCTTTGATTAATTTTAAACTTGTTTGATGTTAAATTATTATGATACAAATCTTCCATGTTGTATTGAATGTTTGGTGATAAGTTAGACTAGGGATGTGTTATTTTTATACTGTTTCCCACACATTCCTTGGGGTGCGCGTGTCCATCTCGTTGGGTGATGGTGGCGTTGTTTGTTTCATCGTATTACAGCTTTCCAAAGGTGGGTGTCATGTATTCCTTATTTAGGGACGTTTTCTCCTTGATCAAAATGGGATTTTGGGATGTGGGTTCTTTATTTTGTGGATTCCTACTTGGAACTCGTCACATAGTCGGGGTCCCCCTTTAAGATTGAGTCATGGTTCATGAATCTTGTTCCCAGTTCCATATATTTGTGGATGACGGTTAATTACACTACATCAATCAGGAAATTACATGGGGTATTGACATGGTAGAAACCTACGGTCGGAGTAGATGGTAACATCAGGCATGTCGGGGCATATCTGGTTGTGCGGTCATTGGGGAACCTATATTTTACCTTAAAATAGGTCATCTCAAGGACATAGAACCTAAGGAATCCCACGTCGAATGCCGGGAATCATATTCCATAGACATGTGTCTAATTTTTTCCTCAGATTCCCATGTTTAACAGAGGGTATACTGCATGTTTGATGTCCAGTAGAAACAGTTACGTTAAAGGTGTGCCTTCTGTGTTGTTCCTCGGTCATCTCATGTTTATCACAAGGTAAGCTACGAGTTTAACTTCGTACGGAGATAAAATGAGGGTGATCAAAATGTACCATAGAGACAGAACAGGTTGGTACATTCCTAGGACGGAGCTCCATGAGTGTTTACTTGGTGGATAGGTCACAAAACTCAATAAGAGGAGACACAGAATGGTGTGACCCATAAAGGGAGGATGTCACACTATGATGGCTAATCTGGACACCACTGAGGGTAGATCATAGAGAGTGCAGACCAATGTGGGAAAACACCAAGGTTTAACTTTGGCTTGGATTGAACCTCTTGGAGGTTTCTCACATACCTTATGTAGAAAATTGGGATCAAAACCCCTGTAGTTTGAAGGGGTGATGAAACAAGGTGTACGTATAGGAGAACAACCTGAATACATGCTGGGGCTTACCCATTTATAGCGTCCCAAGTACTATTAGGAGCATCGAGGAGGTGGATGACATGATCCCACCGGGATGTGGCAGCCTGGGTGAGGATCATGACAAATGATGGAGAGTTGAATGGAGTGGAGGGGGAATGAGATGGGACTGTGATTAAGTAGATAGTAGTGTTTGTATTTATCCTCAAAGAGACTTCCTACATATCCCCGTGGTAAGTAGTCAAAGTCCGCGTAGCTTAGTGGGATGATGGGACACCTGAGGAGGTGGCCCATGAGAATGGACGCATGGATGGTACTCGAAGGAAGTAGAACATCTAGGTTGGGGCATGATCTTCTCAGAACACATGGGATCGAGCGATAGATAAAGATGATCCATGGATACTGGGATTGAACTTCATGCAGGATTCCTACGTATCCCTATGGTAGGGAGTCAATGTCTGCGTAGTTCATCTGACGATGGCTTACAGTCTATTGGAAACATCAATGGCTTATCACTGAATGAGGTTGACAATAGATTACCGCTGAATGGGGGAATAATGTCTTACCACAGATTGAGGTCCATAGTTTAACCTCATGCATTTCAGAGGGTGAATCGACGTGAAAGAGTACTTGGGGCCTAGATATATGGTGGGATTGAACCTCAGGGAGGCTTCATACATACTTTTCCTTCGCAAGGATCAAAGTCTACATACTTTAGAAAGGGGTTTGGTGAACTAACAGGAATGTGATTGGAACCAATTGGGTGTTGGGATTGAATCTCATGGAGAATTCCTATGTACCATGCCTTGAAAAGTATCAAAGAACAGATAGTCCAGAAGGGGATGGTGAACATATGTGAGTATGGTAAGGACCAATGGATTGTGGGCTTGAGCCTCACAGAGGCTTCCTACATACGTCACCTTGGAAAGGATCAAAGACCACATAGTTCTTGTGGTGGGAACCGACGTAAAGGTGTTCGGAACAAATAGGGTGTTGGGAATGAACCTCAGGGAGGCTTACTACGTACCTCACCTTGGAAATGATCAAAGACCACATATTCCAATTTGGGGTGGGAAAAGGCGTGAATGTTGTCTTGACCAATGAGGTGTTAGGCTTGAACCTTAGCGTGGCTTCCTACGTACCTCACCTTGGCAAGGATCAATGATCGTGTAGTTCAGTTTGGGGTGGGAACTGACATGAAGGTGGTCAGAACCAATGGGATGTTGGTATTGAACCTCAGGGAGGCTTTCTATGTACCTCGGCTTGGAAAGTATCAAGGACAACATATATTAGGTTTGTGTAGGAACCGACGTGAAGGTGGTCGGAACCAACGGGGTATTCGGCTTGAACCTTGGGAAGGCTTCCAACATACCTTCCCTTGTAATGTATCAATGACGACATAGTTCTGGTATGGTTTGGGGCTTACACTCAAGGATTCCCATAGAGGATGTCATGGTTGATGCTTACAACTCTAAGCCCACGTGAGTCGGGCTCATTGTGAGAAACAAGAGAAAGAATGGACCTGACTGTCACAGTGCAAAGTTGCTTCCATGAAGTGTGGTGAATAGGGATTATGCAAGGAAGCTACCCAGATGCCGCTATGGAGTGACAATGGTGCATGTGACTTACGCGAGGATGCTTCCTGGGTGCCGCTATGGAGCAAAAATGGTGAATGTGGTTTACGCAAGAAAGCTACTCAGGTTCCACTATGGTGCAGCAACGGTGAATGGGAATTATATGAGGAAGCATATAGGGTGCCTCTATGGGGCAGCAATTGTGAAGGGGGAATATGCAAAAAAAGCTGCCCGGGTGCCGCTGTGGAGCGAAAATGGTGGATGGGCCAAGGAAGATGCTATTGTGCCACTATGGAGTGGCTATGGTGAATGGGGCTTAGGAATGGAAGCTGCCCGGGTGTTTCTATGGAGCAGAAATGGTGGATGGGTCTTACACAAGGAAGCTTCTTGGGTGATGTTATAGAGTAGAAATGGTGGATGGGGCTAAGGCAAGGAAGCTGCCCGAGTTCTACTATGGAGCGGCAATGGTGGATGGGGATTACACAAGGAAGCTGTCGGGGTGCTGCTATGGAGTTTCAATGGTTAATGGGGATAACACAAGGAAGCTACCCATAATGTCTTCTTCATGTATGGCCATGAGGGGATCTTAACCCACTAGTGGGTTAAGGCCATTGCCTTTGCGCTAGTGCAGAAGAGGGATAATGCGAAGGGCATTGGAATCAGTCCAAACAAAGGGAGATGAAAAGTGTGAATCACATGCCCGACATTTGGAACGTTGTGAGGGTGGAGTAGAGATGAAGGTTGAATGTTGACCATGTTCAAAACACAACATCCATATCATGTTAGCCTGAAATGGGGATAATAAATGAGGGTTGACTGCTGACTGTTTTTGGAACACAGGACCAGACTCGAAATTTCATCCAAAGCCATCAAGGTCGTTAGCCCAAGACAATAGGTGAGCCGACGCGTCATGGGACTAGGCCATTAGGTGGTCCCTTCAGACACCGAAGTGGTTGAAAATCTGAATGAAGGACACACAAAGCATTATGTGGAGTGATGGAATGTTTGAACAGATTCCAACACTCCGGAAATTATGCCACTATTTCCCTCAGAATTTGAGGATGACCTCCTTGATTAAAGGTTCAAACAATACAATAAGTTTCTAACGGGTTTTTTCATAGAACCGGAAACAACCAATGATTCCACATCCATTTGGACCTACTTTCCAAAGGTAAGTGCTCATTATTTTGTGGACAGATGGGGCATAGGAATTTGCATTGGTCAAGAGGATGTGAGGTCGGACTCATCACACCTTTTTTAGGGAAATTATTGTATACACCTGGACTCTCTTTATATATTTATGTTATGTTCGTGAATCCTTATTACATTACCTAGTATAAAATGAGCTTTCCTTCATATATGACAATCAAGGATTAAATATGTAAGAAATTTAGAGAATCTTTTATATGTATTCAAGGTTCTTCATTGATAGAGAATCATCTGTATTTATTATAGATTCTTGGTCAATGATATCCTTTGACATATTTATATAGAAGTCTCTTGGTCATTATGATGACCATGCTGGTTTTAAAGCCACTCAGTGGGGCACTTGATGTTTATTGTCATTCAGAAGGACCTTGATTATTTCAGAGTTGGGATCGAACCCGCAGATGGGATACCTACGTATCCTTTGTTTAGAAAAGGAATCAGAACCCACGTAGTTCGAGTAAGGGAGTATGATGTTTATGATTGATTGCTCAAATAAGGATGTCATAATTACTTTTACACTGTATGCTCACGTGAGTCATGCTCGGTGTGAGAAACAAGAGGTATTGGTAAAAACCAGACAATTGTGCCATGAAAGATGCAATCATAAGAAATAATGTGGGACTTATGTATGTATGACTGCCCAGATAAATGAAGAATAGGATTTACTTCAGGGAAGAAATCCAGGAACAGGGTCTATAAAGGTATATGTGCTTCATGGAGATTTTAATACTCTAACATGGGGCTTAATCCTGAAAAGGATACCCAAATTAAGAGAGGAAATATTATTGGGTTTTACTCTTGAGAAAGAATCAAAGGTAATTTAGGATTGGTTAAGAGAAATTAAGATTGGGGCATACTCCTGAAAAGGAGGCCCAGGTTAAGAGACTTGCAAAAATTAAGGGACTTGGGGCTTACTCTTGAAGAGGATAACCGTATTTGAGACTAGGGCTTACTCCTGAAAAGGAGGCCCAGGTTAATGATTATGACTGCGGATTATTCCTGAAAAGAAGGCCCAGGTTAAGAATAATGACTCGGGCTTATTCCTGAAAAGGTGGCCCAGGTTAATGAGTTCTCTCATCTTAAAGGATGAGGTTGTATGAATGAAATCTCAATCATTATTGACATACAGATGTGTAAATCACAAGGTTTTGAGAGATATTCCACAGAATTCCTTCCAGATAAGGAAGTAAAATTACGAAATCATGCCATAAATGGCTTGGAAGAGTGTCTTGAAGACTGAATCTTGAATAGGAGAGGTGGAATGGCTTAAGAGGGGTGAAATGGGATAGAAGGGAACGCAAAAAGGCAGGGGGCGCGCAAGTCCTAGCAGGCGCGCAGGTACTGTGTGGGCGCGCAAGTCTTGGTCGCGTAGGTATACTTGTGCAACACATGGGTGCTTGCGCGATGGTTAACCAGCAGGGAAATACTTGACCGACTCTTGGTTAAAGCCTTTAGAATCATCTTGAGGTTCTTCCAGGAGAGTGGCGTGCAAGTTCTATCCAAGGAGTTAGGTGGCGCCCAAGTGTGGCCATTTTCCTTAAGGGCTAGCCACTCAGGCGTGCAAGTGTTGATGAGTTTCAACACTTAGGCCTTCCTCCCCCTCGTTTGATCTTCTGTTCTAGGTAATAAATTACCTTAGAAGTGTTTTGGAAGCTTTGAGAAGAGACTAGGGTGTCGGGAGCTCAAATATGAGTTTCTGGAAAAATTCCTCTCCAAAATGGGGGGCCCACAGGGACTATTTATATGCTGGAGAAGACCCCGGGCGGTTAAAACTTAGTGTGCGCAAGTGGACTTGTGTGACCATTGTGGCGTGCAAGTGTACTTGCGCGACCATCGTACCACTTGCGCGACCCCTGTGCAACATTATTATTATTCCTTCCTTTGCCAATTTTTGATATTTGTCCAAAGGTTGAATCACATTGAGTTAAGATAATCCCCTTTTCCAATCATTAGATTTTGTGACGAAAAGGAGAATCAACAAAAGTCACCCCTCATAGTTTGATCTAAAAGAAATACAGATTTGACTTTGAGGAAATTGAAAATCAAAAGGAAATTGGGGTGTGCAAGGTAGGGCGTGAAAATGAGATTTGGGCATGCAGGGTCTGGCGCACAAGGATACGGCCTTTTATCGCTCGGGGTATGACGCGTAGGGTCATGGCCTCGTCTATAAATAGGGGGCTTCATTTCGTGCAACACACTCAGCTCTCACAGACTTCTTGCTCTCGGCGCGCAGCTTGGCTCTCGGCTTTTTCTCATCCGCTCTTCTTTTTCTTGTGTCGCACTATTGTTATGGTATTTAGACTTGTGCGGTGATACCTACGGGACCAATACTTGCACTACCAAACAATACATGTGCTCCAACTATGGGACTTTCACGCCTTAATGACTTTGTCAATTTCTTCAAATCATTCATAAAATTTATGAAAAATTAACATACTTTAAGAGTTATTTATTCAACTTTGGTGCAGATCAAATGGCTCCAATGTGAATCGGAATGGCTGATGAACTGGCGAGCAAGTGGATTGATGACATAATGAACATTGTTGACCATGATTACTATGATATCTGTGACAGCACTCTTCCAGATTTGGCTAAGTACTTGAAGAAATATCATCTTAACTTCCCATAGAGTATCTATCTGCCCCTGTATGGTCACAGTCATCTGCAAGGAGTCAATGTTCCATATGCAATGAACTATATTCCTGAGATGCAGTTGCACTATTATTCCTCTATTTCAGTTATGTTGTGCATTAAGAGCAACAACATTGGCATGATCTTTCAAATTTTTCCTGCATGCCATTTCCTTGCAGATATGAAAATGGGAAACCCATGGGATGAAATGTTTTCCACTGCCATTTGGTAAAGAGAAGACAAATATAGTATTATAACAATATCTGAGAAGAGTACTATCTCCAAATGGCTCTTTAATTCCAATGCTTCATTCTCAAATCCATGTATCCATCTTCCAAGTCTCTTGGACAGAAACAGTGTCACTGTTTGATCATTAGAAAATTTTCTCAAACCGCACTCAAGAACATTCTTTTAAAATTGTTCCACGAAGAGATGGTATCACTGCATCTCTTATGGTATCCAGTTGAATGGATGAATTCAAAGTGGCTTCTGATGAAGCTCGGGATGCTGTAAATCAAATGAAGAGTTATGTTGAATGTCTTTTGTAATTCCTGAAAAAGAGAAGTGACTCTAGTCTGTGGATGTCCTTCTAACTCTTGTGCATCAATGAAAAACACTTTCACCTTCAATCATTTGTACCTACATTCTCTTTTGCTATCTGCTTTAAATTTTACCTAAGCCAGTGGGCCTAGTAAGCATAGTTTTATTTTTACTAGGATTAATATAAATAACCCTACAAACATTGAAACTTTTAATTGCTCAATATTACCTAAATCAAAAAAAATGTATGTTTAGTGAGCTTGAACTTGACTTTTATTCTGAGTTCCCTTGTCTTTAGTGGGAAGTTTAAATTCAAAAATGTCGGACATAAGGAGGCTAATGTTTAAGGTCGAAATATCTTTGACTGAATGAATTAGAATTGACTCAATTTTTAATGACAATTTATCTGAAAACATATTACCATACTCAAGTATGAGGGAAAAAATATGTAAACTATGACTTAAGAATATTTTAATCTGAGGAATGAAATGAAAAAGAGCTAAAAGGCATTAGAAGAAGTAGTTCCCAAGAATGAAGTTACCATTATTTAACAAACCCGTTATGGGGTTGAATTATGGAGGGCCACCTAAGGGCATTGGCTGCATACTCAAATAATAGTATTATTCAGCTGACAAGTCTGTTATGTGGACTGTTTATGTAAGGCCGCCTAAGGGCACGTGCTGCATATTCATGAAAATGAACTCTCAGAAATTTAGATTTCTACTTCTAAAACCCAGTGAAAGTTTTTGGAGATTAAAATTTTCCAAAGTGTAGAGTTTGTTTTATGGAAAGAGGTACTTGAATATGGAGAAGATATTTCCAAACAAGATTATCGAAGAACTGGGTGGATATCACTTCTATGAAGATCTTACCCAAATGTAGGGAAGGAGAATATAAACCATAGACTTGAATACTTTTCAGATCATGAAAAAGGATATGGGAAAAATATGTTAAGGATGGCTATTTTTTCAGATCCCTATATATTTTCATTTAAGACCAATAAGGACAAAAGAGGCTTTCTTCCCAAGAATGAAGTTACCATTATTTAACAAACCCGTTAGGGGGTTGAATTATTTAGGGCCACCTAAGGGCATTGGCTTCATAGTCAAATAATAGTATCTTTTGGCTGAAAAGTCTGTTATGTAGACTGTTTATGCAAGGCCGCCTAAGGGCACGTGCTGCAATGTCAGGTAAAAGAACTCTCAGAAATTTGACATTTTTGTGACTAAAATCCAAGAGAAGGGATATGAAGATCTGAAAATATTTAAGGTTAGGATTATGACACATAAAGGTGGGTATTGTCCAATGTATAAAAAGGTACACAGATCAATGCTAAGTATAATCATGTTGTGGCTGGGTCCTGAATTAAAATGATGGACTTCACTACGTATCCCATAAGGATGGGAATCAAGCCATACGTCGTTCTTAAATTACAGTTTAACGTCGGGTGGGACAAAGGATTAGAGATTTTAGTTTAGGTTCATAGAGCATGGACCATTGTAATAAATACATAGTGTGTGTTTTCATGGGGACTTTTCATCCAAGGGACTGGATGTGGAATTTAGGGTTAGGCCCAAAAGACTTAGGTCTGGATTCGAGGGACACTCGAACCTTCATACGTATCCCGTAAGGATGGGAATCAAGCCCACGTAGTTCCTGAAATACCCTCTATACAAATTTGGTTCATACATGTGAAGGGTGGAAGGGGAGTTCAGTACAATGATGTTTTAACCCAAGATAAAAGGTTTTTGCATTTCCATGTATGCACGTAGTCTTTGAAATGAATAATGATTGAAAAATCAATGTAAATAATGGTTCCCTATCAGATGAGGGTATCAAAGAATATTGTAGTTTATTGTCATACTGAACAAAAGTGTTGTATAGTTTAACGTCATATAACAAGGAAGAAAGTGAACCAATGTAAAGATATTGATTCTAGGGGTGGTTTCACGAATCAACATCGTATGAGATGGAGGTGAACCGATGCGAAGAGATTGGTTTTGGGCTTGAACCCTGGGAGGTTGCATATGTACCCAGCCTTGAAGGCAAGGATCAAAGTCCGTGTATTTCAATTAAAGAATTAATTAATGATCATGTTGTTCTTGGGGACAACGGCCTAAAAAATGATGCTGTTGGGACTTACACATGGTTAGTTGCCCAGAGAGAGTGTTATGGTTGAGGTTTCCTCTAATCTCACGTGATTCATACTCGGTGTGAGAAAAAATAGGTAACAACAACCTTAAGGATGCACAGTTTAATGTCATTTAGGACATATAAAGGGACAATGCAGTTTAAAGTCTTACAGTTAGGAATATTGGTGTTGCACAGTTTATTGTTATGTAGTAGAGACAAAGTATAGTTTAATGTCATGTAGGACATATAGAGAGACTATGCCGTTTAAAGTCTTGCAGTTAGGACTGTTGGTGCTTCACAGTTTAGTATCATGTAGCAGGGAAAAAGTATAGTTTAATGTCATGTAGGACATAGAAAGAGACTATGCAGTTCAAAGTCTTGCAGATAGGACTATTGGTGCTGCACAGTTTAGTGTCACGTAGAAGGGAAAAAGTATAGTTTAATGTCATGTCGGACGTATCAAGGAATTTCTGTATAGTTTAGCATCATGTAGTTAGGACTATGGGGACAATATAGTTTAATTTCATTTTGGACGAAAGGGGGACTATGCGGTTTAATGTCATGTAGTGAGGACAAAATAGTACACCATTTAACGTTATGTTGGATGAATTAGGGAACTTTTTTCACAGTTTAACATCATGTTGGACATATGTGAAAATATTTTAGGGTCTTATGCTTGGACGGTTGGTTATGCAGTCTAACGTCTTGCTGGATGGTGGTGTAGTTTAAGGTCATACAGGACCTTTCAGATGATATATTTTGTGTTTATACAAAATACATCTTAAAAAATCTGGGATTTGTTGGAGTTGTGAGGAGTTCTCCATCCATCGAGATTAATGAATAAGCTCTATTGGAGTAGACCCTATGTATTGAGTAATGTCCTTCCCATTATGGCTCATGCTTGGGAGGTTTATTTCCTGGTATCATTGGAGTTCTGAGAACTAATACCAATTCTCCCTAAGTGAATGAATGAAGACAAATTTTTTTGTTAAAAGATTGTGTTATTCGATTCTGATAGACTTCCAAGTGGTGCAAAGTGCACAATCTTTTCTCATCTAACCGTTCCAATTCATTCAATCGATTTTGAGATTGTTCATCTGTAGATGATTAATCACAAATGGAAAATCTGAGGGAGGGTAGTTGAACTTCAATTGGAAAGACTTCTTCTGTTCCATATACTAATGAATATAGAGCTAACCGCGTTGCAGTGTGGGTGGTAGTCTGATAAGACCATAAAGCATGAAAGAGTTTATCAAGCCATGACTTATTATCTTTATCCACCATCATTTGCAGTATATTTGAAAGAGTCTTGTTGAAGGATTCTATCTGGCCATCGGCCGCTGCATGATACCGATATGAATGGTTGGATTTGATTTTTTATTCTTGATACAACTTCTTCACCTCGGATGAACAAAAGTTGGTTCCATTGTTCATCAATATGGTATGAGGGACACCAAATCTGGTAATGTTGTTAGACTTGATGAATCTAACAATTCATTTAGAACCGAATTCTTTGAAAGGTATTGCCTCTGCCCATTTAGAAAAGAAGTCAGTAGTAGTAAGAATGTACTTAAACTGCTTGGTCGTAGCCGAAGGGTAAGGTCCCACCACATCCATTCCCCATGTGGAAATTGGACATGAGTAATTAGCTGTATGAAGAAACTCTTGAGGTTGATGAATGTAGTTGGAATTTACTTAGCATTAATGACACTTCTTTGTGAAATCGAAAAAATCTTGTATCAATGAAGGCCAAAAGTATCCAAGCCTTCGAATCTGATAAGACAGTCTATGTCCAGACTGGTGGGCACCACAGACTCCTGCATGAACTTCATTCATGAAAGCCATTCTCTCTTCACCATCAATGCATCTAAAGATAACTCCATAAAAACTACATTTGTAGAGAATTTCCTCTAGGTGATCTGGGCTATCATAAAGAGTAAAATTGACCACACGTCGCTGGATTTGTTCTTTCTCGTCTCTATCAGGTGGAAGTGTTCCATTTTGAAGGTATTCCCTGATAGGTGACATCCATCATGTAGTATGACCATACGGTTTAGGAATGGGACTAATTTCATTAATTTCCTCTGTTCTGATTCGAACATAAGGTGAAATTGCATGACGGTGGGCAATACTGATAGTTATCTCGTCCCGATTTGGATCTACCAGAGCTATGGCTATATTATCAAGTGCATCAGCTTGAGCATTTTGTGATCATGGGACATAAAAAAATGTTGGTTCTGAAAGGGAATTCCGCTATTAACTCTCTGACGTAATCATATAAAGGGATTAGTTCTTCTTTTCTGATGGCACAATCCCCATTGACTTTTTGGATCACCAGGTCTGAATCACCTTTCACCTTCACGTGATTCACTTGTTCTTGAAGCGCTAATTCCACGTCTGCAATGTGAGCTTAGTATTTTGCTTCATTATTGGTACCACTATCCCATAATAAGAAGGAATAAGGTAAAACTGCCTTTTCTGGAGAAATGAGCACAATTACTAAGCCAGCATTGTTGAATTTAGGATTTTCCATTTTCCTCCTTATTGGACTTCTGGAAGCACCATCAAAATACATTTACCATGCTTGAGAACTTTCTTGAATAGAGAAGACTTCCTAATCAGGGAGTTCAATATATGAAGATGTGTCTTCCACTGAAGGGTGTTCAGCCAGGAAATCAGCAAGATCTTGGACTTTTATTTCCTTTTGAGACACATACTGAATGTCGAATTGTTGCAAAATAACTTCCCACCTTGCCAGACGTCCTGTATGCATTGGATGACTATGAATTAATTTTAGTGGGTTATTACGAGATACCAATTGGACCTCGTGAGGTTGCAGGTAGTGTCTGAACTTCTGAACTGCAAAGATTAATGACAGGCATCACTTCTCAATACTTGAATATCGGGTTTCTACTTCATGCATTGTTCAACTGAGATAGTAGAGGCTATTTTCATTCCCAGAATCATTCATTTGAGCAAGAAAGACACCCAATGATCGCTCTAGAGCTATCTCGTAGAGGATAAGTGGTCTTCCTTCAACATGTGGCATGGGTACCGGTGGACTTAAGAGGTATTTCTTGAGAAAATTGAATGCTTCTTGACATTCTTCAGACCACTGGTAAGTGACTCCCTTCTTCATCAATTTGGTGAAGGGTAATCTTTTGCCTGCCAAATTGGAGATGAAACGCCGAATATAGGCTAAGTGTCCTTGAAGTCCTCTTAATTCATTCAAATATCGAGGAGGTGACATATCAAGGATTGAATTTTTCTTCTCAGGATCAACTTCAATACCACAATGGCGTACAACAAAGCCATGAAATTTTCCTGAGGTTACCCCAAAAGAAGATTTTATGGGTTTCATCTTCCAATTATGTTGTCGAAGCTTGTGGAATATGACTTCCAAATCATCCAAGTGATTAGAACGTTGTTTGGATTTAACCACCAAATCGTCTACATAGCATTAAACAAACATCCCTAGGAAGGGTTTGAAGATTCGATGCATGGCACACTGATATGTTGCACCTACATTTGTTAAGCCAAAGGGCATTACCCGGTAGCAAAACACACCATGAGGGGATCTGAAGGCTATGGATTCCTCGTCTTCTAGGGCCATTCAGTTCTGATTATATCTGGAATATCCATCCATGAAGGAATGTGCTTCATAGCTAGATGTTCCATCAATTAAAAGTTCTGTAATCAGAATTGGGAAATCATCCTTAGGACAATGCCGATTATGATCTATGAAATCGATGCAAAATCTACTTTGTCCGTTATTCTTATTTACAGGGACAATATTAGCCAACCACTTGGGATACTGAACTTCTCTAACGAAGTTAGCTTTGATAAGCTTATCCACTTCAACTTCAATTTTGGATGTATAAGTTGGGCGTGTTCTTCTCGCAGCTTTCTTAAATCCTCGATGTTCTTCGGGTAAACCCCAATGATGAGTAGCAACATCAGGATCAATCCTAGGAATTTCTATATAGTTCCAAGAAAATATTTCTCTATTTTTCTTTAGAAATGAAATATACATCTCTTTCTCTTCAGGATTCATGGCCGCACAGATTAAAGTGGGGCGTGGATCTTCTTTTGTACCCAGATTTATTTTTCTGAGTTCATCCACAGTGGTAGAGATACCCTTTTCGAATACTGGAGGAGCATCTCTGAGATATTCCTCTTCTTCCTCATCATGTGTTATTTCTTCCATTTCTACTTGCATAGTATATGATAAAGCAGAATTTTGATGATCATAAGAGATGTCAAAATTTTCATATCTTGAAGAAGAAGCTTCCATTTTCCGACTTGATTGATGATAAAGGGTCTTATTTGGGTAATAAAGTGGAGGTGATGGATTGATAATCGACATCATTGTTCACCTACGATGTTGCTATAACTTCTTCTGGCCTAATTGGAGAAGTATTGACTTGTTGGATTTCAGCAGATGAAATAAAGACGTCAACATTTGTGATTTCATCACTTCTTGGTGGGTTACCAATTTCTCCCATGTTTTCTGGCTCGATTTCCGTAACTCACATTATGGATCTTTCCATAAGAGTATTTTGATTTGGGTCTATCTTGTCAATTTGACTAATAGGCAACAAATAATCTGTAATCACATGTGTAAATGGATTTACTATAATTTTCTCCAAACCATATGTAGCATAAACTTTGGTAATCTCATTTGTTGTGGGTTTCTCCCTTCCCTTCATGTGATAGAATTCTGCCTCAATGTATTGAGACTCACATGTCTTGAACGGGGCCTTATCAACATAAAATGTCCCAACTTGACCATCGAAACAATATTTGAGACATTGATGGTATGATAAAGGGATAGTCGCAGGTTGATGTAGCCAGGGTCTTCCAAGCAAGATGTTGAAAGCTGAGTCATGATCAACAACAATGAAATCCGAATTGGATACAAGATCTACAAACTTAGTTCTGAGTGTAACTTCGCCCGGTGGTTCTTGTTCATTTTTATCATATCCTTGTAACATCATGGTAGAAGGAGATAAATCAGATTCCCTGAGGCCCAATCGACCAAGTGTACGAATGGGCATGAGGTTGACTCCTGAACCATTGTCAATGAAAACTCTTTGGACGTCTACGCCATTGACCTTTCCAGATAAGTACAAAGGTCTAATATGCCCATGAACAACATCATATTCATCTTTATCTGTAAAAGATATTATTGTATGGAATTCTGCATGATTATTCTCTATGTGATAGACTTCAGCTACAACAATTTCAGTTTCAAACTCCTGAGGACTCGACAAAGCTTCGATGAGTGCTTCCCTAAGATCTTTTGACAGATACAGAGCATCCAGAATTGATTAGTAGGATGGTACATGGGCCAAGTGTTTCAATACATCATAATTTTTATCCAAAGTTTTGCATTTCCCAATAGGAATATGTGGTTTAGCAGGTACCTTGGAAGCAGATTCTTTGGAAGTTGATGCATCTTGTATTGGGATAGGAGTTTCCAATATTCCTTGTTTTGGAATATTAGACCGATTAGATCCATTTACTTACTAAGAGGAAGAAGATGGAACCTTCAACCGATCTTCCAAAATAATTGTTCCAGGACTGAATTTGCTATTGGTATAAGAACTTTCTATTGGTATAAGAACATTCATGTTCTTGCTGAGCTAACTGAAGTGCTCTACCACGAGTTTCTGTTGTGTAAACAGTTCTAGCAGGGGTAGAATTGGAATAGTGGCTTCTGAATGATCCATGTCTTCCCCTGTATCCTCAGCCTCTGGAACTTCCTCTGATTCCCCTGTTTGATACAGGGAATTCAGGCTCATCGAAATCGAAACTGCGAATGGCATATGGATCCGTTAATTGAATCATACTGACAGAAACGAAGATTAACTCTTCGTCTGATGAAGACTCTGCCTGATTAGCTTGTTTAGGCTATGTCGTTTGGTGGGGCGGTGCCCGTGCCTTTGAAGTAGATGGCATGAAGTCTGCCAGAGTCAAAGACAACTTAGGCTTTGACACATACTCATCTTCTTCTGATTCTTTTTCTTTCTTTGAATCATACTGTTTCTTTGAGGACTTTCCCTCTAACGAAGAGGGTTTTTTTGCAATATTCATGGCAGAAGACACAATCAGTTTCTTTAATTTTGTTTGAAAAATAGTGTGAGTTAGGTTGATTGTATTTATGACCATCCAATAATCATAATTTTGTGTATTTTTTCTTTTTTACTTCTTTCCATTCACTTTCCTCCTCTGGAACTGTAGCAGTGACACATGCTACGTGAGCTGAAGAACCTTTCAGTTTGACTTGTCCTGAGTCGACCATCTTTTTCAAGAGGTCTTTGAAGACAAAACACTCTTGGATGGGATGCCCTAACATTTGATGAAAAGGTAAATAATTGGGAAGGTCTTCATCTCCTTCCTTATTTGTCCTCTTAGGCCTTGGAAATTGAACCAGATTATTTTCCAGAGCTGAAATGATGTAACCAGGAATTGTTTCACTTCGGAATGAGTATGGTTTGCACTTCAGATCCTCAAATTGTTTTCGTCTTTGATCTATTTGATAATTTTTAATAAACAGCCTTTGTTGATGGCACTTAGGAGGTGGAGCCCTTCGAGAAGATGGAGGTTTTGAAGTAGAAATAGGTACAGGTTCTTGTTTAAGCATAACTGTAGCAGTTTCTGCTTTACCCATTCTCATTCTTTGAGCTGATTGAATTACACGAGATTTAGCCTTAGCCTATATAAGGGAATCTTCATTATGCTGAGTGATTGAAGTAAAGTCTTGAAACCCTCCTGTGTATTTCACAGCGATCAACGGCGTGCGTAACTCGTCATGCAAATTTTCCACACATATTGGCAATAATTCGTCTTAAGGGAGTGCTAATCTTAGGGAATATGTTAATCCCTTCCAGAAAGCATTGAAATCTTAGACCCTTTCATTCTACCGTTTCTTACAGATTGTAAGATCAAAAACTGTTGTTTTTGGCCTAGTTGAGCTGCACTGAAGAATGAATTCTTGACGGAGATCTTCCCATCCTGTAATTGACCAGGATTGCAAGCTTGTATACCAGACAACAGCTGGTCCTTGCAAGGTCCGTACAAAGCATATGAGTTTTACTACTTCTTGCTGCTCCGGAGTTCCCATCATAGGATCACAACAAAACACGCAATGTGTTAAATTCTGTTCAGGGTCGCCCGATCCATTGAAAATAGGGAATACAGGGTTTCCAAAACTGGATAGAGGAGAGATTGAATCTACCCATTCAGGATAAAGTTTATTTTCTGGTTGAACCTGCACACGTTTCCCTTCCATAGTTTCTAACCGAGCTGTTAATGAATCAATGGTAGTTATTAACTTTTGAGAAACATACGATTGAACTTGGACTTGGGTAGGTGCAATGACTGGAGCCTGGACAGATGTGGTGGTTGGTGCTGCAACTGACGGTAGCACTGCCAACTATTGTTTCACTTGACCCGTAAGATTAGAACTTTGAGAGTGTACTGATAGAGGAGGATATTATTGACACATCTCAGTAGCTGGAACAAATTCCCTTGGCTGACTTACTCCATCACCCTTAAGAAGAAGACTACCCTGAAGTAGTTCTGCATTCAACCTAATTAATTCCTTCATTTCTTCCTCCTGTTGTGAAAACCTTTTCTCTAGTGAGAGCAATTGGCCTTCTCCAGAGGAAGGATATGTAACCTGATTCTTTCCCCTCCCTTTGTTGGATCCTTTTCGGAGAGGGGGAAGTGGTTTACTTGAAGGATTACCTAGGTTCTGAGTAATCCTTTGATTTCATGTATGCACACCTTCTTCATTTGTGTCGGTGCGTACATCTTCTTAAGCAAGAACCTCTTCATCTAAGTCCCCTGAGTGACCCTCATCTGGTGGATCAACAATAATGGAATTGATAACATTGATTGATGCATAACACATCACATCCCTTCTATCAACATTTATGTGATATTGTCTTCATCAATGTCATTGATGAGACATTTCCTTATGTTGATTTGATCCCTCAGAAACTTCTTGACGAACAGTAATTTGGAAGGAATCTCCTGATAATTTTCCGCTTCATTCCTCTTAAGGATTCTTCCCCAATAGAGAAAAGACCAACTTTCTCTAAGGAGGGGATTGATGATTTGAACAAGTCCCCAGTCTGGTGGACTGGGGCTGTTCCTACTGTTCCCGCTCAACTCCTCGAATCCTATTTGGTGATTCTGATGGTTGGTTTAAAAGAGTCCCCGGTCTGGCAAGCTAGGGTGGCGCTTGACATGCTTTGTCTGAGACTTTCTTAAAAGATCTCTTGATCTTGCGAACCTTAGTCAGGAAATTAGATGGATGCATTAACCTGTATCCACTTTTATCACCTGGTTCAAAAGACCGTTGGATGATTTCCGACACTTCTGTCACTTGATGATGTGATTTCTCTATACGAGAGGCCTGTTCAATATTCTCGTTTGCTTGATTCAGGAGTAATTCAACAAATTTTTCTCTGTATTCTTGTTTTTGAGAGGAACTAGTTGAGGCCTGTTCTTGGGAAAGCTTTTGATTACAAACAAAGTCCATTGATTGTGGCCGGCCATGGGCAATAACATTGCTTGAGACCATTTTCGACGGGATTTTCTGACTGGAGAGAACCTGGAAATGTAGTGCTCCATGAACACCCCATCCTCTGACATGAATACCAGATGGGTCATTGGAAATTAATGGACGCAATCTTCTTATTGCACCAAGGCATGAACGTTGAAGGGCTCTCTACTGCTTTTCATCCTTTGGATATTGAGAGACTGAGAGAGATGCCAAATCAATCTGATGTTGTAACCCTTCTATTATCTTAAGATGATTTTCATATTCATCATAAGATAATACTTTTTTCTTCAACTAACAAAGAGTTTTCCATATGTTGAGACGAATATCATTAATTCCATCTTCCATCAACATCTTTGAAATTTCATACTAAGAGTCAGCCAGGGGCCAAAACATGACTGGTACTTCACCTTTTTCCAGTTGTCTTCTCATGTTCAACATTTCCTCTTTACTATTTAATGAAGATTCTTCTACCTGATTTGACCAAATTTGGTGTTTCCGTGTTGCTTCATCGGATTCAACAATATTGGTAGAGAAATCATTGATCAAACTAGAAGATGCATGACTTAGCGGTGGTTCGGAGAATGACCTACACCCTGGGATATCTTCTGATTGAGAAATTATTTCAACTGCTAGCGATGAAGCATCATACATGACTGGTTTCACATTTGCAAGGGCCTCAAGATAAGAGGGCTTTCTCGCACTACATTGTCCACTGGAGCATTTTTTGGGAAATGTGCATCATTACTGCGGAGAGGAATTTCACAGCGAAATTCATCATCATGGGGAGGACTACTATAATGGGTTACATCAAAAGATGAGATCTCTTGCTCCTTGGTCTTCTGACCACACAGAGGGTTCCTATGGATCTCATATGAAGATGAAACTTCGATATCAACCAAATTTTCATGAAAAATCCTTCATGAGTAAGTGTCTATTGAAGACCTTCGGAATTAATGTTCCCACTATTGTGAAATGAGGGAGTAGAATCTTGAATTCCAACAGATAACTTTCAGAGGGCTTCAAGAACTCCTGCATCGAGTAAGGCCTTGTTACAGATTGGCTCTTGATCTCCTGACTGTGATGGGCGGGTATTTTTCTTAGAAGCCTTATTACTCAATTTGGAAACCACTTGTTGACGAAAGTGGCTGCTCTGAGTAGGTGTATGTGACTGATCAGGAAATATGGGCAGGTTAGGATGAAGATCTCCCCTCAAATCAGGTGTATGTGCCTGACTTGGTTGTCTGTATGATATGGGGGAGTATGCCCCACAACCATTTTGGACTGGAAAAAATGTGTGTGTCTGTTCCGGAGTGAACTGTTGATGTGTCACTCCACTGGTAGGGATAGATTTATGTGTCTTTCCTTGATATGCTTCTGAAGCTGTTATAATATCCTGGAAAGCATCTAGAATACGAGCAGTTATTTTCATATGCTCTTTCACCATTGATAGAATATTCTTGGTTACTTATGTTGCCGGAATGGGGATATACGTCCATTCCGTGATTGGAGTAGGTGTATGTGCTTGCTCCTGTCCTCCTTTTCTTGTCAGGGAATCCTGATAGTACTCATGTGTGGGGGAAGAGAGTTGATTCTGCCTCCTGTTTGTTGTCGGAGCATTCTGAATGACTTCTCTGTGTGCTACCAAGTGAGATTGTTGGTAGGCTTGATTAGTATTAGCAGGTGTATGTGCCTGCTGATTACACTTCGTCGAACATGGTTGACGAGCTCCATCATATGTAGACAGACGAGCCTACTGACTAGCTGATGATGTATAAACAGATGTATGTTCCGGACTATAGTACTCTACCGGAAATGCCTGGAGGGATTGGCGTGATGCTGCCAGATGAGTCTGCTAGATAGCGGAATTAAAACAGGCAGGTGTTTGTGCCCGCTCGTTGCTTGCCACCAATTTAGGTTGGTGGACTTCTCCGGAGATGGCAGAGATGAGAAAATTCTCACTATTAATCGGATTTCACCTCTGGTGAATCGTCTAGCCTGCTCGGGTTCGAGGAACCTGAGCCGAACTCCTGGATTCGACACCCTCATCATGTTGAGGGAACACTGCCGCACGAGTCTGGCAACGATTATTGATGGGATCCCTCAGGATGGACTCATGCTTCCTTGAATTAAGGCCCTGTGGGACCTGATCATTCACCTCCCCAGAATATGGGAGTTAATGGTGACTGTGTTCTGGGGATAACGACTCGAAACGGTTGGAGACGGTGGTTATCATCACCTGCTTCTTGATAACTGGTCGTCATTGTTCGGACGACCGGTGTGAGTTGTTCACTTGGAGGGCTTTTTGGGAAGCCTCCAGAGTTGGGATGGTACCGTGTTGACGGTACTCCTTAACCAGCGCATTTGATACCCAGCATTGAAGACGCTAAGTAGGTGATGTCATCCTTAGAGCGGACGATGATCCAGCAGGAGTAGTAGCAGTGGAATTTGCAGCAGCGGTATTCACAGGTGTGAACTTGAGAGCAGCCATTCTGGAAATGCAGAAGATCTTCGAAAAGATTGCATGTTTGATATAACAGACGTAATCAAGACAAATTCAGCAGCTACATCTTTTGGATGATCACATATTTCAATGATTTTTTTTGTTGTCCCTCTCATTGATTTTTAAATAGGGGCCTAACAAATAGGTAAAAATCATTTTATCTTGGATAAATATTTACATCGGGTTCAGCATTTTTTGTTTCCCTCGGAATTTGGGGATAACCTTCTTTATTGAAGGTTCAAACATTAAAATCGGTTTCTAACGGTTTTATTCGTAGAACCGGAAACATCCAATTATTCCACATCCATTTGACCTACTTTCCAAAGGTGGGTGCTCATTAGTTTGTGGACTGATGAGGCTTAACAATTTTCATTGGTCGAGAGGATGGGAGGTCAGACTCATCACACATTTTTTAGGGTAATTATTGTCTACTATGGGAATCTCTTTATATATTTATGTTCGGGAATAATTATTACATTACCAATTATAAAATGAGCTTTCCTTCAGATCTGACAATCAATGATTAAATATGTAGGAAATTTAGAGAATCTTTTATATGTATTCGAGGTTCTTCATCGATAGAAACTCATCTGTATTTATTATAGATTCTTGGTCAATGGTATCCTTCAACACATTTACATAGATGTATCTTGGTCATTATGATGACCATGCTGGTTTTAAATCCACTCAGTGGGGCACTTGAATTTTATTATCATTCAGAAGGACATGGATTATTTCAGAGTTGGGATCAAACCCGCAGATGGGATACCTACGTATCCTTTGTTTAGAAAAGGAATTATAACCCATGTAGCTTGAGTAAGGAAGTATGATGTTTATGATTGATGGATCAAAGAAGGATTTCATAATTACTATTACACTCTAAGCTCACGCGATTCATGCTCGTTGTGAGAAACAAGAGGTATTGGTAAAAATCAGACAATTGTGCCATGAAAGATGCAATCATAAGAAATAATGTGGAACTTTTGTATGTATGACTACCCAGATAAATGATGATTAGGATTTACTTCATGGAAGAAATCCAGGAACAGGGTCAATAAAGGTATATGTTCTTCATGGAGATTTGAATACTCTAACTTGGGGCTTACTCCTGAAAAGGAGGCCCAAATTAGGAGAGGACTTATGATTTGGTTTTACTCCTGAGAAGGAATCCCAGATCAAAGGTAAATTAGGACTGGTTAAGAGAAATTAAAACTTGGGCTTACTCCTAAAAAGGACTCCTAGTTTAAGAGACTTGAAAAAATTAAGGGACTTGGGGCTTACTCCTGAAGAGGATGCCCATATTTGAGACTGGGGCTTACTCCTGAAAAGGAGGCCAAGGATAATGATTATGACTGGGGCTTATTCCTGAACAGGCGGCCCAGGTTAAGAATTATGACTGGAGATTATTCCTGAAAAGGAGGCCCAGGTTAATGAGTTCTCTCATCTTAAAGGATGAGGTTGAATGAATGAAATCTCAATCTTTAGTGACATAAAGATGTGTAAATCACTAGGTTTTGAATGATATTCCATAGAATTCCTTTCAGATAAGGAAGTAAAATCAATAAATCATGCCATAAATGGATTTGAAGTGTGTCTTGAAGACTGAATATTGAATAGGAGAGGTGGAATGGATTAGGAGGGGTGAAATGGGCAAGAAGGGAACCCAAAAAGGCAGGGGGCGCACAAGTCCTGGTAGGCGCACAGGTACTGTGTGGGTGCGCAAGTCCTGGTCGTGCAGGTATACCTGCGCGACACATGGGTACTTGCGCAATGGTTAACCAGGAGGGAATACTTGAGTGACTCTTTGTTAAAGCCCTTAGAATCATCTTGAGGTTCTTCCAGAAGAGTGGTGCGCAAGTTCTAATGAAGGAGTTAGGCGGCCCACAAGTGTGGCCATTTTCCTTAAGGGCTGGCCACTCAGGTGCGCAAGTGTTGATGCATTTCAACACTTAGGCCTTCCTCACTCTCTTTAGATCTTCCGTTCTAGGTAATAAATTACATTATAAGTGTTTCGGAAGCTTTAGGAAGAGACTAGGGTGCCGGGAGCTCAAATCTGAGTTTCTGGAAAAATTCCTCCCAAAAATGTGGGGCCCACAGGGTCTATTTATAGGCTGGAGAATACCCTGGGCGATTATCACTTAGGGTGTGCAAGTGGACTTGTGTGACCATTATGGCGCGCAAGTGTACTTGCGCGACCATCGTATCACTTGCGCGACCCTTGTGCAACATTCTTCTTATTCCTTTATTTTCCAATTTTTGATATTTGTCTAACAGTTGAATCAAATTGAGTTAAGATAATCCCCTTTTCCAATATTTAGATTTTGTGACGAAAATGAGAGTCAACAACCTCTATAATAATGTCACTAGGCATCTTATTCTTGGAGCATATGGAATTTCTTTCATGGAGAAAGAGGCATCCTTTGTTGGACAAATAGGGTGTACCACAGTTTATAGTCATGTTGATAGGACTATTGGCATCCTATACATGGAGCATAAGGCATTTAATATTTGTAGAAATAGGCATCCTATATTTGTTATAAAGGGTCCACCACAATTTATAATCATTTAAAGAGGATTTCTGGGTATCTTATGATTGGAGTATAAGGCATCTCTCATTCAGAATAGGAGGAATCATATTATTGAATAATAGGGTGTACTACAGCTTATAGTCATGTTGTTAGGACTATTGGCATCTGATTCCTGGCGCATAAAGCATATCTTATATTGAGTATGGGGCATCCAATGTTTGTCATATAGGGATTACTATGTATTAAAGTCATATAGATATGACTATAGGGCATAAGGCACCTAGCAATGGTTGGTGTTGGGACTTACGCAAGGGAGGCCCTTTCTAGGTCAACATGGCATATGAGCCAAGTGATAGGGTTTGGATGAGTTTCTTGAGGAATGGTTCGACTCAAGGTACTCTTGGAATTGATGAGGATAATCACAGTTCACAACATGAGAAACAAACCAATATAAATTTGATGACTCAAGGTGTTTCCTGGTGTACAGAGGAGTATCACCAATAATGGTAATCCATTGTTTAAATGTGGGTGTTCATAAGGGAGAAATGGAAAATGTCGATGTCCCAACCCAAAAAGTTCACGGTGCGACTCACCATTTTTCATGCGGGTCAGTGCCGGCTGTGGTCCCGAACAACAGGCACGGGCCTAGATACAATTGTGCATAAGATAGGCTACACATAAGATGGGTTGCGTGCATGATTGGTCTATGCGGCATATGTACCCGCAAGATTCATCACCTTGGTACTGTTGCACGCAATATTGAATTCTTGCATGCATGATTGAAGTCTTGCAAACATGATTGGAAGTTTCATTCCAGATTGGATGTTTTGTACTTACGAATGGATGTTTTTCATGCAATATGGAATGTTTTGCGTGCAATAATGGAAGCTTCCATGCACCTTACTTGGGAAAAAAATATTCCAGGTGAGGATCAAAACATTGTGGGCCCGCGTGAAAGAGGACTCATATAGGACCCGTCACACATGATCTCACATGTAGGATTCCCTTCTTTCATATGGGGGTGGAAGAGGCAGTCTTACGCGCTGTAGAGTGGTGGATGACCTCAAGAGACCCCCCCCCATGGGGTTTCGGCTGCACTTGTATTTATCGGCGAATCCGGGAGCGGTTGGGTGGAATATTCTGCACAAGCAAGTTGTTTTTCATTCAACTGGTCCGCGTAAACATCCATGCGTGCAAGTTTTTTCCACGCATCTTACAGCGGGCGTGCATGTAAAGGAGAATTTAACAACTCCTTTGGCATGGAAAAATCTTGCGCGTGGATGCTCCTCTCGCATGAACCTCTCAAAACTTGTGCGCCCCTTCCTCAAATGTTTTTCGTGTATCCTGGGCAGAAGATGCTCACTCATTGGTCACATAAAAGGTTTGGGTGACTTGTTGCCCGCAAGATTTTACTATTGCATGAAAGGTTCCATACATGCATGAAAAACAGCCATTCTTGCGCGTAAGATTTCACTTCAAGCATGAAATCCCATCATTCTTGCATCCGAGTTTTCACTTCTTGTGTTGAAAACCGTACATTGCCCCAAAATCATCTCGGACGACCATTTCAAGAAGCCTGACTTCAAACGGCCATAACTTTTGATCCGTAACTCCGTTTTGGCTCCACGACCAGTAAAATCCAATCTTTCGGATCGAGCTATTCTCTAGGATCATATATGGATGAATTAGGTGAATTACATGGACGTTTTTTCTGGTTTCAAAATATACAATTCATGGTTTTTAGATACTATATTGACATTTTGTATGCTAGTTTTAATACAAATTTCTATGTTTTGTCTAAACAATTTCATATAAGGAATTAATCGGACTTAGTAAGTGATGGGTGGAGCTCATTAAAGCTCCTCAATGCATTGATAGGTCTCATGAAAAAAACATGGGTCTTGGCACAAGGCCTTAAAAAATCTTATTTGAAGTCTTGGTACGAGGCCTTGACATTGTGGTTATGAAGTCTAGCATTATGCATTCCTTCATTATGAAATTGGATATTTGTATTTCATGGGATTATTCGACTAGTAGAATATCCATGAGAATAATTAATTAGAATTATTTGATTTATATTTTCCAATTTATGTTGATGTTCATGTTTTAAAGGCTTATGTTTTATTCTTATACATTACCTTCAATGTTTATGCCTATTTGTTAAAGTATCTGCTATATTGTAATCCTTGCTGCGCATATGAGCACACCCATTTATGTGGTTTATTTTTCCCATGGTGCGAATAAGTATATTATGATTTACCTATATGGATATTCTAAGGGATATGAATGTTTTCAAAGGAGACAATTTTGTTGTTGTTTTTTATTTTAAAATGTAATGTAATACTTATGTCTGTATCTAGTACTTCCAAGGATACTAAACTGATCGGTATTTTAGGATTTGATCCCCTTTGATCATGGCAATGTTAGTTAATAATGCATCAACTCTAGGTTACTATTGTCAGGGTGTTACAAATAAGGATCTTCCATTGGTGAATTTTCTCTTAATTGGAAATCATTCATATATTTCCTCACTAATGAGTTTATGATTCACTTGTTTTTATACTCTATGTTATAAATTAATCTCAACTATGAATTTGTTTTTTCAAAGTTTCTCAAATTCAGACACATTTTCTAAGTCAAACATTGGGATTATTGTAGGATATTTTGACTTAAACCACTATAAAATAGAACATTTGTAAGCCATAAATATTTTCCACAAATTGTGGCCATCAAAAACAAATAATTTTTATTCTCTTAATCCATTCCAACATAATGAATTAAATGTTTTTAATATTTGATTCTTGTGTTGGGATATTCATTTTTTGGTCCTATGAGATGTATACAATCTCTATAGAAACTATCAATTATTCTTTATGTTCACAATGAATAAAATTTTATCCATGTTGTCCTTCTCAGATATACCAATCTTTGAAAAATTGTATACCTGTTAATTTTGGGTTTCTGACATGAACCAATAGAGCCCTCATGGATAGAGGTATTATAGGAATGAAACCCCAAACCGACCTCTAATATGCATGAGACTATTTACTAGCCCCAATTAGGCACATCACACACAATAGAGGCCTTATCATAAGTTCCAAGACACAGAAACACATCCACAAAAACATGAATAAGGTGGAATTATAAAGAAATAATATTGTAAATTCATGTATAACATCGATCCCATTTCGAATTAAAAAATATATTATAACACTAAAACAAAATTGAATATAAAATCCTTCTATAAATACAATCAAACACAATATACTGACATCAAATTTAATGCTACACAAAATAAACTCATGGATATGTCTGAGGTACATCTAACACGACAAAGATCCACCTATTATGAGACCCCCTAGGACTCCTACAATAGTTTTATCATCTTCCTACGTAATAGAAAATTGTGCGAAGAGACTATGTATGGGTGAATATAAACATACCCAGTATGACACCCCAAAATCACCAAACATAATGACTGAATTGAGTCAAAATTACACCTTCATGAGTATATATCAATCATAATATGAGAAATAAAAAAATAATAATAAATACCATGATATTACTAAATTTAGACCACAAATTGAATGATTAGGTCAAATCATCACTATTATCCTATGATTATACAATTTTATAAAATGTAATACTTTTATGGAGAACTCAATTCAAAAGTATTCATATAACTAATGGAACTCATCAATGAGAACATACATGAAAGGTCTTATAAATGAGAATTGCCATAGAAACTAATAAGTATAATCTAATATACTCCCTATATCAAGATAAAACTCACTAGAAGAAAATAAATATTAGTATACAGAAAGGGTATCTCACTTAGGGACTATACAATATAACTGATAAAAAATATAATCACCCACTATATTGGTGATAAACACCCATATATGTAATTTATGTGGATTATCACCCTATCTATGGTTGATGATGATTAGATTGTGGACAAAACCCATAGGATTCAAGGATGTGTTATGGTTTTAATCAGTTTATGGGATCTGGTCCAATTATATGAATGAGATGCCACATTGGACCCTCATTGAAGTTAACTTAGAAAACTCATTTGAAATAATAGAATTACGGAACACACCCAAGTGGATACACTAAGAGGGAAGAAACGAATTCTCATTCCATGTATGGTCTCAATGAATCAATGGATATAATAATCCATTAGATAGAAAATGAAATGTACCCTGGGGTACATTGGGTGTCTCTCTAATTCAATAATTCCATGTCTCATACTATATAAAACAAAAAAAATCATCGTTAAAAATTATGTCAATAAGGGGTACATGTAATCTTAGGGTCGAGTCGGATCCATTTGTGTACTGTTTGTAAAATCATATATACTTTTTCCTTTGTACAATGCTAATGCCTATGTAAACTATCCATGAAAGTGTAAACTAGTCATCCTTGGGCTCAGGTCAGTGTAAATTACCAAATACATGGTGTGTAATATATTTCAAAAATATGAGTGGTTTCAGATGGAACATAGCTTGTGTCATCTTCCCAAGCCCATGATCCTTATAAATTTTTATACATGTTCCCCACCCTACACACCATATGGGGCCACAAGGCATCATGGTTATATACTCACTATACATATTTTGATGTTCATAAATTATTATAGAGTGCATGAGATCACCACATCATGTATGGGGTTACATGGTCTCTTATTAGTGTGCATGTGCAAGCTATGATAGTCAGATAAGGGTAACCCATCATGTGATTAAATCAAACAGATTGTAATATTTAACCCAAAGAGAAACCCTAGCTGCCTCACGTATTGTATTAGATGATGTGTGTTCATTAAATATATATACTGTGTAACTAATGGTTTTACATAACCCATTGATCTTTACATGGTAACACAAGAACCTCCTCCTGCTTTTTCCAGCTACAAATCTCATTCAGGAAATATTGAGCTATGTTGACTAAAATACAACTGTCACTAATGGTTTGAATCTGACAAACAAATCTAATCGTGGTTCGATCCCATCATGAAACCCTATCGATTGATGAAAAAAATAAATTATGAAAACATGAACCACCTATGATCCATGTCATATCTCCCTAGACAATTCATTAAATCGCATCAACTATCATGATTTAAAATCCAGACCCATGTAAATAATCTATTTACTAAGTGATAACAATTTCAATGATTGGTTTATGGGTATTCTCCAAATATGACGTCAAAACAATACCAAAAATATATGAATGATGAAAAATGGGAGAAACTAGATAACACAAAACATTGGGAGGAACCCTGAACATAGTCTAAGTAAACCTCTATCTGTTTATTCAAAGGTGATGAATGGATTGGATTAACTAGAATTTTCCCAACAAAATTGAAATATGAAATTTCATCAACCATAATCCAATTATCAACATATTAATTAAATAGTTAAAAAAATTAATTTTTTAATTGATTTTTTAAACTAAGTATAAAAATAATCCAATGTAAACAAATTTCATTCGATGTGTTTTGATTGGTCACTAGTGAAGAATGCTTCATATTAATTTTTCCTGGTGAGATCAATGAACTCCTTAGACGACAATGATCCTAGAATTACACTAATCCTCATTCAATGTTCCTATAATAATCTTCCATGTCACTCACAAACAGAATACTCCCTCTCCATCATCTCATTCCTTATAATGTTACAACAATAAAACTATTGAATACTCCATAAAAGTAATTACATATAGTATCCTTTAAGGGTTAAAAATTAAGGAAAATTTAATTAATAAAATAATTTTGTTCATTTTAAGTACACATTACTTCACTCTATTAATTCACCAGATTAGTAAATCACTTATGATATGGATAGGGTAAAACTAGAAATCTGGATTTAACATAGCTCTAACTTTCCCCATTCATGAGTCATTTAAAAGATACTCCATTATTTTCATAACACTATACACACATGATACACTATATTTAATATTTTTATTATATAAATATCAAATCTCCACAGTCCCCAAAATCATATTCTAACTTTATTAATAACTATATAAATATTTCTTAAAATATTTCAAAGTGCTTCCTATAAATTTTGAAGTCACTTAATTTTCATAACCATCAAGGCCCTTTTCCCAAAAAAAGTGAAAAACTGATCAAATGTGAGGTTACAAATATCACATCTGGATCATAAACTACCATGATCTCTCATGGAGGCTCACATTCTACATTATAGTACACACCCATGATTAAATTTTACAAACAACAGTATTTTCATATTGTTCCTCAAATTCCCTCAAGAACCTCAAAAATGTTACTCCACCATTGATTTCCATCAAATCCAATTCGACATCATTAAATGATTTTCGGTAATATCTTCATAATTGTGACATGTAGAATATGTCAAGTACACACAGTCACACTATCGTGGTATGTCTAATTGTTGTGCCACCTCTCGAACCCAACGGACAATCTTGTAAGAGAGACTACACACCTTAATTATAACCATCCATATCATCCAAAATTCTTTAATACTCATCTTGGAGAGAAATTTTGGAATATTTAACACTAATTTAACTCCATTGGCCTCTTTAGTTGGTCTAAAAAGTACTACTAATGACACTGGAATGTCCCGATTCACCTTTTGATGAATTGATCATTCTCCGCCATCACTCTAACAAACTCTAGGACCATAATTGTCTTCACTATTAGGATCCTACCAATATCGTGGTAACAAGAAGGTTTAATCATACATGTATTATAATTTTTATAAATTTATGGATTAAAATACTCTTATCTACAAAAAAACTAACATGCAAAATTAAATAATATTATCTAGAAACTGAATGGTCTTCTCCAATAGTGATACTATTTGTTGGTAGAAAAACAATGTTCAAATTAAAATACATCCAAAATCCACCCAATATCTTCACCATAATCATGAATTGAAGTGATTATCACTTTCTTAAATTCTCATTAATGAAATTACATGAAGATAAACTACCACTTACAAAAACCTGCATCACAAACTATCTACTAAACTCTACTCTCGAATAATTTTGAATTTGACTAACACGGGTAGTTAGTTTATTGTCACATATATAGAATAGTTTCATATTTATGGTGGTTAAATAAATGTCTAGAATATAAAAATATCCCATCTGATTTCATCTTCCATTACATCAGCTCATTCATCAATTACCGTTGGGTGATGCGTTGATTAATTGACCAAAAAATATTCTATATCATCTTTAGATATCCAAACCCATAATAAAGGTTACTAGTACATCATAACCTTTTTTAATTTTACTCTTAATCTAAGTAACTAAACTCTATATATGTTTAAACTCATGGATTTATTGGTTTTAGTATTCATCCCTGAATAAGGGAGATGTTATCATCCCCTTCATAAAATATGTGAGGAATATTTATTGTGTATAACTGGTCATGGAATATATGACATTATATATCTCCAATTTGGGCCTCCCTATAACAATAATGATGTGACGGGGATATAAAAATCAATTGTAGTTTAATTACACCATCTTTTGTTTAGGGGTCGATAGTCACGAGTCCAACTTCTCCATCCCATATCTCAATAACAAAAAATCGATAACCATGCTAGGTGAATCTAGTTCTACAAACATTCTCTTGGATATATATTAGGAAAACTCAATATAAATATTTTTTTGGCTTCACTATAACATTTAAATCTGACATTACTTTTATTATGTAGTAGACTAACTAAATATACAACCAATAATTCAATATCTTTCAATAATGTTTTTACTATCGAAGAACACCTAGATCCAAACTAAAGGGTATATACTTCTCTACCATTTACAAAAAATAAAAAATTATTTCATCAATGAAGACTAAAATAAATCAATATATGAAGGGTTGAAGGACCAAATTCATATATCTCTAAAACCCCATAATTTTTTCCAATACATAGAAAGGAATCACTATTGACCCAATGAAACCATCGGGGATTGGGGAATTTTCATTCATTATATCCTCCTCTCCAACAAGTGGATTTTGATAACCCATACCGAGGTAAAAAATTTATATATGCTTCAAAATTAATCCATGGTCCAAGGATTCTTCAATAATCAAATGTGGATTCCCCCTAAAAATGGTCAAATAATTAATGTGACATCAATCAATGTGCAACCTCACTCTCAAATCTTTTTTTATGGTGAACCATACAAGGCTATCTAAAGAAAAACATAGGGTCTAATGATGATTTGTAAATATAAATTTCACTATCCACGCATTAATCTCTCATATATACATGGGTTCATATGATAAAATATAGTTGATATTGGTTTTTTCAAGTGTGTAGGTATATGTAGAAAAAACATTCTATTGACTAGTAAGATAACGATATCTTGAAGGAAGTCATCCTTTTACACCTCCAACAAAACATGAAAAATAATGATCCTAGAACATGTAGGTACAATGGTTATTCATGAAATATAATATAAAATTGGATATATCCTCTTGCACATGAGAACTCATTTCCATACCTAGGATCCTTTCTAACTAGAGAATGAAAATTCCATCCCATTAACTCTAATACATAAAAATCCTCACTGGTAATACTTAGGATGTTTATAGACATACGAAAACAATTATATATTGTGTAATAAATCATACAACCTCACCAACCATGAATAAATATTCCATGTGAGACTCCCTATCCCCATGGATTCATGTCACGCTATTGAGAGAATCTTATTATCCTAGATTTTCACTAAAAGGGGAACACAAACTAATGGTTGAAAAAATGGATCCACTAGTATCATTATCAATCAAATGCGTAATGTATTTATGGGAACCCTTGGTATTGGGTACTAAAATTGCAAATTGAGACGATAATACACTTGTCTTAACCTAAACAACACTCAACACCATTAGGTCACAAGAAACCATTGCCTGATTGTTTCTTTACATGTATCATTGTAATCTATATATCTATGTTCCATTATGAAACATTATCTATTCCAAATTCCCCTAAACATGCATGTCAATATAACTCGTATTTCACACCACTATATATTGTGCGTTGCGAAGTAATGACTTTCTAACACTATTTTAAATCAAGTGAAAAATGTATCTCAGTCTAGTAATTTTATGTCATCCTTTCTTCCCAAATACACATTAATCATCACTGAAATAGGTCACTATTGACACCTTTTATCACCATCGATATTTTACATCACTATTACAATAAGTTGTAGGGGTTCATCAAAATTATAACACACTCACCATAAAATCAATTCAATTATTTATCGCCCATAGATGAGGTCTAGATCAAACATAAATAGAAATTTTCTATATATATGAAACATTTATTGAAACATTAGAAGTCATTATTTATTTACTCGTATCACTAAAATAAACTTCTATTCAACCTAATGTAGAGTTTCCACCCAAAAAAATATAGGGGAGTTACTATGATTCTCAATAAGTTGTTAAATAACATTATGTCAACTCCTAGAAATAGAGTCCTGAAAAAGTAAAACATATAAAGTCTCACTACCAAGAGGATCATAACTATGATCCCTCAATGGAATTATACTTGGATGTCATCATTTATCCATCTATTGACACCCAAATTACATCATTGCAAAAGATCATATATGGTGAGATGACTCATGAAAGACATTGAAATAATAAACCATTCTTATATGATTCATGTTCTTGTTTTCCCCACAAATAGTTCCTAAATGTTTATAGTTAACACGATGGATATTAGGTTCCTGGTGAATGGATACAATAGCCACAATATGAACACTAGGATCCCTCACCTAAAACATAAACTTGAGATAAATTAACACTTTTAACAGAGTTCGGTAAAAAGAAAATGTCTAGATATCTATATACTATGGTCTTAAGATAAACTACTATTTTATTTGTCACACACATATATTTTATGTATATCCTTCCTATAAATTTCATTTATTTGATTTCTTTTATTACAATCAATGCAGATTTTTAACAAGCCCCAATATACTAATAAAATTATTATTAACACAAATACACAAAAATTTAAATTTGTATTTATTAATATAAATAAAATAATTTTGAGAATTATTATTATAAAATTTATTTAATGAAAAAGTATTTATAACGATGTATTTATTTATAATTATGGTAATTATATTATTCAAAAAAACATTTTTATTAGAAAGTGATTTTTATTGAATTTTTAAAAAATAATATAATAAATTATTGAAAAATTAATAAAATTTATTTCAAAATATTACCATAATATTTGGAATATTAAATTAAATATTATATTAGGGTTATTATTTGATAATATTCATAAAAAATACATATTATATGAATAGTGAAATATATTGATTTTTATTCAAAGCCACTGATTGTAAAAAGAATTTAAAAATTCACATATTGTTTTAAATTTTATAAGAGTAAAATAAGTTCAATATGTTTTTAAACCAAATTTGTTTCATTCAAAATAATTTTGTATTTAATTTTTATATTAAAACATTATATACTTGATAATGTTTTCTCTTTGGAGAATTACATTATCGTTATTTTGTGATTTTTATTTAAATAATAAATCTCAACTTATGTGGATGGAATTTGGAAAACAATATTCCATATTTGGAATTAGAATAAATAATATTAAATAGTATTCTCAAAGAAATATTTGTTTAGAATTAATATAAAAAATAAAAATAATTAATTGTAGTGGCTAATTATAAAAAAGGTTCATCGAGTGTTAAACTATAATGATAAGGGGAACATTGTCTTATAAACAAGTCATAACACCATATTATTTACATATTTAGACATATTTTTGTATATGTATTTATAATTATCCATTTAAAATCCTTTCATGATTTTGGAAAACATGGGTAGACCTTTTTCATTTAAAAAATTCCATGTGTAACTCTATCGAACTTATAAAAGTCAACCCAGTCTACTCTACTCTTCACACATCCAAAACATTTAGTTCATACAAGGCCATTAAAAATAAATTAATTAAATCCCCATCCACATCCTATAGTACTTTTTTATTTGAAAATCCACCTATTGTGGACTTAGGTATAAACCATTTTGTATTATCTAATGAAGAGGTGTTGGTTGTAACCATGCATTTTAATTTTTTTCTTATATAACTTCTATTAATTTATTAAAAAATTATGATATATTAACATAATAATATCCAATATATTGGGATATAATTTTGTAAATCTCATGACCTATATACATATCTTAACACATCATTTTTAAGACCAAATCATCGATTCTATGAATAGTGAACCACTACATCCTACACTAATGTAGTACGTTTTCCATCACCACCTCTCACAGATTTATATTCTCACCAAATAGATATATAAATATATATATTTATATTATATTTATGAACTAATTATACTTCTATAATTATACTATCTCTTAGAAATTCTTACTTTCTATTCACTGCGAATAAGATAATGTCACTCGTGTGTATGGTAGATTAACACCACATGAATGAACGTGATTCATTGTTCACATATGTATTACATGGAAGGTAACAAGGATATTTTTAATGAAAATATGTGATTTAAATGGAAAAAATAAATATTCATCAATGGTAAAATATTATTTACCCTTCTTTGATGTCATAGGTCATGAAAATGGAAAAAATGTTCATGTGTACGTACGGTCTACCGTCTCCAGGAGGGGTGTATATAATTTTCAATCTCTAAAATTTATAGGCTAATATAAATAAATATATAATTAATATAAATGAAATTCATATTTTTTTAATATTTTTAATATTATTAAAATATGATCAACTTAAAAGGACTAAAAATTAAAAACCATAAAAAACATGAAAAAAAGTAGTTATTATATAAAATTTATTTTAACATGGAATTTTTAATAAATTTGATATAAATGGTAAAAAATAATATTTGGAAGGATATATAGTAATATGATCATTTAATATATTTATAACCTTATTATATTTATTATACTGGATATTATAATGCATTCAATTTATTTTGAGACTTATGGTAATGGATTTCATCCCCACCTTAATCTCGGGGAGGCACATTCCATACTCAATGGTTATTTATTTTGTGTGGTTTATGTTCATAAAATGAAATAGTTTTTTAATTAATATTGATAATTTTACACAGATTTAAATATCAATATATCTCTAACTATTTCACAGGGATTATGATTTAAAATTAACCAAAGTGGTAAATATGATATGTTACAATTTCATTGTTTATCTGGATTTTTTAGGATTAAGTTACCGATGTTAAAATATTTTGATATTCATCCATATAAGATCATGAATTTACTTCCCCTACCATTATATTTGTTACATTTTTTCCTTTTTGTTTCCACCCATTATGTAAAAATAATTTCAAAATAAATTATTAAGGTAAAAATTATTTTATTTCTCCATTCACTCAAATATTGTTTTTCATTAATTTAAAAGTTATGTTATACTATGATCATGAATTATTTCTCTACACAACAATGATTTTTCTAAAAAAAAATTCAATTTACTCATTTTAAAAAAAATGAAATTTTCTTATCAATTTTTCAACTATGATCATCTGACTCTTAACTGAAAATATGAAATAAATGATTTTTATAAAATGTACTACATGTATTAAATTTTACACCCTCACGAAAAATAATTTTTTTAATATTTCTTTAAATGTTTTCAATGTTATTTTCCAAAACATATTCCTTATAATTTTTAATTTTGTATATTTTGAAGGCTTGATTTCAAATGGAAATGATATTTTCTTCAAGAATTCATTAATAATCCTTTATTTGTAATTTCTAAAAATCAATGAAAACATCTATTTTTTGTAATATTTTATGGGTGATATAACCTAATTATTCTTACCTTTTTATATTATTAGATATGTTATTTTTATGAAAATTGTGATGAGATGTTTATAAAGCCTATTACATTTCTAAGGGTTATACTAAGATGAATATTCTATAACTTTTTAGGATGAAAATGGATTCATTATGTTATTGGTGTGTCCTATATCAATCTCCAACAAACTCAGTAATTTATTATATCTTTTCAGAGATATTTGGAAAATAGGTTGAGGATCTTGATACACTATTGTAAACTAGATCATGGGATTGATCCACTATGGGTAAAATGTGATGATTGATGGTTAATTATGAAATTAGAAACCTATGTTGAAGCCTAATTGGTTATGATTTCATGGCATCATATGAAAACCATGAAGTCATTAATTGTTTATTTACCTATAATGGTGTGGCACCTATGTGACCAGATATTATTGTTCACGATTGATTTATTATGATTTATCACTCTTATGATTCGATTTTTTTGAAATAAAAATGATTTATTCCATATCATATGTGTACAATACATTATAGATTGGGAATGGTACTTTTTTTTACATTTATAATATCATACCCCTATTATTATAATATTATTTCATATGATCATTTATTGATATCCTCTATTGTTAACCTTATTATGCTTCTTATCACTCTCTTTCTTATGTTTTCATTCCCCATGTTTTGAATAATTGTTTAACAAGGGTATGTATATAAAGAGTACTAAATTGGAAAATAATAATGGGAGATGTCTAATATCATTCATTAAATAAGAATATTGTGAAACCAGTCTCCAATTTCACTAAAACATTATGGGCTTTTGTCATTCGTTTTAAAAATTTATTGACTATTATGAAATTGAGTCATAATATCTATGAATTAAAAGCCCCAGTCATTATCGTTGGTATAATAGGAATGTGTTTGTTATCCTTTTGAATCAAAGATGAGGATAATTTAGTGATAACCTCATGGACAAGTATATGTATTGGAAAATATCTTTCAATTTTTGTACATGATAGAGAATGTAGTTTCTGAGAAATTATATCCATGACTCGATAATAAAAGTGAATGTTGATTGGGAATAGTTCTATCTATGGGTAATAAATCTGAAAATGGTGAATTAATCTAGACAAGTCCGTCTCATGGGGAATGAAAATGTGATTTTTTGCACAAATTTTTTGAAACTCTTGAGGGACATTTTTTCTATTCACAAACTCTTTTCAAACCATCATTGAGGGTTTGTATAGGTAATTAACATTAATGACCAATGTTAAATGTATGTTTTCAATAGTTTAAAATAACATGTCAAGATTTAGACACTCTATAAATTATTTTTCATGATAAATTGGTTTCCATAAGGTTTTATTTTCCTCACTCTATGATTTTTAGTTTTACTCAATGGTTTGAATCAGAATAAACATTGTTACAAATGATTTTGATAGAAATGTGTTGATAAGAATCAAAGAGGGAGATAAATGTTGTGAATTATATTACAATTATTCCTAATTAGATTACATGATATTTTATTAACAATATACACCCTGTCCTTTTCTCAAACTCCCCAATTTGTAGAATGATATGTTTATTCTAGAGCTCATATGGGGGATACCTTGGAGGGATGAATATTCATTTTAGAATATGTCATGAATTTTGGAATAAGCACTTAATTGTATCACTCTAATCGACTAAAATATGTTTTAGGTATGGAGAATAAGGGAATATATTAATTATTGTCCATGGAAAAATGAAATGTTCTATTAACAAAATCGATGATAAAAGTCTATTTTATTGAAAATCGTCAATGGTTGAATGATTAATTATTCGAATTATGTGAATTATAAAAATTTATGTCCAATGAAAAAATAATAATAATTTGATCAACATTGTTTCATGAGTAATTTTTTATAAATATATGATGAAGATACTACTAATGAAATATGAATGGAAGGATATATTATGGAAAAAAGATTATGAATCCTAGATAGTCGATTCATAATTAAGGTTAATTTTTAAGGTAGTTAGGTATTAGGATTCCTAAATTATCAAAAATTATTATTTTTACCAATGTAATTTTGGTTATATGAATCTTGATAAAAATATGAATTTTGTTAGTTTTATAACCATATATGTGTTCATGTATTATTAAACTAAGAGTAATTTATACAATCATGGTTTTTTGAGTTTATTGTTTATTATATGCTTATACTCTTGCACACACATTTCTGTGTTTTATGATATGGTAATTTAATGTGACCAATGTAATTTTTTTAGTTTTGTTATGGGAATAAGTCATATGTATCTCTTAGGATCAATATGAAGTATTATTATGTGAAAATAATATTTTTATATGTTTAAATGTGTGGATAAACATTATGGATTCTATGAATATTGAGGATTGAGGTTACTTATAAAGATGTGACATATATTTATTTTGGAATTATAATCATCATATTAATATAGTTTTAATGAATCTGTAACCTATCACAAACAAAAAGTCCCTAAGGATTGAAGATACAACTGAAGGGTGATAAAGGTGAAATGCCCCCACTAGCCTATGTGATTTATTGGGAAATATAAATGATGTTATAAATAAATATTATATTTATTTTTTTAATTTATTTTATTTCCTTGAGATAACCATGGGATTTTAAAATGAAATTTTTATTTCATATGCCTCAAAATAGGTGATGGATTATGGGAAAAACAATCTGACTGAAAATTTGGAGTTAGTTGTGGTAATTTTCATGTTACATATATAGTGTTTATATCATTGTGTATAATTCTTTGAGATATATAATGAGCATAAAATTGTAATGTATACATTAACATAGAAGGATTTGGAAATGTGCTATAAATTATGGTCAAAAAATATTAATGTTTAGGAATACACAATACATCACCAGCATGGGAAAGAGAAAAATGTGGACTAATCTATGGGTCAAAAGGAGTATACTGTCTTATCAATGATGAGTATAAAAATATATCCAAAAATATTAATTTTTAAATGGATGTATTATGAAATCTGTAAGGAATGAGAGAAGACTTATTTTTTTCAAGTATATTTTGAAACATTTATTCACGTAAGGATAAGAGGGGTGTGGAAGGATAATATGAAACAACAAATGAATGTGATAAATTTATGATAGTTCAAATTTGATTTTAGTAGAATGAAAAGATATAGGATTTCAGTTTTTTTTCTATCCACACAGGATTTTAAGTATCTGTTATAAGATTCTTCTAGTTCATTATTCTATTTTTAACATGGATTTTAATTAATGTATAGATATTTGACAGATTATTTCGGATGGGATGAGATTAATAGATAAATCATTTAATTTGTATCACAATGTTTGGTAAGTTTGATTTTTATGGTTATGAGAAAAAATAATAATAGTATGTGACAACCATTACCCATAACTAAATGAAAATAGAAAATCGTCGCATGTTATTTTGTCGTCAGACTCCCCCAAATGTTTAATAGGGATAATGTTATATGGGTCGCAATTGACCTCCTTAAAATTTCATCACACATCATCATTATTAGAGAATATTTAACTTCTAATTAATGAACAATAATGTATATTAATTAAGTGGTAGTATTTTTTTCACTACCACATTCTATTGTATCTCATCGTGATCTATGGTTTTTCTAGCAGTTCTGGAGATGACTTGAACATTCTCTTGATATAATGTTTTGATTCATCACTTCTTATAATCATCAAGTAGATATATATTCTAATAGACCCATTAAAACCATAGATGTTATAGTTTTCAACTATATATATGTATTTCAACTATTTTGGTGTTAAAAACCTTATACTTGTTGAGTATTCATAAAACAATATCATTCACTCAGGCATTTAGATGGATCATTATGCATCCCTATGTGGAAATAAGTGTTGAAATAAACATTACTTGGATACATTTATACAAAATAATAATTTGAGACATGATATAACTTAATAATTGTAAGATAAGTTTATATCCACTCAATAACACATAAGGGTGGAACAATGTCAGAATATTTTTTTTCTGAAATCTCTAACATGATATAGAATTTGACGTTAGTGACATGGTGTTTATAAAAATCTCTTCATGGATCAAGTTAATTATTATTTTTAAATAATTTAAATATAATAACCTCTTTTATAGGTCAATTTGAAATTATTAATCTTATCAAGAAGATATATTATATATAGGTACTTCAATTGAACAACTCTTGTAGATATTCTGGGTCATAATGGGAATTTGATATGACATTAGACCACTGACAGGGTAATTGTTGTGCAAAAGAACAACCAATTTTATGATGCATCATGAGAACACAATAATATTATTTGGAAGGAGTATCTATATTTTATATTGGACTGATAAATTTCATTAGATAAATTCATTTTATGGTGGATATAATTTGAGACCAATAAAATTTACTATTTTTATTAAAATTAATTTTATTTCTTCGATAGATTGGGTTTCCTGCATCAATGAGTTTTAAAACCCCATGATATACTGTTATTATTATTATTACTATTATTTATTACCACATAAATAATATATTTTTTTATTATTTATTCTAACTACCAAATTTTTAATTTTATATATAGAGGTTCCAAATAAAAAATTCTTTTATAAATAAGTGCATTACTTTTAAAAAAGTCATTCTACAATTTAAAAAATATTTCATCTCAAAATTTAATTTTCTTTTATATTTTTGAAAATATAAAAAAATTAATAATTTAAATTTACATAAAATGTATTTAGAAAATTTAATTTAATTTTTCAATAATAATTCAACATTATATTAGGGTGAATTACTGATAATTTTTTAAACATATTAATTTTCCATTAGAAATTATCTAATAGTGAGTACTAATTAATACTGCATTTTAATTTAATTAATTTAAAATTTAAAGTATTTTTTAAAATCATTTTAATTTTTAATTAGTTCTATTATGTTATTTTGAAAAAAAAAATTATGTCATTTAAAATAATCACATATGGAAAATTGATATTAAAAAGTTCTTACTTTGAAAAAAATTGTTGGAAAACATTTTTTTAATCACCTATGTGGGGTGAATGATTAATTAAATATTTCTAATTATACTAAAAGAATTTTGAAATAAGTATTCTATATTAGTAATAATGATAATTTATATAAAAAAATAATCTCATTTAAATTTATTTGTTTGAATAGACTATAAAAATAGATAAAATTTATTACCATTTTTATGGTTAAAAAGAGTTTATTATGGGATAAACTAAAAAAATAAGGTTTACATCACTTATAAAATATTCTAAATCCAAATTTATGAGTCAAAATATTCTCTTATGACCTTTCTTGTTACTTTTTTTGATAACATAATCGTCAATTTTCATTTTTATCTTACTCATTCAAAATGTAATAGAATGTTGTTATACAAAAACAAAATCCTTTTATCTTAATAAGATTATGATTTAAAGAGTTTTGAAAAATATATTTTTCTATTAATCTTATCATAATGATAATGGATTTGATATTTAAATCTAAATGAGACTGGATATGTTAATAATCATACTCAGATTTATCAGTTCTAAGTTGTGATTTCATGTTTTGTATTTCAATCTGACAAAACCTTATTATTCGAATAAGTAAATGTATAAATTAAAATAATAGTGAGAGTAAATTAATTTATCATAATGATTTTATAATACCTATAAAATTTTATTTCATAATATTTTTTACACTAGAAAAAGTGTATATCAAAAGGAGGATAGACATTCTATAATAATATTACCTTTTAAGTGTTAGTTGTCCAAGTCACTACTAAAACCTCAAAATAATGTGATTGTTGGAGGAATAAGAAGACCATTGGGGAGTTGCCTATAAATCCCCAACCATTCAATACATTTTGGTGAATTTATGATGATTTTCATTTCAAAAAATCTATGGGTGTTATATCTCTTTATCATACAAGAGTGTACTAATTATTAATCTAATTTGTAGAATTCTTGATTTCATATTTTCTTAGTGTGTCTGACTATAAATATGATCGAGTACTCTCCATGATAGTGATATAGATAAGATGATCATCTTATCAACGGATCAATGGAATTTAGAGAATGGAAACCAAATTATCATGTCGAGGGATCGCATGGATAGTGAGATAGAAAATCAGATCATCATATCAAAGCCTTGCAGTTATAGTGAGACAGAAAAGCCAACCATTATATCAAGGGACCACTGGGATTTTGAGACAAAAGAGTCACTAGATAAAGGTATTTCAATTGAAACATAAAGAAAAACTTTCTTATTATTATAAATCAAAGGACCATTATACTGTATTACTTGATACCCTACTCTCTAGGTTAAAAGAATTGTATTCATTTAATTTTTTATTACAAGTCTTTTATTTCTGCTACAATTGCAATATAAAGTGAATCCCTTTTATTCAATTTTCTATTATAATTTTTTTATCAAAATATCATTGATTATGAAACCATTATTCTACCACGTATCTATTTATGAAAACATAATTACTATGTTATGATTCTATAATCTTTAAGACATAATCATTTCATTTTTAAATCTCTCATTTATCATAATCATTGTTATTATGATTCATTCTATGCTTTCACTGAATAAAAATTTTGTTTTGTATATATGATTAATTGATAAATTCAATATCATTTTTTATTTATGAGAATTATATAAGATGTTAATAAATAATATAATTTCAACCTACATAATATATATTAGAACATACATGATTATGAAACATTTTTCATTAGAACCAATGGACAATGTAATGTCCTGACCTGGCATACATTCAAACTGGTAGTCGGACTGGTCATTGCATGACCTCAAGCATGTCTCCTTGTGTGCCATAGGCTTCTGACTAGCAAGAATGGTCCATGGATAGTTAGTGGGGAGACAATACACTCATATTCAGAGTGAAAAATAGGAATAAATAATAAACCCATGAAATAGTGGAAGCATATGTAAAAAATTAACGAAATAATGACAATGGCCAATGCCAGTTTATACAATACATGCACGTCATGGTGAAAAATATCGTAAATTTGTAAACAAAACAACATGCTTTACATTCTAATGTAAGAATAAAGAAAAGACTCAAATCCCCAATGGCGATCTCCACGAGCATCTCGAGCTCCCTCTCGGTCAATTTCAACTAACTCCCAATTATAAGTAACCTCCATAAAAAATTTTCTACAGTCCTACAAACAATAAATTCAACTTGGATACTCCTATGAAATGGTTTTCTTGAATAGGGTGTAATATATACAACATGTCTAACCCACAAAATCTCATTCATTTATTTATATCATTTTTGTATAATTCCATGTCTAATAACCCGAATCCCATCCACTAATTAATTAATAAATTAATTAATGAAGTCTTTTAATTATTTAAAGAAATAATTAACAACATCATTTTCTCGACAACTAATTCTACAAAAAATTAACCATCCAACATCTAAAAAAGGTATAATAAATTATTCTTAATCCCAAACAATTCAACCTGATATTTAACTGACATAATTATCCCTAATCCATGACTGAAAACATAATAATTAATTCATCAATTTAATTATCCTTATTCCCTTACTAATCCAATCGATTAGTTAAATATACCAAATTTATTAGTTAACCCAAAATTTATCTATGTACATAAATCCACTAATTAATCCTTAAATTAATTAATCTACTATACAAATCACATTCCATTATTAATTTTTCTAGATATAGTTATCCAATCAAAATATCAACTCATCATAATTAATCTCAGAATTAATTGTCTTGAACAACATCAAGGCACATAATTAATTCACCATTAATTATCTCAATTCAACCCAAACGACTTATCAAAATTAATCAACCAATTTATTATCTCAATTAGGAAAATGAATATCTTGTAATTAATCTCCTAATTAATTACCTATTTAAATTCTCAAAGGATACAATTAATTCATAATTATTTATCTTTCTTACCCAATTAAATATCGTATAATTAATCACTCAATTAGTTATCTATATTACAATCTCAAAGTACATAATTAATTTACAAATCAATTATATCATCTTATAATGCTCAAAATTTATAATTAATTTCCTGATTAATTATTTATATTTAAATCTCAAGGAAGGTAATTAATCCACCATTAATTAAATTAATATATCAAATTGAAATATCATAATTAATGTAACATCCTAGGTAAATAAATAATATGACTTTTTCATATTTATTAATCTTTTAATTAAAAATTAATTTTACTTTAAAAGGGTTGCAATGTTCGATAGCGTACCCGATACGCGACAACGGGTTTATTTGAAATCTTACGTTGCATACTAATAATATAATATTATTATTTTAAATTGTAGTCAACTCCTATTCGTTGTATTGGGAGGAATAAACAAAACTAAATACAATATTATTATACATTTTTGTTAAATGTATTTACATTTTTCCAATAAAATTTAGAGGCTTAAAATGTCAATGAATCTAATTTTATGCATAATTTACATTAAAAGGTCGATTTATCTCCTTTTAATGAAGAACCCTTTTTAAATCTAGTTTTGGTCACTTTAATAAATTATATATGACCAAATAAAATCCTTATTTATAATGGGGACATCAAAATTTACATTGTGTAAATTTTTGGAATTTTTCTGATAAAGATCATTTTTTAATGAATAGTGAAAAATATTGTATTTTAATTCAAAAGTTCATTTTAATCTAAACAAGTATCAATCATTTGATAGTTATTGTTTCTTAAAAACACCCTATTTGTTTTGATAATGGGAATTAATTTTAAAATTAATTAATTTCACTTATATTTTTCGAATTTGGGTAAATAGACATCATTTTTTAATTTGGAATATCAAGTATAGCTTCGGCTGATTTTTTGGTATTTTTCTGAAAAACTTCAATTTTTGATGAATAGTAAAACCACTTAGTGCAACTTTAAAAACATACTTTTTTCATTTAAATGAAATTTAACCACTTCTGTGAATTTAATTTCAAAATTCTGACAAACATGGTTGTTATCAAGAAGTAAAATGTGGTTCATTGAGATGAAAATAATTTTTGGTAAATAGTAACATTTGGCTTTTATTTACCGTGGATAAAGGTAAATAGGGTAATTAAAGGTTAAAAAATATTATAATAATTAAAAAATACATTAACACTAGTCCAAACCTTATTTGATGAGTCATTAACAACCATTGTCAGCATTGGGTCATTTTTGGGACCCCATTGATCCACTTGGGAGTGATAATGACAATTCAAATTAATTAATATAATGTAAAGTCAAAATTGACATTAACAAAAAAACTTTTAGTAATTAATTTTTATATGTTGTTATATAAGACATATTTTAGACTATAAATATTAATTGGAAAGATAAAAATCATTCCTACATCATGGTATTTTTTTTAATTTTTAGACATCTTATAAATTGAATTATTTATGACATAATAATTATACAGTATTTACCTCATTAATAAATGATTTAAATATATAAGATTAAAATGATTTAAATATTATCCAAAACTTGTCCAATTCTGATTATATGATTTTATTTAGACCATTAGTCATCTTATATTCATCTTTAATGATTTTTGGACCTTTTGAAACCGAATAGAATTATATAATAAAATAATATTTTCACACATTCCTAAATAGCCCCTCCTCTCCCTTATAAAAAGTGACCATTTCTATCCAATTCCTCACACATCTCAAGAAATTTGGCTCATCAAAACATTGCCCAATTAATCTCCCTACATTCCTTTCCTTCTCCTAGAAGCCTTACCTTAGGCAGAATGCACTTCAAGAAGTCCTTTGTTTCAAACCAAAGGGATTTACCCAAATTAAAGGTAACAGTTTCTCGTAAATTGTTGTCTTTTATTTAACTTATCCTACCCCTAAACTCTTTTTATTACATTATTTTATAACTACACCAGTATCCCCAATATACTAGTATGTTGTTATGAGAAATATTCAAACTACACTTACACACACATCCATCTAATGGATTAAGAACATAATGTTTTTGTGGATGGAAAACTAACGCCTCACAAAATGATGATTGTTCAAATATCTCCAATTTACTCTCTTGGGGGCCATTATGATGACACTGTATTTATATATGATATATATTATGTTTATGGTTTATTTATGCTTTAGTATTCTCCATTTATATCATGCCTTTATGGTTTCCATAGTGGGTAAATACGATAATCTCATTTGAGGAAGTGCGGACTACTGCCCCCTCAAAGTGATGTGACTCATTAATACCTTATATGGGATGTATAAATGATAGAGTTAATGATATTATATATTATATTATACTGTAATTATAATATACCTATTTATCATTATATTTTAATTCCATTAAAATAAGAAATAGAAATGAAAGTAGCGTTCATTCGTACGTACGGCTTACCGTCTCCATGAACGGTGCATTTCATTTCTTACCTCTAAATGTTATGTACTATTATAAATATATGTACATAATGGATATATATGATATATATGATATCTAAATCGTGAATATCATTCTGGATATAATTAACCCTTTACTACTTGAACAACATGTAATTATAAGAAGTCCATCTTTGACTCAAGTACAAAATATCGACAAAACGAACATTATTAACTTAAATGAATTACATAATGTTTATAACATGATAATAAGTGATATAAAAGGAATAATAAACTTGAAAAAAGTTCTTAATAAAGTATAAATTAACATTAGTTTATTATTCATGAGATTAAAGAACAATCGAGTCAAGTCAAAAACGAGGTAAGGGATTTTCTTATCTCACATTCAATTCCGTGAGATTTCCATTATTCACCACTAATTTATTGAATGTGGTGTATTTTATACTCAAATTTGATATATATTATCAGTATTATATTTATATTATTTTTATTATATGAAACATTTTGTGGTTATTAACTTTTGGTCATACAACTCAGTTTATTACAACATAGTAAAGGGTTTCGTTTCACTTTTTATTCCCGTGAGATTCATGCTATATTTTCCACTATTTCTATTTTTGTGGTGTATGTACTGCACATGATTTTACTATTTATGTAATATAATTTCATTTATAAGTATTTATATCTTCATTGTATGATCCTTCTTTCATGTTGCATATGTTTTTTAAATTACCAAATCTGTAAGGGAACCATTCACCCTCCTCTTTATAAAAGACTTCTTTTTGTTATGTCTTTTAATTTACATAATATTATATTGGGATATGTTCTTATATATACTTATTGATTTAAAAATTATATACATGTTATGAAAAACACTTTTTATCTCATCAAATCATTTTATGAATTTTAAAGTGACGTCGCTAGGCTGTCGAATTTTTACAGGGGAACTTCTTAACCCAATTTCAATTCTTTGGGTTCAACTTGTACTTCTTGAATATGTCATCCTATGAATATGTGTGAATGGGATATTATTGTATTAAACATAATATCCACTTATATTTGGTGTATATATATTTTTCAAACATTATTATGTGATTGATTTGTCCTTAAATTAAGGATATCATCTTTATAAGGGAATTCATCTCAATATACTTTTCCACTGAGACTTCATTGTTGTTATGAACCAATTCACTCTTAAATGGTATATATACTGTCCATTGACATGTTATATCATGAATATATTTATTCTCATGATATTATAATGTTCTTATTAAATGTTATGCCTCATTTATTTCTATTAAAGCATCTATCTTTTGGTTAAAAAAACTCTTTAACCAAAATATCATTTTAAATGTTTTGAAGATTTATTCTTCTAAATATTTCTAATTAATGTACATGTTTTCAAAATGGGTTTTAGGATTTATTTATATGGACATTAATGTTTTCAAATGATAATTCATTTAAAATATTCAAAGTGGTATGGGACAAATTGATTCAAAATCTCTTTTTAAATGGTTTTGAAAATGATTTGATAAAACATTGTTTATTTAAATATCTTGATTTGATATATTGGAATGTGGAAATGTTATATTTCCTTTATACATGTGTTATATGTTGTGTTTATGTTATGGTTATTGGGCATTGTTTACGTATATGGGTGGTTCCATGATAAACCTAGGGCGAGTGAGCCGGAAATAGGTCTCCAATGCATTGGGTAACATGACGAAGGTAAACGTGATGTTTCTCCTAAGAGATTTAGGGAATATACCATGATGGGTATTCCATGTGTAACTACCTATGTTGCTGTGATAGATACAATGTAAGTTTGATATTTATTCCATAATTAACCTTTATGATTTATTATTTGTGTGTGTTATTCAAAAATATCATGATTTCATAAGGTATGTTATGATTGAAAAGTATGGTTTCATTGATTTGTATTTATTGATGGGATGATTTTTCCTTATTTATTTTATAACCCATACTGAGCTTTTTATGCTCATCCCATGTTTTTGAAATGTTTTCCACAGGACTTAATGATAAATAGGGTCACGGATTGGATCATGGAAAATTCATGCTATCTAAAACATGGAACTAGACATGTTTCTTTTTTAGAGTTTTTATTTTATGAAAAAATGGATACTGAGTAGAAGTGTCTACTTGTAATATTCATGTTCTAATGTAATAGTTATGGCATAATTCTATAAAACTCCCAACCTCAAAATATCCTTAATGTGAAATATTAATTTAATTCAATATTATGTAATATTTAATTATGTTCCCTTATAGTTGGTATCAGAGGCTGTTTTAGATAAATTTAGAGGTTAGGGAATTAATTAATCAAAAGAGAAATTACCATAATGTTTAGTATTTCAGAAAGAGTCATATTTTTTTAGATAAAGTGAATGATTTTATGATAACATGAATAAGTATATCTTAGTGTTTACCCTCCTCATAAGATATTATATGATGATTTTACTGATATACTCACACTGACCTTTTTGGTTTTAGTAAATGGGTGGATATAACAGGCACCAATGTAATAGTGGATGTGAAGAAAACTATGATGGTGTTCTGAACGAGAAACTGAATGATATGGGAGATACAATGAGAACACTTTTGGTTATTCTCAACCAACTATCTGGAGTCATGATTGACCACTTGAACCTTAGTGATCTTTATAAGGAATCATATATGCGAGAAACAAATCCCTATAGAGGTTCAAGAAATAATCATAAAGGTACGTGTGTAAAAAAACCTATGTGTCAAAGATGTGGAAAGAAACACCTAGGAAATTTTTTGAAAGGGACAGAAAGATTCTATAGATGTGGAAAATAAAGTCATAAAGAAAGAACTTACCATGGAAAAAAGAAGCATCTAGTTGGCTATAGGAAAGGGAAAGAAGTCCTTTCAGAGGGATCAATTGAATGTTTTAAATGTGGTGTGCATGGTCATTATGCCAAAACATTTCCTACGAAGATGTTTTAGGAATGGGATCACTGGTATCATACAAATTTTCGTTTATGAATACCAAATTCCATTCTGATTGACGATGAAAAAACTGACAATGACCAATGAAAGGTATGTATTATTTCTTAACAAATGTTTTCCTATTATTGAATTCTTGGGATATGATTCATGATTTTGTCTGTAGGAAAGAACTATTTTAGATTAAGTAGGTAAATAATGTTTAATGGATCATGAAGAAAACTGAATGAGTAAGAGGTCAACACATAAGGGATTCAATAATTATGGTCGATTTTAGGATGGTGAAATGCTTAAATGTATTAAGGATATTTTGATGATGGGATTACATTAGAAGACTATTTATAGTATGTGTAACCCTGAAGTTTTATATATGAAAATTTTATTCAAGGAATAATTATCTTCTCTTTTGTGGGTATATTTATAAAGAGCCATTTGGGTTTATATGATCCTGGAATTTGAGGCAATTACTCGTTAATACATTTTGGGATGAAAAACGAAAGTTATTAGATAAACTTTGTGGTTAAAATATGTTATGGTTATTTTTGATGAATTTATCTCTTTTTTGGAATGTTATAAAATTATGTAGTTTTTTAAAAGGGGAAACATGCAAACCATGTGACAACCCGTCTCGTCAGACGAAGCTGTGTGAATTGAAACCACAACCAAAGTGCGACTGGTATTTATCGACTACAACTAGACTACATGAAGTCCCTGGTTAGTATGACTAATTATTTTTATTTAGATGATCTTATGAATCAGGAATAACTTGATTTTTGGGTTATTTATGGAAATTATTACCCTATCATGGAGGATATTTGATTAGGTTAATTACGTTTCAGTATGAAAATTTAAGTGTAACAGATGTTATTTGGAGATAAATGTTAAGATTTACCTTGGAAGACTGTGAGATTAAATCTTTAAAAGATTTGGGTTTCAAGCTTAGTTTGGATTACTTTGAAGAATTTTAAGGTTAACTGTTTATTTAATGGTCTTTCTTGATCCTTGGGTTCTTTTTTTTGAATTTTGGAGATTAAGAGTAGTATTTCTTTTTATAAAGGATTATCCTTTTGATTATTATCTGATCTTGTACTAACATTTTTGGGTTTATTTGATGTCTAAATACAAGGGAAATAGATGGTTCTAATTTTTTGGATTATGTGATTCTCTGGAAGAGGATTCTTGTGCTTTCGATGTGACCAAGTCTTTTTGAATGCTCATCGTTTAGAAAAATGATTAGTTTTGGTAGAAACGTATTAAATGATGAAACTCTACTTGAAGGTAAGTATATTTATTAATGTTTTTATTCTATGTAGATGATCAATTCCTCAAAATTTTGAAAATTAATGTAAAACAAAAACATTGTTGGTTTATGTTTCCTACTGGGTAATCAAAGACCGTTTACACACATCATAAGTTTGTGGTTTTCTTGTGATTAACTTTCTCCTAATCATGTTTCCTATCACTCTCCATCAGAAACTGACCCCTTGTTTTCTCTTCCATATCCATGTTTCTATGGAATCTTATTAGGGTTTAACATGGGTGACCATTGTACTTATATTTCTTTCTTTTAAGGTGATAGTTTTACAGACTCTTTTTTCTGATATGGGACTTTCAATAAAGTTTCCGATCCCAAATTTTAAAATTGCTAGAACACAATTCCCAAAAGGGGGTAAGGATGTAACATCTCCGGTAAATAAAGAATATGACTATTTCATATTTATTATTCTTTGAATTAAATATTAATTTTACTTTAAAAGGGTTTCTATGTTTGATAGCGTACCCGATACACAACAACGAGTTTCTTTGAAATCTTACGTTGCATACTAATAATATAATATTATTATTTTAAATGGTAATCAAATCCTAGACATTTAATTGGCAGGAATGAACAAAAATAAATACAATATTATTATACATGTTTGACAAATGTATTTAAATTTATCCAATAAAAGTTAGAAGCTTAAAATGTGAATGAATCTAATTTTAAGCATAATTTACATTAAAAGGCTGATTTATCTCCTTTTAATGGACAACCATTTTTAAATAAAGTTTTAGTCACATTAATACATTATATATGACCAAATAAAATCCTTATTTAGAATGGGAACATCAAAATTTACTTTGTGTAAGGTTTTTGGAATTTTTCTGATAAAGTTCATTTTTTAATGAATAGTGAAAAATATTGTATTTTAATTCAAAAGTTCCTTTTTATATAATTTATTTATATGGTTAGATTATATTTTTAATTGGTTTTAAAGTGAAATTAAATTATATTTTTACCATTTAATCAAATTTTGGTCATTGGATTTAATTTCTCTTTGAAATTGGACATAAACAAGTATCAATATTTTGATGGTTAATGTTTCTTAAAAACACGCTATTTGTTTTGATAATGGGAATTAATTTTAAAATTAATCAATTCCACTTCTATGTTTTTAATTTTGAGAAATAGACATCATTTTCGAATTCTGAATATCACATATTTCTTATGCTGATTTTTTGGAATTTTTCTGAAAAACTTAAATTTTTTATGAATAGTGAAACCACTTAGTGGTAGTTAAAAACTGACTTTTTCATTTAAAATAAATTTTACCACTTCTTTGAATTGAATTTAAAAAATCCTACATACATGTTTGTTATTTAAAAGTAACATTAGGTTCATTACGATGAAAATAATTTTTGGTGAATAGTATCTTTTGACTTTTATTTGCCGCGGTTAAAGTTAAATAGGGTAATTCAAGTTTAAAAGAATATTATAATAATTCAAAATTACCTTAACACTTTCCCAAACCTTATTGGTTGAGTCATTAACGACCATGGGCATCCTTGGGTCGATTTTGGGACCCCATTGAGCCACATGGGAGTGATAATGACAATTTAGATTAATTAATATAATGTAAAGACAAAATTGACATTAACAAAACTCTTTTAGTAATTAATTTTTATACGGTGTTATATAAGTAATATATTCGACTATAAATATGAATTGGAAGTATAAAAATATTTCCTATATCATGGTATTTTTTTATTATTTTATACATAAAATAAATTAAATTAATTATGACACAATAATGATGTATCATTAATAAATGATTTAAATAAATATGATTATAATGATTAAAATATTATCCAAAACATGTCCAATTATGATTTCATGATTCTATTTCGACCATGAGTCATATTATCTTAATCTTTAATGATTTTTGGTCCTTTTAAAAATTAATATCATTATAGAATAAAATAATATTTTTCAAACTTTCCTAAAGAGCCCATCCTCTCCCTTATAAAAGAAGACCATTTCTATCCAATTCCTCACACCTATCAGGCCATTTAGAACGTCCAAACTCTGCCCAATTAATCTCTATACATCCCTCTACTACTCCTAGAATCATAACATTAGGCAGAAGGCACATCAAGAAGTCATTCGTTTTAAACCAAAGGGAGTTACCCAAATTAAATGTAACGGTTTCTCGTAAATTTTTTTCTCTTATTTTATTCTCCAACCCCTAAACTCATTTTATTACATTCTTTTTTAACAATACCAGTATCCTAAATATATTAGGATGTTGTTATGAGAAATATTCAAACTACACTTACACACACCTCCATCTAATTGATGAAAAACATAATGTTTCTATGGATGGTAAACTAACGACTCACGAAATGATTATTGTTCAAATATCTCTAACCACCTCTCATAGTGGACATTGTGATGGAACTATATTTATATATGATATATATTATGTTTATGTTTTATTTGTGCTTCGTTATTTTCCATTTATATCCTGCCTTTATGGTTTCCATAGTGGTTAAATATGATAATCTCATTTGAGGAAGCGCGGACTACCGCCCCCTTAAAGTGATGTGACTCATTAATGCCTTATGTGGGATGAATAAGGATAGAGTTTATGATATTATATATTATATTATACTATAATTATAATATAACTATGTATCATTATGTTTTAATTACATTAAAATAAGAAATAGAAATGAAAGTAGCGTTCATGCGTACGTATGGCTTACCATCTCCATGAACGGAGCATTTCATTTATTACCTCTAAATGATATGTACTATTATAAATAAATGTATATACTGGATATATATAATATATATGATATCTGAATCATGAATATAATTCTGTATATAATGATCCTTTTACCACATGAACAACATGTAATTATAAGAAGTCCATTTTTGACTCAAGTACCAAATATCGACAAAACGAATATTATTAACTTAAATGAATTACATAATCTTTATAACCTAGTAATAAGTAATATAAAAGGAATAATAAACATGAAAAAGGTTCTTATGAAAGTATAAATTAACTTTAGTTTGTTATTCAGAATATTAAATAACTATCGAGTCAAGTCGGACACGAGGTAAGAGATTTTCTAATCTTAGATTCAATTCCGTGAGATTTCCATTGTTCACCACTAATTTATTGTATGTGGTGTATTGTATTCTGAAATTTGATATATATTATAATTATTATCTTTATATTCATGTTATTTTGTGAGAAATTTGGTGGTTATTAACTTTTGTTCATACACCTCAGTTGATTACAACATGGTAAAGGGTTTCGTCTCACTTTTTATTCTCGTGAGATTCATGATATATTTTCCACTATTTCCTTTTGTGTGGTGTATGTACTTCCCATGATTGCACTCTTAATATAATATAATTTCATTTATGAGTATTTACATCTTCATTTTATGATCCTTCTTTCATGTGGCATATGTTTTGTAAATTACCGAATCGTTAAGGGAACCATTCACCCTCCTCTTTATAAAAGACTTCTTTTTTGTTATGTATTTTAATTTACATATTATTATGTTGGGATATGTTCTTATATATTCTTATTGAGTTAAAACTTATATAAAAGTGATGAAATACAGTTTTTATCTCATCAACCCATTTTCTGAATTTTAATGTGATGTTGTTAGACTGTTGAATTTTCATAGGGGAACTTCATAACCCAATTTGAATTCTTTGCGTTCAACTTGTACTTCTTGAATATGTCGTCCTATGAATATGTGTGAATGAACTATGATTGTTTTACACATAATATCCGATTATATTGGGTGGATTTATATTTTTCACACATTATTATGTGATTTATTTAACCTTAATTTAAGGATACCATCTTTATAAGGGACTTCATCTCAATTTACTTTTCCACTGAGACTTCATTGTTGTTATGCACCTATTCACTCTTATATGGTGTATATACTATACTTTGACATATTATATCATGAATCCATTTATTCTCATGATATTATAATGTTCTTATTAAATGTTATTCCTCATTTATTTGTATTCAAGAATCTCTCTTTTTGTTAAAAAAATCAGTAACCAAAATATCATTTTAAATGTTTTAAAGATTTATTCTTCTAAATATTTCTCATTAATTTACATGTTTTAAAAATGGGTTTTAGGATTTATTTATATGGACATTAATGTTTTCAAATGATAATTCATTTAAAATCTTCAAAGTGGTATGGGACACTTTGATTCAAAAATCCCTTTTTACAAGGTTTTGAAAATGATTTGATAAAAAATTATTTATTTCAATATCTTTATTTGATATATTGGAATGTGGAAATGTTATATTTACTTTATACATGTGTTATATGTTATGATTATGTTATGGTTATTTGGAATTGTTTATTTATACAGGTGGTTTCATGATAAACCTAGGGTAGGTGAGCCCGAGATAGCTCTCCAATGCATTGGGTATCGTGACGGAGGTAAACGTGATGTTTCTCCTAAGAGATTTTGGGAATATATCGTTATGGGTATTCCAAGTGTAAATCCCTATGTAGGTGTGATAGCTATAATGTAATTTTGATATGGATGACATAAGTAACCTTTATGATTTATGATTTGTTTGTGTTATTCATAAATCTCATGATTTTATAAGGTATGTTATGATTGAAAAGTATGGTTTCATTGATTTGTATTTATTGATGGGCTAATGTTTTCCTTCTTTATTTTATAACCCTTACTGAGGTTTTTATGCTCATCTCATGTTTTTGTAATGTTTTCCACATGAATTGAAGATGTAAAGGATCAAGGATGGGATCAAGGAACAGTCACGCTATCTAAAACATGGAACTAGACATGTTTATTTTTTACAGTTTTAATTTTATGAAAAAATGGATACTGATTAGCAGTGTCTACTTGTCATATTCAAGTTGTAATGTAATAGTTATGGCCTAATTCTCTAAAATTATAAACCTGAAAAGATCCTCAATGTGAATTATTCATTTAATTCAATATTATGCAACGTTTAAGGACATGTCCTTATAATTAATATTCTCAACTTATCCCGCCCAATATTCATAAATTCTAATTAGCCCGAGTGTATCAACATAAAAAGGCTAGAAATATAAACAATCTTATCCATGTAAACATTATGCTTTTATCTTGAATGTACCACACCTCCGTTTGAGGGGTTTTATTATAAAAACAAGGATTTTTACTATGTGAAATCATTTTATACCAATATACCATTCATTCCACATTTACAGTCAAGCTTATCAATTAAAAAATTAAACAAATAATGGATCTTATTATATATGAGAAATTGGGAATCCTACATCCACAAATTGGCCAAGAAAACACTTTCTAACTTAATCTGCAATTTCCCCCCCACACGCACCTCCACAAAAGCATGCATGCACTGGGAATTCATCGCTGCACCTAACAACCATTAACCGAAACTGATAAATAGATTAGAAGAGACCAACATACACCCATATAATTAACCACAATATAGTTAAACCATAAGAACAGTATTTAAGGGGAGAAACCCCCATGAACAGGTATTGACTATTTATAGTATGTGTAACCCTGAAGTTTTATATATGAAAATTTTATTCAAGGAATAATTATCTTCTCTTTTGTGGGTATATTTATAAAGAGCCATTTGGTTTTATATGATCCTGGAATTTGAGGCAATTACTCGTTAATACATTTTGGGATGCAAAACGAAAGTTAATAGATAAACTTTGTGGTTAAAATATGTTATGGTTATTTTTGATGAATTTATCTCTTTTTTGGAATGTTATAAAATTATGTAGTTTTTTAAAAGGGGAAACATGCAAACCATGTGACAACCCGTCTCGTCAGACGAAGCTGTGGGAATTGAAACCACAACCAAAGTGCGACTGGTATTTATCGACTACAACTGGACTACATGAAGTCCCTGGTTAGTATGACTAATTATTTTTATTTAGATGATCTTATGAATCAGGAATAACTTGATTTTTGGGTTATTTATGGAAATTATTACCCTATCATGGAGGATATTTGATTAGGTTAATTACGTTTCAGTATGAAAATTTAAGTGTAACTGATGTTATTTGGAGATAAATGTTAAGATTTACCTTGGAAGACTGTGTGATTAAATCTTTAAAAGATTTGGGTTTCAAGCTTAGTTTGGATTACTTTGAAGAATTTTAAGGTTAGCTGTTTATTTAATGGTCTTTCTTGATCCTTGGGTTCTTTTTTTTGAATTTTGGAGATTAAGAGTAGTATTTCTTTTTATAAAGGATTATCCTTTTGATTATTATCTGATCTTGTACTAACATTTTTGGGTTTATTTGATGTCTAAATACAAGGGAAATAGATGGTTCTAATTTTTTGGATTATGTGATTCTCTGGAAGAGGATTCTTGTGCTTTCGATGTGACCAAGTCTTTTTGAATGCTCATCTTTTAGAAAAATGATTAGTTTTGGTAGAAACGTATTAAATGATGAAACTCTACTTGAAGGTAAGTATATTTATTAATGTTTTTATTCTATGTAGATGATCAATTCCTCAAAATTTTGAAAATTAATGTAAAACAAAAACATTGTTGGTTTATGTTTCCTACTGGGTAATCAAAGACCATTTACACACATCATAAGTTTGTGGTTTTCTTGTGATTAACTTTCTCCTAATCATGTTTCCTATCACTCTCCATCAGAAACTGACCCCTTGTTTTCTCTTCCATATCCATGTTTCTATGGAATCTTATTAGGGTTTAACTTGGGTGACCATTGTACTTATCTTTCTTTCTTTTAAGGTGATATTTTTACAGACTCTTTTTTCTGATATGGGACTTTCAATAAAGTTTCCGATCCCAAATTTTAAAATTGCTAGAACACAATTCCCAAAAGGGGGTAAGGATGTAACATCTCCGGTAAATAAAGAATATGACTATTTCATATTTATTATTCTTTGAATTAAATATTAATTTTACTTTAAAAGGGTTTCTATGTTTGATAGCATACCCGATACACAACAATGAGTTTCTTTGAAATCTTACGTTGCATACTAATAATATAATATTATTATTTTAAATGGTAATCAACTCCTAGACATTTTATTGGCAGGAATGAACAAAAATAAATACAATATTATTATACATGTTTGACAAATGTATTTAAATTTATCCAATAAAAGTTAGAAGCTTAAAATGTGAATGAATCTAATTTTAAGCATAATTTACATTAAAAGGCTGATTTATCTCCTTTTAATGGACAACCATTTTTAAATCAAGTTTTAGTCACATTAATACATTATATATGACCAAATAAAATCCTTATTTAGAATGGGAACATCAAAATTTACTTTGTGTAAGGTTTTTGGAATTTTTCTGATAAAGTTCATTTTTTAATGAATAGTGAAGAATATTGTATTTTAATTCAAAAGTTCCTTTTTATATAATTTATTTATATGGTTAGATTATATTTTTAATTGGTTTTAAAGTGAAATTAAATTATATTTTTACCATTTAATCAAATTTTGGTCATTGGATTTAATTTCACTTTGAAATTGGACATAAACAAGTATCAATATTTTGATGGTTAATGTTTCTTAAAAACACGCTATTTGTTTTGATAATGGGAATTAATTTTAAAATTAATCAATTCCACTTCTATGTTTTTAATTTTGAGAAATAGATATCATTTTCGAATTCTGAATATCACATATTTCTTATGCTGATTTTATGGAATTTTTCTGAAAAACTTAAATTTTTTATGAATAGTGAAACCACTTAGTGGTAGTTAAAAACTGACTTTTTCATTTAAAATAAATTTTACCACTTCTTTGAATTGAATTTAAAAAATCCTACATACATATTTGTTATTTAAAAGTAACATTAGGTTCATTACGATGAAAATAATTTTTGGTGAATAGTATCATTTGACTTTTATTTGCCGCGGTTAAAGTTAAATAGGGTAATTCAAGTTTAAAAGAATATTATAATAATTCAAAATTACCTTAACACTTTCCCAAACCTTATTGGTTGAGTCATTAACGACCATGGGCATCCTTGGGTCGATTTTGGGACCACATTGAGCCACATGGGAGTGATAATGACAATTTAGATTAATTAATATAATGTAAAGACAAAATTGACATTAACAAAACTCTTTTAGTAATTAATTTTTATATGGTGTTATATAAGTCATATATTCGACTATAAATATGAATTGGAAGTATAAAAATATTTCCTATATCATGGTATTTTTTTATTATTTTATACATAAAATAAATTAAATTAATTATGACACAATAATGATGTATCATTAATAAATGATTTAAATAAATATGATTATAATGATTAAAATATTATCCAAAACATGTCCAATTATGATTTCATGATTCTATTTCGACCATGAGTCATATTATCTTAATCTTTAATGATTTTTGGTCCTTTTAAAAATTAATATCATTATAGAATAAAATAATATTTTTCAAACTTTCCTAAAGAGCCCATCCTCTCCCTTATAAAAGAAGACCATTTCTATCCAATTCCTCACACCTATCAGGCCATTTAGAACGTCCAAACTCTGCCCAATTAATCTCTATACATCCCTCTACTACTCCTAGAATCCTAACATTAGGCAGAAGGCACTTCAAGAAGTCATTCATTTTAAACCAAAGGGAGTTACCCAAATTAAATGTAACGGTTTCTCGTAAATTTTTTTCTCTTATTTTATTCTCCAACCCCTAAACTCATTTTATTACATTCTTTTGTAACAATACCAGTATCCTCAATATATTAGGATGTTGTTATGAGAAATATTCAAACTACACTTACACACACCTCCAGCTAGTTGATGAAGAACATAATGTTTCTATGGATGGTAAACTAACAACTCACGAAATGATGATTGTTCAAATATCTCTAACCACCTCTCATAGTGGACATTGTGATGGAACTGTATTTATATATGATATATATTATGTTTATGTTTTATTTGTTCTTCGGTATTTTCCATTTATATCCTGCCTTTATGGTTTCCATAGTGGTTAAATATGATAATCTCATTTGAGGAAGCGCGGACTACCGCCCCCTTAAAGTGATGTGACTCATTAATGACTTATGTGGGATGAATAAGGATAGAGTTTATGATATTATATATTATATTATACTATAATTATAATATAACTATGTATCATTATGTTTTAATTACATTAAAATAAGAAATAGAAATGAAAGTAGCGTTCATGCGTACGTATGGCTTACCATCTCCATGAACGGAGCATTTCATTTATTACCTCTAAATGTTATGTACTATTATAAATAAATGTATATACTGGATATATATAATATATATGATATCTGAATCATGAATGTAATTCTGTATATAATGAGCCTTTTACCACATGAACAACATGTAATTATAAGAAGTCCATTTTTGACTCAAGTACCAAATATCGACAAAACGAATATTATTAACTTAAATGAATTACATAATCTTTATAACCTAGAAATAAGTAATATAAAAGGAATAATAAACATGAAAAAGGTTCTTATGAAAGTATAAATTAACTTTAGTTTGTTATTCAGAATATTAAATAACTATCGAGTCAAGTCGGACACGAGGTAAGAGATTTTCTAATCTTAGATTCAATTCCGTGAGATTTCTATTGTTCACCACTAATTTATTGTATGTGGTGTATTGTATTCTGAAATTTGATATATATTATAATTATTATCTTTATATTCATGTTATTTTGTGAGAAATTTGGTGGTTATTAACTTTTGTTCATACACCTCAGTTGATTACAACATGGTAAAGGGTTTCGTCTCACTTTTTATTCTCGTGAGATTCATGATATATTTTCCACTATTTCCTTTTGTGTGGTGTATGTACTTCCCATGATTGCACTCTTAATATAATATAATTTCATTTATGAGTATTTACATCTTCATTTTATGATCCTTCTTTCATGTGGCATATGTTTTGTAAATTACCGAATCGTTAAGGGAACCATTCACCCTCCTCTTTATAAAAGACTTCTTTTTTGTTATGTATTTTAATTTACATATTATTATGTTGGGATATGTTCTTCTATATTCTTATTGAGTTAAAACTTATATAAAAGTGATGAAATACAGTTTTTATCTCATCAACCCATTTTCTGAATTTTAATGTGATGTTGTTAGACTGTTGAATTTTCATAGGGGAACTTCATAACCCAATTTGAATTCTTTGCGTTCAACTTGTACTTCTTGAATATGTCGTCCTATGAATATGTGTGAATGAACTATGATTGTTTTACACATAATATCCGATTATATTGGGTGGATTTATATTTTTCACACATTATTATGTGATTTATTTAACCTTAATTTAAGGATACCATCTTTATAAGGGATTTCATCTCAATTTACTTTTCCACTGAGACTTCATTGTTGTTATGCACCTATTCACTCTTATATGGTGTATATACTATACTTTGACATATTATATCATGAATCCATTTATTCTCATGATATTATAATGTTCTTATTAAATGTTATTCCTCATTTATTTGTATTCAAGAATCTCTCTTTTTGTTAAAAAAATCAGTAACCAAAATATCATTTTAAATGTTTTAAAGATTTATTCTTCTAAATATTTCTCATTAATTTCCATGTTTTAAAAATGGGTTTTAGGATTTATTTATATGTACATTAATGTTTTCAAATGATAATTCATTTAAAATCTTCAAAGTGGTATGGGACACTTTGATTCAAAAATCCCTTTTTACAAGGTTTTGAAAATTATTTGATAAAAAATTATTTATTTCAATATCTTGATTTGATATATTGGAATGTGGAAATGTTATCTTTACTTTATACATGTGTTATATGTTATGATTATTCTATGGTTATTTGGAATTGTTTATTTATACAGGTGGTTTCATGATAAACCTAGGGTAGGTGAGCCCGAGATAGCTCTCCAATGCATTGGGTATCGTGACGGAGGTAAACGTGATGTTTCTCCTAAGAGATTTTGGGAATATATCGTTATGGGTATTCCAAGTGTAAATCCCTATGTAGGTGTGATAGCTATAATGTAATTTTGATATGGATGACATAAGTAACCTTTATGATTTATGATTTGTTTGTGTTATTCATAAATCTCATGATTTTATAAGGTATGTTATGATTGAAAAGTATGGTTTCGTTGATTTGTATTTATTGATGGGCTAATGTTTTCCTTCTTTATTTTATAACCCTTACTGAGGTTTTTATGCTCATCTCATGTTTTTGTAATGTTTTCCACATGAATTGAAGATGTAAAGGATCAAGGATGGGATCAAGGAACAGTCACGCTATCTAAAACATGGAACTAGACATGTTTATTTTTTACAGTTTTAATTTTATGAAAAAATGGATACTGATTAGTAGTGTCTACTTGTCATATTCAAGTTGTAATGTAATAGTTATGGCCTAATTCTCTAAAATTATAAACCTGAAAAGATCCTCAATGTGAATTATTCATTTAATTCAATATTATGCAACGTTTAAGGACATGTCCTTATAATTAATTTTCTCAACTTATCCCGCCCAATATTAATAAATTCTAATTAGCCCGAGTGTGTCAACATAAAAAGGCTAGAAATATAAACAATCTTATCCATGTAAACATTATGCTTTTATCTTGAATGTACCACACCTCCGTTTGAGGGGTTTTATTATAAAAACAAGGATTTTTACTATGTGAAATCATTTTATACCAATATACCATTCATTCCACATTTATAGTCAAGCTTATCAATAAAAAAATTAAACAAATAATGGATCTTATTATATATGAGAAATTGAGAATCCTACATCCACAAATTGGCCAAGAAAACACTTTCTAACTTAATCTGCAATTTCCCCCCCACACACACCTCCACAAAAGCATGCATGCACTGGGAATTCATCGCTGCACCTAACAACCATTAACCGAAACTGATAAATAGATTAGAAGAGACCAACATACACCCATATAATTAACCACAATATAGTTAAACCATAAGAACAGTATTTAAGGGGAGAAACCCCCATGAACAGGTATTGAGACTTACCTAGATTTAATGAAGGTGAATCAAATCAAGACGAACCCCATCCCTTCATTGGTAGTTCTCAATATATGGACAAATGGATCCCAAGGCATCTTTCACACCACCTAGAATCTGAAGAGTAGAAGAAACGCTATCAACCCATATGTTACGGTTTCTGTCAAACCAATAATGGGAGAAGGTGAGTTGAAATGGCCAACATGAAAAAAATACTCACATATATGGACTCGCCTCGCTGACACTGACGTGATTGGTGAAGTCATTGAAAGGTGATGGTCGAGCGAAGAGGAGATGAAAGAGGGTGTGGAGCGCCTCATATAGGGAGAGCCGAGGCGAGGGGGTTACGCCTCACGTGTTGTTCCCCAATCCCTCCTTTTCTCTCTCTTAAACGAATTAAAACCATTATTTTAATTATAATAATTAATATAATAATAATATTAGTAAACATTGTGATATTATTATTATTATCCAATAATTAACTCTCATATTAGATAAACCCCAACACCCCATTTACACCTCATATAAAAAAATTAATTATATTCTCCTCCAAATATTTATTTAAATAAAAACTCCTTCTAAACTCATCTAATTAAAATCCATTCAACTAATTTAATTAATATAACTCCAACTCATCGTTATTTAATTAAATTATCTCAACTGAATTTAATTAAATAAACCCCCATTTCACATCAATTTATTAAATTATCTCAAAACATCAGGTTAATTAAAATAATACCATTGTTTCACCTCAAATCATTAAATTCAACTTAACCAGGAATTTAATAAAAAACCCCATTTCAAAACATTTTATTAAATTAAATTTAACCTAATTTAATTAAATAAAACTCTAATTTAATAATCCATATTTTGCAATAACCAATTAAATTCTTATAAACCTAGAATTTAATTAAATAAAACCTCAATTTTTCATTAATTAATTAAATTACACTTTACCATGAATTTAATTAATATAAACCCCAACTATTCATTTACACATCATTTAAAATTTAACATGCAATATTTCCCTTCTTTGGCAACCCCTGACTATTGATTTATAAGTCATTTCATTAAATTCCTCTCATATCAATTTAATTAAATAATGAATATAGATCTACATCATTTTTAAAGGATAACCATAATTCTTTTCATCGTAATTTTATTAAATAACATCTCTATTTCAACATCATTCAACTAAAAATTCTCAACATAATTTAATTAAATTAATTCCCCCTACAACATCATTTAATTAAATTCTCTCCAACACAATTTAGTTAAATGAATTATATATTCTCCAGATCAACCTCATTTAACTAAATTCTATCTCATTTATTTTAATAAAATAAACCCATCATTTCAAGTTATTTAATTAAATTCTCTTCAACAGAATTTAATTATATAATTTCTCCAATTTCATCAATATTTAATTAAATTCTCTCACAATTAATTAAATAAAATAAAACCCTCATTTTTATTTATTTAATTAAATTCTTTTCAACTGAATTAATGTAAATAAATTCTCCAATTAATAATTATTTAATAAAATTCTATCAACCTCAATTTAATTAAATAAATCCCCCATTTCACATCAATTATTTAAATTCCACTTAACATTGAAATTAATTAAATAAACCCCTAAATTCACATCATTTAATTAAAATATTTTTAATCATGAATTTAATTAAATTAATTAACCCAAAACATTAAATTAGGTGAGACAAACTATTTGACTTGCATGGTCAGACAGATCATGTGCAGACCATACGTCCACTAATGGACACCTATTTAAACATGCACGGATGGCCTGCAAGGTCTGACAAATAGTTTGTAGCCTATATGTGTACCTCTATTGGGCCCGATTCTCCCAAAGAACATCCATCCATTCAAGAAACACCTCGATCCTTTACGCTAGCCCGATATAAACACGTTAAAAATATAAAAACTCGCTAAACATCATCTCGATGCATGGTTTTAAAACTAACCTACAATTAGAATGAAATTTTTTAAATACTTTTGTAGTTTATCTAGGAATGTAAAAAATATGGGACTCTATAATTTACCCACATTAAAAACATCTCATCCCTGAGAATCCATTGGGATCTACATCAATATAAACCAACCCACCAAGGTCCCGAAGTCTCATTTAAACGATCACATTATGTTAATAAACACCCAATTAAACCATAATCATTTTATAATACCAATATATAACTATTTCATTGAGATACATCACCAACCCATGAAACCCCAACCCATCATAAATGAAACCAATCAATTCCCACCCAAGAATCCATTTACATATGAAAACATTTTATCATGTTATCATAAGCAGTAACAAAACCACATGATATAACATTGAATCATGTCACAACAACGCAACTAGATAATAATAGTGGAAACATGGAATATAATAATCAAAACATGTTATATTAGAAGGATTGCAAAACATGGTCAAAATATGGCATTTCACACAAGGCATAGAATCAAAATTTGTAGGAATCCTACTAATGAACTACATGGAATGTAATGTAGAATGAAATTTGAATTTGAAAGTGCATAAGATGATGCACATAATTATATTTCGATGACATATCAGGTGAAGGCAAATTTTCTATATTCTCAAAACAAATATGCACCATAAAATACACTGGTCACTTGAGGTGAAATCCTATCAACTATATTCTCAAGTAGTATAAACATCAATTTCCATCCCAACCCACTTGGACATTAACCATACATGGGGTGATTAGTCCCAAGAATGGATATTAACATAGCACCAACAATTTTCTAGTCTCCTATCAATCAATTCAAAATAGAAATAAAAAGGAAAAATGCATGAAAATCAACCCCTATGATTCAAATTTATAACATCCTGACCCAGCTTACCCTCAAACTGATAGTCAGACAGGTCTTCAAAAAACATCAAGCATGTCTCCCCATATGACAGAGGCTACCAACTAGTAGCTAGGGTCTATAGATAGTCAGTGGGGATACTATACCATCATATTCAGAGTGCACAACAGAAATAGATAATAAAATCTGATAATAGATGAAGAAGATGCAAAAAATGATCATCAAAATAATGAAAATGGCCAATGCTAGTTTATTCAATCCATACATGTCATGGTGATACATATCAGAAAGAAGTAAACAAAACAACATGAGTGATATTCCAATACATAAATAATTAAAAGGCTCAATGCCCCATGGTCGATCTCCATGGGCATATCGAGCTCCCACTTAGTCCTTTTCTCTTAAATTCAATGTATAAGTAACCACCATGAGTAATGGTCATCAGTACTGTAAACAAGAAAGTTTACATGGGTACCACAGTGCAATGGAGGCTCGAATAGGGTGTCATAGATACATTTCTGTAGGCCGAGACCACAGATTGCCTAGCTCAATCTACACAATACAATATAAAAAACACTTTACAGATATAATATGGAAAAAACATAACTGAATAAATAATAAACAACCCATCTAGGTTCCAAATGGACACACGATGATGATTAATGCTTCGTCCCATAGGTAGGATAAGATTTTTCACAAGTATCATACAATAATATTTATCATGTATACATACCTTCCAATACTTTACCAATTATTCACTATTTAATCATTTATTATCTCCACAGTTCCCATGGTTACTCGTACCTCAAAACTAACTTTGGCTCATGTCAGAATTCTAATCAATCTAAACCTTTATTTGATTAATCTCCTTAAACTCGACCTTGACACACATCTATCATTTATTTCATAATTCATTGTTACCATTCATTTGGTGTTGAAAACCATCTCAAACAACCCAATTCTCTTTCAGTATAGATCTCCATGTCTATCACCCCAAATCCCACTCATTTATTTATCATTGGTGTAGAACTCCATGTCTAACACCCCAAAATTCTATCAATGAATAATTTCACGTCTAACACAAAAAATCACATTTATAATTATTTATCATTCATGTAGAATTCCATGTCGAACACCCCAAAAATACAACAACATAGATAGATCTATTAGTATTGTAGATCCAAATGTCTAACAACCAAAATCCCATTGTTGAATAACTCCATGTCTAACACCCAAAATTCCTTTAATTTATTTATTTCAATTGTGTAGAACTCCATGTCTAACACCCCAAATACCATCCATTAATTAATTAAAATTTTTATTAATCAAGTTTGTTAATTAGTTCCACAGATAATTAAAAGCATCAATTTTACACTAATAAGTTCTATAATAAATTAACCATTAAACCTTAAAAAAGGAAATAATTATTTATTCTTAACCCCAATCACGTCAACTAGATAATTAAATCAACTAATTATCCCAATTCATGGACTGAAAACCTGATAACTAATTCCCCAAATTAATTATCCTCATTCCTTTACTAATCTAATTGATTAGTTAAATATAATAAATCTATTAGTTAACCGTAAAATTAACTAAGTACATAAATCTATTATTTAATCCAAAAATTAAATAATCTACTGTACAAATCACATTCCATGAATATTTTTTCAAGAACTATTATCCAATATAAATATTAAATTGTCATAATTAGTATCACAATTAATTAACCAAAACAACATTAAGGCAAAAAATTAATTCGAAATTAATTATCTTAATTCAACCCAAACAACATATAACAACTAATCTCCCAATTAATTATCTCAACTTAGAAAATTAATATATTATAATTAATCCCCAATTAACTACCTATTTTAAAATCTCAATTAATAAAATTAATTTATGATTAATTATCTCAATTATGCAATTCAATATCATAAAATTAATCCCCGATAATTATCTATATTCTATTCTCAAAGAACCTAATTAATTCAAAAATTATTTATCTTAACTTTTCTTGCACAAAATTCATAATTAATCCCTTAATTAATTATTTATATTTCAATCTCAAGGCATGTAATTAATCCATCATTTATTATATTATCTTGTCCAATTATATTATATTAATTAATCCCCTGATTAATTTTCTCAACTTTTCTCACCAAATAAACATAAATTACACATAACCCAAGTGAATCAACATAAAAAGGGAAGAAATTGAAAATCATATAACAACAAGATAAAAGAACACATCTATCAAAACATTATGTTTTTAGATTGAATGAAGTGTGCCTCCATTGGAGGGGTTTTATTATAAAAATGTTATTCTGTAATATGTCAAATAATTTTTTACCAATAAACCATTATTTCAGAATTTACAATCAAACATACAAATAACAATAATTAAACAAATAATACATTTTACCATGAAATTTTGAGGATCCTACCTCATTTAATTGGATGAGGAAAAACTTTCTAACATACTCCTAAATCGTCAAACACACATGCACCTCCACAAAAACATGCGCACACACATAATTAATCTCGGCACATAAAAAAATTAACCGGTATTCATAAATAATGCAGAGGAAACCAAAACACACCTAAATAATTAACTTCAACACATTTTGACAGTAAAAACCTTATATATGGGGTGAAACCCCCATGAATGGGTATTAATAATTACTCGTAATTAATGGTGTTGAACCGAATTGAGATAAACCTCCATGTCTTTAGAAGCGGTTGTCAAAATACTGACCAACATGTCCCAAGATATCTTCTACACAACCTTGAATCAAACGAGATGAAGAAACTTATTTAAACCCTTGGTTAAGGTTTTGGTTGGATAGATATTGGGAAAAGGTGAGCCTAAATAACCAATGTGATAAATTAAAGTCACGCTTTCGGAGTCACCTCTCCGAGACGGACTTGATTGATGAATAAATAAAATTTTGGTGGCCACATAAAGAGTATATAGAGGAGGGGGAGGTGTGAATCACATAGGTAGTGTCGAGGGGAGGGGATCGCACCTCAACGGTCTGCACCTCTTCGTCCTTTTCTCTCTCTCAAAATAGTTAAAACCATTATTTTTATTATAAGAATAAGAATAATATTAATATTAATAAACCCCATGATATTATTACCATTATCCATTAATTAACTCTCCTCTTCGAGGAACCTCAACACCTCGCTTATACGTCATTTATCACAATTCAATTAAATTCACTCCAATGAATTTAATTAAATAAAAACACCTTCATACCTAATGTAATTAAATTCCCTTCAATGAATTTAATTCCTACAATTAAAACTCATCATTATTTAATCAAATTTTATCAACTAACTTTAAGTAAATAAAACCATTGTTTCTCATCAAGTCATTAAATTTAACATAACATTGAATTTAATTTAAAAAAACCTCATTTCAAATCGTCTAATTAAATTCCTTTTAACTCAGTTTAATTTAATAAAACTCTACATCTCACCTCATTTAATTAAATTCATAAACATCAATTTATTTAAATAAAATAACCTTCAAATAACCATCAAGATTATTGTTATTTATCAAAATACATCTTTGATAAATATCAAAACACCCAATTTAAACAGCATTTAACAAAATTATCCTCAAAAATTTTAATTAAATAAATTCTCCAACACATCATCATTTAATTAAAATCTTTATACCAAAATTTTATTAAATAATAATCCCCATTTCATAACGACTAATTAAATTCTTCTAAAGCTTGAATTTAATTAAAAACACCCATTTCACATTAATTAATTATTCTCATATTTACCATGAATTTAATTAAAATAAACACCAAATCCTCATTTATACATTATTTTAATTTGACCATTTAATCTTCCCCTTTTTGATAACCCTCATATCCTCATTTTCAAGTCCTTTAATTAAGTTACTCTCATCTCAATTTAACTAAATAAAGACTCCAGCTCATCATCATTTAAAAAATAATAATATTAATTCTTTTCATCTAAATAAATTTAAATAACTTCTCTATATAAACTTCATTTAATTAAAAAGAGTCTACATAATTTAACTAAATTATTTCACCCATTCAACACCATTTAATTAAATTCTATTCTACATAATTTAATTAAATGAATTATCCTATCTCCATCTCGACCTTATTATGTTGAATTCCATCAGAATTTATTTAATTAAATGAAACCTCCTTTTGAAATTATTTAATTTGATTATTTTTATGTAAATTAAATTAAATAAATTTTTCAATTCATCATTATTTAATTAAATTCTCTCAACATTAATATAATTAAATTAAACCCCACCATTACTTTATTTAATTGAATTATTCTCAATTGAATTTACCGAAATAGATTATAAAATTCATAATGATTTGATTAAATTCTATCAACCTCAATTTAATTAAATAAATCTACCATTTCACATCAATTAATTAAATTTCTCTTAAGATTGAATTTTATTAAATAAAACCTTCAATTCACATAATTTAATTAAATTCCATTTAATGATAAATTTAATTAAATAAATTAACCAGAAACATAAAACTAGGTGTGATGAACTATTTGACTCGAATGGTCTGATAGATCATGTGCAGAATGTCTGTCCTCTATGGAGCACCCATTTTAATGTGCATGGCTGACCTGCACGGTTTGACATACCATGTGCAGCCTGTGTGTACACCTCTGTTGGGCCAGATGCCTCCAAAACACATCCAGCCACCCAACCACTCGGTAAAGTCCTTGAACCTTATACCAGGCCTGATATAAACACATTTAAAATATTCCTAATTTAAAAACACCATCCTTATTCTTCGTTTTAAAAAAGACTCATCGTTACAATGAAAATGATAAAAAACTTTTCTATTTTAACTTGGTTAAAAAATTATCGGACAATACACAAGTCTGATCTTGTATTAAATACATAAGTGGTATTTTGAATATTATTAGTTTAATATGGTTATAATAGGTTTCCTTTAGGTTTACAAAAGGAATACTTTTAAACGTCCAATTCATCCCCCTCTTGTATTTATCCATATTTGTATAAATTACGATCTAGAACATGGTATTAGATCCACATATGTGTTTTTGGGATAAATACAGTTTTTATTAGAGTAGGTTTCCCCTAATAATAAATTTTATATTTTTATTCTAAATTATTTAATGTTTTTTTATATTTTATACAGAAAAATTGTTTTTAAATAATTTATACACAAACCTGTATTGTGGAATATATTTTTTCTATTTGTTTAAAAGATGGAAGAACTCAATGTTAATTCAATATATAACTACTATATAAACAATCCACCGCATTTTTTATTTAGTATATCATTAGTAGTGGATAGATATAATGAATACATTCATTATAAATACTGGATTTGAAAATTTCATTGGGTTAAATTGAGTTACAAGATTACAAAAAAAAAAGGAATCGACTGCTGTTAAAAATATGAAAAAACAAGTGTATCAACTAAATTACAGATTTAGAAACACATTATTATGTTATATGATAATGATAATTTATAGTCTGATTTATTCTTGAGAATTTGTTAATAGTATTTAGAATAAGTTAGAGATTACTTATTTAATAATTTGAATATTTTTTCAAAATATAAGATAATTGATTAGAGATGACTATCAATAATTTTAATTTCTTTATGGTAAACATTTTGAAATGGTACAATAGAGGATTTTGACCACAGTTTATACTCTACAATCTGTGGTCAAAAAAGGATTACAATATTAAATTCCTTTTTAACAAATAATTCATATCATTACCACTGAGTGAGAGTCAAATAAAACTGATGTTGATAAATCCAGGATGATTTCAATTCTCACTCTTGATGATTTATGTTGAACTCATTTTCATTATGAGGGTAGATTTATAATAGATATGGAAAAATAAAATTAAAATAATTGTATAGGTTCTTATAATTCTACTTAAAATCCAATAAAATCTCAATGTAATGATAAAGTTGTTAATTCAAAAAATAAAGAGAAATATATTGTTCAAACAGAATCTAGTGATTCAGAACATTCTAAGAATAATTCTTTTATTCATGATGAAAGAATGAATATGATTATTATAAAAAAGTATTTATAGTATTATTACAATAAAAGTAACAAGAACATGAATTAAATAAAATATTCCATAGATACTTTTTATGATTGAAAAATAGTTGTACATATTCAACATGACTGTCCCAAATTGAAAAGAAAAGATAATGATTTAATTTATAATAAAAATAATACAAATCATTATATGTAAATAAATTAAGAATGTTCATGTAGTTGATAACACATAGAGAGCATGTGGGGGTGATTCTTCATAAAATTCCATAGATATTGAAATTCTAGATCATAGGAATATTGGTATTCTTCCTAAAGTATATATTACAAATCAATGTTGTATGGACAAGGTACACACTTCTAATTCCTTGAACAATATTTCATTAAATTAAAAATATTCTGAGGAAAAAACATATATATCTTTGGAGGAAGAATCCCCCTCAACTAATAAAGATAGTATAATACCATTTTATTTCTCTTTTCAAAACATTAAGAATATTAAAATTATAAAATGTATAAAAAACCTAATAAGAACAATGTAATAAAAGAATATACTAATGGAGTAGTTTATATTTCAACAAATTAAATATCAAATATAATAAATGATCTAGAGAAATCTAAATCAGAATAAGATAATATTTCAAACGAATTATACAATGTACATTCTAAAAAGGATAGTTTGAAAACATGTTTTGAAAAACAAAACTCCAGAACTAATATAGATTTGGATAAAAATTTAGTTATAAAACTAAAATATGAAATTTCATCATTGAGGAAACTATTATATATCATTAATAATTATAAGGAAAATTTTAATTAAATTTTTAAAAATATACTTTTCCATTGTACTATTTTAGGAATAATATATACTCATAGGAAACCTATTTTTAGTAAAAAAATATTTATTCCCATAAATGACCCCTTTCGTACTAAATTTCAAGGTGGATTTAATTTAGAAGATAATGGTTCTCAAAATATAATTAAATCCTTTGGTTTCCAAAATGATCATTTTTTTAAACAAAATGTGGATTCCTAAAAAAGATTCTAACATTTTCAGTCCCAAGAAGTTTTTGGTTCAGAAAGTCTAATTGTTTGGATTTTTTGGAAAAAAAAATAATGTACCAAAAAACAAGAATACATGTTACATGGTTAGTGGGTGATAAAAAAAGATGACTAAACAAAAATATATCATTGAAATCGTTATCAAAATTAATGGTAGAAATTCTACTTTTGGAGGTAATGATCAAGGAGTGATTATCATTATAGTTCATATGGTTCGTCTTGGTATATATTTAATTTCAACTATTCTTTCATATAAAGGTACTAACTATAACGATATAATACCAACACAATTATGTGATGATGTCTACATTGTGAATTTTAGGAATGATAAATGTGCATTAAAAAATTCCTATGATAAATTCATTCATTATTCTCATCGACATGAGAATGATTCCTATATTATCATATAACACCTTAGGATCCAATACATACATATCCTCAGTAAAATAGAAGATCAATATTTGTTATAGAATATAATTTTATGACATCAAATCTATATCAACTTATATAAAAAATTTTATTAAACAATTAATAAGGATCTACCTAAACGTAGATTTTATTCTTCAAAAGTATGTTTCCATTATCAATATGGTAAGAAACCTAAGTCACGGATTAAATCTATTAGTGAAGACTCAACTAATGTTGCATTATAGTTAGTGCATATGGATTTATTCAATCCTAAAAAAGGACTATTTAATGAAATTACTATATATTTGATGCAGTAGATAATAAATTGTTATATATATATGTGTGTAAATTTTCTATCAAATAAATTAGAAGAATTTTTTAATTTTAAAAATAAAAAAATGAAAAAAAAATCCTTCCCTGGATAACTAAATTTTGTGATAATGGAGAATAATTTTTAATTTTTAATTTTGAAATTTTTACTGAATTAAAGATACTATACATAATGTTTCTGCTCCTAGAACTCTCAGGAAAATGGTAGTGTTAAAATAATGAATCATATTATTTATAAAATAATAAGAACATTGTTGAATGAATAATCAATTGATAAAAACAATTTGGATGAATCATCTAGTAAATATTTTAATACAATAAATAAACATTTAATTTGAAATTTATTAATAAAACTCTTTATGAGTTATCGATATGCTAAAAACCAAAAGTTTCTAACTTCAAAGTGTTTGTAAGAAATGTATTTATAATAAATATGAAAGATATGATACACAATTTCAAACCAAAATCTTATAATGGTTTATTCTAAGGTTATTCCCCTACCTCTAAGTGATATTGATTTTTTATTAAAAATTCTTATGTCGTTGAGGAAACAATATATGTTAAATTTGATGAAATATATCCCTTTGTTTTTTGAATAACCCAACAAATATCCTCATATGTATTTTCTAATAATTATTTTCAACCTTATTTGGAAGATTCTACTAATAAGGAAAATACACAAGATTTTTTATGATCTATATAGAAATGAATAAATTCTCCCTCATGTTGATGAATATGTTTTAAAGAATCAAAGTTAGTTGTTTCTTAGGAATCATGCTATAGAAAATATAATTAGTGATATTAATCAATCAGTTATGACTAAATGTTATTTAAGTTGTGAAGTAGAACATCTATCTTTCAATTTCCAGTATTAACCTAAAAAACCACATGAGGCTATAGGTGATAAAGATTGGATAAAATAAATGAAAGATGAGAAAAATGAAATCAAAAGAAATAAATTCCTAACCTTGGTTGAAAGATGGAACAAAACAATAATAATTAGAGTAAATGGGTTTTTAGAAACAAATGTAATGAGAATTGAATTCTCTTTATAAATAAAGAAATAATTGTTTCTAAATGGTATAATCAACAAGAGGGAATATGTTATGAGGAATCATATGAACCCATATCTAGACATTATTCTATTTGTATTCTATTTTCCTCTTCATCATTCATTAATTTGAGAAAAAATCCAATTGATGTTAGGTGTGCTTTCCAAAATAGATATGAATTGGAGAACATTTGTGCTGATCAACCCTTGGTTTTGGAAATAGAAAATATCCTTTTACTTTTAAAAACATACCATATCGTTAAATGGCCTTAAATAATCCCCTAGAGCTTCATATGATATACTAACATGATTTTTGATAAAAAAATATTTAAATGGTTCTATTGATCCAAATATTTTTATAAAGAAAGTAAAAAAAAATAGTATGATTGATCATGTTTATGTTGATGAAATTATATTTAGAGTAAATTAGCAATGTCAAATAGATTTTTTTGAAAAAACTATAAAAATTATTTTTTAATGAGTATGATGGGTGAATTAACATTTTTTATTAGATTTCAAATTTCTTAGAAACTAGATGGTACACATATATATAAATATGTGTATATAAAATATGTTCTTAAAAAATATTTATATGACGATACCAAAAGTATTAGTTCTCTAATTAGTACCTCAAGTACACATGATATTGAGGATGTTGTGAAATTAGTTAATCAAACAACATTATAGGTATGATAGGAGGTATACTGTACTTAACAGGTAGTCATCCTGACATAATTTTTTATATTTGATTATGTGAATGATATCAAGCCAATCCAGTAGAACCACATTAAAAATAAGTTTAATGAATTTATAATTATCTAAAGGGAAATTTGTGTTTATGACATATATATATATATATCTAGAAATGATTTTGAATTAAAAAGTTTTTTGGATGCTAAATTTGGTGGTTGTATAATGGATAGGAGACGTACATCCATAACTTTACATTTCTTAAGAGATTCATTTGTTTCATATTCTTGTAAAAAATAACACTCAGTAGGACTTATCACTGTTGAATCTGAATATGTGGTAACTGGATGTTGTTATTCTCATGTACTATGGATGAAACACAAACTCACAATTTATGGAATTAGTTTTACTAAAACTCAACTACTATGTGATAACACTAGTGAGATTTCTTTAAGTAAAAACCCTGCATATAACTCTAATTAAAAACACATAGATATTAGGCATCACATTATTAGGTATCACGAAAAAAAGGAAATATCTTTTATAGTTAATCAGAATACTTGATCAGAATGGAAGATGGTATGTTGAGAATAACACCAAAATCCACCATTAACAAGATATGAGATAGAGACTATCACTGAGTAGGAATGTCACACACATGGGAGTCCTTAGACTAATTATCTACGCACACAAACTATAATCTACATAAACATGTATAATATTAAATGATAAAAAAGACATACTATAAAATAATTGATAATATCTATTCATCATTAGAGTAGATAAAGTAGTTTAAAATTTTAATAGTGAAAATACACACCCACAAAAACTAAAAAAGAACCCAATCCTACATAAAACAATGGGGATACTACCCAAAATAAACACCTTTATCCATATGAGTTCCACCTAACCCCACTAACATCCACCGAATATTGGTCCACCTCGATCTCTAATGAAAGGCTATTCATCTATATAATACCTGACATGGAAGGGAAATACAAATTCATATGTTAGTATAAACATAACTAGTAGGATATTATGATATCACCCATCAATAAGCATCAATATTTTAGTAATCACATCATCATGATGTTATATTAATCAGAATATCATCCATAAAAATAATAACAATAACACATATATTCTCAAATGTAGACACCAAGTCTAAATGTGAGGGAACATCCTCATTGCTAGAATATGATTCTATAAGAGGATCAAAAGTAATGGTATTATACTAAAACAAAACCCATGAATCATGCTATCACTAATGAAAATATTTTTACAGGAGATATTTATAAGGTGTTTATATAAATAAGCACCAATGAAACAATGTGGTATTATCCATGTTACTCACTAGATTATTCTACACATCACAAAAAACTATAGATATTGATAAATATATAGTAGATCTCATCCAGGGCCAATGGGTTATGAGTGACTATAACTATAAGAACCAACTAGATAGGTTACCGATTCTTATTCATATTGCTCACATGATTCCTTAACGTATTGGGGATGGTAGATGATGAAAATTAATATAATATCCACATCATAATGAAATGATTCCTTGTATAGTTATCTGAGGGGACCTACTCTAATAATTTTAACAAGATACCACAATGATTCCTCATAGAGGTGAATAGATGAAATATCTCACTAAAATAATATATGGATGTAATACACCCAAGATGATACTAGTTGAGTGATACACCCAAACCATTACCATTGCTAGTCTGAGAAGATCAGGCATTCCAACATTCCATTTAATAATTACACAACATGTCACATGTGGTATACACCATGTGTTTATGAGTCTGAGAGTCACCATACATTTCTACATCACAAAAAATTTCATTATTTAATATACATGGTGTTCCCTATAAAGATACATGAATTATATTGGATGTTGCCTAACTCGTATTTTTTCATATAGTCATGGTCATGTATTTTATTTTGTGTTATATATTCATTCTCGTGTAATCTAGTTGTTTCCATGGACACATCCCATACCCGTGTACACATGAATTGTCATAACACATGCCTACTCACCTTCCAAAATACATGGTGGGTTCACTATGACAAATATCTTATAGGCATAGCTCACGAACCATCCCCCGGGGCCCATATCATGACTACCCCAAGCCCACCTTCTATAGGCTAGGGACCGACGAGTAGAACCAAAGGCATTAATCCCTAAACTGGGAAGGCATTGCCATTAAAACTATAAAAAAACCCATCACATTACACAACTATAAGTACAACACTAAGTAAAACAATATACAAAAGAGAGTGTTGAATGTAAAGGGGGCCGGAAATACAATCCCAAAAGGAAATTACAATACAACTGAAAAGCAAGTACAACTTAAGAAATGTAAAGTAGCTACTGGGTCATCCTCCGGGATTCCTACCTTAAGGGTAGGTACAGATGGCCTCCACAGCACTCCACGGTCGTTCGTCCGCTCCGTGTATTGTCACGCCGAGTGGTCCATCTCTGGGTACCGTCCCATCCTGCTACTCTCTGCCTCAGTCAGCACTGTCTGTCTTCTGCAACCAACACAATGATGTGCGGGAATTGCCCATGCAGTGGTGAGTATAACGATACTCAGTAGGGACCCTAAGACCCCCAAGGTCTCAATAAATCCAGCAAGGATAAACCACTAAGTATGAATTCATCAGATAACCATTACTTAGTTATATTCCCATACATATAACTAAGTTATCAAGTAACCTACCTCAATCATTAGAAAAACACAAAGGTCATTGACTCAACTCAAAACCAGGATTTTATTTTAGGGTGGTAACATGTAACACTCCCTTTCAAACTGTAGAAACCTCATATTCTTGGGTACTCTTCCTCTATAGAGTATTGTGGGATTACCGCGTTACACAAAGGCTCTTCCCTATTTCTTGAATTGTTGTGGTACTCCTCCTGTCGAGTAATGTGGGTGTACTGCGTCACACAGAGGTGCTCCCCACTGTGGGTCTACCACATCACACAGAGGTTCTCCCTTATATCCTACTGAGATACTCCTCCTATAGAGTACCGTGGGTCTACCATGTCACAAAGAGGTGCTCCTCACTGTGTTTCTACCACGTCACACAGAGGTGCTCCCCACTAGGATAGACGAAACACTCTGAGTCAAAAGGTCTGTAGTCGTCAGGTATCAGCCATCTACAAGGTCTCCATACTCCACTCACTCATCTCTGGGAGGATCCGCTACATGAACTATTGGTCGATAATAAAATTGTCATAAATTCCCAAGTAGAAGTATCCCAAAGGTCTACCTCATCATAGGGGTCTCAGTGCAACAGATGGTGCATCAATCAGACGCCCGATCTTTGATTTATTGGCATTTCCGTCCCAAGGGCCTGGTAAGATTTTAGGTTCAATCCAACCCGACTATACCCCAACTATGTCCAACCCTCAAGTGGGATATGCCAAAATATATGTCTCGCTCTAAACTTTCCGTCACCGCAGACGGTATGTCAATCAGACACATGTAGTCCATGTTATGGGAGAAAAGGTAAATTTAGGTTAAACGGGTCCGTACTAGCATCCGACCTGGTCCATGGGTCTGACCCGGACAGAGGGAGGCCGACATGAGGGCGGACTAGCTCGAGAGCGGCCCGGCCCGATGGCGTCTCGGCCTGAGGGTGGCCCGGCCTGGCGGCCCGCATGGCCCGACAGGCGGCCCGTGTGGCCCGGCGGGCTAGCGAGCCATGTGGCCCAGCTAGCCCGTGTGGGGTGGTGCCACGCCTTCTGCCTTCCGAATGAAACTGGCACTAAGTGCCGGTTCGGTAGCCCATGGGACCCAGGAGGATCCCGCCTTGTCTGGCTGGGTGAGCGGCCAACCGATTCCACAACACCGGCGGCCAACCCAATGTCGGCTGCCATTGCTCATCCACTTCATCCCTCCATAGTCGTGGCTCACCTCCTCCGGGCGGCGCGACAGCGTCGCGCCCTTCCTCCACGGCCCCCTTCTCCTCTGTACATCGTGACGGCACCGCGCCCTTCCATCATGGCCCGTCCTGGCTGCAACCCCCTTTCATGCACGTGGCACGATGGTGACACACCCTTCCTGTGACCCGATGGCCTTGCACCGCCGGTTTCTTCGTGGTTGGCCCATCGTCGGCCGTCGTTTCTCTGCCGCGGTCCTCTCTTCTGGTGGCATCGTTGCGCCGTCATCATCGTCAACAAGCGAGGTAGAATGAATGGGGAGGGTCAGTCTATGTTTTTGCATCCTGAGCCTTCCACGTTATGGTGGAAACAATATGCCTCAAAGAGTACAACTAACAACGAAGAACAAAGGGTAAGACTCAATCCTAAAACACCCCCTACCTCATATTATTGTTCGTTGACGATGTTGGGGAAAGCTAACATTGATTCATCATTCACCGCATTCGTCATGCACTCTTAATTGCAAGCTCATGCGTCGGAAAGTGTCTGGGGTAGAAGACCGAGGAAGAAGTGTTGCCAGTGTTTTTTGCGTTCTTCGTAGTGTGGATAATTCTCCAAGGGTTCTCCCAAGCCTCCTCTACTCTACCAATTCTCCACCAAATGAATATACCAACCAAAAATAATGGATTAAGCTAACCCAATATAAAATTGTTGGCCAAAAATATTCAAAAGATTTGAAATTTATTAATTAATGTTCCATTAATTAATTTTTGTGGTTTGGCACATTTATGAAGGAAGTTCAATGTTTTCCCCCACTTATAGAGAGTTCAAGGGGTTTAAAGCCTAGGTGGTCCCCACCTCATTATTTTCTATGAGATGGTTAGACCTCAGCTGGGACCCACCACCATAACCTCTCATGGGAGGTTATGGTGTGGTGGTCCCCACCTCTAACCGCCTCTTAGATGTTTTAACCACCAAATAAATAAAAATAAGCTAACAATTTATTTTTATTAAAAACCCAAAAACAATCTTCCATTCTGGACCAACTGTCGTTGAGGTGAAAGTCATCTTAAGAGAATACCGGTGTTGCGAGATGAACGGTTCCCTCAGATTCCAATTCGGAGCAGCGGTTCAAATGTTATAAAATCCTTGTCACACGTTTACTGAACATACCCGAACAAAATTCCCGAAATTGATTTTGTTCACACCGGGCCTCAGGATCAAGAACCGTAATTTTTTGCGGACTCGTAAAAATCCCATGAATTTTAAAAATAAATCCATGGAATTTCTGGGTCTTTACATTCTACCCACCTCAGGGATTTATGTCCCCATAAGCTACAACTTGAACTAAGGGAATAAATGGGGGTACTAAGAACGCATCTGAGCCTCCCGCTCCCATGTGCTCTCCTGGAGGATACCGTGCTGCCAGAAAATTCACACCAGAAGTATAGAACATCCACATAGGACCCGCTCCTGTCGATACTCAATCTCCACTGGAACATCTGTGAAAGTCACCCCGTCATCAATATCCAGCTCTCTATGGTCGATGATGTGGTAAAGGTCATGCATGTTTCTCCTAAAATGAGATACATGGAATACGTTGTGCACCCTGTGCAACTGAGGTGGAAGAGCTAAGCGATAAGCCACCTCGCCTACTCTACTAATGACCTAGAAAGGTCCGATAAATTACAGACATAACTTTCCGCCTCGGCCAAATCTCCCTAGACCTCATCAAGGTGAGACCCATAGGAAGACATGGTTTTCATCCTTAAACTCGAGAGGTATCTGCTTTTTGTCAGCATACGAATTATGTCATCTTTGTATAATTTTCATCTGCTCCTAGATAATCTGCACCTTCTCTATGGTAGCCCATAACATCTCTGGTCCCACTAGTGCTGCCTCCCCTAGGCCTATCTAGAATAGTGGTGATCTGCATGGTCGATCATACAAGGCCTCAAAAGGTTCCATACCGATGGTGGAGTGATAGATGTTGTTGTAGGCATACTCTACCAACGGTAATTGATCCTCACAGCTATGACCAAAGTCGAAGACACGGGCTCAGAGCATGTCCTCGATGGTCTGAATGGTCCACTCAGTCTAACCATCTGTCTGAGGATGGAAGGCGGTGCTCAAGTGAAGCTGTGTCCCGAAATCCTCCGGCAACCCCTTCCATATCCGGAAACTAAACCGTGTGTCATGGTCAGAGACAATAGAAAAAGGCAGTCCATGTAAACACAAAATATCTTGCACATAGTGGCGTTCCAAGATCTCTAATGAGCCCTACTCTCTTATTGGTAGGAAGTGTGCCAACTTCGTGAGTTGGTCAACGATCACCAATATCGAATCATGACTCTTATATGTATGTGGAAGACCCATCATGAAGTCCATGGATATCCCATCCCACTTTCACTCTGGGACCTCTAAGGGATGTACCAAGCCTACTGGTACCTGGTGCTCCACCTTCACTTGCTGACAAGTGAGGCATCGTGAGAAACAATCATCTATTGCCTTCTTCATACTTGGCCACCAGTGCTGTCATCGAAGGTCATCTTACATCTTCGCCACTCCTGGCTGTACCACTAGAGGGGATGTGTGGAACACCTTCAACACTTCCTCCTGATGTAATACGGGTACCATAGTATTCCCTCTGAAGAGAATGACGTGATCCCCACCTTCATAAAATCCATCAGGTGCCTGCCCTATAGATATCTAATCACGTCGTGTCTCGCAGTCAGTGTACCGACATTGTGCCTCCCTGACTCGCTGAGGAAGTGAAGGAGTGACTGTAAGAGACTGAAGGAATGCTGCTCCATCTGAGTCCACATAATAAATCTATAAAATAGCCACCTACTATGTCACCTCTCCAAGTAGTTTTTTACCAGATCTCCTACTGAGCGCATCTGTAACAATGTTCCCCTTCCCAGGAGTATAGACTATCACGAAGTCATAGTCCTAGAGGAACTCAAGAAAACACCATTGTCTCAGGTTATGGTCCTTCTTGGAGAAGATATACCTATGACTCTTATGATCAGAGTTGACTGTGAAACGCTCGACCATCAGATGGTGCCACTACATCTTCAAGGAGAAGACCACTGCTGTTAACTCCAGGTCATGGGTAGCATAGTTATTCTCATGCTATCTTATCTCTTAAGAATCTTCGAAGCATCACAGTATAATATGTACCCTACGCCTTCCCCTGGAAGCCTCAAGATGGGGGAAATAGTCAGCCTCTGCCTCTGCTCCTGAAAGCTCTTCTGGCATCTCTCTGACCACACGAAGGGTTGCCTCTTCTTCATCAAGGCTTATAGTGGTGCTCCAACTCTGGAGAAGTATGGAAGAAATCATTAGTAGTATCTAGGAAAGCCCAAGAAACTCTGTACCTCTATCACAGTCCTGGGTGGATCCCAAGAAAGTACCACCTCAATCATCGCTAGATCCACTACAACTCCAGCCTCCGAGATGACGTGTCCCAAGAAATGAACTTCATCAATCCAAAACTGGAACTTCGAGAGCTTACTATAATGCTGGTTCTCTCCAAGTGTGTCCAATACTACCTACAAATGGTAGGCATGCTCCTGCTCAGTAGTCGAGTAGATCATAATTTTATCGAAGAAGACTACGACAATGCGATTGAGGTATGGATGGAATATCCTATTCATGAGACACATTAAAAATGATGGAGAGTTGGTTATGACAAAGGGAATAACCAATAACTCATAGTGTCCATACCAATATATGAATATCGTCTTCTACACATCCTCATCTTGAACTCTGAGGTGGTGATAGCCTGATCTGTGGTCTATCTTCAAGAACCACCGTGCTCCAATCAACTAGTCAAGGAGGTCTAAATACTTGGGATTTGGTACTTGTTCTTCACAGTCACCTGGTTCAAGTGTCTGTAGCCAGAAAAAAATCCTCAATCTCCCATCCTCCTTCTTGGTGAATAGAATTGGGGCTGCCCAAGGATAAACACTGGACAGGATGAATCCCTTCCCTAACAAGCCCTCTAGTTGTATCCTCAGCTAGTGAAGCTCAGCAGGAGACATCCGATATTCTGGATTGGATATCGATGTTGTCCTAGGGTACAAGTAAATGTAGAAGCCCACCTCTATGCGAGGAGGTAGTCCTAGAACATCGTCAGGGAAAAAATCTGCGTACTAGTCCACCACTACAAGAAAAGTTGGACTCTCCATATCAATTTGTCTGAGGGTAAGGCAATCCAACTGGTGAGTGTTTGGCTGCACCCACCTCCTAGTAAGTCTGTCCTATGCTGAAATAGTTCCCTTCTCACCAATGAAGGTAAACCTGGTCCTATCCGTGTGGACACACCACACTTTTCGCCTAATACAGTCAATCTGAGCATGAACTGTAGAAACAAGTCCATAACCAAGATGAACTCATATGGACTCGACACCACTACGAGGAGATCTCATCCGAGACTCTCGCCTCCTTGAGTAAGCTCACACTTCCATCACCAGTGTGCAATCATCGAGTCTACTCCCGCAAGAGTCTCTGGCCATAAGGATCGAGCCAATGGCTCTGTCAGAATCTCCGCGATCCGAACGAGGGCAGTGGAAATCAAATAGTGACTGGAAACTTTGTCTATAAGAACTGTCGCTAAGGTGGAGTAGACACAGATCTTACCTAGGATCAACTATGGAGTGCCATGGTCGTAAGCCTCACCTGCCTGAAGCAGAGCTCTCCCTTGTCCACACGCTCCCTGTGGTCGGTGTGGTCCTTCTAGTGGTGGTGGTGGTAACACGTCGTAACATCATCCACTGCCAGCTACTCGACCAGCTCCGCTGCCACGTCCGCATGCGCCCTGCAGACCGCCTTGATCAAACCTCTGCCTCTTCCTGGGAGGTCCCTCAACTGTCTGCTGATCATCTGAACAGCGGGTTGGATAGTCACGAGCCATGTGACCCTGTCCACTGCATGAGTAACATTTTATACTCCTGGCACGTATGTCACTACCCCAGGTCCCCCAAAAAACATATTTGGAGTCCTACAGTCTACCACCTGTGGGTTTGGTTCTCTTGGACCTCTACATCATCTGTCTACTTCCAGCTACATAAGACTCAGCTGCAAGTCGATTATTGGTGGGTCTCACTTCTAGAGACTACTCAACAAGGAAACTCTCTACTAGGATGGCTCTCTCTAACACCCCCGCCTGCGTTAGGATGCTGAGGGAGATCATCGATGCCCGGATCTCTCACCTGAGCCCCTGACCAAAGGTTTGGGCCCTGAAGAATGGGTCTCGTACCATATCTATGGAGTAGCGTGAGAGGTCAGTGAACCTCGCTGATTACTATGACACTATCATTCTACCCTGGTATAGATGCAGTAGATCTTGTATATGTACCGCTCGTAGGGTCGCTGGAACAAGCTCTGCCCGGAATAGGATCTTGATGTCTATCTAGAGTAGTGTCGCCTCATCATGGACCTTGAGCATCAGGCTCTACCATCTGCCTGCTGCTTCCTGAAGGAGGATCACAACAAGGATCACCATAAGGTCTTCTGGTGTCACTACTATCATGAAGACTCTCACCATAGCCTCCAGCAAATCCTCAGCCGTCGGTGGGTCCGTCCCTCCCCAGAACCTAGGTGGACTTGGGCGTTGGAACTCATTCAATGTGATCAGGTGGCGTGCATCGTCTTCTTCTAGGGCTGGTGCCATCGGTGGCCCAACGGAAAGTGGTACCACTAGTTCCTCCACTAGTAAAGGGCCCTACATAGAGGCCTCATCGCTCGTTGGTCTGTCATAGTGTATGACTCTCGGGGCTCTGCCGGGAGGCATCCTGAAAGAAACAGATGCGACACGGTCAAAAAATTATACGTGGTGAGCTGACCTGGCTGAGCTGACATAAGAAAACTTTTAAAGACACACACGCAATCAGTGTTTTTATGAACGAAGTCTAAAATCAGTAGTCAGGGTCATGGTGTATGGATATGTCGGCCACCGCACCAACACTGGACTCCCTGAACTGAAAACCTAACTTATTACCCTTAACACAATTTCATCACAGAAAAGAATGATCAGAGTCCTATTTTCTGTGGTAGAACTGACTCCTCTGATACAAATTTGTCAGGACCCGTCCCCTGGGGCCCGTATCATGACTACCCCGAGCCTAACGTCTATAGGATAGGGGCCGACGACTGTCACCAAAGGCATAACTCTCTAATCTGGGAAGGCATTTCCTTTAAAACTGTAAAAAAACACATTAGAGTACACAACTAGAAGTATAACACCAATTAAAACTGTATAAAAAAGAGAGTGCTGAAAGTAAATGGGTCCAGAAATACAAGCCCAATAGAACAGTACAATACAATTAAAAATCATGTACAACTGAAGAAATGTAAAGTAGCTATAGGGTCATCCTCTGGGGTTCCTACCTGAAGGGTTGGTACACATGGCCTCATCAGCACTCCACGTCTGTCCGTCCGCTCTGTGTAACGTCACGCCGTGTGGTCCACCACCGGTTACTGTCCAGTCCTGCTACTCTTCGCCTCAGTCAGCGCTGTTTGTCATCTACAACCAATATAATGAGGTTCGTGCATAGCCCGTGTAGTGGTGAGTATAACGATACTCAGTAGGGACCCCAAGACCCTTAAGGTCTCAATAAATCCCAAAAAGATAAACCATGAAGTATGAATTAATCAGATAACCATTACATAGGTATATGACCATACATATACCTATGTTATCTAGAAACCCATCTCAATCCTGAGGAAAACACAAAGCTCATTGACTCAGCTGAAAACCAGGATTTTATTCTAGGGTGGTAACATGTAACACTCCCAGTCAAACTGTCGAATCCTGGGCTACTGGTGTACTCCTCCTCTATATAGTATTGTGGGCCTTCCGCGTCACATAGAGGTGCTTCCCACTATCCTGGACTATTGTATTACTCCTCTTATCGAGTACCGTGGGTCTGCGGCGTTACGCAGAGGCGCTCCCCACTGTGGGTCTGCCGTGTCACATAGAGGTGCTCCCTCGTAGCCTACTGAGATACTCCTTCTGTCAAGTAATGTGGGTCTTTTGCATCACACAGAGGCTCTCCCCACTTTGGGTCTGCCACGTGACACAGAAGCACTCCCAACTAGGTTAGTCGAAACACTCTGAGTCGAAAGGTCAGCAGTCGTCAGGTATCAACCGGCTACTTGGTCTCCATACTCCGCTCGCTCTTCTATGAGAGGATCTGATCCATGAGCTACTAGTCGATACTCCAAATGTCACTAAGTCCCAAGTATTAGTATCGCAAAGTTATGCCTCGTCATAGGGGTCTCAAGGCAACAGACGACGCGACAATCGAACACCCGGTCTGTGAGTTATTGGCATTTCCATCCTAGGGGCCCAGTTGGATTTTAGGTTCAATCCAAAAAGAATGTACCCCAATTGTGTCCAAACCTCATGTGGCATATATTCCAAAAGATCCGTCTCACTCTAATATTTCCATCGCAAAAGACGGTAGGTCAAACAGACACTTGTTGCCCAAGTTATGGGCGAAATGGTCAATTCGGGTCAAACGGGTCCGAACTGGGGTCCGACCCGGCCCGAGGGGCTTTCCTAGTCCAAGGGCTGCGCGGCCTGAGGGGGTCGCCCGGCCCGGCCTGAGGGGGCAGCCCGGCCCAGGGGCGTCCCGGCCCAAGGTGGCGACCCGGCCCGAGGATGGCCCGACCTGGTGGTCCGCGGGGCTACGCTGGCGGCCCGCGTGGCCTGGCTGGAGGCCCGCGTGGCCCTGCTGGCTGGCGGCCCGCGTGGCCCGGCTGGCCGTCAGTGGGGGGGGTGTCGCGCCCCCTGTCTTCCAAACAGAACCGGCCCTAAGCACCATTCCGGTAGCTCGCGGCACCCAGGAGGGTACCTCCTTGTCCGGCTGGCTGAGCGGCCAGAAGGTTCTGCACCACTAGCGGTCGGACCAACGTCGGCCGCCCCTGGTCCTTCGTCGCAGACCGCCCTGGTCGTCGCTCGCCTCCTCCACGTGGCGCGACGACATCGCGCCCTTCCGCCACGGCCCGGCCCAGCTGCGGCCCCCATTTCATCAATGGGACACGATGGTGTCGCGCCCTTCAGGTGACCCAGCGGCCTTGCACCGCCGGTTTCTTCGTGTCTGTCCCGTCATCGGCCATCGTTTCTACATCGTGGTCCACTCTTCCAGGGGCGTCATTGCGCCGCCACCGTCGTCAACAAGCAAGGTAGAACGAAGGGGGAGGGTCACGCTTTATTTGTATGGCCCGAGCCTTCCACGTTATGGTGGAAACAATCGGCCTCAAATAATACAACTAACGATGAAGAATGAAGTGTAATAATCAATCATAAAACAACCCCTGCCTCATATTGTTGTTCTTTGACGATGTTGTAGAAAGAAATAATCGATTCGTCATTCGCCGCGTTCTTCACGCAATCCCAATTTCAAGCTCATGCATCGGAAAGTGTTAGGGGTAGAAGACCGAGGAAGAAGCGTTTCCAGTGTTCTACATGTTCTTCTTTGGGTGGATAATTCTCCAAGGGTTCTCCCAAGCCTCCTCTCCTCTACAAATGCTCCACCAAATAAATATGCCAATAAATAATAGTGGGTAAATCTAACCCATTATTTAATTGTTGGCCAAAATTATTCAAAAATATTAAAATTAATTAATTAATGTTTCGTTAATTAATTTGTTTGGTTTATCACATTTATGAGTTATTTTCAAGGGTTTCCCCCACTTATAGAGAGTTCAAGGGGACTAAAGCTCATGAGGTCCCCACCTCTTTAATTTCTAAGATATGTTTAGACCTCGGGTGGGCGCCACCATCATAACCTCTCATGGGAGGTTATGGTTTGGTGGCCCCAACTCTAACCTCCTCTTAAAGGTTTTAACCACAAAATAAATAAAAACAATCTAACACTTTATTTTTATTTAATTTTATTAAAAAACCAAAAACTATCTTCCATTGTCGACCAACTTCCATCGAGGTGAAAGTCTTATTACGAAAATATCGGCGTTGTGAGATTAATCGTGCCCTTGGATTCCAATTTCGAACATCGGTTCTAAATTTATAAAATCATTCTCGCACTTTTACTGAACATACCCAATCAAAAAAATTGAAATTGATTCCGGGCACACTGGGCCTCAGAATCAAGCGCCGTAAATTTTCATCGACTCGTAAAAATCCCATGAATTTTAAAAAAAAATCCACTGATTTATGGGTCTTTATAGCATTGGTCTGACACTCAATATGTACCATCTTCCCAAACACATGTACCTACCAATTGATATGGATGGAGTGCCCCTATAGATGGCATATGGGGACACATGACCTGTTGATGTGTACTCTATGTACACACCAAGATGTTCACCATGGTATACATTGTGTGTCAGCCCATCACATGGTATGTGAGGACCCACGGACTCAAGGAAATGTACACCCATATATGAAAATAATTTCCGCTATCCATAACCTTATGTGTGAGTAAATCACACAACCTGTGATATTTATCTTCACAGAAAACCATAATCATCGCACATATGGGATTATATGTTGTTTATTCAACTGAACTACAAGTTTTTTATCACATGATATTCTAGAATTTTATAATATCTATGCGGATCCACTCCCAATTACACCTCTTTTATTCCACCTATAAATTACACCCAATAAATTTGAATTTGAGCTGATAGAAGTGTGATCATCCCCTGTGGCTGGACATCAACCCCCCAATCAACTAATGGATTGATCCTGTCATACCAAACCTCTGAATACTAAAACACAAAAACAAAAAAATGCATGATCTTCTCTGATCCATATCAAATCACCAATCACACTACATATCTCTTTTTTCAATACCAAATTTGAACCTAATGGAATTATTTTTTCCCCAATGATTAAATGCACAAAGATTTCTATTAGAGTACACATTGAACTACCATTCATATGAATAATTGAGATAAATACAGGAAGAGAATGAGAATAGAATCCAAATACAAATGTGGGAAAAATGTAAGACATTATTTTCATTATGATCAGTCTTTTATTGTGAATTTTATGACTAAATATGGTAAAAATTAATTAACTCAACATAAATCAAAGAAGAAAATTCATCAATCTTAATACAATAATGGAACCATTAAATATTTTTTTTATTAATTCATGTTTTGTTTGGATAAAAACAAATATAGGATTAGACCAATATAAAAACCCTATCTTAGATTTGGATAAATTACTAATGATGAATTATTTAAATTCATTTTCATTGTTGATATTAAATAACTACATCAATAATTATGATTCTCAAGGTACTCTGATTCGTGATCCATGATCCCACGATCGTCCTCCAAAGAAGCCACCACCATAGTTCTCTTTTTCAATCATATCATACCATACCAGATAATTTAGCTAAACCTAGGGAATTATCCATATATATGATTATATATAGAAGTAACTAATGTTTTTTTGATTTAGTAATTATTAAATTAATATAAATCATTTAATCCTCCTAAAATTCCTCCGAATCAATGAACCTGGTACTGACATTACCTATGTATCACCAAGGGTAAAACACTCTCTCTAGATTTAATGGAGTCCAGGGTTTCCCCATCAAAGAATCCATTTAAGATATATTCATTTTTTTTCTAAAAAACAATGATGTTTGATACATTTTATTTAATATTTTTATTATATAAATTTTAAGGCGTCATGTCCCATATAATCCTACATTGACTCTATTTCTAACATTCATAGTTTTATTCACATTATTCCAATTTACTGTAAATAAATTATAAATATAAATTATGGATAAAACTTCTCATCCTTCATCTCTATTTATTCCTCCAAATGTTCCACAACTAAAATACTATTTTGAGTTTTCTCCTTATTTTTACATATTTTTAGTTGTTTTCTGCCATAATTTATTGGTATCCCTTGATATATATCATTACACACTTAATGAGAACTATATTTTATGTTTTATAAAAACCTAATAGTAAAATGTTATTCAGCTCAAAAATTATTAAAATAATAAATTTATATATTATTTGTTATTGAGTAATTATACTAAAAAATAACATTTAAGAATATTGTACACATACAAGAAATACCCGAATTTTCTTTAGTAGTAACATGCGTTTATTTGTGCAATCTCATAAAATTATCTATATAAATATCATTATTGTATTCTCAATGGAAATAAACTTCTTTACCTGGTTTTGGTTCCTAGGTGTTATCAATAAACCTATAAAATTATTCACGTGGTAATGATCAACAATATTTTTTGAAATTTTCAAAAAAATCCACACCCAAGAAATTTTGATATTTATTTTAATAGATATTCGATGAGAATCATTAGTTTATAATGTGCAAGAAATTCCCAATGTCATACCAGGAGTGATGAGTCAATCCAAGCCATACCACTTTCATTGTCACATCCTGACTTCTCTTTTAAGATCATAAATTTGTTAACTTTAACCCTTTTCAATTTAAATAGGCCAACAATTATTAAGAACTACTAAATGAATTTATTCTTAAACTCAACAAAATACTATGAGATTCTAAAATTAAAATATTTTAGTGAATATCATCCATCAATTCTGAAAATAACTATTCATTTTGTTTCAATTAGAGCATAGAGTTTTAGATGACTCTATTAGACTTAATTTTTTTCCATGTATATAAATACTTCATCCAGGGATACATCGAGTTCTATATCAACATAATCTCTCATCTAGATTACAATAAAATCACCATCACTATTTCTATCTTGTAGTAATCTAAAACAACCATCGTTAATTCTTAAAAGAGGTTAGTGCAGTCCTTCATATTAATTTCCTTTAAATCATCCATGATATACCCTTCATGAGAAAATATTTTATTGTTATAATTTTTTGTATTTTTATAATTCATTATTTACAACTACATTTATTTTTCCCTGATTATTAATCATTATGATTTTCATGAATTTTCATATAAAAGTTTGAGATCTGATTCCCTATTCTTCCACTGCATTAGAATATTTATTGATTTTTTCCACTGAATTTTCATTTCCACATAATATAGTAAGATGAAAGGAAGTTCATTATCTTTTTAACTTATTCCACTTAATGATCATAAATAAAGATGAATTTCTTCATATACCTAAAATATATAGCTTAATATTTATTCACTCACATTCATAGAATCACATTATCTCATAACATGAATGAATAAAGTGTACTATGGAGACTATCTAATGTTATAACCTTTTGAAATTAATCATTATGTATTTATTCAAACACATTGAAATGAAAATATTTTAAGATCAATATGATTTTTTATATTTTAAATATTCTTTGTTTTTTACCAATAATATCCATGTCTTATACAATTATTTTTAGTCCTTTAAAATAGTTATCAAATATTTCATTCAATGTCATCCTCAAATCATTAATTTTATTATTTAACACTTGAAACCTTTCAGAATATAAATATAATTACCGTCATATATATTTATATTTATTCACATATCATTGGTGGGATTTTTCATGAAATTAAAATTGTTCGTAAAATGTTGGATAAAACCCCTTAATGAATTTTTTCTCTTCAATAAAATATTTTTTCCCATTTCATAACTATAAATTAATTCATTATTATATGAATATGACTTCATTCCATGAATCTTCACTATGAAAACTATCCTATCCAAGTGGATCATGCATATATTCTACAGAGGGGATTTATCATGTTTTTTTCTTTAAAAAAATAAATTCCCAATTATTATTAATAAACTTTTTCATTTTAAATCATCATGTCTACTATGATATAAATTCTTATTTTACACTTTATCAAACTTTTAAAAACCACATGCAATTTCTAAATGTATATAATAGATCATCATATGATATTTTAATAATATTTAAACCCAATATAAGTTACCTAGTCATTAGTATGTCATCTCATATTGAATTAGTAATTCTCTAGCTTAATTAAATGATAAATTAAAATGGGTATAAATGGATCATCATGTAACCTGGATCACCCAATATAACCTATGAGTGGTCATTATATGACCTTAGTGACTGTTCGCAATATTATACGTGAAAGATATTATGATCTCATATTTTATTTATATTCTCATCCAAGAAGATCTTCCAAAACATCAAAATCCTAAAATAAATCTTCAAATTCTATGGTTTGACACTTCACAAAAAATAGAAAATCTTCTTCCTCAAAACAACGACTCGTAGACTCCCATTTGATATTCAATCATATAAAATAGTGGTTAGTCTCTTCTAAATCTTGGGATTCCAAGAACATAATATAATCTATTTGCAGCACTAATAACCTCTAAACATAATAATTTTTTGAAAAATTTAATTATAGTTATAAAAAACATATCACCACACATCAGCATCAGCTTTAGATTCTCAATCATCTTCTTCTATCCACCAAAAATATCACATTGTATAGTCGTGGTAATGTATTATTCTTCATCTTCCATGTTAGTTTTAATACAGTATCATTATTACATTATTCATTAAATTTATTTATAAAGATTCAATTTACCTACATCACGTGTAAGAGGTTCTCTTGGATTTATAGATCTTGCATAAAAATTGGTAGAGGTTCTTCTTATTAATAATTTCTTCCATTTATTGTATAAAAAATTATCTCCTTCACGAGGGGTAGAATATATAGTATCTATTTGTTATAAATATAATTATAATAATGACATTGACTCTTTCTCCATTCCTGAAAAATATATTTTAATATTCGAACTTATTTTCTCATGATATTTCATTCACATTAAATTTCAACTTAAAAGATAGTACAATAGTTCTATTATTTATTTCATGTCATTTTGTAAACTCATATTAAAAAACTATTCATTTATTATTATTCTATCTAATATTAATCATCTTCTTAAAATGATACACTATTGATATTATCACTTCATAAATCATCATTGGCATATAAAAACATGCAGAAAAAACATTCTCATGAGGGGATATTATATCTATTATATTGAAAATTCAAAAAACTTTGTACAATAAAAATACAATTCATACATAACAGAATATATTTAATAATATATTCTTATTTATATTTTATCAGAATATATATATTACTTTTTCTCTAATTAATAAGCATTATTTAAATTAAAAATATCTCAATAATTATAGAAAAAAATAAATTTCATTTTCTTTGTCAAGAAATATAAGTTTTTGTTCATTTTCTATTACAGGATCAATATGATTCAAAACCGTATATTTTTATCTAAATACGGGATCAAGGATTATTTAGGTTTCATTTTTTTATAAACATGTTCTCACTATATATGTGTGATCATATTTCATTTTCACAAAAATTATAAAACATAAGAGACCCTTTATTTCGACATATTTTGATCTTCCTGACTACACCATATAGATAACTTTAACATTAATTCAATGTCCGGATCATACAATATTATGGTTATTGATGTTGATTATACCATTATTGAATAACTACAGAATCAATTAGTTTTCATTTAATCATCTTATATTAAATCTGAAAAAAATATAAATTTAAACCAATATGTATCTGAAAAACTCACAATCAATAGATTCAATTTGTTGTATAGGGATGTTTATTTCATATTTATTTTTTGTGTTATGATAATAATAACATATGATGTAATAATAATAAACAAATAAATAAATGTATGATTATTTATAATCACATATAATTTTGCAAATGAAAATCTCTTCTTGGAGAATAAATTAATTCTTTACTTAATGTTGTTATATAAAACTGATATGAAATACATTATTTTTTTAGACCATTTTAAAATGCACCTATTATTTTTCTATTAAGATTTTATCACCCTTAATAATCATAATCATCGGTAAAATAGTCATTCTAATATTACTATTATGACTTCAATATATTAAAGAGTAATAATAAATTATAATTGACACCAGAGGAAGAAGTTATGGCCTCGAACACTAAAATCAAACACTATGAAACCCATTTGTCACAACATCAAAGGGAGATGAAATAACTATGAAGATAATGATTCAATAATTAAAATTCATGTGAAACCATTTATGGGATATGTGGAATCATAATAACAACACTACTGAAACCATGTTCATCCTACCACCCCAAAACAGTACAACCAACACACAAATTACACATAGGGCATACACTAGTGTAATATGGTGACATATATCACGACCATATTAGTATGAATATTTATATTTTATTTATAATAAATTAGGGATTATATTTATCATTTTTAATATATCTTTTTATATATTCATGATTATATAATGTGTTTGATAAAAAATATATTTTATATAATTAATCCATAATCTTATTTATGGGAAATATATCTTAACAATTGAAACTACCTACATAAAAAATCCATTAGTGTTGAAATTAATTTTATCATCATGAAATTGTGTTATTAAATATGATTTGATTAAATATAAATGGTTATATAATATAATGATGTTAGATACAATTTTTCATGATTTGGAAAGATTCTTGTGTCGTAAAATCATGTACTTTTTAATAAATATGGATTTTTGTTGAAAATTGATAATTTCAATATATATAATTTTTTAAAAAATAATATCATTTTCCAATTATCTATGTATATATTAGTGGATAATTTATTTTATATAATTTTCTAATTTGGTTTCCTTTTTTTATACAAATTATATATGATAGAAAGATATTGTTTGTATTATGGAATCACAATATCGACGATGATAAGTAATAAATAATATGAAATAGATCCACTATAAAAAAATTATATTTTATTTAATATAATATTTTGTTATGTTATTTGAGTAATTATACAAACATATAATGAATCGTCTAAATATAGTGTAATATTTTAATGTTAAAAACACGTAGAAACATTACACACAAAAAACATCATGAATGTTATTATTTTAATAATTTGTATTCTTAACATCATAAAATAATGAAAACCATAACTCTTTGAAAAAATTTTTTGGATAGACCACAGGAATAAATTTGTTTTTAATTTTATAACTTACATTCCAAGACCTATGATTTGATATTAATAAATAATTCACCACTCTTTAACTGTAAAAACAAACACATGACTAATTTACTCTATATAGAAGCTATAATTTTCATTATTTTATGATATTTATTCCCCTATAAATCCTTAACAATGTGATCTGATGCTCTTTAGAACCTCCTCCCATAATTATGGAATCAGCTTCATAGCGTAAGGGATTGTCTTCCTAATCATTTTTACTATACAATTTACTTTTCATTAACCCTTTCAATTTCTAATTGTTCATTTTTCAATGTCTTATTAAACATAAACTTGTTATTTTAATGAATATCATGAAATTATAGACCAAATTCACTCTCATTAATCCATTACATGAACCATTATATACAGTTGTTATTTTTCCAAAACAATTATTGATTTTAAATAAAAAACATTTCAATTCTAAATACCTGTATCTATTTTCACTCATTGGTACTCATGTAGTTTTATGAATCCAACATTTATTAAGAAATTCCATTCACCTAACTCATAATCAATAATATTTGGATTTTAATTCATGGTAGTAGTTTTTTAATTATATGATCAATATTAAAAAAATTAAATTATATGATATAAATATCATTGTTGGGACTTGAATTATATTTCACTCTAATACATTGGATAGACTCTTTAAATCATAAGAAACAATATAGGTTGAATGAGTTGTTATCCTAAGAACACTATATAATGAGGTATTAGAATTTTTCCTTTCAATTGTTTATAATTCAATGTTTTATTGTGTTTCCTCATCCATATGATTCCCTAATAGTATCATATTCTTTCATGATTCAAATGTAATATTTATGATTATAAACATTTTTTATCTCCATTTTACCCCTTGACTCACATGCACCATGTTACAACATCCAAGTCTTTTATTATTATATAATAAATCGTTATAGCTTACCTTATTCTTATCTATATCACAAGGTTTTATTGGGTAGTATTAGAATATCGACATAATATAGGGGAATGTTATAGAGATATTTAATAATTTCATTGTATCACTATTTCAAATTAATATTAATCTGATTATTAAATTTCATTATTCCCCTTGATATTTTTCAATTTTATTATGTACATATTTATGTAATAAATCTTGAATTTACAAGTATAAAATATTTTAGTTTTTATAGTGGTTATCATATCAAGGTTTTGTTTTTTGAATAATAGGATTAAAAAACCTCCGAAAAAATTAAGGATATGTATAGAAATATGAAAAAATAGTAAATATTAAAAAAATATAGATCAAGTGGTTTTAAAGAAACAAATACTCTCTATGTATACTACAATCAGTAGTGGATATGACATAAATGTTCCAATTGATAATAACCCCAAAGGGGATCGTTGGGTTATAACATGGCCTATTATTGGTGGATGATAATGTGGCCTTAATAAACACCTCGTTATACAGTCAATGGGGATATACATTATTAGTGTAATATTTTTTACAATCCATTACAAATAGAAAAATATGCTTATAAATTTTTTTTGGAAGGAAAAAATGGATAACTTATATTGAAACTTGGAAATTAATAGTTTATATAATATGTTTTAGTTAAGGGATATCCACTTTAATTTTATTACATGACCATTTCCATTCTTATGAATTTGATAATTCACATCCCTATGTTTACATTGGATGATGATAGTTGTTTTAATTAGAATTTAGTAGTGAAAATAAGTATTATCATCCCAAAATGAACTTAAAATCTCCTATGTGAGAATAGTTATATTTATTATTTTATATCCTGAATTCATAGTAAAATTATTTAGACACCATATTAAAAAATTAGTGTTTTCTTGTCAGTGAAAATGGAAATGGGGAATTTATTTCCCACAAACATATAACTTTAACACAGTAAATAATTGAGGGTCTAATTTCATAATAAATCGTATGATATTCCTATTAGTATAATTTTATGTTATTCTATGAATTTAGTATAATTCCTTATATATACCCAATATAAATCTCCAAGGTAATTAAATCAACCTATGTATCATGAATCTCATTCAAATTCTATACATGTGTAAGGAGGAATATTAATCCCCAATGGAATCATTATATGGAGAACAAATATTATTTTCTTATGAGAAATATTATATGGATAATATATTTTTTACTATGGAAAATATCATCCTCGATGATATACCAATTATATATGGATAAGTGTAACATCCCGGTTCCAGAAGCCACCCAGAGGTGCCCCATACCCGGTTGGTCACATGGCCTCAAGCGCATTTCTAGGAACGCCAGAGGCTACCGACTAGAATCAAGGGCCTTGGGTTTGATAGTGGGGACACTATGCCCTCATTGGTAGAGTACACAGTGGAAGTAAACAAATACATACATTAGCAGAAGCAGTAAATATCCAATAGTAGTAACAGTGTAAGACTTGAATAATAAAACAACTGTAGAATATATATAAATGATGCATGATACATATGTATAGGAAAGTATCCAAACAAGTCACAATGTTGGAATACAAATAGTACTAAACCAAAGTACAAAATAAATGATAAACTCCTCAGCATCGCAATCCATAGCTTGGTCTCATGCTCTCCAACTCCAGAACAAGTCAAGTACCTGAAGTTGATGGGATCTTGCCCTTATCTATACCTACAGAAATATAATTTGATTGGGCCCAAAATTATGGACCCAAAACAGGGTGTGAGAATAAATCCCAGTAGGCAACCACCCGAAGATATGTGCATAACAGTTATTGAATATATGGTAGGTAGAAGTTCAGAAAAATAGTAAGCATGAATGTGATCTATAGAAAAATGTTCCAAAAGTCAAATAATCAATCAATCATAGTAACCCTGTAGGAAGTGCACACATCCTATCCTCTCTGGTTCAGTATATGAAGACTCTCTGAGGATGCACTTGCAGTCAATTCTATTTATAGACTAAGGTAGCCATGAACTCTCTAAGGATGTTCGCGTAGTAAATTCCCCTTATATCCCTATGGTCAAGGAATCTAGGCGAAAACTCACTCGGTCAATTTCCCTTATATCCCACGTCGTTCATAGACTCCCTGAGGAAGCACTCACCATCAATTCCCCTTATAGTCTAAACAGTTCAATAATAAAATCAAGGAATCTCTGATGAAGCTCACTCGGTCAATTCGCTTTATAGCCCGAACGGGTTCTAGGATCTCTATGGATGCCCACTCAGTCAATCCCCCTTATTTCCAAAAGTGTTCAAAGACTCTCAGAGGAAGCTCACACGGTCAATTCCCATTATAGTCTACTACACTAGTTTATCACGGACTTGTCTAGGTCAATGACCATAGCAGTGTAATTTATCCAAATAAACCTACAGAACAACTTGGCTAACAGTCTACATCATATCAAGCATGTCAAAACACAAACTCTCCATGCTAGAACAAGATTCCTGGAAAACGGGTCAAGCAACCAAAGTCTAAACAGGACTAAACGGTCATAAACATGACATGCATGGGAAAAACACGTCCAAATCATAGAAATCAAACCTATTCATATCCAAATATCCTCTACACAGTCATATAATCATGGTAGGCAAACAACAGGGGAAAATAGTAAACACACAATTCCCTGTTCAAGGGTATTGGTGGAATTTGCACATAATACTCAAAGGCTTTGAATAGAAGGCACGGACCACCTACATTAGGGTTAAGAGGTTGCTATACGTGAACCTCGAAGCATGAATCTCCTTGGGACATCATAGATATAAGAAAATTTCTAAAATGATCAACCCATGATAACTTAGAAAGGAAGATAAATCCAGAAACGAGGTTCCAACAGAAGCGATAACTGACCGATACGATTCCAACACAACCAATGGTGTTCAAATCAAGGTACGGACAGAGGCTTGGGTGATCATTGAAGATCTGTGGCCATATGGACTCTCTCAAACGAACGAGACCTATAAGATGAGTGTTATGTCTATCGGGTGCAACCCTGTTGTGTTTAATGAAAAAAATACATGGTGTGTACTTTTGGAGTACACGGCGTGTACTTGCTATTTTCAAACTCCACATTAGGCAGCGTCAAAGTCACTCCCATATGGTCGTGTGTGTGGCTACAACATGGCTTGCACATGGCCTCCTGCGGCATGGCAGTACATGGCATGTATATAAAAAAATTCTAGAATTTCATTTTTCCTCAAAGACGATTTGAAAAGGAAAAACATACCTAAAAAGAAGATTTGGGTTCTTACAAACTTATCCCCTTAACAAAATTCAACCTTGAATTTTCCTAGCATGGAGAAGAAGAAACCTCGAACAGTTCTGGCCACTATGCTCGTACATCGTCCTCCCTCTCCCAAGTCTCATCCTGCTCCTGCTTGTGCTGCGATAGCACTCATAACAGAGGAACAGACTGGCCACGGAGAACCTTTGTACTGTGATCCATAATCCAAATAGGATTCTCTTGAAATGACACATCCACATCAAGCTCAACATCCTCATGTTGAAAGACCTGAGACCGGTATGAGAAGTAATGTCGAAATTGAGAAACGTGGATGGCGTCATACATATCTCAGTACCTCTGAGGTAACTACAACCGATAGACAACCAGCCCAACTCTCCCCAACACCTCAAACGGCCTAACGTACCACTGTGAAAGTGTACCCTATCTCTTAATCCTCTTGTCTCCCAACCTTGGTGCGACCTATAGGAAAACTAGATCCCTGACCTCCAACTCCAGAGGTCATCTCCACTAATCACCATAAGACTTCTTTCGAGACTGTGTAGTAGCCATCCTCCTCCGAATCAACTCTAACTACTCTGTGGTCTCCTGAACAAGATGAGTTCCTAGAAAAGATGCCTCTCCTACCTCCAGCAGATATAAAGGTGATCGGCATGTCCTACCATACAAAGACTCATAAGGTGCCATATGAATAGTTTCTTGAAAACTATTGTTGTAGGAAAACTCCACAAGAGATATATGCTTCTCCCAAAAACCTCCAAAATCCAGAATGCATGCTCGGAGCATGTCCTCAAGCACCTAAAACATATGCTCGGTTTGGACATCTTTCTGGGGGTGGTAAGCTATAAACAAAAGTACCTGTGTACCCAAAGCCTTCTGAAGCCCCTTCCAGACTTGATAAGTAAAATGTGCATCCCTGTCTAAAACGATGGTGTGTGTAACTCCTTGTAGATGTATAATCTCACGGATGTACAGCCATCCTAGCTCATCAACACTGAAGGTATCCTTGATCAAAAAGAAGTGAGAAACCTTCGTGAGTCTATCAATGACAACCAAAACTACATCATTCCCTTGAGGAGACATTGGAAAACCGGTTACGAAGTCCATCACGATGAATTTCCACTTCCAATCAGGAATATGTAACTGCTGTAAAATCTATGTTGGTTGCTGATGCTCCGCCTTCACCTGCAGACAAGTAGAACACCTCATGATGAAACCAGCAATGTCCCTCTTCATACCTGGCCACCAATATTGACGGTGTAGATCATGATACATCATGGTGATGCCAGGATGAACTGCCCAAATTTAGGAATGAAAATATCACATCAACTACTCACATATATCTTTTGGAACCCATACGTGCCCCTAGAAATGCAGGATCTCATCCTCATCGATTTTCCACCCAGGAATAGGGTCCTCACCTGACACACTTTCCCATAGGTCTAGGCCTTTATAATCAGATAGCTTCCTCATTCGAACTCGATCAAGAAGAGTAGAGGTAACAACTATATAAGAAAGAAACGTATGTCCATGACTGTGATGGACCTCCAAATGCATCTCAAAGAAGAGAACCATAAGTTGCCACTCGCAGCTGGCCTCTTGAAAAACCTATATTTGAGTCCTCCTGCTCAATGAATCATCCACTGCGTTTCCTTTACCTGGCCTATAGGCATGCTCAAAGTCAAAGGACTTTAGGTACTCAACCCACCTACACTGTCTCAAATTCAAATCATGTTGAGTGAAGATGTACTTGATACTCTTATGATCGGTGAAAACCACAAAGTTCTCTCCTAGAAGATAATGTCTTCAAAAAATAAGTCATGAACAACAGCTGCCAACTCCATATCGTGCGTCAGGTAATTCCTCTCACATGGCTTCAACTGCCGAGACCCGTACGCAACGACTTCATCACCCTGCACAAGCACAGCTCCCAGCTCGATACCTGATGCATCACAGTAAATAGTATATCTCTTTCCTGGATATGGAAAGACTAGTATCAGTGTTGAATTCAACATCCCCTTTAGCTCCTAAAAGGCTGACTCACAAGAATCTGACCATTAGAACTGCACACCTTTCTTAGTCAGACCTGTCAGTGGTGTTGCTAAGTGTGAAAAGTGCAGTATGAAATGTATGTAGTATCCAGCCCTCCCTAGAAAACACCGCACCTCAAATAACTTCTTCAGATGGTCACAAAAAACTATATCTTTCACATTCCCGGGGACTCTTGATACTCCTTCCTCTAAGATAATATAACCTAAGAAGTGAATCAGATATATCCAAAATTGGAACTTTGAGAGCTTAGTATATAACTGATGCTCCTTCAGTGTACTCAAAACGATCTCAAGATGGGTAGAAAGGTCATGTCGAGTGTTAGAGTACACCAAGATATCATCCACGAAGACCACCACGATGAAATCCATGTATTGATGGAACACTCGGTTCATTGGTTCCATGAAAACTGCAGGTTCATTCGTGAGACCAAACAACATAACCATATACTCCTATAGACCATACCGGCTCCGGTTGGATGATATAGGTATATCAGATGTTCTAACCCACAAATGATGATAATGAGACCTCATCTCAATATTCTAGAACACCTGGGATCCTTGAAGATAATCCAAGAGATCATCAATACTCGGCAAGGGATACCGGTTCTTGATCTTCAACTAGTTCAACTTTCGATATTCCACACAAAGCCTTAGGTTGTCATCTTCCTTCTTTTCCAACAGGACAGGAAAACCCCAAGGAGAAGTACTGGGTCGAATGAAACCCTTTTCATGCAACTCCTCCAACTACTTCTTGAGCTCATGTAACTCAAGTGTATCCATCCTATAAGGAGGAATGGACACTAGTTCCACTCTTGGAAAAAGCTAAATTTAAATGTCTACCTCACACACCGTAGGCAAGCATGAAAACTCCTCTGGAAATAAATCTCTGAAACAATCCACCAGAGGAGGAAATTCTAACTGTAAAGTCCCATGGTCATCCAGAAAAAGACTAGAAATATAGGCCGTAACTCTTCCCAACCCATGATGCTCTAGACCCTCTCTTCTCACCTAGATGTCCCATTCACCCCTATGAAGAAAATGATCCACCCTCTGGTGATATGAAACTCACCCTATGGCGATAAAAGTTGACTAATTCCTGGAATGAAACTAACCAGTCCATCTAGAGAATTACATCATAGTCTATCATCTCTAGGACATAGAGGTCCCAAAGAAAGTGACATCCACCAACCTATAGAGGGAACTCTCTGCACTGACGTATACTAGCTGTTCTAGTCCCCAACAGAGTTTCAAACGTCAAGATATCAGCAGAAAAAAATATACAGAGGCCAAGGCTCTCCCCAGCAGCAACAGATATAAAGATTTGGGGTGCCCCTATATCAAAAAGAGAATAAGCTAAAACTGGGGCTGCTAAGATCCTACCTCGAATGGTAGAAGGTACTGGATCCTACTCTGACTGGGTCTACTCCACTGCAAAAGTCTAGACCATGCCCTGGCCCTGTGATCCTGCCTAACCACTCTGAGCAGATTCGCCCTGATTTTATTATAACCCAGGTGACTGACTACCATGTCCATGACCTCCACCTTGGTCCAAACAGCCGGAAGAACTATAGTTCCAAGACTGGTGATAAATTGGTGGCACTCCTCTTGAACACGGAGTTATTGATGAACCCATGTCTCCACCTACTGGTGAGAATAACTGATTCAAGAACTGAAGGGGACCCATCTTTCCACTATATCGGCACACCACTAGGTCTCTCAGGAAATGTGGCCTCATATGCCCGCTTCTTCCACAATAGTAGCACACCACTAGGATACCAGAAGATGCATCTTGCCTTCTCGGATCTGCTTGTGCAGCCTCCCTACGGCGCTTCCTACTATCAGCTAGTGGAGCACTAACTCTGGATGTCGAACCACCATGGATAACAGTTCCATAATCCCTCAGATTTCATTCTATGATCAGCGCCTAGATGACGATATAAGATATGTAAGTCAACCTGAAGATGTTCATCTGTGACCGGATGTTGTGCCTCAGACCATCCTCAAACTTCCGTTCAAGGAACAACTCATCACCTCTAGGGATAGGCGTGAAATGTTGAAGTTCTGTAAATCAAGAGGAATACTCCATAATAGTATAAGTACCCTACTCCAAACTCATAAACTCCTAGGCTCGATCGGCCCTCAATGTCTCTAAATAAAAGTAATCGTAGAAGATGCGCCAAAACTCATCACACGCCATATTCTGATGGTGTCCCGCCTGTGAGATCACATCCCACCACCTCTTGGTGGAGTCTCGGAACATGTAGGTATCATGCTTCACCGTATTCTTTGTAGGTATCTCTGGATGCTCTAAAATCGTTAGTGTGGGCTCTAGCCAGGACTCTGCAGCATGTGGCCCTCCATCCCCTCTGAAAGTAGGAGTATGCTGCTGCTAGAATACCCGCATTAAATCATCCATCGATGGGGTAGGAGGTGGCACTCCCTGAATGTTCTGCATCATCCTCAGAAATCCCTCCCTAAACTATTCATCCAAACCTATGTTAGGTAAAACTATAAGGCTGGTACAACTGGAGGATCTGTAGGTATTCCTTGATCAGCCATGTCCGGTGTCTGATCACTGTCTGGAAACTAGCACACAATCAGAGGACGTCACGATGGCATGAATCTATAAGGTCAATCACACAACTTAGATCATGATTATCAAGGACGGAAAACATGGAGTGCGTGAAGGGAACATGAGAAAGATGGTCTCATGTTTTACAAAACATGACTACACAGGGTGTACATTTCCTACACGGCGTGTACATTTCCTACACGACGTCTTCCTTAAAGTAATTTACAAGGGAGTGTAGTCCTACCTAAACTGTTCGTGTAACACCCCAAACATATGGCGTGTTATCTTAAAACATGGCTTGTACATGAATCTTCTTTCCCTTCCTGATTCCTTCTACATAGTTAAGGAACATGGATCTCCTAAGGCAAGACTACATGGTGTGTACAATTACTACAAAATGTGTACTAGACACGATTAACCTAGTCCATATTGTTAGTGGCACGGCCGGACACATGGTTCACTCCACACGGCATGTTCCAGATGGACACAGTGTGTACGAGAAGGGATAACACCGACCCGTGTTGTTCGTGACATGGTCAGGAACCTGGGACAGACTACACGGCATGTTCAAGGAAGACATGGTGTGTACGTGAATGGGTAACACCAACCCATGTTGTTCGTGACATGTCTGGGTACCTAAGTCAGACTACATGGCATGTTTAGACAGAACACAGTATGTATTAGACACGACTAGTCCAAGATGTGTTTTTAGAGACACGGTTGGGCATGGGTTCGACACTACACGGCATGTATGGACGATAGACGGCGTGTTCACTCCAGGTTTTTCCCCATCCCATGGCTCTGCCCAGACGGCCTATGACACAGTTAAATACTAAACAGTGTGTGCATTAAGTACACAGCGTGTACGTAAGAAAAAGAGTTTCTTCCCGAAAAGATGAACACATGGCATGTACATCACATTACACGACATGTATTCTGTGTTTTTCTGGACAGTAAGCCTTATAAATGACTCTGGAACATAAAAAACACTAAAAAGAGCAATTAAAGTGCCAAATTACGATCTGTCGGGGCCCATACTCCCCGCGAATCAAAGTTTGGAATCTAATACCCATTATAACATGGAAAACAAGGCAATGATCAACCAAATTTCAGTCCATCATGTCCCATAACACCTCAAGATCCAATGTTTGGAATTCTTTCAATTAAACCTCTAAACAATCAATACCCTATCAAATAGCAGGTATTTTTATCAACACAACTATCACAACAGCATGCATATTTTGCACATCATCTATCACAAAAACATTCAATCACTAATGCATCCTCGATGGCATGGAAAAAATGCATGAAATGTGATTTTAAGAAAGTTCCTATATGATGCATCAGATGGAATACCCTCATCTCATCAAGTTGCAACAGAAATAGAACCTCAATAATACCAACAACAATAATACAAATCATGTGAATCACTCAAGGTGAAATCAGATCGACTATAACAATTGCAAAACCAGAAAAAATTTATTTAACGAGGTATATTTTCTTTTCCTTATACACGGGTTAGAAACGCTTGGGAATATCTTATTACCGAGTACCTATTCCATCGTATCCCTGGATATGGCTCCAAACAGTAAGTCAAGAGAAAATAACTCCTCTGATAACACTTTGTAATGTACCGGTTCTGGAAGCCACCCAGAGGCACCCCGTACTTGGTTGGTCACATGGCCTCAAGTGCATTTCCCCGAACTGTAGAGGCTGCTGCCTAGCAGCAAGGGCCTTGGGTGTGATAGTGGAGAAAATATACCCCCGTTGGAAGAGTACACAGTGGAAGTAAACAAATACATACAATAGCAGAAGTAGTAAATATACCACAGCAGTAACAGTGGAAGACTATAATAATAAAACTACTAGAGCACATATATAAATGATGCATGATACAAGTTTCTAGTAATGAAGCCAAAAAAGTCACAATGCTGGAAAAAAAATATTACCAACATAATGTGAAAAATAAATGATAAACAACTCCTCAGCATCGAAGCCATAGCTTGGTCTCATGCTCTCCATCTCCACAACAAGTCACGTACCTAAAGTAGAAGGGCACTTGAACATATCTATACATGCAACAATATAATCTGTTTGGGCCCAAAAGCATGGCCCAAATAGGGTGTGAGACTAAATCCCAATTGGAAACCACCCAAGGATCTGTTCCTAACAGTCAATGAATATATGGCAGGAAAAAGTACAGAAAAACAGTTAACATGAAGCTGCTCTATATCAAATTGTTCAACAAGTCAAATAATCAATCAAGCACAGTAACCATATAGGATTTGCACACAACCTATCCTCTCTGGTTTAGTATATGAATACAATCTGAGGATGCACTCACAGTCAATTCCCCCTATATCTAAGGTAGTCAGGAAATATTAGGGGAAGCTCACGCGGTCAATTCACATTAAATCCCCAAGGACAAGGACTCTCTGAGAATGCTCACTCAGTCAATTCCCCTTATAGCCCATGTTGTTCATAGACTCTCCAAGGAAGTAATCACCATCAATTTCCCTTATAGTCTATATAGTTTAGGAATAAAATCAAAGACACTCTAAGGAATCTCACATGGTAAATCCCCTTATAGTCTAAATCAATTAATGACTCTCTGAGAAATATCAGTCGGTCAATTTACCTTATAGCCCTAAGTGGTTCTAGTCTCTCTCAGAATATTCACTCTGCCAATCCCCCTTATAGCCAAAAGTGCTTAAAGACTCTCTAATGAAGCTCACCCCATCAATTCCCCTTATAGTCTGCTACACCAGGTTCTCACGGCCCTGTGTAGGTTAACGAGAATAGTAGTGTAATATAACCAAATAAACCTACATAACTACTTTTCTAACAGTCTACTAAATATCCATCATGTCGAAATACAAACTCTCCATCCTACAACTACAGGCATGGAAAACAAGTAAAGCAACCAAAGGCTAAACAGAACCAAACAGTCATAAACAGGAAATGCATGGGCAAAACACATCCAAAGCATAACAATCAACCCTATTCATATAAAAATATCCTCTACACAGGAATACAAGCAGGGTAGGGAAACAACATAGGTAAAACAATAAACACACAATACCCCATTCAAGGTTATTTTTGGGTTTTTCACATAATACTCAAAGACATTGAACATAAAGGCACAAACAACCTCCCTCGGGGTTAGGAGATCACTATATGTGAACCTCGAAGCTTGAATCTCCGTGTAATTTCATAGATCTAAGAAAACATCTCAAAACATTCTACCCACTATAACATGGAGAAGAAGAGAAATCATGTGATGAGGTTCCAGCAGAAGAGAGAACTCACCGATGAGATTCCAACGCAACCGATAGTGTTAGAATCAGAGGACGGATGGAGGCTTGAGGGCTCGTTAAAGATCCACATCCGTATGAAATCTCTCGGATGAACGAGACCTAGAAGACAAGTGTTCTATCCATTAGACGTGACACATGTGCGTTTAACGAAAAAAAACAAAATACATGGTGTGTACTTTTGGATTACCCTACATATACTTGCTTTTTCTATACTCCACATTAGGAGGGCTCCAAGTCACTCCAACATGGCCATGTGTGTGGCTACTACATGGCCAGCACACGACCTCATGCGGCAAGGTAGTACATAGTGTGTACTCAAAAAGCACATGGCGTGTAATTAGAGAATTTCAACAATTTACCTTTTCCTAAAAATGACCAGAAAAAGAAAAACATACTTGAAAACAAGATATGGTTTCATACAATAAGCGGATGGGTTCTCCAAGGAACTCCATGGTCTTCCTGTAATAAAACATGATATGTTATTAATAAAACATATACCTGGAGGTTTAAAAATACGTAGGACAGCATATAGGTTGACCACTATTGAACTTGAAGAGGTGAAGAAGAAACCAAATGACAATGTTCATAATGAATTTATATGCCTATATAAATAGCTTTGTGGAGATACATTACATTTCATCAAGAGTAATGTTAGGTCAATGAACCTCAACATTCATTATCATGATAAAAATATAGACACAATAAACAAAAAATATTTTATTTCCACAAATTGAATAATTTTTTGAGAAGCTACTTAGAGCTAAAAAATATGGGGGATATTTGATCATGATATTATCTAATAATTGTAATGAATCAAGATAACAAGATGATTTATTTTTATATAAGTTATAGAAAATTTTATTTGATTTCCATATAATCAAGCTTCTTTATTTCTATTGATATATTCATGGATATAATAATTGATAATTTATTTGTTTTCCCAAATAGAAATGTTGTGTTATTTATATATAAATTTCTTATCTAGTCTAAAATAATAGATTAATATGGGATGATTTAAAATGTTTTGTTGAAGATGTTATTAATGGTAATATTTTATTAGAAGTAATGGGGATGTGAGATTTGGATAGAAAAATAAAAATTCATGGGATATGATATCATGAGAAAATGGATATCAATTAATCATTTGAATATAATAGAAATTGAGAGATGGAAATGATCAATGTCTTGGAAAAAATATATAGTTTTGTATTTTTTATTTATAATATCTATGATTTTTTAGAAATATGTCACAATTGTAAATATCAATATTTTTGATAACTCAGAAGGTAGTGATGTTTTTAGTGACAAATGAATTTGTGGAGTGCATTAAAATTTTAAATTAGTGGCCTATTAATAAACTTATCCTCCCAATAGTGATTCGTAGGAAATTATTGGTGATCTATATTGTTTCATCCAAAATGTTTTTGGGTTGTTCATTCCTGAAAAATTAAAATATTTTATCATATTACTCTCACTAATTAAAGATCCATGTGAAAAATATTAGAATGATGATTTAGAATTAGATGTTGTGATATTCACATTGAATATTTGGAGACGTAGCCTCTATAGAAAGAAACTTGTAATATATATATATACCCTAAATATTGAAGATATAAATTTACACAAATGGAATTAAATGTGTTCTAAATAATGTAGTTGGAGTTGATCAAGGATGATGACTATTCAATCTATTATAATCTGGGGAAGAAAAATAAATTGGTATATTCTCTGAGTAGAATGTATCTATTAACCCTATATTTAAAGAGGAATAAAATAAACTCAATCATCATATAAATGAAAAGATGTACGATCGGATCATAAATGGGAAATCTTACTAACCAAAAAAAATAATATCTCATCCAAGACGTGTTTCCCATAAAATCGTAACAAAAACGCAACTAGTGAATTGTTTTCATGGATCATCCATCTCTATTCATCTAGGAAGAACTATGTTTTATAGAGATATATAGAAAAACATATAGAGGATTAAATAATGAAGGAAATTATATAACTGGTCTCTTGATGCATTATAAGCCACCAATTTAATGAATAATGAAAAACGTATAATAGAATAATGTGACAACTATAATTTCAAAATTTCAAATAAGAATACACAACCATGAATTTCATAATAGCTCATTTTATAACATCCAATGTAAATAACAATGGTTGTACTCTATCACCTTCTAATGTATGAAAATTTTATTATTATCTTATAAGATTTTTCATTGTATCAAATAAATTAGAGATAGATTAGATCAGTGGAATTACTGTATAGAGTTCCACCCTCCATTGTGTCTGATGAGATATGATGTTTTAATCCATGTTAAATAGAAGCTATTAATAACTAATAGATAATATTTTTTGTTTTTAAATTTCTTTTCTACCACATTTGGATGGTTAGTTTGAGAGAACCATTAAAAATATATAGAATATACTGATATCATTCACAGTGTATTTCGTAGGATTTTGGGATCAAAATCTTCCCCAAGTGAAGTTATCATAAAGAAAGTTTCAATTATGTAATTGATATAGAAAATGTTGAGATTCTATATTGGATGTGGTTCCAGACTCCAATATACCGGGATGATGTTTGAGAGTGGAAGATGATGGGACTATATCTTATCCAAGAGATGATAGTGAATTTTGAATCCATTCTACATCATATGAAATCCATGATATGTCGCCATAAATGATATGATGAAATTCAATGATGAGACATAGAAATTGATTTCAGACATAATGTGTTCTATAATATATCACTGTGGAATATCTCTATGAGATTATTAATGAATTGAATTATTATTCCATTATTAAATCTCCCCTCTGATATCATTTATTTAATCAGATCTATTACATATGAACTAGCATTTCCACCCATCCTCTCTCAATTATATGATAGGTTATATGTATCTCTCTTAATAAAGGTTGTATCTGAATACTCCCATATACTACATTATGGTCTAGAAACATTGTAGAATGATCATTCTTCTATGGTGTAGCTAGTAATGATTTTATATCATTGGGAGAATATTCTATGAATAAAAGAAAACTAGCCTGCTTAATTTCTTATGATGGGAAAAGAATATAGAGGAGGCAACAAGGGAACTATAAAAGGAAATGGAATAAAATTGACCTCATATTATTTAATCTAGGAAATAAAATCTTGAGAGAAAAATATTTATTGGGGGAATATTTAATAACATATACTTTTATAAAAAAATTACAATCTGATTAATATGTGCATTATTATGAAATGTGTATTTTGAAAATAGTGTACTATATTTAATTTTTTATTTTAGACCCTTATGAAATATATCATTAATTCTATAAAAATTATTAATAGACCATTATGAATCATAACCCTTGATAAAATATATATTATACTATAATATTTTTTATTAGAATTTATAGAAGGGTTATATAAATTCTAATTGAAACAAATGAAAGTACTAGTGTCCTTGACTAGTAGAATCTTACCTTATCAAGGACATTTATTAGATATTTTGAGGGAGTAGGAATCACTATGGATTTCATTGTCCAATGCAATTATAAGATTAAATAATTAAATATCAAATAATTTAGTTTATTGGAGATTCTCAAGCTCATATTGGTTAGTGCAAAACCATGTTCCACAAACCACCCCAATAATGTAGTCTTGTCTCACATCTCAACCTTATATTGTACACTAGTGTAAAAAATGGTTATAAATTTATAGCCATGTACAAAAAATTTAAATATTTTATTTTAAATAAATATGTTACTATTTTGATATATCTCTATTAATAGTTTTTGTAAATAAATTAATATTTAATTAGTTTTATAAAATTTTAATTTTTATATGTGGTTTACAAACATAAATATTTTAGAAAATATATAATTTTAATTAAAAAAATATTTTTGATAAACCAATGAATTTTAAAATAAATTTTATTTTTATGTAATAAAATAATAAAAAATATATATATATTTAACTATTAATAGTCATATAATTTAATGAGGTCCCATCGAAATTTAAATGGATTTGAACATTTTAATCCTAAAATATAGTATTTTTAAATTATTGAAGACTTTTATTTAATTGTGGAAATTATTATACAAAGAAAATTATTTTCAATAAAAATTGATTTTATTTGTGAAATTATGATGTCAAAATTAGCCAAAGGGGAATTTTTGAAAATTTTCTAACACAAATTCTTTTTGTAAAAATAAAATATAGTGTAAATATTACGTATGTATTATAACATCACAATTCCCCAAAATTGATTAAAATATTAAAATGAATAAAATAAAAAAAATTATGTCTACTTAAAATAATATTTTTTGATGTTATTTTGATAATTTTACAAATGAATATTGAATTATACAAAATATATATCATAATTTATTGTTTTATAAAAAAACCTATAAAAACGACTCACCTACACATCAATAATGGTATTATTTTAATTATTTTAATTATTTTATTTATTAATGTAATAAAATATTTAAAAGTACAACAATTTTTTAAAAACCATGGAAAAACCATGTAATGGTTTGCAGTTTTGAATATTTTATTAATTAAAAACCAAAAATAAATGTTTAGAAGTTGTTAAATAATTATCATGTATTTTTCTATAAATAAAATCCCAACCTCTCATTCCTCTTCACAAAAACACATTGAGAACTTATTTATATCCCTTATAATTCCTTAAATTCCATTCTTGGTTATCCTATGATCTTAAGAAGATCATACAAATGATTTTGGACATACCCTCACAAGGTAAATGACTCTCATCATATTCTTTTTCATTCAACAACTTTACTTATTTTAAGACTTTTCTATTTCAAATTATTCTTTTCATGATGTTATTTTTACATAATATTTTCTCACTCATCTATTTATTATCCTTATGATACCCTTATTGAGATTACCCATCCATGAGCTATGTATCACCAATATGGGGAAGGGTTGAATCAATTAAATCTTTTTCTACTAATTTTCCTTCCTTAAGAAACATCATTCTTCTTCAGATAAAGGGTTATAAATTTTATAAAAACAAAAAAAAAATATCACATTCAGAGGTACATAATAATTTACAAGGTCCACTACTCAACATGAAAATCTACATCCTTGGTATAGTTTGGAAATAATACAATACAACACAATCCAAGAGAAGACAATAATTTAGTGTTGATTTTATAAGTAGGATATTCCATTACACTTTTGTAGCTATATGATCAATATATCATTTCTTGTTATTCAAAAAATACACAATTATTTAATAAAATTGTTTTTTCCTTTCACACATCCACATATAGTAACATAAAGTATTATTTTCTTCTATACCCTAAAAAAGGTGATAACTTCTATAGATTTTTGAATGATACTATGTCTGATTTACCAGTCTAATTCCCAAATCTGATTGAATAGTCTAGAAATTTATCTAGTTTTGAATACGGTTGAATCATTTATCACATGCTTATAACGTAGTCTAGAATAGAAAATATTATTTCTCTACACAATTTGTTAAAAATATATGATATTTCTTATATTTATTCTTCTTCTTCAGTTTAGTAAACTTCTTCATGAAATACTCAATCTAGATACTCTTTCTCTTTAGAAATATTCATCTCGCTTTCCTTCTTCACTCTTTTCTATGAATAGTACAGTTTTACAATAATAAAATTGTAATTGCCAATATTTATAGGTGTCCCAAATTTGATTTAGGTATGATTCTAAAAACAATTCATGTTTAACCTAAACTAATTAATCATAAATATTCCCTTAAATCTCGACACCATCATCATCTTCCTAGATGATTTTTAACACTTCTCATTTCTTTTTGAACGTTATTTTATCTTCCCAAAACACTATATCAATTCAAAATTTATAATAATTCTTTAGTATGACTGTTATTTCCTTATTATGATAAAGTAATATGTACAGAAGAAGATTATTCATTAATTTACTCCACACCAATTGATGATATGTAAAATAAATTTATTCACATTATAATTATTAGAGCCAACTAAAATAACTTCTTTTCAATGCTTAATACCAAATAATAGAAATAATATGTTGTAACCATTATTCTATAAAAAAATTCAGGAAATATAAATATTCTTTCCCTTCCATAGCAACCATTTAACTCCACCTTTAAACTTATTTTAAAAACATTTTCCTATGAACTTAAAAAATCAAAGTCTTCTAAACATCACTTTTGAAACTGATTTAAGTAGTTCACCTTTTTCATTATTTCTTTATATCAATTATCCAGTATCCGATGAAGTCTATCTTTTTCATTCTATACTATGTGTATTAGTCTCTACTTTACATAGATAATAGGTTTGTACAATAGTTATATAGTCATGACATAATTGAAAACATGTCAGAGCTTCTTATTTTTTTCTTGTTTAACATGATAAGATAACCAAGCATTTTATCATGATATAATTGGTCGACCTCATTTTTAATTAGTATCTAACTTTCTTATAAATATTGGTTCAACAAAATCTACTTTTTTTCCATGTCACGTGCCCAAAAAAACACCCAAACAAAATAATTCCACCTCCAATTAACTTTTTCAACCCTCACTACCTTTCATGATTGGGGTTAGTATCACACTAATTTTCAGTAGCACACAATATCTCATGGACTAGTGTTTGAATATTTTCTATTCATTTCGTATTATTATTCATATAAACTTCTTTCTCTAAATATTTGTATCATATGGCTTATTGGTCTGACTCAAAAAACAAATTCATCATCTTTACACGTTAGAAACCAAACTACACAACCTTCAAATAATTCTGCAAATAGTGATCTCATATTGATGGACTGAGACTAGAAATATTTGACATTATCAACATTCATATTTCTAAAACTACAAATTGATAGCACAAAATCCTTAGGAATTTGATAATGTTTTAAATAAAAATAGCATCGTCTGACTTTTGTTGGAAATTATTATAAATTCTCATTTATCCAATGACATCATTTTTTTCAAATATTTTTGATTTTCAACACCGGTTCACCCTATTCCCAATATAAGTCTTACATCATAATTTAATAAAAGTTATTATGTATTTTTAGTTGCAAAGAAGCAATGAATTTTCATGTTTACATCAATGTTATTAAACTCTAATTCTATCCCTAAGTGTGATCAAAAATTAATTTATGGACCAAAGTTGTATCCATTATTCCGTTTGTCCCATGAAAAACTTCTCAATCCAGTAGAATTTAATAAGAATTTTGAGTATTATTAAATTCATATGATTGTGTGTATGATAATACTTTTATAAAAATTAAATTAAATTAAATTATTTATTTAAAACAAAATAAAAAACTAAAAGAACATTTTCCACATCTATAAATACCAGTCAACCAACTTTGTCCAAACTGTCTCCCCCTTTGTATTTTTTTGTCATCCAAGATTCATCAAATCCCTGAACATTTAATACTTTTGAAATGGATTACTTATGAACAATTATAAGCCTATGTGACCAAACTCAATGTAAATAAATAATAATTATTGACAACAATACCATTGTTTGAAAATTATTATCCCATAAGATACCTTAAAATTTCTATCAAAAATTTATTTACTTATTCATATATTAAATAAATAAATGTTTCCTTCAACCACTATAAAAAAAGTTGTAGAAAAGAAAACATATTTAAATACAGAATTTATAGACTTCCAACAAATCACCTACATATATTCTTCCTTAACATGTTTATCATATATAAGTTGATGAATTAATGAAATAATTATCCCCCCCATAAACACTATCAAAAGATTATATGAGACAGGGGATAGAAATACATACATCAACCTTAATTAGAGAGAGTTTTAATTCCCAGGTTCAAGTTCGGTTTATAAAAATCTTCCTTTGGTAAAGGCTTTTTCAAAATGTCAGAAACTTGATCTGATGTATGAAAATACTAATTATTTAATTCATTCTTCTCCACATTCACCTTTAGGATTTTGTTCTTAATGTCTACTATTTTTGAATGATAATTTTGTACTGGGTTTCTTGTAAGGATGGGTGTACATTTATAATCATAACCCATGGATAAGAGTAACATTACATAAACATGTATGCCTCCCAACTATGTTTACATCTATAGAAGATGAGTGGTATTTTTTGTGGAAGAAAGAAACTAATATTTATCCATAATAAGATATAATAAAATAATTTACATAAAAACTTAATTTTTTACCCTAGATGAAAACTCAATTATATGTAATTATTATATTGTAAACATTTCCCTCCAAATCAGTATTTGAATACCCAAAAAATTCAATACATTTTGATCTATCCTACCTCATTTCTAAATTTATTGTGCCTTTTATTTATATGAGAATTATTTTTCCATCCAATAGTTTTGAATATTTTAAGGAACTATGAAATATTAAACATAAGGTATCAAAATAAAAAATATTGGGTCATGAGGTAGTCAAATATTAAAAATATACAATTAGCTTCCTACAAGCATTAGAATCAAATTCTTTTCTATCCACATGTTTTGAAATCAATGTTTCCACTAGAATTGTTGCATAAAATGGTTTTGAATTTACCATGAAAAACATCTTTAGAGGTTTTGTAGCATATTTTCAAGGAAAATAATAGTGCCTTTATTCTATTCTGAGATATTTAATCTAATAAATTATTTAATTTATTCTATCTTGACATCTAAAAAAATTAATCTCTTCATAAATCACTCACAAGTCCATTCACCATTCTTGTCAAATATAATATCATCATCATAATAAATTAAAATGAGGGAAAACTCATGACTAATTTGATGTATTGATTACTATAAACTATTTCTTTAATATATTTCATCTATCGTGATAAGGTATTCAATTTGCAATACCATTCCCTTATATATATTTTTTATCCCATGCAAGTATTTCTTCAATATGAACATATAAATTTCATCCTTCCTAATAAAATGACATAGTTATTCCTTATAAACCTCCCCGTCAATATAACCATTCAAAATTGAGGTTTTCAAATCCGTATAGAAAATTGTAAAAATTCATTTAGGAGACGTTTATAGATATATTCATAATGTCTCTAACCATGCTGTTAGGGAAATTATTTCATCAAATTCAATTCACGTTATTTATGAGTTACATATTCACAATAATAATTATTTTTTTCTTATCACTTCACCAACAACATTCCGATAATTCATAAAAACATAGTTTTTACTTATAAAATTTTTATTATATAATTTAGTTATGAGTTACCATGTATCAATCTTATATATCTGATCCAACACCTCATTCATTTCCAAAAGCCATTCCAATTGATCAAAAGTGTCATTCACATATTTCAGAACAAATATTCAATACAAGGATGTATGTGTATTAACTGTTTATGTTCTTATTATTTGATCATTTGTTTTGTTGATTACCAATAATTTTTTGAGATTCCACTTGCTTCCTCATCTATGGATGATATTTTTAAGATTCCTCCATATCACATGAAATGAATGATCCTGACTATTCTTCTTGAGTAGGATTTCCATTATTAGTAACCTTATCAAAAAACTCAACAAAAAAATCATCCACCCTTTTCATCTTCCTTATATATATGAGTATGTTTAACATCTTCCTTATATTTTTTAAAAACATTCACTTCAACATAGTCAATAAATCCTAAAATTTATTTTTCAAAATATCTATATTGTCATCCTTTCGGATCATATCAAAATGAAATTTTGTCATTACATTTATATACAAATATAAAAAATATTCAACCATTTTATTTATGACATACAGACACAATAAAATATAAATTCTTTCAGACATTGAGTTTTTTCATAAATAATTCTATATAGAGTCATATAATAATGTGGCCTGTAGAAACATCCATTAGTAAAATAAACATCATTACTCATGTCTTCCCTCCAATTGTAATGAGAAACACCATATTCAAAAAACAAAATTCATCACATTTACACCTAACATCTATTATTCCTTTCAACAATATCAATTTTTTAGGAGTGTATAGTTTGATGAACTCATGTCAAATTCAATGATTCTCAATATATGTTTTCAAATCTTCATTTTTGATTTCAGCATCATTTTCTCTTTTCAACTTCTTCACTGAGTACACACATTGGTCCTAATATGTTCCCCTAATACATTTATGCTTTTTCTAAGCATTTGACTTATTTTTCACATACATAACATAATTATTGTAAGTAAAGTCATCAATGAATGTAATGATGTACATATCTATATGAGTTTATTTTTGGATCATTAGACCACAGATATTTGAATGAATATATTACAAGGGTCATTTTGAAAAAAAATTACATTATTATTCATAGATTTTATAATCATACCTTTTTGAAAAATTAAGCAACACCAAAATCTTCTTCGTGGAATAACTATATAAACATAGACACTCTCTCACATGGATTCATTTCTCACATTTTTATGACCCAAATCTCCTGAAAAATTATTCTAAATCTAATTTTCTTCCACCATAGCCATGTAACAGGAGTTTTTTACTTCAACAACCTGGAAATTTTTTGATTTTATGTGTTAGATTACACTAAATATCATTCTATATTCCACTATTTTCACAAAAAATACATATATTTTTAAAAAGAATATATTTTCTTCATCAAATTATTTTGAAACACATAGAATGATCTATTTCATCACATAAAAATTGTCTTTATTAGACTTCATATTTTCACCTTCAATAATAGAAGGTCCAACACCTTCGATTTAAATATATTCATTATTTATATTTTTCACTATTTTTTAATGAAATCATTCACATTGTTAACAATATTAATGTTTTCGATCATTTAAAAAAACAATACTTTTCCATGATTCATGTATTTTCTAATTTTATAGCTTTGATAGGGGGTTCTATAACAATTTCATTTAATTTCTTATTAAATTTCATCACATATGGCTTATGAGATTTGAAAACAAACTTTTGTTGTGCCGCTAACTAAACATTTCTTCCTTATTCATGATTATTAGGTTCTTAAAATATTTCAAAAAAAATTCTAGAGGTTGGCATAAATTGTCAATTTTTACTTCAAACTTCTCAGGTTTCATCAAAACATCCTTCTCAGACTTGACTCCCCTATCAAAATTTACCTTATTTAATTTTTATAATAGTAAAAAAAAAATCTAATAAAATAATTTTATTATCTCTAACCACCCCCAGAATACTTAAAGTATTCGTAAAAATAATATTTTCCTATGTAACCCACATACTTTATGGTGTTCTTAGCATGTTTCTAATCGAAATAATTATCATTCTTATCATAACATTATTGATCACTAACCTTTTTATTATGAACCAGAATATTATTTTTGAGATCGGTTTTGATTTCAGATATAATAGAACCATATATAATAGAAGAATTTTTTAGACTCTTAATTGTTTTAAAAATTTAACATATGATGTTTTTGGATTTGTTCACATGCATACCTTTCAGAGATTTTATCTTTTCTTAAACAATTTAATATTTTTATCCACCCTTTAAGGTAACCTTTGAACATTATCAGGTTTACCCTATCCTGGTTATTATCTATCTTCAGAGATAGAATTATTGAAATTTTTATAAGTCCATTCTTCTTTAGATAGTTTTTGAAGGAATGTTCCAACTCTTTTTATTTTTCCTTCAAAATAATAGTTGTTTCTTCAATAACATACTTTTCTATCTAAAAACATTTATTCAACTGATCAATAACATTTGAAAACATAAAAATATAAAAATAAAAAATTCTGTCTATTTCTTAAGTAATTTTCATTTCATAATTTCTTGATTTCTTTCAAAATTAATCTAATATTTATCATAAATTCTATCAAATATTCATTTATAGGACGTTTTAATTGATATTATAATAGATTAGAACTCCTAATTTTGAACACTTTATTTTTAATGATTACAATGAATGTATTCTCTCAATCTTTCTTAGTATACTTTTTAGATTTAGCTTCACTATCTTTTTCTTAATCATATGTAGAAAAATATATTCTTCTTTTTTTATTTGTATAAATTTTCTTCATTACATTTTGAGTAATATGCATCCTTATCACCATGTTTCTTCCATAATCTTTATGGCCTTATTTAATCTATGACACTATATTCTTCTTCCATTATTCTAGGACAATTTTCCCTAAAATTACCAATTGCTCCATATTAAAAACATTTCAATTTATGCATTCACAAATATAAACTTTCACCTATTTTCGCATTTTTAGAAAATTAGGAAAAAAATAATCATGATTTTTAAATGCATCATTTTTTGATTCTAATTCAAAATCATATTCATCCTCAAGAACGGTCGAATTTTATTACATGGAAGCCCTGAAAGGCAATTTATGATTAGATTTTGTTTTACCTTTCATTACATTCTCCAATATCATTTCATAAGCAATGATACAAATATGAAAATCATCCATATATGATATTTCTAGATCTATATCTTCCATTGATGAAACTATGACATCAAACCAATCAGGGTGAATTCTCATGATCTTCAAGAAACATAAAAATATTCTAAATTTTCACCATGATATATAATAGTTTTCAAAAAGTTATTCAACCTAGTAAATAATTCACCAACATATTCATACTCAACCATATTGAGATCATTACACTTCTGCATCAATATTTTTCACATGTTCTTATTCACCTTTTTATTTCCTTCATAAATTTTCTTCAACTTCTTTTAGATACGTTTAGTAGTGTAAAATCCTTAAACTCATATAAAATAACATTCCATAAAATTTAAGGTTCAATAATTTTTATATCTTCCATAATTCTCAAGATTCATCTCATCAACAGATATAAGAATATATTTTTCTCCATGATGAGGAAATCAATTTTTTTTTCTACAAGAACATCATACCTAGGAGACAATAGATAAGAAAACATTCTATGTGTTATGATGTGACTTTTATTACCATCAAATATCATAATCCCATTAATATTCAGTGAATTTAGGATCTCCATCACAAATTATCGTTATAAACTTCCGCAAAGAGTTAATGAATTTAACCATCATAGTGATACTAATTGTGATTACCTAGCCATGATCTATGTATCACTTATTATGAAGGGGGATAATCAGTGATATGTTTTATTTTAGGTTTTATTCCTTTTGAAACAAAATTCTACTCTGGTTAAAGAGTAATTATGTCTCCAAGAACAAACTAATCACACTTTCACATGAACACTAGAATTTACAAGTTTAATTACTCCAAACGAATAACTATGCCCTTGGAATGGTTTGGAAATAATACATTACAACAAAATCCACTAGAAAACAATAATTTTATATTTATAAAATAAGTATGATATTACATTAAAATTGTGAAGAACTATGATCAGTACAATAGTGACTTTTCATATAAAAGCAAGTCCAGGATCCAAACAAAGCCTGCACCATACAATAAAATTTGAAAACTAAAAAAGTGGTAGCGCAAGGGGGATTACAAAGGCGATAATAGGGTATAACATTCACATACCAGTCAACAAGATGTGAGAAAAATTATGAGATGAAAAAGGACAACCATGAGGAGACCTCCATAACCCCCCTTGTAATGACTTTTCATCCTTTAACAAAAAATGATGTAATACAGTTTTTATAGCCTTGCATAATTTCACAAATATGAAAATAAAAAATTTATTTACATCCTTACCTAGATATAGGAACAACATTATCTGGACTTCATAATGATAATCAGTCATATATAAAAATATAATTCCTTAGTCCGATTGTCTAGTCTAGAAATATAACTAGATCAGAATACCAATGAGATTATTCATAACTGTTTCAGCCTTAGTCCGGAACACACAGTCCTTTTTATCAGTCCAATGTGGTAATTGAATACAACAATTCCAATTCTTTTTATCTATATAAAAATTTCCTCAAGAAATGATCAATCCATAAAATCCTTATCTATTAAAATATTCATCACTTTTGCCTTCTTATCTCTTCTTTTTGAACATTACTTGTGTCAGGAAGTACAAATTACTTCCCACTATTTATAGATGTTCGAAATGTTGTATATGCGGGATTGTGAAAAGATTTACCACTAAACCCAATTCCAGGAATCATCAAATTTCCCTCATATCTCATTTTCATATATTAAATTGTAAATTCTTCATAACTCTTCTTGTTTCATCTATAACCATCTCAAATATTTTCACAACTTCATCTCCCTTCATAATTTCTAAATATTGTTTCAAATCTATTATTATTTATATATTATTAGAAATAAATATGTAAAACCTAATATTTTTAATTAGGTTTCTTTTTACAAATTGATGATAAGTAAAATAACTATATTCTCATTATGATTATCCTAAATAACTCAAAAAATATCATTCTTATGTTCCATACCAAATGGTAGAAATAATACATTGAACCATTCTACAGTAATTGTAGTAGAATCATATAAATATTCCTACACTTCCTTGGTAATCCTTCATCACCAACATTATAATTTATTGAAAAAAAATTATATAAGCTCTCAAAACATGAATCTCCCCTTGAAAAAGAATTCTCAACTACTTTAAAAAATTTCTCTTATTCTTTATTTCCTTTTGAATATGATATTTCATCTGATGAAGTATATCAATTTCATTTTATTCCTATTGAATCAATCTATTATTCACTATGATATTCAATTTCATATCCTATCTAATAGCCTTTACCAGATTGAATATATATCTAATATTGTTCTTTCATTTGTGACCAACTTAATATGGGAATATAACAATTAAACATTATATAAATTGATGACAATTTTGTTGATCAGTCTATGACATTTTTTTATATATCGGTTTGAAAAAGTCCACTTATTATATTTTTCACTGGTTCCAAAAACTCCCAACCAAAAATATTATTCATGATATTAATTTTTACAATAATAACAGCCAAATATTATCAGTTCCAATATCAATCATATTATCAGTGCAACACTGCATCCAAGGGTCCAGTGTTTTAATAATTTCATTATTTTCTTGATTTTTATTCACATAAACTTATTTATATAACTATTTGAAACTTTTGAATTATTTCTATAAATGAAAACAAACATCTACTTCTTTACTCGTTATGAAAATACCTCAAAACTTTCAAATACTTCTTCACTTACTAATCTCTCACTTATAGACTAATATTGAAAATATTTTATTATATCTCCATTCTTCCATTATGAAAATAAACTTGTAAGACTGACTTCCGCGTGAATTTGATTACATTTAAGATCATCATATATTTATATGAAAAAATTGGATTTTATTATTACAATCAATTCTCCCTCTGATATATTTTTTTCCAACAATATTTTTCGAAACACCAGATCTCCTATTTTCTCTCACATGTATTAAATCATGTATTTTAGAAACTACTTATGATTTTCATTAATTAAAAACTATAAAATCATTTTTTGTTTTACTTTGTAGTTATTCAAGCTTTGATTCTATTATTCAATATGATTAGATCATCATTTCTGGATTCATGGTGTGTATAATAATCCTTTTCTCTCAGAAAACTCATTCTTAATCAACATTAAATTCTTAATAATTTTTAGTGTGATTATCTTATTATGATTTTGATTCTTATCATACACTGTAAAAATGTGTGTTGATTTATTTTATTCTTTCACCAAAAATTATAACACAAAAAATTAACATTCTTCAGCTTCTAAAAAAATATTTCAACCAACATGGTTTCAAAACAAGTAATGATAGACCACCATTAACTCCCATAAAATAATTTTATGAACCATTATATACCCCTATTAGGATTTGTAAATTATTTATTTATTTCCCAATGCCTATATGTTGAATTTTTAATACCCATACTCATTTCCACTCATGGGTATTATCTTATTTGTACATATGCATCATCAATTATTTACTTATGTTTATTTAAGACTAATATGTAAAAATACGATTAAATTTTTTAAAAGATTATATTAAATTGGATGATATATTTGGAACACATGTAAATTAACATGATAAAATTTTTATTAGTGGGAATGGAATTATATATTTTCCCAATGATTTGGTTAATGTTCTTATCTCATCAGATTGCATGTGTAGTTCATAAGAAGTTATCCTAATCATTGTAATTTATTATTAGTCATCATTTTTACTCAATATATATTGTATTTTAAATTTTTTTGGCATCTAAATTCATTGGTTTATTATATATTATAATAATATATCATTCTTCAATATTCATCTTTATGATTCTCATTTTTTTATAGAACCATTTTAGGCCTTTGTACTCACATCCACAAATATATTTCACATTATTCATTGATCATTCCCTTGATAGGTATTACATTTCACACATTTATTATTTTGGTATATATATTTTCATATACAGTATTAGAAAATCTTTGGAATATAGGGTAACATGATAGAGTTTTTAAATAGTTTATTTGTATCAATGATTCTGAAATTGTTATATGTATCTAATTATAAATAAACATTATGCCCATAAATATATCTATTATATTATAAATATTTTAATTAAATAATTTATGAAATATAATATATAAACTATGTGTGATTTCATATATACACTTACAGTAGGTCTCAAAGTTATACGTTCAGGTGAAAAAAAATTGATACTAAATTCACAAAGTCTTACACTAGAAAATTATTAAACACTAACTGATGTCATAAAATGGATTAGAGGAGTATGCTAAATTATTATATATAATTCAGGTCTTACTATACAATATGAATGATATAAAAATACTACCATTATTATTTTTTACCTCATCTCAGTGTAATATGATATATAGTTTTACTATAATTAGATCCATGTGATATTGAGTTATATGATCAAGTTATAAAATTTCAATTAATTAATACCATCATTAATGTCATTTGGTTCTAGATTCAATATCTTATTCTTCATAAAATATTTATTATCTCCACTATAAAGACAACCAATCTATAAATGGATTCTGAACATCATTCTAAATTAAACTGGACTATTTTAGAAATATCTCCAACTATAAAAAAACATTTTAATAATTTATATATATGATGTAAAATAATTAACTTCATGGCCTTCATGAAATATAACACAAATATGTATTTTTTTTCATCATCATGATCTCCTAAAATATTGAACTTGAGGAAGACATTTTAAATACATATTATTGAAGCTATCATATTATAATTCAGAATCTATATCCTTCTTCAATTCACTCATCTATTTATCATATAACATGACTACTAATTTAATTTCTCCTCAATACTTTTAACACATAATTTACACATTAGTATTAGACCAAAAGATATCATGGCTATACCAATCAATGGAATGTATCTTTCATGTTAAACCATGGAACAATATTCAACTAATTTATTATGTATACATAGTGGTAATATCTTCATCTTCATTCATGGATGGATACTAACCTTTTCACCCAATATCATGTAATTCATTGGAATGTTTATCACTGACTTTGTAATAATCATTTAGTACCATAAACAAAATACATATCCACAAAATATACCCGTATGTGTTTTTATCAAAACACATTTTATGTCAATGTTAATAATTTTCTCTCTAAATTATTGAATAAAACACTAAGAAATATATTCTAAAAATTTATAACAATAATGGGTGAGATAATTATATACTTTTATCCCTTAATTATATCCACATTTGTAATTTAGGAATCTCTCAACTTATTCATACTCCTCTAATTTTGGTAATTACATCTTCTATTTATTTCATTCTAATCCAACAACTGTAGAATACTTTTTAATTATTTGGAACTATGAATTTTCATTAAAAAATTAATTATCACCAATTTTATGTAAAGTTATAAACGTAATATCACAATTTATTTACTAGTTTATAATAGGAACAATACTTTTCTTACTAAAGATTGATTATTTTAACATGTATATGCCTTCATGGGAAAATTATATTATGTAAAAATGAGTTTTAATATCACAAAAAATAATATCTTCCATAATATCAACATATGAAATAAAATCTTATGACTTTCAATTTATGGGGGTTTTATGAATTGAGTTTAAATGTTTTTCAAGAACATGCTTTTGCATGAACACAGACATCATACCATTTCCAGTGAATAGTATTTCATCCTTGGTTGGTTTGATAATTGACCCCCCCATAAAATCATAATAAATATAATTTAAATATTGTTGGGAGAATGAATGTAATACCTCTATAGTTATATTCCCCAAAATTATTTTCAAATTATATATTTACTAGAATTTGTTTGCCTCTAAAATTTTCAGCCCCTTTGATAGAAACATATGAAAGGATTCTCTCCATACATATTCACGTATTGTTCCCATAATTTGTAGTAATATACAACATGCATTAAAACAATTGGAACCTACTATACCACATCAATTTGAGAAACTCTAAAGAGACGTTACTCTTAAAATGGAAGATATTGTCCTCAATGAATAAAAATTTTCTATACTTATTTATTCTTTCGTTATCTTTAGATTTCCAAATCTAAACATGTTTGGACATATGGTGTCCCAATATTTTTATACATATTTTTGTCTTAGAATAAACATAATGAATAGATTGTAAAATGAATAATATTTCAATTTATAATTTTTCAGTATGTCAAACAACAGTAACAGGTTATTTTGTATTGTTACGATACTATTAGTCACATGCTTTAGTTTTTCATTGTGTTTTTGGGAACGTATTCAATGTGGCTCTCCCAGTGGTGGATTTCATTAGTGTTTGATCTTTATTAAACATATCATGGAATTATAGTTATACACTTTTTAGTATTACATCCAACATGTTGGAATCTCCCATAGATATGTTGAAACCATTTTACATTTCCCTTTTTATAAATCATCTCAATCAACTCACAAGTAGGGTTACCAATTAATATAATCCTAAATTCACTTTATTAGATTTATTGATTTAATGATTTGAATTTATTTCTCTTTTCATTATGATTCATGAAATTGTTATTGTAGTACCTAATTTAACCCCTTTTTATATATTATAATTATTTCCTCCCAATATGATGGTAATGATGGTGATATATAATCATCGCATTCAAAGCATTATATATATTTATTTATTCCATTAATAAATTTCCCATGGATGAAACACTTTATTTGTTTACCTTCATCCTATTTATTGGTGGTCCTATTTAATATTTACCATATCATTATTATCTATATTTTTTCTACCAATATTAATCATAATATTTAATAGTAATGATGACCAATTTTATTTAAAATATTCCAAAACTCTTATCCAAATAACGAATTTTCCTTTTATCTATTTCTTAATTCCCTCAAGATGATTATATCACTTCTTAATTTCCCTTTAATTTATAATTCCATTAACGTTTTGACAATGAAATACTATTCTTAAAATATATTTCATTATTCCTACACATTTTACTAGTCATCATCATCCAAAAAATAATTTTAATTTCAAATTTGTTGTATTTTTTAAACCTAGAACCCCTTGAATATTTCAGTCTAAAAAATAAATATATTAGTTTCCAATTGGGTTGTTACCTAAATGTTTCCTTATCACATATAACCAGGACTTACTAGAGATTATTTTTTATTTTTACACATTAAAATTGTAATATATTTTTTCTTTTTTATTGTATTTGAAAAAATATTTATTTGGTAATAACTGATTTAACTTGTCTTTAGTTTAAATTTTTTCCACAAACTTGTGATATAAAATTAATTTTTTAATATTTTAATATAATTTTTCACCATTATTATTATACTATTATATATAACTCTTATCATAAATCAATGAGGTATTTTCCATTTTCATTATATCATAATGGTAGTATCATGTCTAACTAGTTTCCAAATTTCTGAACGTGACACACATCACAATGGACATCATATTAAGGGTTTACATCTCATCCCTTTATCATCCAAACCCACATTATCAATCATTATTCAACATCTTCATTTTATACTCATTCATTTATCTTATCCCATGTATAGAGTTATAAAATATTTATTTTTTTTATTTAATCTAATAGTTTCACAATATTAATATTAATGGATAATTAATGTATATACATCAATTCATGGAACACTGAATTACCAAATATTTTCAAATACTTCTTTCAAATATGATAATATTTTCAATTTTTCATCAATATCGATTAATATTTTGTTAAAACGAATCTAATATTCTTATTTAATATCAATATTATTTGTGAGATTGTTTTTCTAATCTCCTTTTGACCAATGATTATTCAATTTCACGAGTCTCAATTTTTATCAATAGCTACTCATCAATTGGACCCTTGATGTATGATAAAATATATGAAATAAGATTTTTATAAACCTTATAATATTACATTGAATGTTATAATTTTTTTCACTAAAAAGAATCATAAAAGCCATATTCATCACACCATTTGTAACACCTATATATATTATAACTTCTTTAATTTTAAATAAATTAACCCAATTTTATATCTTTCGATGCACGTGTTTTTAGGTTTAAATGAAAAAACAAAGTTCAAATAGTATTTAAACAACACAATCAACACGTGGACTTTATGTTGGAAGGTTTTTTATGTAATAAGTAAATTAAAAAAATTATATGTTTTATTAATTTATCAAATAAATTGAATGTATTTATATTTATTATAACTATATTATTAATCATTTTACTAAAAAAATATTTTCTATAAAAAACATTTTAAAAGAAAATTGTTTCCACATTCACTGTGAACATATAATAAAATTAATTTTTAACAGTTTTATAAAATTCATATGATAAAATTAAACTAAATCTAAGTCATAATATGAAATGTATCTTATGGTGATGTTTTTATTTAAAAGAAAAAGATTCAATTTTGGTTGAATATTGAAAAAATATCAATTATTATTACAAACTACATTTTCATATAAATTATTTATAAATTTAAAATATATTTAAAATATATTTTGATATATAATTATTTAAATAATATTATAATCCCTAAAATATATTCATTTTAATTAATTCCGTCTTTAATTTTGATATAAGAACCATCCATAATTATGAAAATTATCCTCTTTAAATCCCGATTTTTCATCATATTTTCATGTTTTGTTTTAAATTTTATTTTTCCACTTTACTAAATTGAACATGGAAAAATTGATTACATATTTTCAATCAACATAATTTATTTTTTCAAATATTTTCAAATTAATTTTCTTTACCAAATTAAATAGTTACAATATTTGAAATTAATTGTCGTGGTTAAAGTAAAGTAAGGTTTATTTGGGAGTTATACTAAAAAGATAATTATTCGAAATGACCTATAAAATTTTAAAACACTAATTGGATCAACATATATTGAACTTATAATGTCTATAGCACATGAATACTCTATTTTTGAAATATTTGGAATATCCAAGAGGTAAGTACGCCTTTTTCTTTTCAAAGTATTCATAAGTTCTAGTAACCTAACTTAAAAAAGGCCACCACATATCCTCCCTTATTCACAACATCAAACCATTTTGTATCAGTTAAAAAATTCCCAATTAAATGAACAATATAAATAACCTCATCCCTAAATCCTTGTTTTGGACAGAAATTGATTCTAGGAATAAATTAGGTATAATCTTAAAGGGGTTGTCGGAGATGATTTGAAATTCAAAAATATGTGTTTTTATTTTATTTCTTCAAAGAGTCATTAAAATATTATTCATTTATTCTAATATAATAACAAAAGAATCTCCCTTTTAATTAGATATTATTATGTTAATTTTAATCTGTATACCCACATTCTCCACCATCAAATGTGAAACGATAACATCAGTCATGTGTAAGGCAGAATACTGCCTTACAAACCGATGTCACATATTTTCAACAAAAAATCTCATGGTGGGGTATGATGAAGGATTTAAAGTATACTTATGATGTCTAAAAATAATTATACCTATATTTTTATTATATCATATAAAAAACTTTTTATGTTTCATTATTTATGAGATATCATAACGTCGCTCATGTGTTCGACGAACTATCACCTTAAGAAGGGATGTGATTTCTTTTTAACAAATGATTTACATGGAAAGTAATAAGAATAAATATAATTAATTAATGAAATATACATGAAATAAGTATTATATTAATTAAATATTTATCATTATAAAAAGATAATTTATAAATTTCTATCTTACCAGTTTACTCACTAAAAGATGATAACGTTGTTCGTGTGTGTGTGGAGTACAACAATAATAATTTGATGTTACTCTCTCTTCACCCCCACACCAAATTTATAATATATAAATGTATATTTAAAAAATTAATATTTAATTTATTATATTATTATATTTCAATAAATAAAATATTTTAATTACTTAATTTCTATAATTATTATTGAACAATGTAAATGTTGCTCATGCCTACATACGACCTATCATCTCCATGATCATAACACATTTCATTTATCAAAACCATATTTCATGATTGATCATAAATTTATAATTGATGTATAATATGTAAAATTATTTCATTAGTATTATTGTAGATATACTGAAATAATTAACTCTTATACCAATACTCTACCTATCAAATTCATTTTTTACATTGCAGTCAAATAGCATCGAAACACGCGAATTAAACATAATTGATTAAATAATTGTATATAACATAGAAACAAGTGAATTAAATAGAATAATAAATATGATAATGGTTATTATAAATAATAATAATTACATAGTTTAATCATTTTGTATGATAAAACTGAATGAGATGATTCAGACTCAGGGTAAGGCACGCCATATCAATTTCACTTCAATGAGGCATATTATGTCATGATCCAGATCTAGTCTCCATTAAAACTGGAACGTGACCCAATAAATCCCAATTCCTAGATGGATTTCCCAACCCCCACGGGCTATCATAAGTTTCGGTCATGATAAGAAATTTTATGGGAATGATATACCCGAGTTTAAAAGCATTAAAAAAACTAAAATAATAAATAAACTGAATCAATAAAATTATCAACAAAAAATCCTTAAATAAAATTTAGAAATAAATACATGGTTTTAAACAAGAAACAAGTTTCCCACAAATAAATAGGATCCTCATGTCAAAAATAAAAACCACCACATATAAAAGGGACATCATCACTTAGCCTTCTCCATAACACTTCACCAAGGAAAGAGAAAACAGCCCAAACTACCGTCTCCAAAGACAATTCCCTTACCTATTTAAGACATAACCAATTATACTTACACCCAAATGTGCAAGTAGATCATGAGTCCCATACCAATTGAATTCCAACCAATGATTCCATGTGATATTCAATACAAGATAAAAAGAATGCAATTTTTTATAAACAACAAATAGTAATAAGAATTTTGAAAGATGAACATTTATATAGGAAAACCGTTTCCGAGGGTTAACATTATAGGATGTCTGCTTTTATATAAAATATTTATTCAATGGATTTTTCTATAAAAACACACCATATTAAAATGGTAAATACCAAATAGTACATGATCACAAGTCTCGGGAACATCCCTTGGAACTAGTTCGTTGTGGGCCCTATGTACATACTATCTCGGTGTAAAAGTAACCATAAAAAATATTTATCTTGTGCACGATCCACTAGTATAGAATATAACCATAACCAAGTGTTCCCCAAAATCATTATAATATTTTTTTGTTTTGTTAGCATCAATAATTCAATTTGAAATAGGGACAAAACAATTACGGATCACTAGTATACGAGTCTTAGTCCACCCCCTACATAGTTGTGTTTCCCTATTTGTTCTCAAAAAATTCCAAATTCAAAAATATACCATTTACAACTAAAAATACTTTTTCTATTCATACACACTCCAAATAGTATCTATACATTATTTTCACCCTTTTTATAATTAAATAAACAATTTAGAATTATCCAAAAACAATTTCAATAAATATAACCAAGATTTTGACATAAAATCGATCTAAAAACCCACATTGAAAATCAAAAGCATACCAAAATCACACCAAACGATAATTTTCATCTATAAAACCATTTAATAATAACTTCCCTTGAATATAAAAACATACCCACTTAATGAAACATGGGATACAAATGAAAAACACCCATTTTCACACACGAATTCCATATAAAAATGACTTTACAAATGCTACCAAAAATAGTTCTCACACTAAAAACAATTAACTAAGAACATGATAAAAATATAAATCATGAAAATTTAACTCTTCCAATAATGGTTACACATGGAGTCACATACCAATTGTGCCAAAAAACTCAAATCCTTGTCAAAAAACATCAACTCCGCCACCACTTCAGCACAAAGGAGTGAAAATGAACCAAAATGCACAAGATTGGACCAAGAAACTAAAAATAAAAACCTAGGTACAAATAGCTAGATTATAGACATTTGAAACATCAAGTAGAATGAATTAAACCCTAATGAAATTAAACAATCAAGGAAGAGAAATCACTTACATGAGAATGCTTGATGTTTCTCCACAAAAAACCCTTCAAAATTGAGTTCCAAGGGAGGTTGAGGAATCTTGGAGGCTTTCAATAGATGTAAGGAAAAAAATGGGTGATAATTGGTGCACTAAGGTTATGCCCAAAAAGAATTAATAGGAATTATAATAAATTGTTTCGATGACCTAGAGGTTGTGCAAGGTTTTTCTACATGGTTTAGTAATTTGTGCACAGAAATAGTGCGGGTAGTTCAGTCCACCAAAAAACAGGAAATTTTACTCTATTTTTAAGGGGGTACTAGGGGGAACCCTAGTGGGAATGAGGGACACAAATTTAAGATAAATATTATTACAAATAAATTCATTATGTGACTATTATCCCCACCATGAAAGACATTACGCCCTAGAAAGTCATCCCGAATCTTGATCAGAAAACAATAATGGGAAATTTTTCTAAACCAACAAATTTTGTTCCCATGTCTCCTACACATCATTCACATGATGAAAAATGATCCAGATATAAGAATAGAGTTTCCCCATAAGCCCTTCTTTTGGGAATCCACTATTCACACCAGCCTCAGAAACACTGATAAATCATGCTATATCTCCAACACCTCCGAATTCGACACATGGGATGAATCTGGAATGTACATTTTTAGTTGGGAGACATTGAATATGTTTTGAATAAATATTAATTGAGAATAAAAAATTTAATTGTATTCCACCTTTTCATGGTGATCAGAGATCTCAAAAGGTCTGAAATACCTTAGATTCAGCTTTCCCTTATTTCCCAAATGAAGATGACCCAGACAGGGTGCCACTTTCAAGAATACCATATCACCCATAGAAAACTCTAGGTCTCGACGTCTATAATCAGAAGAAGATTCGTAGTGAATCTGAGCTACCAATAATTGTTGCATGATCAAATTGACCATCTCAGATGTCTCATGCACATGGCTCATCCACAACAGTGAGGTCTCACCTCCCTCGTCCTAAAATAGAGGGGACTGATAAGGCTAATCACATAACTCCTCAAAAGAATCAATTTGAATCATTGATTGGTAACTATTGTTAGAGATTAATCTTAAAAACCCTTAATTGTTATCCAAATAACCTCCAAAATCAAATCAAATTCACAAATCATGTCTTCCAAAATATTATTTTTCGCCTCCAACTAACCATCTATTTGAGGATCATATGTAATGATAGTCTTAATCATCGACCCTAAATCCTCTTAAAGGAATTCCAAAAATAGAGAGTTTAAATGGGGGTCCCAATCTGAGAAAACTACTAATGTAACACCATGAATCCTTACTACCTCCTGAATATAAAAATGGACCAACTAATCCACTTTAGCTATATCACAGATTGGAATGAAGTGGTCTGATTTGGTCAGAATATTGATCACTATAAAAATGATATTTTTACCCTAAGGTGTATGAGGAAAGGAAAAAAAGTCAATGGAGACCTCATCCAAAATAAATGTAGGAATGTGAAATGGATGAAGTAAACCTTAGGTCCGTTGATTTTTCTCTTTTACCTGCTGAATAGTGTTTCATCTCGACACGAGGTCTGCTATGTATCTTCTCATTCCTGGCCAGTTTAACTACCAAAAAACGTCATAAGACATCTTTATAGCTCTAATATGGACATCCCTTGATATTTTTGGCTATTCTACACCTCTAATTTCCCAAGATACAACGACACCACTTAATGGTCCTTAAAGCACAAGATGCCCTCACAAGACAAAGAACAATCAGTAGATGTCTCCCCACAATGAAAATTTTGAATCAATCTCTTACATAGATTATAAATGGTTTTATCCCACTAAATCAACTCCCAAAGTGTAAGATTCAACTAAATACTCTCCAAAAAAGCACCACCTATGTGATCCTTGGTCTCTGTGAGAATCTGAGAAAAGTGTCCCACCAGATTCCATTAATCACTTGAATTCCTAAAATCCTATGTTGGTGTTGTTCTACTCAATGTTTCATCCACCACATTACCTTTTCTTGGGGTATAGAGGATATCGATGTTGAACCCCTTCATGTACTTGATCTAACAGTGCTACCTCAGATTAAGATCCTTTTTTGAGAAAATGTATGCTAGGATCTTGTGACAAGAGTATACTACATACTTCTCCCCAAATAGATAGCGGCATAAATTATTCAAAAAATAAATCACCACTACTAACTCAAAGTCATGGGTTAGATAATTATATTCATGTGGTTGGAGTTGTCGAGATCCATACGCCACCACATGATCTCCCTACATAAGCACAAACCCGAGACCCATTCTTGAAGCATTGAAAAACACCAGATAGCCATTTTCAGATCATGGAAAGATCAACACGGGGTGGAAGTAAACAACTAATTAATCTCCTCAAATGATCCCTCAGATTCTAGGCCCCAGTCAAACTTCATCCCATTTTGGTTAAGTGTGGTCAAAGGCAAAGCAATCCGAGAGAAGTCCCCAAAAAATTGCATGTAGTAACCTGTCTGTTGTAGGAAACTTTTGATCCCAAACACATTCCTAGGATACTCCCAATACATAACTACACTAATATTCTTTGGGTACACCAGAACCCCATGATCCGAGATCACGTGGCCCATATACATCACTTCCAAGATCCAAAACATATACATGGACAACTTTTCATAAAGACAATCACCCCACAAAGTGCCGAAAAAGATATGAAAATAAATCTCATTCTCTTACTCAAACCCACAGGAAAGTAGGATTTCATCCAAAATACCATGATGGAGGAGTTGAGATGCTGCTGGAACACCCAATTCATTACTTCTATAATGACCGAAGGAGCATTGGTTAATCCAAAGGGAATCACTAAGTTCTCAATGTGGTCGTACTGATTTTTAAAAGCTGTTTTCAAGATATACTCCTCTCTCACCCTGAGTGTGTGGTACCTCTAATGGATGTCTAGTTTATAAACCCACTTTCCCCCTCCAATTGATCAATTATTTCATCTATTAATTGAAAATGATATTTTTTCTTGATGGTTCATTTATTTAGAATCGTGTAGCCAATAAACAAATGAAGGGATCTGTGGTCCTTTTTCACAAAATGAACATGAGTGGCCCAAGGAGAGAAGCTCGTGTGAATGTATCCTTTCAATTCTAAATCATCCAGATGAATATTTAATTCCATCAACATAGTGTGGGCTATAAGATATGAGGTAACAGACATAATTTGTGTTCTCGATTCCTAATCAATCAAGAAGTTCACATCCCACTCTGGTGGAAAACATAAAAAAGTCATCTAGAAATACCTCTGGGAACTCATCCACTACATGAGACAATAAACCAGAAGGTGAATGACCATCACCCTCTAGTGTGAGCGATGGTAACTAGAAGATAAGATTTCACAACTCCGGGAGTGGAGTTACCGCACGACCAGACCGAGGATCCTATTCCCCATGAAAAACGTGACGAATTCTGTTGGGTTCTGTGAAACCCACCTACATCCTATAGCAATCAATGTGCACATTAAAGTTCACTAATAAATCCATGATGGTGATTACTTCAAAAATAACCATATCTAGTTCCAAGAGGTCCCAATCTATCACTACCCCTAACATGGAAACCGCCCACGATGAACACATGAGAACCTACTCTTACATCCTAGACAATAGTGTCATCAACTCCATCGCAAAAAGAAAAAAATCAGTTGGTAAATTCAGCAAGATCACAAAATGACACGGATAAAAGAAACAAAAGAACCAGTATTAAAGAGAACTATAGCCAAATAAGATGCAATCAAAATGGTACCTCAGATAGTTGAATGTCGTGCATCTAGTCTCGCTGGTGCCTACTCCATTGCATGAAGGTGCCTAGTCTCTACCTAAGAATGGTTTAACATCAATAAATCTTCCATGAACTGGTGCTACCTAGAAGATGATCCGACCCTAACACCATGATCCCCAAACTGATATCTTCTTATGCACGATGGATCTGACTATGCTGACACTACCCTGTAATCCACTCATCTTGAACCACTCTAGAGTGGAATTTCCACCCTCCAAAATCATTGAACATGCCTCATAACTCCACACTGATAACTAGGATTTGGATGATACATACATGCTAGTAGGGTATTCCCTTTCCTACCACACTGGAAGCATTAGACATACCATGCATCAGATGACATAGAATAATCCATCTTGGAAGGTTGTCCTGAACTCCCACCTTTGTTCTTCCCATACTCATCTCACTTCCTTTTCCACTCAAAAGAACTTCTACTACCCATTACTGATATTGTTCTAGAGAAACTATCCCTCTCCATGTAGTTAATATCCACCATACACACCCGGTTAACCAACACAACATATGTCTTCAGTTTAAATAAGAAAACATCAAAATATATATCTGGTTGTAAGCCTTTCTCAAACCTCTAATCCATCATTTATTCTTTAGAGATAATTTCAAGAGCATACCAAACTGGCTCAACAAAACAGTTGTCATACCCCATCATCGACTTATCTACCTAGACCAGATCCATGAACTATTGGGATCTACCATATGACAAGAATTCTAGGAATTATTGATCATTGAAAACTACCTTGAAGTCTTTCCAGCTCATTTGTTCATTGTTCCCATTTTAAAGCACTATTTCCCACCACATGTAGCTGGGACCCTCTAACAAAAAATAGGAACATTTCACCCTGGCCTCCTCAGGCATGTCTAGGATCTCAAATATTCACTCGATATTTTCAAGACACTCCCCCGCTTCATGGGGATCCATGACACCTCACTATGATAGGGGATTATTCTTATAGAACTCCTAGGTTTTTTACGTTTTTAGAATAGGGTCATCTTCTTTAGCTCAGTAAAGAACAATATTTGGTCCTTGTCTAATAGCATGGATATCCCATACCATAGCATCTATAATCCTTTGATCAAGGAGTGCAGGATAACTCTCTCAGGTATCCTCCTATGGGTGCATGTGTTCTTTTTGGGGAGGCATGTTGTTAGAAAAGCAATAGTCGAATGAGAAAACATTAGTAAAATTGTTCTGAAAAATATCGGCAACAATATGAAATATAAATAAAACAAACTCATCAGAATAATAAAATAATCTAAACCACCCCCACCAAATGTCCATATGTAATCTACAACCCACACTCCTCACCTAGAATTAATGTCCAATAAAAAATCCAAACATCCCATGGGGACTCATGGTTTCTCACGAGAGGTGGGGCCCTATCACCCTACTTGAATATAGAATATAGAGCCCCAATAGTTCTAGCTACCATCTAATCATACTATACCAAGATAATAAATGACCCAAAGGATTGGCCTTATCTAATAACATTTTTTCATGAACTAGATCCGGTCCACATTAAAACTGGCACACAACCCGATCCATGGAAAGTCCAAAAGGGAATTCTATATCCCCACGGTCTGGAACAGGTGTTCGGTTAAGATAATAAATGTTCTTGGGATTTAATTACCAGATCTACGAAGCATTAAACAACAAAAAACAATAAATAAACTGAATCTATAAAATTAACAATTGAACAATCCATAAGTAAAATTCATAACTGAATAAAAGGTTTTAAACAAGACACAAGAGGTAAAAAACATCAATTGAGAATCCAGACCAACATAAAAAGAACCACTCGGCAAAGGGACATCACCCCCAATCCTTCTCCACAACACTGAACCAAGGAAATAGCTAACAACATGAACCACCATATCCAAAGACCATACGCTTACCCGTGTCAAACTTAACCAAGTAGACATACACCCAAAGGTGTAAGTAGGGTGTGATACTACTCCCAATAGGATACAACCCAAATATTACATGTGATAAACATCAAAAGATAAGAATATCTTATGTTTTAATAAAAAACTAAATGGTAGCATTAATTTCAAAAGAAGCAACTTTGTAAATGCAAATATTTTCCAAGGGTTATCATTAACAATTTAACACATTTATGTAAAACATGTATGCTACTTAATGTTTCATCCAGAAACACCATATACCAATGGTAAATACAAAATAGTCCTTGAAAACAAGTTGTTGGAACACCCATAGGCAATACTTCATTGTGGGCCCTAAGTACATCATTTCGTAATGTAAATGTAACTATAACAAATATTTATCTTGGGAACGAGCCAATGATAGAGATCATACACATAAACTAGTTGTCCCAAAAAATATTATAATAGTTTTGTTAGTGGATTCAACAAAGAAACTGCTATATGAAATAGGTATAAATCCACTCTAGATTACTAGCATACTAGTCATATACTACCCACCTAGATACTAGGGTTTCCCGGTTTTTTCTCAAACAAGTTCCACATTCCAAAAAATACTATTTACACATAAAAATACAACTTATGATCATACACACTCAAAAAAGTAGATAAAACTTTTCCCCCTTTTTATTACTCAATAAACAATTTATAAATTACATAATAAAATTTCATGAAATATAACCAATATTTATACATAAAATCCATCTAAAAACCAATTTTTAAATTCAAAAGCATATTAATATCATAAAAAACACAATTTACATCAATAAAATCATTTAATAAAACTATTCCATTAATAATATGACATCCCCACTCGACACAACATTGAATAGACATGAAAAACAATCATTTTCATTCTAAAATGCACCTTAAAAATAAATCGCATAAAAAATGCTACCAGAAAAGTTTTTGCACAAAAAACAATAAAATAGGAACATTTTAAAAATATAAATCTTTCAAAGCTAACTCATTAAATAATTCATATATTTGGAATCATTTACCATGTGTATCAAAAAACGTAAATCCTTCACCGAAACTCCAACCACACTATTGTCGCACCAAAAGGGATTAAAAACAAATGTAAAACCACAATATTGGACCAAAAAACTCAAAATAATACCCTAGGTACGAGGGCCTATTTGTTGGACATTTGGAACATCAGGGATAAGGGAAGAAACATTAATGAAATAGAAGAAATAAGGAAGGGAAATTCCTTAAATGAGAATCCTTGATGTTTATCCACAAAAACACTGTTAAAATTGCGTTCCAAGAGAAGTTGAGAGAGCTTGGAGGATGTACGTGGATGTAAGTAAGGAAATGGGGGATAAGGGGGCACATTAGGGTTATGCTCATAACAAAAAATATGGAATTATAAAACATTTTTTTGATGACCTTGTAGTTGTGAATTGTTTGTCTGCATGGTTTAGTAAATCGTGTAGCTTGTTTTGTTCTCCAAAAATCATGCCCTTTTTTCCAATATCAAAGGGGTCATAAAGGGAAACCAAGGGGAAATGAGGTACAAGAATAGGAGAGAAAACATCCTAAAAATAATGGCATGATGTGACATATTATATTGTTATAGAACTAGTTTATTTTATATTGTTTATATTATGTACCATTTACAGTTTCCATCATGATTCATAAATAATTCATGGTGTTTTATGTATCAAATTAAATTATTTCATAAAAGGGTTCTTTATACGATAGTTAAAAAATGTTAAATACTATCACAACTCATTTTTTTCTATTGGTTTATATGAATTATTTCTTTCTTTTGATATTATAATATTATTATTATTGTTTATTACAATATTTTTCTTAAATTTTTCTATGTTTACATAAATTTGAAACACATAATATATTCAGTGATTATTTAATACTTAAATGATATAATTATTATAATTTATTTTTCTCAATTACCATTGGGTTGAGAAAATTTTTTAGTATGCACCTATTCACATTTATGATGTCTATATACTTCCTATATTATTATTTAATAAGAACACCAATTTATTTATGATGATTATTATTTCAATTTATCTTTATCAATTTTCATTGTATCATTGATATACATATTGCATAAAAATTATAACATTATTTCTTATAGTATTTACTTTGAATGTTATTTTCTTAACTAAAAAAATATTTATAAATTATTATTCATTACTCAATAAGGATATTTGATATAATAATATTTTCACTGAACTAAATAGATTTTTTTATATATATTGAAATTCATTGGACTTAATGTTATTGTTGGTTTTGTATATTGGTATCCCTGTGATGTATCGAATGTTCTTATAAAAAATCATTTACCCAAATCAAATGGGGTTTTACCCAATAGTTTTAGATTATATAGAGTAATTTTCTGGCATTATAAGTTTTCCGGATTCTTGAGATCATGTCATCCATAAATTAATCAATTCCTTCATTGAGAAATCAGTAATTACTGTTATCCATGAGATTTTTGTAATGATATTGTCTATATATGAATTTAATTCTCACTTATGGATTAAATTGAAAAGGTTTTTATTTATTGACCATGCCATATTTATTATGCCAATTCTAATTATGATATTAAATTTAATGTTTTAATTGAAATTTTTTATTTATTTACCATTCCTTGTTTGTTATGATTTATTGATTCATGATAGAATCTTTTGTATGTAAAAATTTTAGAAAATTTGAGCTAAAATTTATTTTGTTCCCATACCCCATAATGCGATGAAAAAAATGTGAATGAGTTTTAGGATTCTAAATTTTTTCCATTAATATGATTTTTTTCTTTATTTAAAATGGATATCATATGTGTATCAGGTTCTCCTGAACTACTAAATTGATCAGTCCTTCGAGATATGGCCCCTTGTATCTGTGTTATTATAATAAAGTAAACATTGGATCTAGGTTAATAGAGTTAGGGTCATTATAGTTGGTATGATATGATGTTTAATAGATAACATGTGAGATAGATTAAGAAAAACATTGAATAGGTAACATTACCCTATGATATATTTTGGGATATGTATATAATAACACCAAAATGTTTTGATAGTGAATGTTGTATATGGGATTTAGTACTAATATATATCTATTCAGATAATATAGTTGGGTGTGGTTCTAGAAATGATGTTCATGTTAGTAATAACTCAAAAAACTAGTGCATTTTAATTGACCTAATCATCAATCTGTGCATGAAAACAAGCCTCAAATTATGTCTGGTATTACACTCATAAGAAATATGTTTATGATAAATAACATTTTCTTTACAAACCATTATGATGGATTTTAATATAAAAATATCCTTGAAGAAAAAAATTTAGGATTTTGAGATTATATTTGAATAAATTTTAATTTATGTTAACTATTACACCATATTTAAAATTATATAAATTTTGTATAAATTAAAAAATATATATATAATCAAGGATATTCCAATGTTTAAAAATTACTATTGGAAGGAAGATGGGTATCAATAATCATGGAAAATGTATATATTAAACTATTGAGGAATCCAAAATATATGGAATTTCATTTATGAAAATTTATCATATGTTAGGGAATATTATTCATATTACAAAAAATAATCTTGCTCAGATGGAGAAACATGTTCCATATTGAGATTGCACAATTTTCGATCACATTATGTGACACAATCCTCACCAAATGGTGGAAAAACATATCCAATGGTATTAAAGTCTAAGATTATGTATCAAGAGACTATAAAAATATATTTAGGTATGATATGGATTAAATAGATTATAAAGATTTAAATATTGACCATTTCTTCCAGACACATATCCAAGTCTGTAAAGGGAACTGATGTTACAAAATTTTTCATCATATGAAAAAATAAATTTATTAATAAAAAAATGGAGAAATAATATTTTTCATCTTACATATAAAATGTATATTAAGAGAATAATATAATATATGAACCCAATGAGTCAAATAATGTTTCTAATAACAATAACAAAATTCTATTTGAAAATTTTGGAAAGAATAACACTAGTAAATGATTAAAGGTATTGAGTGTTTTTTATATTTGCCGAGATGAGGGTCAGGAACATAATGAATGAAATTTTATAAATATATCAATGGTATAAAATTTTTCAATAGAAGGGAGATATTGTTCTACGAAAAAAATGCCCCAAGATTCAAGGGAATCCTCCAAAGAGGATGGAAATTTGAAAATGCCAATATTATTCAATCACTACAATGTAGGTGGATGTTCCAAATGATTTGGTTGTATGTACTTTAATACTATCTTAAAATTTAGATATTTTATATTATCTTTTTGTGTATCCCCTCATTGTTTTATTGATAACATGTTTTTCAAGAACATTTTACATTTTCCTGTAACTTTACGAAGCATATTTTCTGTTGAAACTCGTAGTGGATGTCTCCCTATAACTAGGATAAGTTTGGATGTTCCCATTATGATAGAAAAACATTATTTATTTTTTGAAAATATTATTATAAAAATAGTGTCCTAATATATAATCCATTGATTGGAATGGATTTCAAAATATTATGATACATTTTATTTCTAGAATATGGAATTTAGTATTCATGTTGAAGATATAGAATTCCTTATCATTAGATCATAGAATTAATCATCTATGTCGAATATCGATATATTACCATTATAGTCAAATGAATTAGATTATTTTTTAATAAGAAAAAAAATATTTTTAGGTATATCTTAATCATCTAATTGAGGTTGTACCTATTTTGTATAAATATATTAATTTACATTATTAAAAGTTATATAAAAATATACCAGAGTGTGAAGTGAATTGTTCAATCCATTTAATCCCAATTGCGAGACCAATATTAATAAATACCTATAGAATGGAAATTGATGTGTTGGTGGAGTTTAAGAATGTACTAGGGGAGTTGTGTGATGAATGATTTATTTTACATAATGTTTAACCTTACAGATCCCAGGTTATCTTTATTAAGAATAAAGATATATCGATGAGATTGTGTAGGTATTATAGGGAGATTTATACCATTAAAATAAATAACATGTATCCTCTTTCCTGCAATGATAACATCTTCAACAAACATAATAAAGCCCAATATTTTTTAAAAAATGTATTTTATTCTAGGTATTATAAATTACGAGTAAAGATGGATGTAATTATAAAGAAAACATAACAACGGAGGTATAGACATTATATGTTTATATTAATTCCATTTAGATTGGAAAATACACCCTCTATTTTTATAGATATAAATAAAAATTATTCAAGAACTATCATGGTGTTTTCTTCGTATTTATTAAAAACATATTTGAGTTTTCTAAAATATACAAGGACCATGAATATCCATGATATATTATTATAGACACTCTTATAGGGAAATAATTATGTTGGTAATTTAGTAACTATAATTTCTAGATTCAAAAATTTTCATTTCTAGTGAATATTATCTCCATCAATGGAATATCAGTTCATACTGTGAAGAAAAATTCATTCATAGAATGGCCTATTTTAATGAACATAACTGCGGAACATAATATATTTATTTTGGAAGGATACTAATCATGATTCATATAACATTTTTTTCTTATTTGGATAACATTTTATCTAGGATTACATGAAAAATTGTTATGTTTTTATGGAAAAAATAATCTAAATAATTTTTTTATGAACTATAGAAGAGATTGGTAAATGATGTGATTTTTAATCTATGATCATGAGTTGTTGTCGTTGAGATATATAGTGATACATAGAAGTATGGATGTGTCTTTTTTTAAAATTTAATTATTTAAACAAACTACATGTGAATCATGGAATGTAAATACTAACAAATATTACTCTCCAACCCATTATGTTTAGTTATCAAATGAAATTTTTTATTTGATTATAGAGATATATTGTCTCTATAATGAGATATGTGAGATATAAATTGATCATAAAATCATTAAAAAAAATTCATAGAATGATATTAATATCAGACAAATGGCATGACTCGAGGTACTCATGTGTTTTTATATCACAATACACTACCACCAAATTATATAAAATAAGGTAGTAGATGCATTGTGTATGAAATTTATTTCTGTTCTTACAAAAATTGGGGCTCATAGGGATCAAACATTCATAGATATAGTAATAATGGAAATAGAAATTATTAATGAAAAATAGATATAATTAATTTTTTAAATTATTGTAAAACTATATTTATTATAAATGATAAAAGTTCACAAACCGATGAAGAGAACATTCAAAAGAAAATTAAAGCTGTGAATGGTGGGAAATTAACAAAAAAATATGAAGATAGTGTTCTAAATTTTGGAGAAATATAATGAGTCATGTATATACCTGATCTATAATGGGAAACATTGGATGATATTTTTGGCTCGAGTTTCCCTATATAGCCTTACAGCACAAATATGTATAGGGATTTAAGGGAAATTTTTTTGTGGGATAAAAAGTATCAGTAAATTTTTTATTATATATCCATATGTTTTGTATTTTAATAATCAAATTAAATCATGAAGCATCATTTAGGATTCATATAACCCCTTCCCATTCCTATATAGAAATTAAATTACATTGGTAACACAATGGGATTTTGTGATTTTTTCAAATTAATTTAACTTTTAAATAATTTTCCTTTCATGAGATATTGTAAAAAAATTGTTTATATATATATATATAGATTAAAACACTAAGTAAAACATTTTATTCACATGCAGTGATGACTTCTCTTGAACTACAATAAAATGTTTACATGTATTATGCTAAATGTAATAATAACTTGTAATACACTATACACAACACCCACATTCCCTATGTTAAATGAAACACCATCTTTTCATATGACATGGAATACATTAAACGCAACCCCAACATGGTATAAGATGCATGTAACACTGAGATTCAATGAAACATCTTATATATTTATAGTTTTTAAAATTAGAAAATTATAACCTAACCATCAAACATAGTTATTGGGATAATAACAAATATTTTTTAAATATTTCCTGTAAATAATTTATATAAATGAAACAAATTGATAATGAAAGATATGATTTTTGGTAAAGTCCTTTTACCTTAAAAATAAAAAATTTATTGAATAAACCTCTTTTAAAAATAAAATTTATTTTAGAAACACTTAGAAATTGAATTTTAAAAAAATAAAATATATTTTTTAATTTAATATTTTGAAATTATCCTAAGGTGATTTTTTTGGATTTTTCAAAGAAACATCATTTTTATGAATAGTAAAATATTCTACATTATAGTTATCAAATGAGTATTTCTTTAATTAATTATTAATGATAAATTAAATTATAATTTATTTATTGTCACATTAGATAAATATTAAATATATTACTATAATATAATTCATTATATTCAATTTCACATTGAAGATTAATATAAATTCTTAAAAATAATTTGACCATTTTTCTACTTTAGAACCTCTTATTTCGTTCCATCATCTGGATTAGCATTAATCATAATTTTTCTTCTTCAGTGACTAGTATTTTAAAAATAAAACATACATAATTGTATTCAGTGTAATATTTAGAGTCGAATAAGCCCACATTAAGTATTGACAAAAATTATTTGTAAAAGTGATTAAAATTAATCATAAAAGTTAAGGAAAAGTTCATCATTATTTGGAACTAAACCATAAAATTAAGGGCCAAAATAAACTATCCACTTGTCCAAGACCCATTAGTTGTCAATTGTTCATCCAGAAACATTACATTATTGAGTTTTTGGGTTTTTTATGACTTTATTTATGTAATAACATGTGTACACCTTACTTATTTCTAAAAATTCTGTGTGATTCCTTTTCCTTCCAAATAAAAACTCGTCTCCTCTCAAAATTCCTCACACCTCTCAAACTTATTATGTTTGGCCAAGCCATGACCTACCCACATCCCAAAAATATACCCATCCTCCTAGAAGCCTTACCATGGGTAGAAGGAAATCCAAGGAAGTCTTTTAGAACAAACCAAATAGAGCTACCCAATTAATAGATAGTTTGAACGAGTACAACATGAGTCAATAGACAAGGTGATGTGATTTCATCTCACTTTTTATTTTTGTAAGATACAAGCTATGTTCACCACTATTTTATTTTGTGTGTTGTATGTACATACCATGATTGTAATATGTGTATCTTATACCTAAATTAATGGATATTAACATATCAATTTTATGAACATTCATTCATTGGTTTTAGGTTTGAAAAGCTACAAAATATGTAAAAATGTTTTGTCCCAATTTTCCTTCTTTGATACTCATATTTTATTATTTACATATACTCTTCCATGAGGTGCATATTATACCATTTTACTTTTCTTTCATGAATCTCCTCCATTTCATGATAATTTAATCCTAGTGTAATTTCCTTTTTTTTACATGGAGAGTATGATCCCAAGTTATCAAGATATAAGTGTTTATTGAGACAATATACTCTCATTTTTTATCTTGTTAATGTTTATGCTTCTTTGGATGAATTATTATGTTTCATCTCACAATACATTCATTTCTTTTCTTATCCTCTTGTTATTTATTTTACATTTGTATAGTGGTACCATCTTCTACTCTTACAACATAAGATAGTTAAGAAGGTGTTTTTAATAAATCCTGACTTTACCCTATCTTTGGTTAGAAATCTATGTTCTATAAAAACAAGGTTTTAAAAAAATACAGGTTTATTCATATAATATTAGATTATCATTAAAATAAAATTTTAACCTTTCTTCTTTCACCAATTATTAACATAATCTTCTTTTCACTTTCCAATCAATGCATTTTTATATCGTTTCATTATTAAAATTTAATTATCATTTTACCTTACATGACATGTATTGTTTTACCTGTCATAATTTATTTTAAGCTTATTTTCATGTTTAAAGGGTTAATTTTTAAGAAATTTTTTTTATGTATTTTTAAGAAATTTTTTTTCAAATTTTTCTCTCTATTATTTTATAAGTTTTCAAGAAAAAATTTTTTCAAAACAAATCATGATCCTTCTCTTATTTTTCAAGGAAAATACTTTTCAAAACATTTTTATGATTTATCTATTTGTTTTAAAAAAAATTAACAGTAACGGTTTTAAAAAAGTATTCAATAATTAATTATGATTATTCAATGTCTTTTTTAAAATATATTTTTTATAATGTCTTTGAAACTTATTGTATATGTTTTAAATAAACAAAATTTCATGTAATTTTAATTCCTCTTTATAAGTTTTAATAGTGTTTATATGAAATATATTTTCAAATGGTTCTATGAACTAAAAATTATTTTTCAAAAATGAAATTAAATTTCACCATAGAAATAATTTTGAATGATATTTCAAAATTATTTTCCATATAAGATTAAATTTATTGATGTTAGTCATGCCCGTATAGGAAATTATCTAAAGGTTCCATTTTTATACTTTTTACAAATGGGTTTTTCTTAATGTCGTAGTATTTCTGAAGTCTGTATCTATTTCTTGGGTTATATGTTTATGAAATCCATTTCACTTCCATGAGTTAATGTTTTGATGAAACTAATATGAAACCTATATCTTTTCCATTGGTAATGAGATGTTTAAATTTTTATGATACACATTTAATTTCATTTGTTAAGATATAAATTATATTGATTTTTTTGTACACGTACGTATCATTTCACTAATAATTTTGGGTGACCTATATCTCCCTAAAATTTATTGTGTAAAGAGTTATATCACATGATATATAATAAAATGGCCGTGGAAGTAAACATTTACTACTAAGATGCCCATAGAAGTGAACCATGACTACCAAGATGCTATGAAGAGTGAACTGATTCTACTAAGATGGAAATGGGAGTGAACCTTTGCTACCAATATGATATGAGGAGTGAGCTCATGCTACTATGATTGTTGTCAAGTTGAACCACGACTATCAAAATGGTATGGGGATTAAACTCATGCAAATGATATGGTCATGGGTTTAAACCATCATTACCAATATGGAAGGGGCAGTGAACTCGTACCACCAAGATGACCTTAGCAAAAATGGCATGAAAACTATGATTGAACCTGATTACATGTTTAAAATGTTAATAATGGACCTGGTTTCATGTCCACATGTCTATGTGGGGGCCTAATTTTATATCCTTAACCTAATTATTTAACTTGTTTATACTTATACATGTTTACAGCATTATATGCTAATGTGTATTCCACAATTCCATGATTTATTATTCTATTATGATTTCTTGTATTATGTTAAATATTTCATTATAATTCATATATTATGAGCTTCCTATCATTATAATGATATCTGATATGCACTGTATGATCATAAATTATATGCTTGTGTTTTATACACTTTTTTTCTTGTTACTCTTACACATTTGTTTTACTCACCCTTATTAAAAATCTGAGCTCACCCTATTCTTATGTTTCCTTTATTCATGTTATAAAAATGGATTTAGGTTGATGTACTAAAAGTTTAAATATTTATTGGATATTTTGATGATCTTTCAGTAGGATAGAATATTTTGATTCCTTATTTCAAATAAACTAAACTATTATAGTCCTCGGACGTTTATTTTTTCAATACACTAAATATTCCACAACAATGATGTAATATCTATACATGTTAGGCATGGGTCTCTATAATTGGTATCAAATTAATGTTTTAGTCATGATTTAGAAACTATGATGAGAAACATTTAGTGACCCAAGGTTTATGTCTAGGAATATGTCTAGGGGTGTCTCTTTGGATATGTATACAGATGAGTGAACATTTGGAATATTTCATGTAATTTTGGTAAAGGGTAGGATGAGTTATTTCCTAACAATACTTTCATGTCTAGATACTACAACTAGATGTAGCTCAGGTAGAGATATTCCTAGAGTAAACAACTCCGAAAAGATGTTCTGGGCCTTACTCGGGTAATCTGTTACCTAAAAATATGTCATACTTGACACCTAGTTTGGAAATACATGGGGACATGAATTGGAAATTAAAAAACACTTCATGAACCTCATTAAGGATTTAAATATAAATCTGACATGAATAATATAATATGGACCTATGGATTCCAATATTGAGTATGATGTCTTCATTTAGATATCCTGCATGTAATTATTTTCTTGACTATGTGGTTTTTTTCTATGACATGAAATGATTAAAATATGCATCCGGTTTTAGTCTATTTTGAGAACCAGAAGGAATTGAATTTATTTTGAATGTGATGGAAGATATTAGAATGAGAAATCTTGTGTGATTATATTTGGATTAAAATAAGTTGTTATCATTCCTAATCATTTTTCAATTAACATGATTAACGACATCTACCTTAACCAACTCTTAGACTCACCTTGGAAGAGAAATCAGATGTTAGTTGAGAGTTAGGGTAAAGGAGACCATGAAGGTAAGAATAATCACATTACTTTTATTTAAAAATGTGGAAACCATAACTTAAGAGAATGTCATTGAGGAACAATAAAATGATTTTACTGTGGAATATAAGGAAACAAATCATGTGCCTTCGAGGGAAAATTAAGTGTTTGGTTAATGAAATGGATGAAAATATTGGACTCCTTATGTTGTCATCAAAGGTTAATTGTTTTAAGTGTTGAGTAATTGGTCTTTTTGAATCACAATGTCCCATATGAAATCTCTCGAAAAAATTATCAAGGTGTTGTGAATAATGTTTACATTTTTTATGGTGAAATGAATACAAATGTAATATGAAAGGAAAGATGTACTATGTAATAGGATGAGGTATCACTTTATGGATTAAGGATTAAGTAATCAGTGATTTATTGTATTTTGTTTCAAAAAATCCCAGATGATGAAGTATACCAGTATTGTTATACTTATGTTTTTCACTCAATATTTAAAATTTTATATTTAATGTTATCAATTGACTTGCCACGAGATAAACTGGATAAGAGATATTTTAATTATGGGAAGGTAGCCTACAATATGTTCCTTATTTTAGGATATTTTTTTGTATACAGATATGTGTGTTATGAAATAGTAAATTGGACGTTTTAGATTAATCGAGATATGATTATTGAAAAACTGTTCTATGTCATTAGGGATTGATTTTATTGAATTTTTATATTTGAATAATATATCAAATATTATTTGTAATAATGAAGTTGCAAGATTTATAAAATTATTTATCGTAATTTTGGTGTAATCATGTTATTAGGGAATATATGATGAGGTATTCACATGTTTGGAATGTGGAAACCATGATAATCATTGTGATATACAGGAGAATCAATGTTTAGCTGATTTCATGAACTTATTTCAAATGCATTGGATTACCATAATTTGGGAGGGTTATAATGTTATCGATTTATTGAATGATTAAGAAACTATTTGAATTATGTTTGTGAGAAAAATGTATTATCTCACCATATGAGGACTCATTCATACTAGATAACCTATTTTTCATCATGGTAACTGAAGATAGATGGGTTAACATATCAAGGATATCATGATTAGTTTATACTTCAGGGGAAAAATTAATTCTCATTCATTTCATAATGTAATAGATGAAGTTAAAACCTATCAAGGAATAACCAATGGTTGGGATTTTGTATAAGAAAGTGAATAAAAGCAAGAATGTATATTTCCTTATATTCTTGGTTAATAAAAATAATTACTCAACATTAATATAATGATAAAAAAAATTTGTTTGAATACATTAATTTATGTTAAACTGATGGCCTTTAAAATCCACATAAATTTAAGACATTGAGGCCCCCAACGTTTCATTGATCATTCACTTGATTTTGATTAATGACCTCAATAGCTCCCTATTAATATTTCCTCTTTTACTCTGTGTATAATATCTACTCCTATATTTTGTTCTCATATGAGTAAACCAATTTATAGGTTACATTGGGTAAACATTATGGATCCAAACATCCCCTTTTATGGTATGATTTAGTATTCATTTTTATGATGTGGGTTTATATGAATGAAACTATGGTGTGTTATTCCATTAATAACCTAGATGAATTTTGAGCTTGAAATTCATTTTAATATGGGAATAATGTTACACCCTATGTTTTCTTGAAATATATTTTTTTCAATTAATTTTTCTTTTCTATATTTTCTATTTCACATGACACTATAAATAGTTCATTATATATATATAAATATATTAAAACACTACGTAAAACTTTCCTTTCACATGCAATGTTGACTTAGCATTCAGTACATGCAATGTAGACTTGGCTTGTGTTATATACAATACCAACTTGCCTGGTGCTGTCAGCAACACTAATATGGTGGATGATACATGCAACACCGACTAGGCCTACAACTTGGCGTATGTTACATGAAACCCCGACATGGCATATGAAACATATAACACTGATTTTCTATAAATCATTAAATATATAAATATAATTATTTATATGAGATAATTATAACCAAAACAATAATATTAATTATAGGAATAGTAATAACTAATTTTAAAATATATTTTATAATTTTTTTATATAAATAAAAAATATTTAAAATGAATGACATGACTTTTGGTAAAGTCTTTTTCTATTACAAATATCATTTTCTGGAATGGACCACTTTTAATAATAAAATTTTTTTTAGACACATGTATGTTTAATTTGATAAAATAAACACACTTTTTTAATTTATAATGTTGAAATTATCCAAGGGGGGGTTTTGTGACTATTCTAAGAAAAATTAATTTTTAGAAATAGTGAAAAAATCATCATTTTACATAAAAATTCAACATTTTAGTTAAAAATGTATTTTTAAATAATTAAATATTAATTTTTATTGATATTGTAAAATTTATTTCCATTCGTAGTAGATATATATTAAATCTGTCAATTCAATATAATTTATTAGAATCAATATCACTTTGAAATTGATTACAAAATTATAACAAACCTTTGAAAAAGTTTCTACATTAAAACCCTATTATTTCGTCTTGTATGAAGGATTAGCATTAATCTTAATTTTTCTTCTTCAATTAATTTATTTACAAAAAACTAAAAAAATATTGTAATAATTCTGATATTTATAGTCTAATAATAACAATTTATGTTATTACCAAAATAATTAGTAAAATTGAACAAATTTAATCACAGTAATGAAGGCCAAATTAACCATAATTATAGACTAAACATTAAAATTAATGGAAAAATGATTTATCCTCATTTCCATCATAGATTTTGAGTCCACAGTTCATACATAATCACTACATTATTGAGTTTTTTAGTTTTTTTTACTTTTTTCAGGTAAGAACATTCATACACCTAATGTTTTCTCTCAAAATTCATGGTGAGTCCTTTTACATCCGTATAAAAATACAAAAACTCTCCCACATCCTCAAACCAATAAAACCACTTATTTTTGTCCAATAACTACCCAATATTGTTCCAAAAAATCTCCCATTCCTCCTATGATCATTCCCTTGGGAAGAATTCAATCCAAGGAATCCTTTTGGAACAAACCAAAAGGAGTTACCCAATTTTTAGGTGGTTTGAATGAGTACGATGACAATAAAGATATAATGTAAGAGGGTTGCTTCTCACATTTTATTTATATAAGATACACTCTATCTTTATCACTATTTCCTTTTCTGTGGTGTATGTTCAATAGCTTATTGTATTCGATGTATCTTATACCTAAATTTAAGGGTATTAACAAATCTATTTTATGAACATTCATTCATGGTGTTTATTTTTCAAAAGATTCCCAATCGGTAAAAATGTTTTGTCTCAATTTTCATTCATTAATAGTCATGTATTTTAATACACCTAAACACCTTGTTGAGGTGAATATACTTCTATTTTACATGTTATATCATGAATCTCTTCATTTTACTGATATTTTAGGCTTAATGTAATTTCTATTTCTTATATGGATTGTATTATTCCATGTTACGAAGTTATTAGTGTCCATTGATACAATCTCTTCACTTTATGAGAATTTTTTGGTTTATGATTACTTTTATGAATTATTATTTTCAACCTCTTAATAAATTCATATATTTTAATCTCATATGGTTATTCATGATATATTCATATAGTGGTACTATTTTCTTATCTTTGGCAGATAATATAGGTAAGAATGTCTTTTTAATAATGCCCGACATTACCATCTCTTCGATTAAAAATATATGCTCCTTAAAAAACTTGTTTTCGAAGAAGGGTTTCCAATAATATTCTACTAATATATTATTACAATTAAAGTAAATTTTTACCCATTTTTATTTTACCAATTATTAAAGTAATATTCTTTTCGCATTCTGGTAAAGCACTTTTGTAACCTTTTTACCATGAAAAAGGAATATTTCTTTTACCTCATACAATATCTACATTTTCAACCCCTACATTTCTATAATGTTTTTTTCTCATGTATATAGGGTAAATGTTTATGAAGAGGTTTCTAATTTATTATCCTTAAAAATTGTTTCGAAATGTTTTTCAAAATAATTTTAAATGTTTTTAAGAAAAGGGATTCTCAAATTATTTTGAAGACAAATTTTATATGTTTTTATTCTAAATAGGTTTTAAAAAATTTTCAGGATTTATTTATTGTTTTTCAAAATATTTTCCATGAAATGGTTTTCAAAATTTGTTCATTATTTTCTTATATGTTTTTGAATTGTGTTTAAAGAAAATTGTATTTAAAATATTTTGATGCTTATTAGATAGGTTTTGAAGAAAAATGGTTTCCAAATGATATAAAGTCATATTTATAGGACTTAAAGATGTTATATATGATAAATGTTACCAAATGGATTCATTAATTAAAAATACATTTTCAATGAATAATAGATATTTTCCACAAGAAATGTCTTTGAACGATATTTCAAAATTATTTTCCATCTATGATGATATTAATTGATGTTAATCTTTACCTTATAGTATATCTTATTATTATTCAATAAATATCTATTATATGAATGGTTAATAGTTAATTTCATGTACTTTTTTAATAATATTTCAATTTCAGGGATTATATGTTTATGAAATTTGTTTCTCATTCATGAGCTATTCTTTTGATGAAATAGTTATGAAACATGTCTCTTTTTCATAATTTATGAGATATATACATATTTATGGTACTCGTTTAATTGAATGTGTTAGGATATGATTGTTTATGATTTTATGACACATGTATTTATGATTCACCGTGATATGGGTGGAACCAATATCTTCCTTCAATGCATTGGGTAAATATGTAAATCTCATAAGATAGACTAAAGTGTTCTTGGGAGTTAACCATGACTACTAAGATGGCCATGGGAGTGAACAATGACTACCATGATGGTACTAGGAGTGAACTCATGCTACTACGATTGACATGGGAGTGAATCATGGCTCCCAATATGGTATAAGGAGTTAACTCATGCTACTATAATGGTCATGGGAGTGAACCATGACTACCAAAGAGGGTATGAGTAGGTAACACAAGCCACTAAGATGGACCTGGTAGTAAACCATGACTGCCAATATGCTATTGGGAGTGAACCCTTACTACCAATATTTCATTGGAACCAATTACTTTACTACTATGAGTGAACAAGATTACATGTTCCCAATGTTATGCATGGACCTATTTCCGTGTCCCTAAGTTTATATGGGGCATGATTTCATTCCATTAACCTAACTAGTGAACCTATTTCTACTTAAACACTTTAAAAATATTATATTCATTTGTGTTTTACACAATTCAATGTTTTATTCCTATGTTGTGATTTCATTTATTATGTTTAATATTTAATTATGATTCATTTCTAGCGAACTACCAATCTTTATTTTGATCTCTGATATGAAGGGTATGATCCTCAAATGTAATTTTCATGTTCAATAAACTTTTGTTCATATTATTCTTAGGAATTTCCTCTATTTACCCATATAAATCATCTCATATCATCCCTTTCTTATCTTTCATTTATCTAGGTTACAAAAAAATAGTTTTAGGTAGATGAAAAAAGGTATAGAGCTTTATTAAAGATGTTGATGATCTTTCATATAGATAGACTATTTTGTTCCCATGTTTTCCAAGACAGTAAACTAATTAGGTCCTTATCCATTTATTTTTTGAAATGTACAAAATATTCATGTAAAAATGATTTAATATTCATTTATGTTATGCTCGGGTCACTATTACATAACTATACTAGTAATAACACTACCAAAGGCTGCTATAAAAAACGTTTCAGTATGTGTTATCATTGTTCAAAAAACCACATATAAAGTAATACTCAAAATAAAATAACCTTTACCTCCCAAGTATATATATTCATGAAGTTGTAAAAAATCAGGTTTCACATATTTCAATTGAATATAATCATGATGCATGTTTTACGATGATATTTAGGAAGTGTTTCATATGGATTTTGATATTCAGATTCATTTGAATATTTTCTACCATCCTCATACAAATTGAATGTATAAAAAACAATTAACTCAATCAAAGGAGTGTGAAGTAATGCTAATATTACCTTGATGGTATGAGGAATCATTATTTACATTTTTTATAGTTTTTCTATATCAATTTTCATGCTCATGTTTTCAAGTGGAATTGTATGCTGCATGATATTGAAAGAGATATAATACTTTAACATGATGGGATGAAGTTGTTGATATGAAACTAATAGTCCAACATCAAGATGAAGATGCATGAAAAAGGTAAATTCTATTCATGGTCATATTTAACTAGCTTCATGTGTTCCAAATTTTTATGTTGATAACTAGAAGAAGGATTTGGAATTCCATGTGTGAAGTCATGTTTTTGTGAATGTGTTTCAATGTTAGGGGGTTATAATGTTGCCTAAGAAATAGACATTATTCTCTAAGAACATCATACCCTTTTAATTCATTGAATTTTTTATAGATGTTTATTATAGATTATATATTCCAATATGTCTCTCAAAAGTTTATATTGTGTTTCATATATAATTGTTAAGAAAGTAATTTCTTAACCAAACACTTTTTCTCATTAATTATGATATCAAATTTGAAAATGATTTATCATATTTTGAAAACCCCATCAAAATTCTTGAGACTAGAGATCATGTATTATAGAATTAGTAGACTAATATAATAAAGGTACTTTGTAATAATCAAAAAAAGAAGGAAGTAAAATGGGAACTATGGGTTGTTGTGAAGAATAATAGCCCTCATATGTTTAGAAGGTAATGCCCACCAATATTTTAGGGTGAAAATTTTGTAATAGGGAATAATGTTACACATAGAAAATTTATGAAGTATTTCCTTTTAAATAAATTTATCCTCATATATATCTTTTTATCCACACAAAATAGGGCTTAAAAGAATAAACACTATCAAGATATTATTTAAAAATTAACCTTATATCCTTGATGTTGTGTTGGAATATATGAATAATAAAAACTATGATATTAAAATGAAATATTTTATACACTAAAAAACTAATTTTTTCTGGATATGTATTCTATATAAATAATGTAAGAATCATTTTATAGAAAAATATATGTTTTCTACAAAACATTTTTTAAAAGAAAATGGATTCATCTCTTCTTGAGTACATTTGATAAAATTAATTTTTTAAACTATTAGAAAATTTATATGAAAAAATAAAATTAGCTTTTGGAATCATACTATCAAAATTTTATTATTGATATTTTTATGAATTTTTATGAAAAATTTTGTTTTTCGATGAATAGTGACAAATATTGATTATTATTTCAAATATTTATTTTTATGTAAACTATTTACAATTATCAATTATATTTTAAATTAATTTTAAATTAAAATTAGATAACTTATTTTATAATAAATAAAATTTATCTAAATTAAATTAATTTATTTTAAATTTATATTTTAGAACATCCAATCTTAAAAGAATTTTCTTCTAGAAGCCCCTTTTTTTAATCTCATCTTTGATTTTGCTTTAAATTTAATATTGATAATATAGTGGCATTAATTTTGTCAAATTAATTAATTATATAGTATCATAATAATTTATATTATCTAATATTTTAAATTAATTAGCGTGTTTATGGTAAAAATAGGTTTATTGGGGGTCAAACTAAAAAGATAATGGATAAATATTTTTTACCATATTCTATAACACCTATTTTATGGGTATATTTCTAACTTATCATGTCTAATTCTATATAATACTCCATTTGTGACCCATTTGGATTGTCAAACATTTGGGTACAATTTTTTACATTCAAATGTTTAATGTGTTCCACTCACCTCATTTAGCCTCCCAATATCCTCTATTCGTGAAAACATCAACCTCGTTTGGTTGGTCATGGCCTTCCAAAACCAAATACCAAAATTCATCCCCAAATCATAAAAGGATTTTTTTTTCTTATTATATTCTATAGATAACGTAGTAATAAACTTAATGATGTTGTCTGAGAAGAGGTGAATTCCCAACTATACATTTTTATTTTATTACTTCTTACACATTACTCGAATTTGAATCATTTTTTATTATATAATAAGACAATTATGTTCAATATAATGAGATTTTATTAATCTAACATTACTAAAAATTTCTATACCCTCTTCCCTCAAATGAGAAATGATAATATCGCTCATGTTACGGATAAATACTTCCACTTGAACTGATGTGACTTGTTTTTCATGAACAACTAGCACGGTTGGGTATGATTTTGGATATAAAGTTTATATATGATATTTATGAAAAATTTATAAATATTTAGTGATTATATATAATATAATTTTTAAATTATTTTTTTTGGGTAAATGATAATGTCTCTCTTCAATATGACAATGTAGCATCACGAAAATTTTAATTAATAAATAAATAAGTTAAAATTTAAATTAATAATTTAATGTAATATTTTTCTATAAAACTATGTGATTTCATTTAATCAAAATAAAAAAAATTATATTGATTTGTTTTTTTTTCAAAATGTTCTTTTTTACACATGTCATAATATTAAAATATTATGAAATAATTATACCTTAATAAAATATAGTTTTCATTAAATAATATTTTCTAATATATTGTTTAAATAAATAAAAACTATAAATTGAAATATTAATGTAATATATAATTATAAATTTTATTTTGAATTAATTTATATGGGGATATATTGATAAACTACGATAAATAAGAATAATACTAATAGTTAAGGATACAAGATTTTTTAAATGAAATTATTTTTATAAATATAAATATTTATATAATTATTTTAATTTTATAAAATTTTGGAATTTATAAATGTATAATAAAATGAATTGAATACAAATATACATATATGAATTAAGAACAAAAATAATTAAAAGAATAAAAAAATGATGAAAAGATATTTAATTGTTTTTAACAAAACCAAGTATAGGGGACATGTGGTGTCGTATAGGATTATGGAGAAAATTGAACCGAGTCTCGATTAGGGAAAGGGGGATTCGAGCAGGATTGAACAACGGTGGTCTCCCATGTCGCTTTATGTCACACCATCAGGATGAGCCAAGGATGAGGTATGAGGATAGTTGTTATCATGCTGAGCTCATGTTGAGGTTTAATTAATACGTTTCGGGCATTGGTAATGTACCTAGTGATTCCAAGGTGTTCCACTACCAGCTAATTGTAGTATCAGTTTCAGAGAGTGTTTCTTAAGGTCTTTCATCATCAATAGGGTTTCAGTTTGTCTGTATTTAATGTAGGAGTTGTTTTCTCTTGTTGTAGGTGTTTGAATCTTATGGTTTTTTCGTAGTATCTGATTTTCCTCCAATATTCATTTTCTAAAAATTTATAATTTAAAACTGTTCAATTTTTTTGTCTGATCAATTTATGATTCAATTTAATTTTATTTCATTTCAATTTTCCTAATCCTTTGTACCAATTATTCTTTTTGTCATTTTATAATGTTTTGACTTTAGACTATGAAAAAAAGGCTAGTTATTTGGGACATATGTTTTGTTTATGTACCATTTCATATGTCTCCATTAACTATTATATTAAATTGATATTTTTTTAATGTTTCACTCATTATATCATGTTTTATATTCTTTGAATTAATATACCATTGACACTTTCTAACTTATTACATATGTAACATCAGCTTCCCTTGAAATATGTCTATGTAATTTTAAACATAGTGGATATAATGGATATAAAATCCATATTTTAGTGTTTAAATTTGGATGGAAAATCTGGTTCTCAGTTCAGTAAGATTGTATTCATGTCCAATGCCAGGAAAGATAAATTCTAATAAAGTAAGGGAAACAAATTTTAGTAATTTGTTCAAAAATCTATTAATTTATTATTTCAAAAATCAAACGTTTATTTGTTCCTAAAATTTATCGCTAAGAATCTTATTTATTTATATCAGAACTATATTGGTTTTTTTGTAATTGAGGTTATGTATTTTATTTTTGGTATACATATTTTAATTATCAATTCATGTTATAATTTATGTTTGTGTATGGGTGTAATTAAAATTTAGCTTCTGTGTTTGGTTCATGATTTTATTGAATTCTATAATTGAAAATTATTAATTTTAATTTATGTTTTATGAATTATTATGTGGGAATATATAATTTTATCTACACTTAACTATATATTTTTATTCCTCTACTACATTAATATATATATATATATTCGTAACTTGTGGTTATTTAGTTTCTTATGAAAATGATTATATTTATTTATATCAAAACTATATTTTAACTCTTGTTAAATATAGATATTTTAATCAATGCTTTCATTAATCATGAATTTATTCAGTGTATAAGACTGTTATAAACACCATGTCATATATATATGAATAAGGATGAAATTTTTTTTTGAGGTTAATAATTTTGTCGCAATGTTTCTAAAAAATGTGCATAGCATTTCATCATATTATATTAAAATTTAGGGACATAACATCTGTATGTAATCATGGCCATGCATTATGCATTATATTTACATACCATGGATTCATAATAAAATCGTGTATTCAATTTAAATTTTACTATTTGTATATGAAATTATAAATAAAATTGATTTGTTATATCATTAAAATGATCTAATTAAGTTATTTATTTTGAAATTCTATTTTTGAAAAATAAATAATCATTATGATTAATTATTTATTTGAATAGAAAATTTATTCCATGAATGAATGTATGGAGACATGGAGTGTAGAGAACCAAAGATTCACATACATAGAAATAACATTACTTTTTCGGATTACCTAATACATGACAAAAACAGATGCCCAAAGACCGTATTAGTTTAGTGTCTTTGGAAACTCAAAACATAATCTTATAATAATGGTGAAAGATCTTTAACATCTCCCATAAAGGTCTTCCCCTTTTGTTTTCTTACATAAAACATTTTTTTATATCCTGGGGAAACGAAAACATAAAAAGTGTGAGCTCAAAATTCTCAGTAAGGGTAAACATGGAGAACATAAAACAATCCCTAAACATTTAACATAAAAAATGAACATAAAACATAAAATTCTTGAGAAATGACCTAAATCTTGGCAATACATATGTCATAGATCATAAAGGAACATTAATCATGATAAAATAAAACATGTAATTGTGGAAAACCATTAATCACATGATATGATTTCCATAATAGCCAAGGTATTCCTTCCAAGACTATCTTAGTGGACAAAGTCCCTTACTGAATCGAGTTCACTCCTCGTTCAAGTCCTGTATCACTGAACTAGATTAACTTTCCATTCTAGCCATGTCTATATAATGAGATATAAATATTTACCCAATGAATTGGAGGGAGATATAGGTCCCACAAATCTCATAATGAAATCATTCTTTCATGTTCCATAAAATAAACATACATCATTCATAATAACCCAACTAATAAAATGGGTTTCATAAACATCATCCCATCCTAACATAATCCATATAAAAGGAATTGATATAATTTAATCATAAGAAAATTCAGTCCATGTAAATAATAGATACATTATACTTGAACATAAACATACTAAATAATGTCATCTTATATGGAAAATCGTTTTGATAAATCACTTGAAATGAATTCTTGGGGAAAATATCCTTTCTTCTTCAAAATAATTTTCTTTTTAAACAATGCAATTCAATTTTAAAATAAAAGTATTTTTGATGAAAATAATCATGAAATATTTTCGAGGAAGCTTTATAAAAATATGGAATTTTGAAATTGTAAAAATATGTTCATGTCGTATAAGTTAAAGAAACATTATCCTCGTAGTTTTAACGGAAAAGTCAAAAAGTACATCGTATGGTAAAAAAACATATTCCTTCTATACCTTGTGGTAAAGGACATAAAAGGGTAAAAATGATTTTAAACAAACAAGGAATAATATTAAACATTTTATGAAAACATTTTGAGAAAACATGGACATTGATGATAAACATAACCCCAGTAAATACTTACGAATAAACAATCTCGGATAAGAACGAGAATGGAAATATTATCCATTACCTTATGTCCAATTTCATCCAGATGTGGCTGAAACCCCTATATAGTGGGTTTAAACATATTATTAACATGTAACTTAACCATAATAATGTTTATGATATCATATATGATTCACTTATGACTTTATATTTCCTGGTCTTTTATCAATTCCATGTTAAATCAACATTTTGGGTAAAATCATTTCATTTATCGTACGTGTTTGGACTTTTTGTTCTTGATATTATTAATAATATCCTGATTTAATTAATTACATGATGAAAAACATGATTTATAAACAATATATATTCAGAATATAAATATATATGATAGATCGATAAATGAAATTAAATACACCGTTCATGTACGTATGTATGAATGCTGTTGTCGTTTCCTTATATATTTGATTAGAATTATGTAAATGAAACATATATGTACATAAATCAAGTATAATTATTTTGTAATATCTTTCATTATTATTTATTATATATACTTTATAATCATACTTTAATTGTTAATCATGGAAAATGAATCTCATCGCATTCGTGGAGACAGTAGTCTGTACGTACACACGAGCGACAATATCATTCTTTTGATATTAAAATCATATATAATTGGATGGTATATCATATATAAAGAATAATCATAATTTTATATTTATTATTTATTTTATTTATACTCATTATTATACCCATTGAAATGATGAAATGTTTGAATAACAAACTACACCACGATGTGGAGACGGTAAGTCGTACGTACGCACGTGTGGTGACTTTTTCATTCATAGGATGGATAAAATAACTAATATGGTTGTCAAATTTTTATAATAACATCATAGTATATATAATGTACTAGATTTATTATTTTAGAAAGTAAACAACAAAGAAGGAGGAAGTGGAAGAAGAAAGGAACTTGAAATAGGTTGCGAGATATTTACCTATTCTTCGGGTTTTTCCTTTTGATTTCATCAAAAGGGCTCCATAGGATGAATTTATGACAAAAGTAAGGCCTCTAGGATGAAGGGAGGATATTTTATAGGGTATTTTGGCAGGGATTGGCCGAGCCAAATGGCTTTTGAGGTTTGAATTAGAGATAAGGGGGTGGCCTTTTATAAGAGAGGTGATGGGCACCTTAGGAAAAAAAATAAAATATTATTTTATAATAAATTTATATTAGGTTTTTAATGGCTCCAAAGTGACTTATTTAGATTATAGGGTGGTTATGGTTCTAAATCCTCTAAACCAATTGGTTTTAGACAAGTTTAGGTTACCATTTTAACCTTATCATTTAGATTTAACTCTGTGTTAAATAATTTAACTTTTACCGTGTCTTCTTTTATTCATACACTATGTGGTTAATAAAATTATTATAAACTGCCAATAGAACCCCAATTGGTTAATTAAATTAATATATATTATTATATATGTCTTTTGGACGAACCTTGGATTTTTAAGAATAAAATATCCATTAATAATATAATATTTGTTTTAAAAATAATTTTATGTCAATTTTGACACTATTAGGTATTTTGTTTTTTCTAAATTCATAACAGCATTATAAATTCAAAAACAAATCCTCTAACCATCCATAATATGTTTTATTAAACTATAAAATTATTTTAATTCATAAAAATCCTCAAATTGCATTTAGTTTGGTATTTATAATATCAATTATGTTAATATTACATTAATAAGGTAATTACTGCATCGTCATTGTGTCATAAATAAATTTTATTATTTAATGTCTAAAAATAATATATAAAATACCATTATGTATGAAATCTTTTTATCCTTCTAATTAATATTTATAGTTGAATTTATCTTATGTATAACCCTACATTTAAATTCTTTATTTATTAAATATTGATTTTAACTCTTTTAACTCTTCTTTGAATTAAATAATAATAATTTTCCTAATCTAATCCAAGTGGACATAAAGGGAAATTTTTTCCCTAAGGTTTTTTTAGGTCTAATTACACTTATCCAATAGAATTAAGACATGTGTTAGGGTAATAATAATGTCATTTTTATCCTTAATTACCATATTTACTTTTAACCGTGGAAATAAAAGTAAAAATTTACTATTCAAAAAATATTATTTTTAACTTATTGAAAAACATTTTACTTACTTATATCAAACTTGGCTCTAAAATTTTTAAAATTCCACTCACAGAAGCGGTATAATTATGTTTTATGTAAATTTGAAAACTCACTTTGAAGGTGGGTAAAAGACGGTAAAAAGTTCAATAAAATTTTTATATATCTAAATTTATTATAAAATGACTACAATGAATTACATTGAACATATATTGGTATTATGTATCGATTTTTACCTAAAATAACTTTCAATAAAATAAATCATTATTTAAATAAAAGGCCAGTTTTAACCAATAACTCAGTGTTGTCACTATTCCTCAAAAATTGAAAGTTTTCATAAAAATACCAAAAATTCACCCTAGGAAAATTTCGATATTCCAAATCCAAAGATGAAGTCCATTTTTAAAGATAAAATTTATAAAATTTCATAAAGTGGGTATTACTATCTATAACGACTAGTTTATATAATATTTTAATAACATATTTTTGTTTAGTGAAACCCGGTATTGCATACAATTCAATCTATCGAGGAAGGTTGCTCTTGTGTGTAACTCAAGACAAGAATAGTGTTGCGTATAATACAAGCTAATATGGTGTTGTGTATAGCGCATGATAATCTTGGTGTTGCATACAACACAAGACATCAAAGAAATTAAAAATAATATTTCTCATAAAATCTCAGGGTGTTACATAGAGAGTTCATGTGAAGGATTATGGCATTAGTTTTTCTTATAACCAAACACACAAGTGGTATTAAATATAAGATCATATATTTATGAACATACATACATATATATCAATATAATTTTGAATTTTTATTTTAATGTAGTGACATGTTTTTAAAAGTCAAAAACTTGAGTGAATATATATATAAGTAAAGAAAGCTTATAATGTTTTCAGAAAACATAGACCATGAAAATTATAAATATGGATGGGAATTGGGTACTGAAACTATCCTTAATCAAGTCGGTAGGCCAAAGGAAACCATTAATTTTTTAAGAGTCATAAACTTAGTGTTTTGTTTTCAGAATCTAGAATAGTTTTCTCAGAAATATCCATGGATTATTTTTTTTAAATTTTTGAATGTATATATTTTTCAATGTGATATAATATTTTTCAAAATAGTATATACTTTCAAATAATGTTTTCAAAATAATATATATAGATGTATTTTTTTAAATTATTTTAAAAATAATGTTTCAAAAAAATTATCAATGATTTTCAATCCCTTTACTGGGCATATTAAATTCTAACCCCTTGTTTTATCTTATTTTCTATAGGATTAGTAGTGTTTTCTGTAGGCCTTCACTTTGACCAAGGAGTTAGCACATGGAGTGTCTTTTTGTGTATTTAATTTTATTTTGGTATAGATATCATTAAAGTGGAAGATGTGTCGATTCTCAAAAATCTATACTCGTAAAGGACCTCATGTTTGTATGGCGGTGTGTAATTATTCAGATTCTTTTTATAAAAAAAATAAAAAACATATTTTTAGCACTGAATTCGGATTCACATGCTCATGGTGTTATAGTTGGAATCATAGAAATGGTCTAGAGAACATTTTAGAATTTATCTTGTCCTCTAAATGGTAGAGTCTATAAGGTTAGATGTCTGTGTGTTTCTTATTTCTGAAGACCAAAATACAGAATTATTTTTAATAAGATGAATGAAATAAGTGGACGCATTTTTTGAGGAGGAAATAATGTAGCATTTCAAAAAATTGAATTAATTATTAAATAAGAAACAATTAAAATAAATACTTTTAATGAAATATATTTGATAATACTATGTGATTTCATTTAATCAAACTGAAATTTGTTTACTTTTATTTTTATTATTTTTTGAAAATTTCACTTTTTTTACACTTAATGAAATATTAAAATTGAATAAAATAATTATACTTTTATAAAAATACAGTTTTCATGAAATATTTTTTCTATAATATTTTTTTAATGAATAAAAATAATTATTGGTCACATTAAGGTAATGTATTATTATAAATGTTTTTATGAATTAAATTAATATGACGAAAAAAAATTTAAACAATGATTAATATATTTTTTTATTGAAATAATATTTTCAAAAAAATAAATAAATTACTGTTATAAATATATAAAATCATCTTATAATTTTTAATTTATAAATTCTTTAAAATGTTAAATATTTAATAATATTAAATATATATATAAATTTAGACAAAATATTTAATAAAAAAATAAAAAAAAATTAAAAAAATATATTAGAAAATTATACTATTTTTTAATAAAATAAAATCCCAGGTATATGGGTGTTGGGGAATCATACTTGTTTAGGGTGAAATGGGGAGAGGGTATCCATTAGAGAAAGAGGGAGTTAAGTAGAAATGAGCAACAGGGGTCTCCCGTATGGTGTTGTATCACATAATTAAGAGGAGCTAGGTGAAGGATTGAGGTCCATTCCTGTCGCACCGTGCATGGGTGGAGTGTCGATTAATGGAGTTCGGCCATCATTGAATAACCAAGAGATGTCAAGGACTTCATCCATCGACCGAGTGTGGTCTGATCACCTATGAGTGTTTCCCATGGTAGCATGTCATCAGTTGGGTTTCAGTTTCTCTATATATGAGGTAGATATTGTTTTTCCTTGTGGTATGTGTCTGAATCCTATGGTTTTATTGTAATCCCTAGTTTTCCACTTGTTTACATTGTCTAACTATTTATAATTTCTAACCATTCAATATTTTTAAATGATCATGTGAGGATTCTTTGTAATTGTGTTTCATGTCTCTTTATCGACTCCTTTGAAAAAAATATTCTTTCTAACACAGTAAACTATTTCGAAATTAGATAATGAGAAGAAAGATATTTATTTGTCATATGTTGACTAATTTTTTACAATTTCAGAATTCCCTTTTAAATAAAATTTTAAAGAGATGTTTTTTCATGTTGCGCTAGTTCTTTTATGTTTTATTTTCCCTTTGATGAATATAAAATTAATAGTTTCCACCTAAATACATCTGTAACCCCAACATTCCATGAAATCAATGTGTGGCTTTGTACACATAGTGAAGACAATGGCCATAAAAGCCTTATTTAGAGTCCAAATAAGAAGGTAATAGATGTTCTTTGACTAGTTTGATTGCATTCACCTCCAAAGTTGTGATAGACTGGTTTTAATCACATAAGTAAATTTATTTTGTAATATCTTCAAACATCTAATAGTTTTTTTTGAATAATCAATCGACAATTTGTTCCTTACATTTATCGTAATGAGTTTTATTTGTTTTTTATCAGAACAATATTTTTTCTTTTTTAAGATAATGTTATATATATATATATATTAGTATTTAGATTTTAATTATTAATTAATTTTTTAATTTAAGTCAGTGTATGGATGTAATTAAAATTATATTCGATTTTTGGTCTGGATTTTAATAAAACCTATAAGGAGAAATAATTTTTTTAATTTATGGTTAATCAAAATTTATGCTGCAAAATATATTTTTATATATAATCAAGTATATATTTTTATGTTTCATTGGCTGTAATATATATATACATACATACATGCATATATATATTTGTAACATGCAGAAATTCTTATTATTATGAAAATTATTATATTAATTTATATCAAAAATTTGTTTTAACTCTTGTTATATATGGATATTTTAATCAATTTTTTCATTAAACTATAATTTATTCCCCTTATATGACTGTTATAAACTCCATGTCTTATATTTATATAAGGATGAAATGTTTATTATCATGAATATAATTTTATCTCTATGTTTCTAAGAAATGATCCTAACATGTCATCATATTATATTCAAATTTTGGGACATCGAATCTGCATATAATCTGGGCCATGAATTATAAATATTATCAAAATACCTTGCATTCACAATAAACTCATGTTTTCAATTTAAAATTTATTATTTATATTTAAAATTATTAACAACATGGATTTCATCAAGAATTAAAATAATTTAATTAAGATATTTCTTATATAATTCTATATAAAATAAATTAATAATTATTATGATCAGTTATATATTTGAGTAGAAAATGTATTCCATGAATGAAAGTTTGGATAAAAGGACAATTCATGTGAAGGAATATGGCATGATTTTTGGTTGAAACGAAACTCGCAAGTGGTATTCCATAGAAGATCATATATTTATGCATATACAAACTTATATATAAATATATGTTTAGATGTGTATTTTAATATAGTGATGTGTTTTCCAAAGTCAAAAACTCTAGTGAGAGTATATATAATAAAAAATAGATTAAATTTTTTCTGAAAAACAAGTAGTTCAATTTTTTTAATATAGAAGGGAATTATGGAGTGAACCCATCCTTCATCAAGTGGGTAGGCCCAAGAAACCATTCAATATTTCAATAGGATTCAACTTAGTGTTATTTTAGATTCTTTCTTCGTTTTTTCAGAAATATAACTATATTATTTTTACAAATTGTTTTTACATAAGTATTTCCAAATTTTATATATTATTTTTTTGAATGTATACATAATTTAAAATAATTTATTCAAAAGAATATTTATAAAGGTATTTTTGATTGAATTTTAAAAATAATTTTTTATAAAGATTCAAAAATTATTTTAAAATCCATTTATAGGAATATTAAATATTTACCCATTATTTTTAATTATTTCCCATAGGATCAATGAAGTTTTCCAGTGTAATTATCTTTTCTCATAGATTAAGCGCATGTAGTGTCTTTATGTTCATTTTATTTTATTCTTGTAAAAATTTGTTAACCGTGTAAGGTGTATCTATTCTCCAAAAACCAGACTAGAAAAGGCCTTAGTTTGTATAATGTAGTGTGTAATTGTTCGATTACTTTTTATAAAAAAATGTACATCATGTATTTATCACTGAATACGGAAGTGCAGGCTCGAGAAGTTATAGACAGACTACCACCTCATGATCTGACATGTTTTTTTTCACTAACTCATTACATGTAAGGTTTTTAGGATACAAAAAATTGAAATAAAGGATATTAATAAAATAAATAAGATATATCATAAATATTTATCATTCTTAAAGGATAATATATCATTTTATTTGTAACTTCTAACTCATAGAAAGTTCATAATGTTGTTCATGTATGCGTGGACTACCACTTTTATGAAGAGATGTGACTATATATTTATCACCACACTACCTGAAAAATATGTGTAAGTATATTTAAATAAATAATATGGTTTATATGAAATTAAGATCATTTTGGGAAGATAATATTTTACTTACCTATGTTCCATAATGATCATTGATAATCGAAATGTTACTCTTGCATATATATGACTTACCATCAAGATGATTGAAACAAAGTTCATTTATAAAAAACATATTAATTGATTATTCATAAAATTATAAGTAAGGTATAAATATAATCATTTTTTCACTATTATTATTATTTAGATATTTACTTCTTTATATGTACGACCTATTATCTCGATGATCATAATATAAAACATTTCTACAAACTATATTTCTGTGATTTTTCATAAAAGTGTAATTGATATATACATATACTAAAATTTCCATGATTATTAAATTATATATATAGAAATATCTATCTTTTAAAAAATTGTCATCTTATAGGAAGTTCATTCAAACACATTTCAAATATCACTCAGAAACATGAAAAAAACAATATTTGATTAATTAGTTATATATAACATTATAAAAAGTAAGATAAATGAAATAATAATCATTAAAAATCATATTAAAAATTAAAATAATTAACATAGGTTTATAAATAAGGATGATAACGAATATATTAGATGATTCAGGCTCAAGGTAAGAGACCCTATCCCAATTTATATTTTTCAAGAATATTGTATTATTATGAAAATAATCTATTTTATATGGTGTATATACATCCACTATGACATGAAAAACAATAAATAATTAATAATTAAATATATTTTTCAATTAAATTTAAATTATTTCATTCATGGAGATTTAATATGAATGTTACAAAGCTCTAATGAGTTTCATAACCAAATATCATTTCATTGGGTGATATAACATCTTCTACTTCCATTGATATTTTAAGATTGTGTGTATAATAAAAATTTATTTTCATATGTTTTACTTCCACTTTTTCAATTTGGATATTACTTTTTTATACATAATCTACTATTGATAAATTATCACTTCTATGTTATGATCATTTTAAGGGATTTAAACTCAGTTTTCATTTCCCATAAATAGTTTTGTTAATATTCACATATTCACTATTACGTGGTGTACATACCTCACCATTGATTTATTTAACATGAATAAATATTCACTCACAAGAATTAATGTATCAATTCAATGTTATCTAAATTTTTTGTATCTTGGATACTCAAATTCCATAAACCATATTTCATTATTACATATGGTTTTTACATTGAATGTTATTCGATTAACTTGGGACATATTATTAAATAAATTTGCATTACTCAATGTGTATATTTATTGGTAAAGAATATAAATAAAGAATTAAATCCATTATTTGACATATGAGTAATGACTTGGACATGATGTCACCACTAGGGCCAATTTATAGATAACCCCATGAAGCATAGACATGTATCATGAGATGAATCAGTTGCCCAAATTAAAACTGTTTTGAACCAGTAGTTTTATGATGTCTTTAAAAAGGTCTTCAAATTATAGGTTTTCATTATTTCATAGATCATGATGTATAATAACAAAAAATTTCATTCATTAAGTTTTATTTTATAAAATTATTTATGATATTTTATTTATTAATATTTCTACCGATTAAATTAATTTTCAATTTTTTGATTAAATGGAATGTGTTCTCAATTATTTACATTTTCATGTTGTTTTTGAGTTATAAAATTGTGAAAATAAAGTTATTGATTAAATGGAATGTTTGTTCAGCTATTTACCTTTATATATTGATTACGACTTATTGGCTCATGATATCTTCTATTGTACGTAACCCTAACTAAGTATTTCAACTAAACCTTATTTTCTTTCCATTCCCTATGATATGAAGAATAATTATTTGAATTAGTTATTGGATGATAAATTTTTTTCCATTACTATTCACTATATATTATTTTCCTATATAAAATTGGTTCCATGTATATATATGGTTATCCAAAACTTCTAAAATGATCGATCCTTTGGGATTTAATCCCCAATATCTTTAATAATGTCGTAAAATACACATCGGCTGAGGGTTACTGAATTCAGGGTCATTACACATTAAGCTATATTACTTAGATGAATTACCAACAAGAAAATTTATCAATTATATTGGAATTACTACTACAATCAACTAGTGGTTATTCCAATTTCATTATTAAATAATATTTTTATTTATTTCCTTTTTCCATTAACTATTTAACAATTTCATAATACATACATATAAATCCATTTTAATATTAATGGTATCAAGATTATCTATCTAATAAACTTCCAATAGAATTCCAAAATTCATTTACATGAATTAAAAATGAACAGTGAGGAAAAAAATTCCATCACTATTTGATATTTCTTTCTATCAGTATTTATATTACACTACTGCAAATGCAACCGTTATTAGTGATAGAAAAGGGTATTGACAGCGCTAAAAAGGGATTGTAATCAATATGAAGATAAAGGGTTTCCCTTTTATATGCGCACCAAAAATCGTTGATAAAGGACCCTTATATCATTGCTCAAAAAAGTTATGATAAAATGGGCCCTTTATCAATGCAAAATAGAGATGATAAAATGGTCATTTATCAACGTGTTTTTAGCACTGATAGAATGCCCCTTTTATAAGCACTTTTTTGAGCGCTGATAAAAGTTTTAAAATCATTAAAAAATAAAATAAAATTTCCAATTTTGGGACGCTTCAAAAGCACCCCCACCCCCCCCCCCCTTTAATAGTTCCCTGACCACGCCACGACACGCCCCCCCAGCCACCACCCTTGCATGCACCCTTTAATTGTGCCCCAACCCCCATTAACAGTGCTAACTAGTATTCCACCCACATGTGCGACCTACCTCTCCCTGGATTCGAACTCGGGAACTGTTTCTTGTGCACCCTAAGCCTTTACCACTCCACCATATGGTTTTTCTCTTAATTTATTAATATATCCATTTATATATATATATAGTTATATTTTCTCATATACTAATATATATATTTATATTAATATATATATATTAAAATATATATTTTTTTATATTAGTATATATATTTTTATATTAATATCCATATATATATAGTTGTATTTATATATTAATATATTTATTCATATATTAATATATATTCATATGTTCAGTTTTGAATTCATTTATAAAAGATGCATTTTTATGTCAATTTATAAATAAATAAGTACATATATATAGCACACACACACACACATATATATATATATATATTATGTATAACTGTATGTAGAGTTATACATATATATATACATACATACAAATATTATATATTCATATGTATATAAAAATTTTTACAATATATAGATAATATATATCCATTTCTCAATAAAAATGCGCAAATATATATATATATATACACATTATTTGGGTAAAAAATGAAAAACCCTCCAAACCCGTAAATACAGTCAGAAAGTCAAATAAACCCTAAACTCAGGGTAACAATGATAACATCTAATTTGAGATTTCGTTCTAGCTTTGTGACCAGTACAATCACAAATCATAAATGATATATTATTTTATTGTTGGTGGAGGCCGAACAGACATGTATATCATAAGATACAATTATTTGAAAAAATAGCAGACATGATAAAAGTGCTAGAAATGGGGGCTTGAAAAACCTAACAAATCACAGAGTCACTGAAATGGGCATAACATCTGCTCTGGGTTTCCATTTCATCCATTTGAATATTCATACCAAAGATAATGGAAGGAACTATGATAAAACATGTTTTAGAGGCCAAACATACACATGCATCCAGAGTTATTACCGATTTAAGAAAATTTTGACAGGGGTCCAGACCCAGAAATTATGTTTTGCAGGCCTCCAGGTGGATTTTTGGGATTTTTGGCTCCCATAAATTCCTTGAACAAATTTCGAGTCATCATTCTATGTAGATCTCTTTGCTTCCTTTGATTTGACATGAGTTTGAGCCCAAACGGAAACCCAGAGCGAAAGTTATGGCCGTTTGAATTTTGAGTTTTTTTTTGGGAGTGTTATAACTCATATATCATATGTTCCTTTGTTTTTCACACTTTATATACTTGATTTGGTCATCACACATTTCATGAGATTCGATTTGACTTGTCTTGGCACTTAAAAGGACACTCGGAGCATATTTTATGCTCGTCATAGTGAGTTGTAGGTTGCTTAGGTTTTTAGGTGTAAAAAATTTAAAATAACAATAACTTCTGATACAAGTGTCCATTTTGACTGTACCTCATATCAAATCGAATCTTGAAAAATTTTACACACTCTAGAGACTACTATAACCCAATCTCAGGATCTTCAAGTCCCAAAAAGGCCCAAAATCCCTCTCGGTGATCATAAGTTTGGCTCCGAGTGTCCGTTTTTCAATAACTTCTACTATGGGTGTCTATTTTGCATCAACCACATATCAAATGATATAATACAGATAGACCTATAATATGGTGACCACTAGAACACCTTCTCATATGCTTCAAGGGAATAAAAGGTCCTTAATAGCTCAAAACATCCATAATTTCAGCTCGGGGTGTCCGTTTTCTGTCTACCACATATCAAATCAATATAAAACATATTTAAAAGATATTTATAATATTTATTTCAATATAAATATAATTATATGTCAATATATTATTTTTTGTAAAATATATATATTTTTTTGAAATATACACTTTATCAACGCTAGGGAAAAAACACTGCTAAAGCCCCCCCCCCATCAACTCTACTAAAATAAATCATTGATAAAGGGGCCCCTTTAACAGCACACAAAAAGGGCTGATAAAGGGGGCCTTTATCATCGCTAAATGAAATCGCTGATAAAGGGTAACTTATAATAGCTCTTTTTTAGAACTGTTAAAATTTCCAATTATCAGCGCTTTTTTAGCACTGATAAACCCCCCCCCCCCCTTATGAGTTCTTTCTTTAGAGCTATTAATGGGAGGCACTACAAAAACCCTATTTTGTGGTAGTGTTAAAATATATGAAACTAGAAGAATTATTTCATTAAAAAATTTGTAATCATAGTGGATTGTTCATATGTACAAGACAATTTTTTAAGTAGGATTTGTTTTCTTTTTATCAAATTTATATTATTCTTCTATACTTTTCTATTTGATTATATGTACCATTTAGATTCATTAGTATATACGTTGATATTTTGAAATATTCCCAATATTTCATAATCATGTGTGATGTAGAAATATTAACAAGATATCACACCAAGATATTTTTCCTTTGTAGATCTATGATATGAGAAACCTACTCAGTTCTACATCAACAAACATTGAGTACCATAACTCCTGCATAATTTAATCACCGATTTATGTCATTTTATTGGGATTTTCTTTTACCATGTTCATTGAACATGGCACATGAGTGGATATTATATTATAGATGTGATTCCCCAAAATATAATTCATGTGAAATGGTCTATGAATACAATATCATTAAAAATTTATCCCATTAGTTAAATAAAATAAACATCCCATAGAATTAGTTCATTAATATACATGGGGTAACATTGTACCAAAAATATTAGATCATCTTCCTCATCATAGAGAGACTTATAAAACCTTTATATCATCAAACATACTATATACAACATATCCTAGTTCTAAAATTTTATCATAATATATTTACAATCCTCTTAACCTATGATCGTCTTTATTTACTCATATCTATAAGTTTTGGCATAAAAAATCTATCACACTACAATAACCTTAAATTCACATTCATTATCATATTCATAAATCCTGGAGTCCCATATAGTTTCACAAGATGGATACACTCTTATCCCTCATATGTGAAATTGGGATCAGTGCTTTAACCACAATTTTCCTTTTTTACATCGATATTTATTCAACATATAGAATATAATTCTTCAAATATTGATCTATCATTTTGTATATATTCACATGTCTCACACACAAAATTATTGCAGAAAATTATACATCTTTTTTCTTTCCATCATTATATTCTCAATTTCTAATTCCTTGAGTACCATAATTAGATGTATCCCTTCATTTTAAATAGTTAAAAATTAAATAAATTGAGTCTCCCATGCTGAAATAAATAATTGTATTTCAAAATAGCTTCTATTTTCCTAAAATTTCATTCACCGTAATTTTTGACTTTAATATGATTACAAAAGGCTATAATTTGTATCACAACATTTTTAATACTCATATTAATAGAAGATATGTTAAATATTACCCATGATCATCTTTATCATTTTATTCAAACATACCCCTATTGAAATATGTACTTCACATATCAATATATATATATATATATACAGAAAGTATATATTTTTTAATGGGAACTCTTTATCTAATGAAAAATTTTATCTATGAAGTATTTATAGTCCTGTTGGGTTATATTAATAACTTATAGAAACTCCATCACATGTCATACTTCTCAAATAAATTTCACTATAAATGACTTGAGATACAATGACATTAAAATAATTAACTTCCTAATGTCATTATTTTTCATTAAAAATCATTAATTTTATTTCATTATCAAGGAATATATGTATCTAACCACATCACATTTTAGGGTTAGGAAGATTGAAAAATGTTTATCTTTATACCAATCATTAATCATGGTTTATATAAGACTAAACATATTCTAAAATTGATATTGCAGTATAATAATCATTACATATCAATGTCACCATAATTATATAATTTTAGATACTCACTCTTTCTAATTTCTATGATTATCCTATTGGAAAAATAATGATCATATTTTATTTTTTCCAATGATTGGGTGAAACACCATTCATGTTATTTGTGATGAAAATACAATTATTGAAAAACAATTGAAACATACTATTTTATTTTAATTTTTAGATATTAAATAAATAAAATTCAACTTCAATCTACATAATTTATTTATTTTTACTATACACTACTGTCTAACACTATACATTGAACCTAATTTGATATGTCATCATCAATTTATGAATGAATTATAGTTTAGATTAAACAAATACACTCTAATAAGTAATTTGATCAAGATTTATGATAGGGATCAATAACTGATTCTTTGTAGAAAATTCATATAGTCATTAAATTAATCATATTAAATGTTAACAAAGGATTCTGAACCTCCTGAAATCATGCAAAATATCAATGTATTACTATGATGCCTTAGGAACTGGTTTTGTTTTATTCTTAACATTAAAAATCACACACATAATGTCTTATATATTTTTATGAATCATCTCAATGTTATAAGATGTACTGGATTATTACAATAAATTAATTATGGAAAAAGTCATAATATGACGTCCTATAATGTCCATGATGTCATATGATCATCAAATTCATATGTTTCAAGATTTAGTTTCATACACATGTTCAAATACTTATGAAGTCATCCCAAATTAATATTATCTATTATGTGATTCAATATATATTACATTATTTAACTATAAATTTTTAAACATACCTCCACCCAAAAAAATCATTTGAATTCTTGATCAAGTGATGTAAAATTCATGAATCAGTAACCTTTCGTAATGAACATAGAAAGGGAAATTATTTATATTTATCTTGATGTTAAAAAAATAAACCTTCCTAAAACATATAAATTAGACCCAATTTATATTCACCTTCCAAATCAATATCATCATCTCTCATTTTTTCATCATTAAAAGTGACTATTTAATATGGGGACTCTCAACCATTATATGAATTTCCCTAAAACATATAAGAATCTAAAAATTCATATGATTTATGTGGTTTAAAAGAATATGTTTTTATTTAAAATTAAAGGACATATTATCTCCTAATCTTTCATATAATGAAAATGAAAATAGATTTATCTTATATAATGGTTGGATTGTAATACCTGGAAACCAAATATTGTAGGTAAATAAAATATCATGTAATATTATGAAATTATTCCTTTAAATAAAAAAATCATGAATTCAGATAATATATTAAATTTTAAAAATATAATTTCATTAAACTCACAATAGTTTTTTATTTCTCCTATAAAAGGTATCCTACTATGAATTTTAGATCATTTTAAATAAGGTAATTTTTTGTTGAAAAGTAAATATTTGAAGATACTTTTAACTATAATGACATTGAAATTATATAAGAGTGAACTAATATTTTATAAAACAGTTTATGTACTCAAATATATAATATTGGAATAAAATTATAAATATAAAAATATTCTATAAACATGGAAAACCAATGTCAATCGCTTTTAGAATGAATTAAAATGTCACATTAATTTAAAAACAATTCAATATGTTCATTGAAATAATAAATTTTAGGATATATTAGGTTTTAAAATACATTGAATGACTAATATCATTTATTAATTTTAATATAAATAAATTTAATTAACTAAGTTTTTTATCAGTAATACTTTTCCACTGTATATACTTTTATAGAATAAAAATATTATTTTCATAAAAGAAACTTTTAAACAATAATCTATAAATATTTTAAAATTATATTTTATAAATTTTATAAATTTTATCTAATAAAATTAATTTCAAATTTTAAATTACAATTATTATATTACATAAAATGGTCAATCATAAAATTTTTCCATAAAATTAATGTCTAATATAAAAAAAACACACCAAGGGAAATGTAAATTTAAGCAAACATGAAAATTTAAAACAAAAACTGCTTAAACATATCATGTACCAAAAAATAGGACAGGTTGAGTTGGGTTACAACAATCAATAATTTTACAAACAAAATTTATTTATTTATTATCCTTTCAAACACGAATCATAACATTATATTATTGACAATTTTCTGGTCACTCCTAATGATACCCTTCCCTTCAATTATTAAATGAAAACACATTCACCAAATCAATAATAACATACCTTTATAATTATATCTTGAAACTATAATATTTTACACTCTCTATAAACTTATCTCACAAACATAATACCCTGGTCACTCGTAGTTAGAATTAATCTTTCAAGTTTGAAGAAACTATGGAAGAAATTCCCCACCCTTGGTGAGATTATTAACAGCTGCATAATATTCTTATTAGATATATTATTTTACATTTATTATAGACATGAAAATATAAGGATATTTTTTTAATTATGTTCTATAATTTTACTATATTAATTGAATTATAATTATTTCATTATATACCCCCATCCATTAATAAAAACCAAATTGTTATATGTGTATTATGTATACAATAATATCCATGACGTAACAAGTTTCATTTTCTATCACCTCCTTCAATTGATATATAAAATGATTTTTTTAAAGGATTATTATGATAGTTTGATATAAATATTTTTCAATTTGGATAAATATTAAATTCTATTAAATATATGACCCCAAAATAATAATTATTTATTTAATATTTTGAAATATTTGTAGTAAAATGATAATTTTTTATTCAAATTCATCAGTGTTTTCATATCCATTATATAATATTATAAATCATAAAAAACATAATAAAATCAAATAAACAATGAATAAAATCATTATTCTTATGGTATAATAATAATAAAACTAAACCACATGATAATCATTCCATAAATCATTGTATTTTTATATTTGAATTGGGTTCTACCACCAAATTGAACAATAATATGAAACCATATAAATTAAGACATTAAAAAAATATCGAATAGTAAAATATGATATAGTTTTTTAAAAATTTATTACTATATATTATGGAAATTTTAAGTAATATCTAATTCAACCAATATGATAACACCATTTGTTCATAAAAAATAACCAAAATGTGCTTATTATCAATTAAATCTTTATTGATACAGACTAATATACCAATTAAATTAATTTGAATAAAAATAAATTATTATAAATTATCCATTATAGTATCAGTAATAATTTATTAATTATGAAAATTTGATAATGAATTTATAATTAACAACTATTATAAAAATGGTATAAATGATAATAACTATAATCACAGATGTGGAAATTCATAATTTCATATAGGGAATGATTAGTATTAAAGATAATTCATGATAACGGATACTGATAATTTAAAAATCAATTTATTAATATATTTATTCTATTTTTAATGGAGTTTAATATATATTTTTTGAAATTAGTATAAGAGGTGTGGTATTTTTTAGTAAAATTCTCTTCCATGTTTATTATTTTGTTTTATAAACAATGTTTTTGAAATGTGGTGTTTATTTTCTTACAATGTAAGATGTCACATCATGAAATTCATTTATTCATTTTATTTTTATATCCATTTTATTTATTATATTTTTTGAGGTTATGATTGAAATTTTAACCAATCCAACTGTGTGTTTTGTCGTATTAACATTCATTCCTTCAGAATCATGTTATATTCCCCATCTATTCCTTATTGTATAGTGTATACATTACTATGGAATACTTTTTCAATATTATTTATCAAATATAAGGTATTTAAATTTTTATATTATTATCCACCCTCATGTTATTTTAATTCATGAGTTAACATTTATATTGTATAAAAAACATAATATGTTTTGGTAAAGATGAAGTATAAGTAATTTTATATAATATAAATCACAGTTTTCAAATTGAATTATGGATGTGGATTTAACACATATTCACCCAGTGGTAATCACATTAAAAATTTTATTATTCAATTGAATACTTTTTAGCTGTTATTCAATAACAGTGTTCCCATGACCTCACATAATATGAGACACTCTGGAGGAATATTCTTTGGAATGTTTTTTGAGTCCTAATGAAATGTGATATTGTATTTTCACTACCATTTATTTTTTCTCTCACCAATATAAGATATTAATTAAAATTCTTATATTCCATGTCTAATCAAGAATGTTTTAGGTACCATGACACTATACTTTATTGATATGTTTACATCATTTAATAGTGAGGCTTCCCCATAGATTATATGTTGATAAAGGGATGTTCTCCTAGAAATCCCTATTTTTCAATTCAATTGGGATGTATTTGATTTCCATATTCCTCATTACACTGATAGCCATGTTTTATTCACGAATATATTTATCATGGAATCAAATGAATGGTCATAATGAATATTTGTATTAACACATTTTATATAATAAGTTGATGGGTGGGACTTCTGGATAGGTCTCATGAGAAAAAACAATTCATGAAGAAAACCTCTTCTAAAAAGGTCCTCTCTAGTAAGTACCATAAATTCTCTATAGTTTGATTTCATTCCAACAACGATGATAGACACGTAGTTTAAAATGTCATACAATGAGGACGGTGCACATAAATTAATGGTCACACTTCCTGGACCAAGATCATGGATGAGGGGCTAAAAGTGTTAACGACCCTAGAGCAAGGCCCAAGGAAAATTTCTTGGGCATCTGTATGTATCCAATGAAATGGGAATCAAGACAAATGTAGTTCTTGATCATGGTGGGGCCAGAGACCAATGTAGATATGGTTAATACTCTCTGGAGAGGGATCTAACGCATCCCATGTATATTATGGATCACCCTGAAGATGTTTGGGGTTGATATGCTGTTTAAAGTCATGCATCAAGGAAATATAGACTCAGGCAGTTTAATGTCATATGATATGATGATAAGTGAAAGGGGAAATCCCAAGAATCGAGTATGTGATGCGGTAGCTATAAGCCCGACAAGAATAAGGACATAAGAAGTCTACACCATACCAAGTATCCCTGGAGTAATTGTTTTACATCATGGGACCAAAATTGAGTGTTAGGATGGCCCTTCTTGCATTCCTACATATCCCATCAATATGGGAATCAAGCCACACGTAGCCCTGAGAGGACTAAGCACCTGTGTGGCGTAGCTGCAATAGTACATGCCCCGCCTAAACAACTAATCCCACATGAGTCATGCTCAATGATTGAAACAAGGGGTAGTGATGATATTTTTCTGGTACAAGAAGTCACACATCAGGGGAAGTAGAATTCTTGGTCAGTGACATCCCAAAATTATTGAATCACCTTATTGATGCGCATAGAAATGTGGAGGGGTAGAACCGTGTGTGCTAGAATTATACATGAACAAAAAGTGGTGGAAAGATGTGAATCTTAGAACCTGATATATGGATCCCTGTGATAGTGGCGTGGCGATAGAGAATAACATTTTACCATGTTTGAAACAAAATATTTTCTTCACATTAGCTGGGAATGCGGACATACAAAAGAGGGTTGGCCACTGACCATGTTCGAAGCACGAGACTGGTCACAAATGTTGTCTAAGGTAATCAGGGGTGTTGGCCCTAAACAATAGGTGAGCCAATGTGGCATGATACCAGGACGTAAATGGGTCCCTTTCTGACATGGAAGAGGATAGGGATCCAAATAAAGGGCTCATTATGTGTGGACATGAAACTAGGGAATGATTATGTGAAAATTCCACACCTTCACCTCTTTACCAAACTGCGTTTGAGTACGCCAATTAGATGTGTCAAATAGATGAAGTCAACTCCCTTTCTGTGGAAAAGCATCATGGGGTTGCACGCTCCTCACTTAATTTCATAGAGTGGCCCATTAAGGGGGGACTGGGGTTTGATGTAAAGTGCACAAGGTAGCGAAGTATCCAAACATGACGCATAGATCCCATAAAGAGATATTAGTTTTGGCTCATAGAACTCAAACCCTGTTGTGAAAAGGAAAGGGAGGCGCATTGTGCAGATGTTGCAAAACCCAAAATGACGTACTACCCAAGAGGTACTCACCACACCTCATGTTCCCAAAAGAGTTGGGGAAAGGGGCCAAGAAGGCAGAACAATATTTAACATTCCTAGGGATGGACCATAAGAAAAAATGTCCGGGCATCCCTATTTATCCAATAATGATGGGAATGTTGTAATATGTAGTTATGGAAAATGTTGTGCAATTTAACATCGTACAGTAAAGTCCAGGAGTGGTCTTAGTTTATGGTCTTAGAGCTCGGACCATATATGAAGAGGGGTGAGGGAGACATGTGGTGTGGTAAGTATAAAACCCAATGTGAGTGAGGATGTAGGACCATACCACAATGTTCTCCCTAGGAATCTTTTAGGTCGAGGTACCCAATGTGAGATTTGGGATGGGCCCAGTGAAAAATGTGATGGTGTTCCTACGTACCCCATGATGATGGGAATCAATCTAGACATAGTTCTAATGATAGAACATATATGGATATCTTAGTTTATGGTCTTAGAGCTGGGACAAGGTTGAAGTGAAACTCTTCCAAGCGAGCACAACCCTCGATCCAATACCTAATACCATGTGAGTTTTCCTCAATGTGGGAAACAAGGGCGGAGAAGGTCTTTGTAAGTGGTGGAAGTCATGGAAGGGAGAAAATTGTGTGGAGCCCCGAATGATGCCTCACCATGGCTTATCCTTCCAACATGTGAATGCGCACTAAGGGACAACACCAAGAGTGTTGGGATTCCACTTGGACATGATGGAGTGGAAATGGATGTGAATCATGTGAATGACATTTAGGGTTCAATGGGGATGGCGTGATGATTTGGGATAAATTTTGATAGTGTTCGAAACACAGTATTCATATCGTGTGACCTGAAATGGGAACAAAAAACGAGCGTCAACTACTGACCATATTCATAATGAAAGATTTACATGAATTTTTCATTTAAAAACCCTACGGATGTTGGCCTGAAATGGTTCGAAAGACCTTGGGTTTAGCATCCGTGGAATTTGGGGGGCCTTTTAGATGTAAAAGATGATAATAACCCAAATAAAGGAGACAGGAAGCCTGGAAATGGGTGAGAGCGTGTCTAGGTAGAGTCCTACACTCTAGGTTCTGAACGAGAGTTCTCCTAGGTGCATTGGTGAATTGCTGGAGAAGGTTTAGGGGCTCAACATTAGAGAATCCAACTCGAAAAATATGTGTATAACATGGGATCGAAGGGCTCTCATGAGAAAGTGGTACATGGCATGGTTGTTACAAACCCAATGTGACTGAGGATATAATACCATACCATACCATATGCCCCTCCCCTATAAGGACTCAGGTAAGAGGCTATAATGATAAGGAGGTTTCTACTACATGGGTCTGGACACGAAGACTGGATGTTCAAGCATTCCTACGTATCCCATAAGGATAGGAATGAAGCAGTACAGAGTTCTGGAAATTCCATGCAGTTTAACGTCTTACGGTGAGGACGATGATGAGTGATGAACTCCCTAAAAGGGAACACAAGGTGCAATTATGATAAACCTAATGTGAAATGAGGATATAAGCCCCCACTGCACCATGCATTTGGGGCGGTATCTAGGCCGAAATGCCATACCAAAGGGGTTGATTTGGATCTTGGGGATGGGCCTATGGAAAAAAATATCTGGGTGTTCCTAGGTATCCCATGATGATATGAATAAAGTCATACATAGTTCTGAAAAGGCCATGAAAATTAACTTTGTGTGGTGAGAATGATAGAGTATTAAAGAATGAGAGGGGTATTAGGGGAGATCATCGTAAAACTGAATCTGAAAGGGCCAAATATGTTTATGCTAAACCATGGTGTATCCCCATAGATAACTACACCAATGGGGTAGTCAAAAAGAAAAATTGGTGTTGGGATCACGTTCAATCATTACTACATATACTATGAGGATGGGAATCAAGCCATACCTAGTTTTTAGAGGTGTTGTGTAGTTTAAAGTCATGCAGCAAATACGTTGGACAGTTTATGGTATGGCAATGCCATATATAGTTTAAAGTAATGTGAGATGGCATATAGTTTAACTTCATGTAGGACCGTAATGATACATCTATCGCTCGTAGTTTAAAGTTATGAAAGACAAGTGATGAATAGTTTTATGTCCTTTAGTTCGGAAAAACCACAAATTTTTACATCCTATGCTATGGACAGAACAATTTAAGGTCATATGGGACCAATTACCATTTAATGTCATGTGAGATGACATACAGTTTAAAGTCATACATCACATTATAGTTTAAGGACATGTAGGACCACGTTTTCTCAGGAAAAGTGTGGTTTGGGGAACTTGGAATTGGTGGGAGGAGTTATACGCTCACCATCCATTGTAAACAGGGAGTATGCTCCATTAGGATAAACCTTTTGAATGATGTAAGGTACTTCCCTTTTGGCCTCCAATTTGGGTGGTTTCAATATAGTTATCATTGGTGTTCTCAAGGACATTACCAAGTTTCCTTGCAAGAAAGAGTTGAGGAGAACATTCTTGGTGAAATCTCTAGATATCATATTCAGATGCCTCTCCAGATTGTGCGGGGCACGAAGCATGTTTTTGTTGAGTGCTAACAATTCAGCCAGATGGGATTCAACTACTTTATCGGGTGATTTCTGATCATAGACAATTGGTCATAATGAAGGCATGTAAATATCAATGGGCAAGACGACCTCCATTCCATACACAAGGGAGTATGGTGTCACCAATGTGGAATTGAGAGTCGTTATCTGATAAGCCCCGCGGGAATTGGGGATCTTGTCCGGTATAATCTTCTTTTCTTTTCAAAAAAAATCTCCATAATTTTTGAGGGGGTTTTTTTGAATGCCCCGATCATCCCATTTTCCTATGCGTGATAGTTGGAGGTATGATTAGAATGGATGTTGTACTTGGCATACAATTTCTTCAACTCATCTGCCCAGAAGTTTCCACCATCATCATTAAGAAGGACATGAGGGACTCCAAATTGGTAGATGATGTTGGAGCTCACAAATTCAATTATAGAATGGGCCTTGACCTCATTGAGCGAAACCACTTTTTCCCACATGGAAAATATATCTGTAATATCTAGGATGAACCTGCATTGGAAAGCTATTGCCGATGAATATGGTCCCACAACATCGAGTCACTAGACCAAAAAGGGCCAAGACTAATTGGTTGTGTGTAGAGGATTTGGTGGCTGATACACAAAGTTGGCATGAATTTGGCAAGAAAGGAAGATCTTGGGAAACTTGATTTATTCATGAATAATGGAGGGACAAAAATATACTATCCTACGAATCAGGTGAGATAGTTTCAATGCTATCTAATGAGCTTTACAAAAACCGACATGAACCTCTGGCATGACCGGAGAAATTTCAATTCCATGAATGCAAAAGAGGTGAACCCCATAAAACCTATGTTTTTAGAGGATCCTCTCGAGACAAGGACCACTATGAAGGGTAAACTGCAGCACAGAGCATCAGATTCACTCGCACTCGGCTCGATATGATGGGAGATTACCATGCTTGAGGTACTCGACAAAGGAAGTTCTCCAGCCTTGAATCATTGCAATCAATGCATCTTGGGGACCCAGAGGTCCGGATGTGGAGGCACTGACAGTAAGGTGGCTTACTTGCGGGCTGTCATTTTCATCTGGAGTGATGGGAGCGGTGACTCTCTGGTGTTCCATGTGGATAATCAAATCATCCTATCCAAGCTCTGCAAGTGACATAGCTAGGCTAGACAAAGGAACATCTCAACCTTTTTGGGATCATGTGACCTGAGTATCTTCTGGAAGATATGGGAACTGGGCCATCAGTTGGAGGGTGCATTCCAACAGTGTTACGTGTTCTAATATTTTGACGAAATAGTCACTGTTGATCTGCTTAATGACTAGTTTGGAGTCCCCTTTCACATGCAAGTGGCGAATTCCAATCTCGAGGGCCAACTCAAGGCCATTGATGAGTGTCTACTATTCAACCCAATTTTTGGTATAGCCCTCTCACATGAGGAATAAATATGGCATAACAACTTGTGTTTCAATAATGAAGATGATGCCCAGGCCTACTCGGTTGAGCCTAGGGTCATTGAGCCTTCAGTCAAAAGGACTCCAAGAAGCACCATAATAAGGTATTTTCCACACATAATGGCTTGGTCTACTGAGAGGATGACATCATCAAGAAAATCAAGGTTCAGGGACTAGTCTGTAGGGGCAGGATGGACAGTGAGGAAATCTGCCAATTCTTTCCCCTTGATAGCCTTCTGAGGGACAACCCTAATGTAGAAAAATTAAAGGATTACTGACAAAAAAATAGATGGATTATCAACATTGGGTGGTTTGGGATGTACTTCAGAGGATCCCCTTGGGATACCAACTATACCTCAGGGTGTTGCATGTAATGTCGCAATTTCTATGATGTGGATACCTTTGCAAGGCATCTCTTCTTGATAGAGGAGTATCTGGTATCCATATCAAGGAGCATGTAGCTGAGATAATAGTGACTATTATTTGTACACTCCTTATTTTTATGGGTGATAAGGGAATCACATGATCGTTCCAGGGCGGTCCCATAACTGAACAGTGGCATTTCGGAAGCTGGCGACATCATGACCGGGAGCTATATCAGGCACTGGTTGATTTCCTCGAAAGTTGTCAGACATTTTTTATCCCACTGATTAACAGTGAATTTCTTCATGAGCTTATAAAATAGCTTACTTGCCATCCAAATTTTCAATGAAATGGCATATGTATTATATATGGCCTTGGAAACCTTGAAGCTCCTAGATATTTATTAGGGGTGACATCTGGCTAAAGGACATGATCTTCTCCGGGTTGGTCTTGATGTCCTTTTATCTAATAATGAAGCTAATAAACTTCCTAGTGGTGACCCTAAAGGCACACTTCCAAGGGTTCAACCTTTGGTGGAGATAACAGATCAATCCAAACACATTCTCATGGTCTTTGAGTTGGTCCTAATGCAGGTGAGATTTGACCACCAGATCGTATATGTAGCATTCCACCAGTGTCATGAGGATTGGCTTAAATATGCGATGCATAACTCGCTGATAGATAGAACATACATTCTTTAAACCAGAGGTAATTAATTGGTAAAATAAATTACCATGTGGTGCCTTGAATGCAGTAGACTCCTCATCCTCCGGAGTCATTCATATCTGGTTATACCCGGAGTACCCACCATAAAAGAGAGGGCATGGAACCCAGTCATAGCATCATTTAACAATCGCATAATAGGGAGTGGAAAATCATCCTTCAGATAATAACGGTTGACATCCCAGAAGTCAATACATACCCTGATCTATCAGTTCTTCTTTCTGATGGGCGCAATGTTGGCTAACCATATGGGGTTACTGGACCTCCATGACGAAATTGGCTCTGGTGAGCTTATAAACTTTAGCCTCGACCATGGCACCATGAGAAGGGTGCATCTTTTTGGGAGGCTACTTATACCTGTGGTGCTTTGTTGGGAGGTCGAGGTGGTGGATGACTACGTGGGGATCCAGCCTCGAAATTTCATTATATCTCTAAGAAAATACATCACATTGTTTTTTGAGTAAGTCCATGTACATTTTTTTCTTTTCAACAGGCATAGAGGAACTGATCAATGTGGGATTCAGATCAGCCTTTCTACCGAGGATCACTTGTAACTATTTATTTACCATGGTAGAGACATTGTCTTCAAAGGTGGGAGGATAATACTCTAAATACTATTCTTCACTTATGGAAAAGGGATCCTTGGTAGGAAGAGTTTTCGTTGAGTCAACAGATCTTGATGGGAGACTGATACCAGCCTCAGCGGTAGTGGACACTGCATCGGGGGACTCATGTGTTTCTAAAACCGTAACAATGAAGTTTGTCTATCCAATATCATCAATTCTTCATCCCAAGGGGCCACACATAATGATATCGAACAAATAGTGGTGTGTCGACTTGTTCCAGTTTATCCCAGCCTGGCGAAGAAAGCATGTATGTCATATTTTCATTTCCATGTGGAAAACATCTGGATACCTTATGGGTGTAGGGGGCTCTAGGATCACCCAAGACTGAATTATGTAGGAGTATGATGTGATATTCTAGTTCCTCATAGACTTGGTAATGTGTTCCCCCTCATTCCAGATACAACGAAGCACTGTCCCATGTCCAGGGTTGTAGCCTCTAGTCGGTGGATTGGAAAGATGTAGGCAACATCTAGATTTTTCCACAGGTTGGTCACAGATGGATCATACTCAACCTCGTTATCTTGAATCTTCTTGTCCTATCACATGTAATAGTTGGCCTCTAGATAGTGGGATTCAGAAGAGGCAAAGGGAGATTCCTCACCATGAAGAACGCCCACTCGACAATTTAGGGAGTACATGAGGAACTGGTGATATGATGAAGGAATCACCACATACAGATGAAGCCACGACCTACCCAGCAATGTGTTGTAAGTATGTTCTGTCGAACAATTAGGAAAATTCTACTAGCTACTGAACCGTCAAACTGGGTTTTTAGTAGACTTTTGTCAGCTGTTGTGTGTTCCATCCTCCACACCATTAAAACGGCCAGTTATGTACAGCAGGTGGATGTGCCCCTTTATAGGATATCCTACATCTTCTATAGATAATGAGATGATGTATTTACATTAATCAAGCAAGAACTCATCAACATGGAAGGCTAATGCGGTTACGACCTCCGTCTCGAACTGGAGAAGGCTTCTTAAATCATTGGTGAGGGATTCATTCACATCTGCTGATAGTCAAAGGGATTGAATCTTGGAGTGCCATGATAGAATGATGGAATGATGTTTTAGTACATAAAACTTACATCCCATGTGTGATCATCTTCTTAAAGAAGGTATGCTCGGCCCTATTGGCTGGACCGGTGGCTGACTCGTGCTGGGAATATCTTACTGGTCACTAGTTGAAGCCTATAGAGTGACTTCCAGATGAGGGCCAGATGGCCGAGACATGTCTGTAGTAGAGAATAGTTGATCATGGAACGGTCTAGGGGGTCCCCCTACTCAATCATTGCAAACGGAGGAAAATGTGGATCTGATGACACCAGATGAGAAGGATTTTCTTGATGAGCTCTAAGTTTGGCCTGTTGTTTGGTTTTGGTGGCATCCAAAGCATGGATTGATGTACTGATGGAGGCACTCTGATGACCAAAATTTCCATAGACCGCTCAACACTGGTGATGTTTGGGAACATTGGGAGGATCTTCCTAGAACACCTCACATTCAGAAATAATGTAGGGGTTTACCAGCTCTACGGTGTTATCTGAGGAGTTCTGTTGACTGTCAAATGAAGAATCGTCCACTACTAGATGAATTTAGGAGGGAATCTCCATCTCTAGGGGCATGAAGTCACCGAGAGTGTGAGTCGATAACATCATTGTGGGGGATTTGTTTTCTCGTGGACCGCTGATGCTTGCTCGTTTGGGAATAGGAAGGTTGATCTGTTGATGCAGAGGTACAGGCTATGGGTGATGCGGCATCTTTTGAAGGTTTAGGTTGATTCAGACATGAATAGGTAATACCATGGGCATGGGTGACTTCCTTATTTTCCATCCAATCATCATACTTCTGGGACTCACTGTTAGAAACCTGATGTCACTCGACTTCACTGCCACTTCTTCTATCGGGCTTTACCAACACACTTTCCACATGTTCCATAGCTAGGAATAACTTGACTGTGTTGTTATTGACATGGTATTAAATCTAGTCCTTAAAAACATATCACTGTTTTAGTTTCTGCTGAAAGATCCGATGATAAGGGATGTAGTGGGGTGTTCAGTGAGATCTTCCTCTTCTGGTCTCCTGTATTCAGGAAACCGTACATTCCCCAGTTCGAAAGAACTGTGGAAATAACCAGGGACCTAAGCCTCATTGAATGAGTAGGTCTAGTTTATCATGTCCAGTAAGGGGGCCCTAGGATCCTTAACCCGAAGAGGGGCTGGATGAGCCTCTCGAAGAGGTGGAGCCTATTTGTCTCTCTTAGGTAGTGGTGGTGCATTGAGCGGGAGTGCATGCCGGTTCTGAGGATGGCACTTTTAGGCCAGAGGTTACACCTATGTTGGAGGGCCTCTATTGGGATGTCGAGTCGGCTTGAATGGAAAAAAATCTAGTTTCCTTTGGGGCTTCTATCTGTGCCACCATGTTAGGCTCAGTCTTAGTAGCCCTTCTTGTGGGAATAGCAGGAGAAAACAGTTGTAATTTCTTGGCCTGATGTAAGGCTACCTCTTAGAGCTGGGCATTATCAGAGAAGTCTCTGAATCCCTTGGGGATGTTATGGGTGATCAGAGAGGAGACTAGTTCTATCTTTACATTCCCCACACACATCGTCATCAGCTATTCCTATGTGAGCGGCATATCAAGGGAGTATGTGAGCCCTTTCAACAGGGTGCTAAATTCCACGACACGCTCATCAGGCCTCTACTTGCACTTGAAGTGGTCCTCATTACTCGCCTTATGTGGAGTGGAACTAAACTGGTAACTAAATTTCCTATGAAGATCTTCAATTTAGGCTACTGACCCGATACATAGCGGCTTGTACAGAAAAATTCAGGTCCTTCCAATGTATATATGAAGAATCAGAGTTTTTCAACCTCATGCTGCACTAAAGTTCCCAACATGGGTCCACACCTTGAAATGAAGTGGTCCAGATTCTATAGTAGGACACACATCTAATTAATGGTGGGGAGGTACGATTTATGAAACTGTGGGTACATGAATAACATCCACCCATGATGGATACCACATTCCAACAGGCGGGAATGCCACCTATTTCATTTCCAATGCCTCTAGGTGAGAAATTAGTGCCTCCATGGGATCATCTGGGTAGGGGTTCATATCTTTATGGGGATCCATGACCACCAACGCATTGGTGGGTTCTTCAACATGATTATAAGGCCCAACGACTCATGGAGTGGATGGTGGTAGGACCTACGGAGTGGTTGGGGGTACCTGAGCTGGGTCCTGGGGGTTTTCATATTGCTCAGGTGGATTTGACGACACATATAGTGCCCTCCATCCGTAAGATCTAGCCACTACCCTGTCTATGTGGGTATAATGGTCATGTTCACCTAGAGGCAATTAACTGGGAGAAATTTTATGTGCCCCTACTTCCCAAGATGAGGATTTCTGTAGTCTAGCTGTCGCTCCATGACATGCTCAACATGTAGGTCATCAACCATCTTCTTATGCTCCGCAAGCTATTGACACAACATGAATTTTTCAGAATAATCTTATGTCTTTTGTACTAAAACATATAGTTCAGAGGTATTGGTGCCTTAGAGGTCCTCCTCACCCTTATTGGGATTCCAGCTGGGGACCAATACCTCTGTGGGTACCGGAAGACCCATTATATTTCTCTACTGATGAGTTCCCTTTACCTATGGGACCAAAAGTAGTGGCACTCCCCCAGGGGATATGTTTTCTTCAAGGAGTTCTGTTTCAATCTCTTCCTCTGATAAATTGTAAAAGTTAACCACGACTCTTCCAGGATTCATATCCTCAATATTTCCAGGAATGTTGGGTTAGCACAAGATAGAACTGAATTGGAGGGATGTATACAGCACCCAACCATAGATCTACACATGGGGGAGGCCTCCTTGATAATCATGTGGATAAATTTAAATCATTGGATGCATCCTTGTTGTCGGGTCATATGGTGACCTGGTGACCCAGGGCGCTGGGCCACGGGGTGTGCGTCCAGATCAACTAGAAAACATTGTTGGCTAATTTCTTCGAAGCGCACCTAGATCTTAGGGTAGGCCAATCATTGATGATGAGGAAAAAAATGCATCACCTAGAGGGTCTGGAGAAAGCATCCAACTTTCTCTGGGGTGAGTGATTTCGGTGCACAAAAGTTTTGTGCTAAGACTGGCCAAAATATCTTTGGGAAATGATCTTCTTCAAGAATTTCCCACAAGCTCCTCGGCCTGGATTCAGGGTCAGGCCCTTGGTTTCCCCACTCATCAACTGGAGGTGGTTGGGGCACTAGTAGTACTGCTGAATCAGACCAATGAGATGGTAGGCTGGCCGGTGGAGAATACCACAAGTGGGAAGACAAACCACCACATATAGGGCTATCCTCTGAAGAATGTAGTGACTTGGCCTCCACATCGTGATAAGACAGGCTGGTTACTGCTATTTAGGGTGCATGAACTACAGCTACTGGCGGTGGATATTTCCGTTGTTAGTTTTCCATCGGTCCCCCAAATAACTCTCCATGATCTCTTTTCGAGGTAGAGAATGATCCTGCTAATAATGGTGGTGATTTGACAGCGAAAACCTGGGGAGACACAAAATCAGTGTCCTCCAGGACGTATCAGCAGAGGGAGATAGGGATCTGGTGGACCTCTCACTTCAGATGTATGAGGCTAATGCACCTTGTTCCTACCCCATACCATGACATGGAAGATCGATGTGAGGGTTCCCTTGTTGAGTCATATTCTGCCTTAGAATCTGAGAACTAGAAAGGCTTAATATCGGTCTGAATCTTCCTAGAATTTTATTTATGGAAATGATGACCTACATTCCTACCCCGGGATTGATCTTCGGGGTAGGGTAGATTTCCTGCTCGGGGAGGTCCTTCCGCTGAACTGGTGTTGGGGTGGAGAGGACATCCATCTGAGTCAGCTAGGGTGCATGGAGCACCTGGACATATGTCTAGGGGAACACCGAGAGGACCTACATGTCAAATGGCTAATGTGTAGAGGGAATCTCCATGTAAGGTGCTAGAATAGGTAGGAGCATGGGTAGCGCCTCCATGATTATTTCCCTAGGCAACGTCAGTGTGAGGAGGGTTATCATACATGTCTTGCCGAACATGGGTAGGACCTCCTTGCTGGGTGCCAATGAAGTGAGGCTGACCATAACTCCTCTGATTACTGGGGATAGGATGACCTTCACTGTCTGCTGCAAGTACATGGGGAAAGACCTCACTCTGTAGATTGGATAGATGTGTAGCATCTCCACATCAGTGGCCCGTGCCAAGAGGAATGACTTCATACCCGACATCAAGAGAGAAGAATAAGCTTCTACTCTGAGTACTACTACCGTGGGGAGGACCCTCATTCGAATTGAAGGTGGCTTGGGGTGGACCTCCTTGTTGATATTGGAAGTGGAGAGGACCCATGTTCTCAATGGTTTTGTAATGGGGTGGACCTCCATACTAGGTAATGTTTCTACGGGTCGGTCCATGGAAGGATCTCCCTATGACAGAAACCATGAGAGTCGAACCAGCCTGCCCGTGGGGCGGTTGGGGCCTCAATCTGAGTTGGGTGTATTGTTTCCCCTGCACAACATAGATAGGGGATTGGTGTTATGCTTAAGTGGTGGCATGATCCATGGTAGTCATTTACGTTGATTCCCCTTGGAAGGCATCCTCCTCGGCCTCTGCCCGACGCGGGTGTCGGGTCGGCCGGACTGGGACTGGTGGTGCAGGAACATAACATTCCATCTACACAACCAATGGGGCCAAGTGGCGGCACTGGCATGACCTTGTGTGGGCCTACCATGGGGGACCCTAGAATGGGATCTGAACTGGGCTGGCCCAAACTACCCCCACCACATTAGTGTAAGGGAGGTTGTCAATGAAGCATTCTAGGGATAGGCTCCAGAAACAGTTGTGCATCTGAGTGGGGAGAAGTGCCTCTATAGATGGCCCTTGGAGGAGGCAGTGGCAACGAGGCGTAGATTCCACTAGGTCCTGTCGGACCATGTCCCTAGATGGGATGATCCCCTCCTCCTCTTATAGTAATAAGAGGTCGTTTATCACCCTTTGTTGGTTGAACACAGCTAGAGAGATGGGGAGTAGGTGCCCAGTAGCTATGGACATAGAGGCTGCCATGTGGGAAATGGGGCAATGTTGTATTGTCACAATGATGTTGCCCCTTCCCCTGCTTTTTTAGGTGGGTAGTGATCAGTTTCCTAATATGGAAGCTTAGGTCCTGGGAGGTAGGGAGATTTAACCATTATTGTCGAGACAAGGAAATCGATGCCCAGTGCCCCAACACCATTCCATAATCCATTGATGTAATGAAGGATCCATGTAGAAAATGTCGCAATCCAGGATGTCAAACATTCAACTACCCCAACTTATTCTGAGTTTCATGACAAGATCACTATTTTCATGGTGGGACCTGACACCAGATATAGGGATCTGGTGACACGATTGTCCACTAAGGTCTAGAACGCTATTAATCTCATCATTGAGGAGAAGAGATTCACGTTGGGTTCACTATTACTATTTCTGATAGTTTCATTAGTCCGTGTATCCTTCTGTTGAGTACACAATGATTGTTTCCCAAAATTACCACTATCCAACAGTGGGTGGAATCTGTCACTTATTTAGGGACATTTTCTTATGGATCGAAATAGAATGATGGTATTCTGGTTCCACAATTCATGGATACCTCCTCAGAACGCATTACCTAGTCTGGGTCTCCCTTATAGGTAAAGACATTGTTCATGAAACTCTACCCAGTGCCATGTCTTCATGGACACTGATTAATTACACCGCTTCTATTAGGACATTCCAAGGTGTTTGGTTAGGGTAACAACCTTCGGTCAAGGGAGTAGTCACATTTAACCTCACTGGCGTGTCTGGATGCTGGAACACTGGCCCATCATGGTTTCTTCCACTTATGATAGGGCTTCTCAAGGGGGCAGATGCTCGAAGAATCCCATGTCAATTTAGGGGAATTTTACTCCATAGGCATGTCTCTGAGGGTTTCCTCAACTTCCCATGTTTAACACAGGGTATGCTGCGAGATTAATGTCTAGGGGAGATGGACCAGTCTAATCAGAACACTGACGATAGTGTATCAGATGGGTGAAACCTCTGGAGGGAACAATAATGTTGGAACTAATGCATAGATAGTCTCCATGTTATAGCTAGGTGCAATGAGAAAGTCGGTAACATGATATCATCGAGATGTGGGGCCCAGGTAAGAATTGGGACGGTCTAAGGATAGTTGAATGAAGTGGAGGGGTAATGAGATGCAACCATCAGGAAGGTGATGGTAGTGTTATGCTTGAGCCTTGAAGAGACTTCCTACATATCCCTATGGAAGGTAATCAAAGTCCACATTGTTCAGGATGGGGGTATAGAATAGGGGTGAGTGTAGACGACATCAACCCGATGATATAATGGGTCTTATGCATGGTTAGTATCCCGGGATTCTCTGACACTTGAGGGATGGACCAGAGGTTTGGGTCCTACTGAAGGGGACTAAAATAGCATACCGGAGATTGTAGAGTACAATGGCTTACTTCTGGATGGGTCTACAACTACTTACCGCTAATTGTGGTTGACAACGGCTTATCGGTGATTGGGGAACACAATGGATACTGTCTATCGGGGAACTCAACGACATACTATCGATTGGGGAATATAACAGCTTACCATTGATCGAAGAACACAACTTCTCCTCACTCATCAGAGAACACAATGGCTTACCATCGATTAGGGATGGACCTCAGGAGGGGTTCTTATGTACCATGTCTGGGAGACAAGGATGAAAGCCCACATAGTTCAAATGGGTACAGTTTTACATCTAGCGGGATGAAAAGGGGGTGTACAGTTTAACGTCATGCAAGACGATGGTAGACCGGTGTAGAGTGGTTGGATCCAGTGGGATTTGAGCTTGAACCTCATGGAGGCTTCCAATGTTCCTTGCCTTGGCAAGGATCAATGTCCATGTAGTTTGGGATGGTGGATCAGTGAACCAACGTGAAGGGGGTCGGGACCAATAGTTGTCAGGCTTAAACATGGGGGAGTCTTCTTATGTACCTTGCCTTGTCAAGGATCAAAGTCCACATAGTCCCAGATGGTCTGGGTCTTACACTCTATGGTGTCCCCGAGAAGAATTCATGGTCGATTCTTACTCTAATCCCATGTGATTTATGCTCGGTGTGAGAATCAATATTTCGTAATGACCTAATTATCACACCACAAAATGTATTTCCATGGGAAGTGATGTGGGTCTTACATGTGGTTAGCAGCCCAAAATGAAAACAAGGGCTTATGAATGGTTCGCATCCCATAGAAGAAACAGGGACTTACACACGGTTCGCAGCCTAGGGAGATTAAGATTGGGACTTACTCCAGGATGGAGGTGGCGACAAAGCTCAATGGGAGATGGACGTGATAACGGTGGTACCAGTTCCCATATGTACTTTGGTCTTTGGCATGGAATAGGGGAGTGGAGCAGGGATACTACCTCCCACATTAAATTCTAGGGGCTTACACCAAGGTGGTTTCCCTTCCCTGCGGATAGGAACTGCTCCGGCAGGGAGGATCTCATTCCATGTGAGAAATATCTCACTCCCATGGAGAAGAGTAGGTGTAGAGAGTTTCCAAGATGGGGTGTCCCATGTATAATGCATAGGGTGAGGACACAGTTTAACATCATGTCCTGAAGATGACGGTGGTTTGTAGTTTAACGCCATGCATCTCGGACGAGGTGGGTTCACTCCCCGCCCCTAGGAATTTCATAACTGATACCTACCAGCCCTTGTGGAAGGGATGACATTAGCAATTCCATGGAGAGGGGGTGTCGTGGAGTGATCCATTGAGGGGACCACACTAGAGTGGCAATGATAATAAGTAATAGTTGTTAGCGTGCCTATGAGAAGTAGCATGAGGTGAAGCAACACAACGGGAAGCACCACCTAAGGGACTATAAAGTTGCTTCATACTAGCTTGGAGGGACATACAAGAAAGGAGTGTGTAAATCATTTGGTCATAGGAGGAGGTGTTTTTACAAGAGGATGGGCTTCACAAAGAGGTTGGCCTTCGCGAAGAGAATGGACATCATGAAGGGACTGTTCTTTGTAGAGAAGCAACACCTTATGGAGGGAAAGGACCAATAAGAGAAGACGTGATCCACAAAGGTAAAACACTACATGAAGAGGCGGATCTTCGCCAAAATCCAAGGCTTCGTGAAGTGCTACTATTAAGGGATATGAGCTTCACCTTAGTGAATACATAATTGATTTGAGAGAATTTCACGAAGCCATTATTCTTCGCAAAACATTGAGCACCCCGAATGGGATTCTTCCTCAATGAAGGGTATAGGCCTTCGCAAAGGGCATATCCTCCATGGGTGGAGGATGAAAAGGACGCAAAGGGTGATGAATAATAGTGTCCAAGTTCATCTCGGAATCTCTTTGAAGGCTTCGTAAAGGTTTACGTGAAATAGGATGTTGAAAGGTCGAGTTAAAAATGGTTTGGGGGAGGGTGTGTTCCATATATTTATAATAAAACCCCAGATTGTGGGGGTGTCGATCTCATCGTGGAGCTACACAGTGCCGTCGAAAGGTGCCAAATTATTGGACTATGGAAGGCCTTGTGGAGTTGGAGAGATGTCTTGAAGGGCTTGGTAGATGTGGCTGACGTTGAGAACCTCACAAAGTTCCTCACGCTGTGAAGGGGTTGACATCTGTTTGGAATCTCATCGGGCATGGGTGCTACGGAGCATTTCATAGATACATCCACAAGGGACCAGTGCCAACTGCCCGGAGGGCTTTATACAGGGCCTTTTCGAGACAAGTCATGGGATCTTCCCGACCTGTTCATGGGTGTTTCATCCAATCTATTTGTTTAGCTTTTGGGATGAGTCGGACACCTAGGTGTTTTCGACACCAACATGTATCCTTGTTTCTGATCATATCCTCAGGTTCCAATTTATATTTCTATTTTCTCTAATTCCCCTAGAAAACATAAACATGGGGGGTATTATTTTTATACATCACATTATCACTACTATCAATGGTTTAAATTGATTTTTCATTAGATGAATGGTCATGAAAAAGTGGTACATGATATTGGTTCAATACATGTGATTGTTCAAATATGTAATGTCTCTTCGAGATACATGGGATATATATTGTACTTGATAGTGTTTCAGTGGAATCTCAAAGAGATAAGAGACATACCTTCTCAATTAAGAATCTCAATGGGACCCATATAACAAGGGATACTCTATCCCTTCATCCAGAATATCCTAAAATTATTCTATGCATAAATTGACAGGAATACATTCTAAAAAACTTCAATTTTTTTCTCTTTAATTATTGTAAATATAAAATCTCTACCAACTATACTAATCAATTTATGTTATTTTTAGTGGATATACCTTTCACTAACATTTATTTGGAAATGAGTTGTCATAATAACTTTCTATATCCAACATCATCCCAAACATGTTGAAGTTTTAAACTTCCTTCCATATTGGGTTTCATATAGGGCCACAAAAATACACTAGGGAATGGTAATTTGGTAGGAAAATTTTTAGATAGAATTGTGTTGAACCCAGTAACTTTTGAAATAAAGATAACAAGACCTAAAAATATAATTCATGGTTGGAAGGGTCCTTTTATAATGATCTCTTGTTTGAGGATGATATTATGTAGAAAAATAAAACTATATATAGAACAATCTAAATACTTTTCTATATCTTTTTTTTTATCCTTATATAACAATCTAACGGAATTGACTTTGGTACTACATGAAATCTAAACACATTCCTAATAAGTATCCTAGAAACATAATCAATATTGAAATCATATATAATGTAAATGAAGTGTAATATCATCATATGAATATCACTTATAACCAAAATCAAATTATATTCTTAAAATATTTTTAGGAGTCCACTGATTTATTATAGGTTGTTGTTTTGCAATTTTAAATTTGGTATACATTATGGATATAAAATACACATTGAATTACATCTCTTATCCATAACTTGTTTACATATCAAGCACTAAGATGCATGAACTAAAATATCTCTTTTCATGTTTCCCTACAAAAAATAGACTTTCATAACCCTAGATATTTTTCTAGGTCATGGTCGTATAAATGATTTCTAACAATGGGATTTACCCAATAAATCCAAATTCAAACAATTTATGGATAAAAACATACATGATTATTGAATCATATCATTACATTGTAATCAATATTGAGATAATTTGTTTTTATAACATTATTTTACATATATACTATATTATTTTTCACCTAATTAATCTCACTCTATTTGATGGTTGAAATTTAAATTTATAAAGAAAATATTTCTACACTAATTCACAATTTCAATAATCATCCATTAAAAATTTTGATATATTGGTTATTTTTTTATCCACATAACATATATGATATAATTATCATTCAATCATAGAGCTTCTACTCAATTTTTTACATTCCTAGAATGGTAATGTATTGATATGTAATAATATTTAATCAAATTTATCCATCTTCTATAAAATAAATTAAACTATTTCTGAATGAATATATACATTAATAATTATTGACTAATATATATTTCAAACCATTCTCCATAATTATAATTCATATATATCATTAATTCAATAATTACTATTGCGAAATACATTACATGGTTTGGGTAATTCATATCATGTACCATAAATTGGTGTGGGGCATAAGCTATAACTATATAATTATATATGATAACACATTCCAATAATTTATGTAGTACATCACTATAGATCTCAAACCATTCTACAAAATATGGTAATGTAAAAATATGTTTATAGGCCAATATTATTTCTTTCTCCTTCAAAAATAAACTTCAAGATTAATATGATGAATTGGAAAATATTCTTCAATAAAATCAATAAATTCTAATAAAATGTGAAAATATGTAATGATGATTTTATCCCGAAACATATGATAAATACACCCATTTTTGATAGGAATAATGATATGTAAAATTTATTCAATTTCAATTAGAATTTCGTATTTTTCATCGAGTTGAGAAGAAAATAAATTTTGTTTTATAATATAAAATGTGACTTACCATCCAATGAAATGATTTTGGAATTTATATAAATAATTAGTATATATGATTAATATAAAATCAAATTCAACTAGATAATGTATAAATATATTTTATGTAAGATCAATCATAAAAAATAACATTAGATGAAGACTTGTAAACGTAATATCTGATCATTTTTTCCTTAGTGGGTCTCACATCTAATTCAATTTTTTATTAGTGATATGTTATTATGAAAACCATAGAAAATTATATTCATATATAATATTATGTAGATATATAATCAAATAATTCATTATTAGTTAAATAGGGTATCATTACTGTTCCTTAAAATAATTTGTTACCATATCTATCATCAATGATAGATATTTCATTAATTGTTCATTATCTATGAGTTAATGTGGTTTCTGGATGAAATCATCTTCATTAAATTCCATATTTGAGAACTAATTACCATTGTTCCCATAATCCTTTAATACGAAAAAATAGAGTGTGATTGATGCATTCAGTGGATCTTTATCTCTATTCATAGAAATAACTAATTTCTTCTTCCCATCACTTCAACATATGGTATCTTGATCAATTTCATTTAGAAAAATAAATAAATTACCAATCCCATTATTAATATTACATCAATTGTTCCTTCCACACATCATGCATAAATGAAATGTTCATCTTTATCTCTATATGATTATAGCATTATATTTTCCTTTGAATTTCATATTTTTTTCTTTCATAAATAATGATAATAATGGATTAAAATATTTTCTATTTCAATCTTTACAAGAAAATAAAATTATTTATTCATACATACTAATTTATATTATGTCTAGAATACATCAAAGGCTTGTTTTAATGAGACTGATGAATTGGTAAATCACTCATTTTGGTTTGTTTATAATACAAAAAATGTACTAAAAATATTTTAAATATTTTATTATTTGTAGTATTAGATTCTTTATCCCTCATTATTATCTTAATAAGTCTTGTCGCTATTTTTATATGAATAATACAAAGAATGTACTAGTTGAAAAAATAATATTTGAAACTCACCCCTCTCTATATATTAGATTTATTCTCATTTACTATTATTCATGATATGATTTAACCTTTTTATAATTATCCTTCTAGAAAATAAAGATTTAAAATGACTTTTTCAGGTTTTGAAGTCTAGTGATTGGAAAATAACATTTTAATCTTTTAATCCATTACACGGTCACTATTAGATCAGCCAAAATTCTAAAATAATGTTGATATTCCAACATGAATTACGTAGATTTCATTTTTACCTATTTTGGTGATTCAGAATCTCGTCATGATTCGTAGCTTAATAAATTTCCATAAATAGAAAAAAAAATCCATTTTGGATCACATAATATTTCTCTCTTAAGGGTAATCATTTAATTATCTATAAAATTTAATGTTAACTTCATTCCACTAGGATTCGACCATGTAATAAATCCATATATAGTATTATGATAAAGAAAACTCATATTGACAAACCCTATAATCATGAAAATTCATTAATAAGATCTCTAAATCATGAAAAGTCATTTTCAGTCTATAACACATTAGGATTATCCCAAGTCAACCACAATCATAACTTATTCAAATACTACATAATTATTTATAATGTAAATGTGAAGTTAACAAACTGTATCACTTGGTTGTGTCATTCTTGTTGAACTGCTAGAGCCCATTAACCATAAAACAAAATGATGTTTGAGATATACTAGACCTAATCTTTTCAATGTTATTACCACTATATGAATCTATTCAAAAACCACATTCACTTAGAGTATATATACAAGAATATATTTCTATAAAATCTAAATAATGTCTATCATAATTGACTTTATCATGTTGTCCTATAAATAATCAAATGATAAGGCCAATAAATAATTTTTCTCCATCTTAGTGTCTAAAAATGTATATACTGTGATCTCATTCCAACGATATAGACCATTTATTTTATACATAGATATTACATGTCATCAGTTAAGTATTCATTATATTTAATTATGATCCATTAAATAACAATGAAGGTTTAATTTATTTTCATTGTTGTGTACATAAAAACTCAAACATAAAAGATCTGCATCATCTCCCATTATATTCTTTACAAATAACACTATTCATATGCATAACATTCTTAAAAAAATCATCATATCTGGGGGAAAATAAAAGATAATAAAGGGTGAAATTAGAATCTAAATAATGGTAAACAAGGGTGATATCATTGATCATATAAGCGTAATATTACCATAAGTGTTTTGGAAAATGATCTTAATATTTAAAAACCATACCCAAAAATTCAAAAATCATTATAATTAGACATGGAATAATGTTTTCAAGATCATAACAAATGAATCATAATGTAATCAAAGTACATAATCTATGGAACATATCATTATCATAACACATAAGTTTTTTACAAAAAATAATCACTGAAAATATAATTCATGGACAAGGATCACAGCCAAGGATATCATAGTGGATTAGATTGACTCTATATTTTATTATTTCATTAGTCGTGTTTCACTCCAAAGACTATTACAGTAGACAAATAACATAACTGACGTAGGATCACTACCAATTATAGTTCTTATTATCTCATAAGATATTCATCATGAAACAATATGATTTAGAGTGATATATAATTTTGAGCCCTCCTTTTGCAAAATTAAATTCAATGATATTTGTTCTAAATAACCAAAAAATATTATTCACATCTCCAATTAATAACCTATAGACTGGAAAAAGTTTCCCCATATATTTTAACAATTAATTAAAGAAAAACCCATGTAAATAAAGTGGTTTCATAAAAATATCATCATTATAGTAATAAATCATCCATATAATGAATAAAGATGGAATCATTGGTTCACATACCTATTGAATCATTAATAACATCGAAGGATGTTATATTAGATTATAAATACCTACAAAAGAATGCAAGGATATTTCATGGTAAATAAAAAGTTTTTTGTTTTTAGTCTAGATATTTAGAATCATGAAATTTATAAAATATTATCAAATAATTTTCATTGAAAATAACCTAGAAAACATATAAATTATTTTTAAATTATTTATTGTTCATGATAGTTGAAAATTCAATTCATGTCGGGAATGATAAAATAAATACTCATTTCATATTTTTTTTAAAAATTAAAAAGTGCCACATTCGATAAGTGGGGAAAATATTTCTTTTGAACCTTTTTATATAAGATAAAACATGATTAAAGATAAATTTTAAAAAATAATATTATTCTAGTAAAAATAGTATTAATTTAATTTTTAGAAAACTTCTATTGGGATGAAATTTTATTTCTTTCCTAAAGAGAGATGTAAAGGTAGTTTTCCGTGAAAATAATTATTTTAGACTATTCGGTACATAAAGAGAGGAATATTATAAATAATTAATTTAAAAAAATGTCTATAAAATATAAAAATTAATTATATTATTGATATATACATCAAAAAAATTCATCATCAAAAACATAATAATAATAATAATTCACTGTAAGCAATGAGATTTTAACAGAAATCCATTACCACCTATTTGACTCGTTAGAATGTTCTTTAACATCAAGTATTGTAAATTTAAATTTATTCTAATTATATAACATAATCATATAAAAACTAATATTTTCATATAAGATCAAATTATATAATTTCAACAGAAACTGATTACGAATTCCAACTTGAAATCATCATTTCCGGGAGCTAAATGATTCAGTTTTCCTGAATGTTTCACTATGGTATTTTTTATCCTTGAACATTCCTCTTGGTTCTATAATTTTTATAATGCAAGTAATGATATGAATATAATATATATTAATTATATAAATATTTTTAATTATCAATTAATTACATATATAGAAAAATGTTTCACACCAATCATGGAGAAAGTAGTTTGAACATATGCAAAAATAACGTATTCATTTTCTAATGAAATTTAATAAAGTATTGAAAATAATATTTTATCTTCATATAATAATAATTTTGTTATGAAATATCAAATATAGAAATTAAAATCAATAAAATAACCATACATGAATGATTGTGATTGTAAATGACTTATATTACTATGTGAAGGTTGTTTTCCACACAAATGCATGATCGATACATTTATTTCACATTTGATGGCAAAGACCATGGATATAGGTTGTTACATAATCATAATAAATATTTTTTTGTAAATTTATGATATTTTTTGTATTATTTTCTTTTTATTAACCATTATTTTGATGATTTTCTGGAAAAAAAATTAAAATTTTTTGGGTAAGAAAATTTCATCTTCTTCGGTAGACCTCTATTTGGTCCCTTCCTACAGAACCTTGGATGTGAAATAAAATAAGACCAAAATCATTTCATTATATTTTTGGATGTATAGTATAGAATTATAGAGGGTTTATTTAATCTAATTGGATTAAAGTAATGTAAAGAAGAGAAATTAAGGCATCCCATTAATAATTAGGTGGAGGGACACACATTTAATATTTTAATGGAATAAATTATTATTAATTAATATGAACTAATAAAATATTATAAATTGAAAAATATTCAATTTAATTATAATAATTATATGATATATGACCATCCAATAGGAATTTGGAAATTTTAATTTGAAACCTTGCCTTCATCACTATGTTTAAAACATGGTAAACACATTTTAACCATAAATGTGGTAATAAATATTTAATGTTTTTACCATTAATTATAAATAAAAATTAAAATTCTCACATTATAAAATATTAATATTATTATTCCTACTATTGAATCCTTTTTATCAAATACAATATTTATAATTGGCTAAATTAATATTCATATAAATGAGTTGAATAGAATCCAATGTAATTTTCATAGAAGTTCATTTTAAGGTTAAAATCTAACTTTTTCATGGCTGAGGAATAAAGTTCATTAAAATTTAATTAACTATATTAATTATAATTAATGGATTATTATGTTAAATTTGTGTCAAATAAATAAAATAATGGTTCTTCTAATTTAAAAGAAACGATAGATTTTCCAAAATCCATTTTATTTAATATTCATTTAAAAATTATTTCTTTTCTAAAATACTAAAATTTCACCTGAAATTAATATTGATAGGTTGATTTAGAAAATGATATATTGGTTATAAAAAAATTATAAAATTTTGGGAAATTAATTATAATATTAATCCATTTTTTATAAAAAATTAAATCTAACTCATAAAAGGAATTTAAATAAAATTGATTAAATATGTATTATGTATTAATAAATATATTTATCTTATATAAAATAATTGCTCATATTTTAATAATTTTTTTATTCTTATTCAAACCCACCAATCCAATGAAATGATGATAACTGCCATATTAAATAATTATATATTTATAGTATATCATTTTTTATATAAACTCAGTGTTGTATATAATTAAAGATATGAATAAAATAAAATTTCTTTAAACTGAGTAATATCAAATAAATATCTCATTGTTATAAGGAATGTGTCATACTATTATAAGATATTCCCATGTTAGAAATTCTCATTGAGTTTTTTAGAAGAATTACCTAATCATCCACAAAACCCTGATGTTGATTTCCACGTTAAAAAATACAGGATGTATGTTTGATATTTTATTATACTTATATAATGTAAGTAGTATAGTTGGTGTAGATGATGAAATATTTTTATGATTTTAGTGACATTGGATTTGTTTGACCTAGTGTTCAAACATGGTTAGCCTTTGTTTTTTTTGTTAAAAAATATTGATTGGTTAATTTGATTATTCATAAATTACATAGAGATACATGCAATCCCTTTAATGAGTTAGTATCATTTTCATCACCTTGATGAATTATTTGATAAAATAAAACTATTTAAATACTCTTTAGTTATTGAAATTGAATCTGGTGGACATTAGATAAGTGTAAAGAATAATGATATTCGAAAATGAAATTTTATAGAATATATGGATGTTACGGGATTATAGTGACTCTTTGTTGATTGAATAGTGAACTTCCAATAACAATATATATAGTAAATATATTTTTTAATTTTTATCCTGATAACATGTTGTTTTTTTAATGGAAAATATCATGATTCACTCAAGATCTATGAAGAGAATGATGGTAATTTGAATATAAATTTTGAAACCCTAAAAATGAATTATATGTGATGTATATATTGTTTGAATTATTGTTCAATCATGTTTCATTTCATTGAAATATTATCTCTGATGATTTTATTTTTTTGACCCTTCAATGATAATGGGATTCAATGAATTGAAGGAACTAAATATTATAATAGGGGTATAGTGTTTATAGGGATTTTTAGGAAATTATTGGTAGATATTCAATGATTCTTCATGGTTGAAAAAAAATTGACCATGTTGACACAAAAAGTGTTGAGATACACATATTAATGTTAGTTGGAGGAATGAATTTAAGATTTGAATTGGATAATGATTCATTCACTTGTATTAATCTACAATCAGGTAAATATGGATTTTTATTTATAGTTATTCATCTATGAAAGATAATGTTTTTTTCCCAATGTAGAATGATTGGGTGCTTACATATGAAGTACATTGAGAATACTTTCAAAAAAATAACTACCTCATTACCTTGAGGTGAAAGACATTATAATTTCAATAAAAATATGTTGATATTTTCTCTATAGAGATAGTTGGGTGATATATATTGATACTAGAGTTTGAAATATAAATTTTCATAAATGAAGCTCTGTAAGAGGAAAAGTATATGCTTTAAATTACTCTATTGATATGATATATTAATACACTATCACCCTGGGAATCCAATCATGTTTTCATATTCATAGAGTATGATGGTACTATGTGTTTTTACATGATGGGGATTAATAATGATCTTATGTTTTCCCATCTATTAAAGATGTGTATAGAGATTCCAAGGAAAAAAGATTCATCATTTAATTTCCATGAAATGACTAAAACATCCTTAATAGATTGGGATATATGTTATAGTATAATAATAAGGACATGAAAATAATGATTTAATTATTAAATTATGGAAAATTTGAAAAAATATCTATAAAGATGCGATGATGAGGTTGGGGAAGAGTTTATGTATTCCATCCATAAGATAGTTTAAGAGTGAAATACTAGTTAAATCAAATTGCTCAAATTTTATGTTGAACACTTGAATAATGAAAATTTATAGGGATTTATGTGAACCTTTATTTTTTTATGGAACGAAGAATTAAATTGTATATTATGAGTCTATATGCTTATTATGTCAATGATTAAAGGCTAAAACATAAAAACCTTAGGGAGTCATGAAACCTATTCTGGAATATATATTCAATTAATAAACTGTTACTACGTATTTTATTACATTAATCTCAAATAATCCATTGAATAATGATTCTATAAGGATAATCATTTATATTTTTACAATGACTCTTCATTTCATTGAGATAAAAGAATATATACATATAGAGTTCCATTTCTATATCTATATCAATAAAATAATATGGATTTATGGGGAGGCTCTATAGATTATATCGAATTATTTTACATGGTTCAAAAAATCATCTGGAATATTCTTCAAATGTATCTTAATATTATGATACATTTAATCAAAAACTACCATCTTTAAAAATATGATAGTCAGGAAGAGCATTTTAGACATTACAAAAAAATATTTTTATCCTATTATCTTGAATTAAAATATATATAGATTTAGTATATAACATTAGTGTAATTTTCATATAATAATATATTTCATTCAAGTATCCAAATGGAACTATATGACTCATTGTATTGGATTACATTCAATACTGTAACTTTTTGTTAATAAAATAACAAAACAGATTTTTTGGCCCATAGCATGAAGAGGATATTACTGTTAATGTATGAATTATTTGATATCATATAAATTTATTCCAAACATTAGTTTTACACGGAAAATTTATGTAATGGCATAAAATATTATGTTGGGGATTATGTATTCTTGATGTTATAACTGTGGAAGGGATTTTTATGGTTTCTTAAAAAGGGAATGTTAATCCATTAGTATATTAGTCCATTTAAAATAATATAATGAATTGGGGATATATTTTATTAGTTGGAAATGATTCCCAACCATTCTAATATAGAAAACATATTCCATGTCTTGAAACTGATGAAATACATAATTGATCAAATGAATGTTCTCACATATATGGTAATATATTAAAAGGCTAAATTTTATTATAATTAATATCTGGTTTGTATTCCTTACACCATATAATATGTATTGTAGAATTTGGTAACTGATTTGGTGAAATACATTTGGAGAAATATTGAATTATAAGAGGAAACCTAAATACATTAAAAAAATTAATTAATTAGTTTCCCATTTGATAAATATATAACATAACAACAATTTTTAGTATCACATTATTGAAGGGGATAATTTATTACATGAGACAATACTATAAAAGATAATTACATATCATGTACTATTAGGTAAAGAACCATTCAAATATTCATTTCTCATAACGTTATTTATTATATTTATTTAATAATTTTATGTTTTCTAGACTTTAATCATCGCTAAATTAATTATCTAAAATTTATCTTAGTGTGCATTTTTTGATCATTTTTATAAAAGTTCATTTTTTTCTAAAATTACTATTTTCATGAAACATGTATTTTTTTTATATTTTTGTAGTATAAGAATGAATAATATGTTTATAAAATAATTTATTTAATCACATATGAATATTTTTTTTATATTATATTATATGACAACTAGGTAAATTAGATAACATTTTGATAACATTTTCGGAACCAATTAAAACATTACCTGAATATAAGAAACTATTTTCAGTCATTTTATTAATCATGTATTTTAAATAGAGATTTAGTTTTGTATTTAAATTAATGCCCCACATAATTTATTTATATTAAAACAAATAACTTTATATTATTAAACTACAATCCAAAATTAATTTTACATTATATATAAATTTATAAATGACAAATTTTATTTCTCTCCAAATTATTTTTATGTGATTTAACATATTAATATAAAAATTTATAGTTGAATCCATTGTAGAGAATATAAAATTAAATTAAATTTATATATTACAATATAAATATCAAATTTTTAAATAATTCAATTCTTAATCATCGTCATTAAAATTAATTAAAAATAATTGGAATTTATTACTTATGTAAAAAAATCTCTATAATATATAAAAGCTTAAAACAAAACTGCTAAATCAAATAATAAAGACTCAAAAAAATTTTGTTTGCCTTTGTTCATAACAGAACATCATTTTAATTTCCATATTGTTTTTTTATTTAATCCATTTAAACTTCAATAATAATCATATTTTATTGAAAATATAGGGGTTACCCCCAAAAACTACACTTCCCCTCACTTATAATATGATAAGACCATCACCACTTCCTTACCCACATATCTTTTGAAATACATTTGTTAAATATAAAATTTTAAACTCTATATAACACACTACCACTAATGTATTTCCCTTGTCACACATTGTTTTCAAATCCCATAAAACTCAATGACATGTCCAAGGGAACATTATGTCTCTGAGATGATAATTATTAATTATGTAGTTTTCTTCTTGATTATCTTCAATAAAACATATTATATAAAACCTAATATATTTATATTATTATCATTTAAAAATAATAATTTTACTATATTAATTTTATTTTCATTTTTTTTCATATACCACATTCATTAAAAAATCATTAATTCATGCATTGTGTGGATTACCACCTTCCTGATATAACATGTTTCATATTCAATAATTGCCTATCATATATGGATATAAGGTTGATCATGGAGGTAAATATGTTTTTTATGCTAGCATTGTGTTTCATGTATGAGAAATTTAATATCATATTAATAATATGATGAAAAAAAATTATATTTAATTTAATATTTTGAAATAATTATAGTTAGAGGATAATATTTATTCAATATTGAGAAATTATTTAACATCAATTTGTAAATATTATATTTCATCCAAAAAAGGTATTTATCAGAATTATATAAAAACATATAACATTATTCTTATGGTCTAATTATAATACAATAAAACCAAAACATAATCATTCATCAGTTTATTGTACGATCATGTTTGGCCGTGTTTAACCACCTACTTGACCAATACAATGAATATAAAGAACAGATGTCTATACGAAATTATTTACTAGTGTTATATGATATAAGTTTTTGAGAAATTATATTTCAGGGTCAAGGGTATGTCATGTAATTGTCTAATTAAACCTATAATAAAACATTTTTTTTTTCAAATATCAACAGTGCATGTGAAATGCACGGACGATTGTCACCTATTGATCGGTCAAAGTTCCAGTTCTCTGCCAATGTGTATAGCAGCTCTCGGGTCAAATCCTCGGCGATGATACTTTTTTATAGTAGGTTGTTTTTATTTAATTATAATCTAATTGGGGGGTGTGTTTGGAGAGTTTATCAAATAATTTATGGATGATGTCTGATTCAACAAATTGATAAATATTGGGGTGAGTTAATTTTCAAGGAGTTAAGCTCGTAATATCCTTGAGCTTTTCTTTATATTGAATTTAAATTAACACCCACTTCACAAGATAACAATGATTGGAATTCCTAAGTGTTAAGGCTTTAATCCAAGCCTTATCTTAACTTAGGTTTCAAATCTCAATTAGATCATATTGATGGTAGTGTATTTATGGTTCCAATAATCCATTGAAACCACACGTTAAACAAAACAAGTCATTAATCCCTGACATGTTAAGTCCAACATACACAATGTTAATTTGAAGAATATTCATCGAGCAAATAATCTCAGTCTCTTAACATCCCTAAAATTTGACTCACCCCAATAATAGACTTACTCATCCATTATGATAGTTATTATTCAGGTAATATATGTAAATGGTGATTAATTATATATATTACAAAAAGAACGAGATAAGAAATTATTAGTGCGTCGAACACACACACACACATGAAGGGTGATCATAATTAAAAACGAACATTAGATAGAATGAGAAAGAAAAATAATGGAAGGGAATTAAAGTGTACTTAAACTATTTTAAGAAAATTAATATTTAACTATAGAAATTGGATATAATAAGAGATATTGAGGTAGAAACTTTCATTAAAACATAATTACAAAGAAAGAGTATTACAAGATTAAGAAAATAATGAACACAAAAGTAAATGAAAACAATGAGAGGAGGAAAGGTCTTCCAAGTGAAAACATGAGTATGGAAGGTCCTCCTAAGACCTTGGAAATGATTTGGTCATGAAAATATGTGCTCACCTCTTCTAAAATGCCAACACATTTGAAGGAGAGGAGGGGGATGGATTTATAGACCAGGGATGTGGAATCATGGCATTCCCAATCGGTCAGTCCACTAGGATCGACGATTTGCACATCCAGACAGCCGCATCTCAAGATATCTCTTGCTTTAAAGTTGTAGATAAATTTTTTTTCTGACCTCTCTCAATCCATAGATCTGTTTAGAACTATGGATCCAATGTTATGGCGGTTTGATTAAACAATGTTAAACTGTCCGTTTCAATCCTTGATTTTTCAATGACCAAATTATGAATGGATTTTGGAATAGGATGATTCCTTAAAATATGAATTATTTCTTCAACATAGTCGGTTTCCTATATCTCCAATTTCTCACTGGAACATCTCAGCTTGATTTTACGAATAGATCATAAGACATGTCAAGAATATTGTACTAAATTTAATTCCTGGCCAAAATGGTGTGCAGAGTTTAAATGAATAATTTGTGCCCATTTTAATTGTATTTGGGCCTTGAAAGTTTTATACAAGACTCCTTAAAATGTCCCCAGAATATTTGAGGAGAATAAAGGAATATTAATTTCTATATTGAACCCAAAAAATAAATCTTCATGGTTGGTCCATTTTCATCACAAATTCTGTAGGCCCTTTTGTGTGGTCCATATGAGCCTTCAAATGGCAGAATTGGCCCATGATCCCTTCTATTGAAATGTTTTATATTGAATTTGGAATCTTAAAAAACCTGAACCAAACAATTTGTATTAAAAGGGTGACAGTTATAAATAAAATATTAAACTGTATCAATTAGACTAATTCTAAAAGTTATCCAAAATTATACTTAGTATTAAATGATTAATATTTCGCACAAATTATTCACATTTCCTATAAAATAAGTAAATGGATTATATAATAAATCATGAAAATATTAATAACATCAAATCCCCCACACATAGTCTTGTGAATGTCCTCATGTGCAACAAATATAAAAACATGACCAAATCATTTTCACTCACCAACAAATATTAAAATGTTGGTTTTTCCAATCGGGGGATGTTTAGACTATTTCACTCATCCATATTGAGTTACACCTAAAATTTTTATAGTATCAATGTTCCAAAAACAACTCTTTTTTTCATGCTAAAAATTAGAAATGGAAAATGTGGACACTCATAACTCACACCTCTCAAGATGATAAAATTCATTTGTGGAGGTTCACTCCTTCACCAACCAAAAGTGAAAATATTAGTGTTTGAAGGAGATTTTAGCATTCAATCCCTATCCAATGTGAACAAGAATCAAGAGGTATTTTTAAGTTGTTGTTTTTTTCTATGGGACAGTAGGAATATAATTTCCAAAATAGAGAAGAAGATGGGTAAAACCCCAACATGGAAAAACAATGCACATTTCTTTTTTGAAATGAGACATGAAAGGAAATGGAAACACATATTTATGAGGGAATGAAAATTTTAAATAAGACACAACAGTGGTAGTAAATATAAAGGTAATGAGAAGATAGAATATTTACAAAACAAAAAACTGCTCCAATTATATAAGAATATAATGCAAGTGTTATTTTTTTCTTTTTATCAAAAGTTGAATTGAAACATATCTCGCACTTATATCCCAACCCATGATTGATCTCCTCACAACACTAATTGTAATAGTTTTAACAAGATAAAAGTATGAGAAATAGTGATTTTTTACCTAACCAAGACACAACCCATTTTGTTTTGATTTTTTTTGAGTTTTTTCATTTTTTTAATTAATTTTTTTGAACACTTGTAATTAAAATTTGAACAATATGTCATACGAATATATACATTCCCAAACATGAAAATCCCACTGAAGGAAAGCCTCCCCCCACACTTAAATTTCTGCTTTCCCTCAAGCGTATGATAATATGGTGAAAATCAACTAAATGGTGCCCAAAATGAAATCTATCCCCCCAAATTTAAATTTCAAAAAACAATTATGCAATGAAAATCCATGTTGATATTGGGTGGGATAAGGTATTTGTCTGGTAATGTGTCTATCAAAGTAATGGTTTTCATATGCATGAAGGGGATTTCAAAAATATGATTAATGTAAGGTAAATGAGAGGCTATTTGGCTATTTTGATTCTCATGTGGTTCGGAAAATCCCTCTATCATATTAATGCACACTAAAGTATGAAATGCTGCTCAAAGGTCCACAAAATCAAGACTCACAAATGGGGTTAAAAACACACACTTTGAAAATATGGTCCTAGGTGGCCTTGGGATGAAGCCAATATTGGTTCTCACTATTGGGGAAAATCATTTTCCAAATAAAAAATTGAGCATTAAAAATTTGTTGGTTTTGACACAAAACTCTTTATGAATAGTCATGATGAAGAAACAACAATTTTGAGATGAAAACATTTCTTTTGACTCCCCAAAAAGGATGGAACCAGTTTCAAAAATCTATGGTGAGTAAGCATGACTCATGTTTGTTCATTTGTTTAATATTTTCAATTTTTTGTTTTTCTAAATTACAAAATGACACAAAAGAGAAAGAATAAATGAAAATGTGATGAGGAAAGTGGTAAAAACAAAATCAGAATAAGGGAGGAAGAAGAAGAAACAGAAAGAGATAGAGAGAAAGAGAGATAAAGGGAAAGAGGTTCCCCCTGGTTTGGATTTTTTGGGTTTGCATCTCTATCCAATAGTGGGTTAGTAAAAGATGATGTGCCTCATGTGTGATGTTACCTGAAAAAGAAAAAACATTATTCATCTAATGAAGAACTAAAAAGAAATTAACATTTCATAAAAGTAAAAGAAAACATTGGTTGCCTCCCATGAAGTGCTGCATTTATTCTCCTATAGCTAGATAGTTGGACTGGACTACCCATATTCTGATGGTGACCATCACATTTTTTCAACTCCAGTGTGCTTCTAGAAAAACTTCTCCTTTGGGATGCCTAATTTTTTATTGGATTATTTATCTCCTTCCTTGATTGTGTACTTGTAATTAAATGTAGGTGGAAATAAGATATGGTTATCCTCCCTTTGGTCTCCAATGTGAGGAATTATTTTATCCACAAAGTGATGGTTTTCTATTCATGGAAATTCAGGAATATGTATCAATTCTGATGGTTCATTTATGTAAGGATCAGATAACACAAAACCACAATATGAGATCCCAATTTTTTTGACTCATTTATTTCATCACATACTAATGTATATTAATGAGGATTAGTGGAGTCATAAGACTGAATAAAATTTTCAATATCCTTTATTTCAATGTTGTTAGCCAAATAATGGTCAATTTCAACCTCACCAGTGATAACATTATTAATTACGAAAAATATTGCTCTACCTTCACACTCATTGGGAGAAGAAAAACACATTTGTTTAGGGTTAACCTCACATATAACAGAATTTTCAGAATCACTGATAGGAAATGATGAATTTTAGATAAACTGATCTGAATTAACAAATGAGCATTCCAGTTCATTTTCCTCATTATCATCTAAGATGGAGAAGTGGAGGTCAGAGGCACGATGAGATTCTATAGATTTTTCAAGATCATTTAGATCAATGGAGTTTTCATTTTTAATGTCAACATAAACTTCCCCGTTTATGACTTGGTTAATGAGAATTCAATATTCACAAAATCATCTATTAGTAGAACAAGAAGGTTATGATGGATTGGGATTAAACACACTCTTATAGATAGTTTCAGATGAATGGATAGAGAATGAAGATTCATTCTCTAATGGGTATCGCATTGATAGAAAAATATTTAACTTGACCAGTTGGTCACCAAATTCCATGGATAAGATGCCAGCATGGACATTAATTTTGGTTTTAGATGTCATGAGGAAAGGTCTTCACAAATTAAAGGAGATTTCCCAGAATTTATCTCACCTTCCATGTCAAGGACATAGAAGTCAGCAGGGAAGATAAGATCATTGACTCGAACAAGGACATCCTTAATTATACCCTCAGGACTCGTAGTGCTTCGATTGGCCAATATAATGACAACACCCTTTTAATGTAAGGGACCTTGACCAAGGTTGGAGAAGTTGGATTTGGGAATGACATTAATTGAGCATCCTTTGTCTATGAGTGCATCATCGAATTTGGAACTTCCAATTTGGCATGGAACCGTAGAGGTCCCTGGATCATAGCACTTTATGGGAATAGACTTCTGGGTGGAAACATTTTCAAAGGTCCTAAGTTCCATCTAATGGGTACACAACTCCCTGAGAAACATGGAATACTTAGGAATTTTTTTAATGGAATCTGAGAGGGGAATGTTGACTTCAACACGTCTAAACATTTCAAGCATTTCAGAATTAGGTTCAATTGAATTATTTCGCTTAGAAATGGCTTGTAGAAAAGGAATTGGGTTTCTAAGTAGAATATAAAGAGGTGAGGTAATGGTTTCACATTCCTTTTCAAGTTTATTTTTCTTTTCATTTTCTAGGTCAACATTTAAAGGGGGGTTGGAGGACTCATCTTCAGGTATAGAAATTTACTTCCCGATCTATATGAAATTTCACATACATTTCCCTTGGGGTATGGTAATGGTAGAGCTGGATGTTGGGAAGAATTGGATGGTTGCTGCTGACTAAGGTGGGATGAAAGTTAACCAATTTGGGTTTCAATGTTCTTGAGGCTGGAATGGGTGAATGAGGAAAGATATTCCACTGCACTTTCCCATGGTTTCATGGAAGAAAAGGCTTTTCCTAAATTGGGAATAGCTATATTTTTGTTGTTGGGAATGTTTTTGAATTGGTTTTAGATTGGGAAGGCTCACTAGGATATTGGAATCTAGGGGGAGGATTATTCCTTTGAGGTTGAGGAATAAAAGGATAAGATTGTTGTAAGTTACCAACACCTTGACCATATTGGAATTTTTTTGGGTATTGATGAGGGAATTTAGGGGGATGAGAGAAAGAATTACCATAACTCAGGCCTTATTTATAGGAAGAAGAGAGGGGCTCAGAGTGAGGTTTCCTGAAGTTTCTAATGAACTGACCTGATTATTGAGGGTTGTTGTTCCTCTGAGAATATACTGCATTGGGATCCATTGGTCCAAATAAATTGGATTGATCTTCTTGAAGAGGTTTACATGTGTCAGCTGGATGATATGGAGAGTTGTAGATTCCACAATTTTTTATAGGTCAAGGAAACATTGATTGTGGAGAAGATGAAGCTGGGGATTTGGTAGCCACAGCTAGTTGTTGCAAAAGACCGGTAAGTTCACTCATCCACTCTTTCATATTTTTCGGCTCTATCGACTAACTATCTTGGTCTTTTTTGACTTGAGAATGTGCTTGAGTATTGAATTGTTGAGTGTTTTCAGCCATGTTACTTATAAGATCTCTTGCAGCTATAGGATTTTTATCAACAGGATCACCACCACTTGCAGCATCAATGGGGGTTCTCTCCTAGCCAATAACCCCTCATAGAAGTATTTTATGAAGATTTTGTTAGGTATTTGGTTGTGTGAGAAAGTTACAATAATCTTTTTGAACATATCCCTTTACTCATGGAGTGATTCATTTGGGAATTGATGAATACCACTTATTTCCTTTAAGATAGAAGCAGTACATAAAGTAGGAGAGAATTTCTCTAAGAATAGTCGCTTCATGTCATTCCATGTAGTAATGGAACCAAGAGGGAGGTAGTGAAGCCATGACATGGAATTGTCGGCTACAAAGAAATGGAATGCTCGGAGTTTGATTTTTTCCTCAGAAACCCCTTAAGGGATCATGGTAGAGCACACCACTTGGAACTTCTTAAGGTGGAGATGTGGATCCTCACCATCTAGACCGTATAAATGAGGGAGAATATTAATCAAACTCGATTTGAGTTCAAATTCAGCCACTATGTTTAGATATCGAATACCAAGAGGTTGGTAACTCATATTAGGGGGAAAAGTTCTTTAAGTCTTTATTACCTAGGATTAGCCATATCTAATTAAACTGGTTGGACAAGGACTGGTTATTGAATTATTTGATTATCCATAATGTTCCTCCTAATTTGGAGAAGTGATCGCTCTATTTCAGGGTCAAAAAAATCCAAGGGATTGTTTTTTAGGATATGGGGAAATCAGAGAGATATGGAATAAAGATAGAGACATTTTTTTTCTTTGTGTTTTCCGTTTATGATTTTTATGAGAGAGGTGGGTTTTTCTTTGTTTTTTCAATTTTTTTAAATTTTGTTTCATTGGGTTTTTTAACAATAACCAGAAACTAATGACTACATAAAGAACTATCCAAAGAAATTTTAACATTTGAAATGTGCGGCTGATTTCCTCCTATCAGCCGGTCAAAGTTATGGTGTTCTTCTAATGTGTATAGCAGCACTCGGGTCGAATCCTCGGCGAAGATGCTTTTTTATAGTCATTTGTTTTTAGTTAATTGTATTCTAATTGGGGGGTTGTTTGTAGATCTTATGAAATAATTTATGGGTGATGATTTACTTAACAAACTGCTAAATAGTTGGGTGCGTTCATTTTTAGGGTGTTAATATTGTGATATCCTTGATCTTTGCTTTACATTGCATTTAAATTAACACCCACTTCACAAGATAATGTTGATTGGAACTCCTTAGTTTTAAGGCTTTAATCAAAGCCTTGAAATAACATAGGGTTCTAATATCAATTAGATATTGTTTATGGTAATGTATTTATTGTTCCAATAATCCATGTAAACCACAAGTTAAACAAAAATGTCATTAATCCATGACATGTTAAGTCCAACATACACAATGTTAATTTGAAGAATATCTATCGAGAAAATACTATCAATCACATAACATTCCAAAATATTGACTCACCAAAATAACGGACTTACTCAGAAATTGAGATAGTTATTAATCTGGTAATATACGTTAATGGTGATGAATTATTAATAGAACAAAAAGAACGAGATACGAAAAGATTAGTGCGTCGAACATACACACCCAAGAAGGGTGGTCAAAATTAAAAATGACATTAAATTGAATGCGAACGAAAAAGAATGGATGGGTATTCAGTTGTATTTAAACTATTTAAAGAGAATTAATATTAATCTATATAAGGTGGATGAGAGTAAGTGATATTGAAGAAGAAAATTTTATTAAAATAGAATTACAAAGAAAGAGACTTACAAGATTACAAAAATGAAGAACAGAAAAGTAAATAAAAACAAAGAGAGGATAAAAGTTATCTCAAGTGGAAACTTGAGTATGGAAGGTTCTCCCAAGCCCTTGGAAAGGAATTGGTCGTTCTAATATGTTCTCCTTTATTCTGAAATTCCAACTCATTTTAAGGAGAGGAGGGGGATGAATTTATAGCCCAAGGAAGTGGACTATTGGCATTCCCAATCTGTCCCTCCACTTGGGTCGAAGATTTGGACATCCAGACAGCCTAATATTGAGATATATCCTTCTTTAAAGTTGTAGATAATAATTTTGGCTTACCTCTCTCAACATTTGGAGTCATCTGGAACTATGTATCCAATGTTATGGTGGTTTTATTAAACAATGTAAAACTATCTATTTCAATCCATTCTTTTTCGATGACCAAAATGTGAATGGATTTTGGAATAGGAATATGCCTTCAAATCCAAATGATTTATTAAATAAATTCCACCACCTATATTGCATATTTCACACTGAAAAATCTCAGCTTTATTGGATGACTATAATAGGAGACAATCCATGAATAATGTACAGACTTTTATTCCCAGCGAGAATGGTGGGCTGAGTTTAAATGAAACAGTTGGGCCCCTAGTATTTGGATTTGGGCCTTGAATTTTTTTTAAAATACTCCTTCATTGTACCCCTAAATATTTATTAGAATGAAGGAATTTTAATTTCTATATTTATCCCATCAAATAAATCTTCATGGTTGGTCCAGTTTCTTCCCAGATTCTGTAGGCCATCTTTTGTGGTCCATATGAGCCTAAAATGGTAGAATTATCCCATGATCCCTTCTAATGAAATGTTGGATATTAAATTAGGAATCCTAAAAAATAGAAACCACACTATTTGGATCATTATGGTGATAGTTATAAATAAAATAGTTAACTGAATCAATTGGACTACTTCTAAAAATGCTCAAAATTATACTTAGTATCACTAGGAATGTTGGGGGCGTACCCCTTTATTAAAAAAATAAAATAAAACAAACAAACCCCTTTTTATACTTAGTATTAAAACATTAATATTTCACACAAATAATGTAAATTTCATATAAAATAAGTAAAGGAAGTATATAATAATCATGAAAATATTAATAACATCAGCATGCATCAAACTAGTTTCATCATAATGGATAAATACTAAAACATACGTTAATGGAATTTAAATATTAATAAATTGTTATAAACAATACATAAAATTAATTTTTTATATCCTAATTATGATTAATATTTAATTATTAATGAATACCACCATTATTTTTTGTGAAACTAATATAAACAATCAAAACTATAAATACTAATGTGGGGAATATAATGAATTCACATAGAGAATACCTATTTATAATGAGTATGAATGATAATCAATATGGGTAAGGATATTAATAAAGTGATTATGATATATATTATTAAGAAACTCAAGGTTAATTTCCCTTCATGGAATTTAGGATATACGTTAACAATGGTTTGTGTCAAATTTCTATCATTCTTATATGTTTTGTATTATTCAAATAGTTTTTTATCTAGTTGTTATATAATTACTATTTTAGATGATACATCATGAAACAAATTGTTTTATTTTTTAAAATATCATATATATATAATATATTTTAATTGTTTTTTGTTAAATTACTATCGATGAGTCATGTGGGGGTCTTTCATCTCAATGTTCATTCATTAGGACTCAAGTTATATCATACAACTATTTAACTATGGTTGGGGATTAATTTTCAATCAAATACATTAAAAATATTAATCATTTAATTTAATGTGTTCACATTTTCTATTTTTATCCCCCCTTATTTTTTTAGTTCATTATTTTCTTTTCCGTGGTGGAAATACCAGCCAAGATTTTGTTAATGAAACTTTGTGTGTAATTTTATGTAATATAATTCCCTATCTGGATAATGGATATTATATATCCCATTGGAATAGATGTACCTAGTGTAAATCACATCAAAATTCATTTTTTGATCATTGACTAAATCATCCCCCACATTAATGATTTTTCAGCCTAAGAATTCACACATGGATAGAAACAACATGGGGATATGATTTAGAATATTCACATCATCATAATGAACCATGATAAAGTATTTTTCCTAACATTACTTTGGCCTCTTAACAATTCAAGCTACTGAATCTAGTTATTATCATCTAGGGATAGCCTTGAATTTTTTTATTAACCACACCACAATATTATAAAGACAAGTGTAGTTTAAATTACTTTTATGATACACCACAGTTTCAATGTTGATTAAGGGATATTCTCTTAAACATCTACATTATTCAATTAATGGTGGAAATAATTAATTTTGATATTTATCATTATATGTGTAGAAAGTATTAATTCAATACGAGGTTCCTCAATGAATTTTATTAATTGTATTGATAACTATTATAGGTGATGCATTTTCCATAATCAAATGGTGAATGTGGCCTTAAATTATATATCCCCCTGATGCATTGACATGTGTCATGAGATGAAAAATAATTATGTTTTCGTTTATTTCTCCTTCCTTTATAATAATTTCTCTCGGAAAAATTATTTGATAACATTTTTTTGATGTCTAGAAATATTTAATATTCTAATATGAAAACATTTATTATTATTATCAATTATTAAATTTATTATCACTAATATAGAGTTACAGCCATTTCCTTTCATTATGGCATCATTATTTTAAATAATTCTTTCCATAACAATTATTCCATGTTTATGTTACGTATTCTTCTACTATATGATACTCCCAACATAGTGTCAGATCTCAACTATATTTCCATCCATTCCCTAGGAAACCCAAATGAAGGATATATATGATTTTAAATAATAGGATGGAAGGAGTAATCATGTTAATTAAATATGTTGATTTTTTATCTTATATTTTTATGTATAGTTGATGTATATATATAGTCATCCAAGACTACTAACCTGTTCGATATTCTGCAAACATCAATAATTGGGAAAAATAATTTAATATAAATACCAACTCCAGGCTTTTGTAATCTAATATGTTTCATAGATAATCACTTATTCACCAAATACCTTATCATCATAATCATTAATTATTTTAAAAAGATGAAATAAATAGAGAACACAATGAAAGCAATGATCTCGGGGTCCTAGAATAATGAAGGCCATGGGAATCCCCTCTAACTAGACTAACGACCTCAAGAGTCAACTGATTTGGGTTATAGAAAAATTTCTTACCCGATCCATGAGACAAAAGCTTCACCAGAGGATCGACCACCTTGCTACCCTCTTTCCAGTTGTGTCTCAATCAAACGTTGTTAGGAAAGATAGATCTACACTTCCTGATGGGGTAGGATATAGACCAAGGGCGATTACCAGTGAATTTAAGTGATTTGTGATAAATAAGAGAGTCTGTTTTCCCTTCTGTGATGCAAATTCACCCATGCCTTTAGAAGGAAAGGCATGAATGAAAAGAGATATATTCATCCCTTAATGAAGAACATCTACCCGAGAATACAGTAAAAGCGAACACGAAGAAGCCCCAGAGGTTACAAAACACTCGTCCACCACTTGAGATTCCAACAATACACGAACCATCCATTTTTAGTTTAAAACCTGAGGGAAGAGGTTTCCAACAAACCAAATGGAAACGAGGGATACGAATAGTGGGGCTAGTCTGAACTGTTAGATGTAGAACCTGGAGAGAAGGTGCCTCACTCCTATTATATAGATGTCTGCCCAGGTCTAGCTGCAGGTTACGAGTACGAGCAACAATTGTTTTCCAAAACAAACCAATTCCCTCAAATCTATATTTTTTTCCTTGATTTCCTGATACATCTTACCCCAGTATGAAAAATAATCAATCATCCTGTTCATTCCACTAACCAGTGAATTAAGAAGTAGGGATCAACATAAGGCTGGAGAGCAGTGGTGAAGCTGCCAAAAGCAGACCAGACCACATGATCCCACTCTCCCTTGAGAAATAGATTCTCAATGCTTTCCTCATTTTGGTCAACACAACACATGTAACAAGATTCCAATGCAATTCCACATTTCGTGGTGTTATCTCCTTTAGAAAATACAGCATGTCTGATCCACCTAGTGAGGAAGTTATATTTTGACGGAATCCCCTTAGACCAATGGAGGACATTCAGCTGATTCTCATGCGATTGAGGCATCGTGGTGAAACTAAAATCCATTGGGGAAAAATTTCCTGAACTTTATGTGTAAGAAATACATTTATTTGGTTCATCCCAGATATCAATGAGGTGGAGAGTATCCATTTGTTCCTTGTTCAAAATTTCCTTCATAAAGGCTGGAAATCTGGTATCATCCTCGTAAGAGATGTTATAAATATGAAGACCTGGGAATCCAAGGATATCTCATGCCCAGTTGTTGTTCCAGAAGGGTACTTTCTCTTCCCCAATGACCCACCAGACAATGGATTGGAATGAAAAATAGAGGGGGAGGAGAATAGAAAAAAATAAGACATTATTCTTCCCACCATCCACCAAGGTGTTTCCCATGGTCTTTCCTCAAAGAGTTATAAGTTCATGATGCTCCCAGGCCAGTTTGGCATGTAAACAGATTAGTGTATCAACAAGGATACCACTATTATTAGAATGGATGGAATGATTCTCCACATGAAAATTTAATTAATATCGTTAGTAGTTCCTGATCATGGAATATACCCTATAGGCGGTCTCTTAATTATAATTAATAATTATTCCTTCCAGCATCACAATAGTGTTATCTATTTTCATTGGACCATATAATTATCTACCCAAATTATCTCTCTATACTATATAAATCATTAAGAAATTTGAATAAATATTTTATTTTGGTTCACCCAAACAATAATATCCAACGATCATGCATGGAATAACTCTTATGAATCTGAGACACTAAGTGAAATGGTTTAAATGATAATATGGTGGTCAAAATGACCCACCATATTCATTATCCGCAAAAAAAATTTAAAATATAACCCATATTATTAAATAATAGGTTCTCAGTACTCCAAGAATGGTGTTACTAATTTCCATGAAATTTCAAATATAGTGGGAATAGAGATTCACATCTATGAAGGCATAAAAAATTTCAAGTGAGTTAAGACAGCATAGACGACCACATTATTTTTACTTTTAGTTTTTAATAACACCATAAAATTACATTCTTTATATTCATTGAAGAATTTAATGTGAAATAATTCTCCTTCTGTAGTATTTAATTCTCCACTATCTTGTATACAAAGAATATAATACTAATCCATTATGAAACATCAATATAAAAAATGATAATTTAATTAACGAAATTTATATAATGGATGTGTAAAATTAATCTTCATTTTACTATTTGATGGAAACTATGTTTTCATCCATGATTTTAGGTTGTGATAAAGAGCCTCTAGATTAACATTGAATCCCTTAGATATAAAAACACAATTTTCTATTATAATTCCTATTAAAATATCTAGGATTCCTAAAATAAAATGACCACCACATGGCCTCTTCCTGATATGATGTGGTTATCTTCCTACATGGAATCATTATATAATGATGTGATCATATGAATTATTAAAAACATGAACTATTTAAGAATTAGATTTTGAATAAATTTTTTCTAAGTGATCTCTTTTAGTTGACTATATAAATAAACACTACAAATATTTTTATATAACCTCATTCCAAACACAATCACCACAATCTCCCATAATTCATGAAAATAATTATATTATGGTTTTTTCATTTTATATTAATCATTTATAGTTACAGGTAATCTGAATTATTTCAATCATTTAAATTTAGACCCCCTAAGGGGTAGTGTCATGTTATGTTTTTGGCATTTATAGCTGTAATATGACAATGATGTAACCTAATCACACTGACACAAGAGGCCTCCCCACTCAAATAACTCAAAAAACATTCATAACACCTCTAGATTGGTTCTTCAGGTTATGGTTATAACCTAGAAAATATAATATGAATTCCTACATTTGAATTATAAAATATTGTCTTCAGTATATTATGTTGATCTATATTTTTTCATGTATAATAAATTTCACTGAATTTCTAATTCAATATATGTATTGAAATAAAAATTGAAACTATAATGACCAAAAATTTATTAATGAAAATTACCTACTAATAATTATTCCATATGGTATAAATCACCTAAAATCACTTTGGGAGCACAATATGAATATTATAAATGAATAACGAATGAAATAATATGTATTTATATATGTTAAGAACTTTTAGAAATGGAATAGTTAAAAAACCATTGCAATAGTAACATGACGATTATGAATAGTAATCTAACAAATTGAATACTAACCACGCCTATGAATGTTTAAATTAAATATAGTCATATCATAATGTAATATATGATATAATTATATTATAGTATAAGAAAATATATGTTTTAAATTTTTTTAACTATGTGTTGGTATTTTTTAAGTCGTAAATATTAACTTAAACATTTTTTATTAGTTTAATTATTTAAAAGAAAATTAAATTTTATAAAATATATTCATAAATTAAATTTTTACTGCCATAATATTATATTATAATTGTATGTGACTTTAAGTAATTTTTCAATGTGTTATAAATTCAGTTATAATTTTAAAATAAATATTTTCACCGTAAATGAATGTTTTAATTATTAATTAAAATTCTCATATTTAGAAAACTATTTTCATATAATGGAGTTGATTTTGTAATTGTAAACATCAAAAGGTAGGTATGTTAATTTTTTTTTTCTTTTTTCTAAAATTGTTGAATTTTTGCTGTATATTTAAATACAAGAATTTATGGTATATATTCATTATAGGATAAATATACTATTAGTTGATTCATCATTTATGGAAGGAACATAATCACAAACTATATTTCTCTATTTACATTATTTAGTCATGGAATTATAACTATTTATTTTCTTAAAAAAATAATAAACTAATGAATAAATTATTGAGAAAACACCCTTCTCTCCCACTGTAATTACCACCTCTTGTCCTCACATATTGCAAGAAATGTGACATTTCAAAATTACTCCAAATACTATTCCCAACCCTATCCCCTACATTAATGGTCACTATTTATCAAAAAACTAAACACCCTTTTCCCTAAGGAGGTTATCTTAGAGGAGAAATTCAAAAGGTAAAATTTGCTTTCTTTTCATTTCCTATCTTTTCTTTTCAATTTATTTTATTTTCTTATTATATCATAACCTCCCATTATCCATGATTCATGATAACTCCATTATATTTTATATTATATATTTTTATTATGTAAATGGAATAAAAATCATCAAAAATCTTCCCCTCACCCATTTATTCATAAAATGAAATCATCATCCATGAGGTGTTGATTTATCACCTACAAGGATGATATGTTTTCATTTTCCATTACTTCCTTCAAGGTTTTTATTAAAACCATTATAATTGTTGAAACCAATTTTGAAGCGTATTTTATAAAAAAAATTATGTTTTGTAACCAATAAATATACATAGTACTAAATAATTACACAAAACGAGTTCATTGGGATCGAAAACCACCAAAATTAATCTAAAATGATTATCATTAACATTTGTCTAATGATTCATCCTCATACCATATAACAAAATGATTTATAATATCATTTGACATTATAAAATTTAATTAATCATATATAATATCAATTCAAGGTAATTATACCCATTATAAATGAACATACCATCTTATATACAACTGAATCCATCATGAAAACTATGAAAAAGAAAACTTTAGAATGATAAAATTGAACTCCATAGTTCATCAAAACGTCTATAAATGATAAAAATAAAATTATAATAAAAAATACATGTATAAGAGTTTCTTTAATTTATAATTAATTACATTATTTTTATTATCCGTGATATTAAATAGAATAAATAATTCATATATAAGTTAAAGCGATTATCAAACCCAACACTATTTATTTAGGGTTTCCCTCTTCTAATAAATTTTCTTATGTAGTTATTCCATTAAAGTTATTTAAATATAATTTAGTTTTCATACCCCTTATTTCGGGGATATACATGTTTCCAATCTATTTTTATAAAAAATGAAATTCTTTTCTAATAGAAGTATTATTTCTAAAAAAACAACTCTCACTTCACTTGAGATTGTTTATTAGTTAATGAATATTGATAACTAGCATATTATTCTATTTTTATATTATGAAATCCAATGTTTATGAATTTATAATTTATGAAATGAATCCCATTCCATATTATTGGTTATTTTATATCATATATTGATATATGTTCTATGTGGAATGCATTATAAGGTAATTATTGTGATGTGAAGGGTGTGCCTAGAATTTTATAGAGCTCCAATTCGTTGGGTAGTATGATGTATCTACTATGACATAGTGAAATATGTATGAACATGATACTTTCCTTTTTTGAAAACTATGTGTGGTAGTTGGCCACTGAGACATGATTTTTAATTTTTATGTATTGACACATTCTAGTACTTCATATAATTATTACTCTCATGATAAACATAATGTACAAATTATTATTTTATGATATATCATGTTAAATTGATTCATGTTCATATTGATCCTTTTACTATGAATTTATCTCACCACATATTTTGATGTATATCCCCCATTGAATACATGTACTAAGGAGAACACGAAGGCCAATAATAATATGGGGAAGAAGAAAATAATTAAATATTTATGTTTTATAATTTAAATGTTTTGTATGGTCTAAATTTTCTCTAGATAATATACTTTTTTATCCTCGTTTAGTATAATTTTATGTCAGTTATCTTTAAAATTAATTAATAATCATTTAAGAAAAGTAGGGTCTCTATAGTTGGTATTGGATAATAGTTGGTTTAATTTGGGAATTGGGATTTAAAAACCTTACTGAAATTCCATTGTATGATAACAAGTATATGTATACACCCAAGAATATTTCATTTTGAAAAATTATAAGCATTGGTATCCCAAAATATATTCAATTAAAGTTAATTTCACAATGGAATCGATTATTTTTTTCATTAATTATTTTTATAGTTTTTGTTCATGCCATTTGTATTTTAGGAACTGGTGTGAACCCGGAGAATCCAGGCCGACAACCCATGTGAGGGGAAATGTATCGATTGTCCGAATGACATCCTCAATTCCTTGGGATGTTAATTTAAAAAAATTATAGGGATGGTTACCTATATATCTTAGGAAATTAAAAATAACCTTAATAATGTGGAACTTTCTCTATCACGTAATTGGGAGAAAAATCCTATCGTGTCTTCTATACTGCAACAACCATTGAAATTCAGTGACATTCTGATTTAGTAGTCAGGAAATTTTGGTTTAACTAAATGGATAAAATATTTTATTTACATTTATATTCTAAGACAAAGAGTGTGACTTTGGAGGTTAATCATATATATGGAGTAACTGACTAATAGTGGATGATGATTAAGAACACCATGAAAACAAATTAAATTGAATATATGGAGTGGTATGACATTAAGACAATATTTCATAACAATTATTTCCCTCAGTATCTTTATATAAAAATGGATATATAATTCCAAGAGATAAATAAAAAGGTAGGTGAATCTATCATTGCATATGAAGAAAATTTCACAAGGATTAAATGGTACGATTTGGGTTTTTTTATTAGCAATGATATAAAAATTGATATATTTTATTTGTTTTAATATAACACCATCTTAATCCTTTATAAATTTGAGACATTGGGATTCCAGAAGAAGTTTTGTAGTGTTATCTCAAATTGGATATGGGGTTTTTATAATGTTCCCATTTCTATGGTGATAAGAAAAGAAATATGGTGTTTTACAATTCTAAATCTAATGACATGTGGGGAATGAAATATCAACCACACACATTCCCAAAATGTCCGATGAAGACTCAAGGGAAATATGTCATAGGGATAGGGAAATTCTATTCATGTCTGAGAGAAGGCCACCAAACACATGGATATCAAAAAAAACTTGAGGATTCCAGACAATATGGTGGAGGAAGGAGATTACCACCTATTGTCCAATTCTTAAAATGTTGATAGTAAGGGAACTATGAAAACCAATTCACAAAAACATGAGTACTCAAGGGTAATCAGTGTCAGTAGCCAACAATTCCGAATAATAAAGGGAAATAATTTTCTGTCACTACTGTAGAGGTGGACCCCGAGAATGATGTGGTGAATGGTACCCTAGTTATTCATTCAATAAAATAAAATATACTATTTGATTATGATTCTACACATTCTTTCATAAATTGTATATTTAGTAAAACTATTAAAACACAAACTCAAAATACGGTGGTTTTGTTATCTATAAGAAAAGAAAATGGAAAAATTATTGAATAAAAATTATATAACTCCACCATAGTTAATGTTTGTTGAATGAAACTCCTTGAAAATCTTGTCATTATTTATTTGGTAGAGTTTTATACTATTTAGGCTAGGATTTTTGTTCTTTATAAAAAGCAAACATCAAATTTAAGGGAAGGTAGATAACTGTTCACCTCCAAAAGCATCTCTGAATTCTATAAGTGTGTGAGGAGGAGGATGAATCTTCAGTAGAACAATTGACTCAAGTTTGGATATTATTCCCTATGAAAAAATATATCTGGGTCAAAATATTGATAAAATGAGAGAACAATGGTCGAAGGCAAGCACATTATGAGGGACTACACATATCTGATCCCCTGAAGAATTGTATGGTCTTGATCTTGATAAATATGATGAGATATTAGTTGAACATATTCATATATCTCATCCTATTTCAAATAAACCTTATATAATGGACACCATTGAGTTAGAGGAACTAAGGAAGAAATTAGAAGTGAATCTGGACATAGGGTTTCATAAGCCTCAGTGCTTCACCATTGGGTTCACCAATCCTCTTCACCAAGATGATGGGTGGATAAATTTTCCTTTGTATTGATTATCATGGGATCAACAAACTCATGATAAATAATAAGTATCCACTAACATAGATAAATGTCTTGTTCAATCAACTTCATGGGTCTAAGTATTTCTCTATGGTGGACCTTCAGTTAATACATCACCAATTATAGGGGAAGAAGAAACAAATTCCTATGACTACCTTTCAGACGATGTATGAACACTCTGAGTTTATAGTGATTCCTTTCATACTCACTATTGATATGGTAATATTCATGTAATTAATTTATATAGTCTTTAGAGATTACTTTGCAAAAAATTGGTATTCTTTATCGATGATATTATAATATATTCTAAGAGAATTGATGAACATGAAGTGAATTTCAAAACATTACTAAAGAAATTGAAAAGGGAGAAGAATTATGAAAAGTAAAAAAAAATTGATTTTGTAATGGAGGAAGAAACATTATTTATTATTGTTATCACCAGAATATGAAATATTTTTTGACCCTTCAAAGAAAAAGGAAGTTGAAGAGTGTTCTAGGAAAACATCTATAATATGGATTTGTAGTTTCTATTGAATATTGAGGTGTTAACAGTTATTTGGAGTGAAATTATCATGATTACAAACCCCACTAACCAAGATGACACATCAGGTAGAATTTTTTATATAGTTCATTTAATGTGATCATTTCTACAAAGAGTTAAAAAGGTCTTTTCACTAGACCAGTACTCCTAATTCCAATAAGTGGGGAGCTCATTGTTTTATTCAAAGACAATTAAATGTACATATTGGGATGTGTGATAATGCGAAATTATAATGTTATATCCTAGGCCACAATGATGTTAAAAAATAATGTAAAAAACTATCCCACAGATGATCTGGGTTGGCATATATGATATTTTCCTTGAAAATCTGGAGACATTATCTCTATGATTGAAATAGTGATATATATAATGATCATAATTTTCTCAAATATATATTCGCACCTAAGTAGCTAAATATTTTTATTGAACATGCTAAGAACTCGTCAATGATTTTGAATGCTCAGTACACTACAATTATGGTTTGGAAAATAATGTGGTAGATTCACTATGTTGAAAAGATCCTTAAACATTGTCATTTATGTAAATTTAGAAGGATCAAATGTCTTTATATTTGAGGAGGATTTACATGGGAATACTTATGGAAGAAAAATATCTAATCTTTTCACAAATTATTTATCCACTGTATCTCATGGACAAAAATTAATGGATGATCAATGTAATGATGTGGAAATTTTGTAGTAGGAAGCTATGAGAAAGGGAAAAATCCTATGAGTTGAAAATTATTGAGGAAGGATTTCTATGAAAAAATTCAAGATGATGTGTACCATTTAATATATAAATAATGAAAGCTATTATAAATGAAACACCAAACTGAACCTTATCTATTCATCAATGGATCACAAATAGTTATCTATATCTTTCATAGAAATACGGGTGGAACAATATGAAGATGGAGATCACTGAATAGAAATGAAAGTGCATTTTATGTCAGTACGTGAAGGCCGAAATGAAAATGTCTAAGGGAATGATGGATCCACTACCTACACTGGCATAGAATTGGGAAATCATCACCATGTACATTGACAATGGCCTTCCAAATACATATAGAGGAAACATCTCTATATGGGTTGTTGTGGATCAGCTTACAAAGCCAGCTCACATTATCACAATTCTAGATGATTTATCACAAGAAAATATTTCATGGATATTCTTCATAGAATTGGTAAGGCTTCATGGGGTACCACTATATATTATATTTTATTGAGATCCAAGATTCACCTCAATGTTTTAGAATAGTATGTTGAATACTTAGAACATTGATTTGAACTTCAGTACGCACAATCACCCTAAAAATGATGCATTATATGAGAAAACATTTAAGACACTGTAATACATGTTGGGATCACGTTATATGGATTTCAAAGGAGGATAATACAAAATATAACTCTTGTCGAGTTATCTTACAACAAAAGTTTACACTTGAGCATCCAAATGGATTTATATGAATCCCTTACTATGATTTTTATCTCATACCCTACTTTTTCATTCGGGTGTTTGTAGATTATCTTCTTCAATGTTCGTGTAATGGGAAATGAAATCTTGAAGGTGGATCAAACTATTAAACCTTTGAGTTGGTGAGTTGTTTCCATAGGGACATGGGATGCTTTTACATGTTTTTGTACTTGGGATTTAGTACTTAGGGATTTAATGCCTATTTTAATTACTATACATTACTCATTGTGGAGTTTATTTTGATATGAATACTACCATTCCTCTTTTACATCGTCATTTTTTGTGGAAAATTCTTCACACTTCTAGTTTGTATTTTTCAATGTACTAGTTTTCAACCAGTGGGGACCAAGAACTCACATCAGGCTGTCATAGGGTTATCTTAGATATTGGATTACTAGGGTAATGGGTTTGGTTCATGAAATGTAAGGTCAAAATGGTTTTTTTTAAAAAATTAGCAACTAAAATTAAAATAAATTACAACTATTATTGTAAACATGAGTTTACGTAGTGGTTATAATATAAAATTAATGTTCCAAAATAACCTAGAGAAATGTCAAAAACCCCTTTTCTGGATATATTTTCACCATATCCCCTCTTGTATTCAAAATGTTTCATTATGGGAGGCCCATGGGGTAAGTGATACATCCCAATATTTTTTCCCTATTTGTTATTTACAATAATTAAACTCCTTCACCACTATAAAAAGGGACTCATTCCCCCTCACTTGTTTACAACACTAAATACATTTTAATCATCTAATACATTCCAAAATACTCAAAAACATACATCCTCTCATCCTAGATGACTTATTCTTGGTTGAAAAAAACCATTTGTGGTTTTATTTCAAACCTAAGTGGGATACTCTAAGAATAGGTAATATCCTTCAAAATTAATTTACATTTTATTTATTTTTCCACCAAGATAAATTATTTTTATATCATTATTATATAAATAAATCAATATATAAAATATAAATAATTTTTTTATGTCAATATTAAGAACAAATACTTCACATACTTATATAAAATGAGAAATATAATTGGCATTCATACATATAGTGGACAACCGTCTCGTGAACCGATGACATACGTTCCTCCAGTATAATCATTCAATGTTAGGAATAAAATTAGAATTTTAATTTTTATATGATATTTATGATTTATTGGGCTTCTATAATCATTATATCATTCATATATTTGTGCTACCTAGCTTTGTGGAATATGATAACATCTTTCTTGTGTACGGTGAACTACTCCCTTGCAAAGTGATGTGATTTATTCAAGATTGATATTCAATATAATAACATTGGTTTTAATAAAAATATGTGATATATATGAAATAAATCTCCTTATATAATAATAATATACATATATATCATTAACTTTTATTTCTGATAATAGGACAAGGAAATGGAAACAACGTTCGGGCATATGTACGGCCACCATCCCCATGAATGGTGCATTCCATTTCCTATCACTAAATTTATGGATTACTAAAAATACATATATAATTAATATATAAGATATTTACACATTTTTATACATAATGGATATGATTAGTTATTGATAAAAGTAATTGAAGAAAAAAATTACAAGTCGAAATATCTTCCAAACACATGAAAATTAACACCTAAAATAATGAAAGTAATGAAACATTATTAGCCAACGGGTTATAATTTTTTTTAAAGTATTATGTATGATATCAAAAATATTAATATTGTTCTGTTAAAATTTTATAACTTCTATAATGATATTATATAGTAGTATAAATATAGAATAAATTAAATGAAAGTGGGAGGTAATACATTCCATCTAAATTTCATTGTATTGAGGAATAATATTATATTATAAACCATAATACATTGACATGGTGAATATGCTACACAATGACATTTAATATCATTGTATAATTCATTTTTCATATTATTTTATATTTCACTTTGAATTACTTCATTTAATGGGATTGTTTTTAAAGTTTCCAATTTGTAAATGATTTACCTACCAATTTCCTCTTCATTAGGTTATATTACCTCCTTGATATCATTAATATTGAAAGATTAGATGTTTATTGAAATTTTGATTATATATTTTTTATTTCCAAATTTCTAATGTGTAATTAGATTTTATACACATAATAGATTAATTTCATTATTCAATCTTTAGATTTATTTAATATGTAAGGTTTTCATCACTATATAATTTTATATTATACTTTTTACACATGAATTTGTATTGATGAAAATATTTTGATAAATTATCAATAAACCATTAAATTTAATTTCATATGGTTATTAGTGACATTTTTATGTTATATTACCAATTTTACAATCTTTCGTATGAAAAATTTTGTAGAAATTATCCTTTTGGGAAAAGTTATCATCATTACATTTTTTGGAAAATTTTAGTTTCACCTAGAAAAAAATTTTACAAAATAAATATGTTTTTCCTAATATAAAGATAATTTGTTAAATTAATTTTCACCTTTTTAACTATTAAGATTTTTTTAGAAATTATTATTTTTGAAATGGATTTTCAAATAAAGAATTTTTAATTTTTTTGAGAATTGAAAATGATATTTTTTGTTCAGAGTATATCACTCAAGAGGGGGTGAATTGAGTATCTATAAAAAATTATCTTAAAAAGTTTCTTTGGAAGATATCCCCAATTACAATATAATGAATGTTAGTTTGTAGTAAATTTATAAAATTCTTGAATTTTTGATTAATTTCTCAGAATATTGATTATTTATTAGCTTTACCCATTTAAAGATTAATCAAATGGTTGAAACTAATATAATGATTCCAAACAGATATAAACACCTTCTAAAAAACTATCAAAGTTAAATTTAGTTTTATATGAAATGAAATAAACACAGATAAGATTAAGCTAAAAGATAAATACACAACAGGTAAAAACTAGAAGTTCAGTATCAAGATGAGACTTAGTCCTCTCCACTTGGTGATCACCTTCCACTAAATAGTTTATATTATTAAAAATTTGGATCAATACCCTGGATCGGGGTTTACAATAGTACACAAGGTTATCTAGGTCACACTTGATCTCTACCACAATTATTCATTGGAAAATCAAAAAATATATCACACATGATCTTTTCCGCTATTCTAGATGGGATACAAGAGAAAAAATAGAGTGAGTGTGAGGATATTGATTATCCTACAGTTATGTACAGGAGACTGTGTGTTTGAAACTAACAGATGCACACACTGCTGAAAAATGTAAATATAAGATCACAACAATGTTATGAATGAAGAAGGGAGTTTATAAATCTCTGTGTGTTAAGTAGTGAAACTCTAGACTAGATTGAAGTAAAGAAAATGACATTTTATTCATCTTCTAGAAGATGACTTTAGAATAGAGTATCATATCCTTTGTATTCTAGCTTATAAGTGTGAAAAGTTCATCTCTTCGATGTTAGGATGTTCAGAGAAATTCATCACATTATTTATTATCTTATTGAACTTCTTGTGTACTCTAGCTTTGAGTTCTTACACATATTTTATAGTTATATTATTTTCACGTTTTAGCACATTCTCCAGGTCTCTCTCACACACATAAATTCACAGTTTGTCTAGTAATCTATTTATAATTCAAGGTCTAGTAGGCATGAAGATCTCCCCTCAAGTATGTTCCTCATACTGTCTATGAATAGTATTATAAGAAAAATTAAATAATGTCATGAATATTAATTTTTCAAAATATGATCATTATAAATAAATTTAAATTAATACTTTAAAAATAATATATATGAATACTGATGAGTCATAAGTATCAGTGACTCATTTTCATCGGTCTTTCATCATCGGCCTGTCAGCATTGGTCTGTCAACATCATTCTGTCAGCATTAGTCTATTAGCATCGGTATGTTAGCATCAGTCTGTTCGCATCGGTCTGTTAGGATCGGTTTTCCAGCATCGGTGAATCGAAATATCAGTGATTTATTTACATTGGTATCAGTGACTCAGATTATCAGTTAGTTGTTTGTAGGTGACTTATCCATCGGTGAGTCGATCCTTGGTGTGCTGATCCTCGGTGTTTCATCCATCAGTGTGTCGATCATCATTGTGTCATCCATCGGTATGTCGATCATCAGCATGTCAATCATCGGTGTTTCCAACATCCATGTGTCGAACATCGGTGTGTCCAACATCGAGGTGTAGAACAACGGTGTGTCGAACATTAGTGTGTCATAAATCGGTGTGTCGTACATTGGTATTGTAATGTCTCTAATTTTCCGTGTATTATTTTTTAAATATTATATGGAATTATTTCGAGACTGGGTGTGAAGACGGAACATCATTCTGAGGTTCGGTGAGCCTGGAATGGTGGTTTAAACTTTATTAAGTTAATTGAGTCGGCACTTCTGCGCGGTTGTGGCAGTTTCTAAACAGATGCCCGGATTAAAAATTTGTGGGCACTGTGGTGTCTGGGATGATGACTTTACTTAAGAATGAGCCTAGCATTGACAGTTGCGGGTCGAGGGAAAAAGTTAACTTTCAGATGTTTTTAGTAAAATAAAAATAAAATAAATTGCTAAATGTTTATTTTATATTATGGAAACATCTATTATAGCTCATCGATGGGACATATGTTTCCTTTTTAATGACGCATCATAATGACACAATAATGGCCAGATGGAGTCATTAATACCACAACGTATCTTAAATGACTTTCATGTTTCCCTTTTTAATGGGTTAAGCGATTGGTGATCAATGACAAACTTTTGGGAGAAATCACTAGAGGATCCAAAGAGCGCTGGAGCGAACCCTCAACGGAAAATGACAACGGATAAGAGTTTAGAATCATTGTGCAAATGACGTTGAAGGATCTCAACGATGGCAGAAGCGTGACACCATCATCAGCGATCGATCCCAGCTGAGGTAGGCCATTGTTATTTGAATTCTTTTCCACATTTTTTATTTTAAATGACGAACCCGGATCAACCACAAACAAGTTGATCCGCAGATTCATTCATTCTTGTGGGAGGGTTTTATCAGGATGATTTGGGGAATTGATCCATGTAGTTTTTTTATTGTTGATTATTTCTCCATTTAAGCTTGATAATAGGAGTGGATCAACATAGTGACGAATGAAGGCGGGGGTTCGTTCCTAACTTTGTTTATTGGATTTCTCCCCCTTTCTTTTCTCGAGTGTTCTTCATGTTCTTCGTGGGGCAATGAAAAACGGATCATTGTGCATCCGTTCTATGATGCAACGATCCCAAATAGAAGGTTCGACAACAAAACGACCTTGTAGAGGAGCGGCAAAAATGGCGGATGACGAAACTGGCCGGATCGGAAAAGGGCGTTCTTCGATCGTTCTTCGCGCGGGAAGATCAAATCATGTTTTCAAATCCAATCGTAGGTCCAAAAACATCAGGAGAAGCTTCGTGGTGTCGGGGCCACCAAAACCTGGATGTCTCCCGGTGATCGAATGGCCGGATCGACGAACGTATCATCACCGGAGGCGCGACGGCGGAAGTCCGTGTTTCTAGAAATTTCCAGAATACACGGCGTGTACTTCAGTAGAACATACCGTGTAGTACTGGAAATGGATATGGTTTCGGGGGTTAGAGATGAATCACACGGCATGTGACCCTGGTCACACTGTGTATTGGAATTTCCATGAAGCTCGGTGAGTATTCTGGGAAGTACACGGACACGGGATGATCTACACGGCTTCATAACACAGCCTGTACAGCATTATAGGGGCGGCTACACGGGAATCAGCGTGTATCCCGGAAATACATGGACACGGGTTTGAGTACACAGGTTGGTAACTATTTATGGGAACATGGACATCATACATGGGGCCAACCACAGTCACTCTGTCACGGTGTGTACATCGTACTACACACGGAGTACTAAGATTTTCTACACGACCAGCCTTACGACACGACCCGTTGTACATGGGAAGTACTCGGGGTCAGACAACATGGCATGTAACTTTTATACACACCATATACTTTTTGGAAAAAGGAATGGTCCTCTTATTCTCCGTATTTTGGAAATCTTTCGTTTGGGTTAGTGCCCCTTCTTCTCGTTCCCCTGAAGGTCAGGCATCATTTCCTCACACAGGAATATGATCCCTTCCGCAGAAATTTCTGTGATAGAGTCAGGAATCCATCCAAGAGGCCCGGATCAAGATCCTCTATCCATTTCTGACCCCAGGTAGAGTCAGGCATCGACGTGGAAAACTCTACAAGGAGTTGATCCTCTACCGAGATGGTGTATCACCTAACTGGTGAATCCAGATGAGTCGCGATATCCACCATGGCCCTGGAAGTGATCCTCATCTGTGTATCGTGATCTTTCCCACTTAGGAGTGTGTCTCCCTTAATGAGTGCTTCTATATATTGGAAATCATCCCACTCATAAGTGTGTCTCCTATAATGAGTGTGACTACCTCTCGTGATGGTTCCCGACAGATGGTACTTCTCAAACGGACATCATGTAAGACTCATGGAGTGTGTTCTCCCTAGATGAGTGCTTCACGAAATCTATGAACTGAATCCCTAATGAGGGTATGCAATTGTGTGACTTGTCTCTAGACCATGCGTCTGGGTTTGGATTATATCTGGTTTTTTCTATATGTTCTTTAGACATACACTGTGCATAGATGATTGTGCCTTTACTTTGTGTACTACTTTGTGATTTTCGGGGTCCTATACTGAGTATTGTTATACTCACACATGCATGGGCTTTTCCCGCACTTCTGGTGTCTTGTGCAGACGAGTAGCCCTTTGACAGAGTCAAGGGTGGACCAGGACAAGACTGAGCTTTCTGAGGTCCCTACAGGCCGAGGCATTCCTACGGCTATGAGAAGCAATCCCAGTACCTTTTGTGTTTATAGGTTGGACTTTTCAGTTTTCATACTCCTGTATTTTGAGGGCGTGTATTTTGGCCCAGTTTACTTTTTTTGTATTGTACCATTTGTTGTACTCTATTGGTTGGGTTTAGATGTATGCATACATTTTTTGTACCTTAGTGGTTTTTACATTTCAACATTGTGGGCTTGGAGATGTGTGTGTGTGCACAGTTACATAGGCAATGCCTCCCATGTTAGTAATATGCCTTCTCGGTGCTAGTCCCCAGCCCCTGTCCTATTCAAGGCAGGCTTGGGGAGTCATGGTGCGGGGCCCACTGGGACAGGTCTTGACAGAGTGGTATTAGAGGTGGTCGGTTCTACCTTAGGACCAAGAGTCTATGATTTTGGTTTGGGCCAATAGTGTTGAGTGTTTTGGGTTCTGCTTTCAGCCCAGAGACTCTAGTGTTGGTGCGACGGCCGACGTTTCCGTACACCAGGACTCTGATAATCTGATTTTCGACTCGGTACACGAAAACACAGTTTGCGGGGGAATAAAAGTTGCATGCATCATATAGGAATGGTTTGTGGTTTTCATTTCCTTTGTGTTGGCTATCTAGATATAATCTTTGACCATGGTATATCTTGTTTCCTTACAGGATGCCTCCGTGACGCATACCCTCTAGGATGCCGCAGCACGATCATGAGAAAGACCCCCACAGTAATGAGGTTTAGATACAGGGACCAGTTCCCCAGGTGTTTCCACAAGGTGGTTCACCAGTTATGCCACCACCAGAAGAGAATCCAGTTGTACATGAAGTACCGACCAGCGAGGAGCACAGGCTTAGTGCACTCCATGAGTTCTAGAGACAAATACCCCTCAGGTTCCGAGGCGAGCATGACCCTCAGGTGTCTGAGGATTGACTTGAGGCAGTGACTAGAGTTTTCCATCTAGTGAGGACACCAGAAGACCAGATGGTGATCCCAGGAGTGAGCCTTCTTCAGGGTTCGACGGGACGTTGGTGGAGTCTGACCACACTAACTCATGATGAGGAGACTCTTTCATGGATGGATTTTGAGCGACTCTTTAGGGAGGAGTTCTCTCTGGTTATGCTGAGAGTTGTACGCATCTAGGATCTTCTTCAGCTCCAGCAGGGCAGTATGACAGTGGCTGACTATTCATCGAAGTTCACCAACCTCGCCAGGTACTCGATGGATATGGTCATGGGTCAGTACTTCAGAGCTCAGACCTCTGAGTGTGGTCTGCGACGAGATATCTGATCTAGTGGCATGCCTCTTTGCATATCGACTTATGTTGGAGTGCTCGAGCGGGCCTTGGTGATCAAGAGTTTCGTGGCGGAGCAGAGATAGCCACCGACAATCAGCAGCAGGCAGACAGTTGCAGAGACCCCAGCAGTTGGGAGCCGATGTCGGGCACAGGGACCTCGATGTGGGAAATATCATAGGAGAACCCAGGATAGGGAATCAATAGTCCAAGGCTTTTAGGATGGATCCAGCCAACCTAGGGAAAAGCGATGCTACGCATGCTATGGTATGGGACATCTTGTTAGAGATTGCCCGACCCGTCGAGCTACTGACAATGAAGCAGTGGATGGACAACTGAGGAAGTTGCTGAGAACGGAACAGGAAGAACTGCTAGGTGGCGGACATGGCAGAGGAGTAGGGAGAGCAACATGCGGTGGAAGACGCTTCGACTTACATCCACCACCACCGCCAGGAGGTCCACACTAGGCTCGGGGAGCTGGGGGACAGGGGCGGGGACAACTTCATGTGGTCGACGTATACGACCAAGGGACTCTAGGGATGATTCGAGGTATGATATGTGTCTTCTATACCTTTTCTTCTGTGCTTATAGACACAGGTGCTAGTCCTTCCTTCATAGCCACATGTCTTGCACGAAACCTTGAGATTCTGGTATAATGGTTGACTCGATCCTTACGTTTGGAGACACCTACGGGAGAAGACTCGAAGATCACGCACCTTTGCAAATAGTGTGATAATAACCTTGGAGGCAATAGTTTCAGTTGGAACCTCTTGGTGGTATTGTCGAGGCCTTACGACTTCATTCTCGGTATGGATTGGTTATCTTTGGTCCATGCCCAGATTGATTGTTTTAGGTGAAGTGTGAGGTGTGTCCGTTGTGATGGAACGAAGTTTTCCTTTTTTGGAGAAAAGGAAACCCAGGCAACACAGAATAGGCTTCTGCATAAGAGGGTGCTTCGAATCGCTCATGAGTTGTCTAGCCTTGCCCTCAGAGCAGTGGATGTTGTGATCTCCCAGTTGCCAGCAGTAGTGGCGGAGTACGAGGACGTCTTTCCCGAATTTGTTCTTGGATTACCTCCCCACCGGGGGATCGACTTCTCCATCGACTTACAAGCTGGGATGGCACTTATTTCCTCATCAGCATATCGGGTGGATCCCGCAGAGCTTCGCGAGCTGAGGGGGAGGATGGAGGATTTGCAGAGCAAGGCTTTTGTGAGACCCAGCATCTCTCCCTGGGCATCCCCAGTATTGTTTTCCAAGAAGGAAAACGGGAGTCTGAGGTTTTGCGTTGATTACCGGTGCCTGAACCCGGTGATAGTGAAGAACAAGTATCCACTGCCAAGAATCGATGACCTTTTCTATCAACTAAGAGGGTCACTGTGGTTCTCAAAGGTTGACCTTCGATCAGGCTATCACCAGCTATGAGTGCGGGATGAGGATATACCGAAGGTGGCTTTCAAATTCCACTATAGTCACTATGAGTACTTGGTGATGCCTTTTGGCGTGATGAACGCCCCCACAGTGTTCATGGGACTGATGAACCGGATCTTCCAGCCATACATGGACCTGTTCATAGTGGTCTTCATCAATGACATCCTTGTGTACTCGGCATCAGGGGAGGAACATGCGAGACACTTGCGGATGGTTCTGGACGTACTCCGGGAGCACCAGCATTATGGGAAGCTCTCGAAGTGCCAGTTCTGGATTTAGGAGGTCCACTTTCTGGGACATGTCATCTCAGTAGATGGAGTAGTTGTGGACCCAGCCATGTTGGAGGCTATGTTAGCATGGGAGGAGGTGCGGAGGTTCCTTGGGTTGGCAGGATATTACCAGAGATTCATTCCAGATTTCTCTCGGATATCAGCACCAATGACGGCCTTGACTAGGTAGGGACAACCCTTCATATGGACGGAGAAGTGCCAGCAAGATTTTGAGCAGCTGAGATAGAGTTTGATGAGCGCCCCGGTCTTGAGATTGCTAGAGGAGGGTGTCGAGTACTTAGTTTTCTGCGACGCATCAGGGACTGGGCTCGGGTGTGTCCTAATGCAGCGGCATGTAGTGATTGCTTATGTTTCACGCCAGCTTAGGCCACATGAGCTGAACTATGCGACCCATGATCTTGAGTTGGCAGCGGTGGTCTTCGCATTGAAGACGTGGCGACACTACCTGATGGGGGAGTGGTTTATTGTCTACTCTGACCACAAGAGCCTTAGGAACATCTTTTCACAAAAATATTAGAATCTGCGGCAGATTCGATGGCTAGAGTTCCTCCAGGACTATGATTTTGAGATTATCTATACTCCTGGAAAGGGTAACAAGGTGGCGGATGCTCTTAGCAGAAGGTCGAGCTCACAACTGTTGAGTGAGGTGACACGGAAGTTAGCCGCGTTGCAGTTATCCTTCGTGGATGGAGAGGATATAGCTTACCTATAGTCCATGGTTGTCACCCCTCCACTCTTACATTGAGTTAGAGAGGCACAACATGGGGATGTCAACTATATGGCTTTACGTGCTCAGTTATCCACAGGACATGCTCCTGATGGATATTCACAAGGTGGGTGACTGTGCTGTCATGACACGTCAAATTGATTATATTTTTAAAGTTGATTTATAGTCTAGGGAAGACCCTAGGTTGTCTCTCAAGGAACGTTGTTAGGTTTAGAGTGTGTATTTTTAATAAAAATGACTAAGAGAGGGGTGGTTTTGAAAACAGTTTAAAACAATGACTTAGTTAAAATAGCCTAAAAAATGAGTGACCAAGTGGGTTTTGAGAAATATGAGATAAAAGGGTCGATGTGATTTCACTACACACATATCAAGTTCATTGTTCATAGAGATTCATCTTAGGTTTAGAGTAATTCATTGGTTGGAGTTAATTGGAATCCCGATTAATTCCTAAGCTTTTATTTCAAAGCTTAAAGGACTCAACCTTGACGTAACAATCGTATTGTCAAGGTCCAGTACTTATGCATGGAATAAGAGCTTCCAAAGCATATTGAAATCTCAATAAGGTGGGTATGAAAAGGATTCTTGTGATGTCCAATCGGAACAACACAAGTCACGCGCTCAAAACCTCACACCGATCGGTTAGAAATTAAGAGTATATCACTCACATGTATCAAATCAAGCATTCAAATCTGAAATAAAATAAGATACATGGAATGAAATGTTTAAACACCCAAATTACTCCAAACCAGTATCTAATGTATGCATTGGAACTCCCATGACATGTGTGTAGCTCCCTCACAACGAACACCCAACTTTTAGCTCGACATCGGGAGGAGGAGGAAGCTCGGGTTGAACTCCTTCTTCATTGTTGATCCCCCTATGAGGATAACGGCCTCCAGAACCTCCAAGGTGATTAGAAGACTCTTCTAGGACTACAAATTGGCAGAACTGCACTCCTTGGCCGAACTTACAAATGAGGAGCCCAAGGTATCCTTTTATAGGAAATGTGGGAGGTGGTTTTGGGAACACAAATTTCATCAATCCACTTGAACGACGTGTTTCAGCCTTCATACAGTCTTATATCACTTTGGAGAAAATATAAAAGTTGTAGCCCTACCTATTGTCTGTCGCCTCCGAATGTTTGGAACTGTTTGGACAACTAGAGCTCATGATATTGATAAAATACAGAACACCGCATTTGACTTGGTCCAAATTCGGTGGCTTGGACAGATCAGTTTGTATGGGCCCCATGAAAGCCGAATCAGGATTGGGTTCCTTAATATGAAATGTAGAATATTGAATTTTGGACAGGCCCACAAAATGTCAGCCCATTGGGATGCACTTATTTCGTGTAATATTCAAAACAGTGGACAGATGTCCATGGATCCATGCAATTTTGGCCCATTTTTCTTTCACTTCATCAAGGGCCCTCCAAATCACCTCCACCTACATTGTAATTTTCAAAACACGTATCATTGAACTATTTAATAGTGATAAACACAAAATTATTGAATCAAACATGAAGCACAATTTGATAATATTTGTATAATTTTTAATACAAAATATGTTTAGCACAGCGATGTAAGGGTGAAAATGAAACAGTGAATCGTGGTACGATCACACCCCCACACCTAAACATTTGCACTCCTGGGAAAGGTCACATATCCAAATGAAATGATGCATATATATATATATTTACAACATCGTGAAGATTTATCATTTGAGGTAATTTTATTTAAAATAAATTGATCAATGCACGAATCACACCAAGGAGTTCTTCCTAGTGAAAATAGAAAAGGATGTCTCATAAATCATATCATAGCGAAATTAAAAAAGGTTCATGATACCCAATTGAGAAAGGAATTCAGAAGTAAATCATGACACTAACTCTCCAAGTGTGTGTGTGAAAACCATTCCATGCTATTCTTTCCACTTGCTATCCAATAAATATATGTTATTTTAACATTTTTCAGCTTAAATGATTTTGTCACCGAACCTGTCTTACATCCTTGGCAATCATATTTCAAGACCCACTCATTTAAGCATTCCCAGAAGTCAAACCATAATCTCCCGACCTAGATATCCCCATATGTTGCACATTTCATCACTCCCCTCATTTTTTTTGATGTTTCAATAGGAACTAATCTCACACTCATCTCTCAACCCTTATTTTATCTCCTCACGACACTAATTGAAATAGTTATAACAAGATAAAAGGTTGAGGAGGAGTGGTTTTTGACCTACCCAAGAAACAACAATATTTTTTTGAGGGCGTACAACAGTCGGACATTAGGTACACACACATAGGTCAATCTGGTACAGTAATGAAACAGATCGGATAAGGAACGAATGTATGGAAATATCATTTAAAGATGAAAATATTAACCCAACATATATTTACCTTATATTAAGTAAGAAATAATCACACTTTGTGGTTTGGTGCAAAATTGTTTGGAGATATTAGCGACACAGTTTTCCCAAAAACTACTCACACAATGGGCATCAATCATCTCAAAGGTTTCACATAGATACGACCATTTATATCATTGACAGAAAACCAATTCACTAAAAATCACTCCCTGATGTTAAATTCATACAAATATTCTTTTTAGCCTTCGTTATGGTATTTTTACTTTCCCCACTTTATGGTCGCCACATCATGGAATTTCGAAATTGTTGATGGGGAAAAATAAAAATACCATAAAGAAGGCCAAAAAGAGAAAACAAAAGGAGAAAATGGTGAAAAATCCTAACTAACCCAGGAATGTATCCACCCCCCACACCTAGAGAATACAGTGTCCTCACTGTAATAAAAGAGACTGTGGGAAGGAAGGATAAAACCTGGTGAGTGTTATTCATAGACCGCTTCTTGAACATGGAGTTCCTCCATTTGGGACTCCGGAATTGCTTCATGGAAGTGCTTCAGCCACTACCCATTGATAGTGAAGGTTTGCTTGGTGTCTTCATTTTGAACCTGGACAACACCAAATGGAGAGACATTAGTAATAATGTAAGGTCCAAACCAACGGGAACGAAGCTTACCAGGGTGCAACTTCAGCCTTGCATTGTAGAGGAGGACCTTCTGCCCGATGTGGAATTGACGATGAAGGATGAGACGGTCGTGGCAGCCTTGGTTCTCTCTTTATAAATTCGGGAGTTCTCATATGAATTTCTACTCATTTCCTCCAACTCCTGAATCTGCAACTTCCTTTGAATACCTGCACCAGAAAGATTATAATTGCATTGTTTAATAGCCCAGTAGGCCCGATGCTCTACCTCAACAGGGAGGTGACAACTCTTCCCAAAAACTAGCCGATATGGTGACATGCCAATTAGAGTTTTGAATGTAGTACAGTAAGCCCATAACGAATCATCAAGTCTAAGACTCCAGTCTTTTCTGTTTGTCTGAACCGTTTTCTCAAGAATCTGTTTTACCTCTCTATTTGATACTTCGGCTTGACCATTTGTTTGTGGGTGATAAGCATTAGACACTCGATGCCCAACCCTGTACCTGCGCAAAAGAGATTACATTGTGCGGTTGTAGAAATGAGAACCCTGATCACTGATGATAAACCTAGGTAATCAAAACCTACAGAATATTTGGGTTCTCAAAAATTCCACAACTGTCTTGGAATCATCTGTCCTCGTGGCTCGTGCCTCTACCCACTTTGAAACATAATCCACTTCCAGAAGAATGTAAAGGTTCCCAAATGAATTGGGGAATGGTCCCATAAAGTCAATGCCCCAAACATCAAAAATGTCATGGAATAGTAAGGGTTGTTGGGGCATCTCATTTCTTTTAGATACATTCCCTATTCTTTGACAGTGAGGACAAGATTTACAATATTCGTGGGCATCCCGAAACAATGTGGGCCAAAAGAGACCAGAATCTAAGACCTTGCGAGCAGTCCATTGGGGACAAAAGTGGCCCCCACAAGAAAGTGTGTGGCAGAACCTAAGGATAGATTGAAACTCACTATCGGAAACACAACGCCTAATAACTTGATCACTACATGTGCGCCAGAGGTAGGGGTCATCCCAAATGTACCAACGAGACTCATGTTTTAGACGTTCGGCTTGGTTCTTGGTGAAATCAGCAGGAATGAAAGACGCTACCAAATAATTTACAATTTCAGCATACCAAGGAATAGCATCTTGCACTCGGTACAATTGCTCATCAGGAAACAATTCATTTATGGGAATACAGGGGGATGGGTCAATGTTCGAGGATGGGAGAATCCTACTAATATGGTCAGCAACCACATTCTTTGCTCCTTTTTTATCCCTAATTTCTAGATCAAATTCCTGAAGGAGGAGCATCCAGCGAATGAGACGTGGTTTGGCTTCTGGTTTCCTTAATAGATATCGAAGGGTTGTATGGTCTGAGAACACAACAACTTAGGACCCTAGAAGGTATGACCTGAATTTATCCAAGGCAAACACAATGGCAATAAATTCTTTTTCAGTTGTGCTGTAGTTTCCTTGGGCAGGGTCCAGTGTACGTGAGGCATAAGCTATAACATGTGGAGCTCGGTAGGCCCTTTGTGATAATACTGCCCCAACTGCATAGTTAGAGGCATCACACATGAGCTCAAATGGTAAATCCCACCGAGGTGGTTGGATTACCGGGGGTGACGTGAGACTCCATTTTAACTTATTGAAAGCTTCCTCACTTTTTTTATCAAAAACAAATTATTTTTCTTTTTGGAGTAATCGGTAGAGGGGGAGTGAAATTTTACTAAAGTAACGAATGAAACAATGATAAAATCCAGCGTGACCCAGGAAAGACCGCACATCCCGAACATTTTTAGGGAATGGTAGGGAGGAAATGATATCTACTTTTGATTTGTCCACTTGGATACCTTCCCCAGAAATGACATTTCCCAAAACTATGCCTTGTCGCACCATGAAATGGAATTTCTCATAATTTAATACGAGATTCTTTTCAATACAACGACGTAGGACAGAAGCAATACTACTCAAACATTCATCAAAATAGGATCCATAAACAGTAAAATCATCCATAAAAACCTCCATGCAATTCTATAGGTAATCCGAAAAAATACTAACCATACATCATTGGAAAGTACCTGGAGCATTGCACAGACCAAATGGCATCCTTCTATAAGAAAATGTACCAAAGGGGCAAGTAAAGGTTGTCTTTTCCTGATCCTCAGGGGCAATATGGATCTGAAAGTATCCAGAATACCCATCAAGGAAACAGTAATGGGACTTCCCTGCTAACCTCTCTGGCATCTGGTCAATGAATGGCAATGGAAAATGGTCCTTCCTAGTGTGTTGGTTTAGTCGGCGATAGTATATACAAACACGCCAACTATTCTGCACATGAGTTGGAACCAATTCATTGTTTTAATTTTTAACTATAGTAAGGCCAGTTTTTTTAGGTACTACTTGAACAGGACTGACCCATTGGCTGTCAGAGATAGGGTAAATGATTCCAGCAGCCAACAATTTTGTTACTTCTTTTTTCACAACATCAAGTAGGTTTGGGTTCAGTCGATGTTGTGACTACCTCACTGGTTTAGCCTCATCATTTAATAAAATATGATGTGTACAAATTGATGGGCTAATGCCAGGAATGTCAGCAAGTGTCCATCCCAAATCTTGTTTATACTTCCTCAAAAGATCAAGCAGTCGCAATTCATGCTCAGGAGGGAGTGAACTAGCAATGATGATGGGAAACTTGTTTCCATTCTCAAGATATGAGTATTTTAAATCTTGAGACAGTTGTTTCAGTTCCAATTCTGGGGGATTTTGGATTGACGGAAGTGTGTGTGAAAGTGAGAAGTCACTGATCTCATCTAACTGCTCAATGGTAACATCCTCAGATGAGGAATGAGCTTTTACAAGATTAGCAGTATCATCGATGGTCATGTGATCCTCTGTGTTCAAGAAATCATCAATTAACAAACATGCATGACATATCTCTAGACCGCTACAACAATCAATGCATGATTCATTTCCAAGAATTTCTATCAAAGAGGAAAATTCAGAAAGGGGATCAGGGGAAACAAATGAATTTATTTTAAGGGAAGGGAGTACATCAATTGAATTTACCGAGAGAGAGGAATGTTCTTCTGAGGGGTGCTTCATGGAATCAAGGATGTTGAAATGGACTATGTCACCACCAAATTCCATAGATAATGTACCATTATGGACATTAATTATGGCTTTGGCAGTTTTCAAGAATGGTCTCCCCAATATAATTGGGGCATGTCCATTCATCCTATCATCTTCCATTTTTAGCACATAAAAATCAGCAGGAAATATTAAATTTTTAACCCTCACAAGAACATCCTCTAACACACCGGAAGTGTGTGTCGTACTCCGATTTGCTAGTTGAACAACTATTCCTGTGGACTTTAGTTCACCGAACTGCAAAGAAGAGTATATGGAGTGAGGCATCACATTAATAGAAGCACCCAAATCAAGCATAGCATTGGGGAAAGAATACTCCCCTATGGTGCACGGAATCGAGAATGTTCCAGGATCATTGCACTTGGTGGGAAGTGATGGCTCTATCAATGATGAAACATTCCTCCCTAGGCTCACCTTCTCATCACCATGAAGCCACCTTCGGTGTGTACACATCTCCTTCAGAAACATTGCATATCTCAGAATTTTCTTGACGGCATCAATCAATGGAATGTTAACCTGTACTTTTTTGAAAGTCTCCAAGATTTCATTATCAAGTTCAGTTTCTTTTTGTTTCCTAGGTTGGGCAGCCCTTTGAGGAAATGGAAGAGGAATGGTTGGGATAGGTGGCTCATCAACAACCACGGTCTTTCCTTTGGAAGGGCTTCTCTCAGGAAAAGGGTTTTCTTCTCTTGGACCATTTACAGTAGTTGGGATGGTGGTTTCCTTTAGATGGGAGGACTCTAATGGAGGGGTCATTTGGCTTTTGAGTTGTGTCCCACTCCTAAGGGTGATGGCACAAACATTTCCTTTATCCCTAGGGTTTACTACTGGTTGAGATGGTAGTTTACCCGACCCATGACTTTGGATTTCCCCCACCTAGTTGGAAAGTTGGCCTAGTTGGGTCTTTAGGTCTTGTATGGCTGCTTGTATGGTTTGTTGGAATTGGATATTGTTGGCAGCCATTTGCTTCATCATATCTTCTAGGCTAGGCTCGGTTTTTGGAGGGGGTGGTTGGAATGGCCGTTGGGGTGGTTGAGGATTTCTGGGTGGTGGTGGATGACTACTCTGACCCTGTTGGTTCCATGGCTGTTGAGGTTGGTTTGAATACCCCCTTTCCTATAGGCTTGGTTGTCCTTCCACCCTTGGTTGGATGGATAGTATGGTTCTTTCCTAAAGGGTTGGTTAAAGGGGCGTCCTGGAAATATTGCCTCACAACTCTCAGAAGTTTCTCTCAATTGAGGACATTGGTCAGAATAGTGGGGGTCAGAATAGCAGATTCCACAATGGATGGGAGGAGGAGATTGATATTTCCCTTGGGAGAGAGTTAGTTGTCGTAGAAGGGTACTTACCTCTTCGAACTTCGTGTCCACCTTCTTCTCAAACTCAGTACTTTGCACCTCATGGACACCTCGAATGGGAACACTGGACCGTGTACCGAATTGTTGAGTGTTCTGTGCCATGTTCTCAATGAGGGTTCTTGCAGCAATTGGGGTCTTATCTACCAATGCACCACCTGCAGCAGCATCAATCATATTTCGATCAATAGGAATCAAACCTTCATAAAAATATTGAATTAAAAGTTGATCACTTATTTGGTGGTGTGGCAACTTGAAGATAACCTTTTAAAGAATTCCCAATATTCATGTAATTTTTCCCCTTGGGATTGTCTTATACCACATATTTCATTCCTTATAGTTGCAGTTCGAGAGGCTGGGAAGTATTTTTCAAGATAAAGGTGTTTCATGTCTGCCCAGCCCCTAATTGGTGAATTAACATAGTATAACAAATCTTTTGCAGTGTCTTCTAATGAAAATGGGAATGCCCTAAGCTTCACATGTTCTTCATCCACTTTAGCAGATTTTAATGTTAAACACACAGTATGAAATTCTTTTAAATGCTTATGTGGATCTTCTCCAGAGAGTCCATGAAATCTTGGTAATAAATGAATTAAACCAGATTTTAGTTCAAAATTGGGTGCCTCGCCTTGTAATTGAATGTAAGTGGGTTGGATATCAACATCAGGTGAGGTTAGTTCTTTTAGTGTTCTATTATTTTCAGCCATGATATACAAGTTATGTTTAGTTTTAACTTTGGTTTAGAATAATAAGAAGGATCAAGAAGAATTTTAAGATTTGATGTCTCCTCCTTCAAAGTGTGGTCTTGTATGTCTCGGTTTCGTTGATGTAGGATCCTCTCCGGTTCGGGTTCGAAAGTTTATAGGTCTCTCAGAGTAGAACGCATCATATAAATAACCTACACAATATATAAATTAGAACACAAAAACAAATTCAAAGGTAGAAGATAAAACAAACAAATATTCACAAAAATTACAAAAAAATTATCAAAAACACGCACAAAAAACCCAAGCGCTCCCCGGCAACGGCGCCAAAATTTGACCGTGCTTTCATGACATGTCAAATTGATTATATTTTTAAGGTTGATTTATAGTCTAGGTAAGACCCTAGGTCATCTTTCATGGAGCGTTGTTAGGTTTAGAGTGTGTATTTTTAATAAAAATGACTAAGAGAGGGGGTGGTTTTGAAAACAGTTTAAAACAATGACTTAGTTGAAATAGCCTAAAAATGAGTGACCAAGTGGGTTTTGAGAAATATGAGATAAAAGGGTCGATTTGATTTCACTACACACACATCAAGTTCATTGTTCAAAGAGATTCATCTCAGGTTTAGAGTAATTCTTTGGTTGGAGTTAATTGGAATCCTGATTAATTCTTAAGCTTTTATTTCAATGCTTAAAGGACCCAACCTTGACGTAACAATCGTATTGTCAAGGTCCAGTACTTATGCATGGAATAAGAGCTTCCAAAGAATATTGAAATCTCAATAATTTGGGTATGAAAAGGATTCTTGTGATGTCCAATCGGAACAACACAAGTCACGCACTCAAAACCTCACACCGATCGGTTAGAAATTAAGAGCATATCACTCACATGTATCAAATCAAGCATTCAAAACTGAAATAAAATAAGATAAATGGAATGAAATTTTTAAACACCCAAATTAATCCAAACCAGTAGCTAATGTATGCATCGGAACTCCCTTGACATGTGTGTAGCTCCCTCACAACGAACTCCCAACTTTTAGCTCGACATCGGGAGGAGGAGGAAGCGCGGGTTGAACTCCTTCTTCATTGTTGATACCCCTATGAGGATAGGGGCCTCCAGAACCTCCAAGGTGATTAGAAGACTCTTCTAGGACTCCAAATTGTCAGCACTTCACTCCTTGGACGAACTTACAAATGAGGAGCCCAAGGTGTCCTTTTATAGGAAATGTGGGAGGTGGTTTTGGGAACACAGATTTCATCAATCCACTTTCACGACGTGTTTCGGCCTTCAGACAGTCTTATCTCGCTTTGGAGAAAATAGAAAAGTTGTATCCCTACCTCTTGAATATCTCCACCGAAGGTTTGGCACCGTTTGGACAACTAGAGCTCATGATATTGATAAAATACAGAACACCACATTTGACTTGGTCCAAATTCGGTGGCTTGGACAGATCAGTTCGGATGGGCCCCATGCAAGCCGAATCAGGATTGGGTTCCTTAATTTGAAATGTAGAATATTGAATTTTGGACAGGTCCAAAAACTTTCATCCCATTGGGATGCACATAGTTCGTGTAATATTCAAAACAGTGCACAGATGTCCATGGATCCATGCAATTTTGGCCCATTTTTCTTTCACTTCATCAAGGGCCCTCCAAATCACCTCCACCTACATTGTAATTTTCAAAACACGTATCATTGACCTTTTTAACAGTGATAAAAACAAAATTATTGAATCAAACATGAAGCATAATTTTATAATATTTTTATAATTTTTAATACAAAATATGTTTAGCACAGCGATGTAATGGTGAAAATGAAATAGTGAATCGTGGTACGATTAGTGGGGAGCACGTACTTCTTTTCAGAGGATGCATTGTTGTACCAGTGGCATTGCAGGAGGAGGTCCTGAGGGAGTTTAACATATCCCCTTTGGCGGTACATCCTGGGGTGGAAAAGATGTACCAGGATCTCCGAAGATAGTTCTGGTGGTCAGGCATGAAGAAAGTAGTAGCGGAGTTCATTTCTTGATGCCTCACATGCCAGCAGGTGAAGGCTGAGCACCAGGTTCCAGCAGGATTAGCTCACCCTTGGAAGTTCCCGAGTGGAATTTGGATGGAATATCGATTGAAATTGTGATAGTCTTACCACGGACGTCCAAGGGGCACGATTCCATCTGGGTGATCATTGACCGACTCACCATGTCATCCCACTTCCTAGCTATCAGGGAGCAGAGTTCCGTAGAGAGCATGGGACGCCTCTACGTGCATGAGATAGTTTGGCTTCATGGATTCCCCTCGACTATAGTCGCAGATTGAGAGGCCCTCTTCACATCCCGGTTGAGGAAGGGATTATAGGAGGCTTTTGGGACTCAGCTATGCTTGAGCATAGCGTTTCATCCTCGGACCGATGGTCAGATGGAGAGGACCATTCAGGTTCTTGAGGATATGTTGTGAGCTTGTATCTTGTACATTGGTCGCAGCTGGGAGGACCAACTAACACTGGTGGAGTTTGCGTACAACAACAGCTACCACTCCACCATTGGTATGGCACTGTTTTAGGCCTTGTAAGAGAGACCATTTCAGTCACCACTTTGTTGGACCGACCCCGGAGAGTCAACAATCAAGGGTCCGGAGTTAGTGGGAGCTACCACAGAGAAGGTGCAGATCAACTGAGAGCAGATGAAGACTGCACAGAGCCGGTAAAAGTCCTATTCTAATCGATGATGGAGGCCTCTGGAGTTCTAAGAGGGATACCACATCTTTCTTCGGGTCTCACCTCGACGAGGGTTACAGAGATTTGGCCGAGGCGGCAACCTATCTCTGATGTTCATCGGACCCTTCCAGATACTGTGCAGAGTTAGCGAGGTTGTGTACCACCTAGTTGTACCTCCACAGTTCAATGGGTATATGATTTCCTTCATATGTCGCAGTTGATGAGGTACGTGCACGATCCGTCGCATGTTATCAACTCGGGTGAGCTGGACAACGAGGATGGAGTGAACTTTGTTGAGTACCCGGTGGAGATCGAGGATCAGCAGGAGAGGATCCTTCATGGGTGATCGATTCCCTTGGTTCATATCTGGTGGCTGCACATGAATCTTTAGGAGATCACGTGGGAGAACAATGCCTAGATCCATGCCCAGTACCCACATCTTTTTGAGTAGCCGTTGTTTTGGCTTTTGGGGAACTTAAAGCCCAAAGGTGGGGAGAATGTAATGTCTCGGATTTTTTGTGTATTATTTTTTAAATATTATATGGAATTATTTCGAGACCGGGTGAAAAGATGGAATATCATTCTGAGGTCCAGTGATTCCGAAATAGTGGTTTGAACTTTTTTAAGTTTAGTGAGACGACACTTGTGTGCGGTTGTGGTAGTTTCCAGAAGGATGCTTGGATTATAAATCTGAGGGCACCGTGGAGTTCGGGATGATGACTTTACTTAAGAATGAGCCTAACCTCGACCAGTGCGGGTCGAGGGAAAAAGTTAATTTTCAAGCGTTTTTAGTAACATAAAAATAAAATAAATTGCTAAATGTTTATTTTATTTTATGGAAACATCCACTGGAGCGTAGTGACGGGACATCTATTTCCTTTTTAATGGTGTGTCATAATGACTCAAGAATAGAAAGACCGAGTCATTAATACCGCGGTGTATCTTAAATGTCAATCACTTTTTCCTTTTTAATGGGTTAAGTGATTGTTGATCATTGAAGAACTTTTGAGAGAAATCGCTGGAGGATCCGCGGAGCGCTGCAGCGAATCCTCAACAGCAAACGACGAAGAATTGGAGTTGAGAATCGTTGCGCCAATGTCGTTGAAGGATCTCAACAATGGTGGAAATGCGACACCTTCGTCAGGGATCAATCCCAGCCGAGGTAGGGGTTTTTTATTTGAATTCTTTTCCCCATTTTTGATTTTAAATGACGAACATGGATCAACTGTGAACAAGTTGGTCTGTGGATTCATTCATTCTTATGGTAGGGTTTTATCGAGATGATTAGGGGAATTGATCCATGTTTTTTCTTAATTGTTGATTCTTTATCCATTTAAGCCTGCTCACAGGAGCGGATCAATTCCGTGACGAACGACAGCAAGGGTTTTTTCTCACTTTGTTTATTGGATTTCTCCCCCTTTATTTTCTCGAGTATTCTTTTTGTTCTTCACGGGGTGATGAACAATGGATCGTTGTGCATCCGTACCGCGATGCAACGATCCCAAATATGAGGTTCGACACCACAACGACCTTGAAGTGGTGCGACGACAATGGCAGATGACTAATCGGACCAGATCGGAAAAGGGCGTTCTTCAAGCGTTCTTCGCGCGGGAAGATAAAATCTTGTTTTTGGAGCCGATCGGAGGTCCAAAAACATCGGGAGTAGCTTTTTGGTGTCAGGGAGACCAAAACCTAGAAGTTTTGTGGAGGTCGAACGGTCGGATCGACGAACGGATCATCACCAGAGGCGCGATGGCGGAAGTCTGTGCTTCTAGAAATTTCCAGAATACACGGTGTGTACTTCCAAAGAACAAGACATGTAGTACTGGTAGCAGCTAGAATTTCAAGGCATAGAGAGGAATCACATGGTGTGTGACCCTGGTCACACAGTGTGTTGGACTTTCCCCGATGCTCGGCATGTATTTTGGGAAGTACACGGACACGGGATGATCTACATGGTTTCAGAACACGGCGTGTACAGCATGACAGGAGCGGCTACGCATGAGTCTTCATGTATCCTGGGGATACACGGACATAGGTTAGAGTACACGGGTTGGTAGCCGTGTACAGGCACATGGCCAGCGTACACAAGGCCAACCCCAGTCACTCAGACATGGCGTGTACATCGTACTACATGTTTTGTACTCTGTTTTTCTACACTACCAGCCTTATGGCATGGGCCGTTGTACACGGGCAGTACCCGGGGTCAGAAAAAAACGGCGTGTAACTTTTCTACATGCAATGAAATTTTTGGAAAATGGAATGGTCCTCTTGTTCATAGTATTTTGGACATATTTCGTTTGGGTTAGTGCCCCTTCTTCTCATTCCCCTAAAGGTCAGGCATCATTTACTCACACAAGAATATGATCCCTTCAGCAGGACATTCTATGATAGAGTCAATAATCCATCCGAGAGGCCTTGATTGAGATCCTCTATCCATTCATGACCCTAGGTAGAGTCAGGCATCGACGTGACAATCTCTACCGGGTGTTGATCCTCTACCTAGCTGGTTTATCACCTAACTAGTCAATCTGAATGAGTCGCGGTATCCGCCATGGCCCTAGTAGTGATCCTCATCTGTGTATCATGATATTTCCCACTCAGGAGTGTGTCTCCCGTAATGAGTGCTTCTATCTATCATAAATCTTCCCACTAAAGAGTGTGTCTCCCGTAATGAGTGTGACTACCTCTCGTGATGGTTCACGACGGACGGTACTTCTCAGAGGGACGTCATCAGAGCTGCAAGACTCGTGGAGTGTGTTCTACCGAGACGAGTGCTTCGTAGAATCTTCAAATTGAATCCCTAATTGGGGTATGCAGTTGTGTGACTTGTCTCTAGACCACGGGTCTGGGTTTGCAGTATATCTAGTTTGTTCAATATGTTCTGTAGACATACACTATGCATAGCTAACTATACCTTTACTTTGTGTACTGCTTTGTGGTTTTCAGGGTCCTCTACTGAGTATTGTTATACTCACCCTTGCACGAGCTTTTCTCGTATGTCTGGTGTCTTGTGAAGATGAAAATCCTTTTGATAGAGTCCAGGGCAGACGACGACAGGATCTATATTTATGAGTTCTCTACAGGACGAGGCATTCCTACGGCTACGAGAAGTAGTCCCAGTACCTTTTGTGTTTACAGGTTGGACAATGTAGTTTTCATACTCTTTTTTGTGGGCTTGTATTCTGACCCGTTTTACTTTTTTTGTATTCTACCTTTGGTTGTACTTTGTTGGTTGGGTTTATTTGTATGCCTGCATTTTTTGTTCCTTAGTGGTTTTTATATTTCATCATTTTGGGCTTGGAAATGTGTGTGTGTGCACATGTACATAGGCATTGCCTCCCATTTTAATAATATGCCTACTCACTGCTAGACAGCAGCCCCTGGCTAATTGGAGGTGGGCTTGGGGAGTCACGGCACGGGCCCCACTGGGACGGGTCATGGAAGGTGTGTCAAAATTTGGTGTATTGGACATCAGTGAGTCGTTTTTTAATAATGGTGCTAGGGACTCTGAGAAACTTATGAAGTGGCTATCTTACACAGAGCACTATATGATTAAGTGACTTCCAAAGATACATGTATATGGACACTTGTAATCATATTTAAGAATAAATGTATTTTATTGATATATTGAAATGTATTATACAATATTATGTAATTAACTTACTTAGAGATATTAAATGTCATGAAATAATAGAATTTGTAGACTGATATTATTTGTGATTATAAAACCACTATATCATCGAGGGTCAAAGAGTCTCCCCCTTTTTGATATTAAAAAATCATGGAATACATGTGATATTAATGAATAGTAATTTCTTGACTTAGTATATCTCACTGATTGTGAATGGCTTATATAACTACGGATTTATCATTTTTTTTGTTTTTAAGACAAAACTCCCCCTTAAATATTGGATCTGAGGGAATTTATGTATATATATTATGGTGAGTACATTCCATGTGACTGATTCTTGAGTTTCTCCCCCAAAAATTAATAATGTATGATTATACCTTTCTCATACTTTTTGGATTAGCAAAAAGATTAAAAATGTTAATATAAAGAGATGGAAGAAAGATAAATAACATAAAAAAATGAAAATCATAGTGAAGACAAAAAATATTTCAATTATGGTTCATAAGAGTACCACTTGCAAAATAAAAAGGCAAATCCCTATACAATACACAATCCACTACTAAGGATTTGGCATATGAGGTGTTTCCCTCTATCTAAACATTTAGGAGTAGGATCTTACGGATTTGGTTTGGCAATGGGAAGAGGTGGTCTGAAGAAAACACATGGGAAAGACACACCTATAGGGACATTTTCTGTAAGGCTTGGTCTTCTTTCTGACAACACATGGCTTCAAGGTTTCACAGTAATGACTAGTCGAATATGAGAAAGGGCCTACGAGACATTCATCTGAGCAGGAGGATGAGAGGTAGTTCAAACGGAAGTAGCAAGAGGAACCAAAATTGATTCAACTTGAACAATCATATATGGTTTGAATAATTTGATGAAATCATTAAAGATTTCACCACCATATTTCATGGCCTTCTTGAAATCATCCTTATTCTCAAGTAATTTGTCCAGAAAAGGGATAAACCTTTTTTATTTACTGTTATGATATATTCTCTATTGTTTTAGTTACTTAGTTACTAACATTTTTCATGTGGTTGGCAACAAAGTATATATGTTTTCGTGATGAGTTGGTTTCACTATTTTTCATTGTGCTTTAGTATGCCTTCATTGTCTTTTTTCCAAGAGGCTTCAGGGAGGATCTGACTGAGATTACTGTTATACTCAACCTATTTATTAATAAACTGTCTTCCCAGTCAGTTGGAATAGTTTGGTGATCGGGATAGAAATTATTATCTCATTGTTTAGTAGCAGTTGTTTTGCCTCTGTGGTAACTTCACTAGTGCAGAAAACGTTTTTTATGTCGGTTATTTTTAATTTTTTACGTCGGTTTCTAGCCGACGTTAATACGTGCGACGTTATAAATAAGGTTTTTCACGTCGGTTATTTAAAAACCGACGTCAAAAACATAAAATCGCGATGTTTATCACGTCGGTTATTTTAGAACCGACGTGATAAAGGGGCCTGGAGAATGGTTTATCATGTCGGTTATTTTAGAACTGATGTGATAAAGGGCCTGGAGAATGGTTTATCACGTCGGTTATCGAAGAACCGACGTGATAAACTGCCTGGACAATGGTTTATCACATCCGTTCTTAAACAACTGACGTGATAAACAAGGGTGAGGGGGTTTATCACGTCGGTTGATATAGAACCGACGTGATAAACTGGGGTGAGGGTGGTTTATCACGTCCATTCTATAAGAACCGACGTGATAAACCGGGCTGAGCGTGGTTTATCACGTCGGTTCATAAATAACCGACGTGAAAAACTGGGGGAGGGGGGTTTATCACATCGGTTAGTCAATAACCGACGTGCTAAACCATTCCCCAGGCCCTTTATCATGTCGGTTATTAAATAACCGACGTGATAAATAATTCTCTAGGCCTTTTATCACGTCGGTTATTAAATAACCGACGTGATAAACCATTCTCCAGGCCTTTTATCACGTCGGTTATTTCATAACCGACGTGATAAACCCAATTTTTTTAAGCAGAAGGCAGTGATCTTCTCTCCACCAAAATCAACCAGAAAATAAATCAAGAAATCGTACCACTAGACAGCATCCACCCTCATTTATACCCCATGGACAGCCCTCCCCCACCCCGTTGGAGCCCTCACCCTCATGTATACCCCCTGGACAGCCCTCCCCCACCCCTTTGGAGCTCCCACCCTCATGAATACCCCTTGGACAACCCTCCCCCACCCCATTGGAGCCCCCACCACACTCCTGGACTGCCCCCCGACCCCCGGACACCCCCAAACACCCCTCGACAACCCCCCACCCGCCTAAACAGCACCTCCTCACCCCCTCACCCCACTTGACAGCCCCCACCACACCCCTGGACAACCCCCCCACCCCACCCCTGGACAACACTCCCACACCCCTGGACCGTCTTCTCACACCCCTGAACATCCCTGCCACCCCCCAGGACTGCCCCCACCCCACCGGACAGCCCTCCCAGACCGCTGGACACCCCCAACACCACTGAACACACCCCCACACCCTTGGAACCCCTCCCACACAGACCCAAATCCATACCATAAGAACCATCAAAAGTAGACCAAAACAAGAAGTATAGCAAAATTAAAAATTCACTTATATAACATTCAATACTTACACTGTCAACTTCAAAAAAATACTAAATCAAACCTAAACAACTAACAAATACACAATTAAAATGACAATATTCAAAATTACATTTTACATTACAAACAACTAATATTCAATCAAACCTGTAAATTAATTTGACCACTCCACTTGTATGTGTTTGATGTCTTCAGCAGTATAGGGTTGAGGGTCATCAAAAAGCTACAAATGAAAAAGAAGATAGTTAACGTGTATAATGAATAAATCAAATTGAAATATGATGGCAATGTTTAAGAGGAAATCGTACCAGGTCAAAATTTACAACTGTCCCAGTTGTTATTATTTCATACATAAATCTTAACATATAATATCCGCATTCGATGAGGCCTTTTTGTTCATGACATTTCTGTTTTGAATGAGTGTAAATTCAATATATTATTTTTATGTAATAAATCAAAAAGTACAAATTATAAATGGAAATTTACCTTCGCATTTACATATTTGATCTTTGCATTTCTTTTCTTTGTGTTTTTTCGAAAGTAGACCCATGCACTGTTAGAAAATAATATGAATGGGGTAAATTTAAAATTCATTATAATATATAAAACTATTGAGAAATTGAAACTTACTTTTCCAATATATTCTTAAAACTTGCCCGCACATCACCATGAACAGAGCATATCCAATAAAGAGCTTTCTCCCTTGGGAAAAAAATACCTAACATCCAATGATCACTGATAAAAGGAAATTTAATGTTAGTGGTTTTTTATATTAAAAGATAATTAAATCTTTGAGAGAAATTTGTTTCATACCTCTCACAAAAAGGCATCATCCAATATTGTTGGATTATATTCTTTTCAAATCTTTCAGCAATATAAACCATTCTTTGTTCCTCAGTCAATGCACATGCTTCAGGGGAAATCAATTATGGGTCCATGAATCCATATACTTCTGTTAGTTCATTCCTCTCACAAATTTTATAATGATACCTAATACAAAACATATATAAGTATACATTATTAATAAATATAACGCAGGGAAAAGGTGTTAAGACTTACATGGAAAAAATTTGCACCACGTTGATGCCCAACTTATCTCCAGTAACAAGCTCCATGATATCAGATTTTGTAATCCCCACACTTATTTCACGTCCACAAACATGAGATTCCATTGAAAACTCATAAAAACCCAACAACAAATGTGAATATCTTGACAATCTGTCAAGACCACTGGAATCTGTATCTGATGTCATAGCCTGTTGTCTTTGTTGTTGTCTATACAGTATTTCTTTACCTTTGAAGAATTCCTGTGAAAAAAAAATTGAGAATTATAGTAGTTTTCAAATGATAAAACAACTTTAATAAAATAATAAAATAAAAGATATAACATTCATACCTCTATGGTAATGAGTCGAAGAAGTCTGGATGGCCAAACTAAAAAATGGTTGATACTCTGTCCAACTGTCGCCACCTCATCTGTAGGTATTGCTACCCTAGCTGATCTATCTATAATATCCTGTACAGTGACCCTCTGATTCTCTACCTCAAATTGTTGATGATAAACTGTATCTCCTATACAATATACCAACCCATATGCTACTATTTGATGTTGAGAATCATCAACATACAACTCGCAATATGTAGGAAGCTACGGAGGAGGTGTAGGATAAAAAAATGGGGTCTGCAGGCTGAGGTGGGGGAGTGGGAGCTACTGGCGGAGGTGGAGAATAAATAATGGGGTCTGCAGGGGGAGGTGGAGGAGTGGGATCTGCAGTCTGAAATTGTCTTTGCATTTCTGCAAACATAGACTGCACCGAATCTCTAATCTTGTCTTCCATCGTCGCATTAATATTTTGAACTTCAGCCTCCAAGGATTCTATTTTTTTTATAAACCGCCTCAATGTTAGAAGTTGAAGAACGTGGAAACACTTTTCTTACCGATACACCTGTCAGATATCCTCTTACATGACCAGGATGTTCGGGCCTTCCCAATGCTGCAAATAAAATATCTTCCCTCCCAGTAGCTGTAAATGTCCCCTCTGAACTCTGCTCCTCAAGAGAGTCCTGTATTAATTAATTGAACATTTCTGTAATGATTGAAACTTATATGAAGAAAAAAGATTACTTAAATAAATTAAATAGATATTTTACAATCCTCTCAACTACGATTCTCGATTCTTCCGAAAGATATTTCCCTTTTTTCCCTTCCGAGCTCTCTTCCATTTTTCATGTCTAGATAGAGGGGATGGAGGGGCCACCTCTCCAGAGCTTGAAGACTCAGCTCTTAGTTGTTGAAATTTTTCCACTATCATTTTTTCTTCCAATAATTTATACCCTCTCCGAGATAAACTATGAGGGTATACATTTTTAGATTGGATCTCTAAATGATCATTCCTTGTTTGCTGTAATTTAAGAATAAAAAATCATTAACAAAACATTAATAAAATCATTTATATAAGAAAGTTTATAAAAGTTTACATTGCCCTTACCAGAAATGACTCTTTTTTTCTACTTTCAAAAAACTGTCTCCATGTGTCTTCATCTATAAAAGGATATATATGACATGGATTTTCATGACTCCTATGACCATAAATGAAATCAGATGAGAGGGTTGATTTGAAATCCCTCCATCTCCTGGCAGCCAACGATAAGCATTTCTTCCTGACTCCTCCAGTTTCAGGAATATCAAATGCCATCTGATAAAGAAGAGGTTAAACATATTATATATACTAGAGACATTAAAATAATGGTCAAACAATGACAAAAGATCTTACCAAAATCGTCTCCCACAACTGAGAGATAATCTCTTTATCCACACCTCTCCAATCATCATATAGAATGCTTACTTTGGTCTTATCCTGATTTGCAACAAAACTCTTAAAATCTTTGGCATTCGGACCTCATGGAATATCATCATCATAAAACTCAACTACTATCCTCTGATCCTGCGTACGGGCAAGTGATAATTTTGGTAAACGTGTGCACCCACATTTACCAACCTTTGAACTCTTTGTCGTAATAGGAGCATGTGAATGTTCATCCCCAGAGGTATGACCAGCAATATGCTCCTCTCCAGAATCATGTGGTTGATCATCTGAATGATCTGTCATTATCCTTCAAATCAAAAAAACAAATGTCAGTTCACAAATATACAAATGCAAATATTTTAATACTACTGTAATCAGAAAATAGAAAACTGTACTAGGTTACATAATAGTAAACATTGGTAATATGGTAAACATGTTAAACAATGGTAAAGATGTCAAAGATGTTCAAGATGGTCAAGATGGTCAACATGGTAAAAAATGGAAAAAATGGTAAACCTGGTAAACATTGTAAACATGGTAAAGTAATTGTCAGTGAACAAATATACAAATTCAAATATTTTAATACTACTGTAATCAAAAAATAGAAAATAGTACTAAGTTACATAATAGTAAACATTGGTAATATGGTAAGCATGTTAAACAATGGTAAAGATGGCAAAGATGGTCAAGATGGTCAAGATGGTAAAAATGGTAAAAATGGTAAACCTTTTATACATTGTAAACATGGTAAAGTAATTGTAAGTGAACAAAAATAAGCATTTCAAAATTCATGTAATGGTTATAAACATGATAAAGTAAACTAAACAAACTTAAAACAAACAAAAACATATACTTATTTTATTTTAAAACATGTTTTAATAAATAAAAAACATACAATATCTAACATTTATGGAAAAAATAAATGTAAAGAAGAAATAAACATATGTTACCTATAATTTTAGGAATGTACAGATGGATTGTTTTCCCAAATTCCTTCGTCGTGATCGTTCCTTATGGCACAAACTATGTCTTCAACATGATCGTCATTATGTTCTGTTAATATTTCCATTGAAGTGGGGATCTCACATAAATCAGCATATTCATCAAGTTCATCCTCACTAACATATTGTTTTTTCCCTTGTAAAAGAACAGCCCACTGCATATCTGATTGATCTACTACATAAAAAATTTGTTTTGCATGTGTTGCCATTATAAAAGAATCAGCTGTGTCTTCCAATCTATTTAGATTAACAAGTGTCATTCCAAATTCATCGTGTCTGACACTGTTGTTACCATTAAACCATTTACAGTTAAAAACGGGAACTTTAATTTTAAAGTAATCAACCTCCCATATGTCTTCAATCACTCCATAATATGCATTTGATTCAAAAATTGGGTTTTTGTCCTTAGCACTCGAAAAATGCATTGCTTCTGCAAACACCAATACACCACTATTCTGAACTGCACTTCTATTGTCCTGAGCTTTTGTATGAAATGTATAACCATTAATGTCATAACCAGACCATGTTATCACATTTAAACATGGACCACCCACTGTCCATTTTAATGTCTCTGATACATCTGATCTACCAAGCAAGGTCTTTTTAATCCATGACAAAAAAAATCTGTTGTGCTCATTCAAAATCCACATTTCTTTCTTCTTTGGATGAAATTGTTTCAACTCATTAATATGCAATGTGATTTATGGTTGAGCATCAGCTATGTTATTCAAGATGTATGATTCTAACTTCTTCATCTGTTCAGCTGACAATGAATTGACTTTCAAGCCGCGAATCCCCTTTCCCTCATTATTAACTCGTTCATGGCGAGATGGAGGCAAAACTATGTGTTGCGCCACAGCCAAGTAGCTCGTACAAAACTCTTCTACCTCCTCAGAAATATACTTTTCAATAATGGAGGCTTCAGGTCGATATAGATTTTTAACATACCCCTTTAATATTTTCATATACCTTTCAAAAGGATACATCCAACGAAGATATACAGGTCCACAAAGCTTTATTTCTCGAACCAGATGAATCATTAAATGCACCATTATATTAAAAAAAGTTGGAGGAAAATACATTTCCAATTGACAAAGTATAAAAATTGCATCCTTTTCCAAAATGTTCAAAGCATTCACATCAATCGCCTTGTTACAAATTGAATTGAAAAAATAACACAACTTCATTATTGTCTTTCTGACACGAATGGGAAATATTCCACGCAATGCAACTGGTAGAATTTGTTGCATCATGACGTGACAATCATGTGATTTCATACCTATCAACTTCAAGTCCTTCAATGAGACAAAATTTTTTATATTAGAAGAATAACCTTGAGGCACTTTGGTATCATGAAGACACTGACAGAAGCTAATTTTCTCCCTCTTCGATAATGTATGACAAGTCGGGGGAAGAAATGTTCGTCTTCCTTTAGGAGTGGGAGCTAACTCCAAATGTATTCCCATTGATAGTAAGTCTAATCTTGCATTAAACCCATCTTTAGTCTTTCCTTTAATATCTAACAATGTTCCAATCAAAGAATCACAGATATTCTTCTCCACGTGCATGACATCAATATTATGATTAACTTCATGATACCTCCAATATGGTAGCTCAAAAAAAATTGACCTTTTCCTCCAAATATGTCTATCATTACCAGATTTTTGTGTCTTTCCCAATGTCACATCAAGGTTTCTCACCCTCTCAAAATACAGATCAGGGGATAAAGGTTTTGGAGCAGTATCAAATTCTTTTGAGCCATTAAATGCCTTTTTTAGTCTTCTATAAGGGTGTTCCATAGGCAAAAACTTTCGATGACCCATGTACACTGTTTTCCTCCCATGATGCAATTGACAATAGGACGTCTGTTGTTCGCAAATTGGACATGCTTTATGCCCTTTAACACTGTATCCAGACAAATTTCCATACACTGGGAAGTCATTTATAGTGAACAGAAGCACTGCATGCAGTTGAAAATATTCCATTTTATAAGAATCATACACCCTAATACCATCAGCCCATAACAGTTTCAAATCATCAATCAACGGTGACAAGTAAACATCAATATCATTACCGAGTTGCTTTGGACCAGAGATCATTGTACTCAACATGACATATTTTCGCTTCATACAAACTTCAGGAAAGAGGTTGTAAATTACCAATAAAACAGGCCATGAACTATGTGTGCTACTGAGTGTTCGGTATGGATTCATTCCATCTGTGCACAACCCTAGTCTTAGATTTCTTATTTCATTTCCAAATGTAGAATACTGCGCATCAATTTTCTTCCATTGTGGACAATCAGCTGGATGACGTATTTTTCCATCACATACCCGCTCTTCAGCATGCCATCTTAACCTTTTTGCATCATGTGAATTAGAAAATAAACGTTTGAAACGATTAATTATAGGAAGATACCAAAATACCTTTGAAGGGAGCTTTGTAATCTCTACATCACCCTGTGATTTTTCTTTCACCTTATACTGTGATATCCCACATTTTGGACACTCTGACATAAATTCATATTCCTTCCTATATATAATGCAGTCATTTGGATAGGCATGTATTTTCTTGTATCCCAATCCCATCGGGCATAATATTTTCTTGGCTTTGTAATGTGAATCTGGAAGATCATTATCTTTTGGAAGAATGTCTTTCATCAATTGTAGCAGCTCTGTAAAACTTCTGTCACTCCATCCATGCTTCGCCTTCAGGTTAATCAATGTTAACACCACCGACAGAACCGTAAAATCTGTACAACCGGGATATAATGGTTTTTCAGCATCACCATATAGACGTGCAACTGTCGGTTCTATCTCAATTTGTTCTGCTACAATATCGCGAATCATTTCTTCAATTCCATCGGAGTTACCATCTTGCGAATCATCATCATCAGTGACATTCCGTCTAGTTTCACCATGCCAAATCCAAGGGAAGTAACTCGGATTAAAACCATGACATATCAGATGATCTTTTATCTCTCTACTTTTCAACTTCTTCATATTCAAACATTTCAGGCATGGACAGAAAAAAATGTCACTACTTGGAACATTTCGATTTGAAAATTCCAAAAAGGCTTCAACACCTTCCTCAAATTCATTGCTCATTCGATGTTCCGTAATCTAACTTCGACTCATTATTAGCTATAACAAATATCAACAAAAAATATATATTTTTAAGATAATACAAATACATGTTTATATAAAAAAAATCATAATTTGAATGTAAAACAATTTAAAATATAAAACAAATCTATAGGTATTTAAAAAAATATGCTTGAATATTATTTTTAAAACAAAATATAGTTAGATGTAACAGTTTAAAATTTCATTGAATCAAAGAAAACCATGACGCCTAATGATTCTCCAAATAAAATATACATCAATAAATCATAAACAAAAAGATTTTTATCTGGAATAAGTGAATATGATCAGATGATACACATTTATAATAATCTCATGCCAATATACTAATAAACATGTTAAAATATAGGAATACCTAATGGAGCATATAACATGTGTTATTCATGCTTGTTGTTCAATCATTATGATCTAAAGTACTCAACACTTTCAAGTGCCAAAATCTTGAAAGTAGTAGTAGTTTTCATAAGTACCCAACACCAAATAGCTATACATCGTAAGTGTCATGTTAGAAATATGAATATAGACCATTTGTTTTATGTTTAATAATATTGTCATATTATCTGATCATTCTGATTATATATTAGAATTACTATATCCTTTTGATCCGATATATAATCTAAGGATTAATATTTCTTTAGAAAAAGTAATGTTAATATCATGGTAATGTAAAAAAAAGTATATGTCGAACTATATATATGTAATACCAATAAAAAAATACATATGTGTTTGGCCTGGGTTTCACACATAAAACAACTCATCTCACAGATTAAATTTTTGAATCATCCTACATAATACTTAATTTTATAACTTAGGGAATGAAAATAATAAAAGTTTTGATTTACGATACTCATTATGGGTAAACATGATATATATAAATATAATATCTAATCTCATAAAAAGATATCCATGGGGGTATAAGAGAATACACAAAGCACATGATCAAAAAGATAAGTGAAACAGTTCTATATAATCATAGATCATAAAACCTGAGACCAAGTATAACAATTTTATCATAACATAAGACATGATTTATATGATAGTGGGAACATGATTTAAAAAACCGTATTCACAAGATCACAACATTGGTATGTGGAATAACATAAGAGTGTGGCATAAACATAATCATATAAGTCATAACATATGTCAAAGGAAAACATAGTTTCATTCACCTCATATTGGGATATGTTAATCACGTTTCCTATAATTTATTATAATATTTCTTACAAGACACATCACATAACACATTGGACATTGTATAACCATCTGTATCCCATATTGATCTATGATATATAATGCATTGTCGAATTCATTAGAAGGATATTATGGACCCAAATGTCACATAATGACTAACCATATATATGGGTGAATCGTGATCATCAAATCATTTATAACACTTTTGTAGATCAATTAACTAAAAAAATGAAATGGGGGTCATAATTGTTTTTACAAAACATAATAATTATTAATACATAAAAATGTGTTTGGATGGTAAGATAAGATAATATACCTAATTCAATCTAATTATCGTTAAATTATTTCTACCTAGATAGAAAAGACCTTTATAAAAAATATAATTTAACTTGAGAATGAAAAGAAAGTACCCTTTACCTTTTTTATAATGAAAAATCTGAAAAGGATGATAATAATATTTAGGTATTATAATTTTTTTATGAATTATTAATAATAAAAGAAATCATCTCACATGGTTTTGTTGAAAATCGGACATACCATTGTATTCAAGAAATCGGATACACTTTGCATGAAAAGGTCCATCATTTTTAGGAGATGCCTGAAAGAAGAAATGTATTATCAGACTCACCATGAGTCCAGAATGAAATATTTGATTGTAATAGGTATGAATTGATATTTTTATGAATGTAGATGAAAACATATGATGGTTTTCTGATCTAGGAGTTCTAAAAATCATAATATTTTTAAAAAATATTATGATGTAAGAATGTTGAATGAAATTTTAAGGATAGGTATTACCGATTGTACCTGGTCCAATTTCATTCATGAAAATCATTTTCTGGAAAATCATATTGAAAATATTATTTTAAGAAAATAAGTACTACCAATCTTCATCCATAAAGACACATTCCAGCTAAGTAGGAAATAATAATGTTGCTGGAAGAATGGAACGTTACAGTACCACCCATTATTTTTCATATTTTGCTGAAGCTAATCCTCAATGTTTTAAAATTAATTATTCTTTCTAAATGATTGAATAATTTGAATGGTTGTGAATTAAAATATCTATGTTCTCATGGCCATAGTAATATTTTTATCAGATATTGATTTATTCAGATACTTAAGAGGTTGCTCGTAAGCGTATATCAGAATGAAAATCTAGAATAAGAGTTAAAAATAGTCTTATCCAAAATACACCTGCTTGAATGTTGCGAGTTGAATGTTGCGAGTTGAATGTTGCGAGTTTAATGTTGCGAGTTTAATTTTGCGAGTTGAATGGACATAATAACCATTTGCAATGACAAAAAAATCCACGAGATTCAAAAACGAACAAAAAGCACATCAAGAATCGAAACAAAAACGAAGGAAATAAATTCGTGGAAGGCTTACTTGAATGTCGCGAGTTGAGAAGATAGATCTGAGAGGAGTGAAGAAGATAAACAATGAAGCCAAAATGAGTTTAATGCAGGCGATCGATGAGCCGATTAGGGTTTACCGTGCGAGAGAGAGACGAGCCGGCAACTGTCAATCGAAAAATCGTAAATGACAGAACACGGGCTTTAATTTTTTTAAATGTTTTATAACGTCGGTTATTATATAACCGACGTTATAAACTATTTTTTATCTTTTTTACATCGGTTATCCTAAAACCGACGTAAAAAATCCACCGCGCTTTGGTTTTTTACGTTGGTTATTTTATAACCGACGTAAAAAAAACCCGATATCTACGCGTTTTTTACGTCGGTTATTTGGTAACCGACATAACAAACCCGATATCGACGCGTTTTTTAAATCAATTATTTGGTAACCGACGTAAAAAACTTGATATGGACACGTTTTTTAGGTCGGTTATTATATAACTGACGTAAAAAACCAAAGCCCCAGGGGTTTTTTACGTCGGTTATTTGATAACCGATGTAAAAAACGCGTCGATATCGGGTTCTTTACGTCGGTTACCAAATAACCGACGTAAAAAACCCCCGCGCATTGGTTTTTTACGTCCGTTTTAAGATAACCGACGTAAAAACCCAACAGGCATGATTTGTAACGTCGGTTATTAAAATAACCGACGTGAAAAATCTACTCGCCGCATTTTTATGTCGGTTATATATAACCGACGTAAAAAATGGTGACGTAAAAAACGATTTCTGCACTAGTGCTTCTGTCTTTTAGCTATTGGTATATATAGTTTTCCATTTTGTTTTTTAGTATTTAATGATCATTTGTGGGAAATTTGATATTTGATTTATATATATTTTTATATAGGTTTTGATTATCTTATCTTTCTTATCTATTTCTTCCACATGTTTCATTTAGAGGGTAATGCCTCCCATTTAAATTTTTGTTATACTCACAATGCAAGTATCCAACCAAGGGTGTACGGATGGCAGGACTTAGGAAGTAACCATCTCACCCCACTCATTATAGTATCTTTATGGTGGTAGATTTATGACAGAAGATATAATGGAATCAATTATTTAGTCATTCATCTATAAACTACAGGAGATCCAAAAATCCAAATGGATTTGATGATGGTCTGACCTATTGCAACCCAACATGGACCACCCATTGACCAATCCCAAGACACCATGATTCATATGGTACACATAACATTCAACATAGAAAATCATAATCAATGAATTATGAAGTAAAAATGGAATGAAGTGTATTTCCTTATTTTGATACTAATTCGTTTACTATGTCGATAACAAATAATGATACCTAAAAATGACATGAATATTTAGGATATAGACCTCATGGGAACAAAAAAAATCCCAAACAGTAGAGGCTATTACCAATTAATTAATTATATATTTTTTAATTAATAAAAAAACATTAATATGTATTAATATATTGAATCTATACAATAATACACGTGAAAACATATAAAATCATCACAAAAAATATTGAACATTATATCCATATACAAGATGGAGTTGATAGAAGTAAATATTATAGAGTAGAAAATCATCAACAATGATGCATAAAAAACTAGAAACCAATGGATTATGAAATACTCTTCTTCTTTATCCACATAATAGGAACCAAAAATGGTCCAAAAAGTTACCATCTCTAAAGAATATGTACAACAATCATCACTTAATATAACATAACTGGATCATATAGATGATGTCCTACATATAACTTGAATGGTGAATTGTATAATGTGATTAACTCATATAATGTATATGGTGACCACATGACCACTATCTGAATGTCATAGGTTAAAGTGTATATATTAGTCCCAATTAAAAAGTGTATGAGAAAGTAGTACACTCATCATGCATATTAGAAAATTTGAACCCATATTTTTAATCTTTTTCTATGGTTTTGGTTCTCACAATCCTTAATATTTAAACATTGATAAATTGCACCTCCTTCAGGAATGGATTAGTGTTTATAATAATCCCATATTAATTTTATTGAAACTTCATTCTACTTTTATAGTTAATAGATGATTGAATAATGTTTAATAACCATTACAGGCATCCCCTATGAATGTGGATAAATGAAGAATGTAACGATACTTCGTCCCCACTACTTACTCCATCATAATAACTATACTACATATCCTTTTAATCATTAAAAATGGTATAACCCACAATATTTTTCAAAAAAAAAAATAAGTTACATATCATATAAGACATCCAACCATGATTCTAAACCAAAAAATTAATGTTTTATTATTTAAATATTTTTTTTTTAAAATTAAGATATAAGTTAGAGTGCATGAATATGATTAATAGATTTTTGAAATATATATAATTTCCATAATCAAAATAAATGTACTAACAAATTCATAGGAAATAATCACTTAATTTTTGTTAAATTCATTTTCTTCCCCAAAAATATGTTTCATTCAAAATTTATTTTTTCCTTTTTTTGTGGGTGTAATATAAGGATTTTTTCTGACACCCTGTGATTTTTAAATGATATACTTTAGATCAATAGTGTATTTGACACAAAACCTTATGCTAGTTAAATATATAACTGTTATAACCTAGCAATTAAATTGGAATGTAAGAACAATTTTAATTTCTTTATTTAATATATATATATATATATATATTTTCTAATTCCATCTCAATATAAATTATTTTTAATTTTAGAGTAAATATTCATTAAATTTTAAGTAATGTTACTTTATTCTTCAAAAATATGTTTTCATCCAAATTTATTTTAATGAATTATTTTATAACTTATTAGAAATAATTTATTTAGATTATATAAAATTTATTTGATAAATTGAATTTCAATTTAAAAATATATAAATCCAAATTAAAATGGGGTGAAATTGTGATATTTTTTAAAGAATATATTTTTTTTTTGTAAATAATGATAAAATTCAATTTTTGTTAAACTGTCACTTCAAATAAATAAATTAAATAATGTAAAAGTACCATTATTGTTTAATGATATTAAAGTAACATATGTTTTTTTATTTATATTTAATCCACCTAATTATATATTAATCCCATTTTTTTTATTTTTTTATATGTTTTTTATTGAAAACGGTATTTTTCAGTTAAATGTTATAAAGTAAAAAAATTTCTCCATTTAAATTAGAAAAATTAATCATAATTATTAATTTTTTAAATTAAATTAATATGTTATACTTCAATAAATATAATTTCATATTCATTCAATAATTATTATTAGTCATAGAGTTGATAGAAAATAATCTTTTTTTTAAATAAACTACTTGAACATCCCCTTTTGCATCGCTTCTACGGGTTTAATTTAAATTTAAATTTTTTATAGTTAAGTGATTTGAATATGTTAAAATGGATTAAATATTTTTAATCATAATTATATATATTATCTAATAATTTCAACATAATATTTTACAATAATAAATTTTGATGATAGTAAAAATTAATTACCATAGTTGTGGTGAAAATGGTTTTATTGTTAAACTTAACAGAAAAGGGAAAAAAGACATAAAAAGTATTATAAAATAAATTTTCTAGAAATATATTCAATATATTGTCTATGTATCTAAAATTTTATATTTTATAGAATTTTGTAAAGTGAAAAATGTTGGTAGACCTTTTTCTTTTAAAAACTCCTAGTGTGTCGGTCACCTAACTTATAAAAGGACACCACATATCCTATGTTATTAAAAAAATTAAAAAACCATTTATCATAAAATAACATCTGAGATTTATTATCTTATCCCCGATACACTACCTAGATCTCTTATTTTTATCATAAATTCCACCTATGAATGGTTGTTTTGTTAACCTATGAAGGTTTTCTAATGAAGATGTATTTTTCTTAACTGAGTGTTTTTCTATTATTTCTCTACCAAACCCCATAACCAATCATTATATTATATCAAGAAAAAATATATAAAATATAATAATATGTTATAAGATTATGATAATAACCAATATCCATATTCTATTCTTAAAAATCAAATATAAAATCATCATTCATGTTTACGGTGGACTATCACCTCGCGAACTGATGTCATTTTTTTCATCATTGGATATCAAGGAATATTTTAAAAATGGATTCATAGTATATATTTATATATATATAACATTTTAAACATATTTATTCTTATTTATTTACAATATAACGTATACCTTTTATCTTCCAATTTGATGGGGGATACGACAATGTCTCTCTAGTGTACGATAGACTATCGCCTCAAATAGTGATGTGATTAATTTTTCAATGACATATTAAATTAATGGAAATAAGGATAATGAAAATTAATTTACGTCAAATAAATTAACTAACTATGATATTAATTATATATTTATCATTTTTTTATAAAAAATTATACTATTTTCATTCCTTAACATAAAATTGATAACACCATTCTTTTACATGGGGACTACCAGCTACATGAAACGATTTGATTGTTATTTTTCCTTAACACATTACTATAATGGTATACATAAGTAAATTTTCATAAATAATATGGTATTTCTGATATAGTGATAATTATGGAATGATAAAATGATATATACTTTTTTCCATAACAATCATTGAAAACTGGAAATGTTGCTAATGTGTATGTATGACCTACCATATGTATGATCATTACATAGTTCATTTTTTAGAAAAATTTTAATGAATGAACTTAAAAGTATTTTTTGTGTCAAAATATAATAAAAAATCAATTTTTATTCTTTAGTATATTTTTAGTTAATGACTTCACTGTCTATGTTCAACACATTGACGAATTCTTTAAAAAATGAACCCAACATTCTCAAAACACCTGATGTAAACTTAACTAATAAAGTATTTAAATATGTCATTAAAATGAATGAAATGATTTATGTATAAGAAATTAAACCAAAAAAAATTATTATTAAATCATAAAATTTATATAATTTTATTACACTATATATGAGGGGAATAAAAGGAATGTTTGGAATTAAGGTAGGGTTTTTCTCATATATCACTTATTTCTATGAGAAAAATGACATATTCAAGACTTATTTTGGTTCTGTGGTGTATATACTTCTAATAAATGAATTTTATGAATATTTTCATGAAATGTTTTTTTATTTACAAATATATTCAAGGTTTTATCTTTCATGGGGTATGGATACATTTATTACCAAGAATAGAAGTGATTTCTTCTCTATTAACATTCAGTGAGGCATATATTATTATTATGCATATAAATCCATTTATATGTTGTGTATAATTCCCCTTTAAAAAAATAACAGTAATACCTCATTAATCATGGTATTATAAATTTATAATTGAATGAATTTATCCTAGAGGATTGACATGTATGTTTCCAAGTGGTAAAGTGTTTCTTAAATCAATTTCCTTTCATTGGTTAAAAAATTTCATCATTCACTCTATTATGATTTTATTATGGGTGAATAGATCAATAATTTTTTTATTATATAGATAACTTTTTTGTTATAAGATTATATATATAATGAATAAATATCAATTAATTAACTCTCAATTCAAGGATATGATCTCTATAATGGTTAATCATCCCAAATTAATTTCTTTTAGACATATGTTTGTGATATGCACATATCTTCTTTATTAGTTGTATAAAATACCAATATTGAAAATTTATATCATATATCTCCCTATTTTCCTGATATTTAATGTTTTATTTGATGTTATTATTTCATAGGGATTATGATTTAGGAGTTATAAATGTACAAATGGATTTATGTTTCAATATCCTTTATTTCAGGACCGTTTATGTTTAAAGATGAAATCATATGGTCTTAATTTCAGTAACTAAATTCATTTTATTAACCAATTATTTTTAATGATGTTCACATGTTTAATTTACATTTCCCCTATTATTTATTGAATAATAATCAAGGGTGTAATTTCTAAATGATATCGATGATGTAATTTCTTTTATATTTGGTATTTTCAACTCCACACACATGTTATCAACATTGATATCAAAACTACTCTTCTTTAATATCAAAAGATTTTATAAATACATTTTAAATGATTTTTAACAAATTTTTGAATTGTTTTAAAAGAAAAATTCCTAACTTTTTTCAAATCTGTATATTTTTACATAATTTTTAAAAATGTTCTTAAGATATTTTTATTCTTAATATTTTTGACATGAATGGATATTCCAACCATCTTATCCCTTATTTTCCTTGATTTTTGTATGTTTTATAATGACATTTTTTATTAGAAATATTTTTTTTCAATATTTTATAAATTTGTTTCATGTTTATTTTCATCATGAAATATCTATTTTCCTCAAAAAAAATTTACAGCTCTTTTAATGTTAATTAATTTAATCAAAAACAACAAAAATTGATGGTACTTATTATCCACTAGGTATATTTTTTGTTGATACCCCCACCATTATTTCTAAGGATAGTTTGTGATTGTTTAAAATAGATATATGGAATCTATTTCTTTTATATAGGTTAAACTTACATGTAAAATTGATTATTTTAATATAATATTTGTGAATGATGGTCTTTCCATTTAAAATAGTATCTTAAAATGTTTTAGTTATGATGGATAGATTCATTCTTCATAAAAAACTGATAATTATGAAAAACAATAATATATTTCACAAATAATTGTTGTGTTTATATGGTCTACAGTGCATGACTATTAGAGGTGAAATATAAATTTAGTGGAATCTCATATCTGTAGAAAAAAATATTTTCCAAAAAACCTTTTGCGATTTATATTGATATCTATCGCAAAAGTGTTCCATAGAAACCTTTTATAATGGGTTAAATTATTTCACTATAAACCCATCACAAAATAAAATTAACCTAAAAATTGTAAATTTATCTAATCCTACTCCCCATTTCACTTCTCTACAAACCCAATCATGCCAAACAACCCCCATCTAAAGACCATCGCTTGAAATTTTCAAGAATTACATAAAAGAGACATACTTTTGTAGATTTAGTCTTAGATCTCTCAGGTACTGAATCTTATACCACCCTTTATTATTATTTTAGTGATTTTAATTTAAATCATTCTAAAATATGTGTGGTAAAAATGTATATCAATAATTTCTACTATTTTTTATTTTTTATTTGATATTTAGGGTTTCTATAATTTTATTATTTCTTACTATAATGTCAATTGGATTTTCACATGTTAATTGAAATTTATTTGAGATATTTTTCTCATTATATGATGGGGTTTATTTAAATATATAATATTAGTCCATTGTATAGCATCATTATCAAAATATATCTTTAGATGAATTATAATATTTGTGTATTTCAACACTAATGATTAATTTTTCAATTGTATCTTATGCTGTTGTTGTTGATTTTTTCACCATTATATCTTCATGATTTAGTTTGGGAAGAAATTATTTTAATAAATTTCATTTGATTTTTGTGCATTATTTTGGATTTAGGTTGTCTGCAATTTTATTATTTTTTATTTTTTATTTATCTGGTCCATAGGTTATTTCAATTGATTTTAGGTATTTTCTCATTAGGTAATTTTTAAATATAATATACACTTGTGTTCGATATTTTTTATTAATTAAAATATATTATTGATTTTATTATTCTAATAATTATTCCCTTTGTAATAAATTTCAAAATATTATATTTATATATTTTAATTTTTAATTTAATAACATAACATATCAAAAAGCTATTTTAACTAAATAAAATGAAATTTTTTATATTAATTTTTCTTACTCATTTTTCATATCAATTACTAATTAATTTTTTTTATAATTTTAATTTTTTTCATAGAAGATTTTTATTAGATTATCCCACTAAATATTTTCTATTTAATTTAATGAAAAATAAATACATAATATATAAAAAATAAAATTATTCAAAATATATACCTTATTAACACAGATTGATTTTAATCACATCTAACCATTGTATTTTTTCGATTAATTGATATTATAAAACTGTGGATTTTAATGAAAATAATAAATACAATATATAAATAATTAAAATAAATCATCTTAGCAATCTTATTATTTATTAGTTATTTCACTCTTATAATTTTTTTATTCGTATTTCAATTTTTATTCTCATGATGTTGTTATAGTTATCTTACAATGTAATATATATGTTATGTCATTGAATGTATTTTATTTGATTTATTTAAATATTTTAATAAATTAATATATATATATATATATTATAAACTATGAAAAGTTCAAAAATATGTGTATGGATATTAATATATATAAATATATACCGTGTATGGTTTTTAATATATATATATATATATATATGTGTGTGTGTGTGTAAGTATATGATCATGTGAATATATTTATATATATATATAAGAACAATTTTGGATTTTGATATATATGTATATTGAAATCAGAATATATAGATGAATAATTTAAAAAATGTGTTAGGTTTATTATATATATATTTTTTATGTGTGTTTGTTAATGTAAATTTTATATGTATATTTGATTAAAAAATATTCCGAATACATATGTTTTATTTATACTATAAATAATGATATATATACTAATTATTACAAATTTAATAATTTTAACACCAGAGAAGTTTTTTTATTAATTTTAAATAATTTTAAATTGGATGTTTTAATTAATAATAATAGTTATAGATTATTATAATTTATAGCTTCTAAAGTAATTAAGGTCCTAAAAAACAATTTAAAGTATTATTTTTGTGTATTATAATATGAATATATATATTTGATTATTTTTCCAAAATTATTTTTTATAAATATAATATTTAATTAAATATTTACTATTATAATTATTGTGAAAAATACAAACTTATGTTATGAATATATTAACAATTAATATGGCACCCTATTATTTATGGAATATTTCTTGATAAATAAATTCAATTTATTAAATAGCTTATATACACACTACATTGAGTCCTTGCGAAACAACACTTTTCCACAGATATAACCTAGAAATGAATTATAATTTTTCACGTATTAAATATGAATTTTAGAAGAAAAAAAAGGCATACACTATTGCGACAAGTATATTTTTTGAGTCAGATAGTATCAACTTAATTTTTTTAGTGAATAGTAACATGACCCTGATAAATAATAATATACCCTTATGAATAGTAATTTTACCTTATCCATGGTAACTTGACCCTTATTATTAGTATACTCACCCATGAAAGTATGAATAAAATTTGGGTATCTTATAAATGAGACTGAATGTTTTAAAAATAATTAATTTATTGTTGGTTTTTTTGTGAGTAAAAAATATTTATATTAAATTTTAAATTAAAAAATTCATTTTAACAGAATTTATTTCTAAATAAATATCTTTTTTCCTATTATTTAAGGATTTCTTTATGAAACCTGAGTATTTTTTTAAAGTATTATTAAATTATTTTTAAAATTAAAATATGTACTTTTCTAGTAAATATTGATTTTATTTAAAAATTAAATATCACATATTTAGAAAATTATTTAGGTAAAATGAAATATTTATTTGGATTCTACATTTAAAAAAATGGTTTGGGTTAATTTTGGGGGGTTTTCTGAAATAAATGAATTTTTTATGAATAATGAAATTTGATAGTTTACAAAATATGCTAAATAAATGAATTTCTACATCATGTTTTTGTCTTGGAGAATGTAAATCGCCATTTTATAGAAATCAAATTCACTTATTAATATTTTTAGTTACAATAATCATTACTATTCATATAATTGATCCAAAATAATGAAATAATGATTAAAATAATGGATAACCTTCTTCTCTACAACTAAAAAACCACCCCTCACTCCATCTTCTCTTCACTACTCTAAGCCAAGAAGATTCTTAATGTTCTTCCCAAATACTCTTCCATAGTCACTCCCCACCTCCATGATACCATTTTATTTCCAAAATACCAAAACCCCTTCTTTTATGGAGGTTCTCAAGGAGGATAATTCAAGAGGTATACCCCCTCTCTTTTTCAGTTAATTTCATTTTCAATTTATATAATTTTTCTTATATTCTGCTCAAATAATCTATCCAATTGATCATTATAACTCCAATATAATATATATATATATATATATATATTCTATTTATATCAACAAAAATTAAGATACATTATCAATATTATTACTCTCTCTCTTTTATTTCAAAAATGATATAATCATCTAGGATGCGCCAATTTACAACCTTCATGGACGACGAAACATCGTTCTTCATTTTCTCTTTTGAGGCTGGTCAGGAATTTATATTAATGGTTGGAAAATATTATATAATATGTATTATATCTTATTTATTGATTTTGGAACCATATATTTTACATGATACTAAATAATATAACAAAATAAGTTCATTGTGATCAAAAAACCATCGTAAAAATCTAAACGATTATCATTAAATGACTTATCTAATTATTAATCCTCATACCATATAACCAAATAATATATATATATATATCCATTTAAAACTTTTTATATAAATTAATAAAAAATAAATTCAATACTATATAATTATATTCATTCCATAAGAACATCCACACTCATAATCAAGCGAACATATCAAGAATATCAAGAAACAAATGCTGTGGAATGATAGAATTCAATCATATAACATATTAAAAGTCCATAAATGAACATCATAAAATTAAAATAAATTATATAAATGTAAAATTTTTATTGAATTAAATTATTAATGGGTCTATTTCGTATTCCATGACCTTAATTTCATGTGTATAACACATTCAAAAATAAGGTAAGGGTCTTCTCATCTCACTTCTATTTTTGTGAAACATTCCTTATTCACAAATATTTCTTATTTATCATGTATTCATACTTCACAATGATGTATCATATCATGAATCTATTTATTTTCATGGTATTAAATGTATCACTTTATGATTATTTCTTTTTTGACATATGATTCAATTTATTTCTATGTGATAAGGGATTCTATAAAAACCCCCGTTTTTCCTTCTGTTTACTCTTTAACTACTTTTACTCAAATGTAATGTTTCTTTATTTTTTTATAGATAATATAAATTATTTTTATATGTTATAGAATCATATATCCATTTCATATCATTATTCTTTTATGGGGTTTTACATGTTTTAAAATGGTTTTGTTCTAAATTCTTCTTGATAAGTAGGCCCTATTGAAGGGAACTCCTCGAATTCTTACCCATTTCCAAGTTCCCTATATAATATATTTTAATCCATACATATTTTTGTTCATTAAAACATTTTATAATTAAAAAACTATCATTTTTAATTTATGGTTTTATGAAGAAACATGACATTCTTCTTTAAAATCACTTTAATATTTTCTTTAAACCACATTAAATCGTTTTTTTCTAAATCTTCATTAAAAACTCTTTTTAGATGATTTCATATTAGCGCGGAAAAATTTATGCCTTAAATATAATTTTAGTTCCTTCCCATTTTGGTTTCTAATATTACCATGTTTATAATATTATTTTATGAAAAATAAAAATGGTTTTCCAAAATAACTCTTGTTTTCAAAATGAAAGGGGTTTTCTTGTCTCGAATTTAATTGTATAACAATTACAACTTGTGCATAACTTATTCATTGAATTTGGTGTATGTAGTTCCCTTTGATATATAAAAAAATGATTTTTATTGTTCTTATGATATTATATATAATTATGAATTAAAAATTTCATAGTGGTGTGGGACACATTGGAATGTTTCATGATCATTTTCCACAAGATTTTATCAATGATTTAATTAGAGTATTTACATATATGATTATAATTACAATATTTAAATGAGAAATGGTGAACTTTGATATAAATATATATTTTATTAGAGATATTATGAATCCATTGAACTTATCATGTTCTATTGGGGGCCCATTATTACCCCTTTATACATTGGTAGGTTTCATGAGAAATAACAAAATTGGGTTTTAATTGTAGCCTTTCCCTAGTATTTTCAGAAGTCATGGTCATGTTCTCAATGATAGGTTTATGATGTATATAATTTTAATTCCCTCGTTATTATATTTTTAATACACAAATCATGTGATTATTCAACTAGTTAAAAATCCATGGTGATATTTCATTTGATTATTTTTATGGATTTATTCATTCATATCTTCTTTCTGCCATATTATTCTCCAGATTATGTTTTGGTGGCATGAGTTATTCAATTTTCTATATAGTTTATAATATGTTCTATTTTCTCACTTACCCTTAATAAGTATCTGATCTCACCCCTTTCTTATGTTTCCTTTCCCATATTTATAAAGAAGAAAATTTGTAATAAGATTTCAAGGATGCAGTTTATTTTATATTGGATGATGTTTTATTTTATTTTTTCAATGTATTGGGTATCATGACTATAATCTAGTCATCTAAGACTGATAAACCGATCATTCCTTCAGGATTTGATTCTATAAAATCATTCCAATGTATTAAAATAATGCACCGGCTCTGGGCTTTCGGGGTCGGGGTATTATAGTTGGTATCAGAGGAAGTTTAATAAAATCCTTAGAAATTAGATTTAGAAAGCATAGGTTAGGGAACATTAACCTAAGATTGACATTTAGGATAAGAATAGAATAATATCCTTGAATTTTGGTAAGGTATTTATTATGAGGATCTTCCTAGAAAATTCATATCATTCTTGATACTACAAGTAGATGTGGTTCTGACAGAGATTTACCTAGGGGTAACAACTCTGACAAAATGTTCCGTGATTGAATCAGGGTAACCTCATACATTAAAATTTGTCTTACTATGAAATTTTTTTTACATTCCCAGGGGATATCCTTAGGATAACTCAAATTTTTCATACATACCATTATGAAGTATTTGTGCTTCCAAAGTAACCCAATTATATAGTTCTATGATTTTTTATTCATAAATTTATGTTAAGAATTTTACAGTGATTAGAGTTATTCAAATATCATAATTTTATGAGATAATATAACATATTTCATTTTTTAGAAAAGTCTCTTAGTAGAAGGAATGAGAACTCCAATAATGAACATGATAAAAAGTGTTAGAAGGATCATATCATTCATGTTCTTAAGAAAATATTTCAAAGGGATATAATATCTAAGGTATATTCATCATATAAGTAATTACTATCATTCGTTAATAATATATGTAAATAATTATAATATTCATATGTCTTGGAAGGGGAGAAATATAAGAAAAATATGGAAGTGGAATAGATGGATAAAGGGAATATAAAAATGAAGGGTTTCCCACATGTGATAACTATAGAAGCAATCACCATAGAAAATTCTTGAAGGGAATTAGATTTTGTTTTAATATTGGAGAAAAGGACACCAAGTTCATGATTAAAAGAGTTAAAAAATCGATTTTATTATACGATACATCAACTATGAGGAGATGATACACTATGTGAATAAATTTCCCAAGCGTCAAAAAAATATACCCCAAAAAATACTATTTAATAATGATCAAGTTTTTCTACTACCATTGATTAAAGGAAATTTTTAATATGTTTATTCAGAAATTATGTCATTTGAATTTTTCTTCAGCAATGTAATGGTTATAAGAATTATGAAATATATGAGGATTGTACCGTAATACCTTTTCATTAAGGATTTGAGAACATATGTTGAATGGTACCAAGAAACAATATCTATTAGAATGTTATACTTTTGGAAAACACATGATTGAGGGAATGATAGACCATGATATATTTCTGATGTTGAGGTAATTATGATGAAATGATTCATTTTTATAAGTATTGACTATATTGGAACTAATTATTTACTTTTAGACAAGTGGTCTATACATCAATCGATGGAGTTTACAACACTTTTAGATTTATGGAATATATCAAATAACATTTATTTTAATTAAAGAATATAGAAGAATACATATTACAAATATGGTTTTATAGTTATGCTATTTATTACCATATTTCAAGAGGATACATGTTGATTTTATTTACCTGTTTGGAATGTGAAAATTTAGATCTACTTCATGGCTAAGTTCATATTTAAAATTCAGTGACCTTATTTCAAAAGTGCTGAGTCATTATATTCTGGAATGTTTTACAATTTATTAATGGCATAATTTTATCATTGTATGATATTTTTTAGGTTATTTTATTATATCACAACCTAAAACAACCTCTACTAGGGGGGGAAGTATAGATAGTTAAAGGCACAATAAATTAATAATATTTTTCTTATGAAATAGAAAGGTATATTCATACTCTTATTGAGTGAAATAATTCCTCAACTCAACGAAAATAGTCTTAAATATAATGTTTTCGTGTTATAATAGTATTTTATAATATTAATGAATTTCTCTATAGTAGTTAATATTTTTCTAGTAATCAACTTTTATTTTGAAAATTTTCTCTATCACTTTCCATTAAAACATCATAGTTTGATTTTTCTTCCATATCCATATTTTCACCTCTACGTAATGTCACTCCATTCGAAATCATAGTTTTTTGGGACCACATAAGTCCCCATAAGCTCTTTTTAAGAGAATATTTTATTGAACCTATTTCTAATGCAGATTTCCCAAAAGGTAATTTTCGAGCATCAACATTAAACTTTCAAAGATTAGTTTTAAATTTCAAGGAATAAATTATGTTAATGGGGAATAGTGTGAAAACCTAGTAATTTGTTTAATAATAGTAAAATATTTATAATTATGAGTTTCAATTATTAATAATACTTATAAATAATTATAATTTATAGCTTTAAAGTTAATTAATGTTCTAAAAAACACAATTTTACAGTATTGTTTTTGTTTATTTTAATATGAATAAATATATTTTATTTTTCCTACAAAATACCTTTTTATCATTAGATTACTTAATTAAATATTTACTATTATAATTATTTTTATCAATGTTAAATTTTTTTATGATTATATTCACTGCTAACATGACACCCCAAGATTTTGTGGCCAATTTCTTCATAAATAATTTCAATTAATTGAATATCTTATATGCACACAACACTGAGTCTCTATGAAAAAATATTTTATTATAGTTATAAACATGCCATAAAACATAATTGAGCCACATTTGTGATCTGAATTTTGAAAAATGGACATATTCTATTGTGATTAGTGTGTTTTTTAGAGTCTAATAGGATCAACGTAATTTTTTTGTGAATTGTAACATGACCCTTATGGATAGTAATGTACCCTTATGAATTGTAATATTAAACTTATTAATAGTAACATTTCCTTTATTAATAGAAACCTCTCCCAAGAAAGAATAAATAAAAATTAGGCACCATATAAATGAGAGTGGATGTTTAAAAAATAAATATTTAAGTGTTGGAATTTTTGTGAGTAATAAATATTTTTTACAATTATAAATTAATAAATTTATTAAATATTAAATATTTTTTCATAAAAATTATTATTAAATAAATATTTTTTTTTCATGGGATTTTAGGATATTTTTATGATACCTATGATAAATTGGGAATGTATTATAAAATGATTTTTATCATTAAAATTTTTATTTTTTCACTAAATAATGATTTTATTTAAAAATTAAATATCACATATATTGAAACTTAATATAAAAAAATTTTAGTACTTTTCTGAATTCTACACATCAAAATATATTTGTGGAACATGTTTCGGATTTTTTTGAAATACTTGAATTTATAGAGAATAGTGAAAATTGATAGTTTATGAAATATGTTAAATGAATAAATGTTTTCATCGTGATTGAGTATTGGATGATGTAAATGGACATAATTTCTAACTCACATGCACTTATTACTAATCTTACTCACAAGAATCAATAATATTAATAATTTTCATCCAAAATAATTTTAAAACCCTCCACTCCTCCACTATAAAAACCACCCCTCACAACCTCTTCTCTTCACTCCTATAAGCCTTTAACATTATCAATGTTCATCCAAAATACTCTACCCTAGTCCCTCCACACCTCCAAGATCCTTTTTTTTTCAAAATACAAAACCCCTTCTTTTAATGATTTTCTCAAGGAGGATATTTCGACAGGTAATCCCACCACCTTTTCCTTTTAGTTTTATTTTTAATTTGTTTTATATTATTATATTCTCCTCAAATCCTTGGTCCAAATGTTCTTAATAACTCTAGTATAATATATATACTAGATTTATATAATGTCAATGGATGATACTTCATAAATCTTCTAACTCTCTATCTTTAATTTTAAAACCAAAATCATCGTTCATGAGGTTCCAATTTACCACCTTCGTGGACAGCGAACATTCATTCTTCATTTTATCCTTCAAGGGTAGTCATGAAACCATTTTTTATAGTTAAAGAACATTTTATATTATGTATTATATCTTATGTAATGAATCTTGAACAATATATTTTAAATGATAATAAATAATCCAACACAACTGGTTCATTGGGATAAAAACACCATTAAAATCTAAACAATTATTACTAAATGACTTATCTAATGATTCATCCTCATACCATATATCCCAATGATATATAGAACCATTTACACCTATATATGTTCATTAATACTATTATAACCATACACATCAACATAAATAGTTATAATCAAGATAACTAATCATTAATATCAAGAAAAAAATTCTAATGAACGACGAAATTAAATCTTACAAATTATAAAAAATTCATTAATAAACCTAATAAAAGTATAATAAATTATATAATTGTCTAATCAGTTATGAATTAAATTATTAATGTGTCTCATTTCAAATTCAAGGACCTTGAGTTCAAGTGCAGAACATGTTGATATATCATATCATGAATCAATTTATTTTCATGGTATTTAAGGTATCACTTGATTATTACTACTTCTGGGGAATATGATTCAATTGATTATAATGTGGTAAGGGACTCTATCCAAACACCCATTTTTCGATTAGGATGCACATTGCCTACCTTTACTAAAATGTAATGTGCCTTATTTTTTATTTCATATACATTCTGTTTATATGTACCAAACTCATATATCGAGTTCAAATCATCATGCTTTGATGGGGTTATACATGTTTTAAAATGGTTCGGTTCTTAACTCTTCATGATAAACATGCCTGATTCAGTGAAACTTCTCGAATACTTGCCCATATAAAATTTCACAATATATTATTTTTTAATCCAACATTATTTTTGTAAAATCACAATATATCATGAAAAACATATCATGGTTCATTTATGGCTTTATGAAAATAATCATTCCATTAATATTTAAAATCTATTTAATATTTTCCCTAAACTAAACTAAAATGTTTTATTTCTAAAGCTTCATTAAAATCACTTTTTCAGGATTTCACTTTAGTGGGAAAATATTTATTCCTCAAATATAATGTTAACAGCTTTACATATTCATTTCTAGGATAATCATTTTTACAGAATTATTTTATGAAAAATTAAAAAAAAATTTGTAACACATCGAGATTTTATGAGAAATATTATTTTTAATTTCATTGATGTCTTGTGTTGTACACTAAACCAAGATTATCTTCAGCTATACACAACACTTTATTAGCCTGTAGTATACAAAAACTATTCTTTTCATGAATTACACAAAAGAGAAACCTTCCTCGATAGCTTGCGTTGTACGCAATACCGTGTTTCACTAAACAACGATATGTTATTAAAATATTATATAAACTAGCTGTTATGAATAGTAATACCCACTTTTTGAAATTTTATAAATTTTATCTTTCAAAATGGACTTCATTTTTGGATTCGGAATATCGAAATTAGCTTAGGGTGAATTTTTGTTGTTTTTCTAAAAACTTTCACTTTTTGATGAATAGTGAAAACATTGAGTTATTGGTTAAAACAGACTTTTTATTAAAATAATTAATTATTTTATTTAAATTTATTTTAATTCAAAATAGATACATAATACCTATATATGTTCAATGTAATTAATTGGATTCATTTTATAATAATTGTAGATATAGAAAAATTTTATTGAACTTTTTACCGTCTTTTACCCACCTCCTAGGAGAATTTGTAAATTTACATAAAACATAATTTTTCCGCTTCTGTTAGTGGAATTTCAAAAATCTAAGAGACGTGGTTGATATAAGTAAGTAAAATGTGGTTCAATAATATAAAAATAATTTTTGGGGAATAGGAACTTTTCACTTTTATTTACCACGGTTAAAGGTAAATAGGGTAATTAAGGGTACAAATGATATTATTATTACCCTAACACATGTCTTAATTCTATTTTATAGGTGTAATTCGAGAAAAAAATACCTGAGGAATAAAATATTACCCTATAGGTCCACTTGGATTAGATTAGGACATTTATTATTATTTTATTTAAAGAAGAGTTAAAATAGTTAAAATCAATGTTTAATAACAATGACATTTTTAATATAGGGTTATACATAAGAAAAATTATACTATAAATATTCATTAGAAAGATAATCAGATTTTCTACATAATGGTAATTTATTTATATTTTTTAGACATTAAATAATTTAATTTAATTATGACACAATGATGATGTAGTAATTACCTTAATTTAATTATGACACAAGTATGTTAATGAAATATTAACATACTTGATATTATAAATTCCAAAATAAATGTTATTTGAGACTTTTTATAAATTAAAATAATTTTCTAGGTTGATATAAAATATTAGGGTTGGTTAGAGGACATATTTTCGATGTAATAATGCAGTTATAAATTTAGAAAAAACAAAATTCCAAATAGTGTCAAAATTGACATAAAAGAATTTTTAAAACAAATATTATATTATTAATTTATATAATGGTCCTAAAATATAAGGTTCTTCCAAAATACTTATATAATAATATATATGACATTGATGAACCAATTGGGGTTCTATTGATAGTTTATAGTAAGTTTATTAACCATATAGTGTAACAATACAAGAAGACACGGTAAAAGATTAATAATTTAACTTAGAGTTACATCTAAATGATAAGGTTATAATGGTAACCTAAACATGTATAAAACCAATTGGTTGAGCTTATATCGACCCATATCTACCCTAGACTCGAAATAATTCACTTTGGAGCCATTATAAACCAAATATGAATTTATTATAAAATAATATTTTAAGTTTTTCGGAAGGTGCCCCTCACCCCTCTTATTAAAAGGGCACTCTCCCATCTCAATAATTCACACCTAAAAAGCCATTTTTATCGGCCAAAACGTACCCAAATACCCTCTCAACTGTCCTACCTTAATCCTAGAGGCCTTACTTTAGTCAGAAAGCCAATATAAGGAGCCCTTTTGATCAAATCAAAAAGAAGAACTCGAGGAAGTGGTAAATATCTCACCAACTATTTCAAGTTCCTTTCTTATTCCAGTTACTCCTTTGTTGTTTACATTATAAAATAATAACTCTAGTATCTTCTATATACTGTGATATTATTATAAAAACGTTACAACCAAATTAGTTATTTTATCCATCCTATGAATGAAAAAGTCACCACATGTGCGTACGTACGGCTTACCGTCTCCACATCATGGTATAGTTTGTTATCCAAACATTTCCTCAATTGGATGGGTATAATAATGAGTATAAATGATATAAATAATAAATATAACATTATTATGATTCTTTATATATGATATACCATCCAATTATATATGATTTTAATATCTAAAGAATGATATTTTCGCTCGTGCGTACGTACGGACTACCATCTCCACAAACGCGATTAGATTCATTCTTCATGTTAACCATTCATGATTAATTATAAAGTATATATAATAAATAATAATGAAAGATAAGAAATAATAATGATATTATATTTATGTACATATATGTTTCATTTACTTAATTTCATTCAATTCAACAGGGAAACGAAAACAGTGTTCATGCGTATATACGGCATACCGTCTCCATGAACGTTGTATTTAATTTCCATTTATCGGTCTATCATATAAATTTATATGCTTAATATATATTATATCTAAATAATGTTTTAAATTATGGAATTAAGTAAATTATGATATATGTAATAATAACAATCATAACAAGTCCAAACACGAACGATAAATGAAATTATTTTTCCCAAAACACTACTTTAACATGGAATTGATAAATGAACAGGTAATATAAAGTCATAAGGGAATCATATATGATATCATAAACATTATTATGGTTCTGTTACAAGTTAATAATATTTTTAAACCCAATATACAGGTTTTTCGAACACTTACGGAAGAATTTGGACCTAAGGTAAGGGATAATTTTTCAAATCTCATTTTTATCTGAGATTGCTTATACGTAAGTATTTACTGGGGTTATATATTTCATCCATGTCCATTAAGATGTTTTTCATAAAGTGTTTAATATTATTCCATGTATTTTTAAAGTAATGTTTACCCCTCTTTGACTTTTACATTGTGTTATGGAAGGAATATTTCTTTTTTTACCATACGAGGAACTTTTTGACTTTTCTGGAAAAAGTACAAGAAGAATGTTTTTTTAACTTATATGGAATGAACGGATTTTTACATTTTCATAATACCTTATTTTCATGAAGCTTACTCTACAATATTTCATGATTATTTTCAACAAAAATCCTTTTCTTTTAAAATTTCATGGCATTTTGTAAAAGTAAAATGATGATGAAGAAGAAAGGATGTTTTCCACAAGAATTCATTTAAAGTGTTTTATCAAAACTATTTTCCATCTAAGATGACATTATTTAGTATGTTTATGTTTAAAGTATAATGTATCTATTATTTACGTGGTTTGATATTTCTTATGATGAAATTATATCCATTTATTTTATATGTATTATGTTATGATGGGATGATGTCTATGAAACCCATTTTATTTGTTGGGTTATTATGAATAATGTATGTTTATTTTGTGGCACACGAAAGAATGATTTCATTATGAGATGGGTGGGGCATATATGTTTATCCAATGCATTGGGTAAAGATTTATATCTCATGAGATAGACATGGCTAGAATGGCAAGTGAATCTGGTTTAGTAATATAGGTCCGGAATGGCAAGTAAACCCGGTTCAGTAATGGACTTTGTCCACTATGATGGTCTTGGAAACATTTCCTTGGATACTATGAAAATCATAACATGTGCATACTGGTTTTCGATAATTACATGTTTTATTCCCATGATATTTTATCATGATTACTGTTCCATTATGATATATGACTTATGTAATGCCAATATTTATCTCATTGCTCAAGATTTTGATGTTTTAGGTTCATTTTTTTACGTTCAAATGTTTATTGATTGTTTTTATGTTCTACATGATTACCCTTACTGAGAATTTGAGCTCACACATTTTATGTTTTCTTTTACGCTGGATATAAAGAAGTTTTTAGGTAAGAAAACCATAGTGGTATAACTTTATGGGAGATGTTGAAGATCTTTCCCCATGATTAGAAGAATATGTTCTGAGTTTCCAAATACACTAAACTAATACGATCTTTGGGCGTCTGTTTTTATCATGTATTAAGTATTCCACAAAAGTAATGTAATGTCTATGTACGTCAAACTTTGGGTATCTACATTTGGTATCAGAGCGAAGTTTTAGTTAACCTTTGGAAACTAGGATGCAAAAACATTAGTGAAATCCATAGAGACATTTCTAAGGTATGTCTAGGGATGTACCTTAGGATAAATATATGTATAGGTTATAATCCTATAATTACTGTAATGATCTTATAATTAATCCTAAGATGTTATATATTGAAGGTATTCCCCCTTTATTATGGTTTTTTCCTAGACTGATTTTTTCCTCTCAAACTATTCTTTTCGGGATGTAGAAAATGGATGGAAACAGGATGATTCATGATAATTGACGATATGATGGATAATGGAATGATATTATTTGTGCGAAACGAAATGAAAATGGATTTGGAAGTCCAAACATCGTTATTATGCCTAATCTGAAATCTCATAATATGATCAATAATCTCAACTTTGGTAAGTTTCCTGACTCAGCTAATAAAAGAAAGATGGAGTTTCATGATGATCATAGAGGAATGAATGTTCAACTTCCATCATGTAAATCATGTGGTAAGAGGCATCAGGGAGAATGTTTCAAAGGAACTGGAAGATTCTTTGGGTGTGGAAAAGAAGAACACAAAGCCATTAATTGCAAAGGAAAATGATCAGTTAACACAATGGACAAGGATAACGGTATTGCTAAGACATCAACAATGGTTAAATTTTTTAAATGTGGAATGTATGGGCATTATGAAAAAAGATACCCAAAAGTAAAATCTCATGAAGAGAATCAGAATTGTCATATGGGTAGTATTTATGTTGATGAAGATACTAAAAATGATATATGAGATGAAAGAAGTGATGAGGAATAAAATGACGAATCTCGGTCAGTGGTTTATGAAGGTATTGGAATGATTTCATATTTATCAAGGATAATGTATGGTACAATGGAATAATGAAACATCTACGGATTGTTACACTATTGTTTTTTCTGAAGTATCTGAAAGTATATGTTAAATGGTACTAGTAACCATGAATAGTGATTGACATATTTTTGGAAAGCAGATGATATGGGCATAATGAAGGGATAAGAAGAAAATAATATGATTGATATTATTCATGAGCTCATGATTGAGATAAGGACAATTTTATATCATGGTTTGAGTATATAGAATTTTTGGGATTTTGGTAGGTGGAAAGAGTTACCTTTTGATAGAATTCATGTTTTCACTAAGGTTCTATGGTAACACATGTTTCAAAAGAAACATGATTAAGGTAATCACATGTTTGGAATGTGACCAACAAGATATATATTCTAATATATGAGGGATAAATAATGGTATTCACATGCTGGTTATATTACCTTTTTAGTAATCGTTCTCTTTATACTACGAGTTTGGAAAGAAGTATTTTGGAAAAGTCATAAGGTTGGAATGGATTAAGTTGAACATCAGATAGTATTGTTTAAGCCTAGAACATTTTTTGGATTTTATTTCTAGATTGTTATAATAGTATTGTTTAAGAAAAGGGAAAACCTGCAGAACAGGCGACAACCTGTCGCGTTGGACAAGGATGTGGGAATTGAACCCACAACCAAAGTGCGATAGGCCTTTATCGCCTTCCACTGGCCTACAGTAAGACCCTGGTTAGTATAAATTAGTTTTAATTTATTAAGTGGTAGGATATATGAAGTACAATACAATTTTAGGAACCATATATGATTAATCTCACCATAGATGGACTTATGTATATTTAATAACTTTTGATAACATTTTGTTTGAGATAGATGGAATGACCTATCATTATATCGCATGATCTGCTAACACTTTACGAATGACAAATTAAACTTAATTTATTTAAGAGATAAAGTGGAAATTGTTCCAGTAATGACCAACAGTGATATTTTACCAAAATCAATTAAGTATTTCTTCTAATTCCATTTTTTTTGAAATTTAGGGAAATGATCTTGAAAACCAAAAACGTTGTCCTATATGGTACCTTAGATCATCACATATTTATGGCTTTGTGATTATTGGGTTTTTCATAGCCATGTTCTCTACCAATCTCCATCAGAACATGATGGTTATATTTCTCTTCCATATCCATATTTTCACCTATGTTCATCTATGTGGAAACCCAGTAATGAGTTTGTTTAGGTAACCATTGTGTTTCTTTTTTAAAATTAAGTTTTACGATTACTTTTTACAATGTGGGTTTCTATGAATGAAACATTCAAGTAGTAAACCATTTATAACACCGATGAATATCGAGGGTGAAATTAATTTTAAGGTGGGTAGAATGTAACACCCTGAGATTTTATGAGAAATATTATTTTTAATTTCTTTGGTGCCTTGTGTTGTACGCTACACCAAGATTATCTTGCGCTATACGCAACACCATATTAGCTTTTAGTATACACAACACTATTATTGGCTTGCGTTACATGCAAGAGAAACCTTCCTTGATAGCTTGCGTTGTACGCAATACCGATTTTTACTAAACAACGATATGTTATTAAAATATTATATAAACTAGCGGTTATGAATAGTAATACCCACTTTTTGAAATTTTATAAATTTTATCTTTCAATATGGACTTCATTTTGGGATTTGTAATATCAAAATTAGATTAGTGTGAATTTTTGGTGTTTTTCTGAAAACATTTAATTTTTGATAAATAGTGAAAACACTGAGTTATTAGTTAAAACCAACTTTTTATTTAAATAATTATTATTTTATTTAAATTTATTTCAGGTAAAAATAGATAAATAATATATATATATATAAGTTCAATTTAATTCATTGGATTCATTTTATAATAATTTTAGATATATAAAAATATTAATGAACTTTTTACTGTCTTTTACCCACCTTCTAGGAGAATTTGAAAATTTATATAAAATTTAATTTTACTACTTTTGTGAGGGGAATTTAAAAATTTAGAGAGACACGGTTGATATTATTAAGTAAAATGTGGTTCAATAAGATAAAAATAATTTTCGGTGAATAGTAACTTTTTACTTTTATTTACCACAGTTAAAAGTAAATCGGGTAATTAAGGATAAATGATATTATTATTACCCTAACATATGTCCTAATTCTATTGGATAAGTGTAATTTGACCAAAAACAACCTTAGGAATGAAATATTATCCTTTAGGTCTACATGGATTAGATTAGGACATTTATTATTATTTTATTTAAAGATGTGTTAAAATAGTTAAAATCAAAGTTTAATAAATAAATCATTTTTATATTGGGTTATACAAAAGATAAATTCTACTATATATATTAATTAGAAAGATTAATATTTCCTAAATAATGGTAATTTATTTATATTTTTTATACATTAAATAATTTAATTAATTTATGACACAATGATGATGCAGTAATTACCTAATTAATGAAATATTAACATACTTGATATTATAAAAACCCAAATAAAAGTAATTTGAAACTTTTTATGAATTAAAATAATTTTATTAGTTAATATAACATATTAGGAGTGGTTAGATGAATTTTTTTCAAAGTAATAATGCAATTATAAATTTATAAAAAACAAAATACCAAATAGTGTCAATATTGACATAAAAGTGTTTTTAAAAAAAATATTATATTATTATATGATATAAAGGTACCCAAAATCTAAGAATCTGCCAAAAGACCTATATAATAATATATATGAAATTAATGAACCAATTGGGGTTCTATTGGTAGTTTATAGTAAATTTATTAACCATATAGTGTAAGAATACAAGAAGACACGGTAAAAGTTAAATTATTTAACTTAGAGTTAAATATAAATTATAAGGTTAAAATGGTAACCTAAACTTGTCAAAAACCTATTTCTTGAGATTATTTTAACCCATAACCACTCTATCTTCTAAATAAATCACTTTTGATCCATTATAAACCAAATATGAATATATTATAAAATAATATTTTTGGTTTTTTCTAAGGTGCCCCTCACCCCTCTTATAAAAAGGGCACTCCCCCTTCTCTCTAATTCACACCTCCAAAGCCATTTGTAACGTCCAAACCCTGCCCAAATACTCTCTCAAATATCCTCCCTTAATCCAAGAGGACTTCCTTTAGTCATAAATCCAACCTATGGAGCCATTTTTATGAAATCAAAAAGAATAACCCTAGGAAGAGGTAAATATCTCCCCACCTATTTCGAGTTCCTTTCTTCTTCCACTTCCTCCTTATTTGTTGTTTCCATTATAAAATAATCAATCCAGTTTCTTCTAAATATTTTTATGTTATTATAAAAATTTTACAACCATATTAGTTATTTTATCCATCCAATGAATGAAAAATTCACCACACGTGCGTACGTACGGCTTACCATCTCCACGTGGTGGTGTAGTTTGTTATTCAGACATTTCATCATTTGGACGGGTATAATAATGAGTATAAATGATAGAAATAATAAATATAACATTATTAAGATTCTTTATATATGATATACCATCCAATTATATATGATTTTAATATCAAAATAATGATATTGTCGCTCATGTGCACGTTCGGACTACCATCTTCCTGAACGCGATGAGATTCATTCTACATGTTAACCATTCAAGAGTAATTATAAAGTATATATAATAAATAATCATGAAAGGTAAGAAATAATTATTACAATTGATTTATGTAAATATACATTTCATTTACTTAATTTCATTCAATTCAATAGGGAAACTAAAATAGCGTTCATGCGTACATCCGACCTACCGTCTCCATGAACGGTGTATTTCATTTCCATTTATCGATAGATAATATATATTTATATGATGAATATATATATATCTAAGTCATTTTTTACATTATTTAATTATGTAAATCAGGATATAAGTTATAATATCAAGAACGACAAGTCTAAACACGTTTGATATATGAAATGATTTTACCCAAATGCTGCTTTAACATGGAATTGATAAAAGAACAGGCAATATAAAGTCATAAGTGAATCATATATGATATCATAAAAATTATTATGGTTCTGTTACAAGTTAATAATATGTTTAAACACACAATACATGAGTTTCGGACATGTATGGAATAAATTGGACCTAAGGTAAGGGATAATTCAGCAAATCTCATTTTTATCAGATATTGCTTATACGTAAGTATTTACTGGGGTTATATTTTTCATACATGTCCATAAAAATGTTTTTCATAAAGTGTTTAATAATATTCCATGTATTTTTAAAGTCATTTTTACCCCTCCTTGACTTTTACATTGTGTTATGGAAGGAATCTTTCTTTTGTTTACCATACGAGGACCTTTTGGACTTTTCCGACAAAAGTACGAGGAGAATGTTTTTCATAACTTATACAGCATAAAAGGATTTTTATAGTTTCATAATGCCTTATTTTCATGAAGCTTATTCTACAATATTTCATTATTATTATCAATAAAAATAATTTTCTTTTAAAATTTAATGGCATTTTGTAAAAATAAATTGATTTTGAAGAAGAAAGGATATTTTCCTCAAGAATTCATTTCAAGTGTTTTATCAAAACTATTTTACAACTAAGATGACATTATTTAGTATATTTATGTTTCAATTATAATGTCTCTATTATTTGAATGGTTTGATTTTTCTTATGATGAAATGATATCCAATTATTTTATATGGATTATGTTATGATGGGATGATGTTTATGAAACCCATTTTATTCGTTGGGTTATTATGAATGATGTATGTTTATTGTGTGGCACACAAAAGAATGATTTCCTTATGAGATGGGTGGGACCTATATCTCCCTCCAATGCATTGGGTAAATATTTATATCTCATGATATAGACATGGCTGGAATGGCTTGTGAATCCGGTTCAGTAATACTAGGCTAGAACGGCAAGTAAACCCGGTTCAGTAATAGACTTTGTCCACTATGATGGTCTTAGAAACAATGCCTTGGCTACTTTGGAAATCATAACATGTGATTAATGGTTTTCCACAATTACATGTTTTATTCCCATGATATTTTATCATGAATAATGTTACTTTATAATTTATGACTTCTGTACTGCCAAGATTTATGTCATTGCTCGCGATTTTGATGTTTTAGATTCATGTTTTTACGTTCAAATGTATAGGGACTTTTTTTATGTTCTCCATGTTTACCATTACTGATCATTTGAGATCAACCTTTTTATGTTTTATTTTCCCCAAGATATAAATAACGGGTTTAGGTAAGAAAACCAAAAGGGAAGATCTTTATGGGAGATGTTGAAGATCTTTCACCATGATTAGAAGATTATGTTCTGAGTTTCCAAAGACATTAAACTAATACGGTCATTGGGAATCTTTTTTTGTCATGTATTAAGTATTCTGAAAAATTAATGTAATGTCTATGTACATCAAGATTTGGGTCTCTACAGTTTTTCAAAATATCTCTTCTATCTAAAATAAAAGTGTTTTCTCTCCTCACTTTTAATTCTATAAGATTTACGACTTGTTCACCACATATTATTTGCTGGTGGTGTATGTAATTTTCTTTGATATATCATATCATGATTCATATTATTCTTATGATATTATATGGAAATATAAATTAAATGTTTCAATGTTTTATGGGATAATTTGGAATGTTTAATGATCCTTTTCTTGAAAATATTATCAATGATTAAATTATAGTATTTTCATCCTTGATGAATATTGAAATATTTAAAATTGGTTGGGGACACATTGACCAAAATATAACATTTATTAGACTTGTTAGGAATTAATTTGAATTATCATGTGATGGGCGGGGCATGCTATATCCCTCGATGCATTTGTAAGTCTCTAGAGACAAAATGGGTTTTAGCTGAGGCCTTACCCTAGTATTTTTAGAATTCCTGGTTGAGGTCTCAACAATAGGTTTATGAAACATAGAATATACATTTCCTCATTATGATATTATTAATTGGTAAATCATGTGGTTATTCAGCAATTAGAATATCAATGGTTATGTTTCTTTAGATTATTTATATGGTGTTATTGATTCAGTTTTTATTCCTTCCATATTATTCTCAAGATTATGTTTTAGTGGCATGAGTCATTCTCATTACATTATTTTTAATCTAATCTTATATTGTATCACAAACCCTTACTAAGCATATGATCTCACCAATTTCTTATATTTCCTTTCCCCATGTTATGTTGAAGTAAAAAATGAATATTTTTTCAAAGATGCATCATATTTCATATTGTATAATGTTTTATTTTCATTTTCCAATATAATGGGTATCATAGCTGTAATATGATTTTCCAAGACTACTAAACTGACCAGTCCTTTAGGATTTGATTACTTGTAATCAAGCCAATGTATTAAAATAATGCATTTACTCCAGGATTCTAGTGATGGGGTGTTAGTATAATAATTTAAATAATTTAAATAATTAGTAATAATCATTAAATAATTTATATTAAAAATAATTTATATTAAATAAATAAAAATTAATTAGTCATTAATAATAAAAAATACTAATTATTAGTAAATATTATAAAATCTTAGTAATTCATATTAAAGTTATATAAATAAAAATAATAATAATTATTAATTCCTATAAATATTGAATTATATAAATATATATAAAATTTATAAAATATTGAAAAGGTTACTCTCATGTGTGATGTCACCAAACACCTAACACACAAAAATGATATTATAGATCCTAGGCTAAACCTAATATTTTAGACCTAACAGTGCACTCTAATTATTCATATAATACATAGTTTAATATGTATAAAAAATTTGTTAAAAAATTATAACATAATTATTATATGAATTACCCTTGTGTGAAATGTAACCAAACACTCAACACACAGAACTGTTATATTTTTCCAAGGGAAACCCCAGTATCCGAAACCTAATAGTGATCTCAAGATTCCCATACAAGACATGGTTCATGAGATATTCTGTTATTTTCATAAATTAGTGAGTATGTGATATAATATATTTATTATTATTATTTTATTTTTGTCGATCCTCTATGGGCCCCAAAATCTAGTGTTATCCCAGCACCTCACTCTGATCATATTCTAAAAAATATTAATAGGTGCTAAAATATAATAATAATTTTCAATTAGTTATAATGAGTTATAATTATTATTATTTGATTTGTTAGATAACTATGTAACTCATAGGAAGACATTAGTTTGTATTATGCGATCAGGATTAGATACCCTGTTGGAAACATCCTAATGGATCTGATTTATGTCCTATCTATTGTGAAGGTGCTGAAGCATTAATATCATTTTAATCATTGAATTCATATTTTTTAAAAAATAATTAAATGTATATGTCGAAAAAGTATTCTTAGAAGATTTGAAACATTGTAAATGATGGGATTTATTTATTGTGTTTTTGTTTTCGGAAATATTATTTTTTCACAATCACTATATTTAGTAGAATTTAGTACATAATAAAGGTTTTTTGGTTTGGATCCATTATTTTAGCATTTAGTACATGAGGCAGTTAATCGTCTATTCAAGAAATAAAAAATTATAATGATATTCTAATTCCTGAATACGAACCTTCTCAATTTTTTTTGAAATCCATTAAGGAATCCTTATATGTGGGATGTCATAGGAGGAAACTTAATGCTTTCACCAAATTTATGCCAATAAAATTCAATTTCTTAATGTAAAACAGTTTTTGTTATAGGATTTTATCATTCATTAAATCATTTTTTAGTTACATAAATACATTACGTACAAGATTCATTGGAAATTAGATATTGGTTCATCATTTATGTCTTATTTATCAGAAGATACATGGATGTTTTAAAAACATCATATCATTTTATAATTATTATGTCTCATTAGTTAATTGTCCAACATATGGAGAATCATGGTATAAAGAGGCATAATAAAGAAATTTTATTGTTCCTGTGAAACAGATGTGGTATTTTCTAATTATTCTTAGCTTGTAGTGTTTATTTATGTCTTGAAACAAAGCTGTATTGATGACATAGAATAAATAAAATATATCTATGAATAAAATTTTTCATCATTCATGTGATGGTGATTGATGGAAACAAAATGATCAGATGCATCGTTATTTTTCTTCAGAACATCGTAATATATGGGGGGTGATGGTTTTGGAACATTTGGTACTTAAGGTAGTAAATATTCATTTGGTCATACATTCATTACTCATTAAAACATACCTCCTTGGATGTTGATAAAGTAACCCTATATATATTTGGTTATATTAATTTTAGGAAATCCAAAGAACAATATTGATTTTTAAGCCACTAATTTTTGAGTTAATTTAATTATTGGAAAATATGTGACTATATTTTATATAGTTGAAGATCATAACTCTATATTGAGGGTTGTATTAATATAGACGATTCGTGAAATTCCAGTGTATGGTACATTATTTGGATGGAGAACACTTGTTCTTTTATCATGTATGTACTGCATGGATGAAAAAAAGTGTTTGTTATTGATAATTGGTGAAAGGATAGTAATTTTTAAATTAATCATATATTTCTTCCGATAGATCACCCTTTTGTATGAAAAATAATTTTTTTACAGAAGGTCAAATTGAAATTAAAGAACCTTATACAGTTATCTCAGGTGATTGGGTAAAATTTATTGTCTATAAGCTACCTCCAATTACTTTTGGATCAACCATAAAGAAAGAAAATGAAAAGGTTTTTGGATAGATCATAAATGGATAAAGTGAAGTATTTTAGGGGTACATCAATATTGGTTTTATTTCTTGGTTTATCACATGTTAAACGTAAGGAATATTCCAAATAGTTTTTTTGATAACATATTTTTTATTGCTTTGGAAAAACATGGTAAGACCAACGATGATTAAAAGGAATTGTTAATCCTTTATCATAATATCATGCATCTTGAACATAAATTATTTTAAGATGAATGATCACACCAAATAATGAATCCAAATGAAATGTAATCACTTACTAAAGAATATAGTTTATTACTCTATCAATGGATTAGTGATTTGAGGTCACCAGATGGTTATGATTCTAATTTGACACATTGTGTTCGAAAGGAAAATATTAATGGGTCAAATTTCAAGAAATCGATGTCCTAACTGAAATATTAGATCCTTTTGGATATAGAGGGATGTTAAATTCATCAATCTTGGACGTGTTGACTGAAATATCATATCATTATGACATATTTGTTTGGTAACATCTCATTACGATGCATTGAGTTTACCGAAAATTGATTTTGTTTTAATTTTATTTTAATTTATTAAAACATTCTCATTAGTATTATTTGATTCAATTGAAAAATTAATAATGCATTTTCCATATAAATATAAATTTGTATTTCTACTAAAATTATAATGGATTTATCTATATGAGTTATGTATGAAAACATTAATGAATAAAGTGTGTACCAAATCATCAGTGTAAGGGTATATTTCACTAGCACACTTTTATCAGGAAATTTAAATTTTTTTATCATATTATTTTTAGTCATAAAATCTTTCAAAATATAATTTTAAGGGTAACAAAGAGGAAAATTTTTATTATTCCAATGATCATATGTTTTATTTTATTTAATTATATTGATCTTTGTTTTGGTGCTTAGCATCACCGAAATATTATCGATGAAGAACTTCATAGAGTCCATAAATGTGTTCTTCTAAATTGTAATTATATTACCTAATTTATGAAGTAATTAATACATCATATTATTTTCTAAAAAATTTATAATTGATAAATTTATATATATTTTTTTTAGACTATATGATGACTATATTAAAAAATATTATACAGATACCATTATCTACCCTTCAATAACACCATCAATAGAAATTTTCATATTGCATTTAAAGACTTGTAAGTTATGTTGTTTTCGATAGACAATTAAATCAGTTTTTTATGAATAACTGTTATTAATTAAAAAAAATTAATTAAACATAACATCAGTGTAAAAATGATAATTAATTGTGCGTTCTCAAAAAACCTCCTTAAAAATGGTAGACTATTACAATGGGATTTTTTTATTGGATATTGATTCCTTACACGTATTTATGGTTATTCATTGAAATAAATGAATATTGATGTTTTTTTGAAAGGGTTTCATCCTAATGAAAGTGAAATAGATTTTTATGGAATTATAGGATAAAAAATTATATTGTGTTATCTCAGAAAATTTATGCAATATTGTTTAAATTCCATTGGTCTGATACTGATCGAGGGTTGTGAGTTCATCTACATCATGTCATCATTGATATTAAATATAAGTGTTTTATTAAATCAAATAAACCTTTTAGCAAGATATATAAATCACATTAAGTTTATTATGAACATTATTATGCTATTTTGAGATATTTGAAATTATGGTGGAGTGTAATAAAAAATAACTATTATAAAAATGAGTTTATTGATAATGAAAATGTTTCTATGGAAGTGAAAAATATTGATTTTTTCATGGACACCCCCAAAAAATATCTCTTACCTGAAGAGATATAAATATCATTGATGAACCCCCCCCCCCCACTTATGGGCTCATGATATTGATAACGTTGATTAACTAATACAGGATGATGAAACTATATGTTAGATGGATATTGATGATGATGAAGATGGTGATAAAGTCACTCTCCATGAATAATATGAGGAATAAATTGAAAATCATAGTCTTATATTCCAGTATTTATTATTTTTGTATATATGTTATTTTTATTATCAATTTATAACATGTATGAATTTCTATTTGAGATGTCTAGACACATTAATATATTTTTTCCCTTCACTAATTCCCAAAATAATTAGTTTTTACATCTAATATTCATATTGAAAAAATATACAAGGTAGAGTATTATATTATTTATGGGAACTAGTTTTTCTATTTGATATATATATATTAATAAATATTTATATGATATATTATTTTGTCATGGCCTTTATTTATTGGTAATTATTATATTCCTATAATTATTATATATATTTATTTGATATATATATTAAAAACAAATTAAAAGAAATATTATTTTATTTTGTATTCTTTTAGTGTTTTCTATTTGATATTTGTATTAAAAAATTCATACATGTAGTCTTATTATAATCTATAATTTATTGGTTTTTTATGTTTGATATCTGTAATAATAATTTCACACATGAAATATTATTTTTAGGATATGGATGGAGATGATCCTCATGATCTACTTCAATCTATCACTAAGGTCATACATTGTGATGATTAACCTGATTCAACAGATCTGCATGAGTCATCACTTATTAAGAGGAGATACGTTCTTACATGATTGATGATTTTATTACTTGTTCTCAATAGATTTATATCTATGGATTCTGATCCTTATTTATGGAGTAATTATGAATTTTTTAAGATAATTATTTAATATTATGTTTTCTTATTAAATTTTATAATTATATTAGGACTATTTTGTTATTATTTGAATATTTTCCAACATTTAGTTATTAGGAATGCTGGCGAGAATCATAGAAATTATTATTTTTGAGCCATGGGTGTCATAATTTCTTATTCCCATGGAAATTAATCACTAGATGTTCAGCCATTGGATTGTATGATATTAAATAATATATTTTATTTTAAATTTATTCTATTCGTGACATGTTGTTTTTAATTGTCTTGTAGATTTTATGGTCTCTAATTAATGAAACTCTAAGAGCTCTAATCCCGAAGGCATGTGACATTTGTATATGTAAATTTTTACATCAATTTTTACACAGTCTTAAATCATGCAATGGATATAGATTGTATTACTGTTTTTTTCTTAGTCTTACATCTCTCATTTAAATGATTACAGGTTATCTTGGGTATGGGATGTATTTTTGTCAAATTGTATAAAAGATTTTTTTAGGATGACATTGTCATCTAGATGTCAAAACAGAGGGATATAGGTGGTTACACATGGGACTCAGATTTGTACATTTGGTATACATCAATGAAGTATGGTAAGTCATGTTTTATATTAATATATATATATACTTCAAATTAAGTTTTTTTATATTATAAGTTCCAATAACGTCTCCTCTATTACTGATATTGAAGATTATAAGAAGGTGTACATTGATTGTAGTTTATGAAGGAATTTCGCAACCGAAAAATCCATATTGTGGTATTTATTATAAAAAAATATAAAAGATATTAAATTTTTTGTTATTTTATTTACTAATTAAATTTGAAGGTAAGGAATGAGGATGTGAGTATTAAGTCATAGGAGATTCATGGTGATAGATATGTATATAATATTAGGGAGTCATGTTTCTGGGATGGCGCTAGGATACTGGTGACTTTACATAGTTTCAAAAAAACTTGAGTGATTGGTATTGTTTTTAGACTGATTTCAACCACTAAATCTATACCTATATGATGACATCATTAGGATTGAAGGTAGATCCTAGAGAGGTCCCATTATTATACACATCAACGTATGTTTACTTGTTTAAATTTCAAGATGTGATGATATTGTAGATGAAAAGAGTGGGGGGAGAAGTGTGAGTATAAAGAATTGAGAGATGGGAATATTTTAGAGTACGGGCGACAACTCATGCATGGTGTTTGTATAAAGATTCCTCCAACAGGCCATTCATGTGATCCTCATACACTTGATGATACTAGTCTTGGTTTATGATTTTTTGACTATTTTGTATTCATAGTTGATAAAACATATTATGTGTGAAATGATTTATTAATGTTTGAGTTGGTTTAATTACAATAAATTGTTGTTATTTTTTATGTTTTATTTTATATGTTTTATTTTTTAAAGAGAATAAAACATTTTCAATGTACCATCACAAAAGTTTAATTAACACCATTAATGGGATCTAAATTCAATGGATAATCCATCCTTTACAAAATAATTGTTTGTGATGGGAGATAAAAAATAGCTTCATTTGCGATATGGTCATCTATGATGGTATATTAATTATTTTATCCTGTCAGAAATTACTTTTTTGAAATAGGTGTCCATCAAAATTAAACCATCACAAAAATATTAAATTCTAGTTTTGTAATTTGGATTCAAAGAGATTTTTTAGAACCTATTTAATTTCCATGGGTTAGAAATGTTTCTAAGATATTGTTATGGAACCCATTTCATTCCAAGGTTTAACCATGCTATAACTAGATTTTTATGGAAGAAATTTCTTTTCTAAGAGATATTAATGTTTAAACATATTTTAATTGAAATCATTTCTTTTCCATAAGATAATGAAGTTATGACATAAATAATGATTTAATTTATGAGTATTACAATGAAATAAAATCTATATGTTCTTTATTTATGATTTATAGAGATTATTAAAAACTGGGTGTTCTTAGATAACAATGACTGGTGCTAATATAGCTCGTATTTTGGGTTCACCCAGATAAAACACTAATAAATTGGGTATGGAAGTTATATGTGTGATTAATAGAATTAAAATGATTCTTTAAGGGTTCTATATGTTTTCTATGAAAATGTTGTCCCATGAGACCAACATGTTTCATTATTCTATATATGGGTTATAAATGTTTATCGTGGTCATGATTGATATCAGTTTGATAATTTTTGTTGATTCTATTGACTTTTGACTTTATGAAAACCTTATTACATTTTTTTCATGTCTAGTATACCAATATTGATGGTATAAATATACTTACTATATTCCCAATAACATTAATAATTTCATCATACCCTTATGATCTTCTTATTATCATCATTGACTTTAAATTGGTTAATTCATTTTTTACCCTTACTAGTAATTAGATCTCACCCTTTTTATGTTTACATTTCTCTAAATTATCAATATTGAAGTTGAATGATTTATGTGTATAATTTTTTCACATGTGTGATGATGATGACTTGTTTTGAAATAATAAATTCTGTGTTAAGTGGGAGAAATTATCATTTAAAGACATGTGAATTGTTTATGAAAGATATTTTCCTAATTTTATATAACCATAGACCTAGAAAAACCTTGATGATGAAAGTGATCCAATGTTTTATTTTTAGATTTTATATTTTGTGTGGAGATAATTACATCTTTCTCATCGGTATAAAGACCAGAAATGTAGTTTTTAGGTTTTTATCACCCAACACAGGTGTCTAGATTTTGGGAAATTATAATTCCTACCAATTTGTAAAGTGGGATTTAAAAAAAATATTATGTAATTATATTAAAATTATCCTATGCTTAAATGTTAATATTTTTTAATTTTTTTATTTATATTTTAATACCGATAAAAATGATTTTTACAGAAAAACATATTTTATTTTAAATTATTCCAAATCCATATTCTATTTTGGTATATTTCTTAAATGTATTTAAATACATTATTTTTGACCACTATCAAATTATTTTATTTGAAATTAATTTTACACTTTAATGTTGAATACAAATATTTTTATACATAAAATTCATTTTTTAACTACTTTACATCACATTTTAGAGGATGAAATTAAAATTAAATCCAACCACTTATTTTTCTAATCATGAAAAATGGATTAAATATATTTTATGATGTCTTATAATGTTCTTAAATATTCCCATTTTTTAATTATTAATAGTAAACATAGTAAATATTTGATACCACCTTAAAGGTAAAGTTGTTTAATTAACATTTAAAGGAATATAATAAGGACTAAAAAGTATCCCTATGTCTTGAATTAGTTTTTTTGGATGAGTATATCTCATCCAAGAACATAAAAATATCTAATATAACTTTTGTTTCTATTTTTTTATTATTATAACCATTTTAATACATAATTTAATGAAATTTCAAAAATATCACATTCAGTTTTTTTATCTTTAAATTATTGACTTATTAATAAAAAGAATGTATGGTCAATTATAAATAGTTATTTTAAAGAAAAAATATTTTTTAATTATGAAAATATGTTTCCAGTTTTAATAATTATGTAATTATCTTAAATAGTTACGAAACACTTGCATGGTATTTATTTTATTAATATAAAAATAAAACAACTGATACTAAAAATATGAATTGTAATTTGAAATTAATTAAATATTTTATTCCAAAAAAATTGGATAAAATTAATGCATTTTATGGGTTTTAATTGAATACATTTGACTACACTTGTGGAATATATTGTTTTTAATTTAAATATAAATAAATAGTACCAAAATTAACATTACTGATATTTTATAAAATTTTATTAAATGACTAAAAGAAATTAAATTATTATATTCAGTGAATTTACTGGGATTTTTTTAAAATAAATATCTTAAACTTAACATTTTTAGACTAAATTTCCTTTTATAGTTACTCTATTGACACATAATGTTTAAATATTTTTATAACGGTATATGTCGAAAAGGGTTAATGGATGTTAAAAAACCTAAAAGAGTGAATAAATAACCTAAACATGTCAAATAATTATTTTGTAAGAGGATTTTGAACAATCCATATATTATATTTTAATTTTATCTATTTGGATACATTTTAATTTGAAAATTATTTTAAATTAATTTAATTATTTATTAAATTCCAAGAGTACCTCTCCCAACAATAATATAAGACCACCTCCATTGTAGTTTTCAATAAAAATAAAAAAGATATTAACTTATCCAATACCAACCCTAATAACATTTTTCAAATCTAATAATATCATATAGGTCCATTTTTATTTGAAACCAATTCTATGAATGTGCTTTTTGTAAACTATTTCGGTCTCTATAAAGAATCAGTATAGTTCATAACCATGTGTTTTCATTTATTATTCATCAAAACCCATGAAATATTATTCAAATATGATGAGATAATATAACCATTCTATTACTTATAGTTATATATTTTTTATTTATGTTTAAAATTATATGTATATCCTCTTTCATTAAATGTAAAACAAAACCATTATTATTGTCGGTGGAATAATATCATCTCGCAAATATATATAATTAATTTTATATCACCTCCTCTTATAGTTGGTTGTAAATATTTAATTGGATAATATTTATAATATTAATTTCATATTTTCCATTATATAATGATAATATATCATTTAATTTCATATTTTTTATTCACATAAGAATGATAACGTCATTCTTATATACGTGTGGACTACAACCACAACGAAGTGACGGTATTTTTTCATCAATGCATCACATGGATGATATATTTAAGAATATTTAATGAAATTATCTGGTATTTATGACATTAAAATGATTCTTTAAATATAAAATACTTCTTACATTCCATTTATAATGATTATAGAAAAATGGAAAGAATACTCTTCTGTATGACAAGTGACTATCTTCGTGATTCTATTATAGTTCATTTTTTATAAACATATTTAATGGTTGGTTTTAAAAGAATAATTTATCTTTCAGAATAATAATTATTTCATGATTATTATTCTATATATTATGTAATAATAACATCATTGACCACAGACTACATACATATGTCATTTGGGATGTAAGTTACGAATATCCTCAAAATGTCAGACGTGAATATAATTGAATATAGAATGGTAACGGATTAATAATCATAAAAATGAATCTTAAATAAGTAAATAATTATCATATGTTTATTATTCATGGTAATAAATAATATTTTTGATGATTCAGACAAAAGATATCGGACATTCCATTAAAAAACCTCATTTAGAAAATCAATTAAAATTCATTTTTATTCCTTGTTCACTATATTCTAATTGATTCAATGAAATTATTATTTATGATTTAATGGAAGATATTGCTATTTTTTTAAATATTTAACACTATTTAAAAAAATTTAAAATTTTTTTTTTTATGTTTTTGATATGGGTCAATTTAAATTAAATACCTCATTTAAAAAATTTAATGAAATATTTTCAAAATTAAATAATTTGGTGTAAGTTTTTATTATTTTCTAATGTAAGTATTTATATATACAAAAAAATTATATAAGTTGTAATGTTTTAATTATTTAGAAATATGGTCATTTTTTATATAGAACATTTTGAATTTATTTAGAAAATAAAAATGGAATGTTATATTTTAACATATTTGTCCAAAAAATTATCACCTACTAAATTGTTATATGATATTTGGAATCCATTATAAGATTACATGTTTTCTCTAATAAAATCCCTCAATTCATTTCTTATTTTTTATTTTCATAAATTGTTTTTAAATGGAATCAATATTTCGATATATATATATATATATAAATGTTTTATTTTGTGTAAAATGAATAATTGAAGTAGTACAATGAATGAAATTGATATCTTTTATGTGTTATAATTATGTTATGGTACATGAAAATTGTGATGATTAAATTTTGTCTATTATAAACCAAATACATCATGTTATTTTATAAACCAATAATGTGTGGCTATATTATAAACCAAGGATGTGTTGGTCTATGATATCCTTCCAATGAATTGGTTATAGAAGTCGACCAAATTGGTTATTCAGTTTGTAAAAGTGATGTATAAAATTATTTCCTAATTTTTCTAAATAATTTTTCTATGTGATATGTTTTAGTTTACATAAATAATATGATTTATCATGTTAATATAATTATCTTGTGTAATAAAATGAATTTACATGAAACTTATTAAGGTTGGATATTATAATATTATTAAAAATATTTAATCTATTTTAAATGAATTCAATGGATCCTTTATGAGTTCTATTTTTCCTTGATGATTTATTATGAAATATTTTATGAAAATATTTGGGAAAGATTCATTATTTATTGAGTAATAATTTTTTCATTTTGATCTAATGTATTATTTTTAAAAAGGAAATTTTTGTATTTAATCATAAAATAATTTATTTCTTTTTTCATGTATTTATGTTCTCCAATTATATTTTATTCTTATCCCATGTTTAAATATAATGTTTTTATGGAAATTTAAGTAAAAATAAGAAGTCAATATGAATTTCATGAGACATAGTATTGAAAAATAACTTATTTTATTTAAAAAAATTATAAAGTGGAAAAATTATATTTAGTAGTAGTGTTCATATTTTAATTTATTATTCTGTTATATAATAATTATAACATAATTTTGAAATACTCGAAACCTGAAATGATAATGGAAATGGATGGAAAATAATTATTTTTTAACAATTAATGCCACGAACCGAATCTGGTTGCTGCCAAAACCGGCACCAAACCCAGCCTATGACAAGGCCCGAAGGGCGTTCCCTATCCCCACGAGCTGGAACAAGTTCCCGGGTATCAAACAATTAGGTTTGGGAACGATTTACCAGAGTATGAAAGCATAAAACCTTAAAAACAATCCATAATATAAATTCTGAAATTTATACCCAAACAAGTATTAATAAAAAACCAGAATTGAATACATGGATTTAATTAAAAAAAAGGTCTAAATGCACAAATATATAGTAGAAAAAAACCCCAAAGGACTCCACATGACAAGGGGTCATCACCCACCAACCATCTCCATAACTCCGCCCCAAGGATAGGAACTAAAACCCCGTACCACCATCACCCAATGCCTTTCCTTTACCTAAGTCAAAAATAATAATGTCTACTTCCACCCAAGGGGTGTAAGTAGACTGTGATCCTAATCCCAATAGTATACCACCCAGTGATTCCAAGGTTCATGCAATACTAGGTGAAAAAACATGCAGTTTTAATATGCAATGAAAAGCGGCAACAAATTCCAAGAAATGCAACTTTAAATTGAACAACTTTTTCAAGATAAAAAATTCAGAATGTTAACACATTTAAATAGGAATGTTATATAATTCAATATAATCCCAAATACACCCAAATACACGGTCAAATACCACAAATTCAATGAGAAACAAAATCGGGAACACCCCTAGGCACTAGATAGTCTCGGGCCCCATATACCTTGTACCGTTGTGTAATTTAACCATAGTAAAATCCGTTCTTGTGAACGAGCCACTAGTAGGGAACATAAACATAACCTAGTGGTCCCCAATAATTATCCACATAGTTTAATTAGAGTTTTCATTATCCAAATTCTATGTAAAACAGGGACAAAACTCATCTGGTCCTCTAGCTGTACTAGTACACATCCGCACCACCTAGGTACCGGGGATTCCCCCTTTTTGCTCAAAATATTTCAGCATTTAACACATATCCATTTTAATGTAAAACCCCACTACTGGTTACATACAACAAATATATTATCTATTGCATTTTATGCCACTTAAAACACACAACAAACACTTTGAATTTGAATAAAACAATTTCTCAAAATCTCGTGTTGTTTTGCACACAAAACCCCTTAAGAAACTCACTTGTACACTATGTTCACACTTCTAAGTTACCAAAAAAGTAAAGGCAGCCCAATAAATTTAAATTAAAACAAAAAATCAATTTTTGGGCATCCCCATGTTAAACAAGAAGTGATAAATTTGTAAAACCTTAATTTTCACACAAAAGTTGAACCAAAACATCACTTTCTTTACAAACACAATTAAAACCCATTTTTGTAGTAATAACCAAAGGGGATAAACAATATATAAATTATTTTATTCCTTATTACATGTCAATAAATACAACTAAGTATTTATAGGGCATCCCTAAATAAATAAATAAAACATTTCTTTGGAAACCCCCCAATATCACACCATATTGGCATTTAAAATTCAATTGCAATAGAAACATCAGTAGAACCAATTTTTGCAGAAATAATAAAATGATATAAACCTGAAAATATGATAAATAAAGCATGATAATACACAAATATTTCATCAACATTGGAATCACCTACCAAATCAAATGAAACCCTTGAATCATTTCTATGAAAACCCAAACGCACCACCGTCGCACCTCAAGAAGGGTAGATCAAACATAAAAATATAAAAATAGACCAAGAAAACCCAAGGATAAACCTTAGTATTGACACCCAAACCTATATAAATTTGGGACTTCATGTATAAGGGAATAAACCCTAATCACATTGAGTGAAACCCTAAGAAAAATGAAAGAAGAATGAAGGAGACTCACTCACTTGAGGGTTCTTGAAGAAATCACCCCAAATACAGTAGTGGATGAATTTTAAAACAGCCAAAAATACAATTTATGTTGGAACATGAAATATAAGGTTACTTGAGAACTATAATGGGTGGAAAAGAGTGAATAATGAAAGATTTATGAAGGAAGAAAATTAACTTTTTTAATCTGGACGAAATGTGAGTTCTTCAGAAGTTTCGACCTAAACTGTGTGGTAAATGAGCCTAAAAGAGGGTGGGAGGATACTGGACACACATATGGGTTCATTGGGAGTGTGTGGGTCTTGGAAGCATTGAAACATCCTTAATATTGAGTAATTTATTAATTAAATTTTTTTTTTAAACTGGAATTGAGCTTTTGGAATGGCCCAATCCCTTACATGAAAACCCATATAAAACTTGGTTATGGATTTCTAAAGGTACCAAAATACAATGGTGGTGTTAATATGTCTGGGGAGACCATTTAGGAATTGGTATGGGTGAAAAATTAAAAAAAATTAAAATGTTATAAATGAAAAAAAAAATTAATTTGGAATTGGGCTCACAGTTTGGCCCAATTCACGAAAACTCACCCATTCCACCATAAAAGCTTCAGAAACCCCAAAACCATATCATTAATATAAATTAAATAAAATTTAACTTCAAAATAATTCATGTGAAAATTATCCCCACCATGAAAAATTTTCTTCCCTGGAAAGCTACAACAAGTCCAGATACCAAATCCAAACCAAACCGATAAACCAAGATGTACTTCTTTGCCAAGATTCGCCCCCAAGGGCCAAAACACCTCCAGTGATCAATTAAGGAATGATTAATATCACAACACAAACATACACCACTTTACGGAAATGATCAATCACATTCATTCTTTATCCCAAAATGAAACTCCTCGAACGCTATCCGAACAAGACTCAAGCAATTCACCCAAACGAAGAACAACTTTGAACAAGGTTACACTTACCTAACATTAACTAAACCATTGGGAGCTCTCCTATCCCAATGTTTACTCAAGAAAGATGTCGGTATCTAGATAGTTCCTAATGAGACTACCTACCACCAAGCCAATACCATGGATAAATCTAATCTATTGGTATGGGGGGACATAAATAGGCACCCCACTATAAGAGGAAACCTATGTTTTTTTGTGAGATAGAATAAAGACACTAACGGGGGGAGGCCTGAACGAACTCCCTAGTACAAAGGGTAGAATTCCATTCACAGTTTATGATGGAACGTACATGAGAATCATAGTGGGTCACCCCAACATAAGCACCAACAATCTTAACCGACCAGGATGGGACGACATAGAAAGACCCAATTTTTTTTTAAAGATTTGGGAATAGCGCAGGGTCAGTCCGCACAGTTTGGGAAAATTCTTCACTAACTATGTAGATCATTCTTTTCGCATGGCTTCATGGAACATGGTCACTACTAATCATACACAAACTGTGTCCTCAGCATGTCTATCCAAATTTCCAACTACTCTCAAATGACTCTGTGGAAAACAAAGGGGGAGGGAATGACATTAGGTGACGACATGGGCACAAGGCCCTCTACCAATTTCCACTGAATGAGAACAATGGAATAAGGATGATGACACTAGAGGTTTAAACTCTTAATATCGTTCATACAAAGGATAAGACATTGTACATGGGTTTAAACAACCCTGGGATTTCCCCTAACTACAAGTCAGCTTCTCTCCGAGACCTATGGCTGGAGCTCAAATGATTTAAGCATCTTTGACATTGTAGTTAGGCTTTGGAAACCCCCCCCCCTGAATGAGAATTATTCTTTCTATGCCACCAAAAACTATACTGAAATATTCAATAAGATTACCATGACATAACACATTCCAAACTCACTTCACCCTATCTCAATATTTCACTGAAACAAGGGCTTAAAATGAACACACATCACACCTTGTTTCTTCGTGTGAGAAACTATACAAGTAAATAACACCTATAATCACCTTCCTCTAAAATGGAAATTTTTGATGTTTTTCCAAGGTAGAAATTATCAAAACATAAAGAGACTCTCAGAGGATTGCACGCCATTCACCTTTAATCTTAATCAAGTGCACGAAATCACAAGGCTTCACGGAACATGACCATTGTGACTGATATAAACAATGCGTGGAGTGGGACCTTATACAGCATCCCCAAACAACACACAATTCTGGAAAGTGGCCACAATATCCTTTTGTGACCAGATATTCCACACTGGTAGTTTATTGTGAACTCCTTCTTCAAAGAGACTACGATAGACCAAGAGGACCTCTTATACACCATCCATATACTCAACCATGCTAACAACCCCAAACCACTTCCACCTTCAGCAAATCAGGAAACTTAAGAGGCAAAGGTCTCTTTCAACCTTACATGATCACTCTCCCACTACAAGAGGATACAAAAAACCAAGAAAGAAAAGGTTGTATACACAATCTAAAAATATCAAGAAAAAGATTCCTTATATTGATCAACTGGAGGGTTTTCAACTGGCGAAACAATCCGAGTTGCACTTCAGTTGTGCCCAAACCTTTAATGTGGTGTACCTTATCCAACGATTGAACCCAAGGACCCAACCAATATGGTTCATTGGTCATGATATTTCACAAACCAGATCCAAAAACATGAAGGGAACCACCGTAAAGGCATCCCAAAACATTTTTCAAAAGAGACCACTAACCGTCCCTATAACACAACATACTGACCAAACCCAATCCCAAAACACAGTTCAAACAGGAGGGGTTCTTGGACTCAAATCATCACACAACATCAAATTTTTAAAAAACACATAACACACACTATCCCAAATTATTTATCATGAAATCATGTTTTTCATTAAAACCATTTCTTTGAAAACAAACAGTTCAGGGGTAGGCGTATCCACCAATGGTACCCCATGGGCCTTTCACATGCATGTTTTTGTGCCACACCAGGCACCCTCCTCATATCTATTCCGACACTCATCCAGTCATGCCATCAAACATCCATCATCCCATATAACCCCATGCATGTGGATTCTCACGGAAATACCAAAGGTTAAAAAAAAAATTCATTCCACTTTTCAAAACCAAAATAGTCAACCAACGCATCCTTTTTCTAAAAACTGTTATCCACAAGATCAAAATCCCAATTCACATCTTACAAAACTTTTCAAGAAGACACAACCATTTAGAAAATAACTCACTTTCAAGATATTCACATCAACTTCAAAACATCTCATACCATAAAAACACCCTTTTATTATTTAGAAAACTCTATTGGAAACACTTTTCAAAACCAACTTCAATATAGTTCCTACTTTCAAAAGAGGTGTAATCACGCCATTTTCCATTTCAAAAAAATACTGAAAATCCAGTTCCACCATTTCATAAATCAAACCATTCCCACTTTATTTTAAAATCATTTCCCAAAAACTTACGCTTATTAAAACCAAAGTTCCATGTTTTCAAAACTAAAGCACAAAACAATGCGAGAGGAAACTAGTTTCAGTGGGTGACTTGGATATATGGTTGGCGGCCATATTCCAGTCACTTCACTATCAAGGAGAGTGTTATAGGGAATAACCTTGGATTCACATGGATTTTCAGTCCCTTCAAGCTCACTAAGACCATTAACCTAACTCTCTTTTCATTTCCCCTAATCATCATCGAACCATGAAAACCAAAGGAATTAGATAAATCCTAACATCTCCTGGAAACTTAAATCCCATCATGAGGTGTGGTGATCAGGAACACAACCCATAACTACAATTCCATGTTTAAAAAATCCTAACTCCATACTATCCTGACTCTTCCCCAAATAACATGACCCAAAGAGTTAACCTGAACCTCCTTTGATACCATTTTGTCACGAACCGAATCTAGTCGCTTCCAAAACTGCCCCCAAACCCAGCCTGTGACAATGCCCAAAGGGAGATCCCTATCCCCATGGGTGGGTACAAGTGTCCGGGTATCATACAATTATGTTTGGGAATGATTTACCGGAGTATGAATGCATAAAACCTTAAAAACAAACCATAATATAAATTCTGAAATTTATAGCCAAACAAGTCTTAAAAAAAACTGAATTGAATACATGGGTTTAAATACAAAAAATTTTCAAAGACAAAAATATATAGAAGCACAAAAACCCAAAGGACTCCACATGACAAGGGGTCATCACCCACCAACCGTCTCCACAACTCTGCCCCTAGGATGGGAACTAACACCCCGAACCACCATCACCCAATGCCTTTCCTTTACCGGGGTCAAAACTAATAAATTCTAATTACACCCAAGGGGTTTAAGTAGGGTGTGAGCCTAATCCCAATAGGATAACACCCAATGATTCCAAGGATCATTCAATACAAGGTGAAAAATCAAGCAGTTTTAATATACAATGAAAAGCGGCCACAAATTCCAAGAAATGAAACATTAAATTGAAAATTTTTTTCAAGATAACACTTTCAGAACGTTAACACATTTAAATAATCATGTTATCTACTTCAATATAATTCCAAATACACCCAAATACAAGGGCAAATACCACAAATCCAATGAGCAACAAAATCAGGAACACCCCTAGGCACTAGATAGTCTCGGCCCCATGTACCTCGTACCTTGGTGTAATGTAACCATAGTAAAATCCATTCTTCTGCACGAGCCACTTGTAGGGAACATAACCATAACCTAGTGGTACCCAATCATCATCCACATAGTTTAGTTGGAGTTTCATTTATCCAAATTCTAGGTGAAATAGGGACAAAACCCATCCGGTCCACTAGCCTTACTAGTACACATCTGCCCCTCCTAGGTACTCGGGCTTCCCCCTTTGTGCTCAAACAATTTCAGCATTTAACACATATCCATTTTAATGTAAAACACCACTGTTGGTTACATACAACAAATAAATTATCTATCGCATTTTATACCACTTAAAACACACAAGAAACCCGTTGAATTTGAATAAAACAATTTCTCAAAATCCTGTGTTGTTTTGCACACAAAACCCCTTAAGAAACCCACTTGTACACTATGATCACACTTTTAAGTTACCAAAATAGTAAAGGCAGCCCATTAAATCTCAATTAAAATAAAAAATCAATTTTCAGTCATCCCCATGTTAAGAAATATGTGATAAATTTGTAAAACCTTCATTTTCACACAAAAGTGGAACCAAAACATCACTTTCTTTACAAACACAATTAAAAGCCATTTTTTCAGCAATAACCACAGGGTATAAATATTATAAACAGTATTCTATGCCTTATTATAGGTCAATAAAACAACTAAGTATTTATAGAGAATCCCTAAATAAACAAATAAAACATTTCTTTGGAAAACCCCCAATTTCACACTAAATTGGCATTTAAAATTCAATTGCTATAGAAACATCATTAGAACCAATTTTTGAAGCAATAAAAAATGATATAAAGCTAAAAATATGATAAATACATCATTATAGTACACAATGATTTCATCAACATTGGAATCACCTACAAAATCAAATGAAACCCTTGAATCCTTTGTGCGAAAACACAAACGCACCACAGTCGCACCTCAAGAAGGGTAGATCAAACGTAAAAATAGAAACCTGGACCACAAAAACCCATGGATAAACCTTAGTTTTGACACCTTACCCTCGTAAAAATTTTAAAATCATGTATAAGGGAAGAAACCTGAATCACATTGAATGAAACCCTACGAAAAATGAAAGAAGAATGAAGGAGACTCACCCACTTTAGGGTTTTTGAGGAAATCGCCCCAAATACACTAGTGGGTGAATTTAAAAACATACAAAAATTCAATTGAGGTTGGAATAGGAAATATAATTATACTTGAGAACTGTAATGGGGTAAAATAGTGAATAATTAAAGATTTAGGAAGGAATCAAATTACCTTTTTAAATCTGGATGAAATGTGAGTGCTTCAGAAGTTTCGACCTAAACTGCGAGGCAAATGAGCTGTAAAGAGGGTGGGAGGATAATGGACGCGCCTCGAGGTTCATTGGTAATGTGTGGGGCTTGGAATCACCGAATAAAACTTAATAATTAATAAGTTATTAATTAAAAAAAATATTTTTAAAACTGGAATTGGGCTTTCGGGTTGGCCCAATCCCTTAAATGAAAACCCATATACAACTTGGTTATGGATTTCTAATGGAAACAAACTACAATGGTGGTGTTACTATGTTAGGGAAGACCATTTAGAAATTTGAATCGGTTAAAAATATTAAAAAATGAAAATGTTATAAAAAACAAAATTTATTTTTAAATCTGTAATTGGGCTCATGGTTTGGCCCAATTCACGAAAACTCACCCATTCCACCATAAAATCTTGAGAAACCCAAAAAACAAATCATAAATAGAAATTAAATTAAATTTAAATTTAAAATAAGTCCTGAATGTGACAATTAATTTTATATTTTATTGGATTCGAGATCCTTACATTTGGTATTAAAATAGTGTGTTAGATAACATTTGTTGTTATACTATTTTCATAATTGAAAAATTATAATAATTAAAACATTTTTTTATTAATATGTTGGTTTGGAATCAAAAAGTACTATGCTATTATTACCTTATGGATTATATTGTTAATTATAAATATTTTTCTTCGTAGTGATTGGATTAATGAGGATGGACAACATAGTTATAATTGATTTAAGGATGAAGTTTTATATAATATTTTGGGTATTGTCTTTATTAGGATAGTTTTCATTTTATGATTCAAGAATTCTTTTCATGTTTTAGAGATTTTATACTCTAATGATTAGATATAATTTATAAAAATTGTAGTAAAATTATTTCACAAAAACTTCTTATCTATTCCACACAATTTAATAATCACTATCATTTAAAATTAGTCATCATATTAACTTTAAAAAATATTTATCACCCAAATGAGCTTCAATAATCTATTTTCTCAATTTAACAGATTTATACTTCTAAATATATATATATTGATTATTTTATTTTTTTTCATTGATTTAAAAATATTAACTCATCCGTATTATTTGAAAGGGATATACAACTAAGGACTTCACAATTTTGTTTTATTAACATATGGTGTTAATATTGTAAGATAAAGGGGATATCAAAAACAAAAAACAAGACATTTATGTTTAGACTGAAATTATAAATTATCATATTATGGACTATGTATGTATCCAAATTTATTTTATATTTATAATTCATATATAAACTTTTTAAATCATTCAATCAGTAAATAAATCATTGTTAACCATTTAAGAATGAAATAAATGTATTGATAGTTTTATGTATCATTTTTTCATAGTTATTATGTAGTTTTATTTAATCAATTATGTTATAATATATATTAATTATTTTAAGGATCATGAAACACCTAATGATTATTATATAGTAGATTTTTATTTCAAATAAATGAAATATATGTTAGATTGGGTCAATTTGATGTAAATTAGGTGTAGAAAAAATATAATAATTATTTGAGACACTCATTTAAGTGTATTTGATAATTGTACCAATAAAAATTTAAATAAATTTGTTGTATGATTTTGATGAAATTAATGTCAATCAATATTAATTAATGGGGTGAAAAGATAATCTTTATATGAATCCTTATAGGTTAAAAAGATACATAATTAAAAAAAATATTGCTGAGGTTGTTGTTCATATTTTTGATAACATTATTATAATTATATTAATATAGTTTTAATTAAAAGGAAAAATAATCGAATATTTCATGTCTGTGGGGATTGATCCTCTAAATGATGGGAAAAATCTGAAACACATACCATTATCCTATATGATTTCATAGTTTCCATAAAATTGTGTAAATTACATGGAATATAATGATTAAATTTATTTTTGGAATAGATTTTTTCTCTTATACATAACTAAGAGGGTGAATATTTATTTTTTAATTAAGTGACTAATGTTATTTGAGATGAAGATCACAATATTTTGGGGAATGTTATATGGTTACAATAAAACAATTATGGGTTATTATACAAGGATAAATGTTTGAATTATAGTTTTTAGGAATACGTTATTTTCTTGTGTATTTATAATAATTCAGGTTATTTATGCGAATGATTTTTAAACCATAGTGATTACATAAATTTGGTATATATATTTTTTGTACGGGTCATTAAAATTTCATTTTTTTATCTAGAGATAAATGATAAATTTATCTTTAAAAAATATATAATCAAATTATTATATTCATTATGTTTCATTATATTCTAGGAATATTTTGAAGCATATTATGGATAATTATTTATTGAATTATTTTGTTTGAACATGGCTTATTACTATTGAATTTTGAATATTATTATGGTTTACATAATTTTGGGAATTATCATACCTTCTTCATACCATTTATTTTTATTAATATTTAAATATAAGATAAATATATTCGGACCCTTATGTGGAATTATATGATCCTCTATATGATGATTTTATAGAAGTATTCATAAAAAATCATTTTGAATACACATTTCATTGAGAGCATAATGACATTGTTACATAAATTGATTAAAATATTAAATTATATCAATAATGTAATTATATTTTACTTATTATCTTAGTAAATAACATTAGGAAATTCCAAAATCTTATAAAACTATCTAAAAATAAAAAAAAACATCATATGAATTTCTCATCCAATGAATCCATTTCATTTTTTCCACTACATTGTTTTATGGTTTTATAGTCATTAGATTTCTCATGATCATTGACAATTATCACACCCCATGATTATATAGACATTAATTTTTCATCCATTTCAATATTTTCTCCTCCCACTAATATTTTCCAATTAGGAAATTCAGAAATTTCATAATCTAGATAACCATTATATTTCCCCTTTCCTCTTTTTAAGAGAAAATTGTATTAGCCATTTTTATTTTGTGGGAATTTTTAAAATATATTTTAATATTGATATATATTTATTAAAAAGTTTATTTTATAATTGTTAGGATGAAATTTATTAAAAGGGCAAAATATTCCACAATAAGTTATTGAATATAAAACTATGTACAATATAATATGTGGCACCCAATAATGAGCCTAAATGAACCATGCAATATTATTATATAAATATTCCTATTACAACCTAGCCTTTTAATTGGCTGGTATGAATATGAATAAATTATTCTTGAAATATAGACAACATTATTACTCAAGATAAATTTATTTTTAAATTCTTAGTAAATATTCAATTAATTTTTGGTAATGTCATTTTACTCTTGAAAATATGTTTTCTTTAAAAAATAACTATTTTTTCGAGTGAAAAATATTATGAATTTATAATAATTTTCTACATCTTTTTATAAAAATAAAAGTAAAATTAAATTTTAATTTCATATTTATTTTGTGGTGAAATTTTAATTTTGTTGAAAAGATATATTTTTTAATGAATTCTAAAAAATATTTATTTTTGTTGAAAAATATATTTTCTTTTGAATTTCTACAATGTAATATTATATTTTTTATTATATATAAAATATAATTATTTATTTTTAATTAAAAATTAATTCATAATAGTTCCTTTTTATTAATTGTATATTCATATGTGTTATACAAACATTTTTATACATAAAATGCATTTTTTTCTACAAATCTATTTTTCATCATATTTTGCAGTTTCAGTTATAATTTAAATTCAAAAACCTATCTTTATACCATGAAAAATGGATTCCATGTTTTTTATTTGGATCATTAAATTTTTAAAATTAGTGCCTTTTATTTTTCATCATTACGAGTAGATACTGTAGTAAATATTCTTTACCATGCTTAATATAAAATTGGTTAATTAATGGAAACAAGAATTTAATAAGTATAGAAAAGTAACCCTACAGCATGATTTAATTTTTTTATGTGAGTATATTTTTTCTATATAAATCCAAACATTGAGTATATGATCTTTTTTATATGTCTATAATTGAGACCTTAATAGTAATTTTTGTAATGAAAAGTCTAAAATGAATGTTTTTATGTTTTATAATAAATAAATTTATTATATTGGGATAAAAGGAAGGTATTTATAGATATAAATGGTTATATGAATCATTTATTTAATTAATATTAAATTTAAATAAATGATTATAAAAATATTAACTATAATATTATATTGATTAGTTATTATGTAACAAAAATTATTTATATAAGAGTAAAATAATAGAGATGTTTTAATTGAATATATTGGAATTTATTTTTCAAGAAGGATTGTTTTCAGTGTCAAAATAAATGAATAGTTACAAAATCAACATTAAATATTTGTTATATTATTTTACTAAATTTAAAAAAATTGAGAAATTATTTTATTCATAAAATTCATTGGTATTTGTTATAAAATATCGTATATGATCCATTTTTCGGAACACATTTCCTCTTATTTTATCTATGTTGACCCCTAAAGAGTAAAAAAAATTAACCTCAGTAATTTCCAAAAAGGGTTGAAGATGTTTAAAAAAATGCAATGGTTAAATGCATATCCTAACTAGGAAAAAATATTATTGGACTGGTGGATTTTGACTCATATTATCTTATCCTATAATCTTATTAATTTTGACCAACATTAATTTTATATTAATTTTTATTAATTTAATATTATTTGGAATTCTAATAGTTCATATCCCCTAACATATAAAAGGGAACCTCCTATAATCTTTAAATCACATATAAAATTCATTTTTAGTTCAGAAAATAAAAAATATAATATCTTACTTATATTAAGACCGACATATTAGACTTTTTTTATTGATCATGAAACAAAACATGGAAATATTTTGGTGTCAATCTCAAGCAGATGTCTGTAGAAGAGGTCGAGTTCTTATCAATTCATTATCATTTTATTTTACCTTTTACCACCTAAAAATATTAATAAACATTATGAATTAATATCATTAGTATCCAAAATATTACAATATTTTATAATGTTATTGTAATACCCTATAACATTTTCATATCCCATCCAATTGAAAAAATACAATAATTCATGTGTACAGAAGACTATAGACTCATGATCTAAGGAAATTCATCCTCCTCTTAAAATTGGATGTCATGATTGATTTAATGAATATAAATTATATTCCAGAATTAAAATTAATTATTAAAATCTCATATATCATTTATGTTTTAACAATTTCATTCAATTAAAATAATAACATCATTCATGTGTGCATGTGATCTACTGTAACATCCTAGGTAAACAAAGAATATAAAATTTTAATATTTATTAAAATTTTTTGAATTAAATATTTATTTTACTTTATAGGGTATGATATATTCTATGGAATACTTCATATGAATCAATGGGTTTCATTGAAATCTTATATTGCACAAAATGTTGAGTTATACTGAAAAATAACAATATCGTATTATTTTAAATGGTAGTTAACACCAATTCGTTGTATTGGTATGAATGAATAGAAATAACTAAAATATTAGTATAATTTTTTGTTAAATTTTTTTATATTTACCCAATAAATTTTAGAGCCTTAAAATAAGAAAAAATTATATTTTAAGCATAAATACTTGAATATTCATTAAAAGGTCTATTTACCGCCTTTTTGATTACGAACCCTCTTTAAATATAGTTTTGGTCACTTTTAAATGTTATATTTGAAAAATTAATATTATTATTTACAATTGGGACATAAAAATTTACATTGTGTATATTTTTGGTATTTTTCTTACAAAATTCATTTTCTAATGAATAGTGAAAAATAATGTATTTTAATTCAAAAATGCCTTTTAATATAATTTATTTATAAGGTTATATTACCTTTTGAATTGGTTTTTAGGTATAATTATATTTGTTTTACCATTTATTACAATTTTGGAAATTGTAAGTAATTTTACTTTGAAATTGGACATATATAAGTGTCAATCTTTTGATAAATATTATTTCATAAAAACACGCATTTTGTATTGATAGCTGGAATTAATCTTAAATTAATTTATGCCACATCTTTTTTTTGAATTTGGAAAAATGGATTCTATATTTGGAATTAGGAGGTCCAAATTGTGTAAATAGGTATCTTTTATTTTTCGACATTATGAATATTTTCTTCAATAAAAATATTATTGAAGTGCCCAGATCAGTGTGAATCACTGAGAGGGGGAGGGGGTGAATCAGTGATCCTTTAAAACTTTTTACTAATTGATTCTTAATCAATTAAACCTCTATGGCTGGTTAAAGCCTCGATCCACTCTTCTTGTATCTCTCACCTTTCCACGAATGATGCAGTAAATGTAAAGGCACTGGACACAAGGATTTACAAGGTTCGGCACCAAAGGCCTACATCCTTGCCATGATCTCTCAGCATGGATTCTCCCATTATATTCGGTTAGTATTACAATGGTCGATACAGAGTCCCACTGTATCTCTCCTGAGTCCCACAGGAGGGTCTTTATACTGCTTCACACAGTGTTACCAGAGTCCCACTGGCCTGCTCCAGAATCCCACTGAAGACTTCTTCTCCCTGAGTCCCACAGGGTCTTCTCTTGGCTCCTCGAGTCACACGAGTAGCTCTTCTTCACTTTAAGCTTCTTCAAGTATCTTCACCAGTCTGGGATAAAGACTGCTGGCCTTGCTCTGTACCTCTGATCACTTGTGATGATCAGGTCTTCTTGTCTTGCTCAGGATTTATCTCCTTCTTCTAAGGATGACATGGCTTCTCTCCAACTACTGAATACTCAGACAAATGATGTCTTTAACTTCAGTCTGGTCCAGTCTCAGTTCAAAACATCTTCATGCACTGAATGCATGGCAACTCTTCTTCCTCATGCACTGACTGCATGGCCTTCTCAATTTCTTCAAGAACTTCAAGTCTTGGACAACTCAAATGCACACAACTGATTTAGCACTATTCACGTGTGCACTTGCATGCATGCATGCATGCACTTCCCCTTTCCCCTTCTTGGTGCAATAAACCCTCAAAGGGTGTAAACTGTTTAAGCACACACCTTTCTTCTTTTCCTTCACACGTTTAATTCCTTTTGCTTACACACTTGAAACGTGTGTTATACTTTGTGTGGGTCTCTCCTTCTTTCTTCTAAGTGTATACACACTTCTTAGTGCACACACTTAGGTTTGGCCAACTTGTCTCCTTACACACACTTGTTTCGTTTTGCACACACTTGAAACTTGGCCTATTCTCCTCTTCTTGTTGCACACACTCACTTTAGTGTTCTTTTAATTTGTTCTTCGAAGTGTGCACACACAAGGTCACAACCCTCGACCTCCTTCCCTTCTTGTACTCTTCCACTTTGCACACACACATTGCTTTTCCCTTTTAATCTTCAAGTGTGCACAACCTCCAAGGGCTACGGCCTCTTCTTGTTCTTTTTGCACACAAGGCTCAAAGGCCTCGGGTTCTCCTCAACTTTGGTTGCACAAGGCTACGGCCTTTCCTTCTCTCCTTGCACACACACGGGGCAAGGCCTCGGCCTTCTTTGGCACACACACAAAGTGTGGTCTTCCACTTCACTTGGCACACAAGGCACTAAGGCTCGGCCTTCTCTTGCTCACACCCGAACACCAACCCAAAGAAGCGCGCAAGTGGTGCAGCCAGTGCAAGGCGCGCAAGGCCTCGGGTGGCCACTGCTGCGCAAGTGCTTAAGTCGCGGGCTCCAACCAAGGGTGCGCAAGGCTTGGTGCAACCCCGGTTCTTCCTTCCGCGCAAGGATTAGCGCGCAGGGGACTCCTCTTTTCTTCTTTCGCGCAAGGGATGCGCAAAAGGAACCAAACGGAGCAAGGGGTGCTCCGGGCTTCACTGCCGCGCAAGTGGTGCGCGCAGGCTGTTCTTCGCTAAGCACCGAGGCTTCGCGGGACTTCAGATCTTCAACAAAGATTCAGCAAGCACAATGAGAGCCTCGAGCTCTCCTTATATAGGCAGACGAATGCCTTTGATCATCCGCGTGTTAAATCTTGAATCACCGAAGATTTCGGATCTTCAAAATCTTTCCAAAGTTTTGCGTTTTCTCTTCGGTGCACGCGGGTTCTTTTTATTATTTATTTTTCCTCCACGTGCATGCGACTTAGAACGCATGCACGGCCTTCAGTTAAGGATAATCCATGCAAACCATAAACCACACAAGGCCTCGCACCTTCGGTTTGCTTCGGCCTTCTTCGAAATTTTCCATACGTTGCATGCATGTATATTTTTATACATGAATCTGTTCAGTAGGTCTAGACGAGCTCAATGGAGCCTTTGGCTTCGGCAATGGTGGCCAGGAACTTGAAATAGGTCGTCAGATGGCCTCTGGTTCGTCGGCGGCTCGCGGGTGGCTTCGGGGTGTCCTCGGCTCGAGCTCGAGGTGGAAGACGAGCCACGGCCGTTGGATCAGGCGTTTGAATATCCTCGGACGGCCGCGATCAGGAGATCTCGCGTGGGATGCGATGAGCGGCTGTGATCAGCCGCGCAATTGGATGAGTGGCCAGGATCTCTTCCGCGGGAAAAATCCGCGTCCCACATCGAAACCTCTCGCGGTTTTTGCGCGGTTTATTACCCAGGCGCTGCCTCAACCCCCCGATTGAACTTCAAACCTCCACGGTGCCGCCCCGCACCGTGTTCTCCCTGCGGGCGCGCTCTGCGCCCACTCTCGCCTCTGCGGGCGCGCTCCTAGCGCCCACTATACACTTCCTGACACTCGCGGGTGCGCTCATGCACCCCTGCCGCGCTCCTCCGGGCGTGCCCCAGGCGCCCATGCGGTGTCTTGGGTGTGCGCCCTGCCGCCCTGGCTCGCCCCACGGGTTCCCCCGGGCGTGGTGCCCTAGTGCCCATGCCTTGGGGTTGAACCCTCAAGGTGCCTTGGCTGGCCATATTTTTTGGCAAAGGAAAATATTAAGACTTTGTTAAAAACAAAGTTCTCCTCCATATAAAATGCCATATCAAGCCCTTTCATTCTTCTTCTCCATTTCTTCCCTTCTCTGCTTCTTAAGAATTCCTTAATCCTCCTCAACATATAATCTTCACTTAGTATATGGAATTCAAAAGGTTTCTTCTTAATCTTCTTCATCTCCTCTTCCATATGTGTTCAATACTTAGGAGGGACTTCTTCAACTGAATCTCATAAATCACACATGTTCTTCAACATTCTTCATTGATCTAATCAGAGATCAATTGGATCTTCTTCTGATTCTCATGCACTAAGTGATAGTGCATGGACTTTATTAATGCACATCATCCACTTAGTAGTTGTGGATGGATCTTCTTCAACTCCTCATGCATTGTCACTACAATGCATGGTCTTCTAATCATGTTGTGACATTGTATCATCTTGATACAAGTTATTGGAACTTAATGATCAGCTCAACAATCGTCAGATGTCCATGGAGAATGTTTCAACCACAATTTCCAATACCACTTAGTGAATCTCCTAAGTGACATGCATCTTAGTACCATGACCATTCCCTCTTCATCACCAACACCATCACAACCTTTGTCATTCACATCTTGACATTCCTTGACTTCCATTCATTCCAAGACAACTTCATGCCTCATTGACAACAAATGCAACACAGTGCACTTCAATCTCCCCCTTTGTATTTGTTGTCAATACACTTCTTCAGCACATATGAATGGGTCAATATGTGTGCCAATCTTTTCTCCCCCTTATTGGCAATCAAATGCAAAGGTGTGGTGTGGTTCACTTTCAAAAATATCTTCCTCCCTTTGAATAGCATCTTCTTGAAAATTACTAAGAGAGGGATGATGCCACATGTTCTTCTTAGCAAAGAACCTTTAGTAAATCAACTCTAAGTCTACTTGGGCTTACCCGGTGTAGAAAACAAGAGTGATATAACCAAGGAACTCAATGCTGTCCACATTCACTATAAACATGTGAGATCATGCTTAGGGGTTGAATTGTTTTTTCAGATATTCAATGAATTGCTGAATCCTGCACATACTTCACAAAACACATTAGAAAGTTCAGGTGCAAAGATAAAGCTCCGCCATTCATTCATTTTCTTAAGATGATATTAATTTCAGAACATCATCTTCTCCAGATTGGCTCCCCCTCAAGGGGTGCACTCCATTCTTTCCAAACCATCCTCCAGTTGAGAATGATCATCATCTTCAATTCCCTGCAATGTCAGCACATGTAAATACAAGTGATTAGGGAATAAGATGGAACCTCCTTGGATCATCAATGTGAACAACAAGGTTGAGAAGATTCTCTCAACCGAGATGTCCCATTTTCACCAGTCTTCACACTTGCACATTTGATCTTCATTGATGATTGTGCTGGTGTGGTTCTCAAAACATCTTCATGTGAAACCTTCTTCTTCCCTTTTGCTTTATCAATTGCCAGAGCTTCATCTTCAACTCTTTGTAGTTCTCTGGCAAGTTGCAACTGATGTGGCCATATGACAAGTAAATCATTTGGAAGTGTGGCCTCAGTTTTGGAAGTTCCACATGGTTCTTTGGATGCTGCTAAGCTACCTCTCTTAGGCAACTTATTTTCAATCAATCCCTTCTTCTTCTGGATTGATTGTCTTTTGGAGTTCAGTCTGCTTCTATTTAGTTTCATGGCTTCTTTACAAAGGTCCATGATGTGTCCTTTCTTTCCACAGTAGAAGCATGTTTTCTTGGTGGTCCTTCTGGATGCATCACCCTTCTTGGATTTCGACTCCAAGGACTTCTTTTCCTTTTTCAAAACCTTCTTGGGAGCATCTTCAACTTTCTTCTTGTTTCCCAAGGATTCTTTCTGAGCCAGGTTCTGTGATCTTCTCTTCTTTTGAGCTCTAGATACAGTTGGAGATTGACATGTATCTTTTTGACCACTTTTGCAACCATCCCAGATGTTGTCAAGTAATCCAAATCTATTTGCAGTAAACAGATGTCTCGGGACCTGTGGATGTTGCTTCCTTCCTTCTGGCTTGCTCCCCCTTGGCATGGGCTTCCTCTGTGCTTTGGCATTCAGTGGATTGTACCAACAATCCTTTGCACAATGCCCATACTTGTTACAACACCAGCATTGTCCCACGAATCTTGACCTCTTCAGTACTTCTGATTGTAGGGTACTTTTCTTGACCCGTTGTGCTGTTTCAGGAGAGCTCTGCTTCTTTACTGTCTTCATCCATATTTGTTTGGAATTATTCTTCCATCCTGCACTTTTTGTGGAAACACAATTAGAAGCATCAGTACAAGATGGTATGGATGGTACCTTCTTTCTAGAAGATGTTGCCCTTTTATTAGAGGATGTCTTTCTTTTAGAATCATCCTTCTCAAAGCTCACTTGAGTGGCAACATTTCTTCTTCCAGCTGTCTGGGAGGCTTGGACATTGGGTGATTGCTGATTTTTCAATATCACCTCCAGTTCTAAGCATTTCATATTGAGGGAGTTCTTCTCATCCTCAATAGTTCTTAGCCTTCCTTCCCATTTCTCTTCCAGCTGCTTTATCTGGTCTTCATGCACCTTTCTCATTTCAAGCAATGAGTTGTCAAGCTCCTTCACCCTTTTTACTTTGTCTTCAAGTTGAGCATCTTTAACAACCATTGATACTCTATGCCTCTTCTTCAGTGCATGGTACACATCTTTGATTATTACTTTAAAGATTTCTTTCTCAGAAAGGCTTCTTGGCAATTCTTCAGCAGTGTCTTCATATCTTTCATTGCAAAGAGAAACGGTTTCATCTTTAGCCTTCACCAGCTTTCTGAGAGTGTTGGTTATGCCAACCCTTTTAGCCAATTGATCTTCCATTGCATTTCCTTCTTCTTCTAACTGTGATTTTTCTTCATGAAGATCATGGATGCCTGTAGCTATACACTTTTCCACTTCCATGGGAACTGTCTTCTGAAGATATTTGAGTGCACTCTGAAGATCATTCATTGTTTCAACTTTATCACAGCTAGGGCAGGCTTTCTTCATCTTCTTGGCCTGTTTCTTCTTTCTATTTTTCTGAGTCTTGGCAGATATCTCCATTTGAGGTTGGTCACTCATTTCCTCAAATCTGCACTCCATAAAGACTCCCTTGGATCTTTTAGAGGCAACCTTCGCTCTGATACCAATTGAAGTGCCCAGATCAGTGTGAATCACTGAGAGGGGGAGGGGGTCATTCAGTGATCCTTTAAAACTTTTTACTAATTGATTCTTAATCAATTAAACCTCTATGGCTGGTTAAAGCCTCGATCCACTCTTCTTGTATCTCTCACCTTTCCACGAATGATGCAGTAAATGTAAAGGCACTGGACACAAGGATTTACAAGGTTCGGCACCAAAGGCCTACATCCTTGCCATGCTCTCTCAGCATGGATTCTCCCATTATAATCGGTTAGTATTACAATGGTCGATACAGAGTCCCACTGTATCTCTCCTGAGTCCCACAGGAGGGTCTTTATACTGCTTCACACAGTGTTACCAGAGTCCCATTGGCCTGCTCCAGAATCCCACTGAAGACTTCTTCTCCCTGAGTCCCACAGGGTCTTCTCTTGGCTCCTCGAGTCACACGAGTAGCTCTTCTTCACTTTAATCTTCTTCAAGTATCTTCAGCAGTCTGGGATAAAGACTGCTGGCTTTGCTCTGTACCTCTGATCACTTGTGATGATCAGGTCTTCTTGTCTTGCTCAGGATTTATCTCCTTCTTCTAAGGATGACCTGGCTTCTCTCCAACTACTGAATACTCAGACAAATGATGTCTTTAACTTCAGTCTGGTCCAGTCTCAGTTCAAAACATCTTCATGCACTGAATTCATGGCAACTCTTCTTCCTCATGCACTGACTGCATGGCCTTCTCAATTTCTTCAAGAACTTCAAGTCTTGGACAACTCAAATGCACACAACTGATTTAGCACTGTTCACGTGTGCACTTGCATGCATGCATGCACGCACTTCCCCTTTCCCCTTCTTGGTGCAATAAACCCTCAAAGGTTGTAAACTGTTTAAGCACACACCTTTCTTCTTTTCCTTCACACGTTTAATTCCTTTTTCTTACACACTTGAAACGTGTGTTATACTTTGTGTGGGTCTCTCCTTCTTTCTTCTAAGTGTATACACACTTCTTAGTGCACAAACTTAGGTTTGGCCAACTTGTCTCCTTACACACACTTGTTTCATTTTGCACACACTTGAAACTTGGCATATTCTCCTCTTCTTGTTGCACACACTCACTTTAGTGTTCTTTTAATTTGTTCTTCGAAGTGTGCACACACAAGGTCACAACCCTCGGCCTCCTTCCCTTCTTGTACTCTTCCACTTTGCACACACACTTTGCTTTTCCCTTTTAATCTTCAAGTGTGCACAACCTCCAAGGGCTACGGCCTCTTCTTGTTCTTTTTGCACACAAGGCTCAAAGGCCTCGGGTTCTCCTCAACTTTGGTTGCACAAGGCTACGGCCTTTCCTTCTCTCCTTGCACACACACGGGGCAAGGCTTCGTCCTTCTTTGGCACACACACAAAGTGTGGTCTTCCACTTCACTTGGCACACAAGGCACTAAGGCTCGGCCTTCTCTTGCTCACACCCGAACACCAACCCAAAGAAGCGCGCAAGTGGTGCAGCCAGTGCAAGGCGCGCAAGGCCTCGGGTGGCCACTACCGCGCAAGTGCTTAAGCCGCGGGCTCCAACCAAGGGTGCGCAAGGCTTGGTGCAACCCCGGTTCTTCCTGCCGCGCAAGGATTAGCGCGCAGGGGACTCCTCTTTTCTTCTTTCGCGCAAGGGATGCGCAAAAGGAACCAAACGGAGAAAGGGGTGCTCCGGGCTTCACTGCCGCGCAAGTGGTGCGCGCAGGCTGTTCTTCGCTAAGCACCGAGGCTTCGCGGGACTTCAGATCTTCAACAAAGATTCATCAAGCACAATGAGAGCCTCGAGCTCTCCTTATATAGGCAGACGAATGCCTTTGATCATCCGCGTGTAAAATCTTGAATCAGCGAAGATTTCGGATCTTCAAAATCTTTCCAAAGTTTTGCGTTTTCTCTTCGGTGCACGCGGGTTCTTTTTATTATTTATTTTTCCTCCACGTGCATGCGACATAGAACGCATGCACGGCCTTCGGTTAAGGATAATCCATGCAAACCATAAACCACACAAGGCCTCGCACCTTCGGTTTGCTTCGGCCTTCTTAGAAATTTTCCATACGTTGCATGCATGTATATTTTTATACATGAATCTGTTCAGTAGGTCTAGACAAGCTCAATGGAGCCTTTGGCTTCGGCAATGGTGGCTGGGAACTTGAAATAGGTCGTCGGATGGCCTCTGGTTCGTCGGCGGCTCGCGGGTGGCTTCGGGGTGTCCTCGGCTCGAGCTCGAGGTGGAAGACGAGCCACGGACGTTGGATCAGGCGTTTGAATATCCTCGGACGGCCGCGATCAGGAGATCTCGCGCGGGATGCGATGAGCGGCTGTGATCAGCCGCGCGATTGGATGAGCGGCCAGGATCTCTTCCGCGGGAAAAATCCGCATCCCACATCGAAACCTCTCGCGGTTTTTGCGCGGTTTATTACCCAGGCGCTGCCTCAACCCCCCGATTGAACTTCAAACCTCCACGGTGCCGCCCCGCACCGTGTTCTCCCTGCGGGCGCGCTCTGCGCCCACTCTCGCCTCTGCGGGCGCGCTCCTAGCGCCCACTATACACTTCCTCACACTCGCGGGTGCGCTCATGCGCCCCTGCCGCGCTCCTCCGGGCGTGCCCCAGGCGCCCATGCGGTGTCTTGGGTGTGCGCCCTGCCGCCCTGGCTCGCCCCACGGGTTCCCCCGGGCGTGGTGCCCTAGTGCCCATGCCTTGGGGTTGAACCCTCAAGGTGCCTTGGCTGGCCATATTTTTTGGCAAAGGCAAATATTAAGACTTTGTTAAAAACAAAGTTCTCCTCCATATAAAATGCCATATCAAGCCCTTTCATTCTTCTTCTCCATTTCTTCCCTTCTCTACTTCTTAAGAATTCCTTAATCCTCCTCAACATATAATCTTCACTTAGTATATGGAATTCAAAAGGTTTATTCTTAATCTTCTTCATCTCCTCTTCCATATGTGTTCAATACTTAGGAGGGACTTCTTCAACTGAATCTCATAAATCACACATGTTCTTCAACATTCTTCATTGATCTAATCAGAGATCAATTGGATCTTCTTCTGATTCTCATGCACTAAGTGATAGTGCATGGACTTTATTAATGCACATCATCCACTTAGTAGTTGTGGATGGATCTTCTTCAACTCCTCATGCATTGTCACTACAATGCATGGTCTTCTAATCATGTTGTGACATTGTATCATCTTGATACAAGTTCTTGGAACTTAATGATCATCTCAACATTCGTCAGATGTCCATGGAGAATGTTTCAACCACAATTTCCAATACCACTTAGTGAATCTCCTAAGTGACATGCATCTTAGTACCATGGCCATTCTCTCTTCATCACCAACACCATCACAACCTTTGTCATTCACATCTTGACATTCCTTGACTTCCATTCATTCCAAGACAACTTCATGCCTCATTGACAACAAATGCAACACAGTGCACTTCAATTATTTACCATGATAAAAAGGTAAATCTGGTAAATAAGGGTAAAAAATATTATCATAATAAAATTAAATTACTCTAACATTTTTCCTAATCCTATTATTTAATACATATCTGACCATGGGAATCCTTTGGTGAATTCCGGGACCCCATGGAGTCACATGGAAGTGATAATGACACTTTATATTAATAAATTTAAAGTAAAGTAAAAAATGACTTCAACGTGTATCAATTAGTTAATCAATTATTACATAGGGTTTTATAAGTTATATCTTAGAGTATATATATTAATTTGAAATATAAAATTATTTCCTACATCATGATAGTTTTTTTATATTTTTTAGACATCAAATAAATAAAATTATTTATGACATAATAATGATGCAGTGTTTACCTCATTAATGAATGATTTAAACAAATAAGATAATAAATATTAAAATAATATCCAAAAAATATCCAATTAATATTGGATAATTTTATTTTTAACATGAGTCGTCTTATCTTCGACTTTAATATGTTTTTGACCTTTATAAATCAAAAACATTATATAATAAAATAATATTTTTAAGCATTCCTATATAGCCCCTCCTCGCCCTTATAATAAGCCCTTACATATAACTTATTCCTCACACTTATCAAGCCCCTTTTCTAGACCTAAATCTACCCAATTAATATCCATACATACATCTCCTCCTCCTAGAAGCCTTAACCTATTCATAAGAAAATTAAATTAAACCTTTTGGTTCAAACCAAAGGGAGATACCCGATTTATAGGTAACATCTTCTCTTAAATTCTTTTGTTTTATTTTACTTCTAAACCCCCTTAAACACTTTTTATTCCATTATTTAATAAAAACACCAATATCCAAAATATATTAGGTTGTTCTTATGAGAATTATTCTAACTACACTTACACACACCTCCATCTAATGGGTAAAGAATATATTGTTTCTGTGGACGGAGAACTACTTCCTCACGAAACGATGATTGTTCAATCTTATCCTACCACCTATTATAGTGTCCATTAATATGGAACGTTATTTATATGTGATATATATTATATTTATATTTTCTATATTCTTCTGTATTTTTCATTTATATAATACCTTTATGGTTTCCATAGTGGGTAAATATGATAATTTCATTCGAGGAAGTGCGGACTACCACCCCCTAAAGTGATATGACTCGTTCATGCCATAAGTGGAACGTATAATGTATGGAGATAATTAAATTAAATATTATATTATAATAGAATTATAACAAACCGACTTATCATTACATTTTAATTCCATTAATATGAAATAGAAATATAGGTAGTGTTCATGTGTATGTATGGCTTACCGTCTATATGAATGGTGCATTCCATTTCTTATCTCTAAATGTTATGTACTATTATAAGTAAATATATATATATATATTGTTTATATATTATATATTATATCTAAATCAGGAATATAATACTTAATATAATAGAATTTCGACCACATGGAAAATTTATAATTATAGCAAGTTTATTTTTTACTCACGTTCCGAACGTTGAAAAAATGTCATACATGAACTCAAATAAATAGGTAATTGTTTTAGAAAGGTAATAATTGATATAAAAGGAATAATAAACTTGAAAAAAGTTTCTTCAGCATGTATAAATTAACTTTAGTTTATTATTCAATATATTAAATAATGATCAAGTCAAGTCGGACATGAGGTAAGGGGTTTCTTATCTCACTTTTAATTTCGAGAGATTTCCATTGTTCGCCACTTATTTATTTCATGTGGTGTACTGTGTACTTACATTTGATATGTATTATAATTATTCTCTTTATATTCATGGTATTATATGATTCATTTGGAGGTTATTATCTTTTGGTCATATAACTCGATTGATTACAATGTGGTAAGGGGTTTTCATCTCACTTTTTATTCATGTGAGATTCATGTTATATTGCCACTATTTCCATTTTTTTGGTGTATATAATACCCATTATTGTATTATATGTTTAATATACATTAATTTATGGGTATTTTCATCTTCATTGTATGACCCTTCTTTCATGGGGAGTACGTTTTGTAAGTTAATAAATCAGTAAAGGAACCTTTATCCCTCCTATTTTTAAAAGAATTCATTTTTGTTATGTATTTTAATTACCAAATTCTAAAATTGGGATATTTTCTTTTATATACATATTTCTATTAATTTTAAGTACAAGTGATTAGATACACTTTTCTCTCTAATCAAATATTTTTCTGAAATTTTATGTGACGTCGTTAGGCTGTAAAATTTTGGTAAGGGGACTTCTTAAACTAATTTGAATTCTTTGGGATAAACTTCTACTTCATGATTATGTCAGGATATGAATGTGTGAATGAACAATGATTTATTAACACGTAATATACACATATATTAGGTTTAATCATATTTTTCACACTTAATCATGTCATTGATTTGTCTTTATTCTAAGGATATTATCTTTGTAAGGGAGTGTGTTTCAATTTACATTCCATTGAAACTTATTTGTTGTTATACACCAATTCACTTTTATATGGTGTATATAAATCCCTTTGACATATTATATCATGAAAATATTTATTCTCATGATATTATAAGATTTTATTAATTTTATTACTCAAATATTTGTATTCAAGTGTCACACATTTGGTTAGGAACTCTTTAACTAAAATATCATTTAAAATGTTTAAAATATTTATTCATAAAATACTTTCTAAAAAATTTCCAGGATTTGAAAATGGTTTTAAGGTTTTATTTATATGAGAATTATTGTTTTAAAATGTTAATACCTTTAAATGTTTTAAAGTGGAATGTGACTCTTTGATAAAAAAATATATTTATTAAATGTTTTAAATGGTTTGGAAAATGGTTTGATAAAGCATTGATTATGTCAATATCTTGAAATGATATATTATGATTGAAATGTGGAATTGTTATCTTTATTTTATACTATTTTTATGTGTTATGAATATTTTATGGTTTATGGGAATTATTTTCGTATACGGGTGGTTCCATGATAAACCTACTACGGGAGAGCGTGAGATAGCTCTCTAAAGCATTGGGTAATGTGATGGAGGTAAACATTAATGTTTCTCCAAAGAGATTTAAGGAATATACTTTGTTGGGTATTCTAACATAACTCCCTACGTATCTGTGATAGCTATATTGTATGTATGATATGGATTCAACAAGTTACATTTATGATTTATGATTTCTAGGTGTTATTCAGAAATATTACGATTTCATGAGGTATGTTATGATTGAAAGGTATGGTTTCATTGATTTGTATTTACTGATGGGTTCATGTTTCCTTTCCTTATTTTATAAACCTTATTGTGCTTTTTATGCTCACCACATGTTTTGAAATGTTTTCCACAGGACATAAATATTAACAGTGAAAATGATGGGATCATGGAAAAGTCATGATATCTAAAACATGGAACTAGACATGGTTTTTAGTGTTTTTATTTTATGATAAATTGGATACTATGTAAAAGTATCTACTTTGTAATTTTTTTAAATGTAACGTAACAGATATGGCCTAATTATCTAAATATAAAAATTTGAAAAGATCCACAATGTGAATTATTCATTTAATTCCAGATTATGTAATGTTTAAGGTAGGGTCCTTGTAGTTTGTATGATAGGTTGGTTTAGATAAATTTAGGTATTTTTGAGTTTTTGTTAAACATATGGTTATCAATTATTTCTATTATTTCAATTTAATACCGGTTTTATAAATTTTTCATATCAAGGATTGTTGATTACAAATGGAAGGAGTAGGATCTCAAACGGCATTCCTATCTCTTACTGATGACATGCTTGCAATAATTATAGAAAAGTCATCTTTAGATGATGGTGAAACCTTTTCTACCTTTCAACTCACATGAAAGTAGTTGTTTAGGATATAAAACCCCTCCACTATACCTCAATATAATAGTGGATCAGGGGTTGTATTTAATCAAATCCTATTTTCTCAATATTTTCATATTTTCAAGAATGGTAAATATAATCAACCATTTTCAAATATTTTACTTTATCACAAGATTTTGAAGCATATTAAGATTTTTGAAAAGGTGCTGAAGAAGAAGATACATGCGAAACCTATTTATATTTTCTTTGAAAATATAATCTCTCAGCACATACTTATGGTATTTTAAAAGGAACATGGATTGAATGTTTCAACTCAAATTTAGTTCGACTATTTTATAAAAATCATGTTTTATCAGATGTTTTGAAATTATATTCCATACCTGATTATTTTTCCAAACTGTGTTTCGGTGAACACCCATATGACCCTAGTTGTACAAGGTGTATTTATATGGAGGAAGAAAATGATTTTGAAGGATCTCTAAATCATTGTTGCAATTCATGGACCTTATACCTACGTGAACAAGATGATGATGAAAGCATATGGACAACATCATCAAGGTATGATGTTCTTTCAACTGGGAATATTTTTATTTTATCATATATAGGTGAAAAAAATACAATATATAAGATGTTGAGGTCTTAATGTATTGGGATGAAAATTAAAGTTATAAAAAACCATTGAGGTTAAAGAATGATAGGGTTATTTATGAGTTTTATAAAAATGAAAAACCTATGATTGGTGACAACCCGTCATATACGGAAAGGCCGTAAGAATCAATCCCGCAACTGAAGGGCGACAAGGTAACCATCCCCTACCACTATCCTATGTGATGTCCCTGGTTTATTTGACTTATTATTTTAAGTTAAATGATTTTATGGATCATGAATAAGTTGGTTTTGGGAACATATGTTTTATCAAATTGATATCCTTATAATAGGAAAATGATTTGGTCGTTAAATGATAAAGGTTGTTTTAGAAGATATTTTCTCTTTTGGAATCATTATATACTTAAAGTAAATAGAATACTATGGGATCTCATTTGTGGAGTACTGGTTGAAATTTTATTTTGGAATAATATAGGTTTTTATTGCATACATATGTAGATTTTGTTTATTTACGTAAATTATTAACCTATCACGGAGAATATGGGTTTAGGTTAATTACATTTTAGTATGAGACATTAAGGGTTGTTGATGTTATTTGGAGATATATATTTAGATTTATCTTTGAAGACTATGTGAATAAATCCTTCTAATATTTGGGTTCCAATATTAATTAGGATTACATTGATGAGTTTTATCTAAAATTGATTACTGGATGGTCTTTGTTGAACTTTGGGTATAGTTTGAAATTTTTTGAAGATTAATAGTAGTTTTTTTTTTCTAAAAGATTATCCTTTTTGGGGATTATCTGATCTTGTACTAACCATTTTGGTTTTGGTTAATGTCTAAAAACATGGGAAAAATATTTTTTATCTTTGCTGGATTATGTGATTCTCTAAAAGTTGATTATAGAGCTTTCAATATGAACTAATCATCCTGAATACTCATCCTTTGGATAAATGATTAGTTTGTGGTAGAAATCTAGTAAAGGATGAAAGTTTACATGAAATGTAAGTAATTTTTCTTTTGTTCTTATTCCAGATCATAAATAAATTCCTCCACATTATGAAAATTAACATAAAACAAAAACTTTTTCTGTTAACTTTTCCTCATGTGGAATCAAATACCATTTAACCCATCACATGTTTGTGATTTATTAGTGGTTAACATTCTCATAATCATGTTTTATACCACTCTCCATCAAAACTTGATGGTTTATTTCTCTTCCATATCTGTGTTTTCCTACATGGAATCCTAGTATGGGCTATCTTATGTGACCTTTTTATTTCTCTTTAATTCTTTTAAAGTGATGTTTTTATTGATGCTTTTTCTGATGTGGGACTTTCAATGATGTTTCCAAGCCCAATTTTAAAAATGAAGGGATGCAATTCCCAAAATGGGGGAAGGATATAACATCCCAGGTATATAAAGAATATAACTATTTCATATTTATTAACATTTGTGTATTAAATATTAATTTTACTTTAAAGGGTATGATATGTTTGATGGCATACCCAATATTTAACAGTGGGTTTCTATGAAATCTTATGTTGCACAAAATTCTGAGTCATACTAAAAAATAGTAATATAACATTATTTTAAATGATAGTAAACACATATCCATTTTATTCGTAATAATGGACAAAAATAACTATAATAAAAATATAGATATTTGTTAAATTTTTTTACATTTACCCAGTAAATTTAAGAGGATTAAAATAAGAAAGAATCTGATTTTAAGAATAAATACTCTAATATTCATTAAAAGGTCTATTTACCACCTTTTGATGGGGAACCCTCATTAAATCCAGTTTTGGCCACTTTTAAATATTCTATATGAGAAAATAAAATTCTTATTTAGAATCGGGACATAAAATTTTACTTTGGGTAAATTTTTAGTATTTTTTGATAAAATTTATTTTTATAATGAAAAGTGAGAATTACTGTATTTTAATTCAAAAATGCCTTTTAGTATTATTTATTTATAAGGATACATTATCTTTATAATTGGTTTTAAGGTGTAATTAAAATTTTTTTACCATTTAATATAATTTTGGTCATTGGAATTAATTTCATACTGAAATTGGATATAAATATGTTTCAATCTTTTGATAATTATTATTTCATAAAAACACGCTTTTAATTTTGACAACGAGATTTAATTTTAAATTAATTTTTTCTAATTCTGTGTTTTAAATTTGGAAAAATAAATCCCATATTTGGAATCATAATGTCCAAATTTTTTAAATATATAACTTTTATTTTTAGACATTATGAATATTTACTTCATTAAAGATTTTATTTAACATGGTTAAATGGTAAATCTGGTAAATAATGGTAAAAAAATATTATAATAATAATATTAAATTTCCTAACATGTGTCCTAATCCTATTGGATGATACATTTATGTCCTTGGGCATCCTTGGGTCGATATTGGGACCCCATTTAGCCACATGGGAGTGATAATGCCACATTAAATTAATTGATTTAAAATAAAGAAAAATATGACTTAAACATATATCTTTTAGTAAATCAATTATTACATCGGGTAATATAAGTTATCTATTAAAAAATAAATATTCCTTTGAAAGATAAAATTATTTCCTAAATAATGATATTTTTTTTAATTTTTAGATATCAAATAAATAAAATTATTTATGGCACAATAATAATGCAGTGTTTACCTCATTAATGGATGATTTAAATAAATAAGATTATAATTATTACAACAATATCCGAAACCTATCCAATTTTTAATGGATGGTTTTATTTCTTACCTGAGTCATATTATAATCGTATTTAATAAGTTTTGGTCCTTTATAAACTGAAAATCATTGTATAAAAAATTAATATTTTTAAACATTCTTAAAGAGACCCTCCTCCCCCTTAAAAAACCCTCTCATATAACACATTCATCACACATCTTAAGCCCCTTGGATCGTCCAACCACTACCCAATTAATCTCCCTACGACCCTATACTACTCCTAGAATCCTTATCATATGCAGAAGGCAATCCAATTAAACCATTTGGTTCAAACCAAAGGAAGATACCTGATTTAAAGGTATCATGTTCTCTTAAGTTCTATTGTTCTATTTTACCTCTCCAACCTCCTAAAATCTTTTTATTTCATTAATTTATAAAAACACTTGTATCCTTGATATACTATGTTGTTTTTATGATAATTATTCTAACTAAACTTACACACACCTCCATCTAATGGGTGAGGAATATATTGTTTCTATGGACAGTGAATTACTGCATCACGAAACAATGATTGTTCAAACTTCTCCTTCCACGTCTTATAGTGTCCATTAAGATGGAAAAATATTTATATGTGATATATTTTATATTTATATTGTTTCTATGCTTCTATATTTTTCATTTATATAAAAACATTATGTTTTAAATAGTGGGTAAATATGAAAATTCCATTGAGTGGTGAGTACTACAGCCCCCTCAAAGTTATATGACTCGTTTGTGAAAAACATGGAATGTATAAAGGATGGATATAATTAAATTATATATGATATTATACTGAAATTATAATATAATTATTTATAATTATATTTTCATTCCGTTAAATATGAAATATATATTAATTTAGCGTTCATGTGTACGTATGAATTACCGTCACCATGAACAGTGTATTTCATTTCTTATCACTAAATGTTATTGACTATTATAAATACATATATATATATATATATATGGGATATATATGATATATATGATATATATTCTATATATTATATCTAAATCATGAATACCTTTCTTCAGATAATGGAATTTCTACTACATGAACAATTTATAATTATAACAATTTCATTTTTAACACAGGTTCCGAACATCGACAAAATATTTGATATGAATTAAAATTATTAAATAATTCTTATATCAATGTAATAATTGATATAAAAGGAATAATAATCATTAAAAATGGTTATTAATCAGGTATAACTTAAATTTTGTTAATAATTTGGGAGATAAAAGAAAGATCGAGTCAAGTCAGACATGAGGTAAGGGGTTTCTTATCTCACTTTTAATTTCATGAGATTTCCATTATTCGCCACCTATTTATTTCATGTGGTTTATTTTGAACAACCATTTGACATATATTATTAGGATTCTATTTATATTCATGGAATTCTATGATTCATTTGGTGGTTATTAACTTTTTTTCATACGACTCGATTGATTACAACGTGGTAAGGGGTTTTCATCTCACTTTTTATTCCCATTAGACTCATGCAGTATTGCCACTATTTCCTTTTGTGTGGTGTATGTACTGCCCATGATTATATTATTTATGTAATATAAATTAATTTTTGGTTATTTTAATCTTTAATTTATGATCATTCTTTCATGGGGAGTATGTTTTGTAAGTTACCAAATTGGTAAGGGAACCTTTCACCCTCCTGTTTTTAAAAGACATTATTTATCTTATGTCTTTTAATTTCGATTTTATTATGTTGGTATGTGTTCTTATATGTCCTTATTTATGTCAATTTTATTTACATGTTATGAGATACTATTTTCTCTATCATCTATTCTTTTTCTGAAATTTTATCTGACGTCGTTAGGTTGTCGCATTTTTGTAATGGAACATCTTAACCCAATTTCAATTCTTTGGGATAAACTTCTACTTATTGATTATGTCATGCTATGAATATGTGTGAATGACCTATGATTTATTTACACATAATATCTACATACATTGGATGTATACTTATTTATCACACTTAATCATGTACTTGATTTGTCTTTAATCTATGATATGATCTTTGTGAAGGACATTGTCTCAATTTACATTCCATTGAAACTTATTTGTTGTTATACACCAATTCACTTTTATATGGATTATATACTTCAATTGGACATATTTTATCATGAATACATTTATTATTATGATATTATAAGTTTTTATTAATTTTATTCCTCAAATATTTGTATTCAAGCATCTCTCATTTGGTTAGGAATCATTAACTAAAATATCATTTTAAATGTTTATAAGATTTATTCTTCTAAAACATTCTCATAAATGTTCATGTTTTCAAAATGGTATTAAGGATTTATTTATGTAGATATTATTGTTTTAAAATATTAATACCTTTAAAATTTTCAATGTGGTATGAGATGTTTGATTCAAAAATCTCTTAATTAAATGTTCTAAATGGTTTTGAAAATGGTCTGATAAAGCAATGATTATGTCAATATCATGAAATGATATATTGTGATTGCAATGTGGAAGTTTTTTCAATCCTTTATACTTGTATTATTTATTATGAATATGTTATGGTTATTGGGTATTTTTTACCTATATGGGCAGTACCGTGATAAACCTAGGGCGGTGAGCCCGATATAGCTCTCCAATGCATTGGGTTACGTGATAGAGGTAAACATTAATGTTTCTCCTAAGATATTTAGGTAATATACTATGATGTGTATTCCAATGTAACTCCCTATGTAGTTTTGGTAGCTATAATGTATGTATTATATAGGTTCCACAAGTTACCTTTATGATTTATGATTTCTATGTGTTATTCATAAATATTACGATTTCCTGAGGTTTGTTATGATTGAAAAGTATAGTTTCATTTGTTTGTATTTATTGATGGGTTAATGTTTCCATTCCTTATTTTATAACCCTTAATGAGCTTTTTATGCTCACCCCTAGTTTTGAAATGTTTTTCATAGGACTTAAATATGAATAGGGTCAAGGATGGGATCAAAGAAAAGTCATGATGTGTAAAACAAGAAACTTGAAATGTTTTTTAGAGTTTTTATTTTATGAAAAAATGGATACAGAGTAGAAGTGTCTACTTTGTTTTTTTTTGAAAAGTAATTTAATAGATATAGCCTAATTATCTAAAACTCTAAACCTAAATTTATTCTCAATGTTGATTATTAATTTAATTCAAGATTATGTATTGTTTAAGGCATGGCCATTATAGATACGACCCTAATGAAGCGATGTGATAGCTTTTCCATCACCACATAAAATGGATCATATATGTATAATATATAATTTTTTTTCAAATATATGATATTATTATCATTATGGAAATATAAAATAACATTTACCTTCATTTTCTAATGATTTTGGAAAATTTTAAATGTTATTAATGTGTATGTATGACCAACTATTTCCAAAATTGTATCACAGTTCATTTATTAAACCCATCTCACATGGTATGTTTTACAAGTATAATTGAAGTAAAAATATTATAATTATTTCAATATTATTATAGATATTGTGGAATATTTACCCATTTGACCATAATAAATCTACTAAATTTATTTTGGACACATGAGGTAGATATCATCAAAACATCCGATGTAAACATAACTGACTATGTAATTTATTATAACATGTTAAATGAATAATAAACCTAAAGAAATTCATATTAATGTAAATAATTATCAAAAAAATTTATTTCAGATGATAAATATCATATTATTCGGACTCCAAACAAGTTATATTTGTTTGGAAAATAATCATCAAAATATTCATTTAAATAATTTTTTCTTCATTTTCCATGTTTGTATAAATTATAATATTAAAAAAAATTCTATGATTCATTTGATTATTAAGGTATTTTCGGATAATAAAAATGATTCTTTGAAATATTTTAAAAAATAAATCTTTTATGGTTATATGTATGGGAAACTATAAAAAATCCACATTTTAAATGTCTTAAAATTATATTTTCAAAATATTTTTATAAAATGTCAATATTTTTAAAATAATTTTATTAATATTTTTTATGGTAAATAATTAAACCTAAAATAAATTATACTATATTTAAATTTTTTTCAAAAATAATCCTTTTATAATATTTTACAAATAACATTTTTCATTAATTATAAAAGGAAAAATGGAAAGTTTAATTTTAATACATAAATGGAAAATAAATATTCCCATCGCCAGAATAGTTAATTTATATTTCTATCCTTTATAATATTCCATTTTAATGTTCGACGAATACCCTTATTGTAAGGACCCAACTCCAATTGCATGGAGACGGTGCCTTATTTGATTACATTTTCATGATTAAAAGAATGTTGTATTCTGATTTAATGACTAGATTAGTTGTTTTGTAAAACTAGAAACATACATAAGATAATCAATAAATCTTGGATGAAAAAAACAATATATCAACTTCATTTGAAACACCCATAAAATCTATATTATCCTTCCAAGTCATTCATAATATAATTCTTCACAACATGGGAAAAATAAAACATTTAAAAGGGGTGAGATCAAATGATAATTAAGGGTAAATAATATAGTGGAAGTGAATATAAACATAAATGATAGGCACGATGAACAACTAAAAATGCATTCCTTTTAAAATATACTTGAGAAAATTATATCTTGAATAAAAAATAATTAAATAATTAAATAAAACAAAATAATAGATAATATACTAGTCAAATAATAACCTGACATATCAAATACTATATTCATAATGATGGAAATTCATAAGGAGGGAAATCATTACCTTATTGTCAAGGCCTCGTGCCAAGACCATAATAACCATACCATCAAGGTCATATGCCATGAAACTATTTTGTCTCGTTAGACCTACCAATTCATCAAGGGGGTATATCAAGACCCACCTGAAACTTAATATTTCCAATTAATTCCTCATATTAATTGGGATAATCATAAACAACATATACATCCATATTGAAATGAACATATGAAATTTAAATAATATTCCTTGATCATTAAGTATAAACAATAACCATTCTAAGTAAATTGGTGAATCTTTTTTAGATTGGACATCCACAGTAAAACTAATAATAAAAAATTCAACTAAGTTGGGTAGATGATATCATTCATAATAAAAAATAAGTGTATTGAAATATAAGAGGACACTCTTATAAAATCATCGAGAAATTCTTGAGATAAATACTCTTTTACTTTGAAAACAAGAGTTCTTTTATAAAAGTTTTTTTATAAAAACAAAAGTGAATTAAGAAATTATTTTCATAATAAAATGAGTAATTTTTGAAATATAATGGTTTCTAAAAAATTATTATAGATTCCCTTGAAAATAGGCACGAATTTGAGAAATTTCCTGGAATCGGGCTTGTATTACAGGAAGAATATTTGAAAGATCCTTTTAAAACATATAATTCCCCAAAAAATATTATAGGATTCTAGTTAATACACTTATATAGAAAAATATCTTAGAATATATGAGGATTAAATATGATTAAATATAAATTTATTTGATGTATGTAGAGAATAAGAGTAACCCGAATGAAAATGGTGGTTCGGGTAGAAAACCATTACCATATGTCATAATTTATTCTTCACTTGACCATAACGTCCAGGGTAATCAAATTAAAGCCATTAATTAACTAATTCATAACCTTATATAAATATATTTTACTCATTAAGGTTTTTTAAGTTAATTTATGTTCTTACTGATAAGTTATATTATTTAATTCTGTTATTCTATAGTGTTTATTAACTTGATTTCATGATTGATTCCCTTGATTATATTTAATGTATTTTATATAGAATGGATATAATTTTACCAAAAATATATTATATATTATTGAAGAAATTAAAGATGTGTAAATTTTTATATATATCTCTTGGTTACATTGTATGATGATGATTTATTAAAAAGAGCATCAGTGATACCCCTTTATATTATTTGGATGATATCTTGATTGTTACAAACTAGTTTGTTGTATGAGTTAGTATTATGTATATATACTTATTCCAATAAATTTAATTGGTTATAATACACATATTTTAGTTTTTTCAACCCTAAAAATTGTTTTAAGACCATACATGAATACAGTAATAGAAATTGAAAACTCGTCATCCTTGAAAGCGAAAAATTAACACATCTCAAAAAATGTTTTCATTTGTTTTTATAAAAGAATAAGAAAAGAAAATATGAGGATTACTTATTAATTTTTAATAAAAATATTCATGTAAAATTAATGTAATGGATTTATCATAACATTTGTATTAATATAGGAGATTAATGAAAATGAAAAGAAAGTAACTCGAAATAAAAAAGAGAAGTTGAGAAATACCTTACAAAAATTCAGCCGCTTAACAACATCACATAAAATTCATGAAATATTTTAATACTAGAAAAAAGGGACTCTCAATAGTATTCAATAATATGGATAGTAAGTGGGATATTTAATGTCATATCCTAAAATAATCCAAATGAAATTAAAAGGGAATAATATAAAAAAGTGCACAAAAAATGAATGGTGGTAGGTTCTCTTACCTTTTAGAGTAACTCCTAAAACATGAAGGATGGGACCATGGGGGATTCAGGACACCTTGGGAGGACTGTTAGGGAGGTAAAACTACCAAATCATTGAGTATATAGAATTTTTATGAAACACATTAAATGAATAAGTGGGTATATATAGTAAAAGAGGGGGGGTTTATTATTTTCAAAGGAAACCTTATTAGTGGTATTTCAAAACCAGGGGATTGGACATGGTATTTTCACAAGGTATTGTCCACATCAGAATCCTCATATCATATTTTAATGCCCACAAGTAAACCATAATTTTATATGAATTATTACATCATTATTATTTCATTAATCATACTGAAAACTCAGAAATGTATTTTTATAACTCAAGAAAAAATAAAGTATTTTAGAAAAGTTGTAAAGACCCGTAAAATTCAAGGAAAAATTTTTTTTCTTAATATTCTTTGGAATTTTACAAGAATGCTGTTTCTGACGGCACCTGATTCTGAGGCCCGGAGTGCCCGGAATCATTTTCCGAAGTTTGGCTCGGGTACGTTCAGTGAATGAACGAGTGGGAATTTATAACTTTTGAACTGGTGCCTGGAATCAAATTCTGAGGGCACCGATGAACTCGCAGCACCGATATTCGCTTAAGGAGACCTTTTCCGAGGTTGCGTTTATTTCGGGTTGTAAGTTAGTTTTTGGGTTTTAAGAATAAGTTAAATAAAATTTGTTGAATACAATTTTTATTTTTAACTTGTTGTTTTAAAACCTCCCAAAGGGAGTTAGGGGTGGGACCCACAACCAATTAACCTCCCTTGGGAGGATTAAGTGTGGTGGGGACCACACGAACCCCAACTCCTCATCTTCTCTCAAAACTCCCGTATAACCCCCTTTAATTAAAGTTTGACTCTTGGTTAAATTAATTAAGGTGGGTTGATTTGAATTTCAAACCTTTGAAATTCAAGTTGATGTTTGGGTAAATAAAATAAGCCTTAGCTTATTTTATTTTGTTTTAGCCATCTTGAGAGGATTTGGGAGCTCCTTCTTCTTCTTCAAGCTTTGACGAAGAACGCGAAGAACCTTCAAGCTCCAACGAAGAACGTCGCTCCTCTCTTCTTCGTAGCCGGTTGTTTCTGAAGATCGACGACGCCTTCCGTGTCAACGAAAGGGAAAGCCACTTCCTCCTCGGACTTCCTTCGTCGGCTTACAAAGATTCACCAACGACGTACCTCTTCGGACGTACCTCTTCGTCAACGGAATTGACGAACGTTTACCGCGACGCCCGACCTCCGCGACGTTGTCTTCCGCGGGTCGTTGACGATCACCGATCTTGAAACCTAGGTAGGGGTTTGTTGTTGATTATTTAATTATTCTCGTTCTTGATATTAGAATGTCGAACTTTGAGGATAACGAATAATTGATATCATCTAAGGAGAGGGGGGTCGGACCGCACAAACATGGACGAATTCCCCCTCCCTTGTTCTTGATTATTATTATTTTCTTGTGGATGAACGAGATGGCGTGGTGTCGTCGCACCACGCGGGAATTCGCACGGATGTATTGTGCGGCGCCGTCGCGCCGCGCCGTGGATAGATCATCATGAACACGACGCCGTCGCGCCGCGTCGAAGAGAGTTGAAGGCACCACGGCCGGAGCGGGGCCGCGGCGGAAGGGCACGGTGCCGACGCACCGTGCAGAACGACGAAGGCCGCGGCCGGTTCCGGGCCGTGGCGGGACGTGATGACCGGCGGCCAGCCGCGCCGCCGGTGCCAGAAAAAGGAAGAGGACCGGCCCATGCCGGTCCTGTTGAGAGGAAGTCGGTCGGCCAGGTCGGGCCGGCCAGGATGGTGCTAAACCGGGGGAAATAAATTCCCCCGGGCAGTTATTTGGGCCCCCCATAATAAAGGGGGGGGGCGGTTTCATTTAGGTGGGCAGGAGGCCCCCCCGTTTCCCTCAAGGAAGGCCCCCACGAGGGGGGCCGGTTTTCTCCAAGGCGCGGCTTTTAGCCGCGCCGCCAGCTAAGCAGAAGCGGGGGCCTTGCCCCCCGCGCGTGGCACCGAGCGGCGCTAGGCCGCGCCGCCGGCCGGGCCGGGTCGGACCCGGGTCGGGTCGACCCGGTTCGGGCCGACCCAGGGGGGTCGGGCCGGGTCGGCCCGGACCCGGACCCCCCGTTTTCGAATCGATTTCGGTCTTTTGGCCATAACTTGAGCCACGGACCTCCGATCGACGAACCGTCAGCAGAGATGCAATCCTTGGATCGAGACGGTCAATTCGGTATATCGTACTCAAATTTTCGGAATACTTTGAGTTCGGCCGGGTTGGTTCGTTCACGAAACCAACCGGGCCTTCGGAGCGTAAACGCTCATATCTTGAGCTACGGACGTCCGATTGATGTGCCATCAGCTTTGTTGTGTTCCTCTTGGTGAGACGGATCTTTTTTCATACTCCATCCGAGGTTTGGACGCAGTTGGAGTACGGTCGGGTTGGTTTTACCTTAAAAATCAACCGGGCCCCTGGGACGAAAAAGCCAATAACTCCCAGACCGGGTGTCCGATCGACGCGCCGTCTGTTGCGTTGAGTTCCTGTTGTCGATACGGAACTTTTGGATACATCAACTCTAGACTTAGTGACATTTGATGTATCATCCTCTCGGCTCGTGGAGCGGACCCTCCTGAACGAGCTTGCTGTGTGCGGGAACCCAAGTGCTGGCTGCGACTGCAACTGCGACTGCGACTACGACTGCGACTGCGACTGCGAATGCGACTGCAACTGCGACTGCGAGTGTGACTGATACTGCTACTGCTACTGCTACTGTGACTGAAACGACGACAGTACAGAGATCCTGTGTGGATTCGACGACGACTACAGCACTCAGCGATCCTACGTGGATCAGTGCTACAGGTCCTGTGTGGGCCCGATCCTGTGTGGGTCCGATCGTGTGTGGGTCCTTGCGCTCAGCGGTCCTATGTGAACCAGCGCCTACAGGTCCTGTGTGGGCCCGATCCTATGTGGGTCTTTTGCGGGGGTTAGTTACCTATCGATCCTTCATGGGTCCGACAACTTAGATGGATCAGAGATCATCTTTATCGTCTTTCGATGAAGTATACCTGTGTGAGCTGAATCCTTTTGCTTTCCTGTGTGGATTGTGTTGTGCTATCCTGTGTGGATTTCGTTTTTCTTTCATGTGTGGAATACGTTTACATTCCTGTGTGGACTGAGTTGTACTTGGGCTCGGAGGATGGAGCATATTGGAATTGATGACTTAGGTATATGTATGGGAATATACCTAAGCAGTGTCGGTTGTTACTTCGTGTTTGTATCTCACCTTTTTGGTTTATCCTTTGTGGATTTGGGAGACCTTCAGGGGTCTCGGGGTCCCTACTGAGTATCTTATACTCACCCCTGCACGGGCTATGCCCGCACTACGTTGTGTTGGTTGCAGACGACGGACAGCATTGATCTTGGCTAAGGCTTGCAGAGCAGGACGGTACTTGGAGGTGGACAACTGGGCGGGACGTGCTCGGAGCGGACGGTGGGACCCATGGAGCAGTGGAGCTATCTGTACCCACCCTTCAGGTGGGATTTCCAGTGGACAGCTCGGTGTAGCGGCTTTTACTTTACAGTTGTTGTTTTCCCTTTCGAGTTATACTTTACTTTCAGTTTGGGTTTGTATACTGGCCCATTTACTTTTCCGCACTTTCAGTTGTACTCTGTTTTTACTTAGTGTTTACTTTCCGCTTGCTTACTCTGTGGTTCTTGTTTACTTTACCAAGGCAATGCCTTCCCTTTTTACCGGGATTTACGCCTTGGTGCTAGTTGCCAGCCCCTGGCCTATGGAAGGCGGGCTTGGGGTAGTCACGGCACGGGCCCCGAGGACGGGTCGTGAAAAATTGGTATCAAAGGAGTTCGGTTCTACAGCGAACTCTGATCTTTTCTATGTGAAACAATAATGTTTAGCGTATTGAGTGTGGTTATCAGTCCAGGGAGTCCAGTGTTGGTGCGGCGGCCGACGTATCCGTACACTAGGACCCTGACTTTAGATTTCCAACATAATGCATGAAAACAATGATTGCGTGTGTGTTTCAAAGTTTTCTTTGTGATTACTTTGTGTCAGCTCACCAGGTATACAGTTTGACCACGGAGCACCTGTTTCTCTTCAGGATGGCCCCACGATGGCAGCCAGCTAGGGTTCCGAGAGTCGAGTGTGATAACAGCCCACTGAGCGACGAGGCCTCGGTGCAGGGCCCTTTTTCAACAGTGGCACTGGCGGTAGCTCTACCCGCCGAGCCACCGATACTTCCAGCACCAGCTGCTGACGATGCACGTCGCCTCAGCACACTGCATGAGTTTCAGCGCCAGCGACCGCCCAGGTTTTGTGGAGAGACGGACCCCCAGGCAGCCGAGGACTGGATAGAGGCAGTCGTACGAGTTTTCAGGCTAGTGAGGACACCAGCAGACCTCATGGCGATCCTCGCTGCGAGCCTACTGCACGCAGCAGCGGGCCGATGGTGGATCTTGATGCTCCAGGTGCACGATGAGGCATCTCTTCTATGGACGGACTTTGAGAGCCTCTTCCGCTCGGAGTTCGTCCCAGCCACCCTTCGTGCGGTGCGTATCCAGGAGCTTCTTCAGCTGCGGCAGGGCAGCATGACGGTCGCTCAGTACTCAGCGAGATTTACTGATCTCTCGCGCTACTCGACCGACATGGTACGGGACCCATTCTCCCGGGCCCGGACCTTCGATCAGGGTTTGAGACACGAGATCAGGTCATCGCTGATCTCCCTCAGCATACCGACTCAGACAGGAGTACTGGAGTGGTCCCTTTTGATCGAGAGTTTCCTTGCTGAGTCTTCACCAGTGCCGAGTCCCACCGCAGGGCGGCACGTGGTAGAGTCATCTGCAGCAGGCATTCGACGGATGACTCAGGGGTCCAGACAGACCAGACCTTCAGGCAGATGACCTCAGGACACGGGCTCAGCAGTGCGGGGCACACAGCGAGGAGCCAGTCTTTCGAGAGGTAGGCAGTGCTACTCATGCGGCGGGTAGGGACACATGTCTCGTGATTGCCCGACCCGCCATGCATAGGAGCAGCAGACAGTTGAGGATCCACCTAGGCAGAGGTTCGACCGTGGCGGTCCGCAGGGAGGAGGCGGACGAGGCAGAGGAGCTGGACGAGCAGCAGGTGGTGGGCGACGCTTTGAGGCTCTACCACCACCACCACCACCAGGAGGTCCACCCCGACCTCAGGGGAGAGCACAACTTCAGGCAGCTGAAGCTTATGATCACGGAGCTCCGGAAGCAGATGGACTAGTGCGGGACTAGCTCCAGGCATAGAGGCCTTTTCCCATAATGCCTCTAGCTTCGTAGTTTGTGTTGCCTTGTGTCCTTGTTCTTTAAGTTGAAGTAATAAAAGATACTTTCCTTGGTGACTTTTGTTTTCTTGTCTTTTGTTTGTTTTTACTAAGAGGTGCCGGTGAAAAAAACTTTTGACTTGACCCTCACTTGCAAGATTCTTACTGGAGGAAACTCAGTGACCACACACTGATGTCGACAGTGTGACTCAACCCTTGGAGGCGAGAGTAACGGTTATATCTCTTGGTAGCAGCGTCGAGGCCTTACGATGTCATCCATGCCATGAACTAACTAATCATGACGGGATTGAATGTATTAGGCAAGGAACGTGGTTCATCCAGGGGATGAGACCGGATTTCACTTTTCGGCAAAGGAGAAATCTGTGCAGCTTTGTCGTACATTAAGGAGGAAGGGGAAACCCTTCGTGTGGTCAGACAGTTGTCAGCAGAGCTTCTAGGAGCTGAGACAGAGATTGACCAGTGCACCTATCTTGAGGTTTCCTAAGGAGGGAGTAGGGTACGAAGTCTACTGCGATGCATCAGGGACTGGACTCGGATGTGTTCTGATGCAGGAGCGGGCAGTGATCGCCTATGGATCACGTCAGTTGAGGCCGCATGAGCAGAACTATGCTACCCATGACCTAGAGTTAGCAGCAGTGGTCTTCGCTCTGAAGACATGGCGACATTACCTGATGGGCGAGCGTTTTACAGTCTTTTCTGATGATCAGAGTCTCAGATATATCTTCTCGCAGAAGGACTTGAACCTGAGACAGCGGCGATGGATTGAGTTCCTCCAGGACTATGACTTTGAGATATTCTATACTCCTGGGAAGGGGAACGTAGTAGCTGATGCCCTCAGCAGGAGGACGGGCATTGAACTACTTGAGGAGTCGACGGAGCAGCTAGCCTCTTTGAAGATATCCTACATGGATAGAGATGGAGCAGCCTTCCTCCAGTCTCTCACAATCACCCCTCCACTACTGCAGCGGGTCAGAGAGGCACAGCGTGAGGACGCTGACTGTGAGACACGGCGTGCACAGATATCCTCGGAACAGGCACCTAATGGTTTCTCCCTTGGATCAGAGCACGACATCCTTTTCAGAGGACGTACCATGGTACCAGTCGCTTTGTGAGAGGAGGTGCTGAGAGAGTTTCACACTTCTCCTTTGGCGGTACATCCTAGAGTGGTGAAGATGTACCAGGATCTCAGACGACAGCACTGGTGGCCGGGCATGAAAAAGGCTGTATCAGAGTTCGTTTCTCGATGCCTCACCTGTCAGTAGGTGAAGGCAGAGCATCAGGTACCAGCAGGCTTGGTACAGCCCTTGGAGGTTCCAGAGTGGAAGTGGGACGGCATATCTATGGACTTCGTGACTGGACTTCCACGCACTTCCAGAGGTCACAACTCCATTTGGGTGATTGTTGACCGACTCACCAAGTCGGCACACTTCTTACCCATCAGAGAGCAGGGCTCAGTGGAGAGATTGGGACGTCTCTATGTTCAGGAGATTGTGCGGCTCCACGGTGTGCCATCATCTATCGTCTCTGATCGAGATGCTCGCTTTACTTCCCGGCTTTGGAAGGGGTTACAGGAGGCGTTCGGGACGCAGCTACGTCTGAGCACAGCTTTTCACCCTTAGACGGATGGTCAGACGGAGAGGACCATTCAGACTCTCAAGGACATGCTCCGTGCATGTGTCCTCGACTTTGATCGTAGCTGGGAGGACCACCTACCCTTGGTGGAGTTTGCGTACAACAACAGCTACCACTCCACCATCGTGATGGCACCGTACGAGGCGTTGTACGGCCGACCTTCTAGATCTCCTTTGTACTGGACAGACCCTGGGGAGTTAGCACTTGTGGGACCGGAGATGGTTCAGGCCACGACAGAGAAGGTCCAGGTCATCCAGGAGCGGATGAGGATAGCTCAGAGCCGGCAGAAGTCATACGCTGACAGGTGGCGGAGGCCACTAGGGTTCGAGGATGGCGACCACGTCTTCTTTCGGGTCTCACATCGACGTGGTATATGGAGATTTGGCCGAGGCTGCAAGTTATCTCCGCGCTTCATCGGACCCTTCCAGGTCCTTAGCAGGATTGGCGAGGTGGCTTATCGCCTGGCTCTACCACCTCAGTTGCACCGGGTGCATGACGTCTTCCACGTATCTCAGCTGAGGAGATACGCGCACGACCCGACGCACATCATTGACCATGGGCAGCTTGACGTTGACGATGGGGCAACTTTTACGGAGGTCCCGGTGGAGATAGAGGATCGACAGGAGGGGGTCCTACGTGGGCGATCGATTCCTCTTGTGTGTATCAGATGGCAGCACGGGAACCTCCAGGAGAGCACATGGGAGCGGGAGGCTCAGATGCGTGCTCAGTACCCTCATTTGTTTCCCTAGTTTTTGATGTATCTTTACGGGGATGTAAAGACCTGAGGTGGGAGTAATGTAAAGACCCGTAAAATTCAAGGTAAATTTTTTTTCTTAATATTCTTTGGAATTTTACAAGACCGCGGTTTCTGACGGCACCTGATTCCGAGGCCCGGAGTGCCCGGAATCATTTTCCGAAGTTTGGCTCGGGTACGTTCAGTGAACAAACGAGCGGGAATTTATAACTTTTGAACCGGTGCCCGGAATAAAATTCCGAGGGCACCGATGAACTCGCAGTTCCGATATTCTCTTAAGGGGACCTTTTCCGAGGTTACGTTTATTGCGGGTTGTAAGTTAGTTTTTGGGTTTTAAGAATAAGTTAAATAAAATTTGTTGAATACAATTTTTATTTTTAACTTGTTGTTTTAAAACCTCCCAAAGGGAGTTAGGGGTGGGACCCACAACCACTTAACCTCCCTTGGGAGGATTAAGTGTGGTGGGGCCCACACGAACCCCAACTCCTCATCTTCTCTCAAAACTCCCCTATAACCCCATTTAATTAAAGTTTGAATCTTGGTTAAATTAATTAAGGTGGGTTGATTTGAATTTCAAACCTTTGAAATTCAAGTTGATGTTTGGGTAAATAAAATAAGCCTTAGCTTTTTTTATTTTGTGTTAGCCATCTTGAGAGGATTTGGGAGCTCCTTCTTCTTCTTCAAGCTTTGACGAAGAATGCGAAGAACATTCAAGCTCCAACGAAGAACGCCGCTCCTCTCTTCTTCGTAGCCAGTTGTTTCCGAAGAACGACGACGCCTTCCGTGTCAACGAAAGGGAACGTCGCTTCCTCCTCGGGCTTCCTTCATTGGCTTACGAAGATTCACCAACAACGTACCTCTTCGGACGTACCTCTTTGTCAACGGAATTGATGAACGTTTACCGTGACACCCGACCTCCGCGACGTTGTCTTCCGCGGGTCGTTGACGATCACCGATCTTGAAACCGAGGTAGGGGCTTGTTGTTGATTATTTAATTATTCTCTTTCTTGATATTAGAATGTCGAACTTTGAGGATAATGAATAATTGATATCGTCTAACGAGAGGGGGGTCGGACCGCACAAACACGGACGAATTCCCCCTCCCTTGTTCTTGATTATTATTATTTTCTTATGGATGAACGAGATGGCGTGGTGTCGTCGCACCACGCGGGAATTCGCACGGATGTATTGCGCGGCGCCGTCGCGCCGCGCCGTGGATGGATCATCATGAAAGCGATGTCCTCGTGCTGCGTCGAAGAGAGTTGAAGGCGCCGCGGCCGGAGCGGGGCCGCGGCGGAAGGGCACGGTGCCGACGCACCGTGCCGGATGACGAAGGCCGCGGCCGGTTTCGGGCCGCGGCGGGATGTGATGACCGGCGGCCAGCCGCGCCGCCGGTGCCGGAAAAAGGAAGAGGACCGGCCCATGCCAGTCCTGTTGAGAGGAAGCTGGTCGGCCAGGTCGGGCCGACCGGGATGGTGCTAAACCAGTGGAAATAAATTCCCCCGGGCAGTTATTTGGGCCCCCCATAATAAAGTGGGGGCCGGTTTCATTTAGGGGGGTAGGCGGCCCCCCCGTTTCCCTCAAGGTAGGCCCCCACGAGGGGGGCCGGTTTCTCCAAGGCGCGGCTTTTAGCCGCGCCGCCAGCTAAGAGAAGCGGGGGCCTTGCCCCCCGCGCGTGGCCCCTAGCGGCGCCACGCCGCGCTGCCGCCGGCCGGGCCGGGTCGACCCGGGGGGGTCGGGCCGGGTCGGCCCGGACCCGGACCCCCCGTTTTCGAATCGATTTCGGTCTTTTGGCCATAACTTCAGCCACGGACCTCCGATCGACGAACCGTCAGCAGAAATGCGATCCTTGGATCGAGACGGTCGATTCGGTATATCGCACTCAAAGTTTCGGAATACTTTGAGTTCGGCTGGGTTGGTTCGTTCACGAAACCAACCGGGCCTTCGGAGCGGAAACGCTCATATCTTGAGCTACGGACGTCCGATTGACGTGTCGTCAGCTTTGTTGTGTTCCTCTTGGTGATGCGGAGCTTTTGGCATACTCCGCCCGAGGTTTGGATGCAGGTGCAGTACGGTCGGGTTGGTTTTACCTTAAAAACCAACCGGGCCCCTGGGGCGAAAAATCCAATAACTCCCAGACCGGGCGTCCGATCGACGCGCCGTCTGTTGCGTTGAGTTTCTGTTGTCGATACGGAACTTTTGGATACATCAACTCTGGACTTAGTGACAGTTTATGTATCAACCTCTCGGCTCGTGGAGCGGACCCTCCTGAACGAGCTTTCTATGTGCGGGAACCCCAGTGCTGGCTGCGATTGCGAATGCGACTGTGGCTGCGACTGCGACTGCGACTGCGACTGCGACTGCGACTGCGACTGTGACTGATACTGCTACTGCTACTGCTACTGTGACTGCAACGACGACAGTACAGAGATCCTGTGTGGATTCGACGACGACTACAGCACTCAGCGATCCTACGTGGATCAGTGCTACAGGTCATGTGTGGGCCCGATCCTGTGTGGGTCCGATCCTGTGTGGGTCCTTGCGCTCAGCGGTCCTGTGTGAACCAGCGCCTACAGGTCCTGTGTGGGCCCGATCCTATGTGGGTCTTTTGCGGGGGTTAGTTACCTATCGATCCTTCGTGGGTCCGACGACTTAGATGGATCAGAGATCATCTTTATCATCTTTCGATGAAGTATACCTGTGTGAGCTGAATCCTTTTTCTTTCCTGTGTGGATTGTGTTGTTCTATCCTGTGTGGATTTCGTTTTGCTTTCATGTGTGGAATACGTTACTTTCCTGTGTGGAATGAGTTGTACTTGGGCTCGGAGGATGGAGCATATTGGAATTGATGACTTAGGTATATGTATGGGCATATACCTAAGCAGTGTCGGTTGTTACTTCGTGTTTGTATCTCACCTTTGTGGTTTATCCTTTGTGGATTTGGGAGACCTTCAGGGGTCTCGGGGTCCCTACTTAGTAGCTTATACTCAGCCCTGCACGGGCTATGCCCGCACTACGTTGTGTTGGTTGCAGACGACGGACAGCGTTGATCTTGGTTGAGGCTTGCAGAGAAGGACGGTACCTGGAGGTGGACAACTGGGCGGGACGTGCTTAGAGCGGACGGCGGGACCCGTGGAGCAGTGGAGCTATCTGTACCCACCCTTCAGGTGGGATTTCCAGTGGACATCTCGGTGTAGCGGCTTTTACTTTACAGTTGTTGTTTTCCCTTTCGAGTTATACTTTACTTTCAGTTTGGGTTTGTACACTGGCCCATTTACTTTTCCGTACTTTCAGTTGTACTCTGTTTTTACTTAGTGTTTACTTTCTGCTTGCTTACTCGGTGGTGCTTGTTTACTTTACAAAGGCAATGTCTACCCTTTTTACCGGGATTTACGCCTTGGTGTTAGTCGTCAGCCCCTGGCCTATAGAAGGCGGGCTTGGGGTAGTCACGGCACGGGCCCCGAGGACGGGTCGTGACAAAAGTCCCATAAATTCATTGTAACCTAATATCGATGCAATAAATTCAAAAATGAACCCCATATTTGGAAAATAAATTTCTATATATGATTTATTATTTTTAAATAATGTCATAATTTATTCAAAATTATTACAATTTTAAGACTATAATTCGTTTTATATCACCTTGAAAAATTAATCAAGATATCATTAGCTTATAACCTTCATAAAATAAAAAAATAATATGACTTAATATTCATTAGATTCATATTACTATTAATATTACTATTCATATGGGTATGTTAATATTCAAAAAAAATTAAGTTTGTATTGTTAGACTCTAAATATCTCACTGAACGCAATCGTGTAGGGCAATTTTTTGAAATTCATTTCACATAGGGGGAAATTTTATGTTCATTGGATAGGTTATAACAATGTGTTGTTTTTTGGAGTCTCATTGCTTCATGATTTCAATATTAAATTTAATTATAAATCATTATGGTATTACATTCTTTCTTTTTACCAAAATTTTATCTTCTTAAATTATGATAATGTTACCTCACAAAAAGATTTAGGTTGTTATTCGTTATAATCTTATTTGGATTCCACGTTGCCTCACTGATTTTATGATTTTTATAATGTATCTATAACATTCAAGTCATAGGATTCCTTAACACATGTTCTTTACTATCCAGAATATGGATAGTCTCTTCATAGTATGACAGGTCATGTTATAATTATATACCTTTAGAAGTGAGGACATGTACTAGGTCTAGAATTTTTCTTCTCAACAATGAGACATGGAACACATTGTGTACATTTTATAGTCAAGGAGGCATATCCGAACGATATGAAATATCTCTAATTTTCTCCATGATTTCAAAAAATCATATTAACCTAGGGCTCAGTATCCCTTTCATCCCAAATCATATAACACCCTTCTATGTAGACACTTTTAAGAAAACATTATCTCTATCTTGAAATTTCAAATCCTTTGTTCAATTATAATCATATATATTATTTATGCTTTAAACTACTTTGATGTGGACTTGAATAATCATTAAAATTTTTGTTGTTTCCTCTAAAAGCTCTAGGCCGACTAGCTTCATTTCACCAAATTCATCCCTACATGTTGGTGTATGAAAACTCTTTCTGCCCAATGCTTCATATTGTGCGATTTGAATATTAGAACAGAAACTATTATTGTAAGAAAACTCCACCATGGGTAAATACTGATCCCACGTATAATGATGTTCTAGAGAGCATGATCTCAACATGTCTTCTAATATTTATATTTTCCTTTGTGATTTCCCATTAGTTTGAGGATGATAAGAAGTACTAAAATAAAGTTCAGTATCCAAATATATCTATAGAAATTTCCAAAATTTCAATGTAAAGTAAGCATGATGATAAAACACTATCAAAATATGTGATCCACAAAGTCTTACAACATCATTGATATTGATACGTGCAATATGATCAAGTGTAAAATCCCCCTTATAGAATGGAAATATTCATATTTCGTAATTTGATCAACAATTACCCATATTGGATCATTCTTTATTAGATTTATGGGTAATATGATGATAAAATCCATGGTAATGTCATCCCATTTCCATGTAGGAATAGGTGGAGGAAACATGACTCCTCTAGGATGTTATTTTTCAGCCATCACAATTCGAATGATTAAACATCCGGATACATAATCCATAATTTCTCACTTCATGTTGTCCCACTAGAAATGTTCCTTAAAATATCTATACATAGTATTTCTATCGTGGTGTATAGAGATATTCGAGCTATGAGAATCATCCAATAACTCCCTTTTTAGCTCAGGTATAGAGGGAACATATAGTCACTTCCCAAATTTCGGAATTCCAACTTCACATACAATGTCATCCAACATCTTGTATTTTACAGCATTAATTTTTTTTGAAGGTTCTCAACATTAGACTAAGAGATTTTAATTATTTCTAATAAATATTTTCGGAAAACAAATTGAAAAAGTAATGATGTTTCACCTTCTATGATAATTCCCATATACATCCTTATTAGATTGATGAATATAGGATCTCTATCAATCCTCATTTTATTTAAAACTCATTGACCCTTCTAGAAAAATGCAACATCTAACTTACATTCCTTTCATGGTTGGTAGTGTATGAAAAAATCATAATCCATGAGTAGTTAAATCCATTGCCTTTTCCTCATGTTATGTTCTTTTGTGAGAGGATATATAAATCAGACTCTTGTGATCCATATATATCACACACCTTTCACCATAGAGGTAGTGTTTTGGTATTCATAGAGAAGTGATCATAGAAAAAAAGGCAATATCACTATTAGGATAGTTTTGTTCATAAGTTTTTAACTAAATTGATGCATAGGAAATAACTCTATCATTTTACATAAGGACACAAAAAATCATTTCTTTGATGAATCAATATAGATCAAAAACCCAACATTACCTGATGGTTTATTTAGAATCATAGAATTCACTAATCTCATTGAATAGCCACTAAATGAGGCCAATATTCTTTGTTAATATACATAATTTTCATGTTCTTTGTTATTCATAAACACCATTTTAGTGCATTTTACACTTTGAACATCATTTCACATTATGATTGTAATACCTTCTTAAAATGCACTATTATGTGGTACATTTTTGAACATCATTTAAAGTACCCAATGATTCATCTGATTTTAAGGAATTGAATTTTACATATTTTAATTTGATTTTTTTTTTGGAAATCGATATACACTTAAATATGAACATGTTTGATTCAGGGATCAGTGGAGAATTCATGGAGGATGATGGAGATATTTGGCAATGAAAGGAAGCAATTCTGGAGAAGGCAGATTGGACACCAGCCCACTGATGAGACTGTGGGGCCCAACATACAGGCCCAATTAATCCCAAATTTCGTGGGATGCTAGAAGACATATTCAGGAACAAATCACTCTTCAGGAGTTAATGCTAATTCTGCCTAAATGTTGCTCATTTAGGCATCCCAAGTTAGAGATAAAATTCTGGACCAGATTCTGCGGCCCAGAAAAACAGTCCACCAATTTGATCATATCTCGTAATCAACAACTCCAAATGGGCCCAAAGTTTACAGGAGGTTAGAGGACATCTGGAGATCCATTTTCTTATTCTATGTCCCACCCTGATTCGGCCATCTAGAAGGTCATAAAAACGCGTCTGTTCGGTGGATGAAATCTGGCTGCCACCTCGGGTCAAATGTGGAAAATTCCAAATTCCACAAACTTACCACCACCCTAGGCCTACCATACTCAAGTGGGATGACTTGTAATGTTGAAGGCTCGACCCAAGGCTCCCAAAATTCCTATTTAAGGCAGTGGCGGTGAAGGAGTTGAATATCGGGGATGCTTTGTTCAATTGTAATGTTATGCTGCATTTTTGTTGCCTCAATTTTGTCTTTCACATGTAAGTTGTTCAATTCACTTTAGTTTATTAATAAAAGTTCTTCTTCTACTCTTATTCTGTTGTTCTTAATATCACTTTGATACCGTTGGATAAATGTGTGAATTTATTCACACCAACCCTTGTGAAATTATTCACACAACGGTGGAGTGATCATTTTATTTTTGTTGTTTTCTTTACTTCTCCATTTCCTCCCTCATGAGTCTACTTTCCTCTTCCATTGAAACCATGGGATCAATGGAGGGCTAACCCACTTATGGGTTGATCCAAGGGAGTAGCAAGGGGATGGATTGGATGTTATTTATCACCTAATTAATGTATAATCACTTCTTTAATTGGGATTTTTATTTGATGATTATTAAACTCCATCGTCCTTGTTGAATTTAAGGCCACACACTTCAAGTACTAATACGATCCTTTACCTTGAAGTGCTCAAAACCATGATCCTTCAAGTGTATAGGTGATTAGTATTAGAGGGTCTAGGCATTAAATCAGTAAGTGATGATGTTGTTTTATCTCCTTAAATGAACCCATCTCAAATTTAAGAAATTGAAAATCATTAAAAAGAAAATACGTCCAATCCACCCCGAGCAATAACCTAGGATCAACTCATTATTTTAAATTGAATCCACTTAAATCTATTAGATATCTTTAAAAACCATCCAAAATCAATCCAAGTTGGCCACTTCATAGCCAAAAATCCATCCCTTAGGTTGTGTATCTTAGGTATCTTCTTAGGTCTCTGTGGAATCGACAACCCAAGCTACACTACAAGGACCGTTCTACCCTTTTCTCTTGGGTAAATTTGGGCGTGAACCAAATTTTGGCGCCGTTGCCGGGGACCTAAGTAAGTTATCTTAGACAATATCATTCTTTTTTTTTCATCCCACTTCTCTCATCTCATCCCCAATTTCATTCCTATGGAAAACCCTTTTGAACAAATCCAACCATGGGGAACCTCTCCCTACTTTGATCACTCAACCCCATGTACGATGTACAATGACCATCCTAATTCCTACTTGTGGGATCATCAACAACCTACTGAACCACAATGTTTTTATTCATATGATCCACAATACATTCCAACATATTATGAGTTCCAATCCCAACAAGGCCAATCTGAACACCCTCCTATGGAATTCCAACAACATAGTTATCCTCCTGGAATAGACCATCTGTCTCAACCCCTTGACCATAATGATCCACAACCATTACTTGAAAAACTTTGTCAACAAATGGAGATAATGAATTTTGAGGTTTCATCATTGAGGTTAGAACTACAAAGCATTAAAACTTGTGAGGAACCCATCCCTACCCAAACTGTCCCTTCCATAACCTTATGTGAAGTGTCTAGTTTCACACAAACCCCACATGAATTTATTGAAGAACCAACCTTTGGATTTGGGATAGATGAAGAGGATCAAGGAAATTTTGAAGGGACTTTAAATCAGGAGGAAATTAACTTTTTGGATTCAAAAGACGAGAATTTGACATCATGGATTGAGTCTCATGAATATAACTCTGTTGATGATTTTTCAAAAACACCAATCATTGAACCATTAAGAGAAATCACAATCTTTGAGTCCATACCCATTTCTAACACTGATAATTCAAATTTTGTGGTTGAATCTTCTATTCCAATGGAACCAATTCTATTTATAAATTTTGAAAATAAAATTGAGATCGATTCAAATTCCCAACCTATGTCTAAAAATGTTAGTCTGTCTGAACTCGAACATGTGTCCTTTCCATCCTTCCTCAAGTTTTCATTCATTGAGGATATCAAAAACCATCATGTTTTCATTGTTTCTTCTCTTGATATAAATAAAATTGGAATGAACCTTGATGTATTAGTCAAGACTAGAGAAGCAACTAGATCCACCATTTATGATATTCCTTGGATTTACCTGCTCATTTTAGAACAGAGGTTTGTGCATGAAACAAATTCTAAACATAGAATCAATCTCAACCTAGTAGAAGTGGTGAAACATGTGGTCCTTACAATGTTGAAAGTTGGTATTGGATAAGTTGGGGGGTTCAATGTAGAGACCCGAAGCTTGACGTACATAGATATTACATTACTTTTGCGGAATACTTGGTACATAAAAAAAACACACACACAAGGATTGTAATAGTTTAGTGTCTTTGGAAACTCGGAACATAATCTTCTAATCGTGGTGAAAGATCTTCAATATCTCCCATAAAGATCTTCCCTTTTTTTTACCTAAAACCCTTTTTTTTATATCCTGGGGAAAAGAAAACATAAAAGGGTGAGCTCAAATGCTCAGTAAGGGTAAAAAAAAGAAATATCAATCACATCATATACACAAGCACATAACTTTTGGAAATCTTAACCTGCAAAAGAGATCATAATTTCATAACATGGGATAAATCATGGCAATGAAATGTAATCACAATAATCATAACTTAAAACATGAAACTTTGTGGCATTCACACATAATCATAGAGAATCATTTCTTGTTAGTCAAGACTCATTGCCAAGACTATCTTAGTGGACAAAGTCCCTTTCTGAATCGAGTAACCCTCGTTTCAGTCCTGTTTTACTGAACCGGTATAACCTACCGTTCCAGTCCTGTCTATCTCATGAGATATAAAATCTTTACCCAATGCATTGGAGGGAGATATAGGTCCCACCCATCTTATAATGAATCCTTTCTTATGTGTGCCACATAATCATAAATCATACATCATCGCATAACCCATGTAATAAAAATGGGATTCTTAAACAACATGACATCATAAAACAATTCATATAAGATAAAGGAATTCATAAAAATGTTTCCATCACAACATAATCAAATCCATGTAATAATAGGGATAAAAACAGAACCCTTTTATTATCTTAGATGGAAAATAATTTTGATAAAATACTTGAACTTCATTCTTGAGGAAAATATCCTTTCTACTTCAAAAACACATTTCCTTTCTTAACATGTCATACAATTTTAAAATAAAAAAAAGTTGATTAGAAATAAACTTGAATACTTGTAAAGGAAGCTTCTTGGAAATAATTTTTTTAGAAATCCATTCATGCCGTATAAGTTAAAAAAAACATTCTTCGTACTTTTGTCGGAAAAGTCAAAAAGTACCTCGTACGGAAAACGACAAAAGATTCCTTTCATTTCTTTTACTAAAAACTCACCGAAGGGTAAAATTGGATTTAAACAATTGTAGTTGGATGGAAATAATATTACATATTGATGAAACATGGATGTGGATGATAAAATACACCCCAGTAAATACTTACGAATAAACAATCTCGGATAAAAATGAGATTGTGATATTTTCCCTTACCTTAGGTCCGATTTGCTTCGTAAGTGTCCGAACCTCCTGTATAATGATTTAAATAATGTCATTTTCTTATAACAGAATCATATTCATTGTTATGATATCATATATGGTTCACTTATGACTTTATATTAGCCGTTCTTTTGTAAATTCCATGTTAAAGAGCGTTTTGGGTAAAATTGTTTCATTTGTCGTCCGTGTTTTGACTTGTAATTATTCATATGATTACTTAGATCATGATTACATAATTCCAGAACATAAAACATGATTTATATATATATATATATTCAGGATATACATATATATAATAAATCATTAAATGGAAAGAAATACACCGTTCATGGAGACGGTAGTCCGTACGTACGCATGAACGCTGTTTTCGTTTCCTTATTGAATTGAATGGAATTAAGTACATGACATACATATAAATATATAAATAAATCCAGTATCATTATTATGTCATATATTTCATTAGTACATATTATATATACTTTATAATCATTCTTAAATGGTTAACATGGAGAATGAATCTCATCGCGTCGTGGAGACGGTAGTCCGTACGTACGCACGAGCGATGATATCATTTCCATAAATATTGAATTGAATTGGAGTGGATTATACAATATATCAGAATCAATATGATGTTGTAATAACTATGTATAGTTATTCTTTACACCATTATACCCATCCATGTAAGGTGGTGGTGGAAAATAGATTACACCACGGCGTGGAGACGGTATTCCGTACGTACGCACGCGCGGTGATTTCATTTTTCCGTAGGATGGATAGATGGTGAAATAGGGTTTTTTCATACTTATAATAACATATCAGTATATGAGTGATACTGATGTTATTACTTCATAATGAAACAACCTAAGATGAAGAATTGGAAGAAGAAAGAAATTGAAAAGATCGGTAATGGATATTACCTCTTCTTTGGAACGCCTCTTTGAATCCTCCACTTAAGGAACTAAGATTGGTCTTTGGAGAAGACCAGGACCTCTAGGATTATTATAGGGAAGTGGAGAGGAGAAAATGGCAGGGGTTGGCCGAGCTTGAGTGCTCAAATTGGTGTGAGGAGGAGGGGGAGGAGGTGTCCTTTTATAAGGGAGGAGAGGGGCATCTTAGGAATACCTCAAAATATTATTTTATAATAAAGTCAAAATCGGTTTATAATGGTTACAAAGGGTCTTATTTCGGAGCTAAAGTGGGGATGGGTCAAAATCCTATCAACCAATAAGATTTAGACAAGTTTAGGGTATTATTTTAACCTTATCAATTAGATTTAACTCTAAGTTAAATAATTTAACTTTTACCGTGTCTTTTTTGTTTCTTTCACTATATGGTTAATACACTTACTATAACATGCCAAACGAACCCCAAATTGTTTATTATTAATATATATATCCCTATCTAAGTCATTTGGCTGAACCTTAGATTTTTAGGAATAACATAACAATTAATAATATAATATTTGATTTAAAAACTATTTTGTGTCAATTTTGACACTATTTGATATATGATTTTTTTGAAAGTCATAACAGAATTATTTGTTCGAACCAAGTTTATTAAATCAACACTAATATATCATAGTAACCTAGAAAATTAGTGGAAATCATAAAAAGTCTCAAATTACATTCATTTGATCATTTATAACATCAATTATGTTAATATTTCCTTAAAAGGGTAATTATTGCATCATCGTTGTGTCATAAATAAATTAATTTATTTAATGTCTAAAAATTATAAATAAAATATCATTATATAGGAAATCGTTTTAGCTTTCTAATTAATATTTACAATAAAATTTATCTTATGTATAACCCTATATTAAAAATGTTTTAGTAAATAAACTTTGATTTTAACTCTTTTAACTCTTCTTTGAATTAAATAATAATAAATGTCCTAATGTAATCCAAGTGGACCTAAATGGTCATATTATATTCATAAGGTTGTTTTTGGCCGAATTACACTTATCCAATAGAATTAGTACATGTGTTAAGGTAATAGTAATATCATATTTACCCTTAGTTACCCTATTTACTATTAACCGTGGTAAAAAAAAGTAAAAAGTTACTATTCACCAAAAATTATTTTCATCTCATTGAACCACATTTTAGTCCATGATATTAACCGTGTCTGTCGGATTTTCGAAATTCCATTCACAGAAGCGGTAAAATTAAGTTTTATGCAAAATTCAGTTTTTAACCTACCACTTAGTGGTTTCACTATTCATCGAAAATTGAAAGTTTTCAGAAAAATACCAAAAATTAGGCCTAAGGTATATTTGATATTATGAACTCAAAAATGATGTCTATTTTACCAAATTCAAAACATATCAGTTGCATTAACTAATTTAAAAATTAATTCTCGTCGTCAAAACAAATAGCGTGTTTTTAAGAGATAATAACTATCAAAAGATTGACACTAGTTTATAACTGGTTTAAATGTGAAATTACATACAATGACCAACATTGTATTAAATTGTAAAAATATATTCTAAATATACTTTATAACCACTCAAATTAATAATTTATCAATATTAATTATTTCGATTAAAAAAGTTGTTTTTAATTAAAATTTAGTAATTTTTACTATTCATCAGAATATGAAAGTTATCCGAAAAGTACCAAAATTTCACCTTAGGCAAAATTCGATAGTCCGAATCCAAAAATGAAGTTCATTTTGAAAAATAAGATTTACAGAATTTTAAAAAGTGGTTATTACTATTCATAACGGCTAGTTTTAATAATATTTTAATAACATATCGTTGTTTAGTGAAACTCGGTATTGCGTATTACACACGCTATCGAGGAAGGTCGCGATTGCGTGTAATGCAAGGCAAGTCAAGGATGCGTGTTGTGCAAGCTCCTTTTGGTGTAGCATACAACACAAGACATTAATAAAATTAAAAAGAATATTTTTTTTATAAAATCTTGGGCTGTTACATTCTACCCCCCTTAAAATGAATTTCGCCCTCGAAATTCGTCGGGGTTATAAATGGTTTACTATTCGAAAGTTTCTTTAATAGAAACCCACATCGTAAAAAGGAATATCAAAACCAATCTTTAAAAACAAATGTATGAAACTTAACGGTTACCCAAATAAACTAATCACTGGGTTTCCACATAGGTGAAAATATGGATATGAATGAAAAATCTAACCATCAGGTTCTGATGGAGAGTGGTAGAGAACATGGCTATGGAAAAGCCAACAATCACAAATCCATAAATTTGTGACGATCTAAGGTACCATCTGATTCATCAGGTATAAGATCACTAGGACAACATTTTTGGTTTTCAAGATCATTTCCCTAAAGTTGAAAATTTGAATTAGAATAAATACTTTCTTTGTTTTGGTACAATCTCACTGTTGTTCATGCCTTGAACAATTTCCACTTCATCTCTTAAATAAATGAAGTTGAATTTGTTATTCGTGAAGTGTTAGCAGATCATGTGATAGAATGGCGGGTCATTCCATCTGTCTCAAACAAAAGGTTAGCAAAAATTATATACATAAGTCGATCTATAGTGAGATTAATCACATATGGTTCCTAAAATGGACTTATACTTCATATATCATACTGATTAATATAATAAAACTAGTTTCTACTAAACAGGGACTTTCTGTAGGCCAGTGGTAGGCGATAAAGGCCAGTCGCACTTTGGTTGTGGGTTCGATTCCCATATCCTTGTCCGACGTGATGGGTTGTCGCCCGTCCTGCAGGTTGTCCTTTTTCTAAAACTATATTACTATATCATCCCATCAATAATATCGAGAAAACTTCTATCCTTAAACAATACTAACTTATGTCCATTCCAATCTTTAGGCTTATCCATAATACTGCAGTCCACTCTCATAACATAGTGAAAACGATTACCAGAGATTTAACACCATCGTCGATCCCCATATATCATAAGATATGTTTTGTTGGTCACATTCCAAACATTCAAAGGCCTTAATAATGTATTCTCTTGAATACCCATTGAACCATAGTGAAAACTTGAATGCAGTTAAAAGTTAACACTTTTCACATACTAAAATCCTCAAAATTCTATATACTCAAACCATGATATCACTTAGTCCTTATATCAATCATGAGCTCATGAATACTGTTAAACATTTCATTTTCTTATTTTCCCTTCATTATGCGCATATCATCTTATTTCCAAAAATATCTCAATCACTTTGAATACCACATTAAACCAATACATAAATATTCCAATACTCCATGATACAACATTATTTTGGAATCCCATTACATAAACACTTAATCATTCCACCACATCGTTATCATATTCAACATTGCCAATAGTGATCGCATGTGATTTCCCTTTTTCCTTTGCCTTCAGTGGTTGCTCATGTTGATCATCACTAACCCTTGGATTAGGGCATTTATTGGCATAATGTCCCATCTCCTTGCACTTGAAGCATTGAAGTGTTGGTTGTGCGTTCTCTGCAGTGTTTGCTTTATTCACTTCATTAGAATCCCTTTTTCCATTACTTCGACACTCAGCTGCTCGATGACCTTCTTTTCCACACTTAAAACATTTTCTAGTCCCTTTAAGACAATCTCCACCATGCTTCTTTCCACACTTTGGGCATAAGGAAACATTCATCTTCTTTTCACCATTATTCTGAGTTTTCTCCTTGAACTCCATCTTTCGTTTCTTGTCAAACCCCTGAGATGGATATGTAACACCAACTTCCATTTCTACCTTGATAGCACAACGCACAATTTCTTCATAGCTACTGAAGTCTCTTATAGCTAATGCCCTTCGAAGACTTGGTTTTAAGACACTGAAAAATCGATCAACTTTACTTTCAGGTTGGATGATAATGCCAGATCCATACCTTGCAAGTCTTGTAAAATTCGCTTCGTATATACCAACAGATTCATCATCCTTCTGTTTCAGCTCAAGAAACTCCTTTTCCATCTTCGTTCGAAGAATACGAGGGAAGTACTTACTGAAAAACAAGTTCTTGAACTCGTCCCATTCCATGGACTCAATTTCATCTCTTGGCCTCGTATTCTTGATAAGATTCCACCATTGATCAGCTTCACCTTCCAAACGATATACTGCTAAGATGACTTTATCATGTTCAGAACATTGAAGAACTGAAAATATCTTTTCAGTGGTACTGATCCATTGTTCAGCAACAAGTGGATCGGAAGTCCCACTGAAAGAAGGTGGACGTTGCCTCATGAAGGACTCAATAGAATATTGTTCCCTTCTCTTCTCATTTGGAAGTCCAGAATGATTCATAGCTTGTGTAAGTATAGCAATAAGATTTTGCACTCCATATCCCATAACATTTGTTTGTTCAGGAGGGCAATCATTGCATTGTCCATTGCATTGATCAACACGGTTCCTTCGGGTTCCGGCCATCGTCTAAAACCCAAAAAGAATAGTGTGAGAGGCAAAAATCATGCTAGGGAAAACAACATAATAAAGGGGGAGTACCTTCAATATCCAACATCTTAGGTTTAATTCTATGATCGTTAGCGTAATTCTATTACTATAACCTATACGTATACTTATCCCTAGGGACATCCCTAGACATACCTTAGAAATATCTCTAGGGATATCACTCACGTTTTCGCATCCTAGTTTCCAAAGGTTGACTAAACCTTTCCTCTGATACCAACTGTAGAGACCCGAAGCTTGACGTACATAGATATTACATTACTTTTGCGGAATACTTGGTACATAAAAAAAAACACACACATAAGGATCGTAATAGTTTAGTGTCTTTGGAAACTCGGAACATAATCTTCTAATCGTGGTGAAAGATCTTCAATATCTCCCATAAAGATCTTCCCTTTTTTTTTACCTAAAACCCTTTTTTTTAATCCTGGGGAAAAGAAAACATAAAAGGGTGAGCTCAAATGCTCAGTAAGGGTAAAAAAAAGAAATATCAATCACATCATATACACAAGCACATAACTTTTAGAAATCTTAACCTGCAAAAGAGATCATAATTTCATAACATGGGATAAATCATGGCAGTGAAATGTAATCACAATAATCATAACTTAAAACATGAAACTTTGTGGCATTCACACATAATCATAGAGAATCATTTCTTGTTAGTCAAGACTCATTGCCAAGACTATCTTAGTGGACAAAGTCCCTTTCTGAATCGAGTAACCCTCGTTTCAGTCCTGTTTTACTGAACCGGTATAACCTACCGTTCCAGTCCTGTCTATCTCATGAGATATAAAATCTTTACCCAATGCATTGGAGGGAGATATAGGTCCCACCCATCTTATAATGAATCCTTTCTTATGTGTGCCACATAATCAAAAATCATACATCATCGCATAACCCATGTAATAAAAATGGGATTCTTAAACAACATGACATCATAAAACAATTCATATAAGATAAAGGAATTCATAAAAATGTTTCCATCACAACATAATCAAATCCATGTAATAATAGGGATAAAAACATAACCCTTTTATTATCTTAGATGGAAAATAATTTTGATAAAATTCTTGAACTTCATTCTTGAGGAAAATATCCTTTCTACTTCAAAAACACATTTCCTTTCTTAACATGTCATACAATTTTAAAATAAAAAAAAGTTGATTAGAAATAAACTTGAATACTTGTAAAGGAAGCTTCTTGGAAATAATTTTTTTAGAAATCCATTCATGCCGTATAAGTTAAAAAAAACATTCTTCGTACTTTTGTCAGAAAAGTCAAAAAGTACCTCGTACGGAAAACGACAAAAGATTCCTTTCATTTCTTTTACTAAAAACTCACCGAAGGGTAAAATTGGATTTAAACAATTCTAGGTGGATGGAAATAATATTACATATTGATGAAACATGGATGTGGATGATAAAATACACCCCAGTAAATACTTACGAATAAACAATCTCGGATAAAAATGAGATTGTGATATTTTCCCTTACCTTAGGTCCGATTTGCTTCGTAAGTGTCCGAACCTCCTGTATAATGATTTAAATAATGTCATTTACTTATTACAGAATCATATTCATTGTTATGATATCATATATGGTTCACTTATGACTTTATATTACCCGTTCTTTTGTAAATTCCATGTTAAAGAGCGTTTTGGGTAAAATTGTTTCATTTGTCGTCCGTGTTTTGACTTGTAATTATTCATATGATTACTTAGATCATGATTACATAATTCCAGAACATAAAACATGATTTATATATATATATATATATTCAGGATATACATATATATAATAAATCATTAAATGGAAAGAAATACACCGTTCATGGAGACGGTAGTCCGTACGTACGCATGAACGCTGTTTTCGTTTCCTTATTGAATTGAATGGAATTAAGTACATGACATACATATAAATATATAAATAAATCCAGTATCATTATTATGTCATATATTTCATTAGTACATATTATATATACTTTATAATCATTCTTAAATGGTTAACATGGAGAATGAATCTCATCGCGTCGTGGAGACGGTAGTCCGTACGTACGCACGAGCGATGATATCATTTCCATAAATATTGAATTGAATTGGAGTGGATTATACAATATATCAGAATCAATATGATGTTGTAATAACTATGTATAGTTATTCTTTACACCATTATACCCATCCATGTAAGGTGGTGGTGGAAAATAGATTACACCACGGCGTGGAGACGGTATTCCGTACGTACGCACGCGCGGTGATTTCATTTTTCCGTAGGATGGATAGATGGTGAAATAGGGTTGTTTCATACTTATAATAACATATCAGTATATGAGTGATACTGATGTTATTACTTCATAATGAAACAACCTAAGATGAAGAATTGGAAGAAGAAAGAAATTGAAAAGATCGGTAATGGATATTACCTCTTCTTTGGAACGCCTCTTTGAATCCTCCACTTAAGGAACTAAGATTGGTCTTTGGAGAAGACCAGGACCTCTAGGATTATTCTAGGGAAGTGGAGAGGAGAAAATTTCAGGGGTTGGCCGAGCTTGAGTGCTCAAATTGGTGTGAGGAGGAGGGGGAGGAGGTGTCCTTTTATAAGGGAGGAGAGGGGCATCTTAGGAATACCTCAAAATATTATTTTATAATAAAGTCAAAATCGGTTTATAATGGTTCCCAAGGGTCTTATTTCGGAGCTAAAGTGGGGATGGGTCGAAATCCTATCAACCAATAAGATTTAGACAAGTTTAGGGTATTATTTTAACCTTATCAATTAGATTTAACTCTAAGTTAAATAATTTAACTTTTACCGTGTCTTTTTTGTTTCTTTCACTATATGGTTAATACACTTACTATAACATGCCAAACGAACCCCAAATTGTTTATTATTAATATATATATCCGTATCTAAGTCATTTGTCTGAACCTTAGATTTTTAGGAATAAAATAACAATTAATATTATAATATTTGATTTAAAAACTATTTTGTGTCAATTTTGACACTATTTGATATATGATTTTTTTGAAAGTCATAACAGAATTATTTGTTCAAACCAAGTTTATTAAATCAACACTACTATATCATAGTAACCTAGAAAATTAGTGGAAATCATAAAAAGTCTCAAATTACATTCATTTGAGCATTTATAACATCAATTATGTTAATATTTCCTTAAAAGGGTAATTACTGCATCATCGTTGTGTCATAAATAAATTAATTTATTTAATGTCTAAAAATTATAAATAAAATATCATTATATAGGAAATCTTTTTAGCTTTCTAATGAATATTTACAATAAAATTTATCTTATGTATAACCCTATATTAAAAATGTTTTAGTAAATAAACTTTGATTTTAACTCTTTTAACTCTTCTTTGAATTAAATAATAATAAATGTCCTAATGTAATCCAAGTGGACCTAAATGGTCATATTATATTCATAAGGTTGTTTTTGGCCGAATTACACTTATCCAATAGAATTAGTACATGTGTTAAGGTAATAGTAATATCATATTTACCCTTAGTTACCCTATTTACTATTAACCGTGGTAAAAAAAAGTAAAAAGTTACTATTCACCAAAAATTATTTTCATCTCATTGAACCACATTTTAGTCCTTGATATTAACCGTGTCTGTCGGATTTTCGAAATTTCATTCACAGAAGCGGTAAAATTAAGTTTTATGCAAAATTCAGTTTTTAACCTACCACTTAGTGGTTTCACTATTCATCGAAAATTGAAAGTTTTCAGAAAAATACCAAAAATTAGGCCTAAGGTATATTTGATATTATGAACTCAAAAATGATGTCTATTTTACCAAATTCAAAACATATCAGTTGCATTAACTAATTTAAAAATTAATTCTCGTCGTCAAAACAAATAGCGTGTTTTTAAGAGATAATAACTATCAAAAGATTGACACTAGTTTATAACTGGTTTAAATGTGAAATTACATACAATGACCAACATTGTATTAAATTGTAGAAATATATTCTAAATATACTTTATAACCACTCAAATTAATAATTTATCAATATTAATTATTTCAATTAAAAAAGTTGTTTTTAATTAAAATTTAGTAATTTTTACTATTCATCAGAATATGAAAGTTATCCGAAAAGTACCAAAATTTCACCTTAGGCAAAATTCGATAGTCCGAATCCAAAAATGAAGTTCATTTTGAAAAATAAGATTTACAGAATTTTAAAAAGTGGTTATTACTATTCATAACGGCTAGTTTTAATAATATTTTAATAACATATCGTTGTTTAGTGAAACTCGGTATTGCGTATTACACACGCTATCGAGGAAGGTCGCGATTGCGTGTAATGCAAGGCAAGTCAAGGATGCGTGTTGTGCAAGCTCCTTTTGGTGTAGCATACAACACAAGACATTAATAAAATTAAAAAGAATATTTTTTTTTATAAAATCTTGGGCTGTTACATTCAAGTCGAGCTAACGACGTTAAACAAAGCACTGCATGGGAGGTAACCCATGGTTTTCAAGTTTCCTATCATTTTGTTGTTTTAATAAAATTTATATTTTAATTAATCGTTTTTATATTTAAAAAAAAATAGACTGTTGACCTGTTCTTCTATTATGATTATGGATGGGTATGAAAGGGGAGCACCATATTCATCCGTGTCACGTGGTGTGATCCTTGAGTAATACCTTACCCAGAAATTTAAAAAAGAAGACAATGTATCATCAGTTTATTTTATTTTATATATATACTTATATTTTACTTATATATATATATATATACTCTTTTGTATTGTTTTTTTGTTTTTTTCCACAAGGGAACTTTGCAAGCGACATGGATATCAAAGGAATAAATTAGAGCAGCAAGAACTTCAAACTTCAACCACCAGGTGATTTCATTCCATGACCCTCATTTTCAATTTCCTTTTTGAACTTTCATTCTCTACCTCTACCCCCTTCTAAATTTTCTTTTCTTTAAACACTGGGGACAATGTTATTTTAAGTTGGGGGGGGGAGATAAAATAAAAAAATGCTTTTGTGTCAAAAAAAAAGATAAATGATTTGAAATTTTTTTTTGTGAAAATGGAAGGAAAAATTCCTTTAACTTTGAACATGGTAATACACATTGCAGACTTTGAAACTTAATATCAAATAATTTAGCATGCCCTGATTCTGATTTTAATCCTTGTATAATTTCATGAGCATAGATTTTGGAAAGTGTGGCTGTCCAATGTGATATTTCATCGTTTATATTTTCATCCAAAAAAAAATGCCACAATGCACGTCCTATAGACTGTGGGGTACTAATTTGAATTTTTGGGGTCCCATAATAAATAGCATAGGATGGTTTTATTTTTATGAATAATATGAGTATTCAAAAAAAAAATTTAAAAAAAAATAATTAAAAAATAAAAAATAAAAAAATAAAAATTTGCGTGTAGAGCAATGGATTGATAAAATGCGAGGCTTTCGGCACTTGGGGATCGTGACTCCAGAGTTGTCTAGCCCTGAGTTTTTCAATCTATCTCTATTTATGGTAATATGACTTTGTTTTTGATTAAGTTAACTCGAGACGATGCCCGAGTATGTGGGTTTCACTTGGTGCCCTAAGGCCTTTGAGTCTGGGAGTCATCGGCAAAGTCTTGCTACATGGGTTAATTTGATTAATTGCAATCTCAATTACTATAGCAATATTGCAAAAAAAAATCAAAAAAAAAATAGGGATGAAGAATGCTCATATTAGGATTAAATGTGATTCCACCTAGCACTTCCATGATTTCCCCCTTGAATGAAAATGAACCCCATATCTATTGTGATTCACAACACATCATTACACCTAATTGAGTTGGATGAAGTATGATGATGGATTTGATCAAAAGAATGGGCTTGGGATTGAGATCTGCTTATGAAACTATCTCGTATTAAAATATTTTGATGGGTTTCATGATTGTTTGGTATAAGGTTTTTTGGTGATCATTTTTTATTAAAATGTTTTTGGAAAAGGGAATTCGAATTTCATTTTTGATGAGATATATTTTGCTCGGGACTAGCAAAACTCAAGTTGGGGGGTGTGATTAGCCACTAAATGAGGCCAATATTCTTTGTTAATATACATAATTTTCATGTTCTTTGTTATTCATAAACACCATTTTAGTGCATTTTACACTTTGAACATCATTTCACATTATGATTGTAATACCTTCTTAAAATGCACTATTATGTGGTACATTTTTGAACATCATTTAAAGTACCCAATGATTCATCTGATTTTAAGGAATTGAATTTTACATATTTTAATTTTATTTTTTTTTTGGAAATTGATATACACTTAAATATGAACATGTTTGATTCAGGGATCAGTGGAGAATTCATGGAGGATGATGGAGATATTTGGCAATGAAAGGAAGCAATTCTGGAGAAGGCAGATTGGACACCAGCCCACTGATGAGACTGTGGGGCCCAACATACTGGCCCAATTAATCCCAAATTTCGTGGGAAGCTAGAAGACATATTCAGGAACAAATCACTCTTCAGGAGTTAATGCTAATTCTGCCTACATGGTACTCATTTAGGCTTCCCAAGTTAGAGATAAAATTCTGGACCAGATTCTGCGGTCCAGAAAAACAGTCCACCAATTTGATCATATCTCGTAATAAACAACTCCAACTGGGCCCAAATTTTACAGGAGGTTATAAGACATCTGGATCTCCATTTTCTTATTCTATGGCCCACCCTGATTCGGCCATCTAGAAGGTCATCAAAACGCGTCTGTTCGGTGGATGAAATCTGGCTGCCACCTCGGGTCAAATGTGGAAAATTCCAAATTCCACAAACTTTCCACCACCCTAGGCCTACCATACTCAAGTGGGATGACTTGTACTGTTGAAGGCTCTACCCAAGGCTCCCAAAATTCCTATTTAAGGCAGTGGTGGTGAAGGAGTTGAATATCGGGGATGCTTTGTTCAATTGTAATGTTATGCTGCATTTTTGTTGCCTCAATTTTGTCTTTCACATGTAAGTTGTTCAATTCACTTTAGTTTATTAATAAAAGTTCTTCTTCTACTCTTATTCTGTTGTTCTTAATATCACTTTGATACCGTTGGATAAAGGTGTGAATTTATTCACACCAACCCTTGTGAAATTATTCACACAACGGTGGAGTGATCATTTTATTTTTGTTGTTTTCTTTACTTCTCCATTTCCTCCCTCATGAGTCTACTTTCCTCTTCCATTGAAACCATGGGATCAATGGAGGGCTAACCCACTTATGGGTTGATCCAAGGGAGTAGCAAGGGGATGGATTGGATGTTATTTATCACCTAATTAATGTATAATCACTTCTTTAATTGGGATTTTTATTTGATGATTATTAAACTCCATCGTCCTTGTTGAATTTAAGGCCACACACTTCAAGTACTAATACGATCCTTTACCTTGAAGTGCTCAAAACCATGATCCTTCAAGTGTATAGGTGATTAGTATTAGAGGGTGTAGGCATTAAATCAGTAAGTGATGATGTTGTTTTATCTCCTTAAATGAACCCATCTCAAATTTAAGAAATTGAAAATCATTAAAAAGAAAATACGTCCAATCCACCCCGAGCAATAACCTAGGATCAACTCATTATTTTAAATTGAATCCACTTAAATCTATTAGATATCTTTAAAAACCATCCAAAATCAATCCAAGTTGGCCACTTCATAGCCAAAAATCCATCCCTTAGGTTGTGTATCTTAGGTATCTTCTTAGGTCTCTGTGGAATCAACAACCCAAGCTACACTACAAGGACCGTTCTACCCTTTTCTCTTGGGTAAATTTGGGCATGAACCACTCATCTTTAATTATTCAAAATAGTCCCCAAATTCTTTTCCCATACGAACAAAACCCATTTATGTTTTTTCACGGTCATTGGGTTGGCTAAACAAATGATGTTCTAATTGAAATGATGATAATAACGTGCTAAACCAATAAAATTATGTACCTTAGTTTTTTTTGATGTAGTATGCCATTTTTAACAGCCTTTTTCATCACTAGATCAATAAATATTCTATCCTTAGAGACAATGTAGAAAAATGAAAGTTGATTAAATCCAAAATTCACACTTGTTAAGCATTCCATATAATTCATTTCTTCTAAGAGTCTTCATAATAGTGTGTTTGTGATTTTCATGATCTTTATGGATTTTTGAGTTTACAAATATATCATCAATAAATACCACCACAATTTCATCAAGATATTACTTAAAAACCTAATTCATTAGATCCCTAAAGAAAGAGGGTGCATTAGTCAGTCTTAAAGGAATTACTCTAAACTCATAATTCTCATACCTAGTTCGAAATGTTGTCATTTGAATATATTCCTTCCTCAATCATAGATGATGATATCCATATCAAAGTTCAATCTTCGAAAAATATTGGTCTCTATGAATTTGATTGAGTAAATAATCAATGTGGGGAAGGGTAAAGTTCTTCTTTATTATTATAGCATCTATCTCCTTGTTGTCAGTGCACAACCTCATCGATCCATCTTTCTTTTTAACCAAAAGAACATGGTCTCCCTATAGAGAGACACTAGAGAGAATAAATCTTTTATCACTCAATTCCTCTATTTTTATATTCATTTATACTAATTCCACAGTGGTCATACTATAAGGATTATAAGATATAGGCCTTGAACCAAGAATTAAATCAATGGAACACTCAATTTCCGACTCTATAGGATGTCTATGTAAATCCTCTAGAAACACGTCAACTTATTCTTCCATGATAGGTATGCCCTATATTTTAACATTCAATTCATAACCCATGTATATATTATAATCCCTTCCTCCCTAATAATTTAATTTAGTAGATCTACTAGGGTGGATCGAGATAAGAATCAGTTGCTGAGGTTTTTACTCTAAAGATGTTGGATTCAACACTACTCTCAAAAATCATAACATCCCTCTTCTTATAGTAGATATTCACATCATAATATGAACTCCAAATCATAACATGGATTATTTAAAATTAAATCATGGTTGTGATGATAATTTTATCAACTAAAGCACATTTCTGTTTCACGAGAGGGACTAATCAACACATCTTTATTGCAATGATACATCCCCTAGGAGTTTTAACTGACATCTCCTTTATTAAATCAAAATGTGAGTGTATAATTTTCATGGAAAACTGGGAAGATGTAAAAGAATGCGATGATGTATAATCTAATAAAGCATTAGATAAGTTTGAGTAAATGATTAAGGTAACTACCACAAAATCATTTAGAACTTCATCGTCTATAGTTTTGACCGCATATGCTCGGCCTTCCTCCCTTGGCCTTCTTTGGGGAAGGTTTCCCGGTTTCTTAGGAAATTAATATAAATAATGTCATATCTCATTAAAACAATACCATTGAACGTTGGTTGATCCTTTCATTCCATTTTAGTCAAGATATTGGGGGCCTTTTTCTTCGCACTTGTAATAGACTCCCAATCAATTCAATACAGTGCCAGGGTGTTTCTTCCCACAATTATTGTAGGGTGTAAGATCAAATATTCCTTTCATCCCTATTTCTATATTCCATTTTCAAGAGTTTTCATCTGCCTTATTATTCTATTTCATTCATTTAATGTCAAAATACATGGAAAGTTAATTTTTTTTCTTAATAGCACATGACACTATATCTTCATATGATGAGAAATTATGGGAGACTAGTTCTCTTTGGAGGAATGATTTTAAACCATCAAAAATCACTCAATATTTCTCCTTCGATTACGTGTGTATTCCTTGGAATGCCTTGCTAACCTTGTGAAATTAAATTCATAATTTGAATAATTCTCATCCACTTTTTTCTTTAGATTCAAAAACTTCCTTTCCAAATATTCTAGTTATTCATGAGGGAAGTATTTTTCTAGGAATTTTTCCTTAAAATTTCTACATTACATCTATTTTATTTATTCCTCCTCCTTTGTGTTTTGGGTTAATGACCCCCACTAATCTGCATCACCCGATATACCAAAAACATCCATGACAACCTTCTCTCTTTTTTTACATCCCAAAGCAAGAAATATATTCTCTAGGGAACTTATCCACTACACAACTACAAATGGGTTTGTAGTCCCATTGAATTTATGAGGTCATTGTCGTATGATGTGGTCTAACAATGATCTTCCTCATTATGGATCATGATGCTCCTTTGGGTAATGTTATTTTTCATAACCTGTGCCAATTATCCGAGTATAGTTATAGGTTGATCAGCACCAGTCACAACTCCAAAGACAACATCATTATCTTACATCAAAGGGAAATACCTACATGGGACACACATGTTCATATGGTTTACATTCATTCCGCTAGGTTCCAATTCTAATTAACAACATACTCTAGATTACGTTATGAATCCAAATGTATAATATCAACTAACTAAAATTCTTAGCACAAATTGAAATCATATTCTCAGTTAATATGATAATCATAAACATAGTTTCTTTGTGGAAAAAAATTCATTTAATTCATTCGTAATTGATTATAATGAAAATTTGAATTATCCAAAGCATGTCCACTGGGAGTTTCAAAACAGTTTTGTAGTAAGAACTATTTTCATGTACCAGTATACCCCGAGTCAAGCTTGAAACTCCTTGTCAGATTTGTTACTCCTAGGTACATATGTTCTAGAAACATGTCCACTTGTAGTAACCAGACATGGATGCATTTTCTAGAAATATCCACATAATCCATTCATACTAATATTCTAGTAAATTCTTGTATGTTTATCCTCAAAATATATATTAGGGTTTTTTCCCTTATCTACATTTTCTGAATCTAGTTTCCATGTTTTCAACTATACTTTTTATGTTAAAAAAAATAAGGAACCGACCCCAATTGCCTTGATATGGTGCCTTATTTAATTACATTGGCATGAATATAATAAATTTGTATCATGGTGGAATGAATAGTTTAGTAGTTCCGGAAAACCAGATACATACATAAGATCAAAATTACATCCTTAAAAGAAAAATGAATCATATTAACTACTTTTGAAACAAAAATAATCTATATATTATCATTGAAAGTCATTCATAATATACTTCTTCACAACGTAGGGAAAATAAAACATGTGAAAGGGGTGATATAAAATAATAATTAATGTTAAATTTTATAGTGGATGAAAATATTAACATAAACTCTAGTGATGATGAACAACTAAAAATGTATACCTTTAAAAATATACTTGAGCATAATATTGATGCAATTAAAACTTATTAAATAATGAAATAAAACAAAACCATGGATATTATACTAGTATAATAATCATAGGAACTATAAAATATTAGATTCATAATGAGTTAATTCATAATTCAAGACATCATAACCATATTTTCAAGGCCTCATGCCAAGAAAACAATAACCATATTGTCAAGGCCTTATTCTAAGACACTAGTTTGTCTCGTGACACCTACTGAGGCATAGAGGTGATATAGAGGGACCCAAATGACACTTAAAATGCCCAATTCATTCCAAATATGAAGGGGGATATTCATAAACAACATATACATTCATATTGAAACTAACATATGGAATGTGAATAACTTTCCACAAACATTAAGCATAAACACGAAGCATTCAGAGTAAATTAGTGAATTGTTTTAAAATAGTATATCTAAATTCAAACTAATAATAAAGAATTAAATTAAAAATGGTAGATTATATCATACATAAGAATCATCTAGATTTTTGAAATAGTAGATTATACTCCTATAAAATCAATGAATAATTATTGACATAAATATTCTTTTACATTCAAATGAAGTGTTCTTTTAGAAAAGTCTTTGTATAAAACCAGAAGTGAATTAAGATTTTATTTTCATAATAAAATGACTGATTTAACAAATATAATTGTTACTAAAAACATATTATAGATTTCCATTGATAATATGTAATAATTTGAGAAAATTCCCCTGAATCGGGCAAGTATTTTGAGAAAATATTTTGAAAGATACTTCTAAAAAATATAACTACCTATAAATTAATGTAGTATTCTAGATGTTACAAATATATAAAAAATATCATAGAATATATTGGGAAATATGTTGAATAAATAATAATTTCATTGAGGTAATTAGTGAATAAGAGTAACTTGAATGAAAATGGAGGTTTGAGTAAAAAACCCTTACGTAATAACCGAATGAATTTTATAGGAGACCTTAATGTCCTGTATAATAAAATTAAATCTATTAATTAACTAATTCAGGTCCTTATATACATAAATTTTATTTATAATGGTTTTATTAAGTTCATTTATGTTTTTATTGATACATTATAATATTTAATTCTATCATTCTGGAGTGTTCATTTATGTGATTTCTTGCTCGATTCGCTTTGTAATAAGTAATGAAGTTTAAGTTGAATGGAAATAATTCTCTAGAATTGAACATACATATTATTTATGAAAATATAAAGTATTAAATGGTTATATATATATTTCTTGGTTACATATTATGAGGATTACTTATTAGATTGAACATTAGTGATAACCGTTTAAATTATTTCAGCGATAACTCGATTATTAAAAACTAGTTTGTCGTATGAATTATTATTACGTATATATAACGGTTACATAACATTAAAGAGGTTTTAAAAAAAATATTATAGTCTGGTTAAACTATAAAAATGGTGTCATGAACATACATGAATACGGTAATTGAAATTGAAAACTCATCGTCCTTGAATGTGATAAATTAACACATCTCGGACGGTGTTTTCTTTTTATATATGAAAGATGAGGAAATGATAGATGTTGATTAATTATTAATTTATCATAATTATATACCAAAAAATGTAATTTACTGTAGTTTTCAATACATTTGGATTAATGGAGGTGAGAAAAGAAAAAAAGTAAGGAACTAGAAATAAAATAAGAAGTTGAGAAATCCCTTATGAAAATTCAGCAGCCTAACAACACCACCTAAAATAAATAAAAAATATTTAGGAGATAAAATGGGTCTCTCATCAGTATTATATAATATGGATAGTAATGGGGATATGTAATTACATATCCAAACATAATCTGGTTGAAATTAAAAGAAAATAACATAAAAAGATAGCTTGAAAAATAGAAGGGTGGTAGATTCACTTACATTTTAGTGTTACTCCTATGACATGAAAGTTGGGAAATTGGGGGATTGAGTACACCTTTATATGACTCATTGGGAGGTAAAACTACAAGATCTTTGATAATGATGAATTTGGAATGAAATAAAATGAAGGAATGAGTGTGTATTTATTGTAAAATAGATAGAGTTCTTTATTAATGTCAAAGGAAACCTCATTACTGGTATTTGGAAAACCATGGGCTTGACCATGGTATTTTCCCATGGTTTTGGCCACTGGGGAAAACTCCTGTCATATATTAATGTACACATGTCAACCAGAATTTTATATTAATTATTACATCATTATGATGACATTAATCAAACAAAAAACTAAAAAAATATATTTTTACTATTCAAAAAAGATAAATTATTTTATAAAATTCTTATAAATTCAGTTTAACCTAATATCAGTGTTTGATATTAAAAAATTAAAACAATTTTTGGAAAATAATTTTCTAAATATGATTAATTTAATTTTTAAATAAAATCCTAATTAATTCAAAAAATGAAAATTTTAAAACTATTATTCATTTTACATCACCTTGTCAAATTAATTAGGATCTCATAATCTTATAACCATATGACAGTAAAATAATATTATTATTTACTATTAATAAGGGTCATATTACTATTCATAAGTGTATTTTAATATTCATCAAAAATTATGTTTGTCTTATCAAACTCTAAATATCTTACTTAACGCAACCGTGTATATCAGTTTTTCAAAACTCCAATCACAGAGGTTGAATAATTATGTATACTAGATAAATTATAAGAAATTGGTGTTTTTTGTAGACTTAGTGTTTCATGAATTCAATATTAAATTTATTTATAAATCCTTGGGGTTTTTCACTCATTACCCATGTGTTGGTTATTTTTAAAAAGGGTTTTAATAAGGAATGGATATTTCAATATCATAAATGTTTTCTTATGGTTGTAAAGAATATTTATATGATTGTAATGTTAGAAATTTAATTATTTTATATGAAATTAATCTATTAAAGTTCATGTATTTTTTATGATATAGGTGGTTATATTAAAAACCATGTATGAATTCTTCCATTATAAACCAATGTTGGGTGGTTTTGTTACAAACCAAGGATGGCTGAGTTCGTGATAGACCTTAAATGCATTGGGTAAGGAAGTTGACTATATTAGTTATTACATTTGTCGGAATGATATTGAATATGAATTAACAAGCTTCATAAACTATTTTTCATTATTTTTATGGTTTTTTATTGAAATATTATGATTACTATACGTAAGATAATGATATTATGTTTAAAGGATGAATGTTTTACTTCTCAAGAGTTGAATGTTTAACATTACGGAAGTGTTTTAATATATACTTCACTATGTAAATGAGAACCTTATGAAATTTATTTTTCATAAAATATTCCTTATAAATTTTATTGTGAAAATATTTTTAAGGAAATTTTATTTTATGAGAAGTAAAAAAGTCTATTTTAATCTCACATATTATTTTCAAATGTTAAATTGTTTATATGTATTCTAGAACATTCAAGATTCTTACTTCATTATTTTATGACCCTTGAAGATAATTATTACACATCACACATTTCTAAAAAAATTATAATATGTTTTATATATTGGAATGTACGATGAATTAGTAATGATTAAATACATGACTATTAATCATGATAAGAAATCATTTTTCATTTCAAAATATTTTTATTATGAAAAAACTAAATATTAAGTTTAATTTTCAATTTTTTTATTTATGGTTTTGTTCTAAAAGAGTTATGAAATTATTCAGTGAAACACTATACAAAAATTACCCTAAAATTGAATAAATTGATTAAATATTTAATGATTTAAATGATAGGTATCCTAATATCTAGTCCTTGCAAATAATATCTAGTTAAATAATTTATATTGAATTATCATACTGTCTACATCTGTATAATATATTGAAAAAAATGTGTGTATATATCCAAAAATTGAATCAGTAAAAATACAAAATAATATTATATTTCAATATATATTAAATAATAAATTATTTAGTATATTTCATTGGAATAAAATCATGAATTTTTATAATATATACAAGAATGAATCAAGAACATGGAAACACATTTCATGGAGTAGACTATAAAAAATTATTAATTATAGAATCCTACTTGTTTTATTTCATTCTTGTGTTATTTTGATCTAGTAGAAAATAATATATTATACATAGAGTGGTCCTTCTACAAAAATCTGTTACAAACCCGAATACCATTCCCAGTTAAAAGTGGAAATCTATCACCTATATATTATAGTGACCCTAGTCATGTAAATTTAATTCTTTATATTACTATAACAATGGTAAAAAAATATATCATGCGGAAATGATATATTATATAGAGGGAAGTATACATTTTTAGTGTAATTGGATGGTAGATACATAAATTTATTATATACTGAGAGTCTGGATACATACACTTTTTTTATAAGTACTATATTAATCATCTTTAACATCTTTCATTATATATTGTAAACTTATAAACACATCATTCATTATACCATTCATTATATCGTGAAGAAAAATTAAAACATATGGAGTGATATTAAAGGATCAGAATAGGTATATATGGGATGTAAAAAAAATAGCAATCATATTTAATCATATAGTTATCCTAAGGTTGTGAAACATTCGATTAAAAATATAATTTCTTTCACAAACATTCAAATATCATAATAATTAATCGAGTAAGAATAAGAGTAATTATTTCATAAAATTCTGAAAAAAAATCACCCAAAGAGATATTTGAATTGAATATTTCAAAAATTATGTTTATTTTTTCAAATAATTTCTTTAATATTATTAATAAAAAATTATAATTTATTATCACAAAATGGACCCAATCTATTTTTCCAAAAAAATTCAATATTATTTCATTCCCTTTCAAATTGTTCTTATTTTATTTATAATCAATGTATAACCATTGAATTTTTTTTATAAATGTGTACAAATATAATTTTTACGATCTAGTAATTATTTTTCATACTCACCAGCTTAATAGAAATGTTATAATGGCCATGTTTAAATAATAATATTTTAAATTATTGTTATTTTTTATTCAAACCTCTAATTTTATGTACTTCAAGCAATAAAATAGATAAATTTTGTTTATAAATAAATGTATTTTATATTATAGGGGTGTCAAATTTCATCATAGATGAGTTTTTTTGTAATATATGATATCAAATATGATGTTAATATTATAAAATTTATAGGTGTTACATTCTACCAATTAAAAATTGATTCCTCATAGTTCAATCTTGGTGTCAATGATCAAGTGGATAAAACTTGAGAATACCCTTTTTAAAATCCCACATCCCTATAATGTTTAATAAAACATTCTCTAGATAATAGATACATGGATGTAAGAATGTCATCTAGAATATTCACATAACTAGGATTCGTTTTAGGATAACATATGTGTGATGTAAAGTTATAGGCATGGAAGAAAAGTGAAATGCATAAATTATGATTCAGGGTGATATAATTTATTTATCATAAGAAAGTGAATGATAAGTATAAATTAATCTACCTGAAAACCCTAATTCTATGATGAGTTAAGGGAAAAATTGATTCCTCAAAAATTAATGTACTAAGATAAAATTTTGGTTTCACGATAAAATTCCAATAATTTAGTAATTTCTTTACCATATCAATAGGGAACTTATGAAAATATACATTCTTAATATATTTATATTTTATTGAAATAATTTCATTATACATTTTATCAATTCATTTCCAACTTCATTAATTAAATGTTGAAATTAATTTCGAAATTAAATATTTATACATGGATCACATTTAAGAAATCATTGTATTTCGAATTCATTCCACATGTATCTCGATATTTTCCAAAAAGAAATTTGTTAGAAAAATTTATCCAGTAACACCCAAAATTCACATTAATCCATTATATATATAATTCACCTTACGAAACATCCAAAATATGACTGTCTAAATTCAATGTTCAAATAATTTTTAAGGAAGTCCCGTAAATAAACATAATATTCCCTATAAAATATAATGTGTATCTTAATGTCACATTCCAAATATGTGAATACCTTGATAATAAAAAAACCTTAATTAAAACATGTTTCCATCAAAAATTAAAATATTAGGTGGTGAAATATACTTTATAAATCAATTTATGGATAAAACTCCGACAAAAATGATACAAACTATCAATCCTCTATCTTATTCAAAAGTCATTAACCCTATCCCCTAAAAATCGCATTATAATATCAATATTGGGAAAATATTAATGGTTATCTTCCAAAAATCATGTTTTTTCCAATATGGTCAAATTTTAATAGAATCAATTTTTGTTTTTATTAATACCATTCATGTTTTTCTGAAAAATCCTTTAATAAATAATGTTACATTACAATCCATATAAATTCCAAGATTATTATAACCATTATATGATTGAAAAATTACCCATCCCTTATTCCCCATGTCCATTTTTTATCAATCATCATATTCATCCCATTCATCCATTTTAATCATTTATATATAGATAATTATTTAAATTTTTTTCTATCATAAGATACTATGATCACATATGAGAATAGTTCCCTTCGAAGGATTGGTTATATCGCATCAAAGAAATGATCATTCATACTGTTTGGATTATGTGAATTGATTTGGTTCTAATTTAATCCACTCAGTTTCATTTCAAAAAAATTGTAACATAAGATAAACAATTATGTATAATAATGTATAATAAAAAATATAGTAAAAATTTAAAATTAAAATAATAATTTTATGCATCGAAAATTATATAATTAGTATCATAAATTCATTGGTAATTTATCCCAATCATAAAAATATTTTAAAATCCTTCAATAAAAGTATTTGAGGAAAATTTGAAATATCATAAACATACCCTAATTTATTTTTAAAATTGGTTATCAATAAGGAATATTGTCATGTGTCAGTTAATTCATGATCCATGTATGACACACCTTTTTCAGTGATATTACCCCAACGTACATATGTTCCCCAACCAAGTGCACTAGTAGTACTTAGATAGAGATGCATTTCGTGGAAAAATACATAATATGTACAGTACCAAAAAGAATTTGGATTTTAATCCATAATTATCCTCAATTTCTATCAGAAGATTATATTTACTAATATAAGTTTTCCAAATCCTTGTTTCTGAGGTTTCTACTAAACATACTTTGATATCGACTATAACAAGATCAAATCATTAGAGTCGATGTATAAATTATTAATTGGAACTAGATACAATATTTCACATCCTGAGGGATTTAATAGTTTATTATTTTTGGTAAATAGCTATATACATTAATATCACATAAATTTTAAAACATTAAAAACACAATGTGTATGAAAACCAAAATCCATATTACAATTTAATTCATGATTTATTTAAATACATTTAACATAATTCAACATTTATTATTTATTAATCTAGTGAATTTTTGATTTAGGTGCAGTAAAAAACAATTTAAAATAATAAATACATAATATTTATTGAAAACATCATTAACCCAATCATAATATTCCCTCTTTTTTGACACGATGTTGGATAACCTAGGGGCATACATTAGAAACGGGTGAGCTATAAATCCCATTAATGGAATTAAAAATGGAATAAAGTTAATAATATAATACATTCTACAAATTTGGAGTATCAATGTGGAATAAAAGAAGTGGGAATCAAAAACATTAATAGAAAGGCATGATATAACATGATAATATAATGGAAACATGGGAAATGTAGAATCATCTTAAAATAGTGCATCATTGATATATGTCAAGGATAACATACAAGACATCATGATTTATAAAGTATCATGATAGATTTGGTTTACACCCTAATCTCTTCAATGACCTCTATTGGGACAACATTAACCAATGCATTTAAGTAATATATATTTTCAGATGCACTCATCACTTTGATTTTATTCTCATGCTTAATTGTTCCACATAGATCATACAAAAATAATTCATATATCATTATATATTATTATAAGATAATTTAGTTTTGAATAAATAAATGTATGTCCCCAATCAAATAGGCATGACAGCATAATGTGAACTCCCTTGATATGAAACTTTTTTGGGTATTCACTTGCCATTTTTTTGAAATTAATAATCATGGTGAAATTTTGGTAGAAAAAGAGTGTCACATAAAGGTTCGTAAAATGTATTTATAATAGTTAAAGGGGTATCAAATAATGTTTACATAAAATGGACAATAATACAGACATTGAGAAAAATATCCCAACAATAGAATTTTGAAATAGAAGGCGAAATATAAAACTGATACATAAAAAAATAGGAGAATGAGAGGGTCCCTTACATAGAGAGTGTAACTCCAAATGAGCCGGATGGGAATCTTGAGAGATTAGGGGATCCTTGTGAGGACTCTAGAGAGGGGAGGAAAGATTAATTATGTTATACAAGTATATTGAGTGCAGGAAAATGGGATATTGGATGGTTTATATAGAAAATGTGTGGGGAATTCTTTATCATTTCTCAAACGAATATTTTGAACTCTATGTAATTAAATAAAAACCCACAAACCATGCAATCGGGTTTGAATATGGATTATGTTAATAGAGGGGTGGTATTAATTATTTTATAAGGAAAATGTTCGTACATGTAAAAATATTAACCTTTCTGATGTGAATATGAGACATACACTTAAATAAATGATTTTTGAACAAATAAATATACTATAGGTTTTTTAGTGATCATAAAGTATTTATAAAATAATCATATTAACAATCAATTTTAGAGATAAAACAAATATTTTTGGTGGTTACCCTTTTATTGGATCTATTAAATCACTTTGCAGTTATTATAATGTCATAATACAGACTATATAATTATACGGTACTTAATTTTAACGCAAATATTCTATTTTCATTAAAAAAATTGAAAAATACAACATTTTATAATTTAAATATTATTATTCCCTGAAAAATATTATTTTTATTAAAAAAATTAAATATTATAATTTTCAATTTTAAAATATGGGTTGAAATTTGTTGAGAAATGTTGGGTTTATGACATTAAAATTGTTCAAAAACATAAAAAAATTATAACTTAAATCATAAAAATTATACGATCATTTATATTTAATAAAAATTATTTAATAATAATATTTTACTGACATATTATTTGTCTCAAAAATCCAAAAAATTTGAAAAAAGATTCCATAATTGAATTTTATTTTTACTAAAATTATAATTTATATTTTATTTTATTGGAATCAAAATAATTTATATACTACTAATAAAAAAATGATTATATATTTATTATTCTATAAAACAAACATATTCATTTTCTTATGGACTTGATACATATCCCATTAATATACTAGAAAATTCTCTATGAGTAAGGTGGGCCTCGTTGAGACATTAATTAGGTTTGTTGACATGCATAGTTTGGGCCGTGATCTCGATGAGCTTGAAATTTTCCCATGAATGGTTTATCTCATGATTAAATTATTGGGTCTTAGTATGGGATTGATCTACCAAATATACCAGTGATTTTATCTACTCTGTAAGATCTGGTAAATTAGATTTATATGGTACGATACAACAGTTTGAGGTTATCACTTCCTTTGTCTCTGTCAATAGGATTTTTTTAAACCCTATATTTAAACTAACCATTTGATAGATGTACAATGGTTATATTATCAACATTTAAGATGTTTAATGGTATATTAAATTCGATAGGATATAATAAAACCAAATAATTTCGTGAGTTTTCTATAAACATAATACAATATAATACATTTAATTAAATGATAAGTTGAATTTTATGTATAAAAGTTAGGGTTTTTACAATATTCCCTTAATATATTTCACCCTGCAAATTTTCATTTCCCACACTAAAACTGATTAGGTTTCTTTATATTCAACACCTCCTATATTCCCCACTTTTCTTTTTCAATCATTTGGTTTCTCCATAGCACTTTGATTAGGTGTTTTGTCTTATTTTGTAGAACTTTTTCCCAATAATCTATTATAATCACTGGCTCCTCCTCGTTTGATAGATCATTCGCCAATGATTCTACCTCTATACTGAGTACATTTGATAGGAATTTTATGTACTTCATCAAGAGGGATACATGGAATATATTATTTACTTGAGATATATTATGTGGGATTTTATATCGGTATTCCACCTCTCCAATGAGGTCGTGGATTTCAAAGGGACTGATGTATCCTGGACTATTATTTCCTTTCTTCCAAAAAATAATGACTTTCTTCTATAGAGTTATGTGGGGGAATACTATATCTCCAAAAAAACACTAAGTATCATATAGGATTTCCAATATATCTTTTTTGATGACCCTGGGTATCCATTATGTGTTTCTTAATGGTCTTGTCCTTTTACACTATCTCTTAGACTATTTCTAGACATAGTAGTTTTTGTTACCCAACATCATCACAGTATGTACATGCTATGAACCATTTCTACTAAAGGGATAAATCTGGGTCTATTACAATTCATGAGTGGAAATAATTATTTAATGATAACTCATCCAGAGGAAGTTATTGATCCCATCCGTTTGTGAAGTCAATTGAGCATGCTCTCAGCATGTCCATGGCATTATAGATATTCCACTCAAATTGGGCATTAGTTTGAGTGTGATTAGTCATGCTGGAGTTAAACTCAGTATTTTGATCATGTTGAATAATGTTTCATATCATGGTGTTAAAACATGGATCATGATTTTTTTAATCGATTGTGGTGTTCAATGTATCCAAACCACTTCTCTAATGTATATCATTTCAAGAGGATCAAGTGAGAAGAATTATCAAATTGCAATGAAGTGTGTAGTCATTAAAATATTATCCACCAGAACCTAGACAAACCTATTTCATCTTGATGTCTTTGGAAGAATAGTGACAATGTAATTAGTGATTTTCCCCTATTTTAATGAAGTTATGGGTAATGGTTGCATAATCCCCAAGGATTTTTCCTTTCCACCATCACTTTAAAACATACAAGGCATATTTATTTATATTCCCCAGTCTCATTCTACATATTTTCTATCCAATCGTGTTCACAAAGATCTTAATACATCTGTGTTCTTCCTAGAGGGAAGGAGAAGGTTAATCTATGTGCACCATCCAACATATCATTCCTTAACAATATATTTGATGGTATACATAGTGGTGAAAAAAATCTCACAACTCCTTACTCATTAACATTTAACTATTGTAATTCCCTTTTTCTTTTAGTTTCCACATTCTTCTCAATTACCATATCATCTCTTTGAGAATCCTTAATCCTATCCATAATGGATGGTATAGAAACCATATGTTAATGGATTGATGATCTTATTTCCTTTATCATTCTCATCTCCAACCTTTTCAAATCTAATAAGATCTGATTCTTTTCAATTCACTTCAATGATAAAATTGATAGATACATTCTAATTACAATATCTACCACATTATTTTGTTTCCATAGATGGTAGTGGATGGATTAGTTATAGTCCGTTATCAGCTCTAACCATCTTCATTGGATCATAATAATCTCTTTATATTTGAATATGTATATGAGGATACTGTGATTGACATATATTTTACACATATCCCAAAATAGATTATACCACTATATTTTCAAATTAAAGATAACTACACCCAAATCATGATATTTTATTGTGTATTTAGATTCATGCAATTTCTATTTCCTTGAGTAATAAGCTATCCCTTTTTTATTCTACATTAACACACATACCAAGAACTTTTTCAAATATTCATTGAAAACCACAAAAATATCTCCACCTATGGGTAGGGTAATGATAGATATAATGATAAGCCTAATTTTCAACATTTTTAGTCTCTTTTCACATTCCTCATTCTAAAAAATACTCACTTCCATTAAACTTATGTTTTTTAGAGGGTTTGACAATCATGAGAAACTACAAAAAAAATTGATAATATTACCCAAATGAACTATGGAAACTATGAATTTGTGTCACAGATGTTTGTCTCTTCTATCCTATAATTAAATATTTATTCATATGGTACAAATATATCCCATTATTTGTGATGATATTCCCCAATAATGGGACTTCCTTGAACTTGAATTTAAATTTTATACAAATTTCATAATTCTTCTCCTTTCATAACGTCATTAGTATAGTGCCCAAATGAACCTCACGCTCCCCATTGATATTGAATTATATTAGAAGAACAAATATAAATACTACAAAAACATTGTTGAGGTAATCTCTAAATACTATATTCAACCTTCCCATAAATATTGTTTGAGCACTAGTGTGTCTGAATGACACCACAATAAACCCATAGTTCTTCTACATTGTAAGAAAATATTTCTTGGGGATATCCTCATTCTTCACCCTAATATGGTAATATACCAAACAAATATCCTTTATAGAGATTTATTTTCCACCACATAGCTAATTGAACAAGTCATCCTACCATTAGAGACGATTGTTGAACTTTTTTTATCATCTTATAGTCAATGAAAAGGCACATAGGCCCATCCTTCTTCTTGATGAAGAAAACTCATGCTCCCCATGGTGAAGCACATTAATGTATTAACCCATTTTCTATATTCTCTTGAAGTTGTTTCTTCAAATACTCTTGCTTCGCAAAATCCCTTATATTTGCATTCTTGGAAAATGGTAATGCCCTAGGAATATGGATAATTAAATAATCAACCTATAGGTAATGAAAAATAGCTGGAAATTATTAGTGAAACACTTCATCATAATCTATGAAAATGGGCATGTATTCAAGGATGACAAATGAATTGAATTTATAATTATATCAAGATATTCTTTCTCATAGGGTAATAATATCCATTCTTGGGATGCTAGTGCTAAAGAAGACCCATCAATCTCCCTTTATTTGTACAGAATCGTAGGATGATTCGTGATATGGAGATTGATTTCCATCGCATTGAAGTTTATAAGGGATATATAATGGTAATGTCAATCCATATTAGTACTTGCATAAAATTCTACCAAAGAGGGTATCAAAATGTATTCTAGAAAGTTAATTCCACAAATTTTGAGGGTGGAGTAGTTATATAATTAGGATCTAATAAGTACCCCAATTTACATTTTTGTCAACAACTCTACTTCCATGATTTGTGGTGATGTTTAAATAATTTTACTAAATATTAGTGATATGAATGAATTCATAGAATAAAATTCAAGAATTACATTCACTATTCATGAATGAATATCTAGCATACCTATAACCAGTTAATTTACAGGATCCACCTCAGTGGTTTTGATATAATCCACTCACCCTTTCTCCCATAGAGGTTGTGGGTTATATCCAAAAAACCTTCCCTTAGTTCATTGTTTGCAAAGAATCCTAATTATTTATAGTTGAAATAATGAAAAATTCGATGAGGGTTTACTATATTATTCCATTCCTCCATTGAATTTCTTAGTCTCTCCCCTCAGTAATCACTATCTAGTTGTCCTTCATTTCTGTACCTAAATCATTTCCATGTTCCCCATAGGTAATTTATAGGTGAGTTTTTCCACAATATTGTCATGTTGGATGTTGTAACTTCAAATCCCCATTAGAATTATCCATTGGACCTAAATAATTAAAAATAACGTTCTTCTTATTCTCCCTATGATATCCTTAAGATTAAGTCATCTCTATTTCATCTTAGAGGGAATATCCGATAATTTTTTTAGAACTATCAATGTCTAGATTTTCACGGTCTTTCTGTATACTAGGTTTTTTCCCACAATTGAATCATTAAAACATAAACATGCTTATAACCACATGACCAATGGTGTATGATTCATTTTTTGTGAGGTTTTCTTTGTAAAACCTGATAGATTCATCATATGTTTTTTGAGAACATGGAAATACATATCCATTTTAATAGAATGAGTGTGAGGAAAAAAACTAAATAATATTATTAGAAATTCCTTCTACCCCATTAGTTTTTACTCTTTCTCATGATTACTATTCGTGATCAATTTCAATAAAAAATCATATTATCCCTCAATTTGATAAACATCCTATAGAACATTCTCTTTATTGGAGCATTGACAGGCAGATATGATATTCACAATAGAGTTCATCTAATGTTTCATGATTAAGGGATCAGATGATAAATTGAAATTCAGAGGCTTTTATTGCATAGCAGCCTCAATTTCACCTTGTTAATTATTATAGAGATTTTGGTAACTCTTCTTGATCTTGGATTCTATTCATAACCTATGGCATCTTAGAGAGTATAATCATAAAGTTCTTGGTTTATTCTCTCATCATGTTGGTCATATCTTTGGGGTAAATCATCACATTTCCCTTCACACTGGTTATTTACATAATTCTTATAATTTCAAGACATTGGATAGAATAATGGAAATATTAGGGATGATATTTTTTAAACTATTAAACAAATAAATTAAAATTCTATTATATTAATGATATTACTTCAAGATTATATTTATTTCTTTTACTAATGAATGTCTTGTGTTCAATCTATGTTATCAACGATCTATTTGATAACATATTTTTATTTGTCGATTATGCATTCCTTAAATAATGGTTCATAATGAGATTATGAATATACTAATACATATTTCATGTTATTTTTGAACTAGGTGTGCATCAGGGATCTTTTTCATGCACCAGTTACCAGTCATGTATAGCTCAATGCGGTGTTATTCAGTTTTACCCCTGCGTGCATCTATGCTTGATCCACATCCACTTTTAGTATCCCTTTAGTTAAATATTTTCTTTATGAAAAATTACTCTATACATACCAAATTTGTTGTATTTTTTATTATACATAGTTTTTTCCATAAGGCTTTCACTAGAGTTTTCTAATCTTAATACCAATAATAAATCCACATTTCCTTTCTTACCAACTATGACAACCAATCTATTTGTTACACAATAATTCAAAATTTATTACATATATTTATACATAATACATCCTTGATGATCAATAAATACATTATATTTGTGAATTAGGTACATTAAATAATCACTTAAAATAGGAAATATATCATATTTATTAGAAACATCCTTAACATGATCATAATATTCCTTCATATATAACACTATGTGTGATAACATGACGACGTATATAAGAAAGGGGTGATATATAAAGAACACTATGATAACTAAACATTGAATAACAATAATAATGTAACACAAGCTAGAAAAAAGGTATATAAATATTTCTTAAAAGGAGTGATAATCAAAAAACACTGAAAATGGGACATGATAGAGCATGATAACATAAAGGCAGCAGGGAATATGGGGAATCAACATAAAACACTACATCATAAACATATTTCAATGATAACTGGAAAGAAATGGTGATGGAAATATTCATATGATGAATTAGGTTCACTCTATAATCCATTTCATGACTTCTCAAGTGACAAAAACATTTTAAGATGCATTGAAGCGGTATATAATTTTGGGTGCACCCGTAACTTTTATTTCATTCTTATTCTTATGGGTGACACATAAACCATACATCATGAATTAATTCATCATAATATTTTATTACATGATCATGGAGTGTCTAATAAATACATGTATGTCCCTAATCCGAGATGTACATGTTCATAATGGTGAACACTATTGTTAGGAAATGGGTATGGGTATTCACACTACATTTTTTGGGAATAGAAATTGTACTGAAATTTAGGCATCATAATGACAAATCTTATAGATTCACAAATATTATATTAGATATAAAGTTGTATCTCATCAATTTAACATCATATTTATAGTGATAGGTACTATAAAAACATATCCCAACTATAATAATTGAAAATATATGGCATAAGATAGTGAAGAAACTAGAATGAAAAGGAGAAGGATAAGATCACTTACATAAATAATGTGACTCCAAAAGATTGAAGGTTACTTATTGAGAGCTTGGGGGAACCTTGGGAGGAAACTTGAGAGAGGAGTGTAGATTAAAGAAATGCAATACAGATTTTTAATAAAGTTAAATGAGATCTGTCGTGGGTTTATATAGCGAAAGAGTGGGGATTTTTTTATCGTTTCTCATACATTGGTTTGGGAATATATATAAAATAAACAATAAAAAAAATTTCACATAGTTGTTTTTGAAAAATATGGTAGTTTTAATTATATTATAAGGAACGGTTCGCCACATTTTGAAATATTACCCTTGGTTTTGTGGAGGAGAATCATACACTTGAAGAAATTATTTTAGAAACATAAGAAATATTATTTGTTTTGGAGGATTCAAAAAAGATTTATAAAATTAATAAAATTAACATAAAATAAGATTATTTTATAGTTAATACTTACTTTTGGTCCATGATTCCCTTTACAGTATTTATTACAACACTTTTTGTTCCATATGATATCATAATGCATACAGTATATTTATACGTTATTTCATTTTTACCTGAAAATTTGACTATCCCAGAAAATTAGGAAAAATTCACCATTTGATAATTTTGAAATTATAAAATTGAAAATAAAAATCATTTTATAAAAATAAATTTCTAAATAATTATATTTTTACAAATTAAGTGTTTATATTTACTAATAAATGATTGATTTTTTAAAATAATTGTTTTTAAACCCTTATTAAAATTACATTTTGCTTCAGATAAATTTAATGTTAATTTATATTTAATAAAAAATATTTAATAATAATAATTTTTAGTAATTTTTTTAAAAAAACATTAATTCATGAAAATAAATTTCATTTTTGAATTTGAATATTATATGAATGTTAAATTACTTTTTTATTGTATAAAAAACCAAATAATTTTTAAATTAAGAATAAAAAATCATAATATATTCATTATTATATAATTTAATAATATTAATATTATTAGGTTATTTATAAATATACAATTAATAAACCATAAACCACCTTAAGAGTAAGGTGTGGGATAGTGAGGCTTCTAGGGGGTTCCGTGTACAATATTTGGGTCGGGATCTCGATGAGCTTGAACATCTCCCGTAAAAGGTTTCACTCATGCTTATGATGTTAAATCTATAATTTTAATTAATCAATGGAAAAAAAATAAGTTTATCTCCCACATATGATCGGATAAATGGGAAACATAGGGTATGGTCCTTCTAGTTATGTCCATCAGTTCCTTTGTCAATGTTAATTAGATTTGTTATAAACCTATATTTATAATAATCAGATGATCACTTCTCAACATCTATATTATCAACATTTATGATGAATAATGGTATTTTAAATCTGTTATAATATTATAAAACCAAATAAAGGCATGTTTTTTCTATAACCATAATATATAATAAGAAATATAATTAAAGCATAATGGAAATTTCATTTTTAAAAGTTTTGGTCGTTAAAAATTGTTTTCCATAAGATCACCATTATTCAACAAAGTGTATCTCTACATAACAATCATAATAAAATTATTAGTATACTAGGAAATGTAAACCTAAGAAATGGGTGAGGTCATATTATATGTAAGGGTATTTATAAAAGTGAAGATATCATAACTAAATAAGCATAATAAATAATTTATAGTAAATAACAGAAACATGTGGAATTTAATCAATACCATGATAATAATATTTTGGAAATAAATAATGATCAAATAATTACATGTAAATAATAACATAAATTATCTCATAATGATTTAATGAATAATGATGTATATCTGAAACTAACGAGACCATTCAGAATAAAATTTAGATCCATTGGTAGATACTCATCTTTTTTCCCTAGTGATTTGTCTCATGGAATATATTTATGAATCAATGGTATATATATAATAGGGACACACCCATCAAATACTATGTCCATATCATTCCATAATTAGATTGGGTGATACACAATCAACCTAAATAATCATATTGAAAAACTAAAAAAAATGAAATGTTAATACTTACCCTAATCAATTAACAATATTCATAAACCATCCAGATTAATATGGTTAATGGTAATAAAATTTTCTATTTTTAGTCAAACTAATCGTAAACCATCAAAATAAATAATAATTATGTTATTAATACAACATATCCCTATTGTATCTTATGTAAAACAAATTTTTGATTTCAATTATGAGTATAAATACCATAAAAAATTCATTAATAACATTTTCTAGGAAATTAAAATTTACACATTGGAAATAACTTTAAAAAAAGTGGAAAAAATATATTAAAAAAATTAATTTGAAAAGAAAAATTACCATTTCTAAAATAATATTTATATCATAGAGTGTTCATAATAGAAGAAATTGTTTTTCATCTCATACACATTAAAATAATTATTCCATTAAAATTATTGGAAAAAGCTAGATGCACCTAGTTTTACAAGTGACATAAATATTCCAATGAATATTTTAAATAAAAATTGGTAAAAAATTACTTTAGTAAATAATTTCTAAATGTTCAAAAACATTTTTTTACATGTATTTTGATAAAAAATGATCTTTGATGGAAGAGATAAATAAGGTAATGTTTTCTTACAAAGAGTTTATCAACAAGTATAAGTACCATGTAGTGAGAAATTGGTAATATTACATAAAAATAATATAAAATTAAAAGTTGAGTAATAAATATTAAGATATTAAGATAAAATTTTTAAATATTTCTTCTAATGGATACATGAACAAAACCAATCCCAAATAATGTTGAGATCATAAGATAAACCCATACATCTTTGGTAACTTATGAATCATAATCTCCAAAAAATAAATATTAATAAAATGAAACATTAAAAACCATGAATATAAAAATAACCATGATATAAAATATTAAAAGGGTATTATTTACACATCATAACAAAATAAATGCTGAATATAATCTATGCATCATGAACCTAAATTTGAGATGAGAAACTGTTACATAGAGTTTAAATTAATTTGTTTGTATCAAACAAAATTTGAAAAATTAAATATATATTTTTTATAAATCAAATAAAAAACATACTTAGATATTTTATACCATATATTATTTACTTATATTATTTTATCATATGTTTATAAACAATTCTTGTTTAGAATCACTATTTCCGGTGATAATTCCTTTGTTTTTCATGTATGTTTTAGTTCTGTAAAATTTTCCTTTAAATGTTTCATGGTAAACTCATATATAGAATTTTAAAATTTATATAAATATCACATATATTCATTATATTTTAATTTAGAGTAATATATTAATGATTGACATAGAAAATGGTATACAATGTTAATAGATATTGTAGGTTGTATGTTTGTACGAACTATGATTCCTTTTTTAATAATTAATGGAATAAAAATAAAATAAATAATAATTTATTCTTAAAAAATAATTATTATTTAATATATATTATTTAAATAGATAAAATAAATCCTTAATAAAGTACATGTAAAAAAATGAAAAACATTTCACATCACTATGTGGGGGTTATAATTCACATGTACACACGAGCGATGTTGTGGTATTACAAAATATTCGAATGTAATAATTTAAATGAGACATTGTACATCTATAAGTATTATTAGATCATAAATATTTAATATATTTATTAAAATTTACCACTCTAACATTCATGTAAATCATTAGTAAAAAATTAACCAGATATCTTTGTAAGGTGGTAGTCTTTTATACATATAAGAAACATTATCATGTCCCACAGAGAATAAAAAATAAGAAGGTATGTGTAATATAATTATTACATATGTATAATTATTTTATAAATTTCATATAAATAAGTTAAATACATAATTATATATACCCATTAAAGGTGGTCATGGAAGGAGAATTACATCAGTTTTTGAGGAAGTAGTTCACTATACACACAACTGACAGTTTCATTCCCTATTGGATGAAAGTGGAGGTGGATTTGGGTTATGAAATTAACATTAAAACATCTTAGTATGAATGATATTTTTTTAATATTATCATATTTTAGGATGGTTTAAATGAGTAGGTATGATAAATAAAATAAATATACACATTTAATAATATTCCCACTTCATCGAAGATTCTCTTTATGATTATACATAAAAACATCATATAAGGGATTAATAAGGAATATAAGGAATATAAGAGGTGGGAGTAATTTAAATAATGGATTTGGGAGGGTATTTGATGACCAAAAGTGTTTTTAAATATTTAATATGTGGTATGGTGTATCATTTAATTAGTTTGGGAGAGTACAAATATTAAATTTTTGATAAGATAAAATAATGCCCATGTTTTTATCATGAAATAAGCCTCACAAATGGGTCAATAAAAAAATATATTAGGGTATATATATGGCTAAAAATGTGTTTTTCATGTTTTTATGACATATTAACCCTTATTTTCCCAGTTTAAACCCTTCGTAAACCAGTTTTAACCCCAAAAAAATAATTAACATTCATTGTTTCTATACAATATTTTTTTTAAATCATTTAACCTTATTTGAAAATATAAATTATGGATATTCAAACATTATAATCCATCCTTCAAAACTCAATTCATGGATGTGAGTGAATTATATTTTAAATTAAACCCCAGATGCGATAATAGAGTGTGTTTTTAAGGATTAAATTTTCATAAGTCTAGAAGGTTTTAATTTCAAAATTCACTATAAAATTCATTCCAATGAAATAATTTAGATATATTTTAATATTATTCAACTAATTTTATTTTAAAAAATATTTAAAATATTATTTAATTTTTTGTTAAAGTAAACTAAAATAAAATTTTAAATAATAATTATTATTTGTAACTATTCATCAAAATAATTATTCCTATCATAAATTTATAAAAATATAACCCAAAGAGAATTTTGAAATTTATATTTCCAAAATGAATTTAATTATTTTATATAAATTTAACAAAAGAGGTAAAAATAAATTCTAAATTATATTTGCAGATGTGATTAATCTAGATTTTTGAAAAAAATAATTTCTCAAAAAATATTTTATTACATTTCAAAATATTATTATTTTATTTATAATAAATACATAACCATATAATTTATTTTATACATGTGTAAACAGTATTGTTTTCATGATTCAGTTTGAAATATTCATAGAATCCATCTAAAGGGAATGTTATATATTTTTTGTTTAAATAATAATATTTTAATAGAGTATCACCTTTCATTTAAACCTAGTGTTTTGGGAATTGAAACGTATTAAAAAGGTTCAATTTAATTAAAATTACATATATTTTACATTCTAGGGGTGTAACATTCTCTCATACTCGTAGTGTTTCATATTACATAAACTATTTAAGATTGTGGTCCTCATTAATAATATTGAAGTGTTATAGTATCATTACATGTTATATATAGTGAATCATAAGAAATATAATTGTTAATTGACATTGATGAAATATACCTTTAAAAGTGTATTTTAACATTTCATTTTAAAATTAAAAAATATGATATTCCTTTGATAACTTTTTAACATAAAATTACCTCATTATTTAGGAAATAATTTTATTTTTAATTTACTATGGAATCTTATAAATTATTTTCCCAAGAAAATAATGGCCACAAGTGTTGAAAATATATTAATTTTATATTCATTAAAAGAAAACATTCATTTCAGAGTTTTCTAAAAATTCAAAACTGAATTCTAGGGGGAAAATATAAATATTCCATTTAAATTATTTTCAAATAATTTAAATGTTATTAAAAATGAACTTTCAAAAGAAATACATCTATAGGTTGGAATATAAAAAATTTTATTTTGAGCATGGAAATAGAATAAAAAGTTTGTTGAAAAAACCAGAATTAAGTTGTGTGTTTCATTAAAATTAATTTTATAATATTTTTATTATAAATAAAGAAAAAATATTAATAATACATGAAAGTAATTGGAATAAAATGTAGATAAAGAAGTGGTTAGTATTTAAAAGATAAATATCCTTAGTCTTTCATCAATGGAAATTTAGTATAGGCAATCCCAAAAATAAATGTGATTTTAACATCATCCCTCGCATAAATCTTCATCATTCTTCATATATGTTAAATACACATTTATTATAAATAAATATATAGATATATATTATAAACATATTAAATAACCATATTCATATATTTTATACAATATTTGATTTATTTATAATATCTTATCACCTATTTATTAATAATTCATTTTTTATAATCACTGTTTTCGGTGATAACTACTTCATGTTTCATAGATATCTCGGTTTTGAAGAATCAACCCACAAACATAAGTCATGGTTCCATAAAAAAATTTAATTTTAATAATTTCATAGATACTTTTAATAATTATATACATTGTAAATAAAATCCATCTTAACTGGTGATAAAAATTTAATTAAAATCACTTTTTCAGGACGACAGTTCTCACGTACAAATGATTGATGATTTCACATTATGATCAATTGATGGAAGAATTTTAAAAAATAATTATCGAATACATAACTATAATAATTTCATATATATCATATATATTTAGTAAATTTATTATTATAACCATCTATGTGATGCAATGACCAAAAACGAAACATATATTTTTATAGAGGTGGTAATCCACATGTACACATGTGCGATGTTTTCGTTTCCAATTGAATGAAGGTGGATAATTTATGTTCCCTCATCAAAAAAAAATCACTATATTAAATATACTAAATTCCTTACTTTTTAATGTATAAAATATATTTAGATATTTTTGAAGAAAGAAAATTAATTGTATGTAGTTTTGAGTTACTCATCTTCCTTGAGAATCCTTCATTGGATTACATATTAATACTATAATGTATTATATTTTAGAAATAAGAAAATATCTACGATATGTGAAAGGATCATGTTATGGTATTAGTGTTGGTAATGTAAAATCTATAAGGCTCAAACATTGTTAGTATGAGGGAAGATGAGGTTCTCAAATTGATGTGAGGGGACAGTTGGCATTACATAAAAGATTATATTAATCTAAATTAATTTTAATGTTCTTGTAGAAAAAAATTTATTTACATATTAAATAGGATGAATATAAACATAAATTCACTCCTAAACTTATATTTATATATTTTTAGGGAATCAAATTACCCTTATATCTTATTTTTACCCCCTAATTAACCCTTATGATTATTACCACAATATGAAAGTGTTTTTCAGGTTAGGGGTCATCAAAGATACTATAAAATTACATGTGACCCATAATATTAAATTTCATGAAATACTATAAAAAAACATTTAAAATGGATGAATATAATATTTTTATGAAATTTAATATAATTGATAAAATATAATTTATCATAAGTATAAGTACATGGCCATAATTATTACTTATTTTTGTGTTTTTGAACTAGAATTTAAGTTCTTGGTACTTCTATGTTTAGAGATTTAGGGAATTTTGAAATACTCTTCAAAATATGAACAGAAAATTAAATTTGAATAATTATACTCTGTATCCATTTTTTTAATGAATGAAACCATTTTAATATAAAACATGACTTCATTTCTAGACACATCTTTAATTATTTCATCATGAAATATTCTCTGCGCTTTCCAATCCTATGACCTATGAAAAACGTTTTAAAAAATGGGATGATTATAAAAATATCATTATGGGACATAAATAAATAAATCCATTTTTCTAGATAAATACTATAAAACATTTACAAAAAACATACCTTTTAACTCTGAAAAAATGATCATCATTTCAGAAAGATCATTATCATTACTTTTGAAAATAAAAAAAATCCCAAGGAACTCATAAGAAAACATGTAATATATATATAGGTAGTTGTTGACATAATTATACTAAAATGAAATAACCATATGTTTAACTTTTATACATGTCACTCTTACAAATGGAATAGTCATATGATCGACTTCTGAACCCAATGCATTGGAGGTTAAAATATCACAATATATCCTAAGTTTATCATGGAACCACCCCTCTTTGGTTTATCACGTAACCACCCACAAAATGTTTAAGTACCATTAACACATAAAATTGTTATCTTTTTAATATTTCACTCATACATATTTATTTACACTCATAATAAAATATTTTATGTTATTTAAATAACCAATCCATTTTCCCAAACTAGTTTAAAATATTTATAAAAGTTATTTTTGAATAAAAGTGTCCCAAACCACATTGAAATATTTTAAATAAATTTGAAAATTCAAATTTACTAACATTTATTTATATTCTTGAATAGTAAACATAGGATAATTATTTTATTTCATGAAATCCTTTTAAAATTTTATTATTCCTTTTATATCACTTTATATCATGTTATAACAAATTCTTAATTATTTATGTTCTTTTTGGATGTTCGGAAGATATTCGATACTTGTGTCCGAAATGACTTGGTATGATTTAAATAGTAAAAGTGGTCATGATTACATAATCTCTATAATAATATTAATGACATTATTATAATTTTTATTAATCAATTATACTTCTAAATGAAACAATTAATCTATGTTAATGAAAAATGAACAACCTTATAATTATTGAGATGATAGATTGTATATTCAAATGAGTATAATTTTCTTTTTTCAATAATATTTATGGAATTAATCTAATCATCAATTAATATTTATATAATTATTATTATATCATCAATATAAATTAAATATAATTACATGTACTTATATATATCAACCAGGTGATGTAGTGTTGACAAACGAATCACATCCCTTTATGGAAGTGATAGTTCACAAATACTAAGGATTGATGTTTTCATTTTTATTTGCCTAGGAAGGTAAAAATGATATATTATCTTTTAATAGTGATAAATATTTCATAAAATTATATTTAGAAATTAATTCCATCATTATTACCATAATTGAGAGAATTTTATAAAAAATGAATTATATCGGTTTGTGAGGAGGTAGTTCTCTATACACACCAATTTTTAATTTCATTCACATTTGATGGAAGTGCATAGGGATATGGGTGATGATATTTACATAATAAGATCATTTTATATTTATGATACTTTATCTACTATTTCATCATAGTCAATGAATATTTTAAGGATGAATTAGAAGAAATAACATAGACATAGTTAATTATAAATTATATCTCTTCTTTAGATGATCTCATTTTATTAACACCTATAAAGAGAGAGTTATGCCTAAAATAAGGCCTCTTAAATGTTTTTTGGGAATATAGGATGGTATTTGATAAGATCATGGCTGAAAAAATATGTTTTGAAGTGTTAGAAATAGAGGAGAATGGGTTCCCTTTTATAGTAGAGGGGATAGGAAATCTCGGAATAACTCAAAATAATAAATTACTATAAATAAAATTTCTATTAAAAATGATTCCAAACATATTAATTTCAAATAGGATGAATATTTTTCTAACACCATTCATCCAATTAAAATAAGATATATTTTCTAATTTTTAATCATTATCTTCTTGTTTTAATCCATATTAATTCATACCTTGATATTGAGTAATTTAAAATTTGAGGGTAAATATAATTACTATAAAATTAAAAACATGAAAAATGAGTCATTTTTTAAAATTTTAGACATAACTCAACAATATGGATAAACTTTTATTTTAAAAAAAATTATATCATTTAATAAAACATTATTTATTCTAAAATATTAATAATGTCAATTTTGGAACTATTTATTTCATGATATTTTAAAAATATCATAAAAAGATGACATATTTAAAAAAAATCTATTAAATAATCTATAACAAGTGAAATTAACCCATTAAATTCATCAAATATATCAATTATTTTTATTTTTATTTTTTTAATATCATTTATTTGATATTTCCACTAATTAATCAATTAATGCACCATCATTGTGTCACTATTTAAGGTAATAATATTTTAAATAAATTATACATATATAAAATACCAAGATGTAGAAGAAGATATTATCTTTAAAAATAATATTTTCAGTTGAACATATCCCTTATATATCCTCATATTAAAAAAATCTTATTAAAAACAACGAAATGGCGGAATTTTCTTTCGTTTAAATATAATATTTTATAGATAATATTCTCTTCCAAAGAGCCATAAATTTTATCATAACTGGTCCTCTAATTATTATGGACTAACAATATACATCTGTTAAAATTAGGTAAATTTTTATGGTAATTTAATAATCTTTATAATATTATTTGTACTCATAATACATAGATTTACCCTTATCCCTAGAAATAAAAAAATTAATGAAGATACTATTATTGTTATCCCAAAATAGAAAGGGAACAATTTTATAAATATGGACCTTATTGTTAGAAACATGGAATCAATTTTATAAATTGATAGCATAAATATTGTATAAAATTATTAAAATTTAATCATCTTGATGAAATGAGAAAAGTAGTTTTTAAAAGTAAAAACGTTCAGAAGATCAAAATATTTTACATCCAATATCAATATTAAATTGACTAAAATGACCTAAATTGTATTATTTGATAAAAACATTACTTAATTATACATTAAAATCATTCGATAATATAATTTATCAATATGAATAAATTTGAAGAAAAATGAGTTTTCCATTAAAATGATTTTTGTCACAATTCATCAAAAGATGAAAATTAACTAAAAAATACAAAAATATTAAACCAAATAAAATGTTGATAATTATATTACAAAGTATATGTTTATTTTTTAAAATATAATTTAAAAATATTTCAAGAAAAAATTCAAATTAAGTGTTCCATTAAAACGTGGAAAAACTGTCTTTTTTGGAAAAGTAATTCTTTTATTTATAAAATTGGATTTGTTCTTATATAATATATAGAAAACACATAAGATGATTTTTATACATTAAATGAGTATATATATATATCATTAATATAATCTAATAATAGTGACTTATTAATTTATTTCTATAAATCCCACTTCTGCACATTTAAAAAGTTTTTTAGAAAACACATTTCCTTCTATTTTAAAAGGGGGTTTACATTAAATTATACGTAATTTTTCTCCAATGAATTTGTGAAAACCATATTTTCATAATTAATTTAATGTTTTTAATTCCCAACATTCTAATGTCTAGGATTTAATCGTAACATTTAAATTTTAATTAGTTTTTTCATTAAAGATCAACGTGGTGTATCATGTATATTATCGAACATAATGTTTCCTTTAAAAAATGTGGGATATTTCATTATCCACCCCTTTATAAATTACACCATCATAATTTAATATCAGGATAAAAATATTTCATTTTTAGTTTTCAAACCATCTTTATTAAAATCCCACATTGTAAAAAAAAGTATCAATAATGCTTCAACATTAAAATAAAGAAAGGGATGTATGAAGGTCACCTGAGATAATCCATAATAGGGTTCCATGTAGGAAATTGTAGACATGTAATTTAAAACTAACAATCATTTTCTAATGGATATTTATATATATAATGATCCTGATAATATTAACAATCACAAAACCATAAATCTATGATCGGTTAAAAGTTCATTTATTCCGTAGCAAGTAATATAAAAGGATATTGTTTTTGTTTCGAAATCATTTTCATGGAATTTGTGAATTTTTTTAATACATACACTAATAACATAAGGAAATATAATTATCCAACAAGTATTTTTTACCAATGAATCAAATTCCCCCAAAAAATGAACTTTTTCTCCAAACAATGTGTATTTAAGATAAAATTTTCACACCTGAAGTTACAGATTCATATTCATGAAAATCAATTATTCCATAAAATATTAACTTTATATTTCCAATTTATTTAAAAAATTACCAAAACCAAAATTTTTAGTACATGAATACAGAATCCTATAAAAATCCTTTATAAGATTAATAGCTACAATAATCTCCAAAAGTCAACAATAATACCTGATGTTCAACATAGCCCATTGAACATATAAATACCCTTAAAATTATTCAAAACAATTATACCTAATATTAAATCAAAAAATAATCCAAATTATTTGATCACATAGTCTTCTATGATAAATTTTAAGAATTACCTCCAAATAACATCAATTACTCATGAACTATCACACAAAAAATTAATTCCCCTAGTAATCTTAATGATAATCTACCCATTTCAACAAAATACCTATTTCACCATAATACCAACAGAAAATAATTTATTCTTCCATTATAAAATTCAACCATTAATTATAAAATAAATTCTCATATTATTCTATTTACCTCAATCAAAAAGGGTTCCCAAAATAATAAACATATTCTTACAAGTCATTAATTACATAATTGGAAAATCATTATCCAATCCAATGGTAATCTATTCAATAAGAAATATGTTCCCAAAATCAACTTATTCATTACCCATAAAATAAATTTACTAATGATAAAAAATTAATCTAACTAATACATTATGTAGGCTAGTGGTAGGTAATTCACCCTTGTGGCTCTTTGATTGTGGGTTGAAAACTCATGGTCTTTCCAGACGCGATGGTTTGTCACTCATCCTATGAGTTTTCGTTTTTTAAGACTATATAATTCTTATGACATTCCCAAAATATGATAAAATCTTCACAAATAACCATTACATTTTTTAACATCGTTGTTTTTCTCATACCTTTCATTTTTCATCCAAAAACATTATAACCCATAACTACCTCAAAATAGATGTCTCCAAAAATATCGTTAGTAAAATTAGAATTTCACAACTTAAATCCAAAGAAGGGGTTTCTAAGACCATGAACTTATAGTCAAACATAAAATTATAATCTCATTATGATATCCGAACCTTTTAATAAAACATACTAATCTTCAAAGTTGTCTTAATAGTCATTTGATACCAACTATATTGACCCAGCCTTAAACATAACTTATTCTACTATTTTTGAAATTGAATTCACATTTGAGGATATTTTTAGTTTAGTATTTTAGATAACTAGGACGTACTCTTACAAAATATAGCCATACATTACATGTGGAAACAAATATGATGTATCCATTTCATTGACCAAATAAAAACCTTTTAAAATAAAAAAACACTTCCATTGAGATACATCTTCACATCATTCATCATGATATATTATTTTCACTTACCTATCTGAAGACCAATGAAAAATATTTTAAACATTGGGAAATGAAAAAAATCATAGTAAGGGTCATATTTAAATAAACACATTATTATAGTGAAAAACCACAAAATATTTCCTAAAAAACATAACTTTTACTATGAATGAATGATTATCATTTCAAATAGATCATTTTCTTACCTTTTGAAAGTTAAAATATTCCAATGAAAATTTATAAGAAAACAAATAATATATAAGTTAGTACCTTGGGAATTAATTTTACTAAAATAGAATAACCAAACTCTTGACTTCCATACATGTCACTCTTACCAATGAACTAGTCATATGGAAAATTATCCAAACCCAATGCATTGGAATTTATAATGTAACCACCCATCCTTGGATTATCATAGAACCAATCGTCATTGGTTTATCACATAACCACCCTTAAAATGTTCAAGTTCCATAAAACAATAAAATCATGAAATCTTCAGTAATTCACTTATAAATTTTCATTTATAGTCCGAAGAATAAATTTCATACTTTTGAAATAACCAATCCATTTTCGATTTCCAATTTAAAACATATATAAAATAGATTTTAGCATCAAACTGTCCCACACAACATTAAATTTGTTTAAATTAATTAAAAAATTACCAACTTGAAACTTTTAGGTCATCATAAATAAATAAATGAAAAATTTTGAAATCTAGGGAATGAATGGGGAATGTTTATAATAATAAATATTAGAAAAATAAAAAAAATAGTTAAATAGTTTCATGACTTTCGTCTAACTCATTTGTTATGTTAGTTATCATCCTAAATTAAAAAATTAGGATAATTATTTATTTTTTATAAAACTTGTAAAATTATATTATTAAATTTATGTCACTTATTTTCATGTTATAAAAAAATACATAATTATTTAAGTTCATTGCTGATGTTTTGATGATATTCGGAACTTGAGTCAGAAATGACTTCGATATGATCTCAACAATCAAAGTGGTCATCATTCATTCATCACCATAACAATATTCATGAAATTATTAAAAATTTTATACATCAATTACAATTTTAAATGAATCTATTTATATATGGTTTTTACAAATGAATAGAATTTTAATCATTGAGATGGTAGGTCCTACGTATGCATGAGTAACATTTTCAGTTTTTAATGATCATTATAGAAAGAAGGTAAGTATCAATTTAACATTACAGAATTATCGTAGTATCATTAATATCCTATTTAACATTTAAATATTTTTATATATATCATCAATGTGATGTGTTAATTGAAAATGAATCACATCTCATTGTGTAGGTGGTAGTTCGCATGTACGTATGAATGGAATTATAATTCTTACGTGCGTGGAAAGGTAATAAAAAATGATATTGTCACGACCCGTCCTCGGGGACTGTGCCGTGACTACCCGAAGTCTGCCTTCCATAGGCCAGGGGCTGGCGACTAGCACCAAAGGCGAATCCCGATAAAAAGGGAAGGAATTTCCTTTAAACCTGTAACACTTGCATACTAAACACAATCATCAGAAACAACAAGTACTAATATAGAAAAGAAAAGTGTGTTGAAAGTAAGTGGGCCAGTATACAAACCCAACCGAACAACAAGTACAAGTAGTAGTAAAAAGGAAAAAAACAGCTCCTGGATCGTTCACCGAGAAATCCTACCTGTAGGGAACAACTCCTTACAAAGTTATGTCTTATCTAGTCCAGCACTGAGCAGCCTCTTGTCTCCCTCAGCCTCAATCACTTCTAACCATCATCTGCACAGAACACAACAAGGTGCGGGTGAAGCCCGTGCAGGGGTGAGTATGACAATACTTTGTAGGGGACCCCCAGACCCCCGATGGTCTCCCAGAATCCACTAAGGATAAACCACAGTAGTAAGATACAATCATGAAGTATCAACCATCCCTACTTAGGTATATTACCATACATATACCTAAGTTACCAAAAATAGTCTGGCTCCAACACTTGAGCCCAAGAACAACACATTCTACAAAGGAAGTAATGTCAATCATCTCGTTGATAAAAACTGAAAGACAAGAATCACCACACACAGGTATATACATATCATGAAGAGGGGTAGAGATGATTATTTGTATCCACTAAATCATCTCATATGTCGAACCCACGTAGGATCCTAGAACAGTATCAGCACTATCGAATCCACGTAGGATCCTGGTACATAAGTCATCACTATGGAGCTCACGGAGGATCCCGGTACAGAAGTAATCATTGTCAAACCCAGGGAGGATCCCGGTACAGTATCACCACTGTTGAATCCACGGAGGATCCTGGTATATAATTCATCATTGTCGAACCCACAGAGGATTCTAGTACAGTAGTATGTCCACGTAGGATCCTATCATCTAAGTCGCAGCCAGTTATAGGGTTTCTGCACACAGCACGCTTGATTCCAAGAGGGTCTGATCCTCGAGCCATGTGTCGATACGTCAACTACCACTAACTCTTGAGTTGATGTATCTGGAAATTCCGTCTCATCATAAGGAACCCAATGCGACATACGCCGTGTCAATCGGACGCTCAGTCTGTGAGTTATTGTCATTTACGTTCTAGGGGCCCGGTTGGTTTTTTGGTTCAAACCAACCTGATCGTACCCCAACTACGTCCAAACCTCAAGTGGGGTATGAAAAAATAATTGTTCTGCTCTATGACTTCCTTCGTCGGAGACATTTCATCGATTGGACACCTATATCCCAAGATATGGGCCAAAAGATGAAATTGGCCATAAGGGGGTCCGGGTCCGGTCCGACCCAGTTGGAGCGACCCGGACCGACACGGTCCAGACCATGGTCTGACCCAGTCCGAGGGTCCGACCTGGTCTCAGGAAATGGCCCAGCCCAAGGGGCGGCCCGGTCCGAAGGCGGGCCCGGCCCGAGGGCGGCCCGACCTTGCGCGGCCCGACTTAGGGCGGCCCGACGGCCTGCCCTCGCTGTGCCTAGGGGGGTGGTGCGCACCCCCCCTAGAACCGAAACGGTATAACTGTTTGGTTGGACTGAACCGGTGCCAGGTGGCACCAGTCTAGCTCACACGGGACCCAACTGGGTCTCGCTCCTCTAGGCTGGTAGAGCGGCCAGCCACTCCAGCTCCACGGCGGCTGGCACGATCCGCCTCCCCAAACCACCACCACAGCGTGAAAGTACCGCGGTCCTACTGCCCTACGCGCAACGCGATGGTGACGCGCCACCACCGCCGCGACCCGGCCTGGACGTGGCCTCCTGGTTCACCGTGCGGCGTGACAGCGCCACACCTCCTCTATCATGGCCCAGTTTGGCCGCGACCCTTGGCTCCTATGTGCAATTCGATGGCGCCGAACGCCTCTGCTGCATCTCGTTGTTTCCGCAACTCTCCTTCCACGCGGCATGATAGTGTTGCGCCCTCTTTTCTTCCAGGTGGCCTTGCACCGGTGGTTTTCTTCGTGGTCCACCTCCATCGTCAACAAACATGAACACCCATATGGGGAGGGTCGAGCCTTGTTTGTGTGGTCCGAACCCTCCTCGCCATGGTGATAACATTCGGAATAAACAATCTGAGGTTTTAACGATGAAGAACAAGAATTCTAATTATACCCAAACCCCAACCTCATTTCTATGAACGTTGACAAAGTCACGAGAAAAAGGCAGCGTCAATTCATTGACATCAGGAAGTGTCCAAGGAAGAAGCGCTGTCAGCGTTCTTCACGGGTGGGTCCTTCTCTTTTGTCTTGATCGGAGATTGAAGATGGTGTTTGTCGTTCTACGGTGGAAAGGATGAAGTTATTCCAAGAGTTCTCCAAGGCTCCACCAAAAAGAATCACTAACCAAAATAATGGGTAAAGCCAACCCATTATTTTATTTTTGGAAAAATAATTCAAATTAATTCAATCGATTTCAAAAAATAATAATTAATTGAAGGCATTAATTAATTTTAGGTTGAATTGGCAACATTAAGGGGATGTTCAAGTGCTCCCCCATTTATGGGGGGTTCAAGGGGTTTAAAGGGGGGGTTAGAATAGATAAAAGAATCGGGTGGACCCAACCTAAAAACATCCTCCCAAGAGATATTAGGGTGTGGTGGGCCCCACCTCTAACATCCACTTGGAGGTTTTAACCACCCAAGAAATAAAAATAAAGTAACACCTTTATTTTTATTTAATTTATTTAAAAACCTCATAAACTAACTTCCATTATCTTTAAAATAAAACTGTGGTGAGGGTCTCAATAAGAAATCACTGATTCTACGAGTATAACGGTGACCTAGGATTTCAATTCTAAGCACCAGTTCAAAAGATATAAAATTCCCCTCGTACGTTTACTGAACATACCCAAAAAAACTTTAGAAATTGATTTCGGGAACACCGGGCCTCGGAATCAGGCGCCGTCAGAAACTGTGGACTCGAAAAATTCCCATATATTTTAAAAAAAATTACAGATATTAAGGGTCTTTACATTCTCCCCACCTCATGGCTTTACGTCCCCGTAAACTACAACTCACACTAAGGAAACAAATGATGGTACTGAGCACGCATCTGAGCATCCAGCTCCCATGTGCTCTCCTGGAGGATCTCGTGCTGCCAGCGAACGCACACCAGAGGTGTCGACTGTTAATGCCAGACCCACTCCTGTCGATCCTCAATATCCACTAGAACCTCTATGAAAGTCACCCCATCATCAATGTCCAGCTCCCCATGGTCAATGATGTGGGATAGGTTGTGCATGTATCTCCTCAGCTGAGATACGTGGAAGACGTCATGCACCTGGTGCAACTGAGGTGGAAGAGCCAAGTGGTAAGCCACCTCTCCTACTCTGTTGAGGACCAGGAATTGTCTGATGAATTGCGGATACAACTTGGCACCTCGGCCAAATCTCTGTATACCTCATCGAGGTGAGACCCGTAGAAAGACATGGTCAACTTCCTCGAACTCCAGTGGTCTTCGTCTCCTATCATAATAGGATTATGCCTGCTCTGTGCAGTCTTTATCTGCTCCTGGATGATCTGCACCTTCTCTATTATAGTATGCACCATCTATGGTCCCACAATTGCTGACTCCCCAGGGTCAGTCAAGCACAGTGTAGATCCGCAAGGTTAGTAGTAAAGTTCCTCTAAAGGTGTCATCCTGATGGTGGAGTGGTAGCTGTTGTTATAAGAAAACTATACCAAGGGTAAATGATCCTCCCAGCTGCAAACAAAGTCGAAGATGCATGCACAGAGCATGTCCTTGAGAGTCTAAATGGTCCTCTCAGTCTGACCATCCGTCTGAGGATGGAAGGCGGTGCTCGAGTGAAGCTGCATCCCAAAAGCCTCATGCAATCCCTTCCATAGACGGGAATTGAAACGAGCATCTTGATAGGAGACGATCGTCGATGGAACACCATCAAGTCGTACGATCTTCAGTTTATAGAGGTGTCCCAATATCTCTACTGAACCCTGCTCTCTGATCCGTAGGAAGTGGGTCGACTTTGTGATCCGGTCGAAAATCACCTAGATAGAGTCGTGTCCTCTGGATGTACGTGCCAGTACCGTCGTGATATCCATAGATATCCCATCCTAGTTCCACTCCGGGACCTCTAAGGGCTGAACTAGGCCCGCTAGTACCTGGTGCTCTGCCTTCACTTTCTAAAAAGTGAGACATCATGAGACAAACTGTACTACTACCTTTCGGATATCTGGCCACCAGTGCTGTCATCAATGGTCCTGGTACATCTTCGCCACACCTGGATGTACCTTTAAAGGAGATGTGTGAAACTCCCTCAACAGTTCTTCCCAAAGTGCAACCGGTACCATGGTACATCCTCTGAAGAGAATGGTGTGATCCCCACCTTCACAAAATCCATCATCTGTCTGCCCAATGGATACTTGAGCACGTCGCCTCTCACAATCAATTTCCCCACGTTGTGCCTCCCAAACTCGCCGAAGAACTGGAGGATTGATTGTGAGAGACTGTATAAATGATGATTCATCCCGATCCACAATAGTTATCTGCAACACGGCCAGCTGATTTGTCACCTCTCCTAGTAGTTGAATGCCTGGTCTCCTGCTGAGAGCATCTGCTACAACATTTCGCTTCCCTGTAGTATAGACTATCACTAAGTCGTAGTCATGGAGGAACTCAATCCATCTTTGCTATCTTAGGTTCAGGTCCTTTTTCAAGAAGATATACCTGAGACTCTGGTGGTGAAAGTAGACTGTAAAATGCTCACCCATCAGAAAGTTCCACCACATCTTCAAGGTGAATACCATTGCTGCTAACTCCAGGTCATGGGTAGCGTAGTTCTGATCGTTCTGTCTTAGTTACTGAGAACCATATGCGATCACTGCTCGCTCCTGCATCAGGAAACATCCAAGTCTGGTCCCTGATGCATCGCAGTAAACTACGTACCCTACGCCCTCATCTGGGAGCCTTAAGATGGGGGCGCTAGTCAACCTCTGCCTCAGCTCCTGAAAGTTCTGATGGCATCTCTCTGACCACATTAAGGGTTTCCTCTTCTTCATCAATATAGAAATTAGTGATGCAACTCTGGAAAAGTCTGGCACAAATCTTCAATAGTACCCAGCCAGTAGCAGAATACTATGTTCCTCCATCACACTCATGGGTGGCCCCCAAACAAGAACTGCCTCGATCTTCGCTGGATCCACTGCAACTCTATCCTCTGAGATGACTTTTCCCAAGAAGTGAACCTCTTGAATCCAAAATTAGCACTTCAAAAGCTTACCATAAAGCTGGTGATCTCAGAGTGTGTCCAGTAGTACATGAAAATTGTAGGCATGCTCCTCCTCAGTAGATGAGTAGATCAGTATATCGTCAATGAAGTCTACGGAAAAGGGATCGAGGTAAGTCTGTAAGATCCTGTTCATGAGACTCATGAACACTGTTGGAGCATTGGTTATGCCGAAGGGCATAACCAAGAACTCGTAGTGGCCATACCGACACCTGAAGGCCGTCTTCTGCACATCCTCATCTCGAACTCTGAGCTGGTGATAGCCTGACCTCAGGTTTATCTTCGAGAACCCTCGTGCACCCTTGAGCTAATCAAAGAGCTCTTCAATCCTAGGGAGTGGGTACTTGTTTTTCACGGTCAACCGGTTTAGGCGTCGGTAATCAACACACAGTAGCAAGCTTCCATCCGCCTTCTTGGCCAACAGAATCGGGGATGCCAAGGGTTAAACACTAGGTCAGATAAATCCCTTCCCCTACAAGTCCTCCAGATGTACCCATAGCTCACAAAGCTTGGTGGGAGCCATCCGATATTCTGGAGTAGATATCGGTGTCATCCCAGGGTACTGGTCAATATAGAGGTCCACATATCTGTGAGAAGGTAGTCCTGGAACATCGTCAGGGAAAACATCTGTGTACTGATCCACCACAATGGGAAAACTCAGACTTCGCACATCAACCACTCCGATAATGAGACTAGCCAACTGATGTGTGATTGGCTGCCACCTCCTCTGGATAAGTCTATCCTGCACTTCAAAGGATCCCTTCTCGCCAGTGAAGGTAAACCTCATCCCATCCCCACAGACACACCACACATTCCTCCAAATACAACCAATCTGAGCAAGAACTCTAGATAACCAGTCCATACCCAAGATAATGTTGTAAGGCCTCAACGCTGCTACGAGGAGATCCCAGCTGAAGCTCTCACCTCCTATAGTAATCTCACACTACTAGAACCAGTGTGTAATCGTCAAGTCTGCTCCCGTATGAGTCTCTAGTAGTAAAGATAGATCCAATGAATCCATTGGAATCTTCGTTCTTCGAATGAGGGAACCGACAATAAAATAATGACCCGCACCTATGTCTATAAGTACTGCAGCAAGGGTGGAGTACACAAATATAGTACCTCAAACCATCTCAGGTGTGTCGTGGTCGTAGGCCTCGACTGCCTGGAGCTGATCATGTCCCTGTCTTCCAGCTCCCTGTGGTTGGGGTGGACCTCCTGGTGGTGGTGGTTGTAGGGACTCGAAACGCCGTCCACCACCTACTGCACGACCAGCTCCTCGGCCACGTCCGCCTGCTCCCAGCGGACCACCATGGTCGAACCTCTGCCTCTACCTGGGAGCTCCCTCTACTGTCTGATGTTCATCTACAAGGAAGGTCGGGCAGTCATGAGCCATGTGACCCCACCCTCCGGATGCATATCAATGCCTACTCCTCGTATGGATGGATCTATCTTGTGTGCCCCGCACAACCGAACCTATATCCTGGGATTTCCCACCTAATGGCCTAGTCCTCTTGGACCTCTGTGACATCTTTCTATAGTCGGCTGTAGAAGACTCCGCTACGTGTCGTCCTATGGTCGTTCTCACTGCTGGTGACTTCTCAACAAGAAAACTCTCCACTATAAGGGCTCGCTCAAGCACCCCCGCCTGTGTCGGGATGCTGTAGGAGATCATCGAAGCTCTGATCTCATGCCTGAGTCCCTGCTCGATGGTCTGGGTCCTAAAGAATGGGTCCCGCACCATATCCATGAAGTAGCGTGAAAGTTCTATGAACCTCGCAGTGTACTGAGCTACTTTCATGCTACCCTACTACAGATGAAGTAACTCATGAATCCGAACCGCATGAAGGGTGGCTGCAACAAACTCTGGATGGAAGAGAATCTCGAAGTCTGCCCAGAGTAATGATGCCTCATCATTCACCTTGAGTATCAGGCTCCACCATCCGCCTACTTTTGTATGTAGGAGACTCACAGCAAGGATCTGCATGATGTCGGCTGGTGTCCCTACTAATCTAAAAACTCTTACAACCGCCTCTAGCCAATCCTTAGCTGCATATGGGTCTGTCTCTCCCCTGAACCTGGGCAGCCTCTGGCAGTGGAACTCATGCAACACACTCAGATGGAGTGCACTCTCTACTGTTGGAGCTAGTGGTATTGGTGGCCCAACAGGTAGTGGTACCACTGTTACCTCTACTATGATGGGGCCCTACACCGAGGCCTCATTTCTCGGTGGACTACCATCTCGTACGAAACTCTGGACCCTAGTAGACTGCCTACATGGCGCCATCCTAAAGAGAAACAGGTGCGCCACAGTCAAAAAAATATACCTGGGGAGCTAACACAAAGTAATCACAAATAAAACTTTTCAAAATAAACACACATGCAATTATTGTTTTCGTACACTGAGTCAGAAATCAGAAGTCAGTGTCCTAGTGTATAGATACGTCGGCCGCCGCACCAACATCAGTTTCCCTAAACTGATAACCACGCCCAAAACATTTAACACTGTTTCATTAAAATAAATATCAGAATCCTATGTTCTACAGTAGAACTGACTCCTCTGGTACCAATTTTTTACGACTCGTCCTCAGGGCTCGTGTCGTGACAACCCCAAGCCCGCCTTCTGTAGGCCAGGGGCTGGCGACTAGCACCAAAGGTGAATCCCCGATAAACAGGGAAGGCATTGCCTTTAAACATGTAATACGCGCAGTCTGAACACAAGCAGTAGAAGCAACAAGTACTACTATAGAAAATAAAAGTGTGCGGAAAGTAAGTGGGCCAGTATACAATCCCAACTGAACAAAAAGTACAAGTAAAAGTAAAATGGGAAAAATTGCTCCCGGATCTTCCACTGGGGAATCCTACCAGAAGGGTAGGTACATAACTCAAAAAACTCCTCCCTGAGGTAAGTCCCATCTAGTCCAGCTCCAAGCAGCCTCCTGTCTCCCTCATCCTCAGTCACTACGGACCGTCGTCTGCACAGAACACAACAAGTTACGGGTGAAGCCCGAACTGGGGTGAGTATGACAATACTCAGTAGGGGACCGTGAGACCCCCAAAGGTCTCCCGAAATCCACTAAGGATAAACTACAATAGTAAGATACAATCATGAATAATAAACCATACCTACATAGGTATATTCCCATACATATACCTGAGTTACAAAACACAGTCTGGCTCCAACACTCAAGCCCAAGCACAACCCATTCCACAAAGGAAGTAAAGTCAATCATCTCAATGATAACAACTGAAAGACAAGACTCAGCTCACATAAGCATATACAAATCATGTTGATGGGTAGAAATGATTAGTTGTAGCCATTGAATCATCTCCTCTATCAAACACACATAGGATCATGGAAGAGTATCAGCGTTTTCAAACCCATGTAATATCTGGGTAGAGAAGTCATCGCTGTCGAACCCACGAAGGATCCCGGTATAGAAGTCATTGTTGTCGAACCCATGAAGGATCCTGGTACAGTATCACCGCTTTCGAACCCATGGATGATCCTACTACATAATACAATGTTGTCGAACTGAAGTAGGATCCTAGTACAGTATTAGGTGCAAGTAGGATCCTATAATCTCAGTCGCAACTAGCCATATGGTTTCCGCACACAGCATGCTCAATTTCAGGAGGTTCCGCTCCTAGATCCAAGTTTCGATACATCAACTACCAAGAAGTCTTGATTTTATGTATCCCGAAGTTCCGTCTCATCATAAGGAACCCAACACAACAGACGGCGCATCAATCGGACGCCCAGTCTGTGAGTTATGGGCATTTCCGTTCTTGGGGCCCAGTTGTTTTTTAGGTTCCAACCAACCCGACCATACCCCAACTATGTCCAAACCTCAAGTGGGGTATTCCAAAAATAACCTTCTTTCTATAAGCCTTAAATCTACACAGATTGTTCCTCTATTGGTCACCCGTAGCCCAAGATATGGGTAAAAAGGTGAAACTGGCCATAGCGGGTCCGGGTCCGGTCTGACCCCGTCAGAGCGGCCTGGCCCGACCCTGTCCAGACAGGGGTCCGTCCCGATCCGAGGGTCCGACCTGGTCTGAGGAAACGGTCCAGCCCGAGGGAGTGGCCAGACCCATAGATGGCCCGGACCGAGGGCGGCCCGGCCAATGTTGGCCTGACTGTGGGCGGCCCAGCCGAGGGTGGCCCGGCCGAGGGCGGCTCGGCCATGGGCGGCCCGAGCGAGGGAGTCCTGGCCGAGGGAGATCCGACCGAGGGTAGCACATCGGCCTGCCCTATCCACGCCCAGGGGATGGTGCATGCCCCATGGCACAGGAACATTATTACCATTTGGGTGGACAGAACCGGCGACGGGTGGCGCCTGTCCCGCTCACGCGAGACTCGATGGGGACCTGGTCCTCCAGGCTAGCCGACCGGCCAGCCGATCTGTCTCCATGGCGGCCGGCCCAGCTGGCTGCCACCATACCTCCACTACAGCACGATGGCACCGCGGTCCTGCTACCCTCCGTGCATCACGACGGCATCACACCACCTCCGCCGCGGCCCGGCCTGGCCGCAACCTCCTGGTTCACCGCGCGGTGCGACGGCGCCACGCCTCCTCCGTCGCGGCCTGTCATGTCGGCGGCTCTCCTTCTGCATGGAACGACGGTGTCACACCCTCTTTTCTACCCAGCGGCCTTTCGCCTCTGTTTTTATTCGTGGTCCACCTCCTTCATCAACAAACAATAACGCCCATATGGGGAGGGTCGGGCCATGTTCGTGTGGTCTGAACCCTCCTCGTCATGGCGATAACATTTGTCATTAACAATCTGAGGCTTGAACGACAAAGAAAAATAATGAGAATTCAAATCAGACCCCTACCTCGTTTCAATGAATGTTGATGAAGTCGCTGAAAAAAAGCGGTGTCAATTCGTTGACATTGGGAGGTGTCTGAGGAAGAAGCGTCATCTGCATTCTTCGCGGGCGGCTCCTTCTCTTTTGGCTTGATCGAAGATCGAAGACGGTGTTTGTTGTTCTTTAGTGGAAAGGATAAAGTTCTTCCAAGAGTTCTCCGAAGCTCGACCAAAAAGAATCTCCAACCAAAATAATGGTTTAATCCAACCCATTATTTTATTGTTGGCAAAATAATTCAATGGAATTCCAAAGATTTCAAAAAAAATTATTAATTAAAGGCATTCATTAAATTTAGGGTGAATTGGAACCAATAAGGGGAAGTTCAAGAGCTCCCCCATTTATGGGGAGTTCAAGGGGTTTAAAGGGGGGTTAGAAGAGATAAAGGGCTCGGGTAGGCCCCACCTAAAAATATCCTCCCAAGGGAGGTTAGGGTGTGTTGGGCCCCACCTCTAACCTCCACTTAGAGCTTTTAACCACCCAATAAATAAAAATAAATTAACACCTTTATTTTTATTTAATTTAATTACAAACCCCATAAACTAACATCCATTCTCATTAAAATGTGTAAAGACCCGTAAATTTCAAGGAAATTTTTTTCTTAATTTTCTTTGGAATTTTACAAGAACGCAGTTTCTGACGGCACCTGATTCCGAGGCCCGGTGTGCCCGGAATCATTTTCTGAAGTTTGGCTCGGGTACGTTCAGTGAACGGACGAGCGGGTTTTTCTAACTTTTTAACCGGTGCCCGGAATCAAATTCTGAGGGCACCGATGAAATCGCAGCGCCGGTATTCGCTTAGAAACGCCTCTTCCGGAGTTGCGTTTGCTCGGATGTGGTTTTTAATTTTCGGGCTTAAAGTTAAGAAATAAAATAATTTTGCGACAACTTTATTTTATTTCGCTTAAGCCACTTGGAAGTCACTTGAAGCCACTTAAAGGCGGCTTGAACTGAGTTGAACTGGATAGGATGCTATCGAGAAATATCCTACCCCTTGGTAGGATATTTGTGAGGTGGGGCCCGCACGAGCCCCGCCGTTTCTTTCCGCTAAGTAACGCACCCGCGAAAACCCGTCAAAGAAACTGAAAGTCAACCGACGCGTTTTCTAAATTCTTAACAGACCATTTAATTGGGCTGTTTCTTTCGTCCAATTAATTGGGCGGTTTCTTTGGTAAATTAATTCTTGGAATTAATTGTTCGTTTCTTTTTTTTTTTAATCGTTGCTTGTGCGTTAATAAAATAAGATTACTCTTATTTTATTTTGGGTGGAAGCTTGTGGCGTGGGGAGAATTTGGAGGAGAGCGTTCTTCTTCGGCGAAGAACGCGAAGAACGCCGGCCTCCGGCGAAGAACGCCGAAACCGCGGAAATCAACGACGCTTCTTCCGTGACGTTTCTTCCGCGACGATCGTTCCTTTCCAAGCGACGTTCTCCCTTCGGACGCACCTCGACGACAACGGAATCAACGACGTTTCTCCGGCGACGTTTCTTCCGCGACGATCGTCCTCTTCCGCGACGAACTCGCGAGCGACAACGCTTGAGGTAGGGGTTTTAAACCTTTTTAAAGTTGTTGATCTTTCCTTCGATCTTGAAGGTTCTTTTTCTTTGTCGGCCCTTGTTTCCGAATCTTTTTATTTATTTTAAAAAGATTGTGATGGATTTTCGTTCTAGAAAGGCCGATTGTTATCAATCTAATGCGAGGGGGGTCGGGCCGCACAAACACGGCCGAACCCCCCCCCCCCCCCTCCTTTATTCTCGTTGTTTCTTGCGGATGGAGCGAGATAGCGTGGTGTCGTCGCACCACGCGGGAATCGTACGACAACTATTGAGCGGCGCCGTCGCGCCGCGCTGTGGAACGAAATCAAACAAGATCGAGACGCCTTCGCGCCACGCCGAGAAAGTCGATCAAGCACGTGACGTCGTCGCGCCGCGCCAAAGAGGCCGCAGATTAAATTAATTTTATTTTGTTCTTGAGCGCAGATTGACGGGCGACGACAAACGAGGCCGCAAGTTAATTTTGAGGCCTCCGCAGTGAAGGTCGGGTCCCGGGATGACCGTAGGCGCAGACGGGAAGTAAATCGGACCACCGGAGCGTCTCCGGTGGCCCGCGGAAGCCGGCGGCGGCGCGGGTCGCCGGCGCGGCGGCGCCGGCGGCCGGAGGCGGCGGCACCCCGCGGGTGTCCAGGGTGGCACCCCGCGGGTGCCGCGGGGCTGTCTGGCGACACCCCGCGGGTGTCCAGGGTGGCACCCCGCGGGTGCCGCGGGGCTGTCGGGCGACACCCCGCGGGTGTCCAGCGCGACACCCGCGGGTGCCGCGGGGTTGTCAGGCGACACCCCGCGGGTGTCCAGCGCGACACCCCGCGGGTGCCGCGGGGTTGTCAGGCGGCACCCCGCGGGTGTCCAGCGCGACACCCCGCGGGTGCCGCGGGGCTGTCAGGCCGCTCGGCCGAGCCGAGCCGGACCGGCCCTGGCCGGGCGGGGCCGGGACAACCGGGTCGGACCCGGTTCGGGCCGACCCAGGTGGGGTCGGGCCGGGTCGGCCCGGACCCGGACCCCCCCCCCGTTTTCGGACCATTTCGGTCAAATTCACATATCTTGAGCTACGGACGTCCGATTGACGTGTCGTCAGCCGCGTTGTGTTTCTCTTAGTGAGACGGATCTTTTGGCATACTCCGCCCGAGGTTTGGACGCAAGTGGAGTACGGTCGGGTTGGTTTTGCCTTAAAAACCAACCGGGCCCCGGGGACGAGAATGCCAATAACTCTCAGACCGGGCGTCCGATCGACGCACCGTCTGTTGCGTTGAGTTCCTGTTTACGATACAGAACTTTTGACATCCTTCGCCCGAGTTTTGGATACAGATAGTAGTGGCCGGGTTGGATCGCACCCGAAATCCAACCGGGCCCCTGGAACGGAAAAGATGATATCTTTCAGACAGGACGTCCGTTCGACGAACCGTCAGCGGCGTTGGTGTTTACGTTTAGTAACGGTCCCTATGAGTATACCCTATGGGAGTTCGGGGTACAGTTGAGATACGGCCGGGATTGGTTTTGCTCACGAAACCAACCGGGCCCCTGGGACGAAAAGGCTAATAACTCACAGACCGGGCGTCCGATCGACGCGCCGTCTGTTGCGTTGAGACCCCTGTGACGAGGCGGTCCTTTGAGATACTTCTTCGTGAGACCTTGAGATACTTGGAGTATCGAACAGTAGATCATGGAGCGGACCCTCCCGGAGACGAGCGTGCAGAGTACGGAGACCGTGTAGCCGGCTGAGACCTGACGACTGCTTGACCGACTCGACTTGGAGTGAGTCGACTAGCCCAGTGGACGGAGCGCCCGGTATTTGGCGACAGACCCACGGCGGATGGAGCGCCCGGTAGTTGGCAGCAAACCCGCGGTACTCGACAGGAGGAGTACCTCAGTAGGCTATTTGGGTGAGCGCCCGGTATTTGGCGACAGACCCTCAGCGGACGGAGCGCCCGGTAGTTGGCCGCAAACCCGCAGTACTCGACAGGAGGAGTACCTCAGCAGTCTTAGGTTAGTGAGCAGTACCTCGGAGTCGTGACAGGACCACTGTACACTCTAGAGACGGAGCTCTTCAGTAGCTACGGTTTCGATAATGAAAAATCCTGGTTGAGCTGAGTCAATGAATCTTTGCGTTTCCTCATGATTGAGATGGGTCGCTTGATAACTTAGGTATATGTATGGGCATGTACCTGGGTGATGGTTATCCGTTGATTTCATGATTTTTGTGTATCCTTGTGATTGGATGGGCTACTTGATGACTTAGGTATATGTATGGGCATATACCTAAGTAGAGTCTGATGTTACTTCGTGATTGCTGTCTTTGCTTTGTGGATATCCATGTTGGATTTAGTGAGACCTTAAGGGTCTCGGGGTCCCTACTGAGTAGCTTATACTCACCCCTGCACGGGCTATGCCCGCACTTCGTTGTGTTGGTTGCAGACGACGGACAGCGCAGATCGCAGTTGAGGCTTGCGGAGCAGGTCGGTACCCGGAGGAGGACCACTGGGCGGACGTACCCGGAGTAGACAACAGGACCCGAGGAGTAGAGGAGCTATCTGTACCTACCCTTCAGGTAGGATCCGTGGTGGACGATCCAGGAGCTGAGCCATCTGTACCTACCCTTCAGGTAGGAATCGAGGAGGACGACCCAGGAGCCGCTTCGTTCTTCCAGCTGCTGTTTTTCCCTTTCGAGTTGTACTTTACAGTTGGGCTTGTATTTCCGGCCCTTTTTCTTTTCTTTGCTTGTGTTTACTTTTCCGCTTGCTTACTCTGTGGTGTTTGTTTGCTTTTGTAATGGCAATGCCTTCCCAGTTATCGGGATTTACGCCATTTGTGCTAGTCGCCAGCCCCTGGCCTATGGAAGGCGGGCTTGGGGTAGTCACGGCACGGGCCCCGAGGTCGGGTCGTGACAGATTGGTATCAGAGGTGGTCGGTTCTACCGTAGACTCTGATCTTTCTTTCTATGAAGCAATAGTGTTAAGGGTACCGAGTGTGGTTTTCAGTTCAGGGAGTCCAGTGTTGGTGCGGGCGGCCGACGTATCCATACACCAGGACCCTGGAAACTGATTTCCGACTTTGTGCACGAAAACACTGATTGCGTGTGTGTTTTAAAAGGTTTCCCCCCTTAAAACAGCTCAAACCAGGTCAGCTCACCAGGTATAATCGTTTGACCGTGTTACGTTGTTCCTTTCAGAATGCCTTTTCTCGGACGACCAGCTAGAGCCCGGAGGGATGTGCGTACTGATAGTCTGTCGAGCGACGAGGCTTCGGTACAGGGCCCTCTTGCAGTTGAGGCACCAGCGGAGGCACCAGCGATACTACCATACGTTGGGCCACCGATTCCACCAGCCCCAGCAGTAGGCGATGCCCGCTACTTGCGCGCACTGCATGAGTTCCAGCGCCAGAGGCCACCCAGGTTCGGGGGAGAGACGGACCCGCAGGCGGCTGAGGATTGGCTGGAAGCTGTGGTGGGAGTCTTCAGGCTAGTGGGGACGCCATCAGACTTCATGGTGACCTTTGCTGCCATCCTTCTTCAGGCAGCAGCAGGCAGGTGGTGGAGCCACTTGTTCCAGTTTTGCGATGGGATGGATTTCACATGGGAAGACTTCGATACCTTCTTCAGGGTGGAGTTTGTGCCAGTAGCTCTACACCCCGAGGGTGTTCGGGAGCTGCTGCCTTTGCCGCGTGTTTTTCGATCAGAAGCCGAGTCATCTGTGGGCAGTAGACAGATGATGGAGAGGTCTAGGAGGACCAGACAAGCAGTTGGGCGATCTCGGGTTTTAGGACCGGTGGTGCGGGGCACCCGGAGAGGGAACAGAGCCAGCCGTGCAAGGAGCAGGTTGTGTTACTCATGCCGCGGAAAGGGTCACCTGGCACGTGACTGTCCGACTCCTCGTACAGTTGATCCATAGGCTTTTGAGGAGCCACCGAGGCAGAGGCAGCGACGAATGCTTGAGCAACAGTAGAGCAGTGGACAAGGCAGTAGAGATCCTGGAGCAGGTGGGCAGGAGAGGAGCTAGTGGATACGTCTCTTGTACTTCTAGTTCCATGTTGATGTTGTTTTTGTGTCTTTGTACCATGAGCTGCAATAAAATAAAGACACTTATCTTGTGATGTTTGCCTTCCTGTCCTCTTTTGTGATGTTACTGAGTGGTCCCGGTTAAACTGTTGACTTGACCCTCACTTTTGAGATTTCAAATGGAGGAGACCCAGTGACCTCACACTGATGCCGACAGTGTGACTCGACCCTTGGAGGCGAGAGTGACAGTTGGATCTCTTAGTAGTTACGTCGAGGCCTTACGACGTCATCCATGGCATGAATGCATCCTTCATGCCAGGATTGACTGTATTAGGCAATGGGCGTGGTTCATCTAGAGAGGGGATGAGACCAGGTTTCTCTTTTCGGCAAAGGAGAAATTTTAGCAGCTCTTCCAGATCATATGCAAAGGAGGTGCAGTCATCCAGGAGCGGATGAAGACTGCATAGTGCAGTAAGAAACAGGAAACCAGTGCCAGTCTTAGAGACTCGGGCGTGTTAAATGTTTCAAGAAGAGGAAGCTTAAAGGAGAGATGAGTCTACAAAGCAGCAGACGTGGAGGCACTGCTAGGTGAGCAGCATGAGGTGGTGTACATCCTAGCATGCTACAACCACCCGCCTTGGTTATTCCCGCCAGGCTCAGGGAGCTGAATGGCGGAGGAAGAGTGCAGCTGCATGCGGTCAAGGAGTGTGACCCAATGGCTCTAGAAATGATTCAAGGGACAGTCTATGTCCACTACTAGCTGCTGTAGTAACAGACGTCGGTATGAATCATTCCTCGCTTCCACAAATCTTGTTCCAGACCTAGAGTTTCCGGTAAGCCGTGGACTTGACCCTCACGTCTGGAGATACCTTGGGAGGAGACTCGATAATCACACTTACGCCGGCGGTGTGGTCAGACCTTCGAGGCGAGAGTTCGGGTTGGAATCTCTTGGTGGCAGCGTCGAGGCCTTACGACGTTAGTTTGAGTATGGAATTGGCAATAACTGTTCACACTCAAATTGACGGTATTAGGAAAACGTTGGGGTGGGTTTTCCTTGGTCGGCGTAAAAAGGAAACCCCAGGCAGTGCAGGGTAACTCTTGCACAGGAGGGTGCGACCGATCATTCTTAAGTCGGTCAACCTTACCCTCATAGCAGCAGTCGTTTTGAGTTTCAGTTCTAACAGAAATGGGGACCTCTGGAGTTCGGGGATGACGACCACGTCTTCTTACGGATCTCACCTCGATGAGGTTTACGGAGATGTGGCCTGGGAGGCAAGTTATCTCCGAGGTTCAACGGACCTTTCTAGGTCCTCAGCTGGGTAGGCGAGGTGGTTTACCGCTTGGCCCATCCACTTCAGTTGCACTAGGTGCACGACGTTTTCCACGTATCCCAACTGAGGAGATGCGTGCTCAACCCCCTCGCGTATCATCGACCATGAGGAGATAGACGGTGGCGATGAGTGTCTTATACAGAGGTTCCTATGGGGATCAAGGATCGACAGGAGCGGATCCTAGGAGGATGGTCGATTCCTCTTGTGCACTTTCTTTGGCAGCGCGGGAACCTCCAGGTGAGCACATGGGAGCGGAAGGCTCAGATGCATGCTCAGTACCGCTTTGTTTCCCTAAGTTTGTGGTGAAGCTTTACGGGGACGTAAAGCCCTGTGGTGGGAGTAATGTAAAGACCCGTAAATTTCAAGGGAATTTTTTTCTTAATTTTCTTTGGAATTTTACAAGAACGCAGTTTCTGACGGCACCTGATTCCGAGGCCCGGTGTGCCCGGAATCATTTTCCGAAGTTTGGCTCGGGTACGTTCAGTGAACGGACGAGCGGGTTTTTCTAACTTTTTAACCGGTGCCCGGAATCAAATTCTGAGGGCACCGATGAAATCGCAGCGCCGGTATTCGCTTAGAAACGCCTCTTCCGGAGTTGCGTTTGCTCGGATGTGGTTTTTAATTTTCGGGCTTAAAGTTAAGAAATAAAATAATTTTGCGACAACTTTATTTTATTTCGCTTAAGCCACTTGGAAGTCACTTGAAGCCACTTAAAGGCGGCTTGAACTGAGTTGAACTGGATAGGATGCTATCCAGAAATATCCTACCCCTTGGTAGGATATTTGTGAGGTGGGGCCCGCACGAGCCCCGCCGTTTCTTTCCGCTAAGTAACGCACCCGCGAAAACCCGTCAAAGAAACTGAAAGTCAACCGACGCGTTTTCTAAATTCTTAACAGACCATTTAATTGGGCTGTTTCTTTCGTCCAATTAATTGGGCGGTTTCTTTGGTAAATTAATTCTTGGAATTAATTGTTCGTTTCTTTTTTTTTTAATCGTTGCTTGTGCGTTAATAAAATAAGATTACTCTTATTTTATTTTGGGTGGAAGCTTGTGGCGTGGGGAGAATTTGGAGGAGAGCGTTCTTCTTCGGCGAAGAACGCGAAGAACGCCGGCCTCCGGCGAAGAACGCCGAAACCGCGGAAATCAACGACGCTTCTTCCGTGATGTTTCTTCCGCGACGATCGTTCCTTTCCAAGCGACGTTCTCCCTTCGGACGCACCTCGACGACAACGGAATCAACGACGTTTCTCCGGCGACGTTTCTTCCGCGACGATCGTCCTCTTCCGCGACGAACTCGCGAGCGACAACGCTTGAGGTAGGGGTTTTAAACCTTTTTAAAGTTGTTGATCTTTCCTTCGATCTTGAAGGTTCTTTTTCTTTGTCGGCCCTTGTTTCCGAATCTTTTTATTTATTTTAAAAAGATTGTGATGGATTTTCGTTCTAGAAAGGCCGATTGTTATCAATCTAATGCGAGGGGGGTCGGGCCGCACAAACACGGCCGAACCCCCCCTCCTTTATTCTTGTTGTTTCTTGCGGATGGAGCGAGATGGCGTGGTGCCGTCGCACCACGTGGGAATCGTACGGCAACTATTGAGCGGCGCCGTCGCGCCGCGCTGTGGAACGAAATCAAACAAGATCGAGACGCCTTCGCGCCACGCCGAGAAAGTCGATCAAGCACGTGACGTCGTTGCGCCGCGCCAAAGAGGCCGCAGATTAAATTAATTTTATTTTGTTCTTGAGCGCAGATTGACGGGCGACGACAAACGAGGCCGCAAGTTAATTTTGAGGCATCCGCAGTGAAGGTCGGGTCCCGGGATGACCGTAGGCGCAGACGGGAAGCAAATCGGACCACCGGAGCGTCTCCGGTGGCCCGCGGAAGCCGGCGGCGGCGCGGGTCGCCGGCGCGGCGGCGCCGGCGGCCGGAGGCGGCGGCACCCCGCGGGTGTCCAGGGTGGCACCCCGCGGGTGCCGCGGGGCTGTCTGGCGACACCCCGCGGGTGTCCAGGGTGGCACCCCGCGGGTGCCGCGGGGCTGTCTGGCGACACCCCGCGGGTGTCCAGGGCGGCACCCCGCGGGTGCCGCGGGGTTGTCAGGCGACACCCCGCGGGTGTCCAGCGCGACACCCCGCGGGTGCCGCGGGGTTGTCAGGCGGCACCCCGCGGGTGTCCAGCGCGACACCCCGCGGGTGCCGCGGGGCTGTCAGGCCGCTCGGCCGAGCCGAGCCGGACCGGCCCTGGCCGGGCGGGGCCGGGACAACCGGGTCGGACCCGGTTCGGGCCGACCCAGGTGGCGTCGGGCCGGGTCGGCCCGGACCCGGACCCCCCCGTTTTCGGACCATTTCGGTCAAATTCACATATCTTGAGCTACGGACGTCCGATTGACGTGCCGTCAGCCGCGTTGTGTTTCTCTTAGTGAGACGGATCTTTTGGCATACTCCGCCCGAGGTTTGGACGCAAGTGGAGTACGGTCGGGTTGGTTTTGCCTTAAAAACCAACCGGGCCCCGGGGACGAGAATGCCAATAACTCTCAGACCGGGCGTCCGATCGACGCACCATCTGTTGCGTTGAGTTCCTATTTACGATACATAACTTTTGACATCCTTCACCCGAGTTTTGGATACAGATAGTAGTGGCCGGGTTGGATCGCACCCGAAATCCAACCGGGCCCCTGGAACGGAAAAGATGATATCTTTCAGACAGGACGTCCGTTCGACGAACCGTCAGCGGCGTTGGTGTTTACGTTTAGTAACGGTCCCTATGAGTATACCCTATGGGAGTTCGGGGTACAGTTGAGATACGGCCGGGATTGGTTTTGCTCACGAAACCAACCGGGCCCCTGGGACGAAAAGGCTAATAACTCACAGACCGGGCGTCCGATCGACGCGCCGTCTGTTGCGTTGAGACCCCTGTGACGAGGCGGTCCTTTGAGATACTTCTTCGTGAGACCTTGAGATACTTGGAGTATCGAACAGTAGCTCATGGAGCGGACCCTCCCGGAGACGAGCGTGCAGAGTACGGAGACCGTGTAGCCGGCTGAGACCTAACGACTGCTTGACCGACTCGACTTGGAGTGAGTCGACTAGCCCAGTGGACGGAGCGCCCGGTATTTGGCGACAGACCCACGGCGGATGGAGCGCCCGGTAGTTGGCAGCAAACCCGCGGTACTCGACAGGAGGAGTACCTCAGTAGGCTATTTGGGTGAGCGCCCGGTATTTGGCGACAGACCCTCAGCGGACGGAGCGCCCGGTAGTTGGCCGCAAACCCGCAGTACTCGACAGGAGGAGTACCTCAGCAGTCTTAGGTTAGTGAGCAGTACCTCGGAGTCGTGACAGGACCACTGTACACTCTAGAGACGGAGCTCTTCAGTAGCTACGGTTTCGATAATGAAAAATCCTGGTTGAGCTAAGTCAATGAATCTTTGCGTTTCCTCATGATTGAGATGGGTCGCTTGATAACATAGGTATATGTATGGGCATGTACCTGGGTGATGGTTATCCGTTGATTTCATGATTTTTGTGTATCCTTGTGATTGGATGGGCTACTTGATGACTTAGGTATATGTATGGGCATATACCTAAGTAGAGTCTGATGTTACTTCGTGATTGCTGTCTTTGCTTTGTGGATATCCATGTTGGATTTAGTGAGACCTTAAGGGTCTCGGGGTCCCTACTGAGTAGCTTATACTCACCCCTGCACGGGCTATGCCCGCACTTCGTTCTGTTGGTTGCAGACGACGGACAGCGCAGATCGCAGTTGAGGCTTGCGGAGCAGGTCGGTACCCGGTGGAGGACCACTGGGCGGACGTACCCGGAGTAGACAACAGGACCCGAGGAGTAGAGGAGCTATCTGTACCTACCCTTCAGGTAGGATCCGTGGTGGACGATCCAGGAGCTGAGCCATCTGTACCTACCCTTCAGGTAGGAATCGAGGAGGACGACCCAGGAGCCGCTTCGTTCTTCCAGCTGCTGTTTTTCCCTTTCGAGTTGTACTTTACAGTTGGGCTTGTATTTCTGGCCCTTTTTCTTTTCTTCGCTTGTGTTTACTTTTCCGCTTGCTTACTCTGTGGTGTTTGTTTGCTTTTGTAATGGCAATGCCTTCCCAGTTATCGGGATTTACGCCATTGGTGCTAGTCGCCAGCCCCTGGCCTATGGAAGGCGGGCTTGGGGTAGTCACGGCACGGGCCCCGAGGTCGGGTCGTGACAAAATGCAACTGCGGTGAGGGTCTCACTAAGCAATCACTGACGTTACGAGTTCAATGGTGCTCTCAGATTTAAATTCCAAGAATAGCTTCAAAAGATATAAAATCCCACTCGTACGATTACCGAACGTACCCGAGCAAAACTTTAGAAATTGATTCCGGGCACACTGGGCCTCAGAATCAGGCACCGTCAGAAACTGCGGACTCCTAAAATTCCTATGTATTTAAAAAAAATTCATATAAATTACATGTATTTATAGATATATTATCTTTTAATAATTATAAATATATCTTAAATATCATATATAAACATATATTCCATCATTATAACCAGTCTTGAGAGATTTGGATGGAAAACAATTATATGAGTTCGTGAGGATGTAGTTTTTGGTACACACAAAATAATAATTATTTTCCCATTTGATAGAAGTGGAGATAGATTTGGGTGATTATATTAACATAATAACATCTAAATATATTTTTTATATTTTTTTATTATTTCATCATTTGTTAAGAATTTTTTAAGGATTTTTATGAAGAAATAAAATAGAATCACTTATTTGAAAATGATATCTCTTCTTCGGATGATCACCTTCGATTAACACCATAGCACTTCTATAGTGAATGTTCCACAAAAACATGACCTCAAAAATGTAGATTAGGATTATAGAAAGGTATTTTAGATTATATTTTCCAATAAAATAAGTTTTTTATGTGTAATGAATAGATAAGAATGGTTTCCCTTTTATAGGAGATGGACAGGGCACTCTTGAAATTATTCAAAATATAAAATGAATATAAGTTAATTTTCTATTGTAAATGAATCAGAACATATTGATTTCAAGTATAGCATTATTTTAGTCATAAAAAATTATTAAAATTAAAATTATATATGTTTTTACTATTTATAAATTCATGTAATTTTCTTTTAACAGTTATTAATTCTCACCGTGAGATCAAATAATTTTCAATTTGAGAGTTAATATAATTACTATAAATTACATAATGTCAAAAAAATTAGTCATTATTGTAATATTTAGACAAATAAAATCATTTTGACTATATTTTTTATTTTTATAAAATTTATATCAAGTACTAAAATATTATTTATTTTTAATTTTCAATAATATGATTTTTTAAAATTATTCATTATATGAATTTTTAAAAATATCATAAAGACTTTATATATTCCAAATAACACTATTAACACATACATAACATATCTTAGTAGCCTAAAAAGATGTGGAAGACTTAAATTATATCATATTATATTTATATTCATATTTTTAATATCATTTATTTGATTCTTCCATTAATTAGACAATTACTATGTCATTATTGTGTCAGTATTTAAGGAAATTATTTTATCTATAAAAATTATTAATAAATTATCATGTTATTTTAAAACATTTTATCTTCCAAAATAATATTTATAGTAAAAAATATACCTTATCTGACCCCATATTAGAAATATATCTCTTTATAAAGACAAAAGTACGACAAAATAGATATTCCATTGAATATAATATTATAAAGTTAATATTCTCATCTAGAAGTCCAAAAATGGTCTCATAAATGAACCATTAATTCAAAGGGATAAAACATTATCATTCAATAAAATTATGATAATTTTTAAGGAAATTCTATTATATTTATAAAATTATTTTTACCCATAATAACATTATTTACACTTAATAGTGGTTATAAAAAACTAAAATGTTACTACTCATACTGTCAAAAAATAAAGGGTACATATTTACTAAATTTGTACCATCTAGTTCAAAATATGGAATAAATTTTTCAAAATTTAAGGGATACAAATTTCTGAATTTAATTCAAAATTAATCTCAATTTGGATAGAGAAAATGAGTTTTTAAGTAAAAACGTTCCAAAGTACATAATGTTATTATATCAAATATCAATTTAAATTTCATTTTAGTGTCCTAAAATATACTGAATGTAAAAAAATATTCATTTTTATAATAAATCCCTAATAATTTAATTTAATTTTATAAATAATTTTTATGAAAATCAGGTTTTCAATTAGAATGCATTATTTTTTCACTATTCATCCATACATGAATTTTATTAGAAAATTTTTAAAAATTGAAAAAAAAAGTAAATTTTGATTCTCCTATTTCAAAGAATAGGTTTTTTTCAAGTATAAATTACAAATGTGTCAAAAACAATATTTAAAAAATGTTCCCCATCAAAATGTGACAAAATTTCTTTTTTTGAAAAATACTTCATTTATTTGTATTATTTGATTTGTTCATATATATTGTCTTGAAAACCCATAATATTATTGTTAAACATTAAATTAAATACATTACATATATTACATTATCATAGGCCAAAAGGTGTTATTTATTAATTTTATGTATAAAACACACTTATGCACATTTAAATGTTTTTTTAGAAAAAAAAAATATTTATTTGAAAAAGGGTTTTACACTAATTTATAATAAATTATTTACCATAGAATATGTGTAACCCATATTTTAATAATTTATTTAATACTAATTATTCCTTACCTTATAATGGCTATGATTTAATTGTAACATTTAAATATTATTTAGTTGTTCTTTTAAGATCGATGTGGTGTATTGTGTATGCTATTAACATAGAGTTTCCTTTCAAAAACTCTGGATGTTAAAATATGTTAAATTTACTTATATTTTTCTAAAATATTCACATATATTTATTATAAAGATAGAAAAATAGAAATAGAATTTTAATATAATTTATATTTAAAAAACTTAACAGTACATATTTAACTAAAAATTAATAGAAGGTAATAATTCATCCTTGTTGTGTTATATTTAATATTTTTAAAATAAATTATTAGATTTTATTTACATATATAAGTAATTTGTTATCATGGTTTAAGCATTTAAAGTAATTATTTAATCATGGATAATAATAAATTAATTATCATTATTATAGAAGTTCACTTATCTTTCAAATTTCCATTTAGAATCATACATAGACTCTTTAAATCCATATGAAAAAAAATATAAGAGTCAAAATAAATAAATATAGTGAAATGTTTTATTTATTTTTTATTTAAAATAATATTAATGTCATTATTAAAGGAAATTTTATAGTTGTTTCCAAACTATTGAATAGAAGATGAATAAAGATAAAAATATCTATTATAATAAAATTATGGAAATTTTTTAGATATTTGTATTTCATATCCCATAATTTTTAAACAGTTTAACTTTTTTTACCCCAACCGAGTTGAAAATTATTTACCATAGTATCTATTTATAATGAAAAAACAAAATATTTTCCTAATTTTATCGAAGATCTCTAAACATGAATACCATTTGGATTTATTAAGTTTATAGGAGTATAAAAAATTAAAATAATTTCCTAAAATACAATGAAAATAGTGTTAAGAAACATTATTTTCAGTCATAGAATTATTTTTTCATTTTCAATGCCACGCTAAAACCATTAGAATAATGTTAAAATATTTGACTAAAAATATGATCTATACTTTTCTAAAAAAAATTAAATAGTTTTTAATTTAAATTTTTAGGAAAAAAACACATGTTGAGAATGAAAATAGTTTTTTAAACATATGTTTTCTATATTTAGTAAATTTGATCAGTTGATAACTAATGAATTCATTTAATAAATGTGTAAAGAAATACTTATTTATAATTTAATTAGTCATATCTATGCCATCAAATACAATGGATATCTTATAACTGACATATTAAATAATAATAAATAAATTTTGTATTGCCGTTTTTTTAACATAGTGTTTCAGGTAATGTAATATATAAATGGAATAAAAAAATAAAATATATTCATTATACACATAATAATAATTCCATTATCGAAATTATATCACTCATATTAAAAATTTATGATACTTTTTTATTTTCATATTTTTAGGATCTCTTATTGATTCCTAAAATTTTTTGGTTTCACAAAAACAACAATGACCCGGTTATCAGACTTATTCCGTATCATCTTCTTTCATTTATCTCAAATATCCATGGGTTATTCCACATAAGAGAGAAATTTTTCCATTAGTACCAAATATATGGTCAGTAAATTTTCATAGTCATGTATATACATTAGTAAGTGAAATACATTGATTATGTTGTAAACAAGAGATAAATTCATGGGATGTATCAAGAGAAATTCTACCATCTAGATATGATCATTGGTTTTAAAGTTATTCACATTTGTAGTGATTATATTTTCATTCATTCAAATAATCATTTCCCTATTGAAATTATAGATACTTATAAAAACCCTCTCACCCACTTATAACTATATATCTTACAAATGAATATCTTCATAACCTTTATGATGACTTTGATCTTCCCTGAGGTGATGTGAAATATATCAAACCTTCTCTATAATTTACTTAGTTGAATCAAGGTCAACTATATTTCAATCTCTAAATTAATCTCAACATGATGTAGTTCTACCCATTTGTCATAGAAGGATTCATTTGTATCCATCTTATTTCTCTAGTGCATGTATTTATTGTATTAATATTTATTCAATGAAACATTTATATCCCAACCACCTTTGAAATCAATATATAAATATGTTAACATGCCACCAAGAGTTTAAAAATCATCTTTAACTGGCCATCTGTTTGAGTATGTTCTGCATAAATAAAAAAATTATATCCAAATCTTGTTAAATAATTCTACCAAATATTGATGGGATTCTTATATCAAAATTATTTATTATTTTGATTCTCAATACATAAAATATTTCCACATACATAATGTATATTTTTGTAAGTTGATAAAGAATTAAATGTTCTCTAAAGGTAATAAAATATGGTGGATTTTTTAAGAGATTGAATATAATATAAGTAGAATTATTCCCTCTTGATGTTTTGGGATGTCTGAATAAAATCCATCTCTTTGTAATATCATTTCCATTCAAATATGGTTAATGGTTGTAACATCCCCTTAGACATTTGTCTCTCCAAAGGCATCAGGATACATACTTTTTAATATCACTTTTCATGTCATCATTCCCAAAATACTCATTTATATCTATATATATTTTTACATTAAAGATGGATAATGATTGATGAACTATGAGATTTTTCCAATATTTCTTTCTTCATGTAAAGTATTGATAGGACATATACTGAGTTTTTTTACATTATTATTCTTTCTTGACAAAACATAAAATTAAAAATATATTTATCCTACTTATTTAATTCCAAATCCTAGTTATATGTATCTTTAATCCACCAATGGATTGATGGTAGGACATTCATATGATAATGACATGTTCTATCCCATTTCATAATAACTTCAACACCCATAACATGTATATCCAAAATTATTGAGTCTATTTAAATCCTCATTATGAAAAATCTTGGATGGTTATTTTGTCTTAAAGTGTTATCCACCTTATTAACCAAAATGGGGTGGTAATGTATAAAGAAGAGATAATATTTCATCATCTCTAATCGCCCTATATATTAAATATTCAACTCCATCAATTTGAATATATAATTCATGATTTTATAATATATATATATATATGTCACACCATAAAAGATAATGATAATGCCTCTATATCTTTAACACCAAAATTATCACTCCCATATATAAATCATCATTATATAAATTAATCCAATTACTATTATGTTTTTGATAGTTATATAGAATCACTATATAATTATCCATAAAGTCACATGAATTTCCATACTTCAATTACTCAAAATAGAACCCAAACACTTATTCACTGCATGGATGTATGGGAAAACTGGACTGAAAAAACATTTTTTCATCTCTTTCAAATACACTTCACATTCATCTTTCCATAAGATAATTCCATTATTTTTATAAAACATATTGGATATGTTATACAGTAATGAAAAATTTCTTAAAAATCAGAGTTAGTATCTAGATGACGACTGAAAACTAATGTTATAGGTTACTATGGTTACCCTAGGACACTTCTCAAACAAATTAATCATGGATGTATCAACTGATATAACATCTCTTGATATTATATGACATAGTAATGAAACATTCTCAATCCAACATTATCACATGGTAAATTTACCATAATATTTTCTCTACCCTTGGGGTCCTCAACAAAATTATCAAATAATATTCATGAACATACTTATTGTAAGAATATATACGAATATAATCTATAAATAATACCAAAAAATAATCATGGTAATAACTAATAAATAAATTTATTAAATCCAGGAATAATTTGGTGGAATTATAATGTCCAAATAGAATAACTCTAAATTACTAATTCCCATAAATCATACATAATTATTCCATAGTTATTTCAATTTTTACTCTCAAATTTTGATAATAAGAATTAAGGTATATCATTGAAAACTATTATGTACAAAAAAATTACCAAAATATCATGTGTATGGGATAGATTATAATTTTTCATTTTAGTGATGTTGTTTAGAACCTAACAATGAATCAAAATATGAATTAACACATCATTATTATAAATAAAAAAATTCACCCCATAGTGACACACTAGGTTTTCAGAATTAATTATCTAAATACTCATGTATTTACTTATTTAATTTATTCTACTCAATTGAGGCCATTTATATGGATTCATTGAGATATGTGTAATAATATGTATGAGTTTTATTGAAACTGAAACATCTTGATTCAAATAAAGGATAGGAAAATATTTTGGGAAAACAACAACAAACTACCACACAATAGGAATTTTCTAGATTTTGGGTTTCTCCATAACCATTGGAGTTAGATAACATTAATTAATAATAATTAAGACCCATATATTTTATGAAATTTCAATTTAATGTTTGTGTTTTTCCTCAAACCGAGAAATGATAATAGATTTATTTAGAATATGAAATTTTAATTCACTTACATTAAAATTGATAGTGTATTTTTATGAAGAATTGAAATACATATGTAAGATATCATCAAATTAAACTTTAGAAATGATTGAAATTTTTTATTGAAGTACATTCGAAAAAAATCAATTAGATCGGAAGAATAGATATTAGGTTTGATCGCCTTAAAATTTATAGTCATCACCAATAAAAAAATATCAAATTTTTAGGATGTAATGTGACAAAATTTCATTATTCTTTATATATAACATAGAATCTAAAAAAATAATTGAATAACATGTTTACTATTCTAAATAGATTATATGTGTACCTTTCACTATGTAATTCTTGTATCCCACTTCGATAATTGTGTTCACTTGGGATTTTTTATTTTCAATTTGAGTAATTGGTCATTAACATTGATCATCATCATAAACTATCAAATCCATATAGTTATTACCATAATTCACATGGTCACATTTAATTAATTTTAGGGTGGGTGTGTATTTTTTGGAATCTTCCATTACTCCATTGTATTATCTATCATATATTTTTCCTTTTGAAAATAGCAGGATTTATGAAAATACCATCCAAATTTAAATCAGCATCATATTCTATTCATGAAATATTATTGATGAATTTTCCCACATTTGTTTCATGTATGTCAGTTGAATTTACTCTATCCATGTGACTTATTTGATATTTATTTATACTCAATTTTATTTTTATTATCAATCCCAATTGAATTATCAAAATCTACAATTTACATTTCATCCTTTAGTGAACATTAAATGATTTATTTATGGATAATTATGTTTATTATAGATAATTCCATCAAGGTAAATGGTTTTTAGAAAAAAAAAGATAACTATTTTTTGTTAATGATTAAATTATAAGAATAACATCTATGTATTTAATGATTTTCCATATTTGTACCAAGGTGTTATTAATTCTTTTTCTAATTCTCATGGAATTTAATCTCTCTTTCATATATAGTATACATGATATGTACAAGAACAAAAAATTATCTAATACTCATCAATTTCCACTAAGTCTATTTCATCCTCATTCCATGCATTATTAATAATAGTAAACCATTTTTACTATAACAAATTCCAAAATATAACTTGCTATTAATTATTTTTCATGTTTTGAGAACTAAATAAAAGAAATTATTTTATCTTTTATACCAATCCATCACTAAATGACTAGTGTATCAGAAGATCCACTCCATGTATGTGGCTATTTAATCATGAATGACTCAAACTATTTTGTTTAAAACATTTATTATTTATAGTAATATAATTATTCATGGAATTATAACATTACATGAACATATAAAAAATGTTACGCATTCCACATCTAAGAGAATTCAATTTCTCATGAGAAAAATATTAAAATTGTCTATCACATTTGTTGTTGGAATGTTTTATTTTAGTTTCAACAATTTAATAAAATTAAAAATCACAATATAAGTATTATGTTAAAATAATCATTGTGATCCATCACATAATAATGAAAATTAATCCAAATATTTCTTAAATAATTGAACATTCTTATCAGACTAAGAGACTTATGGTTCCCCTTATTGAAAATTAAGTTAATAAAATTATTTATAATGTTATATCTACATATTCATAATTATTTAATCGCCAAAAGTAACTAAACATGGATCTAATATAAACTATAGTGTCCCTAGGAGAACATATATAGACATTAAATCTCTCTGATGAATATTCAATACTTCCTCCTAAAAACATTCTTGAGAACTATATTAGTTTTTTATACTTGTAGATAAGAAATATAAAAATATTATTTATGTTAAAAATTCCCCATATATATCATATTTATTTAGATAAGGTATCCTTATAGACTTATCATACCTAGTAAACTTCATCATGTCTTTGGAAGAAACTAAAACGTAAGAATGGGTCATCTCAGATGATCAGTAAGGGTAAATATGTAAGATATCAATTATTAATCATATTTAAGCATATAAAAAACATAATGGTTGGATATAATGTTTTTATAAATTTAATATAATTCCCAAAAATTAAAATATACTAATAATGAGTGATTATATAAAACATTAATATGTCATAAGGTTGGGGAATCATCAGAAAATAAATCATGATCCATTTTTTCAAATTATAACAATATAAACACTTCATAAGAGTGTGGAAACATCAAATTATTATAAAATATATCATATATAATGTTACAATACTAAAACCACTATATTGTAGTATTTTTGGAAACACTGTATATTTCCCATATCAGAATATAATTAGAAACACCACATGATTCTTATATGATAGTTGATCATGAATCCCTACATATTTTCTATAGTGGATTGATCCCATCCAATGGATTCCCATAATTATCTTATGAAATATTATGTTTAAGAAAATATATAGAATATATATAATTGACACAATATAAAATAATTAAAAACTTACATATGTGTATGAAATTATCCTAAAACAACGAATATTAAATTTAAATATAACATGTGGAAATGAAATGAGTTTAATAAATAATTCATTATCACTTTGACATAATACATATATAGAAATAACATTGACGATATCACTATATTATGTTCCTAGAGAGTCATTGGTAACATCAATGTTATTTGATGTAATGAAAAATACCTTTTAAAGTGTACTTTAACATTTGTATCAAAAAAAGGAAAAATATATGTTTCCTTTAATAAACGTTTTACATCATATTCCCATAGAATAAAAAAAACAACAAATTTAAAATAAAAAATGGAGAAAAATAAATGATTATTCAATTAAATAAACTTACATTATGGAGGTAATGTCTATTTATGTCATACTTTCTAAATAAAAAAAAAATCTCTTCGGGTATTTGTAAAAAAGAAAAATGACTCGATCATAAATCATTCTAATAGACTTATTTTAAGAAAATAATATATAATGTGAATGGATATGGTAATTAAAATTTTAAAAAATTAAAAATATATTCATGATACATTATAAAATAAATTCAAGGACCATAGATATGGTTGAAAAATTTTGTCAATCAAAGTGTTCATAAGGTCGGCTTTTCAAGAAATTATTTTCCCACAATCATTTTGTGTTCCAAATAATAAAAAATAATAATACTAAATGAATTTTATTAGACTAAAAAAATGATAATAATGTATATTGAAATTAATTTATAACATATATATAATTTCCCTCAATAAAAATTTTGTATATACAATCCCAAAAACAAATAATAGTTTTACATAAACCCTTACCTAATATCTAGTTTGTATCCACACTTGTTAAAACCTACCAGATTATAAATGTAGAATTATTCTAAATATATATTGGATAAATAATCAAATATATATTATTTATATTATTTACTTATATCTTATTATAACTCATTTATTAATAATTATTTTTTAAAATCACCTTTTTTATATGATAATTACTTCACTTTTTGAAAAAAAAAATTATTTCCGCAGATCTAGAAAATTTACATTGATCATTGTACGTTCATCGATTAATGGAATGAATGAAAATTAAATAGTATTTAACATTAATAAAACTATTATAATATTTTATATATAATATATATTGAGAAAATACATAATTATATATTTCTATGTGAAGATGTGGTGAAATAACAAATTCACTACTTGGTGAAGGTGGTAATCCACACAAACGCTTGAGAAATATTTTCCATTTCCATAGAGTCAAGATTGATAATGATTGTAATATAATCATGATAAAAAATTAATATTTAATATTTTAAATCCAATATTTCATAATGGATACCATATAGATATAGGATGTAAAATAAGATATAAAATTTAATATATGCGGTTAAGAGATTTAACACTTCATTGGGAAACCTTCTCTGACATACACCTTAATATTTGAAAGGATGTCGTTATAGAAAGAATATAAGATATTTTTTTGGTATTGATTCTAGGATTTTTTATGGTTATAATTTTTTTTATATATAAGGATCCAATATTTTTAGTAATGTAAAATGTTAGGTTCCCTTTTATAAGTTAGTGTAGTAGCACCAATGGGATTTTAAAATTTATTTATTAATATAATTGTTTTATCATATTCTTCTAGAACAAAATTGATATATTATGATTCAAGGTGGAGGATTATTCTAAATTATATCATATAAAAAATAATTCATGTTTAGGTTTTTTTTACCCTTATCAGTTAGTTTTAATCCTTGTGAACCCTTTATAGGATAGTCTTCATATCGAAGTTTGTAACTTTTTACTGGTGATAAAAATAAATATAAAAGGAAAAGTGACCTATTAGTGGAAAAAGGATAATATTATTGACTATATCCCATTCACTTGTACAATGATAAAATTTTAATTAGTTTTAATTCATTTAAGAAAATATTATTTAAAATAATATACATTTAATGTAAATTTCAGAACTATTCGCATAGTTTTATTTTAAAGAAAAAAATATTGAAAGGGAACTTAAATAAAAAAAATTACACATGACTAATTTATGAGATTTATCTACCAAATTTTATGTACATACTAATTAATCAAAATAGTAAGTCATTTGATATTTTTATAATAATTTATTTGAAATTCGTATGAAATAAAATATTATTGTGTCGGCTTTCCATAATAATTTCAAGTTATTATTTGATCAAAAAAATTAAATATAAATTACCATGATAGAAAAATCATTAATACATAAAATAATTTTTTTTAAACATAACCTATATTTAATCATATGATAATATATTAGATATAATAAAAAATTAGGGTTATATCTTTTATTTTTTATTTACATAAAATAATATTAAAAACAATTAGTACTAAAAATTGGAAAGTGAAAAATATTTTTATAATAATATAATATGATACTAATATTTTTAAAATGAACATATCTAGTTAATTAGTGGAGTTATTTTTTGGAATTTTCAAAGCTTAATCACTTCATTTTAACACTATTTTACCTACTTTACCCTTACAAAGGTTTCACATATTTATGATGGTTAAAATTAATATTCAAAACTAATTATAGTTTCCTTTTAAAAAATATGAATCTTATGATTGGTAATATGAAATATGTTTCTCAATATTTAATTTCATTAATTTTCATTAATAAATATTAAAATATGTTTGAAAAACACAATGAAGTTTATTTTTATGAAAATATGTTTTAAATAAATAAAATAGATATATTTGTATCACATTCCTAGCTAAACCCATTAGATAAAGGCAAAAACAGTTACCTGAATATATTATATTTTAAATATCATTAAATAAATTTTTAAATAGATATTATTTGGTTTTATTACGATAAAAAAATTGTGTGAAATAATATTTTTTTTAAACAACATCTTAATATTACATTTAGATAATTTTATCAACATATAAGGATCAAATGAATTCAATATGTTTGTATAAAATTAATTTTATCAATTTGAATAGATTTATTGATAACCACCTATCCAAAAACTTAGTGATTACTATAATATAATGTAAATAAAATAAAATATTATAATTTTGTCTAATTAAGCCAAATGCTGAGTGTAGGAAATATATCAATGAAATTCAATTTATTTAATAATAAATATATTACAAAATAATGGATAATTACATATTCCTGAATATAAGATCACATGGGGAATTTTTTTTCAACATATAATTGGAATAAAAATCAGGGATTCATTAATTTCATGAGACTTTGAGATGGAAAAACATTTATGGGTATTGGTTACTACACAAATGATTCTATAAAATCTGTAGAGGAAGCATGGCCTTTCATTTATTCTACCACAATAAATCCATTCAATAAACTTCATGAAATAACCCAACCACCATTTTATTGTGGATTTAGTATATAAAATAATAAATAGATAAATGTATATATAGAATTTCTATTGAATATTTGTTTGTAAATGAACCCATATAATGATGTTATAAATACGAGGAATATAATTACTAACATGTCATTTTATCTTATGTATAATTAATTAATAGAAAAATAAATTATCACATAAATAACCACCAAACATCAGGTGGAAACAAAATTATGATTATATTCCTATTGAAACCTTAAATTATATAATTTATAATTTAGGGAACCGTAAATTAAAATAGAATACATTATAAAATGATTTGGGTTATTAAAAACCCATCATCATCAAGTATCCATAAAAGCGATATTAGGTTTCAAGGTTTTTTAATGGAATAAATATCTCCATTTTTACCTTCCCAATATATTCATTGATATTTGTATGTTTATCCATAAATGAATCCTCTACCTTATATCATATATTATAAATTTTTTTTCTTTTTATGATCTTATAAAAATCACTTAATTTTGGAGACATAGAGGAATTGATAAAAAGAAATGAATGTGACAATTATAATGAACCTATAATTAATACCTCTATTTCACTCCAAGATCTAAAACTATATAACAAATAACATAGATATCTTCAACTAATTTCCCAATTATTAATTACATAATCTAGGTGTATATTAGAAAAAAAAGATCATCAATAAATAATTACAAGAATCATCTCATTGATCAATATAAAATGTATTGATTCTCATGAAATTAAAAAAATCAATTTAATCTAATTATAAATAACAACCCCATTTTAAGTTCTAATAAATAATATTCCATTTATTTCTATTTAAAAAAATCATGAATGAAGAAACTTATTGTAAAGATCCTCAAAATGATCCATCAGTATAAATGATTTTTAGTTGTTATCATAACTGGATTCGACCAAATATATGATATCCTTCTATGAGGCACCATATTTTTTAATTTAGTCACAAATAATATGTTTAATATTATTAGTTTTTATATATACTAGACAATGTAATTTGTGTTATAAGATCTATGAAAATTTACATCTATTTAAAGACATCATTGTAACACATTCTAAAACAAATATGTGACTAGTAGGTTTTGAATAGAAATGATACTATATAGAACCCATGTATATTCATGACCTATTAGAAATTATGAAACCGAATATATTCTCTTGTTTTTTATTTTTTAATAGCTTAAAAGTGAGTTTTAATATTATACATTTCTACTATGATTTAAACTATAACTCAAAATATATGGATCTTGGGAAGATACTCATATAATTCTTAATAAACATATCTAATTTCTAAATTATTAGAGGAATTTTCTTTAAAATTACAATATTATTTTAGTGTCGTTATTTTACATAATGTAAGTAATTTATTTTGATAGAAAAAAATATCCATTTGGATTCAAGATAACAATAATTTCCTAAAAATATTATGACATTTTTTATTATACCACTGAACAAAAAACATAGATATAGAGTATTTAATCATTAAAACTTCCTTCATAAGGTTATAACCATTATTCTACTAAGTAAATAAACTAACCTGTGTGATACATGATTATAATCAATAATAATATCCCTTTCATAATGTTTTTATTGATTATTATTAAAATCTTAAATATATATATTTAGGATTTCTTAACATAATTCATAATATATTTTATATGAACAATAACAAATAAACATATCCTTTACTAATATATATAAAAAATATATTTGAACCTCTTGTATAGATTTGTTTGGTTTCCACCCTTCTTCAACATAATGCACCTTAAAATGTTTAGGATTCCTTATATGAGCTTTAAAAAGTAAGTATTCCTTCATATTTGATTACAAGAGATTAGGGGGAATAAATTAACGTATTGAAACTAAAATTTATTTTACAAAATAAAATACCACTATTAAAAGATATATTCAATGATTTTATGGATAATTTGTATAATGAATCCCTTATTTCCAAGATAGATCATCCAGAAAATTAAATCATTTTCAATAGTGGCTAATTTCATTTAATGGGATATGAAGTGATTTTCCATAGGTAAAACCTTCCTAGAATTATAAGGTGTCACTTAGTAACATTTCTTGAGTATGAAGTGATGTCTCACTAATTTGGAATAAAAAAATACTTCATACCCTTCAAATAAATTTTTAAATATAAAAATGATATTACGGGTAATCCAATTTATCACCCTATAGAATGATGTTTTGGACTGATTTGGCCATAGGAACTTTACTTAATTCATTTTCATTTTATCTTAATAATTTTGATCCTGTAATGGAATCTTATTATATGATGGTTGTTCATATAACCCCTAAATACAATTAATATAATTGGAATTTAGGGGAAACATATAGGATATAACCACATTTTACTTATCTGGACCCATAAAAATTCTAACTCTAGATAACACATGCCCACATAACATTTGATCCCAAATCCGATATGAGAGTTTTTTACTGTATAACATAGAATTAACTCTTTGCTAGTGTCTATAAAAAAATTAATTAATATCATTTTTTCTTATAGTATATATAATTTAAAAATATCATCAAAATAGTCTACCACAAAGGGGTCTATGAATAATTGAAATATTTTCTTCAGTAGAGAAAAAAAAAAAAAATTAGTGGTAAAAGGAATATAACAACATTGGAGTTGAAATGACACTATTGGAGTGAAAATTCTATGTTTTTAATGACCTATAATTTCCAACAGAGTAGAAAATATTAAAAAAACCATGTCAATCATTGAAAAATACATTGAAAATTTTAGATGATTAAAAAATATACAACTTCATATAGTGGGTATTAGTTATTAATGATCACATAAATTAATCCTCAATAGCTTATATATAATTACTATATCAAGTCAAATTTCAAAATTAAAACACATAAGAATTCTGTAGATAAATCTTAGTTCAAATAAAATCGAATTTCACTATGATTTTTTATATATTTAATTCCCTTTTTCTAATTGGTTTCATGCCTTATAGTGGAAGAGATATAAATTCTATTCTATAAAAAAATAGGGAACTACACTACTATTGAAAGTTGAAATGATATTATATCTAAAGAATAAGTCTTCTGTGAACATATATATAATGGGAGAGAATATCATTTTCCCTTTAGGATAAATTAATAATAGTATTAAAATTATAATTAAATCCATAAATAATTAAACACTACTATGCTCTATTTTTTCATAGTGTTCTAGAAAATTTCACTCTTTGATAAGATTATATTTTATACCTGCATGAGATTAGAAAGTGTTTCACTATAATGATTTTAAATAGGGGATCATAACTAGATTATCCAATCCATGCCAAAGAAATAAAAATAGGAATTACGTTAGGTGTAACTAAATACTATTTATTCCTACGTGTTAAAACCATGATAGTAAACTATATATACTTCTTGGTATTTTATACATATTTTCCATTATGAAAGTCAAGGATAATTAATATAGTGGATTATTATTCATTTAATACTATATGAGATTATTTATTGTTAGATCTAAATTAGTTATAATGTGTTCTATCAAAATAATCATAAACCAATATTGATTTAACTATAATAGTTTCTATAACAATAGAAGGACCACCACTAGAATATGAAGTAGATAGATAAATAGTATATACCCTACTTGAGCATCCCAATGAATTAAAATTATATACATGGGAATTTATAAAATAAAATATACTCAAATATACATTTATATTTCCGAGAAAAATATTAATTTATGTCGTTGAATATCTCATATACACTTTATAGCTAATTGGATACACAATTCCTAAGGATATAAGTTCAATAACATCAACTATTTGATGGTATCATATAGAAAATAAATTGATAATAAATAAATTATAGATAATGGTTGATATTAATTGATGTCATATTATAATGATTCATTGTATGGTCATGATACTCATGCTAGTAGAATTAAATTAGTGGCCACCAAGATCATTGATTAGAAGGAGCACTACTACCCTACCAACAATTGAGGGATCCATTTTTGTTGACCAAATTTAATGTTTTATTTAACCAATTCGTAATTTATTCAATGGTTTTTTAAACTAGTATGATTCAATTATCTCATGAGGGTCTCATTGAACCCATCTCTTCCAAAAAAAATTTGTCAAAAAAAATCAATTTGGATATAATATAAACCCAAAACATTTCTAGAAATGTTCCCAAAAACTATTTTGAAGTATTTACTTTTATATTAATCCTCCCCATTCATATATGTTTTTAAAATACCATCATTTTTTATATTTAGTGACTTATTCCATCTCTATAATCATAACCTTTGGGATATTATTATATTCCAGACCATTCCACTTAAAAATACTATATGGAATGTATATATCAATGATTTTCAATATAAAACATCTATACGTCATATAAATATGTATTATGGACTCTACCATAACATTCCATTAATAAAAACCTCCCACTACATGAATATAGTTATCCATGATTATTATACGCTATATTGAGATCTTGATTCTCTTGTATATGAATTTATTAGTGACAATCTAGTATTCTAACACATATGTATAAATATTAGTGGGAGAAGTATGAGTGTGATTTAACTAAAAATTCCTATTAATATTAATAGAATGGGGATCCTATATATGTTATGGTATCACCATATCCTAACATTGTAATGAAATAATTCCTAAAAAATTAAAATTAGTAATATTTCTAGTTGGCGGAGCATGTTTATTTTATTCATTATATAAATATGTTTTCCTTCAACAAAGTGACATACTCTATAGATAAAATGATAAGAACATTATACCATTCTATCAGAATTGAAAAATATTTTATTGTAAATTGAAATAGTTGATTTTAATATAAAACACATACGCATATCTCATTGGTTAAATTTTTATTTTCTTCAATACACTTTTTACTAAAAATCATAAATTATAATAGATATTTTAACTAAATATTATTTAAAACCTAAATATTTATGAAAAAAGGGACCCCTAAGATAAATAATAAAATATATTCCACTAATTAACCAATTATCACAAAAAAAATAAACTGTAAAAACTATTTTTTATTATTGATATCTTTGGTAATATAAATCGTTGTTTTATTTCCAAAAAAATAGAAATAAAATAAAATAGTATGATGTATCAAGTGGACCTACAAAAACTATCAATATATTCCAACTATTTAATGCATCAGACTCAAAATAATAATTATATATTTATGGGAAACCAAAATGAAATAAGGAATAACACATATAACTCATGCTTACATCATAATCTTGTTATCCCAACATATTTATAATTAGTTTACTCATTCATTAAAATAATATACACTATATAATCTCAAATAAAACTATCAAGAAGGCGCTTGGGAACCCTAGTGTTGCTCTTTTCATTCGGTGACGACGGTGGTTGCCACGCCGGCTCCTCCCACCGTGGCGGGGGAGGGGGAATCGTCGCCACTTGAGAGAGAAAGGTTTTTCTATCCTTTCCCGAACCCAGACTTCCTTCCTCCGTTTATAAAAGCTTCGCTGAGCCCTAAATCTTTGGATCTTCTTGATGGATTCCCCAATCTTCAGACATCATCTTTTGAGTTTTTGGAAACCTTTGTGCTCTTAAATCACACCCTAGTGGCTCGTTTCAAGAAGGGGATGCCTTCAGTCGATGCTTATGACAGGTTCATCTTTGGCTCTTGGGACCTTCATGAAAGGGTGATCGTGGGCTTACTCGAAAGCTGCCATACTATGATTTGGTTTGAATCGAAGGCGGATCTCATCAAAGCATGGTAGTGGGCACCTCGTATCTTCAATTGTCTTTGTTTTTTCCGCTTGCGCTGGTCCTTCATGTTCCACATGAATCGCGAACAGCCTTCTACGGTTGTTTGGTTAAGTTTCTCCAACCTTCCCTTACCCTTTCATAATCCTTCAATTATTTGAATGTTAGGTAATCTCGTAGGAAGATACCTTTTCTCTGATATTCTCACAGAAGTAGTGTGCCACCCGATGACCCCCCGAGTTTCTGTTGAAATAGAAATATCTCGTTTTCATTTTGATTTTGTGTGGATAACTCTTAGTGTGGAATACTGATGTAATCAATAGGTGGTTTATGAGAATTGTACTGACATATACTCGTTCTGCAGTCGATTGGGTCATTCGTTGATGGTTTACCAAAGGGGGTCCCTAGCACTAGTGATGGAGGTTCATCGTCAGAATCATCAGGTTTCTACAAGAATAACCAATGATCCAAAGGGTAAGGCTCTTGAGGATGTTGTGACGACGCGTCTGGAACAAGAGGCTTCAGGGCCAAATGGAAGATGTAGGGGTCTCCAGCCATGTTCAGTGGTGGAATATCATCCAGATGGTGTCTGCAAGGTGACCGTAGAGGAAATTCATGCATCTGAGCCAAGTGTTATGACACCTCAAGCTAATCCTAAGGTTGTTGATGTTCTTAGAAGGTTGCATAAGTATTTGGAGTGCCCCTCTAAGTTCAATTGTATAGAGTAGTACACATAGGGGTATAAGTTTATCAAGGATCGGAGGGTGGGTGCGAGGGAGGCTACAACTATTTGGAGGTGTCCAATCCTAGCAGGACTGGGGAAACTATGGGATTGGTGCCTTCATCCAAGACCTTTCTTCTTTTGAGAAACAAATTTGAATGTCTTTCTGAAGGCATGGTTGAAGCAGGTGTGAATGCTGGTACTGTGGTAGGGGGAAATAATGATGGGGCCTCCATGGAAGGGCACACTGCTAGATGTATGGACCATGTGTAAGTTCCAATGTCTATGAAAGAGTCGTCTAAGGCGGTTAGGTTCCTTTCATTAATTGAGAGCAACACTCCAGAATAGGACAAGGGGAATACTAAGGGATGTAAGGATAATGTCTCGATGATCCTCCTCAGCAAAGGGAGTGACCACTCTAGAGGTGAGATAGAAAATGTGATTGGTCAAGTTGGTTCCTCCTTTAGTGATATTGTGTTGAATGGGAATAAAAGGGAGAATGAGTGTGAAAGAGCCTTGTTAGCTACACTAAGAAGAAGAAAAATAAGGGACTATTCTTACCTTCTGCGACCAGTGAGTACAAGATCTTCCTTCAAGCGGGATAGTAGGGTAATTCCTACTTTCAAAAAGGATAGCGTAGTTAAACATCCTTCTCCAGTGCAGTCTTCATTGGACCAGTTGAGAAACAGAGAACAAAGTGATGGTATTTTAAGGCGGAATAAACTGGATTCTGAATGGGAATTGGCAACTATAGAGGAGAATCCCCGTGTGGGATGCAGAGATGAGTATGGATGCTATGATATGTAGTGTTTTGATGGTCTGTTTGGATATGGTTTGATTTGTAGGTGATTATTTTGTGATGTTTTTTTGTTGGGATTTTATTTGGTTTTAAGGGTTGTGCGGGTTCTCGCTTTTCCTTAAAGTGTTTGTAAAAAAATTAATTTTCAGTCAAAAAATATTAAACTATAAATAGTTGGTTAATATTTACCTAAAATAACTTATCCATATACCAAACACAAACTGAAAAATTACAACATGCCCACTTCCAGATAGCAAGATATTGGTGTATGTTCAAATATTTTAATATCCAATTGTGTGTAATAGACTACCGAAATTGAATTTTACTTGGTTAACAAAATATTTTTTCATATTATAAGCCCTAAATAGACCATTATGGTTTAGTGCTTTCAGATAATAAAATAATATGATCACAAAATGTGGTAATCTATACATAAATGGTAATAATTATAAACTAAGTGATATAAAATAAATCAATATGAGCATATAAAATCTGTATATTCATATTAAAAAATTTATATACAAACCATAATGAATCATAAAAAATATTTAAAATTTCATATGATCAAATAAATATAAGATAGAGTGAAAAGTATATCCTCATAAAAAATGTATATAAAAACTATAGACCAAGGTATAGTAATTAATACCATCACATAAGATTTATATCAAAAACAAAGGACAACAATAATTATAATATCTAATCCATATCAAAATCTGGTCACTTGTTCTATTTAATTACCAAAATCACATTCAATATGGATTAAATATATCCCATGGTGACATGCATAGTTTCTAGCTACATTATAACTTTTCATCCATTAATATAAAATGCCAATATAATGGTAATTGATTTTTTGTTTTATGTAGAAAAAAAAGTGAAATTATATTTACAAGTAAAGAACCCATAATTATTATTAAAATATATTTGATTATAATAATCAAAAAACTTACATGGGTGGTGGTTATAAAATTATATATGATCTATGTAAAACTAAGAATGCAAATATTGAGAAAGGATCCAAATGTTAAATATGTTGTAATAATGTATGTAAAAATTTATTCCCATATATTATTTAAAGTTTAAAAAAACAACTATTACTACCCTATTATGACAATCGAGTTAGTACATTATAGAAACTAGTGAATGTTTCTTATCTACATGGTAAGGAAATATGTGTTAGGTTATCAACATTATTTAATTAAAAATAATTCCCCTAACATAACATAAAAATATATAATGGATCTTAACATGGAAGATGACTGGATTACCAAATATATTGGAGGAATCTTCCATTAAAATGAATAAATATTAAATAATAAAATTACTAATGAGTAATAACAAGAAAAAAACTCAAAAATCTATAAAAACAAAAATTTAACTAATAAAATAACCATTATCAATATTTAAATTCACATATAATGTAAAGAATAAAATATTAAATATATATTGAGAATTAATGTTATGAGAAGACTAATAGATATGGTAAACGTCAATGATAATATAATCTACCATATTATGGGAAAACAATTAATCGAAAGGAATCATTTTCCTAGAGAACCCACATGATTCTATTCATCTATGAATGTAATAGGATAGAAGACTAAGAATGAAGATTAAGAGATTGTATTAAATAAATGGACTAAAAATAGTGAATAATTATTTATTTTAATGAAAATATCCATGGAATAAGGAATTTAATGAAATAATCATAGGTGGATGATTTCATGTGGAATAACAAAAAAAATGATAGAAAATTACATGAAGACACAATTAAAAAGTTTCAAAAGTAAAATAAATAAATAAATTTTTAATGTGTTGGTTGATTATTTTGATACTATAAAAACCATGTAGAAGTGATAATTATATAATATAAAAACTTTTTTGTCACCATGAATGGTTATTAGAGAGCTTAAATACATCCATCGATTTAGAAAAATACTTAATAATATAAAATTATATCTCTAAAGAAAAAAATGTTAATAATAATAAATAACAAATTAAATATTTATATTTTATATCTTTACTATCAAGATACTCCCTTCCATGTTAATTACATCCCCAAGAGTTTCACCGCGATGGAAAATGATTTGATAAAATATGAGGATATTAATAAATAATATCTGATTCACAATCCCATGTTCCAAAGTGGTACTTACCGAGATATAAAAGAATGTATAAAAATTGAATAATATTTCACCACATATTTTTTATAATTGATATCTAGATGATTTTTTCTAGTAATTCTCATGATCCAATTCAAATTTATTATAATTTAATATAATCGATAGATTTATTTTCTATTTCTTAAACTGGGTGATGTGAAATATGTAAGTTATTTTATTCTCCAATGTTTTTAACTCTATGTATTGTGAAATATTTTTTAGACTTTTAAAAAAAATATGACCAAAATACCTCTGTACATACATGTATATCATTCTTTTTCCACTATGGCCTCTTTGACTATATAATTTCTAAAACCCCTTTTCCAAAATATAAAAGTCATATTTCATATGCTAATGAACACTATAAGATTTGTGTATATTTTGTTTATAAAAAATAAATTTATGAAATATTTCAATATTCCCCTCTATATCCTACACAATAATATGTATCACAATTAAAATCTCATTAATATCATACAAACCCCATGGTGACTAAAAACTTCCAATAATGTAATGCTTCAATCGGTTTAATTTTTACTAAATCATGATAAAAATAGTTATATGAAATTTATGTAAAGGATTAATGGATATTTCATTAATAAATATCATATATATTATAATATTATATTATATAGTATTATGTTATATTTAATCGCTTTTATTAAATATATTTTTAAGGAAGATACACAATTTTAAGAATCACATCTAAATCCATTTCCTATTTATAGATTTTATAAAATTATAATGTTTTGTAGAGAATAGTTTTGAGGATTTTTTTCCAGGGAACACTAGAAAATTTCATAATCACAAGATCTTATAAAATAGTAAGAACATTAATTTTTATATTACTATTGATTGGAAATAATTAATAAATAGTAATCCTATCAAATATATCCCATATAGTGTTCTTCTAATGAGTTTTAAAATGTAATACGATGATAAATTTTAAGGATATATCATCAAGTATCATGGATGTAATGTGTTATGGGTAACTTATTTTGGTTGACCTCTTTTATTCCACTAACACTTTCTACCATGTGGAGCATTAGGAACCATAAATATAGATATCTATTCTCCCAAAAAGATAATAACAATATGACATCATAATCTAATCCGTTTTTTTACCTAAATTAATTATCCATTGGTAATGTTGAAAATCCATTTTCACATTATTCTATATAACACCGAGAGATTTTGGAATACATTTTTACACAAATTAATATAATGTATTTGTAGATTAATTTACATGAAATTTAAAACTAAAAATAATTGAAACATGTTAGGGGGGTATTATTAATAAAACCACTAGAAAAAAATATTTAAAAAAATAAAAATGCATACAAAATAGGATTAAGAACTGTTAATGTTTAAAAATTGAATTTTTCATCAATTATGTTTTTAATTGTATAGAGTAATTTAATTTGAGAAGATAAATATATAAATGTAGAAATTTTTTAATGAAGTGATTTATGTTTTTGAATTAAAAATACTTTAATTAATATTAGGATAAAATATTTATACATTTATGAAAGAAATAAAATTTTCAGGGAATAAAGAAAATGCAGTTTTTACCAAAAGTATACATCTAATGAAATTTTTTATTATATATGTATGATATTTATTTTTATAAAAAAATTACATAATGAAATATGAGTTCAAGGATTAAAATTATGTAATTAAAAATTTTATTCTAATCCTATAAAACATATGTTATAATTTTTAAATCATATATATATATATATAAATTAATAAGAATTAATAAATATTTTTTTGATAATTGTTTTATTTAATATTTTTATTAAGATATTCATGTTTCGATTAATTTTATTCGTAATTTTTTTGAATAATTTTTAAATATATATATCGATATTTTTCATAATTTAAAATTAGTAATATACAAATATATATATATATATTTATTTATTCATTTATTTATTTAAAACATAATTTTTCTAAAAATTGATTTTTATCATTATGGTCGCTAATATTAATATACAAATTTATGAAATATGTATAATTATTTAATAAAATTTCACAAATTCTTAATATAATCTATTTTAAATTGGTTAATATCTTCAATTATAATGTTTTTCATTATAATTAGTTACCATAGTTAAAAATGAACGTTCTTGTTAAAAGTAATAAATATATTTAAACCTTTACTAAGTGTTATAAAAATAAATTATTTAAAAATTATTCAAAAATATGAGTGAAGAACATATTAAATATTATACCCTCATACTCTCTTGAATATTAATCTCTTTTTAATATTGTTTCATTGAATAGTGAAATTCCATTATTGAAATGTAATTTGTATTTCATGAATTAACATTTTCTTCACCTAAAAAGGAGATAAATTATACCACATCATTCTATACATATCCCTTAAAATTTCATCTAGAGAAATTAAAAATAAGATTAATTTACAATAATCTTTACTTGTGTTCTTAAGACTCTATTCACAATTAGTAATCATTTGGCCTCAATTGTCAATGATATTTCTAAGATAAATTCCAAGTTCTTAATGTAAGTAGAATATTTTTCAGAAATGTTTCTTCTTTGGTAGAATTAAATTTCAAATAAATTTTTCTTGATATTATTTGATATATTATTTAATTATTGTATACCTATTTTTTTATTTAATTTGTGAATATATATTTTCAATCATTCCCTTTTCCATTTATTAAAATAAAAAAATATATTTGTTCATTTTATCGAACAACCACATCCACAAAGCATCATATATTGTTTTCCTTAAACATCAAACATGGATAGTCATAATGGTGACTCTATGAATTATATATAATATTTAGAACACTTATTTATTATGAAATAATAATCAATACTATAAATTTCTCTAGTTTTATAGAAATTGAAATCATCATTCATGGAAACATGAAAACTACCACCTTTATGGAATGAGTTTTTTGAATTTCATCAAGAATTTTAATACCTAGTAATGTAATTTTTTTTAATAATTAAGTGTTGTGTTTAAAAAATTTATATGTTTATTGTAAGACAAATTGGAAAACCTATAATTACTTTTTACCAATAAATGATTATTTTGAATTCATCCTTTTAAAATGAGAGAACTAATTAGAAAAACATTATATTCACATTTTGAAACAGATTTATCCATTTCTCCTTAAAATACATTTACATAGTTATGATTTATCTATTTAAGAAAAACAATTGAAATATCATTATACAACTATAATATTGATACTACAAATAATTTAACTCATAGTCATATGTTAATTGTGTATTTTTAGGTTTCGGTTTGTCAAGAAACGTACTTTAATGATGATATATTATAATATCCAAGATGTATATGATATCATAATTTCTAATCATATATTATATAGTTAATTAAATGATGATTTTACATTGGCTCTTGTGTATTATGATTAATTTAAACTCATTAATTATGATATCCATATCTATTTTTTAAAAATCATTGAAACATGTTAATCATCGATTTCATCATTAAGTATTATAAAAAACCCCTTACAATGAAAATATAGAATAATCAATAAATATAACGTGTTAATTCAAGTACCCTATATAATATAGCAAAGCTAAAAATTTTGGATTAATTTGTAATAACACAGTTATTCTCATCCTTTTTATAAACTATATATATTACATAAACTGGATATTGAAAATAGATACTAACAATATTATATATATATATATATATATATTTATAAGTATTGTATATAAAAGATTATAGATTTGATAAATCATCTAAAATAGTTGATTAATTGTGTTTTTTTAATGATATAATAGATTCAAGCACTGTTTGGTTACTCGGGAACTATGGAAAGGTGTTCTTTTTCTGAAATTCAACATGTTGAGTGTAATACCCAAATATGTAATAGTATATCTCTTCTTAAATAAATTCAATTAATTTGATAGCTTACGTTTGATGAACCACTGAGTTGGAGTGCACCATGATCTATTAAACTATAATTTTAAATTGCCATTTTGAATATTATTAAACAAATTATTAAACATATATATATTTCATTTATCTTTTTCATTTCCTAGATAATTATATTAAACCCCATATTTTAATCATAAAACCTATATTATTTTTAAGAGGAATTTTACTCCCATTAAAAAGTTAAAACTATTTTAAAACTAAAATTTTGAAATTTTATAAATCTTATTTTTCAAAACGTACTTATTTTTTGAATTTGGAATATCACAATTATCTTATGGGGAATTTCTAGTGTTTTCTGAGGAGTTCCATTTATTATGAATGGTATGGAATACTTCATTATAATAGAAAATTACTTTTAGTTTAAATATTAGTTATACATTAAATTTCTTATTAATGTCATAGTAGATAATATATATATATATATATTAATCTTATGTTGGTTATTGGAATCAGTTTTATATTAAAATTAGATATAACAACTTATTGAACTTTTGAACACCTCTTTTAGTCGTCCTCTCACAACATCTAAAGGATTAGAGTAAAACATAATTTAGCCACTTTTGATAATTGAATTTATAAAAATAGATATACATAGTGGTAATAAATATGATAAATATAGTCTAAAAGGATCAAATTTTATTTTTTTTTTGAATAGTAATTTCAGTATTTTTTTAAACAGTTAAGGGTAAATCAGGTAATTAAAGATAAAAATAATATAATAATATTATGAACTTACCCTAACAGTTTTCCTAATTTCATTAGCTGGGTAGTTTAGACAAAAATCTACCTTAGGATGATATTATAACATTTGTGCCACTTGGGAATGAATAGTGTAACATCCTGGCCCGATCCACTGGGTTCAAGATGAAATAAAAAATAACCTCATGTGCACCTACTCATACGCAAGAGGCTCTTTACTAGAAGTGATGATCTATGTCTGATAATGGGGAGAATATAACCTTTATTTTATGTCATCGAGAAGGATAACGAATAACAATAACAAGAGACTTAGCGAAGGGTAAGTGCCCGGTGGTGAATGGTTGAGCTCATGGAGCTTGGAACTGGGGCTGATGGCAGACCAGGGTAGTTAATAGAGGACCCTACTGTTGTTTTATTTATCATCTACATTTCATTACTCTAGTAATCTTTCCACTTTTGGATCATGTGTTTATTAACCTTTTATGTCATCTCTGGTTTCCACATTTACTCTGTTTATTTAATTATTTCCCTTAATAGTGTAATTTTTTATCCTTCAAGATGACATGACACTGAGTTTATAGTCTCCCTATTATCAAACGTAGACCCACACTGCTAGTTGGTAGCCTCTTGCATATGGGGATTTCCTAATGAGGTTATGTGGTATTCGGACTCGGACCCTGTGGTTCGAGTCGGGATGTTACAAAACGGTGTCAGAGGATATGGTTTTTACTAAATTGTTTCTCCTCTTTGTTTAGGATTGGGACAAGTTAGGCAGGATCTAGGATGGTTGGGACTAGGGAGGGGAACTCTGTTAGTGCCTAGCCAGTACTACATAGTAGACCTCTGAGATTCCATAATGTTGTTAATTTAGGATTTTTTTTACTATTGATTCACCTTGGGTGATGAACATGATGTTATATGTGAGTTATGAGATTTTGTGTTTGTTCATGCATCATGACTAGGCACGTAGGTTCACATGCCATATATATACATGTTTTTGTGTTAGTGCATATATAATGAATTTAAAAAGGGTTTAGGGTTGAATAAAAGGGTTAGTGCTATAAGGGTTTACCATGGGTTAAGGGTATACTCCTAGGAAATCAATGTTTGATTCTATAGATTGGTTAAGAAAAAAATGTTTGATCCCTTAGAATTTTTTGGAATTTTTGTGTTCCTAATACTTTTTTTTCATTGAAAGGATGTTTCCTCGTAAATGTTTGGTGGGCCTCCAGCTATGTAGGCTAATCCTGAGAATGTCCTTATACCATCTCTAGTGTTGGTAGCAACAGTTCCTTATCAGTCATCCCCAATGTTCACTGTTTACTACGTGAGGGATTTCCTGTTCAAACATCCTCCAGACTTCCAGGGAACTAGTGGACCATAGGATATTGAGGATTGGTAGGATATCATATAGTGTGTCTTTGACCACATAGACATGATATCAGACATGAAGTGGAATCTCGTAGCCTTCATACTACAGGGTCATACTATACATTGGTGGGAGTAATGGGACATGCTAGACAACATGAGGGTCTCACCTAGTAGACTTTCCAGACCCTTATTGTAGTGAGTTTTTACACGACAGGCTGAGGATTGATCAAGCACACGAGTTCATGGAGCTCCATCAATGTTTTATGATAGTATCGTCCTAATCTAAAATTTTTATCAAACTCTATGGTTTTACACCACTTATGGATGGTAATGAGGCACAGAAGGCTAGGAAGTTTGAAATTGGTCTTCAAGATGACCATAAACATCATGTCCAGAGTTTTGACATAGCTTCATACCTAGAGGTTCTAAATAAATCCCAGACCATTGAAAGGGTTCATTGAGGATAGAGGAACAGCTTCAATTTTCTTGTGTTTCACAAGTCATATAGGTGGATCCTACACTAATGTTGTAAACACCTCATCTGAAGGAAGAAAGATAAAGTCTATGAGCATACAACAGATTAGTTTCATGCAAGTGAAGTAGAGCTATGTCTCTTCTGTTCCTTCTAGCATTGACCCATAATATTTTAACTGAGGTAATTTGTGACACTAAATTCCGGTGTTCCCAACAACCCAGATCCAGTGACGATAATGTGGGAGGATAGGATACCTTCAGTAGTTTTGTTCTAAAGTATCAGTTAGGAGAGGGCGGCCAACACAACCAGGGGAAAGAGTTTGATTGAAGAATCACATTATGGGATACAGACTCCCCTCATGAAGAAGACTCTTGAAATTCATGGATATGATAATGGAGGTGATGTAGGCCCGGTCTATGCAATATATCTTGTCCCAATTGATGGAGATAAGAAACTTGTTATTGTATGAGTTAGGTCTAGATGATGTTTTTTTAATCTGATTCCCTATTTGATACCTTTTTTCCTTATATCTATGAGCTATGACTAGACATGACATACTAATAGAGTTATGTTTCCCTAACATAACTTCCTCTAATACATCATTCAATGATGACATGAAACTCTAGTATATGAGAGATTAGTAGAAAGAGCTTATTTTAGTGAGATACAGATGAGGGACTCACTCTGTGGATATGAGTAGTGGTGTATCATCTGAATTTCCCTTATCACTACCAATGTATGGATAATGTGTTCCACGTTTTCTTAGTTTCAAAGGTACATGTATGGCCCTATGTATGTTGTTTATTTCAAATATTTTGAGTGGGAACCTTTTGTATCTTATGATGTCTATCCATGTGGATTATAAATCGATGTGAGAATGGACTCCATTGAAAAAATGATACAACTTGTCCAGTTTCAGTGGTGGCATATGTGGGTCCGAGAAGAGATGTTATAATGTGAGTCTGATATCTGAGCTTAGTGGATTGATTTTTCCTTGTAATACAACTAGAGACACTTATCAAGGAAAATAATTAAGTAGAGGGGGATAATTTTAACATCCTGATCGTTTACTATAATCATATATCCATCTTATGAAAATTTATTTAGTGAAAAAAATGACTAATTAGTAAAAAAATCTTGTTTTTTTGTTAAACACATCCCCAATGAGTAAAAGACCTAGTTAACACTCTGTATTATTCAATTTAATGTTTTTATAGTTTATTGAATGTTTTTTATTCTATAAAGTCTCATTGAAGATAGAAAATAATATTAAATATAATATTTTAATCATGGGTAGTTTAATCAAAATAATTGAATAACACCAAATCAGTGCATCGTAAGAGTAATATGATACCACGGTTAGTTCTGGAATGGGGTTTTTACCCTAGGAAGATATTAACACTCCATTCCATCACATCAATAAAAAAGTGACAAAGGGAAGTGACTATGACGAAAAGAAGAGAAAACACATAAAGAAAAAATCAACATTTGCACAGGCTTGAAAATTGAATTGCCCCAGTCAAGATGAGGCTATGTCGGCGTGAAAGGTACTTTCACGCCACATTTATAGCACACAAGTCACTTGTGTTCCCGATTACTATTTTGGCCAGGGTCACTTATTTTCCTATAAATAGACCCTTAGGTCCTTCATTTTTACAGACTAATTTCTCTAAAGCCTAGTTGCTGCTCTAGTAGCCCTAGTTCTTCTCCCAAGTCATTCAAAACCTATAAGGTAGTTTTCTAACACCTAGTGTGGGGGAATTGAGGAGGTTCATATGAATTAAGTTACTTTATTTTTTGAAATCCATAACACTTTCATGCCTAAAGTACCCATCCTATCTAAATTAGAAACACTTTTTCACCACCTATTCCTCTCAAAGGAACTTGAGCAGCCCACTTCTAGGAATACCTTTGAATACTTTTGAAATATTTAGTCAATCCGCAACCATGTATTGACATCCATGTTCTTCATCACTTAATTCTATATCAGGTCATCCAAGACCACTTGCTCGTCCATACCTATGCGCGAGATACTTACTTGGGATCCCTTCTTTGATTCACCTAACCCATTTAGTCTACAATCCTTTCTTCAATCCTTCTTCAAATCCATTCATAGAAAGAATCCATCTTCATTATCTCCCTTATCTGAAAGGGGTTATATTCAACCCTCCACTAAAACCTCCTTACTTATAAACCATTTGGTAAGGGTGCATTAGCATGTATCCTATTTGGTTTTATATCTGGAGTCATAGGTTTTCCTCATTTTATTTGTGAAGCGGTTAGGATTCAAACTGTGTGTGTGGGTTTGTATATTCACAGTCACATGGACCATTCTCCCATGAATAGTTATGGGGAGTTCCTGGTATAGAGAATTAGTGTTCTGGTCATGACCTCCTCTTCTAATATCTAAAACATGGAACCTCAAGTCTCCCATAGGAAAGGTATGGTTCACCCCTACATTTTTTTGAACAAAGGAGATGTCTCCCTCCCGTACCTTGACCAATTTTAGGGAAATCATCCTAATGTAAGCCCCTGGACTTTTAAGTATGATTTTATAGTCTTTTATCCTCTATGCTTCCTTCATATTCACTCCTTCCTTACATTGGACCCTTATCTAATGTAAAGAGGATATAGTGAAGGTTTATCGGCTCGACCTCTTCCAATATCACCGCCATAGGACCTTCCACTTCCACTAGTGGAGGAGGAAAAGTGTGTGCTCCTTTATTACATCTTTGAAATCCTCTTGTTTCTAACACAGAGCATGACAAAGGTGGTCTTAGATATTTTAAATGATTGCAACATTTTCACAAACACCTCAATGAATGAACTATGAGGACTCTAATTCCTACCATAAATGGGATACATAGGAAGCCTTACTATGGCCGGAGCTCCATCTTGTTTCATCCATGTAAATGAATCCTTTTTAAGAAGTATTCCAAAACTAATTTCTCCCGAAGGAATAAACTCTCATAAGACACTCATAAAACTTTTTAGGCTTTGATTACCATCCAAAAATGATATATAGGAAGACTATATGAGGATCAAACCCAACAGTTCAAATCCACCTTATCCTTCTGGGTCCATATTCCCAACAGGGTCTAATCAAACATGGAATATTATATCTTTTTCGAGATCCTTGGGCTGCTTAAGCATAATCCCCACACCAAGACTTGACTAAGAACCTTCCTCTTAAAATTTCTATCCACTTGATATTGAACTGTACGGCTAGGTTCATATCACACCACCTTAAAATGTATCATGTTTTCCATTAAGTGGTTCCAAACTACGTGGATTCAGATTCCTTTCCAAAAGATACATAGGTAGCCCATTCCTGGGTATGATCCCAACATAAAAACAACCTTCTATCTTCCAAGATGAAAAAAATTCAGATTTTCCCACTATTTGTCTTAAAAACCAATATTATCATAACAATGGTTAATAGAATCTCTCAATAGTATGTGAAATAATACCATTAACGGAGAACCTAGAATACATATGGGTGTCTCCATTAATGAAGAACCTCAAATACATACAGATGATTATAAATTTCACACATTCTAATAATTGATTAAAAAATTAAATGGAAACCTATGTTATACTAGCTATAATAATAAAGATTAACAAGAAATATCTTAAATCTATAAGAGAGTCTTGGAGTACGCAATAATTTCCCCCACAATGGTGTGAGGAGTCTAAACTCCTATCCTATCGACCAATGTATGTTTTTAAGTATCGTAGGATAAAACATAACAAACACCTACCTTTAGAAAGAATGACCCTTTGGATAATGAACCATTGGATGTTTCCAGTTACATAATTAAATCCAATGGAAACCACCCAGATGTAGTGAATTCTAACTAGAACACATGTTCTGAGGGAGACGAAACAAAAATGATAAACCCGACATTAATCCTTATACAAGTTAATAGTGTTACCCATTTTTCAGACTCCTATCAATTGATAATGTAAGGACAGATAAAAGAATAAATCATGCATGTGTCCATACAAATATGTTTTGTTAATGGTGTTCATTGTTTTTTCATGTTTTATCAGAACTCCCTTCACTCCTAATGGTTTCCTTCATGTTTACTCCTGGGAATGCCCCGACTGCTGTTCAAGATAGATCCTCATCTACAGGAAGGACGTCATCACATCAAAATGTCTTCAATGTTGGGTATAAAATTTATTGGAATGGTAATACCACCAAAAAGGTACTATAAAAACCCTCGATGCCTCCCAACATGCTCTCCAAGTTAACAATAAACCTCGATCGTCCAGTCAGTGATGATCGGTGATCAAGAAGTACATGGTTCCACCCATCATCTCAACTATTTCATGTCCGTATCCCCAGAACGTAATAACCATTCCCCCATACAATATGGAGATAGATAAATAGTTCACTCAAGGCCTCAACTCAGAGATTCATGGGTCCTTCCTAAGAGCTCCCACTAACAATCGTCGCCAGCAGAATCGTGTGGTAGTGAAGCCCAAACATTATGGGGGTATTGCCTAAAGTTGTTCGGATCAGGTCCCTCAAACCCAGGCACATAAGACAAACCTTCAGAGACAACATCTAGACTACTGGGATTAGTTTATTACCTATTCCCCCTCTATAAAAGTCTATCAACCCAACATATTGGATAATAAAAAATGTTCAAATTCACCCTTCCGTTCTAATTCCGCTAGTCAACAGACATGTCTAGAATCAACCATCCAATCCACCCATTTAAATCCAGTGTAGTACCATGAGCAGGTACATATACCTTATTAAAATATATCATTCAGTAAGCAGATGCATATGACTGTATTCAAGGAAACATACCAATCAAATATTGTGGAAACTCATAAGCAAGAACATACACCTGCCTACACTCAACAATATTGCCAGCATACTCGTCTGTCAGCATTGAAATAAATCCATCAACCATTCAAGGAGAAAAACATCATGTAGGTGCATAAACTAGTCATCATTCATCAAGGCTATCAGCAGTCTCTTTTGGCAGAACCCGAAAAAGTCAGTTGGAAAGCTCTGACGACAAACCTTGTCCAAACTCAACACTCATCCCCTTTCATGAGTACTTTCAGTATCCACTGACAGGAAAGGGAGGATAGGAGCATTCACATAAACCTACTCCAGATACAAAATAGACATATATTCTTTTTTGAGATTCTGATGTCACCAAACACATTTTAACAATAGTGAATAGGAAGACACAAATTTATTCCCATATTCTAGAAGCATGCCTGAATATCATAAAAAAAATTAAGTAGTACTAGGGGAACAAAAAAATAATTATGTCCCATCAACTGGGATGACTCATCGGCATTCCATCCTGGAGTAGATACACACCTCTTCTCTAGTATAGGAGGGTTATGGGGAATACTCCCAATACCATATGGAAAACAGAATCGGGAACATACACCCTTTCCAATTGAAGATAATCAACCCATTCTGATGACCACTCCTTTGTAGGCACAGACACCTACCCATGATAGCCACTTCCCTTAGAAATTGGACCCAACTACGTATAATAGAGTATCTAAGAATAATTCTCTCCTAAAAACATTGGAAAATAAAGATCTAATATGTAATCTGGATCCTCTTAATGCTGGAGTTCTTGAATCCCACAAGAATTTATTTATTGGCACTAAATATCCTACCCTCTCATTACCAAATAATATGATTAGTAATAGTAATTCCGAAGTTCCCCATTGGACACTTCATCATGAAGGCTTGATTTATGAATATTCTGTCAATCTAGAGATCATATCTCTGTATGAGAGCTACGGAAACCCTACGTGTGGCCAGAAGACCAAGGAGGAGAATGATTTATCACTAGCTATAATCCACCACGATGGTACTCCCTATTATGGAATTATTTTTAAAAGTTCTATCTAATGTAGTGTTTCACATTGTCAACATAATTTTCTAATTGAAAATGAAGTAATGAAAATTCCCTCTTATCTTGAGGCACATCAAAACAAAAGTCCAGTATTGTTAGATGCCTTGTTACAAATAGGTTAAATACTTTCTCAACCAAAAGACATCCTATGGAGATAGTCATTCTCCGAACCTCCCTTAGTTCATTTGTTTTCTAATATAGTAGATGAAAAATCAATTGATTCCATTGTTTTTAATAAAATAATCGAGAATTTTCCACTCTGGTCAGACAATGTGGAGAAACCCTCTAGTAACCGAAGATAAAGATATGATGAATATGTTAATACAATTGGATAAAGGTGAAATACCAATCATGTTCTAGCCTATGGAAAACTCTCAATACAACATTTCAGAATTGATGGTATAATATTGCATTCATTATATCTTCCTCAACATTTCGAAAACTCTTCTTCATCTGAATTCCAAAGTATTACTGTATGGTGAGTAATAATGTCATGTAAAGTTAATATAAGGGTTCAAATGCCAAATTGACTTTTCATCTCTCTCAATTTCCTGACATCCAATGGTTGTGAAGAAGAAGGTAACCCTTCATTATAAACTCCTTAATGCACTAAAGAGGATACGTGATTAAATTACTAATAATCGATCTGGTGTATGTATCAGAGGATGGTGTGCAGACAGAGTATTGCATTTCACTGTGCTCCAAAATCATCGATGCCTTCTAGAATTGGTTTCATGAAATGTTATTTCCCATGGACATCTATAACCAATATATTTTTTGAGTAATCAATGATACACTCAAGAAAAAATCTCAATTAGTTCCCATCAGAGATAGGTCCAAAGAGAGCATGTTGTTGAGATATTTTTGAATCAATTATCTGAGAACATTATGCAGGCCTATCACTTAGAGGATGTCAGCCATCAGATTGCCCCAATGAATGAAATAGTGCAACGGTATTCTGAAACATTCGATTTAAGTGGATATAGAATAATGCACCCAACTAATGTTCGGACCAAAATTAGTAAAAACAAAAGAGTAGTTATGAGAATATTATTCATAGTGGTTTAGGAGCCACCCCATCCTGCGGGGTTGGGATGTTGTTTAACTCAACCTTCAAATTCAATAAACAAGGATCAATGGTTTGAAGAACAGAAATATCCACAGCCTGTAGGGATGGGGGATTTTTAACATCTATAATCCCCTCCTCGACAGAAGATAGTTTTCTCTTAATTATGGAAGATTCCAAAAAGTGAATTCACAGTAAACTATCCTATGTTTCCCTTCAGGTTACTATCTATCAAATAGTTCAAAAGAATTTAGCATATAGGATAACAATGTATCACTAAGGACATAGAAGGAGATAATCTTAAAAAGATACTGATGGAATTCCAGCAATGCATTATGCGTCAGTAAATTTCATTAATAAAATTACAGAAGATCCTAAAGAAAATGATTCTAGTTCAGGGGAGTTAGAAGATGAAGTTCAAATCATAAATATGGTATACACTAAAGAAAATGAAGGAGGTGTGCATACCCAAAATCATAGGCATGCCCAAAATCTATGTATTACTATAAGTAACCAACTCCCACCCCTTGAAAAGGAATCTAACAAGGTGAAAGGTAAAGGTCATAACATGTCTCACTTTTCCACTAGATAAGAACAATCTCTATCTCTTGATGGAAGATTTGCACAGCAAGAAGAGGAGATGAAGGATTTGAATAACTCAATACATAGTTACATTGAAGGAGCATTTTTTCAGGCATGATCCCCATGCAGATCCTTAAATTTCACATCCTGTAGAAACTACTTAGCAAAGAGGGTTTGTTGAAACTAAAGATGCGGATAATGAATTTTCTCAATTGGTTACACATCCAGGGCAGGATCAAACATATTCTTATAGGCCTATCCCCATGGGTTACCCAAGAAAAATACTAGTTGCATCATAACCATTCATTTTTTTAGTCATAGTGCATGTTCAAGCTCTAGATGATGTACCAATATTTGTCCCAGATCATCCAGATATTCCCAAATTCTTATGAATACAATTGACGTATTAATAACTCGATTTGAAGATATGAAACAATGATGTGCACTAGTACAACCAGAAAAAATATTACCCTGGATGGGTAAATGTAATCCCTCCCCCAACAAAATTTTTGAATACTACATTTCCAATATTGAATGGTTCAGGTGATCTAGAGTAGAAATTAATGCATTTTGTTTCTCATTTTCATCCCATGATGAGGACCCATCAACAAAAAGTAGAATCAAAGCTCAAATTCTTTGTGCAATACTTATTGGTACTAGCGTAAAATGTAGACATGTTTATTGTCTTGATCAATTACTATATGGTAAGACCTCTATTAGAAATTATTTCTCCAATTTAGGAAAATGTTTCCAAAGACAACAGTTTTTCATCTTACATATTTCAAACAAAGGGGTAATGAAAGAGTTTTTGATTTAATTTATCTATGGAAAGGATTAACATATTCCTTAAATATACCACTTCCTAAAGAATAATTGATGCCAACTTTTGTCAAAAAAAAATCATGATTTGTTATGCACACCACTAATCCCTCTGAAATTCAAAGGAGGGTTTCAATACCCTACCTTAACCACCCAACATGTGGCGGATTCCAGTGTAGAAACCAAATCTAAATCTCATGTAATCCCATTATTTATGGGAAGGATAACCAGGAAAGTAGAGGATGTTATAGTCACACTCATACAAGCACTTATACCTACTTCTACTTCAAAATCATCATCATAGAAAAAGGATCCACCTCCCGAGAATCAACAGCAATGATAGCCTCATCAAGATGGTCAAAAAGGTCTAATATAGAGATATTTTGAGAAGTTAAAGAACAAATTTTATTATTTTAAAAATGAACAGGTTCCTGGTTACTTCTTTTGATCTTGGGAATATAATTTGGTTAAATTCCCAAGTATGAAGAAAATGAATAATGGATACAAAGATCTCCTAAATTACTGCCCCTTTGATCAATTGTTTGGGAATACCATTCAATAGTGTTTTGTTTTCAATGACCTCATGAAAAAAATGGTAGACTCTGCACAAGTAAAACTAAGAATTTCATCATCCCAAGTAGAATGTGTTACTGCTACTGATCCATAGGAAGAAAAAGAATGGCATAAAGTAGAAAGAAAAAATGCACAGAAGTATGATGATTCGATGATCAATGAAATGATCAACTAAACTCATGAAATTCTATGAAAATAGTTGAAACAACCAAATATGTCTTTTTTCATTTTACACTACAATAAATCCATCTTTATCAAAAGATCAGTCCTCAAAACTTGTATCCTCAACAAAGTGACCTGATAAAAAAGATAAAGAGAAGTTAGTTGAAGACGAGATTGTGTCAAGGAAAAAGTTTCTCGTGACTTTGGTATATTTCATTCCATCAGTATCAAAATACTGGGAATGGTCCCACCTAATGTCCCAACTAGAACTAGAATGTTAAGCAGAATCATCATCATATGAAGAGTTTGTCTTTGTTTCCATTAACATTATCCACTTCACAAACCCCTATCAAAATAATTATTTTAATTATGTTGAACCTGAATTCCATGTACCTGACTAGGGAACTAGGGGAAGAAAAGATGGGTGATGATACAAGGGAAGATGTGGATTTATTAGAAACAAATATTTTAACTATACCCTTTCTCGAATCGTTTATATGGAAAAATACATGTGGGAGATCCCTTCAGTGGGCTTAGCAAGAACAAGAAAACTCTCCCACACATGAAAAGATAGTTCATGACATGATTATCATGGAAGACCGATTAGAGGGCACACCATCACTCTCATAGAAAATAGATAGACCTATTTAGTCTAATCTACCAAAATTAGAAGTATTTCCAGCTTCTTCTCACACACATTGTAGATCTACGTTATAATCATCAACTTCCAAGTCACCTGTAAAACCGCATCACCAAGTTGGAATACACGGACCTTTGGTCCAATGATATGATTTTTGAAATAGCTAGCCCATGTACTGGCCAAGTTGTCATTTTTGTATGCCTTTAATCTATCAAAGGATCTTTGAGAAGAACTTATTGATACATTTTTAGGTCCTCAAGAGTTTGAAACTGATGTTGCTGCTACTGAGGCCTGCAATATAGAGAACGACCTACAGAATTTCAAGGGTTCATATCTTTCAAAGATGATGATGAAGAAGATGTTGTACATGGACACATCAGGCCCATGTAACTATCTAGAAGGTTTAAGGATACATACATCAAAGGAGCCTTCATTGATAATTGATAGGGAGTAAACAGAATTCTCATATGTAGAGTTCATCAATTGTGCCTCACTAAAATAGACTAATCTCTTTCCACATTGATTTTTCATGGCTATGACCAGAACGAAAAAGAACCTATAAGAAAGATTAAACTCAGAACATGATTTGTGTATCTTGTATATTATTCAAATTTCAAGGTTTTCCATCATAAAATAGCCTTAAACATTCGTCTTGGAAGGCCTTGGCTACATCAATATGCGGCCATTCCTTCATCATATCAAAAAATGATTCAAGTATTTGTTAAATGGTCAAATTGGGACATTTTATAGTGAAACAGCTCTATTCAAAACATGTGAATCTCAATATATTGGGGAAGAATTCTATCACACAAAGGGAATGACTTCTGTGAAAAAAGATGTAACAAGGATAAATGATCCGAAAGCCTTGGAAAAGATCCCAACTAACCCATTAAAAAACCTAATTATATATTATGTGTTTCCTATCAATCAAATTGAATGGATAGACCCAAATCCAAGAACTCATTCAGTGACTTCCATAATGTCAATTGCAGCAATCAAGCCTGACAGTATGGGAGAATTTTTTGATAATGAATGCATGAATGGTTTTGTTTTCATTTAATCCACTAAACTTCATAAAGTATTTTCTTCATCAATACGAATAGAAGAAGTAGTCACATTAATAAATGAAGATAAGGATCTTTATTCCAAACCCATAATTCTCTCTTCAATACTCTGAGAAGATCATTCATCATCAGAAGGGTCATAAATGGTTTCCTCTTCAAGATGTTCAAATATTGACTCCTCCCATAGTTCTGAATGTTTCTCTTCACCATATATTCTTCAAGTAGAGATACAATAAGTTCCACATAAAGAATAAGAAGAAGAATATCTCAAGGATACCCTTTTAGCATTTTAGGAAGGTGTCTCCACCACTATGGATGAGCTTATAGAAATAAATCTGGGTACAACAGAACATCCATGCCCCTATTGAATTAGTGTAGCCATTATATATAAATAGAAATATATGTATAATTCATTTTTAATGAAATATTGAGATATATGTTTTTGGAACTATACAAAACTTCAAGGCCTTAATCCTAATGTGGCCACTCATCATTTGGGTTTTCCAGAAGAGCATCAAGGATTTAAACTAGAATCAAGAAGAACACACCCAAATCATGCCTCTAAAATTGAAGCTGATCCAACAAGCTTATAAAATCCATCTTTCTCAGGGATATGAAATATCCCAAATGGCGGGCCAGCATTGTCCCAATGAAAAACAATAACGGTAAAATCATATTTTAGATTGATTCCAATATCTTAACTGGAATTTTCACATAGATTACTTTCATGTTCCAATCAAAAAACATCTGATTGATGCAATATCCATTTATGAAGATCTCTCATTCTTGGATGTCTACAATGGATAAAATCATATTTAAATGGCCCTAGAGGATGAGGATTCCACAACCTTCAGATCCCCTCAAGGTGTGTTTTACTATCGATTAATGCAAATTATCTAAATGAATGCAGGTGGAACATATCAATGTGCCATGAGCCATATATTCAAACCCTTATTATAAAATTGTTTGAATGTTATATGGATGATCTATTGGTTAAATCCATATAATGTTCTAATCACCTAACTGATTTAGAGACCATAATCAATAAACTTCAGCTTCATAATTTGACGTTAGATCCCTTGAAATGTGCTTTTGAGGTTACGTCAAAAAAATTCCTTGGCTTCTTTGTACAGCATCGTGGCATTGAAGTTGATCCTAAGAAGACAAAATCAATCCTTGTCATTTCACCTCCTAGAAATTTGAAATAATTTAGAGGAGTACAAGGAAACATGGCCTATATTCGGTGCTTTGCCACAAATTTGGAAGGAAAGTTTTTACCCTTCATAAGAGTAATGAATAAGGGAGTTATATATCAATGGACTGAATAATTACAAGAGGAAGTTGATACCATCAAGAAATATATCTTGATTCAACCTATATTAATTCCACCCGTTGAAGGAAAGAAACTTATTCTTTGTGTAACATCTTTAGATTGATCTCTAGGTTCCTTACTTGCACAAAAGAATGATGGTGGGAATGAAAATAGCCTCTAATATCTCAGTCAAAATATGTTTGACATAGAGACTAAATATTCAAGTATTGAGAAGTGATTTACGGAATTAATCTTTGTAGTTTAGAAATTCATGAACTACCTGAAAAAACATGAGATTCACTTGGTATCTCATGATAACTCGCTAACATTTATCCTCAATCATCATATTCTTACAAAATATTTGAAACAATGGCTGGTTATATTAAAATAGTTCGATAACCATTTTTCAGAATGAAATAAAATGCCATGAGTTGGAATATTTCTTTGTTGAAAATCCATCTGCTGAATACACAACTTTCAATACAGAACTTCTTGATGAAAAAAATCTTCTCTATTCTAGATAATCCCCCCCATGGTAAATATTAATTGATGGTGCTTCCATAATTCCAATGGGGATATTTATAGAAAATCCTAAACTCTATAAATTTGGGTTAGGAATTTCTCATATCTCCCAAGAAAATACAGTATTTCTATATTCCTTTCTGTTATTAGAAGGTGGTATGAATAATGAGTCATAATTTCATGGTCTAATTGATGTTCTAAAATTAGAACTCCATGTACAAGTCTACCACCTAAAAGTGAAACGTGATTCGGAATTGGTAATCAAACAGATCAATGGGGATTATGTAATCAGAAAAGAAGAGTTAATCCCCTTGTGTGATTATGTCCTAGGGTTAATGGATGAATTTACCAAAGAGACAACATTGTATTATGTCCCACAATCACAAAATTCCAAATTTAAAGCACTGGATAATGTATCCATAAACTTGGTAGATCCAAATTGGGATGATACAATCATCAGTATCGCCAATCGTTTCACCTTTTGTTCAAATTAAAATGGTTGACATTAATGAAATTAGCCCTATTTCTGATCCATATGGTCATACAATGAGATGGATGACACTTATCATGAAATACCTTCAAAATGGAGTAATTCCACAAAATATAGATGCAAAATAATAGATCTGAGGATGAGGGACCAATTTTACACTTAATGATATACCAGGTCACTAGAAGATACTCTAAAAACAAGGCTTTGATGGAATCCTCTTCAAGTGTATTGATGGAGAAGAAATCACAGTTGTTATGAAAGAAGTACATGAAGGATCTTGTGGTGCTCACCAGTCTAGGCAAAGGCCTTCTGATCAAATATGATGTGTTTAATACTTCTGGCCTTCAATTATATATGATTTTAAATATTTTACCAAGAAATGTCCTTCCTGCCCTATTCATGCCAGTTTTATTCATCAACTCCCTAAAGTTGAAACCTACAACTAAATACTCCTGGCGATTTGCAACATGGGGAATGGATGTAGTAGGAAGTCATCCTCTAGCAATGGCTACGAAGTTTAGTTATATAATTATTGCTACTAATTTCTTCTCGAAATGGAATGAGGAAATACCTCTCAAAGAAGTTCAGGATAAAAGCATTGATATCTTTGTCAAAAATAATATCATTACCAAATTTGGTGTCCCTCATACAACATTGATTGATAATGACACCAATTTATGTTCTGTTGTGGTAAAGAAGTTATATAATGAGCACAATATCACATCAAACCATTCATCTCACTATTATGAAGTATCCAATGGATAGATATAGGATTTCAACAAGACCATATGAAATATACTTGAGAATATGATGGATAAAGATTAAAATATCTAGGCCTAGTAGACTCTTTCATGCTTTATGGTCATATCGTATAACTACCTGTACTACCACTCAGGCTACTCCATATTTTTTGGTGTACAGAACAGAAGAAATTATCTAATTGAAATACAATTTCCTTCACTCTAAGTGGTAATCTTTGATTAGTTATCTACAGAAGAACACTCTAAAAAGAGATATTATGAGCTCCAATGATTAGAGGGAAATATACTGAATACTTTTCATCATTTGAATGTCTATCAGAATAGAATAGAATGTTCTTTTAACAAGAAAGTTCTTTATCACTCATTTCATCAAGGATAATTGGTAATATTCATCAGGACTCCAATGATACCAATAAATAAGCCTTTAAAACAAGAGCCAATGTGGGAAGGACCTTAATATTTAAATAAGTCATACTCTAATAGAGCTTATTCCCTTATCTGAATGGATGGGGAACTTATTTCAACTCCAACCAATAAAAGATTCTTAAATAAGTACTTTGTGTAATTTCACATTATCATTTTTCCACATTTCATGACTTCAAACTGCATAGCACAATATCCTCATCACATGACTCTAAACTGCATATCACAATGTCCTCACTGCATGACTTTAAACTTCATAGCATAATGTCCTATTTGGATGACATTAAACTGCATGAAAAGAATAAGCATCTATACTACATGATATTAAAATGTGTTTCATCTTTGTCCTTATCGCACGACGTTAAAGTGAATGAAATAATTTGTCCTCTCTATACGACATTAAACTGTACTATTAACATCTTTTTTATTTGATGTTAAGAGATTCCATGTGCAAGAATCACTTATAACATTTGTACTCCTTTGTGGCACATGAGTTCCATTTCTCAATATGTTTGAATCAGATCTGCATAGAGTCTTCATTTCAAGAGCTACATGTGGCATTATTTTCTTTTCAATGGTATACGTAGAGACTCTTAGATCTCTAATCATAGTCTTAGCCACAACCAAAAAAAATTTATTTCTCTTTCTCTTCCAATATATGAAATAGATCTACATCATGTACTCTTTCTAGATACATGATTCTATCTTCATACCATTTTGTGCCTTAAGTTTAACCATTCTTCTGGAATGTGTTAAAACCCCCATATCACAAATAAAACGCAATTGGTGTGGAAAATGATTCATCTAAGAACTACGTTTTTCTTGATTCACATTTTAATGGGATGCATAGAGATGCATGGACTCCAACAATAGGCCCAACAACCATAAAACAAACCCCCAATTATTCCCTATGTATGAGTCGAACAGGCATAAGGAATTTTCAAATAACTATGTTTGGATTGACTCTCATCCATATGAGATACATTGTAATATGTGGGATTAATTCCCTAGTCCAGCCACAATATTCCTTTTTCATGTTGGAATCACTTCATGTCATTGCTACATGACTCTAAACTGCCCAAAATAATGTCTTTGATGCACGAAATTAAACTGAAAAGTACCTAAATAAATACATATAGTGTGATTCTCATCCCATTAATATATGTAGTAAAAAATATTCCTTAGTTCCTAGTCCCAGCTATGGGATAATTTTTTTCTATCTTTCACAGGTAATTAACAATCTATATGAGATTTTTCATTTGGGGTCCTCTCCTTGGATAGCCCGCCAAGGAAACAAACAAAATCCCCATTTTACATGTGAATCAAATCTATGTAATGGACTCCAATATCATGTCCAATATTGATTTAAATATTTCTCTTGTGTGATGATAATTTCTATCTTTCATATTTTAAACTCCTAATCTTAAATATTTTCATATCTTCATAACCATTCTTACGATTTGGTGGAAGAATTTATGATATCTAAGAACACCTTTTACTAACTATGCTGTATGTGCCCCTAGGTGGTCTCACATAATTTTCTTATATAAAGGGCCTCTCAGTCAAACAATTCCACTTTTTGGCTATGCAGCATATTCCCTAGTTGTCCCAACATAATACAACCCCCATAATGGGTTCGTCAAATAATGGTAACTTCATTCTTTGTTAATGTGTCTTTTTTCCCATTCAAACATTTGAGGAAATATACAAGAATCAATATCTTAAAGCAATAATTCACGTATATATGTCCCATTAACTTTCTCTCGATCTGAAAGTCTTCAAGGTCGTGGTCTACACATTTCCCTCTCTATGTGTTCAAAACATATTAAAATATCCTTAGGTCATTTATTTACAAATCATATATTATTTCTATTATATTTTGGTCCTTTTTTCATGACCTAAAACTACCGGCAGGACTTCCTAAGATTGGGCTATACCATCATAGAGAATCAATTACCCCTTTTATTTGAAATATTAATTGGAAATATTCTTCCTATATTTAGGTACCATTCCCTATAAACCAAACTCTGTGCTTTGGAAAATATAAATATCCAAAAAAATCTTTTTATTTTAGAAATATAATGTCAAATTATTGATATCTCTTTGGCCTTACTATATAGTATGTGCCCACAGTGGTATTGCATAAAATATTCCTATATAATGTTCATGTCAGTCATAAGATGCCACCTTTTGGATATGTAGCATATTCCCCTGTTGACCCTGCATAATACAACCCCCATAATGAGTTTCTAAAAATATAGTTACATCTTTATCTTAAAAGACATATTCTAATGCCTTTAGCCCTTTCCCATATCAATCTTCTGATCCAAAAATTCCCAAATAATAGTTTACAATGCTTTCCTTCCATACCTGAACATAGTGCTATGTTTTCAAATAAATTGTAAATACCTAAAAAATCCTATGTCAATTTTTTTTAAATTATATGGAATTGTTCCGAGTCCGCATTTTCTGACGGTGTGTGATTCCGAGGCCTGGAGTCCTCGGAATGTTTTTCTGAAGTTTCTAAGTGCGTTTAGTGTGTTTTTTAGAAGGTTTTGGTAACTTCTAAACCAGAACTCAGAATAAAATTCTAAGGGCACAGTTGAACTCGCAGCGCCGATGATTTCTTAGTGAGAATTTCACCATATCTCCATTCAAGCTAGAGCGTTGGGTGAGTTTTCCCCCGTGTGGTTGGTTTTTTTTTAAAAGAAGAAGTAAAATAAAAATAAAATACATGGAAAGTATTTTATTTTTATTCAAATTTATTTGAATTTATGTGGGGTCTGCAATCCCAAATTAATTAAAGTAACTCCTCCCTTAATTAATTACGGGAGGAGCCTTCTTAGTTGGAGAGGAGGATCCGCTGGAGAAAGATCTTCTTCCTTCTCCTTCCTCCACCACCTTCCACCATCTTCTTCCACCTTGATGGAGAAGTGAGAGGAACCACCTTTAGAGGGAAGAACTTCCACCACCGACGACGTACGATCTTCTTCCGCATCAAATGAGGAGAAGCCGCCCGGGTAGAATGCCTCCAACGATGATGCCATCTTCCATCATCAACAAATGACAAACGAGGTAGGGTTCGTTTGGATTGATTTAGATCTTCGTTCTTTTCCATTCTTCATCTTCGTTAATAGTTTATTTCTATCACCCTAATGCGGAGGGTGTGGGATGAACAAACACGGCCCGAAAACCCTTCGTTGGTTCTCATTCATTGATGCTGGTGGCGGCACAACGGTGCCGCCAGAAGAACAGGCCGCAGCTGACGGGCCGCAGTGGTACACGCGGTGACCGACAACAAGCCGGCTGCGGAAGAATCTTGTGGTGCAAGGGCCGTTGGGCCGCTGGAGGGGCGCGACGCCATCGCGCTGCACGGAGAAACGGGCTGCGGCGGTGCTGGAGGGGCATGGGGTCATCACACCGCGCTGGAGGAAGGATTCATGGCCACACAGGCCGCGGTGGTCATATGGGTTGGGCACGGTGTCGTCGAGCCATGGTTGAGAAGAACTGCGACCTTGGGTCATGGCGGACAGAGGAGGGTGGCCGGCTGAGCCAGCCACCAGTGGGTGTGCTATAGGCCGGACCCTAAGGGTCCTGTGATTATTGGTCTGGCGCCACACACTGGCCGTTGCTGAAGATGAGGGGGTGTAACACCCCCCCTGATTGCTAGGGCGGGCCCTGCAGGGCGCCGCCCCTAGCTGGCACCCCCGCTGGCCAAGTGGGTCGTTGGGTAGGGACTCCCCCCTATGGGTTGGCCCACCGTGCCCCCTCGGGCCGAGCCAACTACGCGGGCCACATGGGCCGCGCCACCCGTGGGGTGGCCGCTACGCGGGCTGGGCTGTTGTGCTGGGTCGGGCCACCACTGTTGGGTCGGGCCGCCGGCGCTAGGCCGGGCCGGTTCTGGTGAGTCGAGTCTGTTCCGATAGGCTGGGACGATTCTAGTGGGTCGGGTCGGACCCGCAGACAGGGTCGGACCTCAGTCCGGATCCAGACTCGGGTCAGGTCGGTCCGTCTCTTCCAGACTAGATCTGGACCCCATTTTGACCCATTTTACCATTTTTCCCATATCATGGGTTACAAGTGTCCGATTACTAAACCGTCTGTGCTGACGGGAAGCATGGAACGAGACAGTTCTTTTTTTCATACACCACTTTAGGTTGGGATGTATTTGGGGTACAGCTGGGTTGGATTGAACCTAAATCCAACCAGGCCCTCGAAGAAAAAACACTAATAACTCACAGGTCGGGCGTGCGATTGACATGACATCTATCATGTTGGTTTCCTTATGATGAGAAGGAACTACGAGATACATCATATCGAGACTTAGTTGAATTTTTTGTATCGACACTTTAATTGAGGAGCATACCCTCCTAGAATCGAGTGTGCTGTGTGCGGGAACCCTAGGGCTGGCTGCGACTGAGATGATAAGATCCTAAGTGGACCTACTACTGTACCTAGATGCTCTTTTGGTTCGACAGCGACGATACTAGACCAGGATCTTCCGTGGGTTCGACATCGATGATACTAGACCAGGATCCTCCGTGGGTTCGACAGCGATGATACAAGACCGGTATCCTCCGTGGGTTTGACAGCGATGACCTCTGTATCAGGATCCTCTGTGGGTTCGACAGCACCGATACTATCCAGGATCCTACGTGGGTTCGATAAAGGAGATGATTCAGTGGCTACATCTGGTCATCACTACTCTTCTACTTGAGTTAAATACCATTGTGTGCTGAGTCTTGACTTTAAGTTATTATCATCGAGATGATTCACTTTACTTCCTTTGTGTAATGGATTGTTCTTGGGCTCGAGTTTTGGAGTCAGACTATGATTGGTAACTTAGGTATATATATGGGAATATACCTAATTATGGTTGTTTGATACTTCGTGATTTTATCTTACTACTGTGGTTTATCCGTAGTGGATTCTAGGAGACCTTCGGGGGTCTCGGGGTCCCTTACTGAGTATCGTTATACTCACCCCTACACGGGCTTCGCCCAAACCTTGTTGTGTTCTGTGCAGACGATGTTCAGCAGTGATCAAGGATGACGGAGCAGGACGGAAGGCTTCTCGGAGCTAGACTAGACACAACGTACCTCAGGGACTTGTTTTTCGAGATCTGTACCTATCCTTCAGGTGGGATTTTCTCATAGTACGATCCTGGATCTGCTTATCTTTTTTACTTGTACTTGTACTTGTTGTTCAGTTGGATTTGTATATCAACCCACTTACTTTCAGCACACTTTTTTCTATATTAGTACTTGTTGCTTTTACTGCTTGTGTTCAGACTTTGTGTATTGCAGGTTTAAAGGCAATGACTTCCCTTTTTATTAGGGATTCTCCTTTGGTGTTAGTCGCCATCCCCTGGCCTATGGAAGGTGGGATTGGGGAAGTCACAACATGGGCCCTGAGGACGGGTCGTGAAAAATTGATATCAGAGGAGTCGGTTCTACCGTAGAACATGGAATCTGGTTATTTTAATGGAAATAGTGTTATGTGTTTTGGGTGTGGTTATTAGTTTAGGGAAATCGGTGTTGGTGCGGCAGCCGATTTATCCATACATTAGGACTCTGACTTCTGATTTACGACTCAGTGCACGAAAACAATGATTGCGTGTGTGTTTCCTTTGAAAAGTTTTCTTTGTGATTACTTTGTGTCAGCTCACCAGGTATATTATTTTGACTATGGTGTACCTGTTTATTTTCAGAATGGCCCCACGTAGGCAGCCAGCCAGGCTTCTGGGATGTGTACGAGATGGTAAGCCACCGAGCAACGAGGCCTCGTGCAGGGCCCCATCACAGCAGAGGCACCAGCGGTACCACTACACGCTGGTCCACCGATACCACCAGCTCTAGCAGCAGAGAGTGTGCAGATACTGAGTGTGTTGCACGAGTTCCAGTGCCAGAGGCTGCCAGGTTCAGGAGAGAGATAGACCCACAGGCAGCTGAGGATTGGCTGAAGTCTATTGTGAGATTTTTCAGATAGGTAGGGACACCATCCGACATTATGGTGATCCTTTCCACGAGTCTCCTACAAGAAGCAATAGGAAGATGGTGCAGCCTGATACTCCAGGTGCAAGACGAGTCATTACTTCTCTAGTAATACTTTGAGATCCTCTTCCAGTCGGAGTTTGTTCCAGCCACCCTTCGTGTGGTGTGGATTCATAAGCTGCTTTATCTGTAGAAGGGCATCATGATGGTGGCACTGTACTCAGCGAGGTTCATCGACCTCTCGCACTACTCCACAGATATGGTGTGGGACCCATTCTTCAGGGACCATACCTTCGAGTGGGGACTCAGGCGTGAGATTAGTGCTTCGATGATCTCCCTCATCATCCCGACGTAGGCATGGGTGCTAGTGAGAGCCCATATTGTGGATTATTTTCTTGCTGAGCAGTCACAGGCAGTGAGACCCACCACTGGGTCACACGTAGCGGAGTCTTCTATAGCTGGTAGTAGGCAGATATCGCAGAGGTCCAAGCGGACCAGGCCATCAGGTGGGCGACCCCAGGATACAGGTTCTGTTTTGTGGGGAACATGAGATAGAGCTAGCCATACAAAGAGCAGGAAATGTTATACATGTGGTGGGTAGGGTCACATGGCTAATGACTACGAAACCCACCATGTAGATGAGCAGAAGACAGTAGAAGGACCTCCCAGGAAGAGGATGAGGTTCGAACGTGGTGGTCCCCTGGGAGCAGGCAAACGTGGCAGAGCAGCTGACCAAGTAGCAGGTGGTGGACAACGTTTTGAGGTCCTACCACCACGACCACTAGAAGCTCCACCCCGACCATAGGGAGTTGGCGTACAAGGGAGGGCTCAGCTCTTGGCAGTCAAGTCCAACAACCACAGTGCACCTGAGATGATTCGAGGTACTATCTATGTCTAGTACACCCTTGTTGTAGTACTTATAGACACAGGTGTGATTCATTCTTTTATTGTCGCTTCCCTCGTGCGGAGCTCAGATATTCCGGTGGAGCCATTGGCTAGATCCTTACGGCTAGAGACTCCCACGAGAGGGGATTCGAGGATTAAACACTGGTGCCGGTAGTGTGAGCTCACTCTAGGAGTCTAGAGCTTTGTCTGGGATCTTCTAGTAGCGGTGTCGAGGCCATACGACGTCATCTTGGGTATGGACTGGTTATCCATAGTTAATGATCAGATTGACTGCATTAGGCGGAAAGTGCGGTGTGTTCATGTGGATGGGATGAGGTTAACCTTTACTGGTGAGAAGGGAGCCTTTGCAGCGTAGGATGGACTTACCCAGAGGAGGGGTCAGCCGATCACACATCAGTTGGCTAGCCTTATTCTCGGAGCGATTGATGTGTGGAGTCTGAGTTTTCCTGTTGTGCTAGATTATTACGTGGATATCTTCCCTGATGATGTTCCAGGACTACCTCCACACAAAGTGGTAGACATTTACATTGAATTGTACCCTAGGATGACACTTATATCCACACCATCATATCAGATGGCTCCCGTGGAGCATCATGAGCTACAGGTACAGCTAGAGGACTTGCAGGGGAAGCGATTCATCTGACCCCGTGTTTCACCCTGGGCATCCCCGATTTTGATCGCCAAGAAGGTGGATGGGAGCTTGTGATTGTGTGTTGATTATCGGTGCCTAAACCAAGTGACCGTGAAGAACAAGTACCCACTCCCAAGGATTGAATAACTCTTTGATCAGCTGAAGGGAGAGCATTGGTTCGTGAAGATAGATCTTCGATCGGACTATCACCATCTCAGAGTACGGGATGAGGATGTGCAGAGGATGACCTTTAGATGCCAGTATGGCCACTACGAGTTATTTTTTATTCCATTCGGAAAAACCAATGCACCAACTGTGTTCATGAGACTCATGAAAAGGATCTTCCAGCCATACCTTGATCGCTTTGTGGTAGTCTTCATCGATGACATTCTGATCTACTCAGCTACTAAGGAGGAGCATGCCCACCATTTGCGGGTAGTACTGGACACACTCCAAGAGCACCAGCTTTATGGTAAGCCCTCAAAGTTCCAGTTCTAGATCTGAGAGGTACACTTTCTGGGACATGTCATCTCAGAGGCTGGATTTTCAGTGGATCCAGTGAAGTTCGAGGCAGTACTTTCTTGGGAGCCACCCAGGAGTGTGACGAAGGTACGGAGTTTTCTAGGTCTGGCTGGGTACTATCGGAGATTTTTTCCAAACTTCTCCAGAGTTGCAGCACCACTTTCAGCATTGATGAAGAAGGGGAAACCCTTCGTGTGGTTAGATAGATGCCAACAGAGTATCCAGGAGGTGAGGTAGAGGCCGACTAGTGCACCCATCTTGAGGCTACTGGAGGAGGATGTTGGGTACATAGTCTATTGAGATGCATCAGGGACTGGGCTAGGATGCATCCTAATGTAGGAGAGAGCAGTGATGCTTATGGTTATCATCAGCTGAGATAACATGAGCAAAACTATGCCACTCATGACCTAGAGTTAGTAGCAGTGGTCTTCACCTTGAAGATGTAGCAGCACTATCTGATGGGAGAGCATTTTACAGTCTACTCTTACCACAAGAGTCTCAGGTTAATCTTCTCATAGAAGGACCTGAACCTGAGACAGCGATGTTGGCATCAGTTCCTTCAGAACTATGACTTCTAGATAGTCTTTACTCATAGGAAGGGGTACATTTTAGAAGATTCTCTCAGCAAGAGATCAGGCATTCAGCTGCTAGGAGAGGCGACAGAGCAGTTGGCCATGTTCCATATATCCTTTGTGGATTGAGATGGAGCAGCCTTTTTTATATCTCTTATAGCCCACCTCTACTTCTTCAGAGATTCAGGGAGGCACATCAGGGTGATTTTGACTCTGAGGCTCGACGTGCACAGATATCCAAAAGGTTGGTACTTGATGGATTTTCTGTAGGTGGGGGGCACATCATTCTCTTGAAGGGACGTACCATGGTACCAGTGTTGCTTCAGGAGGAAGTGTTGAGGGAGTTTCACATGTCGCCTCTAGCATCACATCCAGGTGTGGAAAAGATGTACTAGGACCTCCGACGACAACATCGGTGGCCATGTATGAAAAAGGCAGTAGTAGAGTTTGTCTAACGACGCCTCACTTGTCAGCAAGTGAAGGCAGAGCACCAGGTTCTAGCAGGTTTAGTTCAGCCCTTAGAGGTACCAGAGTGGAAGTGGGATGGGATATCCATGGATTTCATTAAGGGACTTCCATATACATCCAATGGTCACGAATCTATCTAGGTGATTGTCGACCAACTCACCAAGTCAGCCCACTTCCTACCGATTAGATAGCAGGGTTCAGTAGAGAGCTTGGGATTCCACTACATTCCGGAGATCATACGACATCATGGTGTGCCATTGATGATCATCTCTGATCGAGATTCTCATTTCACTTCCAGGATATAGAAGGGGTTGTAGGAGGCTTTCGGTATGCAGCTTCGCTTGAGAACTTCCTTCCATCCTCAGAGAGATGGCCAAACTGAGATGACCATTCAGACTCTCAAGGACATGCTTCATGCATGAGTCCTCGACTTCGTTCATAGCTGGGAGGATCACTTACCCTTGGTAGAGTTTGTGTACAACAGCAGCTTCCACTCCACCATCAGGATGGCACCTTTCTAGGAACTGTACGGTCGACCTTGCAGATCACCTTTTTACTAGACTGAACCAAGGGAGTCAGCACTCATGGGACCAGATATGGTGTAGATTACGACCGAGAAGGTTCATGTCATCCAAGAGCAGATGAAGACTGCAGAGAGCAGGCAGAAGTCCAATTCTGATAGGAGACAGCGACCTTTGGAGTTTGAGGATGGTGACCACGTCTTCCTACGGGTCTCACCTCGATGAGTTTTACAGAGATTTCGCTAAGGAAAAATGTTATCTTTGAGGTTTATCGGACCCTTCCAGGTCCTCAACAGAGTAGGTGAGGTGTCTTAACACCTGGCTTTTCCACCTCAGTTGCACCGAGTGCACGACGTTTTCCACATTTCACAGCTAAAGAGATATGTGCATGACCTGAATCATGTCATAGACTGGGGCGAGCTCGACATCGATGACGGGGAGAATTTCTCAGAGGTTCCAGTGGAGATCGAGGATCGACATGAGAGATTCCTTCGTGGGCAGTCGATAACTTTTAAACATGTACGGTTGAATCACGGTAACCTCCAGGAGATCACATGGGAGCGGGAGGCTCAGATCCGTGCTCAGTACCCCAATTTGTTTCTCTAGTTTTGAGTTTTGGCTTTTGGGGATGCAAAGCCCTGAGGTGGGGAGAATGTAAAGACCTGTAAAATCCAATGAATTTTTTTTAATTATATGGAATTGTTTGAAGTTCATAGTTTCTAACAGCGCGTGATTCCGAGGCCCAAAGTGCTCAGAATGTTTTTCTGAAATTTCTAAGTGCGTTCAGTGTTTTTTTGAGTAGGTTTTGTTAAATTCTAAACCAGTGCTCAGAATCAAATTCCTAGGGCACCGTTGAACTCGTAGAGCCGATGATTTCTTAGTGAGACCTTCACCTTACCTACGTTCAGGCTAGAGCGTTAGGTGAGTTGTCACCCACGCAGTAGGATTTTTTTTTAAAAAAGAAGAAGTAAAATACAAATAAAATACATGACAAGTATTTTATTATTATTCAAATTTATTTGAATTAATTTGGGGTCCTCAACCACACATTAATCCAAGTAACTCCTCCCTTAATTAATTAATGGAGGATCCTTCTTAGTTGGAGAGGAGGATCCACTGGAGAAAGATCTGCTTCCTTCTCCTTCCTCCACCACCTTCCACCTTCTTCTTCCACCTTGCTGCAGAAGTGAGAGGCACCACCTTTGGAGGGAAGAACTTCCACCACCGGCGACGTATGATCTTCTTTCACATCAAAGGAGGAGAAGCCGCCCGGGTAGAACACTGCCAATGACGACCCCATCTTCCATTTTCAACGACTGACATACTTGGTAGGGGTCGTTATTATTGATTTAGATCTTCGTTCTTTGTCGCTCTTGAGCTTCGATAATATCCATTTTATATCACCCTAACCTGGAGGGTGCGGTCTGAACAGACAAGGCCCGACAACCCTTTGTTGGTTCTCATTCATTGATGGAGGGGGTGGAGCAAAGACACCGCCGGAGGAACGGGCCGCGGCGGTACACGCGGTGACCAACAACGAGCTGGCCATAGAAGAAGCTAGTGGCGCAAGGGCCATCGGGCCGCTGGAGGAGCGCGGCGTCATCACGCCGTGCGGAGAACCGGGCCGCGGTGGTGCCAGAGGGGCGCAGTGTCATCGCACCGTGCCGGAGGAAGGAGTTGCGGCCACGCAGGCCGAGACGATTGGACGGGCAGGGCGTGGCGCCGTCGCACCGCGCCGGAGAAGAACCGCAGCCATGGGCCGCGGTGGATGGAGGATGGCAGTCGGCTGAGGCGGCCACCGGCGGGCGCTCTACGGGCGGAAGCTGAAGGGTCCCGTAGTTACAAGGTCGGCGCCACATGCCAGTCTTTGCTGAAGATGAGGGGTGTACCCCCCCCCCCCCCCCTGATTTCTAAAGTGCTTCCCCTAGTGGGCACCCCCGCTGGCCAAGCGGGCCGGCTGGGCAAGGCCACCCCCCCCCCCAGCGGGCTGGGCCCTGGGCTGGGCCACCACGCCCCCTCGGGCCAGGCCGCCTCGCGGGCCAGGCCTCCGTGCGGGTCGGGCCGCTACATGGCCGGGATAACACGCGGGTCGTGTCGCCCCATTGGGTCGGGCCACCGCCACTGGGACGGGCCGCCGCCGCTGCACTGGGCTGGTTCCGGAGGGTCGGGACGGGTCGGACCCGCGGACCGGGCCGGACCCGCGGACCAGGCCGGACGCCGGTCCGGATCCGGACCCGGGTCATGTCGGACCGAAGCTGGTCGGGTCGGCCCTGGCCAGGTCGGGTCGGGTCGGTCCGGTGGGGCCGGGCAGGACCCGGACCCAATTCTGACCCATTTCACCTTTTTTCCCATATCTTGGGCTACGGGTGTCTGATTGATGAACCGTCTACGCCAAAGGGAAGCTTGGAACAAGAAGGTGCTTTTGGAATACCCCACTTAAGGGTTGGATGAAGTTGCGGTATGGCCGGGTTGGAATGATCCTAAATCCAACTGGGCCCTCGGAGCGGAAATGCCAATAACTCACAGACCGGGCGTCCGATTGACACATCGTCTGCCACGTTGGGTTCTGTATGAAGAGACACAACTACGGGATACATCAACTCAAGACTTCGTGGTATTGGATGTTTCAAAACTTGTTTTGAGAAGTGGACCTTCCCGGAATCGAGCGTGCAGTGTGCAGGAACCCTATGGCTGGCTGCGACTGAGATGATAAGATCCTATGTGGACCTACTACTATACCGGGATCCTCTGTGGGTTCGACAGCAACGATATTGGACCAAAATCCTCTGTGGGTTCGACAACGATGATACTAGTCCTGGATCCTTCGTGGCTTCGACATCGATGATACTGGACTGGGATCCTCTGTGGGTAAGACAACGATGAATTCTGTACCGAGATCCTCTATGGGTTTGATAGCGCCGATACTATTCCAGGATCCTGCGTGGGTTCGACAAAAAAGATGATTTGGTGGCTACATCTAATCATCTCTACCCCTATACTTGAGTTAAATACCTGTGTGAGGTGAGTCTTGACTTTAAGTTGTTATCATCGAGATGATTGAATTTACTTCCTTTGTGGAATGGGTTGTGGTTGGGTCGAGTGTTGGAGTCGGAAACTAATTGGTAACTTCAGTATATGTATGGGAATATACCTAAATAGGGTTGGTTGATACTTCATGATTGTATATTACTACTTTGGTTTATCCTTAGTGGATTCTGGGATACCTTCGGGAGTCTTGGGGTCCCTTACTGAGTATCGTTATACTCAACCCTGCACGGGCTTCGCCCGCACCTTGTTGTGTTTTGTACAGACGACGGTCGGCAATGATCAAGGCTGAGGGAGCCGGATGTGAGGATGCTCGGAGCTATACTAGACGTGACATACCTTAGGGATGTGTTTCTCAAGATCTGTACCTACCCTTCAGGCAGTATTTTCTCAGAGGACGATCCAGGAGCTCCTTATCTTTTTACTTGTATAAGTACATGTTGTTCAGTTGGGTTTGTATACTGGCCCACTTACTTTCAGCACACTTTTTTTCAATATTAGTACTTGTTTATTTTAATTCTAATGTTCAGAATATGTGTGTTATAGGTTTAAAGGCAATGCCTTCCCTTTTTATCAGGGATTCTCCTTGGGTGCTAGTCTCCATCCCCTGGCCTATGGAAGGTGGGCTTGGGGTACTCATGGCACGGGCCCCAAGGATGGGTCGTGACATAAATTTTCATAAATATTGTAGATTCATAAACCATTGATTAAACATAAAATTCCTTAAATTAAATCCATCCAATGTCCTCACTACATGAATTAAAATATCATAGTATAATTTTCTCACTGGATGACATAAAACTAAACAGTATAATGTCCTTGCTACAAGACAAAAAACATCAAAGCATGATATCAGAAAGCCCCTTTCTAAAAAAATTTAACCATTCCTCACCCACCAAATTTTTTTAGAAGTGGTTTTATCCTATTCATGACATATTTTGTCATCGATAACAATTTATTCTTAAAATCCCTTTCCTTAGAAATCCCACCCATTGTGGTCTTGAGTCACCCAAATATTGTTCTCCCATTTCTATCAAAAATAAAATGTTAAATTCCTGAGAGCTCTTTTGCATGACTATGATTTATGTTCCCACAATGTCCTTGAATAAAATTTTCCTACATAAAAAGCATGTCAATCAAAATATTCCACTATTTGGCTATGCATCGGTTGCCCCAGTTGGCCTAGAATAATATAGCCCCCATAATGGGTCATCAAATAATGGCAACCTCATTCTTGGAAAACTCCTTTTTTCTGTTTATACAAGTTTTAGATTTACTAACAACAAAAATAATGACTCACGATTCCCCATGTAAGTTTTTAAATAATAACAGATAAATTCCAAGCCATTGAACATTTTTTGGTTTCTAATTTCAAAATTTATGGTCAAAGCTATTCAACCATCAACATTTTCCTTATTAGTCCAACATGCATAACTCTAAACTGCCAATAGGAAGAGACATGGTACTCATGAGATTGAACGCCTACAAAGGGAACTCTGGATGAAATTCAAATTCTCAGCTTGCTAGACATACATTTTTTTAGGTTTTAGAAAATATTGAGCCATAAAAATCCAAAAGATACAATATTTTTTGGTTTTTCTATATAACCCTAGTAAAAAATCACACTACAATTACCATGACCTTTGGATTAGGTAAAAAACATAAATAAATACATAGATGATTAAAGAAAAAAATTAATTTATGAGTAAACAATCTAGATAGGAGCATCCTCAAACTAGAGTCTCCCTGTCATAAATCACAAGAGGTTTTCTACATAAATTCTCATTTGACTAATGGCATCTTGAGATCCATTATCTACCTATTGATGTTCAGTTAGACGACAAGTCTTATTTTCTTCCGCATGAAAAATTGCTTCCTTGTAATCGACAACAACGTTTGTGCCATTTTTTTGGACATATCATATTCAATCATGAATTTGGTCAGGATCTACTATAACAACATTCAGCTCTTGATGAAGACACATCTGTTGAATAGTATTTTCCTTCATTTTCTCCTTATATTCTATCAACTTTTCAGTATGATTGACCTCATCTTGAGATAATTCTACTTGGAATTAATCAGTATTAGTTAACAATATAAATTTCATCAGATCTTTCTGATGCTTATTTTCTTGCTCTATTTTTTGGATAATCTCTTTCACTGTAGTATGAATTTCATGGTATTCAAAACTACAAAATCCCAGTGCAATGAACAGATATGAATGTTTTGGAATTCGAGAGGGAAGTTCCTCAAGGGTCATTTTAGTTATTATTCTCCATATGTTCTATCATGCCTTGAAACGTGCAAGACAAAGTGACTTTTTCAGCTCCGGATCTGATTCTAAATTCCTATCATTAGGATAAATGTATTCTATGATTAATGCACATAAAGATGTTCCAAGTTCTTATACTTATTTGAAAGTGGTTTCTTTACTTCCTAATATTGTTTAACCTAATGCAAAAGCTTCACCTCCAGACCAATCCATTGATGTTGATAATCCTATATGGTGAAATAAAATTATAGTTATGGTTAGTTTCAAATGATAACAAGAGTGATCATAATTCCAATATCAGTATCCCTTACCTAACAATAGGTCGATAGCTTAAGAAGACTCATCCAAAATATAACCATCTTCAATGGTTTTTCTTCACATATTTTGATGGGAACTGATTTCTTTTACCATATTAGGATACTCTGAATGAATCTCATGAAGATTTTATATTTCATGATTCACCCGATCCAACATCTCTATAATGGTGGTATTGACAGTGATATCGATGTTTCATTCTGGCATCATCACTTCAGTTGTTTCTTTATATAGAACTGCATATTTCATCCAATCACATTAAGAAAAATTTTCATAAGATGATTGGTAGGACAAACTATAAATACTCATTTCTATTTTGTTCTATATAATGAACTTCAAAATCATATGAAGTATTTGTCATATTAACATGTTTAAATTTTTCTTCAAAATAAATGATAATATTCATCATATCATCAAACTATATACCAAATCTCATGTTAGTATCACATGTGCGAGAACATGGAGTAGTTGTTTTTCAACCCTCCTCTGATAACTTTTGACCTTGAATTGCTTCCTCAGTAACATCTTTGGGTAAAACATCAGTTCTCGTAAGATTTTAGGGGAACCATTGTGTTAGAAAAAAATTGTGTTTGTTCAGAAGCACCCTAAATTGGCTGCTCAAGGCTCATTAGTGATTTTTCTATAAGAAGAAACCAAATAAGTATTGTAAGTTCTAAGAAGATTTAACATTTTCTATGAATAAATATAATATTCATGTTGTTAGGAATTCTTACCACTACTGAGAAAATGATTAATTGTGGTATTCATTCATCGATGTTTTGGTTTCTTCACCTTCTTGGGAGGACTTAAATAATCATTCCAAAAAAATTATTAGAGACCACAAGTTCTTTTCTTTTTAATCCTCTATGCCATGTTGCCCTAGAGATATCTCTCTTGATTCACAGGGTAATCTAATATATCCAAGTGTGGTACCACTAGGAATATATTGTGGTGATTAGACAATATCTAATTTTTCATTAGCTAGTTACATGTTAAAATTATATTTCCTTTGAATAACAATGATTTGACGAAATTCAAATAGAAAAGCTGAAAATAATTTGATAAGAAGAAAACATACATGTTAAAAATCATCAAAATCTAGCCATTCTTCATCTAATGAAAGGTAAATCCATTCAATGGAACCAAGATATATTATCTATTTCACTCATTTTGTGGTGGTAATTGATTCATTAGTGGTGTATATGAGCATATCTAGTTCTCATATATAAGTTCTCACTTTATGAGGATTGTCGTTAAAATGAATATCACACGAATCTTGAAGATCCCCAATTCATTGAATACACAACCCTTCACATAAATCTATCCATGTGGTTTTATTTTCAAAATGAAATATTTTCCATGTTTGAAGCGCCTCTAGACATACATTTTTATAGTAAATTTCATAGGGTTTTGGAGATGATCCTATCGTTTTTTATTTGAGTTTCATCCCAATTTCTATAGTCTCAGATGGTCGATGAGAATATGGGATGCATTTCTCTTCTAAAAAATAGTAAATAGACTGCCTCATTACATCTTCAGTTGAGATTGATGGAGTGGATCTTTTTACTCTGACAATTGGATTATGTCTTGCATGAGGTCACTTCAGTGAGCATGGATCCTCGTCACCACCACCCTATGACTCAAATATTTCATCCCATAATGATGAATAATTACCTTCAAAATTAAAGGATTCCTTCTTAATGCCTCTCTTTAAACCTTATCGAGGGAAAACATGGTTTAATACCCCTTCAGGGTAGGTGGAAACGTAGTTCTCATCAAACCAAATAGTCAATCAACATGTTGCATCACCAACGGGTAAGTTGAAATTTTCCTCAGGTTTCACTACAGTCGTCAACAACCATAGATTTCGGGATACCATCCGATTTTTCTCTAATCTGACATGAATTGGAGGAGATAAAGTAATTATTTTCAGAAAGATTAATTGAAGTGAAAATATATAAGGAGGATATGCCTCTAATATCATTTATATTTCCATCCTGGTGGCCAATATTTCATCCCTCCAAGCTAACATATACACCTTTAGCTCTAATCTAGTTGTCCAATCCTCAAAAAATCAGCCTGTAGGCAGAAACCCATTAAGGGAAAGTTGAAGTTCCTTCTACATACTTAATCATGCCTTATTATTATAAGCATTCAAAGAAAGAGGTGAGATAATAAAGAAATCTTTAGTAGATTGTCGTAAGGAACATCCAAAGACCTCTACCCTACATTCCATAGAATAAATTATGAAATGAGTGTTGATCCACCCCCATAACATCTATAATGGTCCCTATAATCTGAAAGAAGACTTACCTCTCTCGATATGAAAAAATATACTATGAATATTTTTTGAAATAGGGGTATCCAATCCTACCATCCTCTTCTCATCCATCTTGGACATGATAAAAAAAGTCCATGTCCTTACACAGCCCATTGAATCTCGAAAAGACAATAGATACACACTGAGCTACATGGCCAGGAATCTTGAAAGAGATGTCTTCACATGAATTTTGTAATTGAATTCATAACCCCACATTTCTAGTTCTCTTTCCTCTAATGTTGGCAAGAAAGTTTTAGTTGTACCTCTCTTTCCAGACTTTGGATAGCTTGTTGGATAAGTTAATGTGGGACCCTTCTCATTATTCTTCAACAAGAATATTTTCATTCACTCTAGGTTAATATACCTTATTGTGTGGGACATTTTTGTCCCTATATTCTTGAGTTTATAAAATATCATTATTAACTCATGAACCCAAGCTAGTGTATTTTTTGAGTCATTCAATGTCATATTTGGAGGAATAAACTCATCATACATATCTTCAAGGATTGGAGATCTAGAGATCTTGTAGACAACCCATAACCTGATTCCTACTCATCCATGTGAAAAATGATAGGAATTAATCTATGGACTCCATCAACTTAGAAATTCTGGCACAAAATTTTCATTCCTATGAACATAGGTTTGTCCGACCCATATTGCCTCATAAATCCCAACACCTTTGAAGTCATCCATAAACAATGCACAAGTCTTGTGCACCAAATATGCACACATCCTTGTGGGTTTAAAACCCCCACCCTGGTGAAATTCCTAACTTCTCCTCCATCCTGTTGATCGATCTGTTTTAAAATCATGAAAAATATATGAATAGCAGTGTGGTTGTAACTCGGTTATATGTTCTTTATATTATCAAGCACATGATCTATGATGCATGAAATGGGCCTTAGCTATTATTCCATCATTGATATATGTTCCCTCAATAGAAATATTTTTAGATGAGAAATGGGTATGGTCTTAAAACCCTGAAATGGGAATATAATTCTTTGGGTGTGGTATGTTGAAATCCTACAAATGGCCACAACCATACAGTGTAAAATAATTACTCCTTGGAAAATTGAAGTGATATTTCCTTAGATTCTTTTTCATGTTTGGGAGAGTAGAGTCACAGATTTCAAAGTAATCATGCCTGACAATCTTTATTGTTCATCAATTCTCTTACTAACCAATTCGTCAGTAGTTCTGATTCTATTGGGAGCCTTTGAACCTGAAAAAGAGATCAAAACACATCTTTAAAAGTAATCTCATTTTGGATTTTTTTTACAGAGGAACTGAGAAGTTTTGAAAATGGAATTAAGGTGTCTATGTATGGATTCAGCACCAATGTATAAATATTTTGTGTAAGTATGGCACCCCCGTTTTGGTGCTCAAGTCGAAAACATACAGAAGAAGCATGACCAATAAGAGCATATGAGAAAAAACACTTCCACTCTAAGAGAATAATTTCTAAAATTCCATGTAATTTTGACTGAAGTAAAGAAACTATAAATAAGCGATGAATATTACCATGTGCTCCATCACCTTTCATGACCGTATCTCATGCGCTATCACTTTCACACTACATCAACCTCTTTTTAACCATTTTATAGGTTTACCTTAATATAGGATCCTCTTTTCATTTGGGATCCAATTCTGAAGGGGGGATTTTGTTGACGCTCTATTCCATCACAGTAAAAAAAAAGTCACAAAGTGATGTGCCTTAAAAAAAGAGGATAAAACACATGATGAAAAATCGAGATCTGCAAAGGCTTGAAAATGGGATCACCCTAGTCATTCTAAGGCTTCGTTGGCACAAAAGGTACTTGCACGCCACTTTTTTGGTGCACAAGACACTTGCGTTCCCGATTATTATTTTTCCTAGTGTTACTTCTTTGTCTATAAATAGACCTTTGGGGCATTTATTTGTACGAATGAATTTCCTTGAAGCTTAGTTGTTTCCCAGGTCATCCTTGTGCTTATCCCAATTCTTCTAAAAGCTTCATGGTAGTTCTTTAATACCTAGATCATAAGAATTAATGAAGGATCACATGACATAAGTCCCTTTAGTGTTTGAAATCCACAACACATGTTCACCTAAAGCCCCCAACCTCCCCAAATCCAAAACACTTGCGCAACACCTATTCCTTTCTATGGATCGTGATCACCCCACTTCTAGGAATACCAGTGAATAATCTTTAAGGAATGATTCAATCCTCGCTAAAGTATTTATATAGTAGTTGTTCTTCACTTCTGTCAACATCAAGTCACCCAAGCCTACTTGCATTCCCATAATTGTGCTCTAGATACATACATGGGAACCATTATTTGATTCACCCTATTTGTTATTCCTAAAATCATTTCATCAAGGATTATTAATATACATTCCTGGAAAGTCATATTCCTTATTGGAACCCATATATGAAAGGGGTTATTTTGAATCCTCCGCCAAAAACATATGACTTATCAAACCATTGCAATGGGAACATCAGGGTGTCTTCTGTTTGGGTTTGTATATATGCAGTCAGAGGTTTCCCACATTTTTTTTTCAATGGGTTTAGGATTCATAGAGTATTTGTGGGTTTTTTATATCCGCATTCACAAGGACCTTTTTCATAGAAACTGTTTTGGGGAGTTCCTGGTTTGGAGGATTATGGTTTGGGTCATGACCTCCCCTTCTCATCTCCCAAACCTGGAACCTCATGTCTTTTGTTGTAAAGGTATGGTTCCCACCAACCTTTCCTTTTTAAAAATGGATAAGTCCCCCTCCCCCACCATGACCAATTTTAGGGAAACCGACATGGTGTAATCCCATAGCCTTTTAAGTTAGAGGTTGCAGTCTTGCGCCTCTCTACTTTCTTGACCATCAGTTCATCCATACATTGGACCCTTGTCTAATATAAAGAGAATAGAGGGAAGGTTTGTCTCCAGATCCTCTTCAACCATCACCTATATAGTCTCATCCTCTTCCACTAGAATAGGAGGAAAAGTGTGTGTGCCTTTGTTGAATATTTTACATCATCTTGTTTCTCACACCAAGAATGACTAGTGTGGGATTTGATATTTTTGATGATCACAACATTGGCCCCAAAACTTCATAGAATGAACTACAAGAAATATAATCCCTTCTATAATTAGAATATGTAGGAAGCCTTCCTAAGGCCTGAGATCCATCTCATTTAATCTATAAAAGGCATAATTTTTAGGAAGTAATCCCAAAATCATTTAGCTCAAATGACTAAACTCTCCTTTAAGACTCATCAAACTATGTGGGATTTTATTCCCATCCAAATGAGTTACGTAGGAAGCCTCTCTGAGGTTCAAACCCAACACTTCAAATCAACCATTTCCTTCATGGGCCGCTTTCTCAACAGTGTATAATCAGACATGGTAACTCATATCTTTTCCATGTTCCTTAGGGTTCTTAGGCCTTAGTCACACACCATCATTAACTAATCACCTTATTATTATAAATCCTTACCACATGAAATTAAACTATATCGCTCGATCATTAACACATAACCATAAAAGGAATAATTTTTCCTATTCAGATATACCAAACTATGAGGGTTATAATTCCTTTCACAAGGATATGTTTGTAGCCCATTCATGGGTATGATCCCAACAGAAAAACAAACCTTTTTCTCCCTAGATGACAATAAATTCCAGAGTGCACCCACTGAGTGTCTTAAAAACTAGTATTATCATAAAAATGGTTAAAAGAATATCAAAATGGTGTGTGAAAGAATAAAATTTATAGAGAACCTTGAATACATATGAACGTCTCTATTAATGAAGAACCTAGAATATATATGGATGATTCTAAATTTCACACATGCTAATAATTTATCGAAAATTTCAAGGGAATACTATGTTATACTTGGTAAATTAATAAGGATTCACAAGAAATATTTTAAATATATAAGAGTTCCTAGAGTAGGAAATAACCCCCCTCCCCTGAAAGAGTGTGATCAGTCTGACCTCCAATCCAATCGAATAATGTAGGTTCCTAATTATCATAGGCTAAAACCTAATGCAGACCTACCTATGGAAGCAGGTCCCATTGGAAAAATATTTTTTGGATGTTTGTGGTGCAGTAAAAAAATCCTATGGAAACTGCCTGAAAGTAGTGATTTCTAACAATAACACACATTCTGAGGGAGAGAAAATAGAAGAGTATAACATTTGAAGGCTTGGGGAATTTAGATGTTCCAATCACTAATGAAAGTTTTTAAATAAAATGTTAAAAATATTATATTATTGGAAATAATTTTATATCTCACAAAGAGTGTGTCACACATAAATTATGAAAACACCATTATGTCTAGAATTGAGGATTTATCCTATAGAGTGTATATTTTTTATATGAAATGACTGTTTGGATATGTCTCCAAATTAAATTAACTTATTTTGATAATTTAATTAAATAAATAATTTAATTAAATAAATAAAAAAAGGGGGGGAAATATTGGTTCATTTCAACCAGGATTTTTCCTCTATTAAACCAAATTGATGATTTCAAACCCCCACTTAATCAATACTATTTTTATCTGTTTTCTATTGAAATGACATAATGTGGTATAATAAATGAATCTGCCTCAATAATTTCATGGATGAATGTATCTAAATGGGTGTTTTAATTTCACCCAAAAAGTTGATGATTGGGTTAAAAATAGCATGCGTTTCACACTGCAAAAACCATATATAAACCGGGAACCCCCACCAAATCTTTACCTATTCACGATTGAAGAAATTTGGGAGAGAAATAAACACTGAATAGAGGATCAACAAGAGGCCTCCTCCCTTACGGCACGATGAACAACCTGCGTAGGATCTTCTTCTTCTTTTTTATTTATTTTTTTTAATTAAATTATTTCATCAAAAAAAAAGAGAATTAATTAAAGAAAAAAAATGAAAGAAAGGGAAAATAAAATGGTGTTTTAAATAAAACATAAAATAAATCCTTCTTTAGTTTTATTTCTTCACATATTTAAATTATGATTTATGGATGATTTTTTAGCAATCCTCCAAAAAAGATTTTTTGGAAGAAAAATTAATTATTAATGGAAAATTATAATTTTCTTTTCCAAATAGTAAGAGGATATTTTCAATAAAATTATCATTGTATAATTTTAATTAAAATATGAATATATACTTTTCAAATGTGAATTATAAATTAAAAATGGTAATTATCATTTGATGTGAAAAAATGATAAATTTTTAAACTGTCAATGCACGTGATAAAAACATAATCATTTCATGTAATATTTTAGGAATGATTAAAGAATAATTTAAAATATTAGTGTATGTAATTAAATTAAATTAAGGTTCATAAATTATAATTTAATGTTACCATTTTTTTTGAAATGAAAAAATAACTATTTAATTTAATTTATCATCGTATGTGACATAATTACATTAAAAGTCATAAATTGTTATTTTTGTGACATATTCCTGGGTAAAGTTATAATTAAAATTTATCAGTGCATGCAATAAATTAAAGGATAATCTGAGAATTTTTAAAGAAGGAAAAAATTACAAAACATGATGTTTTTTCATTGAAATAAACAAAATATAAATATTAAGAATCCCTAAATACCTCTTCTTAACCAAATAAGTCGTCATGCGGAAAACAAAATACTATGATGTGTCACAAGATTTAACTATAATAACATAACAAATAGGTATTTCTAACATTCTATATAGGGATTTCCTTAACTTCTTGGGATCATGTTAACAATTTTTTCAATGAAAATTATAATTTTGGATTGTAAAATTGATCATGCTTGATTGTGATTGTATGGGGGTGTTTGTAGACCATAGAAGCTATTTTGACTTTGTGAGTGATATAAGTGTTGATTTTATACATATTTTATTATGATATCATGTTGTCATGTATGCTGTTATACACTCATGTTGATATGTTATGCCTACTTATGTGCTTTCCTTGTATATGTATTACCATGCCTTGTTGGTTTTTAGTGGTATTTGAGGTAGGTAGATCGTCAGGAGTTATTTATCATCTAGTAGGGATGAATGCTTGTTTTCAACCATAGCGATGAGGGACTTACCAACCGGGTGGAGGTATGAAGACACCATAGAATAATGTCAAGGGTGTGTTCAAGGATGCCTTAATGCTAGGTGTCATTCACCATGAGATAGGCTAGTCTATTTGAGTATACAAGTTGATGTCTTCTAGAGGATTGTGGTGACATGGACCACTTTATGGATAGATGAAGCCATGTTTAATCTCCATGAAACATTGAGGATGTCGTACAGGGGATGCTTTGTTTCCTTGGACTCATTCAATTATCTTCCTGTATGGAGCTAAAGCAGGTACGTCGGGGGGTTGGGCCAGCATGGTTAGTCCACTACAGATCAGTTTTGATTGTATATTTATATGCTTTCATGTCGTTACTATTATTATGAAATACACCTGTATACTTGATCCCATCGGTTCAAGGACACATTGGTGGAGTCCTAATGAGTATTGTAATCACACGCTAATCAGGAATTGAATGTGTTGTAGATTATACAAGATTCACTATGAAGGGAAAAGGACCTATGGTGAATGGATGAGTAGGTGGAGCATGGAACTGGGGTGGATGGAAGACCGGGGCAGACACTGGAGGATCCTGTAGTTGTTTTATTTATCTTCTACATTTCATTACTCTAGTCATATTTCTATATTGGGAGATCATATTTTTTATCCTTGTATGTAATATCTAGTTTCTTCATTTACTCAATTTACTTAATTATTTCTCTAGTTATTATTATTTGTTATCATTATCAATGACCTGACATAGAGAGTATTTCTTTCCGACACTTTCTCCGGGGCATACGCATCCGTCTTATTAAAGGATGGTGGAACTGTTTGTTTCCCCACATTCATGCTTTCCAAAGGCGAGCATCATCCATTCCTTGTTCCGGGAGGTTTTCTCCTTGATTGAAATGGGATGAGGTGATTTCAGTTCTTCCTTCCATGGATTCCTCCTCAGAACTCATCACCTAGTCCAGGTCTCCCTTAAAGATATTTTTGTGGTTTGTGAATGACATTCCTGGTGACATATCTTTGTGGACACCGATTAATTACACTACATCCGTCAGGACTTTCCATGGGGTCTTGACATGGTAGCAACCTTCGGTCAGAGTAGATGACAACATCAGGAATGTTTGGGCTTCTCTGGATGCGTGGACATTGGGGAACATGTATTCTTCTCCACAAGAGGGCATCTCAAGGGTGAAAAACCCAAGGAATCCCATGTCGAATATAGGGAATCATATGCCATAGGCATGTATCTGAGGTTTTCCTCAGCTTCCCTTGTTTAACATTGGGTATGCTGCAAGTTTAAAATCTAGTAGAGACAGTTATGCCAAAGGCGTGTCTTCTGAGGTTTTCCTCAGGCATCTCATTTTTATCACGAGGTAGGTCGTGAGTTCATCATCTCGAAGAGATGGAATGATGGTGATTAGAACGTATCATATAGATGGATAATATTGGTGCATCCCTAGGAGGGAACACCTGGAAGGTTTACTATGTTGATGGATCAAAACACTCGATAAGAGCAGACCCAAGATGGTGTATCCCATAAAGGAAAGATGTGACACCGTGAAGGCTGATCTGGACACCACTGAGGGAAGATCAAAGAGTGTGTACCCCAGAATGTGGGAACACCAAGGTTTACCATTGATTGGGATTAAACCTCATGGAGGTTTCCTACGTACCTTGTGTAGATGATAAGGATCAAAACCCACATTGTTCGAAGGGGTGATGAATCAGGGTGTACACAATGGACAAAGACCCAGAGACATGTTGGGGCTTACACGTGAATTGCGGCCCAAGTACTGCTAGGAGAAGCGAGGAGATGGATGAAATGATCCCACTGGGATGTGGTAGCCTGGGTGAGGATCAGGATGGATGATGAAGAGTTTAATGGAGTGGAGGTGGAATGAGATGGTACTATCGTTAAGGTGATGATAGTTTCGGTCTTGACCCTCAAAGAGACTTCCTATGTATCCCCGTGGCAGGGAATCAAAGTCTCTGTAGTTTGGTGGGAGAATGGGACACCTAAGGAGGCGGCATTTGGGAATGGATGCATGGATGGGACCTGAAGGATGTAGAACCTCTGGGATGGGGCATGATCTTCTCGGAACATAATGGATCAAGTGATAGATCAGGATGAGACATGGGTGATGGTCTTGAACCACATGGAGGCTTTCTACGTATCCCCGTGGTAGGGAATAAAAGTCCGTGTAGTTTATCTAACGACAGCTTACCGTCGATTGTGGACTTCAACGGATTACCATAGAATGAGTTTGACAATGGCTTACCACTGAATGGGGGAACAACGACTTACCATAGATTGAGGTCCACAGTTTAACGTCATGCAGGACAGGGGTGAACCAACGTGAAAGAGGACCAAGGGCCCAAATATATGGTGTGATTGAACCTCAGGGAGGCTTCTTACGTACCTTTCCATGGCAAGGATCAAAATCCACGTATTTCAGAAATGGTTTGGGTGAACCGATGTGATGGTGGTAAGAACTAATGGGGGGGGGGGGTTTGGCTTGATCCTCAAGGAGGATTCTTACGCACCTCACCTTAGCAAGGATCAAAGACTATGTAGTTTAGAAAGGGTTGGCGAACTGAAATGAGGATGTTCAGGACCAATGGATGGTGTGCTTTAACTTCAAGGAAGCTTCCTACGTACCACTCCATAGCAAGGATCAGAGACCACATAGTTCATGTGGTGGGAACCGACGTGAAGGTGGTCAAAACCAATGGGGGGTTGGGCTTGAACCTCAGCAAGGTTTCCTACATACCTTTCCTAAGAAAGGATAAAAGACCATGTATTTAAAGTGGTGGGAACCGATGTGATGGTGGTCAGAACCAATGTGGTGTTGGGCTTGAAACTGAGGAAGGCTTATTACGTACCTCACCTTGGCAAGGATCAAAGAACACGTAGCTCATGTTGGGTGTGGGGATTACACTCTAGGCTGACCGTAGAGAATTTCATGGTCAATTCTTACTACTTTAAGCCCAATTGAGTCGTTCTCGGTGTGAGAAACAAGAGGCGGCAAGGACCTGATGATCACAGCGTGAAGGTGCATCCATGAAGGGTGGTGAATGGGGATTACGCAAGGAAGCTGCTCAGGTGACGCTATGGATCGACAATGGTGCATGGGGCTTACGCAAGGAAGCTGTCCGGGTGCCGCTATGGAGCGGCAATGGTGGATGGGGATTATGTAAGGAAGCTGCCCAGGTACCGCTCTGGAGTGGAAATAGTGGATGGGGATTATGCAAGGAAGCTTCCTGGGTGCCCCTATAGAGTGACATTGGTGGATGGGGCTTATGAAAGTAAGCTGTCAGGGTGCTGCTATGGGGTGACAATGGTGGATGGGGCTTATGCATGGAAGCTACTCGAAATGTCTTCCTCATGTTTGGCCATTAGGTCATCACAACCCAGTGGTGGGTTGAGGCCTTCGCCTTTGCGCTAGTACACAAGAGGGATAATTATAAGTGCGTGGGAATCAGTTCGAACAAAGGGAGATGAAAAGTGTGAATCACATGCCCAACATTCAGAACACGGTGAGGGTGGCATGGAGATGAAGGATAACTATTGACCATGTTTGAAACAGAGCATCCATATCTCATTAGCCTAAAATGGGGATAACAAACGAGGGTCGACTGCTGACCGTGTCCGAAACATAGGACCTAGATCGAAATGTCATACAAATCCTTCAGTGGTGTTAGCCCAAGATGGCAGGTGAGCCGATGCGGCATGGGAAAAGTCCATTAGGGGGGTCCCTTCAGACATGGAAGTGGTTGAATATCAGAATAAATGACACAGAAAGTGTGAGATGGTGTGATGGAATTTTTTTACAAATTCCAACACTCTTGAAATTATGCCACTGTAATCTTGGAATTAGGCATCTTACGCTTGGAACGTAAGGCATCTCTTTCTTGGAGAAAGAGGCATCCTATGTTTGGCACATAGGGTGTACCACAGTTTATAGTCATTTAGATAGGACTATTGGCATCCTATGCTTGGAGCATAAGGCATCTCTTATTTCGATCAAGAGGAATCTTATGTTTGGAACATATGGTGCACTATAGTTTATAGACATGTATATAGGACTGTTGGCATCTTATGCTTGGAGAATAAGGCATCTCTTATTTGGTGAAATAGGCATCCTATATTTGTTATATAGGGTCCACTATACTTTATAGTCATGCAGATAGAACGGTTGGGCATCTTATGTTTGGCGCATAAGGCATTTCTCATTTGGAACAAGAGGAATACTATTATTGAATAATAGGGTGTACTATAGTTTATAGTCATGTTGGAAGGACTATTGGAATATCATTCTTGGAGCAGAAGGCATCTCTTGTTTGGAGAAAGAGGCATCCAATGTTTGGAACACAGGGTTCACTACAGTTTATAGTCATGTAGAGAAGATTGTTGGCATCTTAAGCTTGTCGCACAAGGCGTCTCTTATATTGAGTAAGAGGCATCCTATGTTTTTCATATAAGTATTAATACAATTTAAAGTCATGTAGAGAGTAATATTAGGCATAAGGTGCCTAGTAATGGTTGGTGTTGGGACATATGCAAGGGCGGACCTTTTTGGTTCGACCTGGCATAAGAGTCAGGTAATGGGGTTTGGATGAGTTGGTTGAGGAATGGTTTGACTCAAGGAACTCAGGGGGATTGATGATGAGAATGTCAACTCTCGGCTTGGGAAATAGACCAAGATAAATATGCTGACTCAAGGTGTTTCAGGGTGTGCAGAGGAGTATCTCAAATCATGGTATCCCACAGGTGGAAGGCGGCTGCGTATAAGGGTGGAATGGAAAATGTTGACGTCTCGGCCCAAAAAGTTCATTGTGCAGCTCTCAATTTTCATGGGGGTTAGTGACGCTAGATGGGTTGTTCACAAAAAGGAGGTATTGTGTGCAATAAGGAAGGCCTACGCGCAATAGGGCAGGCATACATTCAATACGTGACGTGTGCATGCAATAGGGGAGTTGTACAGGAAATAGTGAAAGAATTTCACACCGTAGGGGATATTTGTGCGCAATATGGGATATTTGCACGCAATATGGAAGGTGTGAGTGAAATTGTACAGGTGCATGAAATAGGGGGATATGTGCACAATAGGGAATAAATTTCACACAATATGGGAGGTCTGCACGCAATATGGTAGATGTGCGCGCAATAGGCAGTCGTACGCTCAATAGGGAAGGAATTAAATTCTATAGGGGAGAAATTACATGAAATAGGGGGTGTGAATGAAATTTGATAGAACCAACATTGGTTGACGAATAATTGGGCACCGTGGCACTGTTGCGCGCAAACATAATTCTTTGCCTGAAAAATTGGGCATGTTGCCCCCTTTACATGAAAAAGTGATGTTTTTCACACTAGATGGGGGGTTTTACGCGCTGGTGTGGAAAATGCGGACTTACGTGCATTAGAGTGGTGGCCACCATCCGGGGGGGCCTTTGAAATAAGGGGTTAGACTTCTATTTATAGGCGAATCCTTGAATGTCAGTGTGCATAAAATTCCATTCCAATTTTCTATGCAAAGCCATTTTACGCGCAAGATTTCATTTTTACGGACAAGCCCATTTTTAAGTGAAAGAATCCATTTTGCGCACAAATCCATTTTTACGTGCAAGAATACATTTTTATGTGCAAGACTCCATTTTTTACACAAATCCATTTTTACGCTCAAGATTCCATTTTGCGCGCAAATCCATACTTTGCCCCAAAATCGCCCTGCAGTGCCATTTCCAATAGTCTTCCTTCGAACGACCATAACATTTGATCCGTAACTCCATTCGGGCTCTACGACCTGTCAAATTGAAGCCTGCGAAATGAGCTATGCTCTGGGATCATGTCTAGAAGCATTTGGTGAATTAAATGGATACGTTTTTTGGTGCCAACAGTATTGTCTCTCCATTATCAGACATATTCCCTCACTGCTAGTAAGAAGCCTCTTGCGTACTGGGAGGTGCGCATGAGGTTATGTGGCATTCCAATATGGACCCAATGGTTTGGGTTGGGATGTTAAAAATATTACATTTTTTGTTTTTTATCTAATGATGAGTTAAAAATGTCATGCTCAAATTTTTAATAACTAAATGATTTTTTAATATGGGGTTATATGTAAGATAAACTCCACTATAAATTTTCATTTGAAATATAATAAATTCATCCTCAAAATTATATTTTATTTTATATTTTTAAGGAATAAATAATTTAATTAAAGGATTCAATAATAATGATAAAGTAATTGTTTAATTATTGTAAATATAAAATAAATGATATTATATATATCTAAATAATTATAATTTTAAATATGTAAGGACATAAATAAATTAGATATAATATTCATTTTAGTGAAATATTAGATGTGTTTATTATATTTTATCATGTTGTTAAGAAATTTTTAAAAATATTAATAATAAATAGTATCAAAATGGACAGGAAAGATATTTTAAAATAAAAATTATTTAATTAAAAGTTTTGAAATTAAAATAAAAAATATAAAATTATTCTAAGTTACTATAATAATGTTAAATATGTCATCAAAGATCCATTTGGGTTTCGTTTTGAATTTTATTGTAATTATATTAACCTTTTAGTAATAAAAACACTTGTTTCTATGATGAGAGTTAAAAGAAATAATTTATGGTTAAAGCCAAAAGATAACGGTAAAAATATATCCTAAACCTATCTAAAAATTATTGGAATACAGTATTATGAACAATACTAATATTATATTATAAATCACGTAATTTTTATCTCTTTGAAATGGAAAATCAATTTATAGGAATTTTTTATTTTAAGGGATTCTAAGAGTGTCCCTCCCCTATCTTTTAAAAATGAACCTCCTCCCTCACATCCTCACACCACATTGAGCCTTTTTTATCAAACAACCCATATATAGTTCCAGTATAAAAATCACTATAAAAATTAAATATGTGGAGGTCTCCTCATACGACCAACACTAGTGTTTCTAAGAGTATATCTAAAGGAGGTTCACTAAAAAATAGGTAATCTCCTTTACTGAATCCTTTAAAAATATTTATTATTCTACTTCCTCTTTCCCCATTTATTCCACTATAAAATAATAAATGTAGAATAATATATATTTGGATATGTTATTATTATTATTTTATGACCATATTTAGCCTTTTATCCATCCTATGAGTAAACATATTACCATGTGTGCATAGTACGGCTTACCGTCTCCACGTTTTGGTGTAATTAGTTTTCCATTACCACATTATTTGGATGAGTATAATGATGAATATAATTGATATAAATCATAAATATGAAATGATATTTATTAATTATAATTAATATTCCATCCAATTCCTTAACACATTACAATAATGGAAATTATTATATTTCTCATAAGTATGTATGGCCTACCGTCTCCACGACGTGATGAGATCCATTCACCATGTTAAAAATTCAAGAGTGACTATAAAATTGGAAATGATGAGTGAATATAATATTTGTGAACTTAATATCATTTTGGATATGAATAAAATATACGGTATTCATAGGAAACAAGAATTACATGATAAAAACATAAGAAAAGGAAGAACTTTACACCCGAAACATCGGTAATAATGATATATTGTTAATAAAATGTTATAAAAGGATTGAATATATAACATCCCAGGTAATTATAGAATAATAAATTTTCAGGTCTATTAATATTTATGAATAAGATGTTAAATTTACATTAAAGGGTATTCGTTTTCTAATAACATACCTGACATGCAACAACGGGTGTATCTGAAATCTTACATTTCACTCAAAACTAAGTTATACAGAAAAATAATACATTATTAATATTTTTATTTTATATTGTAGTTAATGCCTAGTCATTATATTAGAGAGAATGAATAGAACTATCTATAATATTTCTACACATTTTTATAAAAATAATTTTACATTCATAAAATAAATTTTACATGCTTAAAATGATAATGAATCAAATTTTATGCATGAAATACTCTAATATTTTTAAAAGGTCATTTTACCATATTTTGATGGAAAACCATTTTTAGATATTGGTTTTCCCACTTTAATATGTTCTGTTTTGAAAAATTAATCTTATTATTTTGAATTGGGACATCAAAATTTACTTTTGTTGAAATTTGGATATTTTTCTAATAAACTTCAAATTTTAATGAATAGTGAAAAACACAACATTTTAATTCAAAACTGCCTTTTCATTTTACTTGTTTTAATTGATAGATTATATTTTTAATTTGTTTTAAAGTATATTTAGAATATATTTTTATCATTTAATCCAATTTTGATCATTGTAGATAAATTCACATTTAAATTTGATATAAACACATGTTTATATTTTTATTGTTTTTACTTTTTAAAAACCCATTTTCTAATTTTGAAAAGAGGAATTAATTTTAAATAAATTAATACAATGTATTTAATTTTATTTTATAAAAATAGATTCCATATTAATATTCATAAGTCCCAAAATATGTAAATATGTCCCTTTTATATTTAGACATGATGAATAATAACTTCAGAAATTATTTTCATTTACCACCGTTAATTGGTAAATTTGGTAAATCGGTAAAAAAAGAATATTAAAGTACCCTAACATGTGCCCAAATTCTATTGGATGAGATATAGACAACCCAAAAAAAACCTTGGGATAAAAAATTGTCCTTTAGAATCTGCATGGAAGTGATTATGACACTTATATTTTTTAATTTAAAGTAAAGGAAAATATGTTATTAACATATATCTTCTAACTAAAATAATTTTTAATAAGGTATTATATAATTAATATATTAAACTATAAATAGTCTGTAAAAATATAAAAATATTTTCTACACCATGTTATTTTATTTATAATTTTTAGATAATAAATAAATTAATTTAATTGTTACACAATGATGTTGCATTTATTACATTATTTATGAAGGAATCAAATAAATGATATTATAATTATTGAAATAAATATTATTTGACATCTATTATGTCATCCAAGATTTTTCTAGGGAAATATGACATTTTATAAGACTATTAAATTCTTTTTTATGTTATATCATTGTTTTTATTTTAATTATATTAAATGAGATGAATTGTTTAAAAATGGAATAATTGATCTTTTATAAAAATAGTAATTTATTAAATTATTTAAAATCCAAAATATCTTAAAAAATCACAAAGTGGAAATGATAGGGTCTAAAAGGTCATTAAGTTTCCAATTATGGGAAATTTACCCCATATAAGTAAAATTAATAGCCTCTTAATAATTAAAATATTATTACCATGATTAAAATTAAAAGAGAATAATTATGGGTAAACTAAAAAATAACGTTTAAAATAAAATAAATATATGAATATAAATTATTAGAATAGAGTGTTTAGAACAATACTCCTCTTATATTATATATATCTAAATTTGGATACTTCTTAACTTAAAATTTATTTTATATTAATTTAATAATTTAATAGTTTCCAAGGATGCTCGTTCCCTCTCCTATATAAAGGTACCCTCTCTTCTCTATTACTCACACTTCAAGAACCCTTTTGTTCAGCCAAACCCTTACCAAAAATCTTCCAGTAATACCTACAATAATCCTATAATCCTTATATTGTGAATAAATCCTCCTAAGAAATACTTTTGTTTTAAACCACATGAAGTTACCCAATTAAGTGGTAATGACGGTTCTCGTGATTTTTTGGTTCATTTTCATTATTCATTCCGTAAACACTTTTAATTATATTATTACATAAAAAAACAAGTATAATAAATATACTAAGATGTTTTTATGTTATTTTTTCGATATACACATGCAAACACTTCCATTTATTTGGTAACAAATATACTGTTTATGTGTACGACGTACTACTGCCTCACAAAATGATGATTGATCTATTTTCTACTACCACATCTCATGGTGGATATAATAATAGAAATTATTTACAATATGATATATATTATATTCATATTTTATCTATTATTATGTAATTTTTATTAATAATATACCTTTATTCTTTCCATGTTGTGTAAATACGATAATTTCGTTTGAGGAAGTGTGGAATACTGCCCACTCAAAGTGATACAACTCGTTACTGCTATAAGTGGAATCTATAAAATATGGATTTACTAAATCTATGACATATAAATGTCATTAATATAAAACTTATATTATAATATACATTTATATCATTAATTATTATTCTTTTAATATAAAAAAATTAATCTAGCGTTCATGTGTATGTACGACCTATCATCTCCATGAATAGTGCATTTCATTTTCATCTCCAAATATTATGGATATTATAAATACATATATAATGGATATATATGATATTTATATCATTGATACTATTTTTGTAGATTATGTACTTTTGACTACATGGACAATTTACATAAAAAATGATCATTTTCGACTCAAGTACCAAATATCGAAAAAATGTCTAATATGAACTTAAAAAATTGTGTAATTTTTATAACATGGTAATAAGTTATATAAACAGAATAATAAAAATTAAAAATATTCTCAAGAATGTATAAATTTACCAAAATTTATTATTAATGGACATAACTATTGTACATCACGAGTCAGACTCAAGGTAAGGGACTTCATCTCAATATTTATTCATTGAGGCATATTTTGACAATATACACCTTCTTCTTTTATAAAGTGTATAATAAACCCCAACAAATTTTAATTTAATTCAAATGGAATCCTTTCCCTATGAATCATTTTAATAAATGAAAAATAGAATGTTTTTAATGTATATGGAAACAACAACTTCTCCCCCACCATAACCATTATTTTATATTTGGCTTCCTCTATAAGCAATAATGTTATTTTAAAGGAAAATAAATCAATTAATCCCTTTTGGGGTATTTATTAATTAGAAATGTTTCCCAATGTGTATTTACTATTTCAATATATTCAAATGGTTTCTTGTGATTTCAAATGAAATTTTATGAGTGAATATTCATAATTGTAATCTTCTATGTGTTATGATTATATAATGATACATGGACATTTAACGGGTTTTTAGGTGATAAAAAAATATATGTGGCTACCTGATAAACCAAATATTAGTGGTTCTGTGATAAAACAAGGATGTGTAGATACGTTATATCCTCCAATTCATTGGGTATGGATGTCGTCCATATGGCTATTCCATTTATTGATATGTCTAGAAGTTGATCGTATGGTTAATCCATTTATGTATGATTATGTCCCATGATATGTTTATATATTATATGGTTCTTTCTATGGGTTTTAGAAATCATTTAATTATAAAAATGGTAATCCATGAGCTTATATTTAGTGAAGTGGAATTACTAATTTATAAAGGTTAAAAGTATTACATTATGATAAAGTATTCATGGTTTACATGTTTTCCTAAATACTATAATTTTTCCTTAATTGTGTATCCCATTATAAGATTCTCAAGCTCATCCCATGATTTTAAATATTTTTCACAAGACGTAAAGATGAATAGATTCAAGGATGGGATCAAGGAAATTTTATGTTGTTTAAACATGAAACCAAACCATGTTTTATTTTCAAAGTTATTGATTTATGAGAAAATGGATTGTGAGTAGAAGTGTCTACTTTTAATATTTATGCTTATATGTATGAGTTGTGACCTAATTCCTTAAACCTCAAAACTTGAAAAGATCATTGAAGGTAATCAAAGTCAAATTATTGACTTTTATCAAGAATAAGTAATATTTATATCTAGGGCCTTAAAGTATATTATATCAAAAATAAGGATATAGTTATAGTACAATTCAATAACATTATTTAATCAATAAATATTAGGTTAACATAGCCTCAACAAAATAAAAATACAAGGTAATGAATTTTCCTCTCACTTTTTATATTCATGAGATAACTGTCATATTCAACACTCATTTATCTTATGTGGTGTATATATTGACCCCATGTTATTTTATATCATTTATTTCCATTATTTAATGATATTAAAAGATTTTATTGATGACATTTTTTAGGGTTCTCGAGTCTTGTGTTACCCAAGTTGTATGGGAATTTCATCTCACATTTTATAACTGTGATATAATGTCCTTATTCAACACTTTTTTATCTAATGTGGTGTATATACTAACCTATGACATGTTATATCATTAGTTAACTTTATTTAATGATATTAAAAGATTTATTATTTTTATTATTTTATGGCCTTTATGATTCTAAATTTAAACATGTTCTAAGAGAATTTCATCCAACTTTTTTTATATGTGAGATAATTTGCATAGTCACCACTCGTTTATCTTATATGGTGTATATAATAACTTATGGAATGTTATATAATTAATTTCATTTTTTTAATTAAATTAAAATATTTAATTGATGTTATTATTTTTTGGTGTTCTTGATTCTATAGTTACTCAAGTTGTATGGAATTTCTGTCCTACTTTAACTTTCCCTGAGATATAAGTCATTTTCACAACTGATTCCACATATGTGGTTCATTTATGGCCGATGAATGTCTTTCATGATTATTGATATGAATATTATGGTACATTTATATAAAAATAATTACTTACCATTCGTGGGTTGTATGATTCAAATGAGTACAAATTGTTAAGGTGTTATTTCCCAATCTCGTTGTTATAAAAGATTGTTTGTGTTTAAGTATCCACTAGGGAATATTTCTCTTCCATGTTTGTGTTATACAAAAATGATTTTAAAACTGTATTTACTATAATCCAATAAATTTTTGAATTGATTTTTACCCCTTTCTTACAATTTATAAAATTATTTAAGGAAAATTCTTATCATTTTCCATAAACAAGGTTCTTTAGGACATGTTCGACAAAAATATGAAAAGAATGATTATATTCAATATAAACGTAATGGGAGAATTTTACCACCGTTCTGATGCACTAATATTTTTGATCTTACATTGCATGTTTACAAAGTTATTTATACATAACAAAATTTATTTTTAAAATGCGTGGATTTCAAATAATTTATTTAAAAGTAAAAGGGTATTTTTTAAAAAAATATTTATAATTCTTTTATTAGAGTATTTTCATCTATATCAACATCCTTTTTTGAATCTTATGTTTGATTGAGGTTGAAGTATTATGATAAAATTTACCTTATTTTGTTGAACATTTTATGATCATTTTTACTATATGTGGAATTTTTATACCATACATGGTTTATGTTTAAAGTATTCATATTTCATATGCTACATTTTCAATACGAATGTTTTTATTTTTTATGTTTTCATAATAGGAATGAATTGGAATTAGTAAGTGAATATAGGGGCCCTTTATATCCCCTTGATGCATAGGTAGGTCTCATGATACAAACTAGTCCTATTTTAACCCATTTGTGTATGTTTTCATGGCTGAAACCTTTAAGATATCCCAATGATGTCCGATATTTTTCATTCCGTCATTATGAGATTAGTTATTAATACTATATGTGGATATTTTACTTGTAGAAGATCCATATTAATGTTTATATGGAATTATATGATCTATACTTTTAATATTAAGAACAATATTATGTTTTAAAGGATTATGTGTTAGTTATAAACCATGCCTTAAAATTTTATTCATATTTTGATAACTTCTACTGTATTATTTACCCATATAGAGCATCTGAGATCACCCCTTTCATAGGATTCATTTCTCCCAATATATGAATATGTGTATTATTACTAATATGTTTAATTGATGTAGGAGAATAATTACATTGAAAGGATTTTCTATGTATTATTTTAGATTCTGAATTTTATAGTAAGCATCGTGTATAATTCTATTTTCCAAAACTACTAAAATAATCTGTCGTTCAGGATTCTGCAATTATATTTATTCCAATGAAATAAAATAATTCACCAATCTAGGATTCTAGGTTTAGGTAATTATATTCATTATGAAATAATGATTAGAATAAACATAGTAAATTAGATTTATAAAACAATTATTGAATAAAATAACCCTAAAATAGAGTTCGAGGAAAAGTATTGAATAACATCCTATAATTTGGGTAAGGTTCATATTATGTTGTTATAAATAGAAATGCATAACTATCTATATTATACAAGTGTACTTTGTTCTTGAAAAAATATTCCATGGGGTAATAACTTCAAAAAAGTGTTCTAGGACTAACTCGGCATAACCGATTACTTAAAAATGAGCCTTACTGCACACCTGGTTTGACTATACTTGAAGATATGGTTAGGATAATTCAAATTTTTCTTACAAAATGTTGTGAAAGATTTTATTAGATGATTAAAATGAATAAAAAATATAGAACTAAGGTGTTCAATAACAATTTTAAGGCGGCGTGATATATATAAATTATTACATGTTTTTCACACTATGACAATTGTTACTCACACTATAATTTCTGATTTTTTTCAATAGATGAATCCCAAATGAGTAATGTTAATATTGAACATTATAGAAAATTTGGGGGATTTGATAAACCCCATGGAGTGTTTATAGGATTGATAGATATAATTTTCATTTCTAATCAGTTTCCTCAAAATATGATTAAGAACATATACCATAACCAAGTCCCAAACTCCCCAAGGAAGAGAAGGGTAGAGCATACTACAAGGACCAGTGGTGAAGACCATGGATAAAAGAATTATATACTTCTATCATGCATTAAATTTGAAAGGATAAACCTATAAAAGTGTCTCAATATAACAAAGAGATTACTTATGTGTGGGAAGGAAGGAGATAAATAAAATATTTGATGAGGAAAATGAAGGGAATAATGGAGGAAAATAGAACTCATCCTATGAATCAATTTGTATTTCATTCCTTTAAATTTGAGGAACAAGGTAATTACCTAAGTCAATTTCATATTATATATGATAATTTATAGACCAGGGATGGACCTATGTGGAAATAAATAGATGAATTATTTAAATATTTGGGTTGTATGGAAGAACCTTGGTTAAAATTCAATTTTTTTATTAACAACATTTCATGGATGTACATCATATTTATTTTGACATTTATATATATATATATATAGTTTTTGAAATTGGAGAAATTGAAAATTGGGTGGCAACATGTCACGTATAGCAAGGCATCGGGGGTTTAACCTACAACCGAAGGGTGACAAGTGCGCATTTCCTTCCACTAGCCTACATGATGTCTAAGATACCATGACATTTTTAGGTTAAAATATATAATGGATAAACGTGTTTTATCATAACCATGGGATTTGAAAATGATTTAGTGATTGTTTGATTAATGTTATATTAGAGGATGTTCCTTATTTTGGGAATCCTATTAGATTAATGATAATAGAATATTTTGAGGAAAAAAAGATGAATTTTATTTTGGAGACAAATATGATTTTATTATAGACTTTTGGTGATCATTGTTATTTATTAAAATAGTTATAAAACATTATATGTTATGATATTTATACAGTTGTATTTATTAAGATTGATTAATGTCATTTTGAATACTATATGATCAAATACTTCAGATTTTTGGGTTTCAATCATCTTATAGAATATTTTTATGTATAATTATTTTTTTTGTGATCTGTGATGAAATTGTTTTTTGCTGTTGAATTTTTGAGATTATCATGGCGAAATTATCTTATATGATCCTAATCATTTTTGTTTTTTGTAATTTATAATTAATAATTGAATATATAGTTATAACATTTCGGATTTTGTGATCTGTAGAAGTTGATTCGAAATCTATAGGCATAAAAAAATTCATACTCATCATTTGTAGAAAAAGAAAACATTATTGTGGGAATTTATTAAAGGATGAAACTATAATTATCATGTAAATATGTTTCCTTATGTTCTTATTCTATGAAGTACGTTGACTTCTTCAACTACATTGAAAATATCATTAACCAAAAATCTTATCATAGTACCTTTATTTCTATTGAATCAAATGTAAATTTAGATCATCGCATATTTATAAAATTATGATTATTAACATTCTCCTGGCCATATTATCTATCAATATATGAAAAACATTATGGTTATATATATATATATATATTAAATTTCCATGTTTTCTTATATGGAACCCTATTATGTGTTATCTTTTGTGACCATCGTACTTCCCTTTCATTTTTTTTAAAGTGGGGGGTCTCATTAATCATTTTTCTGATGTGGTATTTAGACAATGATATATTATGTATAAAATAATTCTTGTTTTTGACCCCATGTTATAATTGTGAGGATTCAATTTATTTAAGGAGGGGAAAATGTAACACCGCATGATATTATACTATGTATCTTCTTAAATAAGTTCAATTTCTTCGATAGCTTACATTGCAGACAACATTAAGTTCAAGTGCACCATGACTTATTAACCCATCCATTTAAATAGATGTTATGAAAAGTATTACAACATTTTGAAACTTATGTATATTCCATTTATCTTATTTGTTTCATAAAAAAAATTATAGAAACCAAATATATTTTATGCATTAATACTATATTATTTTTAAAAGGAATTTCACCACATTTAAAATATTTCTATTACTTTAAAACTATATTTTGGATATTTTTTAAATTTTATTTTTCATAATGGACTTCATTTTTTGAATTTTTAATATAAAAATAATCTTTATATGAATTTATGGTGTTTTATGAGAAGTTTCAATTTTTAATGAATAGTGAAAAATAATGCATTTTAGTTAAAAAATGACTTTTAAATTAAATAATCTGTATAAACATTTAATTCATTTAAAAAAGAAAAATAGATCAATAATAAATTTATTAATACAATTTATTTTTATGTAATTATTGTTATATTAATATTAGATATAAAAACATGTTGAACTTATTGAACGTCTCATAACCCACTTTCTCACCACATCTATAGGGTTAGTATTAAACATAAGTTATCCAATTCTATTATTTGAATTTATAAAAATAGACATACATAGTTGTAATCATTAAGATATTTATATTCTAATTGGATGAACATCCTTTTTTGGAATAGTAACATTAGTATTTTTTTCAACCATGGTAAAAGGTAAATTAGGTAATTAAAGGTAAAAATAATATAATAATACAATTAAATTACCCTAACACAGGTCTTAATTTCATTATATGAGTATAATTATACCAAAATAAACTTTAGTCATAAATTATAACCATTTTGAGCCACTTGGGTAAGAATATTCCCTTTATTTTATTTTATTTAATGATTAGTTAAAAATGCCATACTCGTGTTTTTAATAACTAAATAATTATTATAATATAGGGTAATATATAAGATAAATTGTAAAATAAATAGTAATTTAAAATATAATAAACTCATCTTCATCATGATAGTATATTTTGAATTTTTAGAGAATAAATAATTTAATTAATTTCTTGTATAATAGTGATGCAATATTTTTTTAATCAATGGAAATATAAAATAAATAATATTATAAATAATAAAATAAATATAATTTGTCATAATTATTTACTTAATAGAATTTTATATATAACATATACATTTTAGTGATATATTAGAAGTATTTATTTGATGTTATCATATTTTTAGGACATTTTGAAAAAGAAAATTATTAAATAGTATAAAAATTGACATAAATGATACTTTAAACTAAATAATATTTCCTTAAATGATAAAAAATTCATAAAAATCTAAAACTCATCTAAATAAATTGAATGATGTTATCAATGATCCCTTTTTGAGTCTTTTGGCATTTATAGTAACTATATTAACCATTATGTAATAAAAACACATGTTTCCATTGTAAAAGTTAATCAAAATCATTTAGGCTTAAAGACAAAAGATAAGGGTACAAATATATCCTAAACATGTAGAAAAATTATTGGTTGGGTGGATTTAAAACCATTATAATCTTATATTATATCTAACTGACTTTGAATTTATTTGAAATTGAAAATAAATGAATATTAATTTAATATTTTAAATGATTCCTAGAGTGTCCCTACCCTCTCTTTAAAAAAGGCTCCCCCTCCCTCAATACCTCACACCACATTGAGCCATACCTCTCGAACAAAACCTACAAAATTCCCTGATTAACTACCATTTTAACCTCATATAAGTGATAGTATCCTCAAAATACCAACCCTGATGTACCTAAGAGGACATCGAAAGAAGGTTCATAAACAAGAGATAATCATCTTTACCGACTCCTTCAAAATTAATTCTTATTGTACTTATTATTCTTCCATTTTTTTACATTATTAAATAAAAAATTCAGTATCATATATATATTGATATGTTATTATGATTATGTTAAAAACATATTCCTCCTTTTATCCATCCTTCGAAAAATAATACCACTACGCTTGCGTAAATACGACTTACCTTCTCCACATTGTGGTGTAATTTGTTTTTCATCACCACATTATATGGATGATTATAATGATGAATATAATGAATATAAATAATAAATATGCCATTATATTTATTATTTATAATTATTTTACCATCAAATTCTATACCACTTTACCATTAATGGAATGAATATGTCGCTTGTGCGTATGTACAGTCTACTGTCTCCACGATGCGATTAGATACATTCTCCACATTATCCATTAATGAATTCTTAAAAAAATATAAATTATGATTTAATGTAATATTTATGAACATAATATCATTCTTTATATGAATAAAATTAATCCTACTATTAATAATCAGTACTTACACGATAAAACAAACATAAGAAAATGAAGCAGTTTACACCGGAAACAAAGGTAATAAAGTAATATTATGAACAAAATTATATAATAGGACCATATTTTATCTTATAAATATGGATATAGTTTTTGTATAATTTTATAAAAAAATTTAACAATTATACATGAGTTTAACTCACCCTCAACTAATGAAAAGTATGATGTAATTTAATTTCATATAACTTTTTATATTTGTGAGATAATTTCAATATTCACCACTTGTTTATCTAATGTGGTGTATATACTGACATATGACATGATATATCTTTAATTTAATTTATTTAATGATATTAAAATCTTTAATTGATGTTATTAATTTATTGGTTTCATGAATCTTATTTTACTAAAGTTGTAATGGAATTTCATATATCTTTTTATATCTGTGAGATAATTAGCATTTTTACCACTACTTTATCTTATGTGGTGTATAAATATACTATAAAAAATTATATAAATAATTTATACTATTTAATGATATTAAATATTTAATTGATGTTATTTATTTATGAGGTTCATGATTATTATGTTACTCAAGTTTTATGGAAATTTCATATCACATTTTTATTTTTGTGAGATAATTGCCATATTCACCACTTATTTATCATATGTGGTGTATAAACTAAACTATTACATGTTATATCATTATTTTACTTTATTTAATGATATTAAAATAATTAATTGATGTTATATTTTATTATGTTCACAATTATACAGTTACTCATGTTTTATGATATTTTTGTCTCACGATTATTTTCTGTGAGATACAAGTCATGTTCAACATCTAATTTTCAAATGTGGTGTATTTATTGAACATTAATGTATTTAATGAGTATTATTATGATTATTATTTTATTTTAAAGTCCATATAATTTCTTATTAATTATGGTAAATACAATTTGACATATTATTTGGTGGTTAAGGGTTATTTCACAATCTCAGCATTATTTAGGATTATATTTGTTTAAGTCTCTACTAGAGAATACTACACTTCCATGTTAGTATTTTATAAATAAGTTCTTGAATTTTTTTACTATCCTGTAATTAAATTTTAAGGTTATTTATACCCATTTCATACTTTTTATAAAATTATTTACCATGAATATTTCAATCTTATTCAAAAAAAAGGTACATTATGACTTAGTGGACAAAAATAAGAAAAGTATTTTTTTATTTTTAAGTTATACAGCATGAGTATATTTTACCATCATCATGATTCTATGATATTTTTATACTTCATTTACAAATTTACAAATATATTTTTAAATAATAAATTTTCTTTTGTCAATATGTGGGATTTAAATAAATGATTTCAAAGTAAAATGTTATTTTTATCAACATATTTATAACGATTTTATTATAGTATTGTTATATATGTCAACATACTATGTTTAATATTATGATTGATAGAAGATGTTATTTTATGGTACTTTATACCTTATTTTTTTAAGGGCCTATTATCAGTTTGACTCGGGTTATGTTATTTTGATACCATTCATGGTTTGTTGTTAAAGTATTAACATTTCATATGATAGTTTTTCAAGACCAATATTTATATTGATTATGATTTAATATGATAAATTAATTAGTATTAATATGTGAGGGGTGGGGACTGCTATAGCCCATCGATGCATCGGTATGTCTCACGGGAAAAACTATTTTTTTTTCACCCATTTATGTGTGGTGTCTTGTCCAAATTCATGACGATGTTATTATGACATCCTTCATTGTGAATTCCCCTATTATGAGAATAGTTATTGATATTTTATGTGATTATTCAACTAGTAGAATAACCATGTTAATTATTATGTGGAATTATTTGATTAATTATTTCCATATTATGTTCAGGTTTATGTTTAAATGGTTTTTTTTAGTTATACACCATCTCTTAAATATTTATGATTATTTAAGATAGTTTATAATATATTATTTACCCTTACTGAGAATCTGATCTCACCCATTAGATATGATACATATTTAATGAGATTTAAATATGTATATTAGACTAATATGAATTGTTAATCGAGGAGAATCATGATTTTCAATGTATTCTCTTTGTTGTAGTATAGATTTTGAATTGAAATGTAAAGATCATGTTTGTAAACTATTTTCAAAAACTACTTAACTGATATGCCCTTTGGAATTCGAAAAGTGTATGTATGCCAATGTATTAAAAATGTGAACCATATCTAGGATTATGGGGTCAGGGAGTTAAATTGATAAATATTTATTAATTTATTCTATAATATAATTTATATCTTTTGATTATTAACTAATGGATTTTTTACCACATTAATGTAATTCATGATCTTTTAAGAGAAAATTAAATTTTTATTTGAATGGATTTCAATTTAAAAGATACTATGTTAGTAAGGGATTTTTAATATTCATTTATCTTCAAGGACATATCATTTTTATTCACAAAGAATATCCTTTTTTAATTTACATATATTTTTTCATTGATTTAATTTTTCAAAATTCATTATATAATCTTATATATTTCTATATAAATTATGAGTTTCTTCCCAATGTTTTTTTAATCAAATTTTAGGAAAGATAAAATATATTTTAATAACTATAGTGTCCTTTAATTGGGATGTATCACTTTTTCATAATCTCCATTCCTCTATTCTCAGTTTCATCAAAAAAATAATTTCACCTCATTGCAGATTATTTTCCTCACTATGGTAAATGAAATTTGAATTCAGTGACTCCAAATTTTTAATTTGTTTCAAAAATATATATAATTATTGGGAATATCAATCACTCTATATAATGATAGTTTCCCTTATATGGACTCATTTCACTTTGATTATAGTGTTTTCATTTATATTTTTAATCAAAATAACATCTTTTCTCATGTCACCTTCATATTTACATTATCCTATTTTAAAATAGATTTTTCTCTCATATTATGAAATTAATATTTGAAAATGGAAATTAAAAATGTTTAAAAGGTTTTACATAACTTAAAAATAAAATATTTAATCATCTATTGAAAATTCTTTTTTTATCACCTTTATGTATTTTCAATGTTCTATTATTTAATATTGATTTCAAAATTAAGAGTAATTTTAATATTTTTTCAATTACCTTTTTTGATACCATGTTTCTTTTCAAGGATCCCTTATTAATGATTTTAACTCTATATTTTAAAGTTGTTCACACATCACTTTATGGACATTATTATGTATTTTCCATAGATCAACTATTGAAATATCTTTTTAAAATTAAATTACATCATATTTTTAAACATAAATTTTTTAATAAAAAAAATATGAATGTGATTAGTAATAAATTATTTTATTTTTAATATTAATAATATTTTTTAAAAAAACATTTATAGTTTCAATATAAGTTTTCAACATTTTATCTAGAGGATTTATTTTTCCGGAAATTATTTTTCATGAATGAAAATATAAATAATATTATGATATATATTTTGGGGTGATGGAAATTTGGGTTTCAAAGATTTATGTCGATATAGTTAAAATTATTGATATAATTTGGAAATGTTATGAAACAATTTTTCCAATATTTGGGTTAATTATATTGTGATGAAGAAAACCCATTTTATTCTATTGAGTTTTCAAGATATAATGAAATATTGATATCATATGTGGAACACATACATATTAATGGGTATGGTTTGGGTAAAATATCACCATCCAGGGCATTGGTTATTGTTTTTTATCTCATGAGAAAATAACATTCATCATAAACCAGATGTGTGTTATCTAATTTCTCATGAATTATCATGAACCTGGTGTGGTTTAAAATGGATTACAAGATTGTGCATGAAAATCAGAATATTATCTAGGTACACATGATTTTTCTTGAACCGGATGTTTTTTATCTAGGTTCACAAGATTAGGAATATAATCGACACAAATTAGAAATGTTTACAAGATAATGCAGTAGAACAATGTAGATTATATAGGTTCTCATGGCTGAGAATGAACCATATGATATTTTAAACATTTATAATATTATGGTTCCCAATTTTAATTCTAATTATATGTTTCAATGTTATATACCTATGATTTTTCTCATTAGATCATATTTATTAAAAAATGATTCTACGTTCTATTTCCAATTTTCCGGTATTTTCTTTTCAGATTACATGTAATTTCTCAAGAAATTATATATAACTCTTATTGTTTAATGTTTTTTAAAATATTATATTTCTCATTAATTATTGATTTAACTTATTATTTTTTTTATAAATTTTGAATCTATATTGGTTGGATTTCCCCCTTAGAGGGAATTTAAGCACACCCATTTCGTCTATATCCATTATATAGGATATGAAGATGAGTACATAAAATGAGATGATACAAATTGGGTTTAGTGTGGATCAATTAAAGAGAAAGTTAGGCATGTTTTTTAAATTAAGTAGGATGTGTAGTTATTAATCAAATCCATAAATCCTTCGATTCATTATATTGTTAGATATTTTTTAATTATAATTTTTATTATACGGACATTATGTAAGAAAAATATATATTTATATTGGGATACTATACATTATATCTGATTAGATATTAGTTATTTGTATGATTTGTGTAGTTATTTTTTACTTGGATTAGAAAAATTATTGAAATTCCTCAGGATAAGTTTTAGAAATAGTTAACATCCCATATATTTAGAAATGTATATATTGTGTGCTTTCAATGTAATTTAATCTTATTTAAAATATTTGAATTTGGATTAAGTTTTTTCACAAATAAATCTATTACTATACAACATCAAAATTTATGTTATATTACATCGTCAGCTTCCCTTAGTGCATGATAATTTGGAAGAAGTAATATACACTCAGCTATAGAAATTAGATTGATAGTGTATAGCTTATGGAAATTAAAGATAAAGTTAAAGGATCAATCAAGTGTGACATAGTAGAACTACGAGTACCAAATTTAAACTAAATGATTAATTGGCGATGATATCTTAGGATTGAGTTTTCATATTCATAATATCCTTAACACTAATTCGTTTGGATATTATCATAATTTATTCAGATTCTAAATTTTGTTTCTAATAAGATCATAGAAATAAAGAAATTAGATTTATGTCCTATGGAAATCATATCATTGAATAACAAAACAAATTTCTTATAAATTGTTGTGATATATAAAATTGTCTCATAACATTAATATTATGTGAGAAATTATTAGTCAATTATTATCTATGAATGTGAGGGAGAAATATCATTATAGGATATATCATGAGTTTCTTATTGATCCCTTAGCATCATCCTTTTTTGAAATATATTTAACATCGATATGATCCAACTTATATAATGGGGGATAATGCAACACCTTTATATTTTGGAAAATATTTTTCTTCGAATTAATACCATTTGTTCATATATTTTCCAACACCCATGTCTGAACTAAAATGAGCTAAATCATATTATATTTTTCTTATTACGAAAATATCAGGTTAATAAAACCTCAAGTAAATAAATATATTGTATGAATTTAAAAATTAAAATAAAATAGGTTTTAGATAACCTAATTTTTTTAAAATGGAATTATTCAATAAAATAATTTTTCATTATGTAATGTGTTATCATTTAAAAGATAAATCAATAAAATTAATAATTTTAATTTTTTTAAAATTAAATAAAATTTTTAATTTACAATTGGATGAATATCTTAGGAATAATTTTTGGAACTTTTCTAAAATATTTTATTTTATATTTATAGTGAAATATATATTTTTACAGAACTGAAATTTTAATAACACTATTTTTATATAATTGTGCCCTGTAATTTTATAATAAAATCATTAAAGATGAATTAAAGTCCTAATATTTTTTATTTTAAAGTATTATTTCACCCAATAAAACATATGTTCATCATTTTAGAACACAGGTAATAAGTCATTATAATTTAAAAAATAATAATTTTAGTATTTTTTTAATAATAAAATATTTTAATGTTAATATTTACTTTGGTCTTTCATTTAATTCTCAATATTGTTTTCATAATAAAATTTATTCCATGGAAGGAATTGACATTGATAATTTTATACTGCCCAAAAATTCTATTTTTTAAAACACTCATTCTCAAAAAACACTATTAAAACATTTTGTTCATTAATATTAAATATTTCCTTCATAACCATATGGTATTTTATTTTTTAATATAATATTCATATTTAAAATCACAACATTCAAATAATGTAATTTTTTCAATTTTAATTTTTTCATAAATAATAATTACCATTGTTAAAAGATTAATTACTGTGGTAAAGGTAATAAAGGGAAAATAGTGTATTACTAAGTGTAAAATACCAAACATATTTAAACATATATGCCTCCAATTTTTTATATGATTTTTTCATTAAAAACACTTTATCCTTACATTATTTTAGTCTTCTTATAAACTTTGAACCATCAATATTGTCCTATAGTTATAGAAATTTAATGTGTACCTCTGAAATTACCATTCTCTTCACATATAAATGTGGATCATTTCTATCACATAATGATTAAAATATAAATTTAATTTCACCCTTATAGTCATCCATTTTCCATCACTTAATAGTCCATATAATGTTCACAATTCATTGATCAAAATTGGTAATCCTAATCCTAAACCTCCAAGGATTGTTTCATAAGAAACCTCATGTTTTCAATATATGCACTATATTTTCCTAATGTTATTTCTTCTCTATATTTCCATTTAAAAATTATATTAACCATTATTTTGTGAAAAATTCCATAATTCATGCATACTATAAATATATATACATATATTATTATTTTTTGGAAGTTCAATTCACATGTTTTGATCTCTCACATCACAATTCACCCCTAATTTTCTTCCACAATTCCAATGTCCTCTCAAACTGAATTTCTATATAAACACAGTCTCTCCTCCCCACCATCCACCAACTCCAATCTTGAATCGATCATTTTTTAGATCCACCTCTACATGCACATTCTCCCATTTATCTTGTCCACCTCCCCTCCACTAATCTCTCCAGCTTTGTGTCATCATCCACATATTTATCTTCTTGGTTATTCTTTAAATCCACCTCTACTACACCCTAAATAATAAATATATTCATAATGAAAAATATTTCACCAATATTTACCCTCACCCCCAAAATAAATGTCTCTCTATTGATACATTTTTTCACCGTTTTCATCCAATCCCTTGATAGATCCATCTCCCTCACTCATCCTTCCATTTAAGACTTTTTTCACAAATGGGTACTATTATCATTGACTCTCACTTACCAATATTTTATCATTGACTCTCTCATGACTTATATTAATATATAATTCGAATAATTTCTATTTTTATCATAATTTAAAAATTCATCTTTGACCACAAAATTTATGACCAAAAAACATGGTCTATATTTTTCCATCATTCATTTACCAAAATATATATTTGGATTAATTTCTCATGATATACCGTTATATTAATTTTTCAATAAAATTTTCATATTTTTCTATCCTCAAAAAAATTTGTAATTCATTAATCACATTTATTAAAACATTAATGATTTATTATTCCCTAATTCTAAATTATTAATTGATTTTTTATTTTGATTATATCTCATCATTCATGAAAATATTAATCACATAAATTCAATCTCATTATAATCCATGTAGATGGTTTCATGTGTATAGTTTTCTTAATATGATCAATATATGTTTTTAGTTTTCTTCTTTAATATTCAGGTAATGTTAAAAATAATTTATGAGTAACATCTTATATTTTCATTATGATTTTAATTAACCAAAAAATTCATGTTATATTTCATTTTTTCTCTTTTTTAGCATATTAGAAATGGTGTTTTACCCCATTAAAATCATTGTAATTATATAAATGTGTAACACCAAGATATTTTATGAAAAATATTCTTTTAATTTCATTGATGTCTTGTGTTGTAAGCTACAAAAAGATTGTCTTGCGCTACACGCAACACCGTATGAGCTTGCAGTATACACAACACTATTCTTGGATCATGTTACACACAATTTTGATAGTAGTTATTCTAGGAAACATTGAGTTTATATATATATTCAATGTATAGATGAAATATGGTTGTATTCTATTATATGAAACAACGGAGGAGTCTTGCACAACACGCGACCCTGACTTGGCTTGCATTACACACAATCACGACCTTCCTCGATAGCGTGTGTTGTACGCAATACCGGGTTTTACTAAACAACGATATATTATTATAATATTATTATGAACGAGCTGTTATGAATAGTATTAACTAAATTTTGAATTTTATAACATTATTATTCATCTTACACATTTTATAGAACATGGTATAAAAACAAAATAAATTTTTCGGGTAAAATATGTATTTTTCAAAAAATGCAGTTTTCCCGCCTTTCGATGGCACACCCACTTTAAATCTTGTTTTTGACATGTCAATAAGTTCAATTTGACAAAATAAAATTATTCTTTGGAATTAGGATATAAAAATTAACTTTGGATAAAATTTTCATATTATTCTGATAACTTTCATATTTTAATGAATAGTAAAACCACGCTATATTTTAATTAAAAACAACTTTTTTCATCGCAATAATTTATTTGGAGAGATTATCTTTTTAATTGGTTTTAAAGCGTAATTAGAATATATTTTTACCATTTAATACACTGTTGTTCATTGGAATTAATTTCACTTTGAAATTGGACATAAACAAGTATCAATCTTTTGATTGTTTTTGTTTCTTAATAAGACACTATTTGTTTTGATAACAGGAATTAAATTTAAAATTAATTAATTCCAATTATATGTTATGAATTTGGAAAAATAGTCATCAATTTTGAATTTGGAATATCAAATAATGCTTAGGCTGAATTATTGGTATTTTTCTGAAAATTTCAATTTTCGATGAATAGTGAAACCACTTAGTGGTAGTTAAAAAACTGACTTTTTTTAATTTAAATTAAATTTTACCACTTCTCTGAATTGAATTTCAAAAATTTGAGAGACACTGTTAATAGCAAGGACTAAAATTTGGTTCAATGAGATGAAAATAATTTTTGGTGAATAGTAACTTTTTACTTTTATTTACCATGGTTAAAAGTAAATAGGATAATTAAGGGTACAAATGATATTATTATTACCCTAACACATGTCCTAATTCTATTGGATATGTGTAATTCGACCAAAAACAACCTTAGGAATAAAATATGACCATTTAGACCCACTTGGATTTGATTAGGACATTTAATATTAATTTATATAAAGAAGGGTTAAAATAGTTAAAATCAACGTTTAATAAGTAAACCATTTTTAATAAAGGGTTATACATAAGATAAATTCTAATATAAATATTCATTAGAAAGCTAAAAATATTTCGTACATAATGGTATTGTATTTATAATTTTTATACATTAAATAATTTAAAATATTTATGACAGAAAGATGATGCAGTAATTATCTTATTAATGAAATATTGAATTAATTGATGTTATAAATACCCAAGTAAATGTAATTTGAGAATTTTTATTAATTTCACTAATTTTATAGGTTAATATGACCTGTTATTTTTGATTTAATTAACTTTTTTCGAACTAATCATTCTGTTATGAGTTTCACAAAAATAAATAACCAATTAGTGCCAAAATTGACATAAAATAGTTTTTAAAACAAATATTATATTATTAATTGTCATTTTATTCCTAAAAATATAAGGTTTGGCCTAATAACATAGATAAGGTTATATATATTAATAATAAACAACTTTGGGTTCGTTTTTCTTATTATAGTAAGTTTATTAACCTTATAGTGTAAGAAAAAACAAGAAAACACGGTAAAAGTAAAATTATTTAACTTAAGGTTAAATCTAAACGATAAGGTTAAAATAGAAACCTAATCTTGTCTAAATTTTATTGGATGAGAGGATTTCGACCCATCCCCACATTAGCTTATAAATAAATCAATTTGGAGCTATTAAAAACCGAATATGACTTTATAATAAAATAGTATTTTTAGTTTTTCCAAAGGTGCCCCTCTCCTCCCTTATAAAAGGGAACCTCCTCCCTCTCTTCCTCACACCACTTTGAGCCTTCAAGATAGGCCAAACCCTGACAAATTCTCTTCTAAACTTCCATATAAATATCCTAGAGTTTCTGGTCTTATTCTTAGACCAATTTTAGTGACCTAAGATGAGGTCTGAAAGAGGCGCTTCAAAGAAGAGGTAATGTCCGTTACCGATTCTTTCAACTTTATTTCTTCTTCCACTTATTCTTATTTAGTTGTTTCATTATGAAGTAATAAAATCAGTATAACTAATATATTGATATGTTATTATAAGTATGAAACAACCATATTTCACCATCTATCCATCCTATGGAAAACAAAATCACCACGCGTGCGTACGTACGGAATACCGTCTCCACGCCGTGGTGAAATTTGTTTTTCCACCAACACCTTACATGGATGGGTATGATGGTGTAAAGAATAAATATATATGGTTATTATAACATCATAATGATTCTTATATATTATACCATCCACTCCAATTCTATTCAATAATTATGGGAGCGATATCATCGCTCGTGCGTACGTACGGACTACCGTCTCCACGACGCGATGAGATTCATTCTCCATGTTAACCATACATGAATGATTATAATTTTTATATAATGAATAATAATAAAATATATGAAATAATAATTCACCTAGATTTATGTATAAATATTTAGTTTCAATCAATTCAATAAGGAAACAAAAATAGCGTTCATGCGTACGTACGGCCTACCGTCTCCATGAATGGTGTATTTCATTCCTTTTATCGATATATAATATATATGTATATGATGAATATATATTATATATAAATAATGTTTTACATTCTCTAATTATTTAAATTCATATATAAGTAATAATATCAAGAACGACAAGTCGAAACACATACGATAAATGAAATGATTTTACCCAAAACGCTGCTTTAACATGGAATTTACAAAAGAACAGGTAATATAATGTCATAAGTGAAACATATATGAGATCATAAAAATGAATATGATTCTTTAATAAGTCAATGAAATTATTTAAATAATTATACAAGAGGTTCGGATATGTACGAAGCATATCGGACCTAAGGTAAGGGATAATTATTCCAATCTCATTCTTATTCGAGATTGTTTACTCGTAAGTATTTATTGGGGGTTATGTTTATTATCCATGTCTATATGCTCTAAAAATGTTTTCATAAAATGTTTACTTTCCTTACATGTATTTTTAAGACATTTTTACCCTTTTATTACTTTTACCACATCGTATGGAAGGAATCATTCTTTTGTTTATCATACGAGGTACTTTTTGACTTTTCCGACAAAAGTACGAGGAGATTGTTATTTTTAACTTATACGGCATGAATGGATTGTTACGGTTTTATAAATCCTTATTTTCATGAGTATTCCTCCAAAATATTTCATGACTATTTTCAACAAAATCCTTTTCTTTTAAAATTACATGACATTTTGTGGAAAGAGAATGATTTTGAAGAAGAAATGATATTTTCCTCAAGAATTCATTTCAAGTGTTTTATCAAAACCATTTTTCATCTAAGATGAAATTATTTCATATTTTTATGTTTCAATTATCATGTCTCTATGATTTACATGGTTTTACTTTTCTTATTATGAAATGATATCCATTTCTTTTATATGTATTATGTGATGATGGGATGATGTTTATGAAACCCATTTTATTTATTGGGTTATTATGAATGATGTATGGTTATTTTTTGGCACAAGTAAAAATGATTTCATTATTAGATGGGTGGGACCTATATCTCCCTCCAATGCATTGGGTAAAGATCTATATCTCATGATATAGACATGGCTGGAACAAAAAGTTAAACCGGTCCAGTAATACAGGACTGGAACGAGAAGTGAACTCAATTCAGAAAGGGACTTTGTCCACTAAGATGGTCTTGGCAGCAATGCCTTGGCTACTATGGAAATAATATCATATGATTAATGGTTGCCACAATTACATGTTTTATTCCCATGCTAATTTATCATGTTTAATGTTTCTTCATGATCTATGTCTTACGTACTGCCATGTTTTATGTCATTGCTCAAGATTTTGATGTTTAGATTTTATGCTAATGTTTTTTTTACATTCAAATGCATAAGGATTGTTTTATGTTCTCTATGCTTACCCTTACTGAGCATTTGATCTCACCCCTTTTATGTTTTCTTTTCCCCAAGATATAAAGAAAGGTTTTAGGTAAGAAAAAAAAAGGGAAGATCTTTATGGGAGATGTTGAAGATCTTTCACCACAATTAGAAGATTATATTCCGAGTGTCCAAAGACACTAAACTATTACGGTCCTTGTGTATTTGTTTTTGTTATGTATTAATTATTCCACAAAAGTAATGTAATGTCCATGTACGTCAATCTTTGGGTCTCTACAGTTGGAATCAGAGGAAAGGTTTAGTCAACCTTTGGAAACTAGGATGCGAGAACTTTAGTGAGATCCCTAGAGATATTTCAATGGTATGTCTAGGGATGTCCCTAAGGTTTAGTATAAGTATAGGTTATAGTCCTAGAATTACAGTAACGATCTTAGAATTAAACCTAAGATATTTGATATTGAATATACTCCCCCTTTATTATGTTGTTTTCCCTAGCATGATTTTTTCCTCTCACACTATTCTTTTTGTGTTTTAGACGATGGCTGGAACTCAAAGGAACCGTGTTGATCAATTAAATGGGAAATGCAATGATTTTCCTCCTGAACAAACAAATTTTATGGGAGATGCAGTGAAAAATATTATTGCTATACTTACACAGGCTATGAATCATTCTGGACTTCAAAATGAGCAGATAAGGGAACAATTTTCTGTTGAGTCCTTCATGAGGCAACGTCCACCTTCTTTCAGTGGGTCTTCTGATCCACTTGTTGCTGAACAATGGATCAGTACCACTGAAAAGATATTTTCAGTTCTTCAATTTTCTGAACATGATAAATTCATCTTAGCAGTATATCGTTTGGAAGGTGAAGATGATCAATGGTTGAATCTTATGAAGAATACGAGGCCAAGAGATGAAATTGAGTCCACGGAATGGGAAGAGTTCAAGAACTTATTTTTCAATAAGTAATTCCCTCGTATTCTTCAAACAAAGATAGAGAAGGAGTTTCTTGAACTAAAGCAAAAGGATGATGAATCTGTTGGTGTATATGAAGTGAATTTTACAAGGCTTACAAGGTATGCATCTGGCTTTATCATCTAACCTGAAAGTAAAGTTGATCGATTCTTCAGTAGATTAAAACCAAATCTTCGAAGGGCATTAGCTATAAGATACTTCAGTAGCTATAAATACATTGTGCATTGTGCTATCAAGGTAGAAATGGAAGTTGGTGTTACTTATCCATCTCATGGTTTTAACAAGAAATGAAAGATGGAGTTCAAGGAGAAATCTCAGAATAATGGTGAAAAGAAGATGAATGTTTCCTAATGCTCAAAGTGTGGAAAGAAGCATGGTGGAGATTGTCTTAAAGGGACTAGAAAATGTTTTAAGTGTGGAAAGGAAGGTCATCGAGTAGCTGAGTATCGAAGTAATGTAAAAAGGGTTGCTAATGATGTGAATAAAGAAAAGACTGTGGAGAAAGCACCACCAACACTTCAATGCTTCAAGTGCAAGGAAATAGGGCATTATGCTATTAAATTCCATAATCCAAGGGTTAGGGATGATCGACATGAGCAACCACTTAAGGCAAAGGACAAAGGGAAGTCACATGCGATCACTATTGGCGATGTTGAATATGACAACGATGTGGTGGAATGATTAAGTGTTTATGTAATGGGATTCCAAAATAATGTTGTATATAGTATCGTGGAATATTGGAATATTAATTTATTGGTCTATTTTGGTTTTCAATAATTTTATGGTACTGGTAACCATGGAAATTGATTGAGATATTTTTGGAAAAAAGATGATATGCGCATAATGAAGGGATAAGGAGAAAATTAAATGTTTGACGGTATGTATGAGCTCATGACTGATATAAGGAAATAGTTATATCAAGGTTTGAGTATATAGAATTTTGGGGTTTTGGTATGTGGAAAGAGTTAACTTTTTACATTACTCATGTTTTCTCTAAGATTCAAAGGGTATTCATTTTTCAAGAGAATACATGATTAAGGCCTTCGAATGTTTGGAATGTGACCAACAAGACATATCTTATGATATATGGGGATCAACGATGGTATTAACATGCTTGTTATATGAAACCTCTGGTAATCGTTTTCACTATAATATGAGAGTGGAATGCAGTATTATGTATAAGCCTAAAGATTTGAATGGATTATGTTCGACATAAGTTAGTATTATTTAAGGATAAATGTTTTTTCGATATTATTGATGGTAATGTAGTTTTAGAAAAAGGACAACCTGTAGGATGGGCGACAGCCCATCGCGTCGGACAAGGCTGTGGGAATGAAACCCACAACCGAAGTGCGACTAGCCTTTATCGCCTACCACTGGCCTACAGGAAGTCCCTATTTAGTTGAAACTAGTTTTATTATATTAAGAATTATGATATATGAAGTATAAGTCCATTTTAGGAACCATATATGATTAATCTCACTATAGATGGACTTATGTATTTTTGATAACTTTTATAACCTTTTGTTTGAGATAGATGGAATGACCCATCATTCTATCACATGATCTACTAACACTTCATGAATGAAAAATTCAACTTCATTTCTTTAATAGATGAAGTGGAAATTTTCCAAAGAACGACCAATGGTGAGACAGTACCAAAATCACGAAAGTATTTCTTGTAATTCCAATTTCATAAACTTTAGGGAAATGATCTTGAAAACCAAAAATGTTGTCCTAGTGCCTTTATTTCCAATGAATCATATGGTACCTTAGATCATCACAAATCTATGGCTTTTTGATTGATGGATTTTTCATATCCATGTACTCTACCACTCTCCATCAGAACTTGATGGCTATATTTTTCTTCCATATCCATATTTTCACCTATGTTTTCCTATATGGAAACCCAGTGATGCGTTTCTTTGGGTAATCGTTACATTTCATACTTTAGTTTTTAAAATTATTTTTTAGTATTCCTTTCAACGATGTGGGTTTCTATACATTGTAAACGATTTATAACCCCGACGAATTTTGAGGGAGAAATTCATTTTAAGGGGGGTAGAATGTAAGACCCTCAGATTTTATGAAAAATATTATTTTAATTTCATTGATATCTTGTGTTGTAAGATACAACAAGATTTCCTTTCTCTATACGCAACACCGTTTGAGCTTGCAGTATACACAACACTATTCATGGATCATGTTACACACAATTTTGATAGTAGTTATTCTACGAAACATTAAGTGTATATATATATATTCAATGTATAAATGAAATATGGTTGGGTTTTGTTATATGAAACAATGGAGGAGTCTTGCACAACACGCAACCCTGGCTTGGCTTGCATTACACGCAATCGTGACCTTCCTCGATAGCGTGTGTTGTACGCAATACCGGGTTTTACTAAACAATGATATATTATTATAATATTATTATGAACAAGCCATTATGAATATTATTAACTAAAATTTGAATTTTATAACATTATTATTCATCTTACACATTTTCTAGAACATGTTATAAGAACAAAATAAATTTTTCAGGTAAAATAAGTATTTTTCAGAAAATGCAGTTTTCCCACTTTTTGATGGTGCACCCACTTTAAATATTGTTTTTTACATGTCTATAAGTTCAATTTGAAAAAATAAAATTATTCTTTGGAATCAGGATATAAAAATTTACTTTGGATAAAATTTTCATATTATTCTGATAACATTCATATTTTAATGAATAGTAAAAGCACGCTATATTTTAATTAAAAACAACTTTTTTCATCTCAATAATTTATTTGGATATATTATCTTTTTAATTGGTTTTAAAGTGTAATTAGAATATATTTTTTCCATTTAATCCAATTTTTTTCATTGGAATTAATTTCACTTTGAAATTGGACATAAACAAGTATCAATATTTTGATTGTTTTTGTTTCTTAAAAACACGCTATTTGTTTTGATAACGGGAATTAAATTTAAAATTAATTAATTCCACTTATATGTTATGAATTTGAAAAAATATACATCAATTTTGAATTTGGAATATCGAATAATGCTTAGGCTTAATTTTTGGAATTTTTCTGAAAATTTCAATTTTCGTTGAATAGTGAAACCACTTAGTGGTAGTTAAAAAACTGACTTTTTTTAATTTAAATTAAATTTTACCACTTCTATAAATTGAATTTCAAAAATACGAGAGACACAGTTAATATCAAGGACTAAAATGTGGTTCAATGAGATGAAAATTATTTTTGGTGAATTGTAACTTTTTACTTTTATTTTCCACGGTTAAAAGTAAATAGGATAATTAAGGGTAAAAATGATATTATTATTACCCTAAAACAAGTCCTAATTCAATTGGATAAGTGTAATTAGACCAAAAACAACCTTAGGAATACAATATGACCATTTAGACCCACTTGTATTAGATTAGTACATTTAATATTAATTTATTTAAAGAAGGGTTAAAATAGTTAAAATCAACGTTTAAAAAGTAAATCATTTTTAATAAAGGGTTATTCATACGTTAAATTCGACTATAAATATTCATTAGAAATCTAAAAAGATTTCATACATAATGGTATTTTATTTAAAAAATTTATAAATTAAATCATTTAAAATATGTATGACACAAATATGATGCAGTAATTATCTTATTAATGAAATATTGATATAATTGATGTTATAAATACCCAAAAAAAATGTAATTTTAGACTTTATCTGAATTTTACTAATTTTATAGGTTAATATGACATGTTAGTTTTGATTTAATTAATTTTTTTCGAACTAATCATTCTGTTATGATTTTCACAAAAATCAATTACCAAATAGTGTCAAAATTGACATAAAATAGTTTTTAAAACAAATATTATAATATTAATTTTTATTTTATTCCTAAAAATCTAAGGTTCGGAAAAATGACATAGATAAGGTTATATATATTAATTATAAACATCTTGGGGTTATTTTGGCTTGTTATAGTAAGTTTATTAACCTTATAGTGTAAGAAAACAAGAAGACACGGTAAAAGTAAAATTATTTAACTTAAGGTTAAATCTAAATGATAAGGTTAAAATAGAAACCTAAACTTGTATAAATTATATTTTATGAGAGGATTTCTACCCATCCCCACATTATCTTTTAAATAAATCAATTTGGAGCTATTAAAAACCGAATATGACTTTATAATAAAATAATATTTTTAGTTTTTCCCAAGGTGCCCTCTTCTCCCTTATAAAGGAGAACCTCCTCCCTCTCTTCCTCACACCACTTTGAGCCTTAAAGATCGGCCAAACCCTGCCAAATTATCTTCTCCACTTCCATACAAACATCCTATAGGTTATGGTCTTCTCCAAATACCAATTTTAGTGCCCTAAGATGAGGTCTCAAACAGGCGCTTCAAAGAAGAGGTAATGTCTGTTACCGATTCTTTCAACTTTATTTCTTCTTCCACTTCTTCTTATTTAGTTGTTTTGTTATGAAGTAATAACATCAGCATAACTCATATACTGATATGTTATTATAAGTATGAAACAACCCTATTTCACCATCTATCCATCCTATGGAAAATGAAATCACCACACGTGCGTACATACGGAATACCGTCTCCACGCCGTGGTGAAATCTGTTTTTCCACCAACACCTTACATAGATGGGTATAATGGTGTAAAGAATAACTATATATGGTTATTATAACATTATAATGATTCGGATATATTATATCATCCACTCCAATTCTATTCAATAATTATGGGAACGATATCATCGCTTGTGCGTACGTACGGACTACCGTCTCCACGACGCGATGAGATTCATTCTCTATGTTAACCATACATGAATTATTATAAAGTTTATATAATGAATAATAATAAAATATATGAAATAATAATGCTACTGGATTTATGTATATATATTTAGTTTCTTTCAATTCAATAAGGAAACGAAAATAGCATTCATGCGTATGTACGGCCTATCATCTCCATGAACGGTGTATTTCATTCCTTTTATCGATTTATAATATATATGTATATGATGAATATATATCATATATAAATCATGGTTTACATTATGTAATTATTTAAATTAGGATATAAGTAATAATATCAAGAACGACAAGTCGAAATACATACGATAAATGAAATGATTTTACCTAAAACGCTGCTTTAACATGGAATTTACAAAAGAACAGGTAATATAAAGCCATAAGTGAAACATATATGATATCATAACAATTAATATGATTCTTTAGTAAGTCAATGGCATTATTTAAATCATTATACAAGAGGTTCAGATACTTATGAAGCATATCAGACCTAAGTTAAGGGATAATTATTCCAATATCATTCTTATCCGATATTGTTTACTCGTAAGTATTTACTGGGGGTTATGTTTATTATCCATGTCCATATGCTCTCAAAATGTTTTCATAAAATGTTTAATTTCCTTACATGTATGTTTAAGACATTTTTACCCTTTTCTTTCTTTTACCACATCGTATGGAAGGAATCATTCTTTTGGTTACCATACGAGGTACTTTTTGACTTTTCTGACAAAAGTACGAGGAGATTGTTATTTTTAACTTATACGGTGTGAACGGATTGTTATGGTTTTATAAAGACTTATTTTTATGAGGATTCCTCCAAAAGATTTCATGAATATTTTCAACAAAATACATTTCTTTTAAAATTACATGACATTTTGTGGAAATAGAATGATTTTGAAGAAGAAAGGATATTTTCCTCAAGAATTCATTTCAAGTGTTTTATCAAAACCATTTTTCATCAAAGATGACATTATTTCATATGTGTATGTTTCAAGTATCATGTCTCTATGATTTAAATGGTTTCACTTTTCTTATTATGAAATGATATACATTTCTTTTATATGGATTATGTGATGATGTGATGATGTTTATGAAACCCATTTTATTTATTGGGTTATTATGAATGATGTATGTTTATTTTGTGGCACAAGTAAGAATGATTTCATTATGAGATGGGTGGGAACTATATATCCCTCCAATCCATTAGGTAAAGATTTATATCTCATGAGATATACATGGCTGGAACGGCAAGTTAAACCAGTTCAGTAATACAGGACTGGAATGATGAGTGAACTCGATTCAGAAAGGGACTTTGTCCACTTAGATGGTCTTGGCAGCAATGCCTTGGCTAATATTCAAATCATATCATGTTCTTAATGGATGCCACAATTACATGTTTTATTCCCATGCTAATTTATCATGGTTAATGTTTCTTCATGATCTATGCCTTACGTAATGCCATGTTTTATTTCATTGCTCAAGATTTTGATGTTTAGATTTTATGCTCATGTTTTTTTTACATTCAAATGTCTAAGGATTGTTTTATTTTCTCTATGCTTACCCTTACTGAGCATTTGAGCTCACTCCTTTTATGTTTTATTTTCCCCAGGATATAAAGAAAGTGTTTAGGTATGAAAAAAAAGGGTAATATCTTTATGGGAGATGTTGAAAATCTTTCACCACGATTAGAAGATTATATTCCGAGTTTCCAAATACATTGAACTATTACGGTCCTTGTGTGTCTGTTTCGGTTATGTATTAATTATTCCGCAAAAGTAATTTAATTTCCATGAATATCAAGATTTGGGTCTCTACAAAATGAGTATAATAAATTGAGACTCATGATAAAAGGAATCAGAGATATAATGAATTCTAACAATGCATTATCATAATTCAAGAGTTCATACAGGTTTTTGGAAACTGAATTCTAATGTTATTATTTATTCTTATAGCCTCTAAATGCAATAATTACACTAATTATTTATTATGAAGAGAATAATATCATATATAATCATTGAATATAAAAATGAAGATAAAATACAGTGACAAATATATTAGTAAATGTTTTTTAAAATGATTATATTAAACAAAATTATATGATATCTTGTTAAAACTCCAAATTATATAGTTTTTGTATAATTTTTTTAGATAATATTAATCTTTGTAATATAATAACCATAAAACATGTTCACTACTCTTTGTAATAGGTTTAAAATAATAAAATAGTCAAGGTTATAAAGTCATCCATTCAAGGGTTAAAATTTTATATCTAACATGTTTTTAATTATATGACTCTGATAATCTGAAATTCATTTTGGTCAAATAAATCCTACAATGTAATGTGAATTTTAATTATGTTTACCAGACATTAATACTCAAATTGTTAAATTATTAATTACCAAATCATATATTTATGGAAAATGTATCTCAACATTGACAATTTTGAAAATGAAAAATATGTTTCATGCACTTTTCTATAGAATCCATGATGTGAGCCTAACATATAGGAACTTTTTTAATTATGATTAGAGATGTGTATCAATGGAAGAAGAAGATACAGGATGGAGTTCCATGTTCAAAAAATATTATCTCTAATTAGTTAGAATTAGAATGACCCCCCCCCCCCTCAATGAGTAGGTTGTGGGTTTCCTTAATTAATGATTAAAAGGTTAAACAATATTAAAAAAGATTTTTTCCCAAGTTTATTCAAAGAGTATTTGGTGCAGTAACTACCACAATAATTTTACAAATCATTGAGTTCTTCGATTTGACAAGTGGTCGATCCCAGATGGACTCACGGATCAAATGTTATGGATCTCAGAAGTTAGAAAATTTTTAAAAAGGGATTGTAGTCATCATGCAGGGTACCAATATAGACATCCAGTGTGGATATCCAGCATAGACATCAAACACAAACAAATAGTGTGAAAAGATAGTGAGGAAAACTACTGTGGAGTAACTCTCTCTCCCATGGTTCCAAATTTTTCAATTAATAGGACTATTGGGTCCTTCATTTGGATGGACAAAATTTCCCAAAGGCTATCCAACACACTGATCATCCTAGTGCTTCTATAAAGCCCTTCATAACCTTATAGATAGCTTTATAACATGTGAATATTATTGAATTAAAAGGTAATATAAAAAACTAATTTCCTCCAAGGATTTGAAATAAACAATAACAACATTAGGCACTCACCCAACCCCAGATTAGTGAATACTAGCATGAGTTACCCTTCTTCAACTAGGGACCTATGTGAGTCACATCTGGGAGCACCTATGGAGACCCTTGAAGGACGGAGTAAGGTTGTTACCAAATGTTTTCACCTAGGTGGTTTTTCTCCCAATGTGCTACCAATTCGCCCAGGTCTATAGGCATAGAGAACCCTCTATGTGATCCTTCTTAGTTCACCCTAATCTCTACCATGCATGAGACTTTCAATCATCCTTATTCAAATACCTACATGGAAGGTCCTCTACATCATTAGCTTCATTTTATAAAGGGGATCAATTTGAAACCTCATTAAAGACCTCCAGACTTACACATATATGGAGACTAGAACAACACCATGTCCTCTATTTGAGTATGTATTCCTATTGTTATGGGTTCCATGCACATGTCCTCTTCATTGGTCAGGGTTCTCATGGATTATGTGGGTATATATACCCATGGTCATAAGGAACCTTACCCTAGGGATATTGTCAGATATTTCTCGATATCAGATACTATGGTTTGGACTATGTCTGTCCCTTACCATCTCTAATGTGTAGAGCCTCCATTTTTTCAAATGGGGTGGGGTGAATTATTTTTGGTTTTCCATTAACCATGGAATTAGATCCCCTTCCCTTATTTCATAACCAATTTCAAGGAATCATTCATATGGAATTCCATTTTTCTTTCTTGTAAGAGGAGTCAGTCTTTATCCTATCTACCTCCATGTCCCTCACTTGCATTCTTTCCTCAACCATGAAAAATTTCAGGGTAAAGTGAACAGATGGAAGCATCATATCCCTAGCCTCTTCCACCATAGTCCCGACCTCTTACATCTATTTAAGAGGGGATAGAGGAGGTGGGAGTACTCAATGCTCCAACCTTCTACCTTTTGTCTTTGTCTCGATATCCAATTGGAGATAGAAGTAGATTGTGTAGTTTTCAATATCTTTCACATCCTCTTGTTTCTCACACCGAGCATGAATCAAATGGGGTTATTCGATATTGGTGATCATGAAATATGCACAATAAATGCCATATATTAAACTATGTGAAATTTAATTTCTGGTATAAATAGGTTACATAGGTATCCCACCATGGGACTGAACTTATTGGGCATCCTCCTCATGAGTAATCCATTGTCATAATCCCCCTAATCTGGGCATGCTCTTCAAAAGGATGCCCTGAATTAAACCCTCAAAACCCCGTGATATGAGACATCACTCATGATCCATTTTATAAAGAATCAGTTTCAATATTAATCCCTAACTAAATCCTCTCATAGGGAGAAACTCCCTTACAAGACCAACTGAACTACATGGTCTTTGATTCCCACCAAAATGAGATACATAGGAAGCCTCCCCATGGTCCAAACCCAATACACTAAATTGACCTTCTTCTCTATGGGCCACATTCCAGTCATGGCCTAATTCAATCAAGGGATTCATACCCATTATCAGTTCTATAGTCCACTTTGGCATAAAACCCACACAAAACCATGACTAAGAACCCTCTATCTGAACATTGTTGCCACATGAAGTTAAACTATTCTATCATGTCATAATTATAAGAAATTAAAAGGAATGATGGTACCCCATTAAGAAGAATCTAACTAAATGGGTTATGATTCCTTTCACAAGGATATGTAGGAAACCCATTCATGGGTTTTCTCATTGCGTCCAAAAAACTCATGTCTCCCAAGATGACGATATGATCAAGAGTAACTTTAGTCTTCATGGATGAAGATACATTCCATATTTCCTCACCATGTAGCTATAAAAAAAGAATCTTCGTGACTAAGAAACCTATAATCTGTATATTAGAGGATACCATTAATAGATAATATTAGATACATATATAAATATCCATTAATGAAGAAACTCAGATATATATAGATGATTCTATACTCTATACATGCTCATAATTGGTTGTTAATTATAGGGTAATATTCATAAAACATGATATTTAATAAGGGACTCATGAATATGTATTAAATATATAAGAGAATCCTAGAGTAGTCAATAATTTTCCCCAAAAGGGTGTGATGAGCCTAACCTCCCATCCTCTTGACCAATGTGATTTTTAAGCATAGATGGAAAAACATCTTGAAGAGTTCCTACCTTTAGAAAAAAGGCCCCTATGGATATAGAAAAATTTTATGTTTTTGATTCCATGAAAACCCCTATTGGAAACCATTCAGAAAAAGTGAATCCTAACCAGAACAAATGATTTTGAGGGGAAAAACAATAATGAACTTGATGTGAATCCTTAACCAAGATGATAATTTTCCCATTCTTCTAGGCCCTTTGTACATGATAAAAAAGAGGTCCAGACAATATAATCAATCATGCATGTTTTCTTTCAAATAGAATAATCATTTTACAATGTTTTAGGTTTGTGTTTATAATATATATTGGCATCTTTTTTAGAACTCATATTAATTCAATGGAATCCTTTTATTTCTCACCGACTTATTCAATATAAACTTCTTTGGTTGGGTCTTTTCCAAGAAAATGACATAGTCACCATCTCAGTGTCATAAACACTTTGTCTTAAACGTTTTGGTTTGTAAAAACCATCACAATGGTACAATATAGACCTTTGAGGCCTCCCAATAAGACCTAAATCTCCAAAAACACCAACAATCATTCGTTCAGTGAGGATTGTTTGTCCAAAACTAGATGAATCTGACCAATGTCTGCAGACATTTCGGGATCTTATCCCCAAAACATGACAACTAGTCTCTACCGTATCTTAGGGAGGTGGATCGGGAGGCTGCATATGGCCTCACCAAATAAATAAAAGGGTAATTTTTAAATGATCCAACAAAAAAAGACCACCTCCAATTATGTGTTGTACTAACCTCTCAACATGATGACGGTGTTATCCTTGGAAGACTGGACCATGTCCTTCAGAATCTGGAATGCAAGATGGACTGTTAGGGATGAAAACTAGACACCAGAGAGAAAGGTCATGCCACTTCCCCCTCTAGAGAATACCACCAACCCAATTTGGTTGAAAATGGTGAGTAAAAACAAACACATGTCCTCTTTTATTCTTCCAGACAGTGGACTCAACTGGTGGAACCCTATAAAGTCCACCATTAAGATCCAGTGGCATACTGTAAGAAGGAACATACACTTACATGCATCCACCAAGCCTACCAGAAGACTCATATAGAAGCATTTCAATAATTACCATAAGACTAGTTTAGAGACAAACTATAAGAATATACTAACAAGTTATTACTTTTGTCAATCATGACTCATATAGAAGCACCCAATGAATTCATTTGAAAAGTCCTGATGAAAATCATATTATAGAATCAACTCTCTACATCCACATATGATTATTTTTAGTATTCATTCGATGAAAATTGATTACATCAGTAGGCACATACACCTACTCCAGATATGTAATGGGAATATATATATGTTCCCACTATTGATGTCACCAAGAACATTCTAAAAATGGTAAAAGGGAAAACAAAAATTCTTTCCCACATCCAGAAAATTTTCCATGACATCATAGTGATGATTATTGTAGTTCCATAGGGATAGAAACATAAATTTTACCCAAAAACTGGGTGGCTGATCAACATATCACCCTAAATAAGACACACAACTCTCCACCCATCCATAAGGGTCACAAAGAATAGTCCCCCATAAAATGCGGTATGTGATGACCTGGACCTGAATACCACTTAATAGGTGCCCTGAGCACCGTGGGCCACATGGCCTCAAGCGCATCTTCCTGAAATCCAGAGGTGGAAGACTAGCAACGATGGCCTATGGTGTAACCATAGGAATATTATTTACTCATTAACAGAGTGTATCATAGTGGAAGGAATATAATGGAATAGTAAACAATAGGAGAAATATAAATAAATAGCATAAGAAAATAGATGAAATAGATAAAAAAGAATAGAAATAACTGTGTCAACTGAAATAGTGAAGATGTAATATCATGTCACTAGAAAACTATAAAGAATGGATACAATACAATAGGCACAACATGTCCCACAAGGTAAAAGAAAACAAGTCTACTCCAAGAATCCTGAGATCCTACTCAGTAATCTTCGTTTAAGATCCATTCTATTAGCACACAATCAAGTATTGGAAGCTGCATGCATCCCATTGTTAATACATGCAACCATGTAATCTACTCTGGGTACTAAACAGTTCCCGAAAAGGATGTGAGATAAATATCAGTGGGCCACCACCAATATTTTCTATAACATCCAACCCATACAATGAAATATATCAGTGTGCAGGCATGTATATATAAAGTAAAGAAAGCAGTAAAATATAACTAAATAACCAAGTAGGAATATCCAAAACTAACATCACCTCATGATAGTATAAGTAGTGAACGTCCAAATACGTAATAAGGAAACTAGACAATGATATCCAGTGAGGGAGTTCTAGGTTAAAAACCAAGGTAACTTAAACTCACAGAAAGCTATCTCAGTAGTATCTGAGTCTAGATTAGGGGTAAGAGTGTAATACAAGGAGCGTAATCCAAGGCATTCCACAATAAGGAACCTACCATGTCTATGGTGACTGACCAAGGTAAAATGGGGATATGCAAAGATAGAGCCCTACGGGTTTTCACCATGGAACCTAATGGTCATTGCGCGATCCTTGGAGTGTATCTGAGGTATCTTGTAATAAATAAAGGGAACCAATGTTAGTATACTGGTAATCCAAGGATAAGACAAGAATCAGATTCAAGGTGGGTATAAACCTAATAAAACCATATCATTGAATCAGAATGGGTTTCCCGAGACCAAAGTTATTTTCCTCTCTGAATCCAAGGTGAGCTCGAGTCAGTACATTCATATTTGATATTGTAATCATGTAGTAATTAATATGGTTCAATTCTTTACTTCCAATAGTTTGGATAGGTCAAGTATTGTTAAAACCATTTATTTATAGTTCCAAGATTTTTCTTCCATTAGGGTGAATAGGCCAAGTAGTGTTTCAACCATTTAATCAAGTCTTATTTAACCATTAAGTCATAATCAATTAGTGTGGTTCACATCCCTACCTTCCATCAAAACAGAAAGGGGTTCTATGGTCATGTAACCTATATTCAATCTATTTTATTAAGTCCATGTTATATACTTACTATACTTTCCATTTCACATTTAATAATTATTTGAAACCACTTGCCTAAAGTAGGTCACATGGTGAGAATTCATTGTACATTCTATTATTAAATTCTCAGTAATAATAATTAATTTATAATACAAGGACTCACCTTATAATGGTCATGTAAAGGAACACCTGAACGGTGGCTCAAATATGTCAAAACACTAAAAACCCAATTTTGGCACAACCTTTAACATGGGGCGGATTAAGTTCTATGCGAAACCACTAACAACTAATAACATATTTAGAAATATCATAACTATTTTATTCTAACGATAATAATCATGGAATGTTAATTTAAGAAAAAGTTTCCAATGAAAATGGTGGGCCCCACATGAACATTCCAAAAAAACAAACATTAGGGATGAGTTATAGACCACCCTCCATAGGGTTGTATGAGTCTTCTCCTCTAGTATCAGTCATTGATTTTCCTCTGATCGAAGTAGATCTATGAAAATTTAAAAATGCTCACATAGCTATATCTAGGCGGAGAGTGAAAGAGAATACTAACAGATAACATTGACTCCAGTACATACAGTTGCACGTCCAACGTGATAAACAGTTGCTCGATCAGAAGGCAAAATATGTAGATCTCTTGATCCCTAGCTTTGCCCTTAAAAAATCTCTAAATAGAGGAAAAATGAGGAAAATTACACTTTTTCTTGGGTTAGGATGATGGATGAGGATTAATAGATAATTAAGGTTGTTTTTGGAATTTTACATAGGTTTTTAGCCTGCGTACAGTTTGTCTACGTGGTTTGTCAATCCGTGTGCAAACCGTGCGAGATAGTTATGCTCGAAAAGTCTTCCTCCACACAGTTTGATCAAACCATGTACCACACATGCACTTTTACCTAGGAAAATTGGGTGTTCACACAATTTGGTTGCATAGTCATGCCCTAACCGTGTGAGGTGCCACTGTCTGAAAAAATGACTTCAGCATGGTTTACACTAAACCATTTGAAAAGTTTGTTTCCTCTAAAAAGATTGGTTCCAGGCTCTGAACAATCCCTAGACATCATCAGAACCATTACAAACTCATTAAACATCCTCATTAGGTCTAAAGTATACATTTAGACCAAAATTTTAAAGGATCCATACCTGAGTGAAAAAACAGGTTCTTATAGTCTTCCCCTTTAAAAGAAATTTCCCCCAAGTTCCTCTTTCAAGGGTAAGGAAACACTATCTGGGAACATCTCTGGACATTGGGAATGTACATCAACTTCCCTCTCCAGAGGCTCATCCTATACTCGGCCTTACCACCATAGCACTCGTACGAGAGGGATGGGCATTCCACGAGACCCTTCATGCATTGGTAAATTATGCATACTAGATACTCCTCAAATGTAGCATCATCATCTAACTCGACATCCTCAGGATAAAAGGTTTTGGATGGGTCATCATGATATTGGAAAATCTGCGATACATGAATGGTGTCCTGCATGGAATGGTACCTCTGTGGTAGTAGAAACCGATAAGCTACTGACCCGACTCTCTCTAGAATCTTGAATGGCCCGACATATTGAGACGACATCATTCCCTACTTTATTTAACATCTATTTCCTAGAGAAAGTGATACATGATGAAAAACAGGATCCCCAACCTCGAAATCAAGAGGTCTTTGATGGAGATCAATATATGATTTCTGTCTAGACTGAACAATGTCATACGCTTCCTAATCAGCTGGACCTACTCCAAAGTCTCTTGAACAAGACGAGGACCTAGTAGGGTTTCCTCACCTGCCTCTAGCCAGCACAAGTTTGAACGGCATAGACTACCATATAAGTCCTCTAATGGAGACATCTGAATCATCTCCTGGAAACTATTATTATAGGTGAACTCCAAGAGAGGTATATACTTCTCCTAAGAACTGCTGAAATCAAGGATGCATGATCAGATCATATCCTCTAAAACATGTATTGTCTATTTCAATTGACCATCGTTCTGATGGTGAAAAGTTGTTCTTAGAACCACCTGAGTTCCCATAGCTTTATACAAACCTTGAAAAAACTATGAACTGAAACAAGCATCCCTATATGAAATGATAGTACGAGGAACTATGTGTAGTTTCCTGATATCATAGTCATACAGTCTTCCTAGCTCATCAACTAAGAAGGTATCCAAAATAGAAATAAAGTGGGATGTTTTTAAATTCGTTCAGTGATGACCTAGGTAGCATGGCTACCCCCTAGGAAAACTTGGTAAGCCTACTAAGAAATCCATAAAAACATATTCACATTTCCATTTCAGGACTGGAGGTGGCAGTAACAATCCTACAGGTCTCTGGTGCTTTGCCTTCACCTACTGATGGGTGGAACACCTAGTGATGAAGCCTGCAAAATGACGTTTCATCCCAAACTGCTGATACTAGCATTCCATATCTCAATACATCTTAGAGATTCCTGGATGAACTACCCATTGGGAAGCATGGGACTCTTTCATTAACTTCTCTCTCACATATGCAGGAACCTAGATACATCCACATAGATGCAGGACGCATCTCTTCCTACAGACCATTCTGGAGGTAGGTTATCTCTTGATATGCTCTCACAGAGTACCAAACCTTCAGAATCTGAAAACATCCTACACATAACCTTCTCAAGGAGGGAAGAGGTAACTGTTAAGGATAAGAGGTAATACTACTCGTGATTTTCATGAAAATCTATATAATGTTCAAAAAATAGGTCCATTAACTTCCATTCATCGTTGGCTTCCTATACGGCCTACGTTTGAGTTTTCTGACTCAGTGCATCTGTAACCAAATTCCTTTTCCAGGTGTGTAGGGAAGCTCAAAATCAATGGATTGTTGATATTTGACCCATATTCCCTGTCATAGGTTCCATTAATGTTGAGAAAATATATACTTGAATCTCTTCTGATCATTATACACTACAAAGCACTCACCCAATAGATAATGTCTCAAAAAACATAAGGCATGGACAACTTGCTGCTACCTTGGGGTCATGTGTCAGGTAATTTATCTCATGTGGCCTCAAATTCTGATATCCGTACACAATGAAGTTTTATTCCTACGTCAACACTGCTTCTAGTCCAATGCATGATGCATCAAAGAAGACAATATATCCTTTACCAGGTTTTGGATGAATCAGAATAGGTGTCGAGAAAATCCTACCTTTCAGCTCCTAAAAACATTTCTTTTATACTTATGACCACAGAAACTTAACACCCTTCTTTGTAAGTCCAATAAGAGGTGAATAAATATGTGAGATATCCTATATGAAATGCCTATAATATCCAAAATTATCTAGGAAACCCCTGATATCAAACACGTTCTAAGGCTTCTCCCAGGAGACAACATCAATCACCTTTTTAGGGTCAATAGATATTCCTGATTCTGAAATAATATATCCCAAGAGGTGTAATTTTTCAATCTAGAAGTCACATTAAGAAATATTTTTATAAAGCTTACGGTCTCTCAGTTTACTCAGAACTATCTCAAGATGTTTGGCATGGTTGTTATGAGTGTAAGAATACACCATGATTTTGTCCACAAAGAACATGGCAGAAGAGTCCATGTAGGTAGGGAAAACCATATTCATCGAAGCCATGAAAACAGAAGGCGCATTCGTATGGCCTAATGGAATAACAAGATACTCATACAAATCATAACTGCTATGGAAATTTATACCAAGAATGTCTGAGGGTCTGACTCACACCTAATGATAACATGATCTTTGATTGATCATAGAGAACACCTTTGCTCCTTGAATATGGTCAAAGAGATCATATATTAGAGGAAGTGGATATTGGTTCTTGAGAGAAAGTATTTTCATTCTTCTGTAATCCATGCATAAATATATAGTTGCATCTGCCTTCATATTGAAAAGATTAGGTGAACCCCAAGAGGATTTACTAGTCCATATAAATCCTTTTTCCTCTAAGTCATCCATCTGTCTTTTGAGCTCCTGAATCTCAGTAGGTTCCATCCTGTAAGGGGAAATGAACACTGGGTCTTCTCCTAAAACATGCTCAACTATAAACTCTACCTCTCTCTTAGGAGGTAAGCCAGAAAAGTCATCAGGAAAGTCTTCCCTAAAATGATTAGCTACTGGATGGAAATCAGTTTGAAGAGAACCCTAATCCTCCATAAATAGATTTTCAATATTTGTGGTCACTCCACCTAGATCATGATGATTTGGTCCTGCTCTCCCAGACTGGGCATCCTACTCACCTTTGAAAACATAACCATTGCCTTTTTGTGATGTAAAAGAAAGCCTTTAGTGATAACAATCTACAATGATGTGATAGTGGACCAACTAGTCCATCTCGTTAGTGAAATTAATTCCTCAACATCTTGAGAACAAAGTGATTTCACAAGAATGGGTAACTACCTACCTAATGGGATAGTCCATGCACTGGCGTATTCCCTTTGTCTGTACTCCAAACGGTGTATTGAGTGTCCTTACACCATAGTGATACTGTATCTCTAGTTTGAGACTATCCACGATAGATATAGAAATAAAGGAGTTTTAATAACATGTATCAAACAAATTAGAGACAATATTAGAGGATAATAGAATAATACCTAGTACTATAGATGGTCACGCCACCTGATCCTCAGGTATCGGTTGTAAGGCAATAAACTGACCTCATTTAGTCACTTTGAAATGGATGGACTACCATGATCATGCTTTCTCTGCTGGCGCTGCTGGGGATTAGGGATCGGACTACCTTGTCCATGACCTCCTATTCAGGCAGACCTGCCGGTACTACTCCAACTCCCCACCTGACGCGGCACATAATAACCCACTCTGGAAGGTGGACCTGAATCTGATCCATTTCCACTAGAAGCTAGTGGAATGGTCCTGCAAAAGCACTGAAGATGACCCATACAGCCACAATCTCGGAAAAACAAAGGGTCTCTATCACACTGGGTCTTTTTATACGCTAGTTCTCCACACTTATGACACACTACAGAGGTACCAAACTAGATACTCTGGCTTCCACTGCCCTGATGATAAACCTCAAGGGAATGTTTCCTCACACCAGAAGAACTACTGGAAAAACATGGCACTGATCCTATAAACCGATTACTCTCTCCTTACATCAGGTTACACTCGGTGATAAGGGTCTCATCAACTATTGTAAAGAAGTTAGAATGGTGAAAGTCATTCACATGAGTTCAGATGGCGTATTGGAGACCATCCTCAAATCGTCTCGAACATGAAATCTCATCACTGACTAGAAGCGGTGAAAATAACTATTAATTAGTGAAATTAAATCAGTGAAACATGGAAAATATTCCTCAACTGACACAGAACCCTACTCGAGATGCATGAACGCACTAGCTATGTCAAATATCAATGAATTAGGAAATAATTGATCAAAGAAGGTAGTCTATAATTCAACACATAACATGCCCTAACGAGATCTAGCCTGGTTAATGACATCCCACCAACGCTTGGCCAAATCCAAAATCATATATGTATAAATATTAACTCTTTTCTCTGGAGGCGTTTCCAGATGCTCAATGATAGGTGGCATTACCTCTAGCCAAGACTCTGCAGCCTGAGATCCTCCATCCCCTGAAAACATACGAGGATGCGCTGCTAGAACTCACGGGTCAGATAATCCGTCGTACATACAACCAGTGGAGCACCTTTCATGGACTGTATTAGACATAGGAAACTATCACGGACTTGGGAATCACTTCCCATATTATGTACATTAAGTGTTGCCTCAAGTGGAACTCCTGGATGTAATACTGGTAGCTCAGGGACCACTAAGTCTGGAGAATGGTCATCACCACCCTCCTTGTAAATGACCGGAGGACGTCATGGAAGTATTGGTCTACAAATTCCAAGAACACGCGTTAGAACAAGCTTAAAAACAAGTATATAGCATCATTACATAAAAATATCATAAAAAAATAACTACCCAAGGAATACTACCCAAACTACCCACTTAGATGGCCAGGTATCGCTAAGTGCTCGAGTATAGGTTTTTTTCCTTTTGTAGTTAATTATTAGTTTCACCCATTTACATTTAATAAACATGAAATGGAAGAATAATGATGTTAAAATAATTAATTTTTGATTTCATGATTTACTTTATAATGGATAGTAATTTCCAATAAATCAGTTCCCATACACCTATCCGCAAAAACGACACCCATTTACTTATATCATAATTACTTGAATTTGTAATTTAATCATCCCAACCCATGAGGGCCCATACACCTCATCAATTGATATTGACAAACACTCAATAGAAGGAAAAGTAATACAAGTACAAGTATCTGTCATAACATCACCAAACAATCACAGGCATATCAAGCAATGAAAATAAGTGAAATGCACAGATATGGCATGGAAATATGCATGATATATGAATTCTAGGTGCCTATAATGATACCTGTAGCAATACTCATGGCCCTAATATCATCATTCCAATGATGAAATAACTTCCCAAAGAGTAATAATCAAAAACACCACTCAATAAGTGGGTCACCCAATGGTGAAATAATAACATCTTTAATAGGAAATATAGAGGAAAATTTCATTATGGGTAACTGGGATTTTACCCCGAACATGGGTTCGCAACGCCAAAGCATAGCTTATGACCATGTTCCAAGCAATCATATTCTCTGATCTATTATCTCCAAATAGTAAATCAAGAAAATAAACCACCTATGATACTAGTTTGTGACGACCTGGATGCGGATCCCACTTAATGTGTGCCCCAAGCCCAATGGGCCACATGGCCTCAAGTTCATCTTCCCGAACCCCAGAGGTTGCTGGCTAGCAGGGGGTCCTAGGGTGTGTTTGTGGGAAGACTATACCCTCATTAGCAGAGTGTAGCATAGTGGAAGAAATATAATGGAATATTAAACAACATAATCAATATAAATAAATAACTGAAGAAATATGATGCAATAGATAAAAAAGAATAACAATAACTTTATCAACTAAAATAGTGATGATGTAATTTTATGTCACTAGAAAACTGGATATCATTGATAAAAGACAATAGGAATAACATGTTCCACAAGGTAAAATAAAAGAAGTCTACTCCATGAATCTTAAGATCCTACTTGGTCATCTACTATCAATCTCAATCCTATCAGGACACAATCACGTATTGGATGTTGCAGGATTAGCTTTGTCAATACCTGCAACCATGTAATCTACTCCAGGTACCAAACGACACCTGAAGAAAGTGTGAGATAAATATCAGTGGGCCACCACCAGAGGGTGTCTATAACATCAAGCCCATGTAATGGAATATAGTAGTGTACAAGCATGAATATATAAAGTAATGAAATCAGTACAATATAACTAAATAACCAAGTACCTACTTCAGCCCTCGACTGGTGTCTGAACATATAACTAGTTCATTAAGTAATCAATTACCATTTAATGCTAATAGGTCACGTGAGGCATATATCAACCCTGATTTTTTATTACCAACTTATACATGACTTATTACATAAAAATTACACATGATACAACCTAGAAGGTTGAAAGGTCTAGTGTCTTTGGTGATTAAGAACATTATATAATGACTTAAAACATGAAACACAACGTCTTTATTGAAAAAATCATTTACATGACCGCTAAATTCCCTCATACATAGAATTTCATGGGATATATTGAGGACATGCATAAGAAAAGGGTGATATGTAAAGCCTAGTAATGGAGTAAACAAGGCATAACATGAAGAATAAAATACATGTTAGGCATTAGGCATATCAGTGGAGAATAAAAGAAACATGAACATAAAGGAAAGATATATCATGTTTATTATAACATGGAAATGTGGCAATAACACATAACATGGTATTACCAGGAGCCAGGGCTCATTTCACATGGAGTATGAGTAAACCATCATTGCACTTGATTTAGCATGAGTAATACCTCATTGAACTTGATGTATCATGATACTAATCTTTACCCAATGCATTAGAGTGCTACCATGGCACACCCTTCTTAAACATTTCATTTCATGCAAAAGTGTACCAAAAGATCATACTACATAGATTCATTAAACATCATAATTTATTCCACAGTAAAAGAATGATGAATAAATACATGGAAAACTTACATAAATAAGTAAATGTTTATAATTTTTAATACCATTGATAGAGAAATGGTCATGGTATTCACTACACAAATATTTTGGCTTGGAAAATGGCGGTTCAATTTCGACAGCATAATGGCGTGACATAAGACTTTATAAAAAAGGATGATGAGAGTGAAAATATTTTATCATAATATGTACACTAAATGTACAGTAATTGTGTCATATAGACACATGTCTTAACATATGTAATGGAATATGGATTCATAATACAAAATAAATACTTTAATGTAAATGAGGTGAGAGAAATTTCTTAAGGAATTTCGGCATGGTAACAGGTATACTGGGAGGCAATAATGAGAGAGAAATGGGGTATCTCATTACTCAAAAATAAATATAGAAGTATGTTTGAGGTTATAAATCACACCCCAACATTTATAATTGAAATTATAAGGGCATAACAATATTACGAAACTCGTTTAAAATGAGAAAGGAAGGAATTCCCTTACATGGAAGTGTGATCACAAATGCTTGGGAGGGGCTTGTGAGAGGCTTCCTGGGAGATTGGGGTGCCTTAGGAGGATTATATATAGATGGGGTAAGTGTTTGGTCGAGCTCCAAGGGCTTTTATTGGAGAATAAGTGGGAGCATGTGGGGGTTTATATAAGAAAAGAGAGGGAATTCTTTATTCTTTCTGTTTTGGACCATATACATTAAACTAATCAAAAACACAAAACATATCATTGTTTTTTCCCATTGTTTTTCCAAAAGGGGAGTGTAAAACAATATTTTATAATTTAAATGTCTTATATTATTAAAATATTAGTCTTTCTTATGTAGAGGTGAGCCACACTTTCAAGGAAATCATTTTAAATAGATAAAATGTTTTAAATGTCTTGGGGGACCACTAAGGGTTTTTAAAAAAAATAAAATAATCCTAAAATCACATTATATTAATGGTAAAACATATATTTTCTGAAAATACCACTAATATTATTTTATTATATCACAATTGGGTCATTATAATTTCATAAAATACATTAGATAATTAAACGGAATTAATTTTTTTAACCAAAAAATCAATTGTCTCAGAAAATTACAAAAAAAAACACCATTGGATAATTTTGACATCCTGATTCCAAAAATAATATTCATTTTATCTAAATAATTTTCTATATATGTGAATTTTTACTTTTAAAGTAAAAAACTTAAGTTCATCTAAAATTCATCAGTTTTGATAAAAACAGCTTTCAAACCTTTATAAAAATTACAATTGTATTCCAAAAAATTATACGATCAATTATATTTAATAAAAAGTTATTTAGTAATAATATTTTATTAAAATATCATTTAATTTCATAATTCATTAATTCATCAAAATATATTTAATATTTTATTATTAACTAAAAATACTATTGGTGCTTTAAAAACAATTTACAACGTAATAGTAATAAAATGAATGTATATTCGTTATTATATAAAAAAATAATACACATAATCATAGTTCTATGATCTTGTTATATAACCCCTTAAAACACCTGCATAGGTCGAAAGGGTAAGGTGTGTGATGGTGACAGACTCCTAGGGTGGCTCAGATAACAATGCCCAGGTGGTAATCTCTATCAACTTCCACTTCTCTTGTAGGAAGTTTTGTTTGAGCTTAATGTGTTAAAGCTTAGCTTGGGTGTGGTCAAGAGTGAAGTGAAATGATGCCATCTTTTTTCCACGCTCCAAAAAATTGGCTTCGAATGGGGCAAGTCTACTGTATGAGGCCATCACTTCTTTTATCTGGGTAAATTGGATTTTTTAAAGCCATATATTTATACTAATCATGAGATCCCTGTTCAACGACTATATTAGAAATGGTAACAATTCATAATAGTATATTAAAATCCAAAAACATAATACCAAGGAAGTGCATATTTTATATAACCATTTTATCTAATAATACATTTAATTAGATGAAGAGGAAACTTTATTAACAAAATTTTGGGTCGTTATAGTCTTCCCCCCTTAATAAATATTGCCCTTGAAATTTCCTTTTACCAATCTAAGATTGATGTGGGTAACTCTAATTCATCACTTGCTCTGATGTCCGTGTTGCTTATTTAAAATTTTGGTTTCTCCACAACACCTTAACGAGGGGAATTATCTTATTTCATTGAACATTTTCTCTACGATCTAAGATCTTCACCGGCTTCACTTCATAGAAGATGTAATTCTCCAGTGTCACCACCTATGGATTGAGTACATGATATGGTTTAGGTACGTACTTCCTCAACAGTGATGTATGGAATACATCTTGTACTTGAGATAGGTTTGTTGGGAGTGCTAGTTGATAGGCCACTTCCCCAACATGATCAAGGATCTGAAAAGGGCTGATGTACCTTGGACTAAGCTTTCCCATCTTCCCAAATCTCATATCTCTCTTCCACAATGATATGTAGAAGAATACCATGTCTTCAACATCAAAATCTAGGTCTAATCAACGATTATCAATAGAGCTCTTTTGTCGACTCTGGGAAACAATAATGTGATGTTGGATGGTCCTAACCTTCTCCACCATTTCTTCATACACTTCTAGACCTAGGAGTTTTCTCTCACCAACATCATCCCAACATGCTGGTGTTCTACACCTCTTCCCATATAGTTCCTCAAAAGCAGCCATTTGGATGCTTGAGTGGAAATTGTTATTGTATGAGAAGTCAACAGGAGAGAGATGTTGATCCTAGCCTCCAATAAAGGTCATTGAACAAGCTCTCAACATGTCCTCAAGTGTTTGGATAGTCTGCTCAGATTGGACATTAGTTTCTGGATGATAAGTCATACTGAAGTTCAGCTCAGTATCAAGATTATGTTGAAGTCTTACAAAACATAGAGTTTTACCTTGGATCTTGATGGGATATAATCGATAGTGGTACTCCAAGAAGCATTACCACATCTCAGATGTATATCAGTGCTAATTGATCCAGTGAGAAATCATCCTGAATTGCAGTGAAGTGTGAATTCCTTGTAAGACAATCCACAATAACCCACATAGAATTGTTTCCTTATGATGTCATTGGGATTCGGATGAAAAATTCCATGGTGGTGTTCTTCTATTTCCATGCTGGTATTGGTAATGGTTGTGTTATCCCATTAGACATCTGCCTCTCAGCCTTCACTTTCTGAAATACCAGTCACTTTTCTATATACTCAGTGATCTCCTTCTTCATGTTATGCAACCAATAATTCCCTTGGAGATCTCGATACATCTTTTTTATTCCTGGGTGAATGGAGAAATTAGATTTATCTGCATCATCCAAATGTGCTTTCTTTAACTCCAGATTTGATGGAACAAATAGTCTTGTCCCAAATATCACAATTCCTTCTTCATTAACATTGAACTCCAAGTATTTATCTTTTCTAATAGTTTTCACTTCTTTTGAATTCCCACATCACCCTTTTGAGCATCCTTTAACCTTTTTAAAATATATGGTTGAGCAATGGATTGATGATGTTCCCATCATTATGATTCCCATGTCCATATTCAACAAATCTAAAAAAATGGATCCTTTTCAATTCTCATCAATGATAGGATCATTGGTTCCTTTATACTTAGAGCATATTCCAACTTTTTTGCTTTCCTAGCATGGTAATTGATTGAGTAGTCATAGTCATTAATCATCTATAACCATCTTCATTGGATGATGTTCAACTCTTTCTATGTGAATATATACTTGATGCTTTTATGGTCTGTATATATTTCACACTTCTACCCAAAGTGATAATGTCACCAATTTTTTAAGTGAAGATAACCGCAGCCAACTATATATCTTGTGTTGAATAGTTTTTCTCGTGAACATTCAATTTCCTTGATGCATAGGCAATGACTTTGTCATTTGACATCAACACATAACCCAGGCCCTTCATCAAAGAATCAATGAATACAACAAAAATATCTCCACTTGTGGGTAAATTGAGAATGAGTGTAGTGACAAGCCTCAGTTTTAACTCCATTAAGCTCTCTTCATATTCATAACTACAAGAAATATTGAATCCCTTCCGAGTTATCTTGGTAAGAGGGTTTGACAACCGTGAGAAATTTCTCAAACATCGGCGATAATATCTAACTAACCCCAAGAAGCTACGGATATCCATGACCTATTTTGGCATCGACCATCCCTCAATTGCAGTTTTCCTGGAGGGATCCATATATATCTTATTATTTTTGATGATATGGCCCAATAATGAGACCTCCCTCAACTATAACTCACACTTTATATACTTTTCATAGAGATTATCCTTTCTTAAGGTCTCTAGTACAGTTCTTAGATTCTCCTCGTGATCCTCCTTGGATTTGGAATATATTAGAATATCATCTATAAAGACTACAAAAAATTGAGGTAATCTCTAAAAACTCTATTCATCTAGTCCGTGAAGATTTTTGGAGCATTAGTGAGTCTGAAAGGAATTTCTATGAATTCAAAGTGCATGTACCTTGTACAAAAATCAGTATTGGGGATATCCACCTTCTTCACCCATACTTGGTAATATTCCGACTGTAAATCTACCTTAGAGACGTCTTGTGATCCACGTAGTTGATCAAATAAGTCATCAATTGTAGGTAGAGTATACATGTTCTTTATTGTGATTTTTTTGATCACACAATAATCAATGAAAATGTGAATTGATACATCCTCCTTATTGACAAAGAGGACAGCTGCACCCCATGGTGAATCACTTGGGTGTATAAAACTTATAACCAGATTATCCTGTAGTTGTTTTCTAGCTCCTCAGTCTCCACAACTTCCATTCAATATGGAGTCTTTTATATTGGAAATGCCCCAGGTATAAGGTAAATTGAGAACTCGACATCTCATCTAGGAGGAAGACCATACAATTACTTGAGAAACACTTTAGTGAATTCTCTCACAATAGGTTGGTCATCAAGGATGGTGTCTTCCATAGACTCAATCATATTAGCTATATACACATTCTCCTAGGGAATTAATATCCACACTTGAGATGATAGTGCTAAGGAGGATTAATCTTCCTCTTTGCACTTTTATATAATCGGGGGTCGATTCACCATATAGATAGTGGTTTCCCTCTCATGGAAATTTATGTTGGCTCTATATAAGTAAATCCAATACATGATGAGAATTGCATAAAATTACACCAGAGGGAGTATTACGAGGTTCTCCAGGAATTTCAATCCACAAATTATAACATGGGAGGAGATAAATTCATGGGATTCACTGATATCCCAATTTTCCATACTCACCCACATACTTACATCCATGATGTGTGGTGGTGTTGGTATTGTTCTACTAAACATTCAAGATATAAAAGAATGTGTATAACTATAATCAAAAAGTATGTTCACTATTCTTGAATGAATAACTAGTGTACCTATCACCACTTCTTTGGTGGGGTTCACATCAGCAGTAGTGATGAAAAAATCCCTCCCTTGATTCCTTGGTGGGTTTTGGTTGCCTCCAAAAACCCATGGTTTAGGTCACTGATTTGCAAGGTTCCATGGTTCTTTGTAGTTGAATCAATGAACAACACTTTGAGGTTCTAAAGGAGTGTTCCTATTCTCTGTCGTAGCTGTGGGTTTTTCTTGTTGGTATTTAATGGCTAGGTTCCCTTATATTCCCCACCTAAAGCATTTCCTAATGACCTTCAGGAAATTTTCAGGGTGCTTCTTTCTACACAATTGGAAAGTGGGTGCTAGATTTGCTTATCACCATCGAATTTATCCATCAGACCACTAGAATTGAAGTCCACCTTACGCTTCCTATCCCCATTATACCCCTGATATTCTATGATCTCCATTTCAAATTTGAGGGTGCATCAGACAATTTCCTCATATCTCTCGATGTCACAGATTTCTATATCTTTCCATAGCCTAGGTTATATCCCACCAAAGAAGTGGTCAACCTTGAATTCAGGTGTAATGATAAATCCATATGCATATTGTGCAAGACTTGTGATGTTTTCCTCATACGCTCCAATGGATTATTCATATTTTTGGTTCAGGTAAAGGAAGTCCCTTTCCATCTTAAGTTGGAGGGTGCGAGTAAAATATTTGTTGAAAAATATTTTCTATAAATCCTTTCATTCCAACACCTTGATATCCTCCTTAGGATTTGTATTTTTGGTCAATGTCCACCATTGATCATCTTGAACCTCCTTTGGATAAGTATCCAGAAGCACCTTCTCTTGTTCGGAACCTTGAATGATGGATAAGATCTTTTCAATGGAGTTGATCCATTGTTCAGTGATTGAGGGATCAGATGATCCTTTAAAAGTAGGAGGTCATTGTCTCATGAATCTCTTGATTGTGACTTGTCCTTTCTTTAAGGTGGTTGAATGTTCCTCTTGACCCATGATTCTATTCAAATTTGAAGTTAACTGAGAGATTATTGTGAAACATTTAGTGATTCCCTCTCCCATTGGACTGGGAATATTTTTAGAACAATCATCACATTGATCATCACATAAGTTGTTAGCCCGAGTACTCCTATTAATAGACATTGTCTAGAAAAAAAGTAATGTTAGGGGTAACACATATATGGTAATCCAATGACAAAAATAGATGACTTATAACTAAATTTTATTTCCTTAACTTGTGAATCTATGGACTTTAATCTTTTTTATCCATGATCTAATTCCCAACATTTATTTTTAGCAGAATTGTTTCCATTAATATTTTTTCATACTATGCTAGTGAATTTACCAATGAATATCCCCTAGGAGTGTTGTAACCAAGAGTGTAGCTAGGCCCGTTGTTGTATACCAAGATTGTAGAGACCCAAATCATGATGTACATGGACATTACATTACTTTTGAGGAATAATTAATACATAACAAAAATAGACACACTAGGACCGTAATAGTTTAGTGCCTTTGGAAACTCGGAATATAATCTTCTAATCGTGGTGAAAGATCTTCAAAATCTCCCATTAAGATCTTCCCCTTTTTTTTCTTACCTAAAACCTTTCTTTATATCTTGGGGAAAATAAAACATAAAAGGGGTGAGATCAAATGCTCAGTGAGGGTAAGCATAGAGAACATAAAACAATCCTTAGACATTTGAATGTAAAAAAACATGAGTATAAAATCTAAACATCAAAATCTTGAGCAATGACATAAAACATGGCAGTACGTAAGGAATAGATCATGAAGAAAAATTAATCATGATAAATTAGCATGGGAATAAAACATGTAATTATGGAAACCATTAAGCACATGATATGATTTCCATAGTATACAAGGCATTACTGCCAAGACCATCTTAGTGGACAAAGTCCCTTTCTGAATCGAGTTCACTCCTCATTCCAGTCCTATATTACTGAACCAGTTTAACTTTCCGTTCCATCCATGTCTATCTCATTAGATATATATCTTTACCCATTTCATTAGAGGGAGATATAGGTCCCACCCATCTCATAATGAAATCATTCTTACTTGTTCCACAAAATAAATATACATCATTCATAATAACCCAATAAATAAAATGGGTTTCATAAACATCATCCCATCATCACATAATCCATATAAAAGAAATGGATATCATTTCATAATAAGAAAAGTGAAACCATGTAAATCATAGAGACATGATACTTGAAACATACACATATGAAATAATGTCATCTTAGATGAAAAATGGTTTTGATAAAACACTTGAAATGAATTCTTGAGGAAAATATCCATTCTTCTTCAAAATCATTCTCTTTCCACAAAATGTCATGTAATTTTAAAAGAAAAGGATTTTGTTGAAAATAGTCATTAAATGTTTTCGAGGAATCCTCATGAAAATAAGGCTTTATAAAACCGTAACAATCCGTTCATGCGTATAAGTTAAAAATTACAATCTCCTCGTACTTTTTTCAGAAAAGTCAAAAAGTACCTCGTATGGTAAAAAAAAGAAAGATTCCTTCCATACGATGTGGTAAAAGTAAGAAAAGGGTAAAAATGTCTTTAACATACAAGGAAGGAAAGTAAACATTTTATGAAAACATTTTGAGAGCATATGGACATGGATAATAAACATAACCCCCAGTAAATACTTACGAGTAAACAATCTCAGATAAGAATGAGATTGGAATAATTATACCTTACCTTAGGTCTGATATGCTTCATACGTATCCGAACCTCCTGTATAATGATTTAAATAATGTAATTTACTTATTAAAGAATCATATTCATTGTTATGATATCATATATGTTTCACTTATGACTTTATATTACTCGTTCTTTTGTAAATTCCATGTTAAAGCAGTGTATTGGGTAAAATCATTTCATTTATCGTATGTGTTTTGACTTTTCATTCTTGATATTATTACTTATATCCTGATTAACATAATTCCAGAATGCAAAACATGATTTATATATAATATATATTCTTCATATACATGTATATTATAGATCGATAAAAGGAATGAAATACACCGTTCATGGAGACGGTAGACCATACGTACGCATGAACGTTGTTTTCATTTCATTATTGAATTTGTAACGCCCCGACCCCAGCTACCCAGATTTGGTGCATTACTTCGTAACATTGGCATGATCACAAGAAAGATCAAATCTCAAAAGACCGATTGGTTTAGTAGCCTTGGAAACACTAGATATATTCATAAGTTTTACATTACATCATAAAATGAAAAACTACTACAACAACATAATGTTTCCATAATCTACACTCATATCCCCACAAAATATCCCTGCAGGTCATTCATAACTTACTTCTTCACGTCCTAGGAAAAATAAAACAAAGAAAAGGGGTGAGCTCAAATGCCCAGTAAGGATAACAATATAGCGGAAACTTTCATAAATAAGAATAAACTTTTAAGGCAATGTATAACTAAAATAGAAGCCTTTCAAACATGAACTTTCAACATGGTATGGCATAAATAAAATGAAATAATGCCATTTACTTATTCACATGGATATTCTACTAATCGAATAATCACATGCAAAAATCAATAACCACTTTCATAATGTTGGAATGCATAATGCCAGACTATCATAACCACATAGTCAAGGCCTCGTGCCAAGACTAAAAATAAGATTTTGTCAAGGCCTTGTGCCAAGACACTAGTTTGTCTCATGATACCTACCGATGCATCGAGGAGCTATAGCGGGCTCCACCCGTCACATATTAAGTCCAATGCATTCCCATATGAAAAGGTTTAAACATAACATAAACATTCGTATTAAAACTAGCATACGAAATGTCAATAATTTCACCATAAACTATGAATGGTATAAAAATAGCACATCCACAGTCAAACATATCACAAAACATTCAATACAATATAGAAGTTTTGTATCATAATAAATCAACTTCAAATAAGCGTAAAATCCGTCAAAGGATGTTGACATAGATGAAATCAAAACACTTTTTAGAGAAATATCTCTTTCTATTTTTGAAATCATTTAAGAGCCATATAAAATAAAACATTTTCTTGAAAATATTCTTATAAGCTTGTAAGGGAAGCTTTGAAGATTTTATAATGGCGGAAAATAGCCGCACCCGCCGTATAAGTTAAAAAAACATTCTTACCTTAATTCTGTCGAAAAGGTTAAAAAGGACCTTGTTTTGAAAACGACGGAAAGATTCCTTTATAAACCACTTATAAAAGTCAAAAAGGGTATAAATGACTTTAACTCATACTCTAGTAAATAGTAAAAATGTTTTGAAATACATTTTTAAGAAACATGGATGTGGATGATAAAGAGATCCCAGTAGATTATTACATATAAACAACCTCGGATAATGAAGAGATTGTGAAATAACCCTTACCTTGTACTTTTCCTTGGTTGGGGTAGGTTAACCTCCTGTATAATGGTGAAATAGTTGTTATTAAATTATACAAGAATCATATATAATAATATGATATCATATATGATCTTTTAACATTGATTTGTTAATAATATCTTAGAATTATCGTCGTTTCGGGAGTTAACTTACTCATTTTCTTTTATATGTTTTGTTACATAAGCCATGGTTGTTGTATATTATTCATATCCAGAATGATATCTAGTCCTTAAACATCATTTTTAAATCATCAAATGATAATTATACTTGAATGGATACGATGGAGAATGAATCTCATCGCGTTCGTGGAGACGGTAGTCCGTACGTACGCACGAGCGACAATATCATTCTTTTGATATTAAAATAATATATAAATGGATGTTATATCATATATACAGAATCATTAACATGTTATATTTATTATTTACATGAGTTACACATCATTATTATACCCATCCAAATAATATTATATTGAATAACAATTACACCACGACGTGGAGACGGTAGTCCGTACGTACGCACGTATGGTGACATGTTATTCAAAGGGTGGATAGAATACTGAATATGGTTGTACCATATTTATAATAACATCACAGTATATGTGATATACTGGAGTTATTATTTTAGAATGGTAAGAACAAAGGAAGAAGAAGTGGAAGAAGAAATGAACTTGGAGAAGGGTGGTGAAATCATTACCTCTTCTTCGGGTTCTTCCTTTTGATTTGATCAAAAGGGCTCCTTAGGTTGGCTTTCTGATCAAACTAAGGCCTCTATGTTGTAGTGAGGGATGTTGGGAGAGTATTTGGGCAGAGTTTGGCCGAACCAAAAGGCTTTTAAGGTGTGAAGAAATGAGAATGAGGAGTGCCCTTTTATAAGAGGGGTGAGGGGCACCTTTGGAAAAGCTAGAAATATTAATTTATAATAAATTTATATTCGGTTTCTAATGGCTCCAAATCTTATTATTCAAAGTTTAAGGTGGGGATAGGTCGAAAACCACTCAACCAATATAATTTATACAGGTTTGGGTACTTATATTAACCTTATCTTTAAGTATTAACTCTAAGTTAATTAGTTTCACTTTTACAATGTCTCTTTGTATTTTTATATAATATGGTTAATAAACTTACTATATACATCCAAGAGACCCCCAAGTGGTACATTAATGATGAACCTATCATGATATAAGTCTCTTGGCCGAACCTTAGATTTTTAGGAATTTAATATCAATTAATAATATAATATTTGTTTTAAGAACTCTTTTATGTCAATTTTGACACTATTCAATAGTTGATTTTTGTGAAACTCATAACAGATTGATTACTTCGAACAAAGTCAATTAAATAAATCCTAATATATCATATTATCCTAGAAAATTAGTTTAATTCATTAAAAGTTTCATATTATATTTATTTGGGTATTTATAATATCAATTATTTTAATTTTTCACTATTATAGTAATTACTGCATCATCATTGTGTCATAAATAAAATAAATTATTTAATGTCTAAAAATTATAAATAAAATATTATTATGTAGGAAATCTTTTTATCTTTCTAATGAATATTTATAATCTAAAATCCAACATATATAACCCTATGTAACAATTGTTTTTCTAAAAGATATATGCTTGTGTCATTTTTGTATTCATTTTAACTTAATTAAAATAAAGTGTCATTATCACTTACAAGTGGATCCATGGGGTCCCAAAATAGACCCAAAGATTCCCATGGTCGACCATGTATCAACCAATAGGTTTAAGACACGTTTTAGGGTAATTTAGTATTATTATAATATTATTTGTTAACCCTTATTTACCGGATTTACCCTTAACCATGGTAAATAAAATATTTACCGCAGTAATTATTCAAAATGTCTAAAAATAAAAGTTACCTATTTACACAATTTGAACATCCTGATTCCAAATATGGAATCCATTTTCCTAAATTCAAAACACAGAAGTGGCAGAAATTAATTTAAAATTAATTCCCGCTGTCAAAACAAAAAGCGTGTTTTTAAGAGATAATAACTATCAAAAGATTGACACTCGTTTATGTTCGGTTTAATTGTAAAATTATGTCCAATGACCAACATTATATTAAATGGTAAAAATATATTCTAAATATACTTTAAAACCACTCAAATTCATAATTTATCACTATTAATTATTTTGATTAAAAAAGTTGTTTTTAATTAAAACTTAGTAATTTTCACTATTCATCAAAATATGAAAGTTATCCGAAATGTACCAAAATTTCACCTTAGGCTAAATTCGATATTCCGAATCCAAAAATGAAGTCCATTTTCAAATATAAAATATATAATTTCAAAAAGTAGGTATTACTATTCATAACGGCTAGTTTGATTAGTTATGGTGTGTTAGAACTCGGTGTTGCGTACAACACACGCTATCACATTATTCAAAGAGAAGCGTACCGTAGAAGCTTGGGGTGTTACAGAATTGAATGAAACTAAATATATATAAATAAATCCAGTAGCATTATTATTTCAAATATTTTATTATTATTAATTATATAAACTTTATAATCATTCATGTATGGTTAACATGGAGAATGAATCTCATGGTGTCATGGAGACGGTAGTCTGTACGTACGCACGAGTGATGATATCGTTCCCATAATTATTGAATAGAATTGGAGTGGATGGTATAATATATCAGAATCAGTATGATGTTATAATAACCATATATAGTTATTCTTTACACCATTATACACATCCATGTAAGGTGTTGGTGGAAAAACATATTTCACCATGGCGTGGAGACGGTATTCCGTACGTACGCACGCATGGTGATTTCGTTTTTCGTAGGATGGATAGATGGTGAAATAGGTTTGTTTCATACTTATAATAAAATATCCGTATATGATTTATACTGATGTTATTAATTCATAATGAAACAAATAAAGAATAATAAGTGGAAGAAGAAATAAAGTTGAAAGAATCGGTAACGGACATTACCTCTTCTTTGAAGTGCCTCTTTGAGACCTCATCTTAGGGCACTAAAATTGGTCTTTTAAGAAGACCAGAAACTCTAGGATGTTTCTATGGAAGTGGGGAAGAGAGGTTTTCTGGGGTTTTCCGATCTTGAAGGATCAAAGTGGTGTGAGGAAGAGAGGGAGGAGGTACCCTTTTATAAGGGAGGAGAGGGGCACCTTTGGAAAAACTAAAAATATTATTTTATTATAAAGTCATATTCGGTTTTTAATAGCTCCAAATTGATTTATTTCGAAGATAATGTTGGTATGGGTCGAAATACTCTCATAAAATAGAATTTAGATAGGTTTAGGTTTCTATTTTAACCTTATCGTTTTGATTTAACCTTAAGTTAAATAATTTTACTTTAACTGTGTCTTCTTGTTTTCTTACACTATAAGGAAAATAAACTTACTATAACAAGACAAAAGAACCCCAAGTTTTTTATCATTAATATATATAACCTTATCTAAGTAATGTTGCCAAACCGTAGATTTTTATGAATAAAATAACAATTAATAATATAATAATTGTTTTAAAAACTGTTTTATGTCAATTTTGACACTATTTGGTAATTGATTTTTGTGAAAATCATAACAGAATTATTAGTTCAAAAAAATTTAATTAAATCAAAACTAACATGTCATATTAACCTAGAAAATTACTTAAATTCATAAAAGGTCTCAAATTACATTTATTTGGGTATTTATATCATCAATTATGTCAATATTTCATTAATAAGATAATTATTGCATCATCTTTGTGTCATAAATATTTTAAATTATTTATTGTTTAAAAATTATAAATAAAATATCATTATGTAGGAAATCGTTTTATCTTTCTATTGAATATTTATAGTCTAATTTATCTTATGTATAACCCTTTATTAAAAATTATTTACTTATTAAACTTTGATTTTAACTATTTTAACCCTTCTTTAAATAAATTAATATTAAATGTCCTAATCTAATCCAAGTGGGTCTAAATGGTCATATTTTATTCCTAAGGTTGTTTTGGGTCGAATTACACTTATCCAATAGAATTAGGAAATGTGTTAGGGTAATAATAATATCATTTTTACCCTTAATTATCCTATTTACTTTTAACCGTGGTAAATAAAAGTAAAAAAGTTACTATTCACTATAAATTATTTTCATCCCATTGAACCACATTTTAGTCCTTGATATTAACCGTGTCTCTAATATTTTTGAAATTCAATTCACATAAGTGGTAAAATTTAATTTAAATTAAAAAAGTCAGTTTTTAACTACCACTAAGTGGTTTCACTATTCATCGAAAATTGAAATTTTCAGAAAAATACCAAAAAATCAGCCTAAGCATTATTTGTTATTCCAAATTCAAAATTGATGTCTATTTTTCCAAATTCATAACATATATGTGGCATTAATTAATTTTAATTTTAATTCCCGTTATCAAAACAAATAGCGTGTTTTTAAGAAACAAAAACAATCGATAGATTGATACTTGTTTGTGTCCAATTTCAAAGTGAAATTAATTCCAATGAACAACATTGGATTAAATGGTAAAAATATATTCTAATTACACTTTAAATCAATTAAAATGATAATCTATCCAAATAAATTATTGTGATGAAAAAAGTTGTTTTTAATTAAAATATAGCGTGTTTTTACTATTCATTAAAATATGAAAGTTATCAAAATAATATGAAAATTTTATCCAAAGTAAATTTTTATATCATTATTCCAAAGAATAATTTTATTTTGTCAAATTGAACTTATAGACATGTCAAAAACAAGATTTACAGTGGGTGCACCATCAAAAGGCGAGAAAACTGCATTTTTTGAAAACTACTTATTTTACCCAAAAAAATTATTTCGTTCTTATACCATGTTCTAGAAAATGTGTAAGATGAATAATAATGTTATAAAATTCAATATTTAGTTAATACTATTCATAACGGCTCGTTCATAATAATATTATAATAATATATCATTGTTTAGTAAAACCTGGTATTGCGTACAACACACGCTATCGAGGAAGGTCGTGATTAAGTGTAATGCAAGCCAAGTCAGGGTTGCGTGTTGTGCAAGACTCCTCCATTGTTTCGTATAACAGAATCCAACCATATTTCATTTATACATTGAATATATATATATATACACTCAATGTTTCGTAGAATAACTACTATCAAAATTGTGCGTAACATGATCCAAGAATAGTGTTGTGTTTAATACAAGCTCATACGGAGTTTCGTATAGCACAAGGCAATATTGTTGTAGCTTAAAACACAAGACATCAATGAAATTAAAAGAATATTTTTCATAAAATCTCGGGGTGTTACATTCTACCCCCCTTAAAATGAATTTCTCCCTCGAAATTCGTCGGGGTTATAAATCATTTACTATATATAGAAACCCACATCGTAAAAAGGAATACTAAAAAATAATTTTAAAAACTAAAGTATGAAATGTAACGATTACCCAAATAAACTCATCACTGGGCTTCCATATAGAAGAACATAGGTGAAAAAATGGGTATGGAAGAAAAATCTAACCATCATGTTCTGATGGAGAGTGGTAGAGAACATGGCTATAAAAAATCCATCAATCACAAACCCATAGATTTGTGATGATCTAAGGTAGCATCTGATTCATCGGATATAAGGGCACTAGGACAACATTTTTGGTTTTCAAGATCATTTCCCTAAAGTTGATGAAATTGGAATTAGAATAAATACTTTCATGATTTTGGTACAGTCTCACCGTTGGTCGTTCTTTGGAAAATTTCCACTTCATATCTTAAATAAATGAAGTTGAATTTGCCATTCGTGAAGTGTTAGCAGATCATGTGATAGAACGATGGGTCATTCCATCTGTCTCAAACAAAAGGTTATAAAAGTCATCAAAAATACATAAGTCCATATATAGTGAGATTAATCATATATGGTTCCTAAAGTGGACTTATACTTCATATATCATACTGCTTAATATAATAAAACTATTTTCTACTAAATAAGGACTTCCTGTAGGCCAGTGGAAGGTGATAATGGCCAGTCGCACTTCGGTTGTGGGTTCAATTCCCACAGCCTCATCCGACGCGATGGGTTGTCGCCCATCCTGCAGGTTGTCCTTTTTCTAAAACTACATTACCATCAATAATATCGAAAAAACTTAAATCCTTAAAAAATACTAACTTATGTCCAACATAATCCATTCCAATCTTAAGGATTATCCATAATACTGCAGTCCACTCTCATATTATAGTGAAAAATATTACCAGAGATTTCATATAACAAGCATGTTAATACCATCGTTGATCCCCATATATCATAAGATATGTCTTGTTGGTCACATTCCAAACATTCGAAGGCCTTAATCATGTATTCTCTTGAAAAATGAATACCCATTAAATCTTAGTAAAAGCATGAGTGCTATCAAAAGCTAACTCTTTCAACATACCAAAACCCCAAAATTCTATATACTCAAACCATGATATAACTATTTCCTTATATTAGTCATGAGCTCATGCATACTTTCAAACATTTCATTTTCTCGTTATCCCTTCATTATACGCATATCATCTTTTTTCCAAAAATATCTCAATCACTTTCCTTGGTTATCGGTACCATAAAATTATTGAAAACCACAATAGACCAATACATTAATATTCCAATATTCCACGATACTATATACAATATTATTTTGGAATCCCATTACATAAAGACTTAATCATTCCACCACATCGTTGTCATATTCAACATTGCCAATAGTGATCGCATGTGACTTCCCTTTGTCCTTTTCCTTAAGTGGTTGCTCATGTCGATCATCACTAACCCTTGTATTAGGGCATTTATTAGCATAATGCCCAATTTCCTTGCACTTGAAGCATTGAAGTGTTGGTGGTGCGTTCTCCGTAGTCTTTTCTTTATTCACATATTTAGCAACCCTTTTTCCATTACATCGACACTCAGCTACTCGATGGCCTTCTTTTCCACACTTAAAACATTTTCTAGTCCCTTTAAGACAATCTCCACCATGCTTCTTTCCACACTTTGAGAATAAGGAAACATTCATCTTCTTTTCACCATTTTTCTGAGATTTCTCCTTAAACTCCATCTTTCGTTTCTTGTCAAAACCATGAGATGGATAAGTAACACCAACTTCCATTTCTACCTTAATAGCACAACGCACAATTTCTTAATAGCTACTGAAGTCTCTTATAGCTATTGCCCTTAAAAGATTTGGTTTTAAGCCACTGAAGAATCGATCAACTTTACTTTCAGGTTGGATGATAAAGCCAGATGCATACCTTGCAAGCCTTGTAAAATTTGCTTCATATACACCAACAGATTCATCATCCTTTTTCTTTAGTTCAATAAACTCCTTCTCCATCATTGTTCGAAGAATACGAGGGAAGTAGTTATTGAAAAATAAGTTCTTGAACTCGTCCCATTCCATGGGCTCAATTTCATCTCTTGGCCTCGTATTCTTGATAATATTCCACCATTGATCAGCTTCACCTTCCAAACGATATACTGCTAAGATGACTTTATCATGTTCAGAACATTGAAGAACTGAAAATGTCTTTTCAGTGGTACCGATCCATTGTTCAGCAACAAGTGGATCAGAAGACCCACTGAAAGAAGGTGGACGTTGCCTCATGAAGGACTCAATAGAATATTGTTCCCTTCTCTGCTCATTTGAAGGTCCAGAATGATTCATAGCTTTTGTAAGTATAGCAATAAGATTTTTCACTCCATCTCCCATAACATTTGTTTGTTCAGGAGGACAATCATTGCATTGTCCATTGCATTGATCATCACAGTTCCTTCTGGTTCCAGCCATCGTCTAAAACCGAAAAAAAATAGTGCGAGAGGCAAAAATCATTCTAGGGAAAACAACATAATAAAGTGGGAGTACCTTTAATATAAAACATCTTAGGTTTAATTATAATATCGTTACCATAATTCTAGGACTATAACCTATACTTATACATAACCTTAGGGACATCCCTAGACATACCTTAGAAATATCTCTAGGGATCTCACTAAAGTTCTCGCATCCTAGTTTCCAAAGGTTGACTAAACCTTTCCTCTAATACCAACTGTAGAGACCCAAAGCTTGACGTACATGGACAATACATTACTTTTGCAAAATAATTAATACATAACAAAAATAGACACACAAGTACTGTAATAGTTTAGTGTCTTTGGAAACTCGGAATATAATCATCTAATCGTGGTGAAAGATCTTCAACATCTCCCATAAAGACCCCCTTTTTTTCTTACCTAAAACCTTTCTTTATATCCTAGGGAAAAGAAAACATAAAAGGGGTGACCTCAAATTCTCAGTAAGGGTAACCATAGAGAACATAAAACAATCCTTAGACATTAGAATGTAAAAAAAACATGAGCATAAAATCTAAATATCAAAATCTTGAGCAATGACATAAAACATGGCCGTACGTAAGGCATAGATCATGAAGAAACATTAATCACGATAAATTATCATGGGAACAAAACATTTAATTGTGGAAACCATTAAGCACATGATATGATTTCCATAGTAGCAAAGGCATTGCTTCTAAGAACATCTTAGTGGACAAAGTCCCTTTCTGAATCGAGTTCACTCCTCGTTCTAGTCCTGTATTACTGAACCGTTTTAACTTGTCATTCCATCCATGTCTATCTCATGAGATATAAATATTTACCCAATGCATTGGAGGGAGATGTAGGTCCCACCTATCTCATAATGAAATCATTCTTACTTGTGCCACAAAATAAACATACATCATTCATAATAACCCAATAAATAAAATGGGTTTCATAAACACCATCCCATCATCACATAATCTATATAAAAGAAATGGATATCTATTCATAATAAGAAAAGTGAAACCATGTAAATAATAGATACATGATACTTGAAACATGCACATATGAAATAATGTCCTCTTAGATGAAAAATTGTTTTGATAAAACACTTGAAATGAATTCTTGAGGAAAATATCCTTTCTTCTTCAAAATCATTCTATTTCCACAAAATGTCATGTAATTTTAAAAGAAAATGATTTTGTTGAAAATAGTCATGAAATCTTTTGGAGTAATCCTCATGAAAATAAGGCTTTATAAAACCGTAACAATCCATTCACGCCGTATAAGTTAAAAATAACAATCTCCTCGTACATTTGTCGGAAATGTCAAAAAGTACCTCATATGGTAAACAAAAGAAAGATTCCTTCCATACGATGTGGTAAAAGTAATAAAAGGGTAAAAATTTCTTAAACATACATGGAAGGAAAGTAAACATTTTAGGAAAACATTTTGAGAGCATATGGACATGGATAATAAACATAAACCCCAGTAAATACTTACGAGTAAACAATCTCAGATAAGAATGATATTGGAATAATTATCCCTTACCTTAAGTCTGATATGCTTCATACGTATCCAAACCTCCTATATAATGATTTAAATAATTTAGTTGACTTATTAAAGAATCATATTCATTGTTATGATATCATATATGTTTCACTTATGACATTATATTACCCGTTCTTTTGTAAATTCCATGTTAAAGCAGTGTTTTCGGTAAAATCATTTCATTTATCGTATGTGTTTCGACTTGTCGTTTTTGATATTATTACTTATATCCTGATTTAAATAATTCCAGAATATAAAAAATGATTTATATATAATATATATTCATCATATACATATATATTATAGATCGATAAAAGGAATGAAATACATCGTTCATGGAGACGGTAGGCCGTACGTACGCATGAACGCTGTTTTTGTTTCCTTATTAAATTGAATGAAACTAAATATATATACATAAATAAATTAGAATTATTATTTCATATATTTTATTATTATTCATTATATAAACTTTATAATAATTCATGTATGGTTAACATGGAGAATGAATCTCATCGGGTCGTGGAGACGGTAGTCCGTACGTACGCACGAGCGATGATATCGTTCCCATAATTATTGAATAGAATTGGAGTGGATGGTATAATATATAAGAATAATTATGATGTTATAATAACCATATATAGTTATTCTTTACACCATTATACCCATCCATGTAAGGTGTTGGTGGAAAAACAGATTTCACCACGGCCTGGACACGGTATTCCGTACGTACGCACGCGTGGTGATTTCGTTTTTCATAGGATGGATAGATGGTGAAATAGGGTTGTTTCATACTTATAATAACATATCCGTATATGAGTTATACTTATGTTATTACTTCATAATGAAACAACTAAATAAGAAGAAGTGTAAGAAGAAATAAAGTTGAAAGAATCGGTAATGGACATTACCTCTTCTTTGAACCGCCTCTTTGAGACCTCATCTTAGGGCACTAAAATTGGTATTTGAAGAAGACCAGAACCTCTAGGATGTTTATATGGAAGTGTAGAAGAGCATTTTTCATGTGTTGGCCGATCATGAAGGCTCAATGTGGTGTGAGGAAGAGAGGGAGGAGGTGCCCTTTTATAAGGGAGGAGAGGGGCACCTTTGGAAAAAGTAAAAATATTATTTTATTATAAAGTCATATTCAGTTTTTAATAGCTAAAAATTGATTTATTTAGAAGATAATGTGGGTATGGTTAGAAATCCTCTCATCCAATATAATTTAGACAAGTTTAGGTTTCTATTTTAACCTTATCATTTAGATTTAACCTTAAGTTAAATAATTTTACTTTTACCGTGTCTTCTTGTTTTCTTACACTATAAGGTTAATAAACTTACTATATCAAGCCAAACGAACACCAAGTTGTTTATTATTAATATATATAACCTTATCTAAGTAATTTGGCCGAACCTTATATTTTTTAAGAATAAAATAACAATTAATAATATAATTTTTGTTTTAAAAACAATTTTATGTCAATTTTGAAAGTATTTGGTAATTGATTTTTGTGAAAATCATAACAGAATGATTAGTTCGAAAAAAGTTAATTTAATCAAAACTAACTTGTCATATTAACCTAGAAAATTATTTAAATTCATAAAAAGTCTCAAATTACATTTATTTGGGTATTTATAACATCAATTATGTCAATTTTCATTAATAAGATAATTACTGCATCATCTTTGTGTCATAAATATTTTAAATTATTTAATGTCTAAAAATTATAAATAAAATACCATTATGTAGGAAATATTTTTATATTTCTAATTAATATTTATAGTCTAATTTATCTTATGTATAACCCTTTATTAAAAATTATTTACTTATTAAACTTTGAATTTAACTATTTTATCCTTCTTTAAATAAATTAATATTAAATTTCCTAATCTAATCCAAGTGGGTATAAATGGTCATATTTTATTCCTAAGGTTGTTTTCGGTCGAATTACACTTATCCAATAGAATTAGTACATGTGTTAGGGTAATAATAATATCATTTTTACCCATAATTATACTATTTACTTTTAACTGTGGTAAATAAAAGTAAAATGTTACTATTCACCAAAAACTATTTTCATATCATTGAACCTTATTTTAGTCCTTTATATTAACTATATCTCTCGGATTTTTGAAATTCAATTCACAGAAGTGGTAAAATTTAATTTAAATTAAAAAAAGTCAGTTTTTTAACTACCACTAAGTGGTTTCACTATTTATCGAAAATTGAAATTTTTAGAAAAATACACAAAATTCAGCATAAGAATTATTTGATATTCCAAATTCAAAATTGATTTTAATTTTTCCAAATTCATAACTTATAACTGAAATTAATTAATTTTAAATTTAATTCCCGTTATCAAAACAAATAGCGTGTTTTTAAGAAACAAAAACAATCAAAAGATTGATACTTGTTTATATCCAATTTCAAAGTGAAATTAATTCCAATGAACACCATTGGATTAAATGGTAAAAATATATTCGAATTAAACTTTAAAACCAATTAAAAAGATAATCTATCCAAACAAATTATTTCGATGAAGGAAGTTGTCTTTAATTAAAATATAGCGTGTTTTTACTATTCATTAAAATATGAAAGTTATCAGAATAATATGAAAATTTTATCCAAAGTAAATTTTTATATCATGATTCCAAAGAATAATTTTATTTTGTCAAATTGAACTTATAGACATGTCAAAAACAAGATTTCAATTGGGTGCGCCATCAAAATTTGGGAAAACTGCATTTTTTTAAAAATACTTATTTTACCCGAAAAATTTATTTTGTTCTTATACCATGTTCTAGAAAATGTGTAAGAAGAATAATAATGTTATAAAATTATAAATTTATTTAATACTATTCATAACGTCTCATTCATAATAATATTATAATAATATATCGTTGTTTAGTAAAACCCGGTATTGCGTACAACACACGCTATCGAGGAAGGTCGCGATTGCGTGTAATGCAAGACAAGTCAGGGTTGCGTATTGTGGAAGACTCCTCTGTTGTTTCGTATAATAGAATCCAACCATATTTCATTTATACAATGAATATATATATATTCAATCAATGTTTCGTAGAATAACTACTATCAAAATTGGGTGTAACATGATCCAAGAATAGTGTTGTGTATACTGCAAGCTCATACAGTGTTGTGTATAGCGCAAGGAAATATAGTTGTAGCTAACAACACCAGACATCAATGAAATTAAAAGAATATTTTTCATAAAATCTTGGGGTGTTTCATTGTACCCCCCTTAAAATGAATTTCGCCATCAAAATTCGTCAGGGTTATAAATCGTTTACTATTTATAGAAACCCACATCGTAAAAAGGAATACTAAAATATAATTTTAAAAAATAAAGTATGAAATGTAATGATTATCCAAAGAAACTCATCACTGGGTTTCCATATAGGATAACATAGGTGAAAATATAGATATGGAAGAAAAATCTAACCATCAAGTTCTGATGGAGAGTGGTAGAGAACATGGCTATGAAAAATCCATTAATAACAAAGCCCTAGATTTGTGATGATCTAAGGTACCATCTGATTCATCGTATATAAGGGCACTAGGAAAACATTTTTGGTTTTCAAGATCATTTCTCTAAAGTTGATGAAATTTGAATTAGAAGAAATACTTTCATGATTTTGGTATAGTCTCATCGTTGGTCGTTCTTTGGACAATTTCCACTTCATCTCTTAAAGAAATAAAGTTGAATTTTTCATTCGTGAAGTGTTAGCAGATCAAGTGATAGAATTATGGGCCATTCCATCTATCTCAAACAAAAGGTTATAAAAGTTATCAAAAATACATAAGTCCATATATAGTGAGATTAATCATATATGGTTCCTAAAATGGACTTATACGTCATATATCATACCGCTTAATATAATAAAACTAGTTTTTGGTAAATAGGGACTTCCTGTAGGCCAATGGTTGGCGATAAAGGACAGTCGCACTTCGGTTGTGGGTTCGATTCCCACAGCCTTGTCTGACGCGATGGGTTATCGCCCATCCTGCAGGTTTTCCTTTTTCTAAAACTACATTACCATCTATAATATCGAAAAAACTTCTATCCTTAAACAATACTAACTTATGTCTAACATAATCCATTACAATCTTTAGGCTTATCCACAATACTGCAGTCCACTCTCATATTATAGTGAAAAATATTACTAGAGATTTCATATAACAAGCATGGTAATACCATCGTTGATCCCCATATATCATAAGATATGTCTTGTTGGTCACATTCCAAACATTCAAAGGCCTTAATCATGTATTCTCTTGAAAAATGAATACGCATTGAATTGTAGTGAAAACATGAGTGCTGTAAAAGGTTAACTCTTTCCACATACCAAAACACCAAAATTCTATATACTCAAACCATGATATAACTATTTCCTTATATCAGTCATGAGTTCATGCATACTGTCAAACATTTCATTTTCTCCTTATCCCTTCATTATGTGCATATCATCTTTTTTCCAAAAATATCTCAATCACTTTCTATGGTTACCAGTACCATAAAATTATTGAAAACCACAATAGACCAATACATTAATTTTCCAATATTCCGCGATACTATAAACAATATTATTTTGGAATCCCATTACATACACCCTTAATCATTCCACCACATCGTTTTCATATTCAACATCACCAATAATGATCGCATGTGACTTCCCTTTGTCCTTTTCCTTAAGTGGTTTCTCATGTCGATCATCACTAACCCATGTATTAGGGAATTTATTAACATAATGCCCCATTTCCTTTCACTTGAAGTATTGAAGTGTTGGTGGTGCGTTCTCCGTAGTCTTTTCTTTATTCACATCATTAGAAACCCTTTTTCCATCACTTCAACACTCAGCTTCTCGATGACCTTCTTTTCCACACTTAAAACATTTTCTATTCCCTTTAAGACAATCTCTACCATGCTTCTTTCCACACTTTGAGCATAAGGAAACATTCATCTTCTTTTCACCATTATTCTGAGATTTCTCCTTGAACTCCATCTTTAGTTTCTTGTCAAAACCATGAGATGGAAAAGTAACACCAACTACCATATCTACATTGATAGCACAACGCACAATTTCTTCATAACTACTGAAGTCTCGTATAGCTAATGCCCTTTGAATATTTGGTTTTAAGCCACTGAAGAATCGATCAACTTTACTTTTAGGTTGGATGATAAAGCGAGATTCATACCTTGCAAGCCTTGTAAAATTTGCTTCGTATACACCAACAGATTCATCATCCTTTTGCTTTAGTTCAAGAAACTCCTTCTCTAACTTTGTTCGAAGAATACGAGGGAAGTACTTATTGAAAAATAAGTTCTTGAACTCATCCCATTCCATGGACTCAATTTCATCTCTTGGCCTCGTATTCTTGATAAGATTCCACCATTGATCAGCTTCACCTTCCAAATAATATACTGCTAAGATGACTTTATCATGTTCAGAACATTGAAGAACTGAAAATATCTTTTCAGTGGTACCGATCCATTGTTCAGCAACAAGTGGATCAAAAGACCCACTGAAAGAAGGTGGACGTTGCCTCATGAAGGAATCAATAGAATATTGTTCCCTTCTCTGCTCATTTGGAAGTCCAGAATGATTCATAGCCTATGTAAGTATAGCAATAATATTTTTCACTCCATCTCCCATAACATTTGTTTGTTCAGGAGGACAATCATTGCATTGTCCATTGCATTGATCAACATGGTTCCTTCGGGCTCTAGCCATCGTTTAAAACCCAAAAAGAATAGCGTGAGAGGAAAAAATCATGCTTGGGAAAACAACATAATAAAGGGGGAGTACCTTCAATATCAAACATCTTAGGTTTAATTATAAGATCATTAACGTAATTCTAGGACTATACCTATACTTATACTTAACCTTAGGGACATCCCTAGACATACCTTATAAATATCTCTAGGGATCTCATTAAAGTTCTCGCATCCTAGTTTCCAAAGGTTGACTAAACATTTCCTCTGATACCAACTGTAGAGACCCAAAGCTTTACGTACATGGACATTACATTACATTTGCGGAATAATTAATACATAACAAAAACAGACACACAAGGATCGTAATAGTTTAGTGTCTTTGGAAACTCAGAATATAATCTTCTAATCGTGGTGAAAGATCTTCAATATCCCCCATAAAGATCTTCCTCTTTTTTCTTACCTAAAACCTTTCTTTATATCCTGGGTAAAAGAAAACATAAAATGGGTGAGCTCAAATGCTCAGTAAGGGTAAGCATAGAGAACATAAAACAATCCTTAGACATTTGAATGTAAAAAAATGAGCATAAAATCTAAACATCAAACTCTTGAGCAATGTCATAAAACATGGCATTACGTAAGGCATAGATCATGAAGAAACATTAATCAGGATAAATTAGCATGGGAATAAAATATGTAATCGTGGAAACCATTAAGCACATGATATGATTTCCATAGTAGCCATTGAATTGCTTCCAAGACCATCTTAGTGGACAAAGTCCCTTTCTGAATCGAGTTCACTCCTCATTCCAGTCCTGTATTACTGAACCGGTTTAACTTGTCGTTCCATCCATGTCTATCTCATGAGATATAAATCTTTACCCAATGCATTGTAGGGAGATATAGGTCACACCAATCTCATAATGAAATCATTCTTACTTGTGCCACAAAATAAACATACATCATTCATAATAACCCAATAAATAAAATGGGTTTCATAAACATCATCCCATCATCACATAATCCACATAAAAGAAATGGATATCATTTCATAATAAGAAAATTGAAACCATGTAAATCATAGAGACATGATACTTGAAACATACACATATGAAATAATGTCATCATAGATGAAAAATGGTTTTGATAAAACACTTGAAATGAATTCTTGAGGAAAATATCCTTTCTTCTTCAAAATCATTCTCTTTCCACAAAATGTCATGTAATTTTAAAAGAAAATAATTTTGTTGAAAATAGTCATGAAATATTTTGGAGGAATCCTCCTGAAAATAAGTCTTTATAAAACTGTAACAATCCGTTCACGCCGTATAAGTTAAAAATAACAATCTCCCCGTACTTTTTTCAGAAAAGTCAAAAAGTACCTCGTATGGTAAAAAAAAGAAAGATTCATTCCATACAATGTGTTAAAAGTAAGAAAAGGGTAAAAATGTCTTAAAAATACATTGAAGGAAACTAAACATTTTATGAAAACATTTTGAGAGAATATGGACATGGATAATAAACATAACCCCCAGTTAATACTTACGAGTAAACAATCTCGGATAAGAATGAGATTGGAATAATTATCTCTTACCTTAGGTCCAATATGCATTGTACGTATCTGAACCTCCTGTATAATGATTTAAATAATGTCATTGAATTATTAAAGAATCATATTCATTGTTATGATATCATATACATTTCACTTATGACTTTATATTACCTTTTCTTTTGTTAATTCCATGTTAAAGCAGCGTTTTGGGTAAAATCATTTCATTTATCGTATGTGTTTCGACTTGTTGTTCTTGATATTATTACTTATATCCTGATTTACATAATTCCAGAATGTAAAATATGATTTATATATAATATATATTCATCATATACATATATATTATAGATCGATAAAAGGAATGAAATACACCGTTCATCGAGATGGTAGGCCGTACGTACGCATGAACGTTGTTTTAGTTTCCTTATTGAATTGAATGAAACTAAATATATATAAATAAATCCAGTAGCATTATTATTTCATATGTTTTATTATTATTCATTATATACACTTTATAATCATTCATGTATGGTTAACATGGAGAATTAATCTCATCGTGTCGTGGAGACGGTAGTCCGTACGTACGCACGAGCGATGGTATGTTCCCATAATTATTGAATAGAATTGGAGTGGATGTTATAATATATCATAATCAGTATGATGTTATAATAACCATATATAGTTATTTTTTACACCATTATACCCATCCATGTAAGGTGTTGGTGGAAAAATATGTTTCACCACGGCGTGGAGACGGTATTCCGTACGTACGCACGCATGGTGATTTCGTTTTCCGTAGGATGGATAGATGGTGAAATAGGTTTATTTCATACTTATAATAACAAATCCGTATATGAGTTATTCTGATTTTATTACTTCATAATGAAACAACTAAATAAGAATAAGTGGAAGAAGAAATAAAGTTGAAAGAATCGGTAACGGACATTACCTCTTCTTTGAAGTGCCTCTTTGAGACATCATCTTAGGGAACTAAAATTGGTCTTTTAAGAAGACCAGAAACTCTAGAATGTTTCTATGGAAGTGGAGAAGAGAATTTTTCAGGGGTTTTATGATCTTGAAGGCTCAAAGTGGTGTGAGGAAAAGAGGTAGGAGGTGCCCTTTTATAAGGGAGGAGAGGGGCACCTTTGGAAAAACTAAAAATATTATTTTATTATAAAGTCATATTTGGTTTTTAATAGCTCCAAATTGATTTATTTCGAATCTAATGTTGTTGTGGGTCTAAATAATATCATAAAATATAATTTAGATAGGTTTAGGTTTCTATTTTAACCTTATTATTTATATTTAACCTTAAGTTAAATAATTTTACTTTAACTGTGTCTTCTTGTTTTCTTACACTATAAGGTTAATAAACTTACTATAACAAGACAAAAGAACCCCAAGTTGTTTATAATTAATATATATTTACATAGATAAGTAATTTTTCCAAACCATATATTCTTAGGAATAAAATAACAATTAATAATATAATATTTGTTTTAAAAACTGTTTTATGTCAATTTTGACACCATTTGGTAATTGATTTTTGTGAAAATCATAACAGAATTATTAGTTCGAACAAAGTTAATTAAATCAAAACTAACATTTCATGTTAACCTATAAATTTAGTTAAATTCATAAAAGGTCTCAAATTACTTTTATTTGGTTATTTATATCATCAATTATGTCAATATTTCATTAATAAGATAATTACTGTATCATCTTTGTGTCATAAGTATTTTAAATTATTTATTGTCTAAAAATTATAAATAAAATACCATTATGTAGTAAATCGTTATATATTTCTAGTGAATATTTATAGTCTAATTTATATTATATATAACCCTTTATTAAAAATGATTTACTTATTAAACTTTGATTTTAACTATTTTAACCCTTCTTTAAATAAATTAATATTAAATGTCCTAATCTAATCCAAGTGGGTCTAAATGGTCATATTTTATTCCTAAGGTTGTTTTTGGTCGAATTACACTTATCCAATAGAATTAGGACATGTGTTAGGGTAATAATAATATCAGTTTTACCCTTAAATATCCTATTTACTTTTAACCGTGGTAAATAAAAGTAAAAACGTTACTATTCACTAAAAATTATTTTCATCTCATTGAACCACATTTTAGACCTTGATATTAACCGTGTCTCTCGGATTTTTGAAATTCAATTCAAAGAAGTGGTAAAATTTAATTTAAATTAAAAAAAGTCAGTTTTTTAACTACCACTAAGTGGTTTCACTAATCATCGAAAATTGAAATTTTCAGAAAAATAGCAAAAATTAAGCCTAAGCATTATTTTTTATTCCAAATTCAAAATTGATATCTATTTTTCCAAATTCATAACATATATTTGGAATTAATTAATTTTAAATTTAATTCCCATTATCAAAACAAATAACGTGTTTTTAAGAAACAAAAACAATCAAAAGATTGATACATGTTTATGTACAATTTCAAAGTGAATTTAATTCCAATGAACAAAATTTGATTAAATGGTAAAAATATATTCTAATTACAATTTAAATCAATTAAAATGATAATCTATCCAAATAAATTATTTCGATGAAAAAAGTTGTTTTTATTTAAAATATAGCGTGTTTTTACTATTCATTCAAATATGAAAGTTATCAAAATAATATGAAAATTTTATCCAAAGTAAATTTTTATATCATTATTCCAAAGAATAATTTTATTTTGTCAAATTGAACTTATAGACATGTCAAAAACAATATTTACAGTGGGTGCACCATCAAAAGGCGGGAAAACTTCATTTTTTGAAAACTACTTATTTTACCCGAAAAATTTATTTTGTTCTTATACCATGTTCTAGAAAATGTGTAATATGAATAATAATGTTATAAAATTCAATATTTAGTTAATACTATTCATAACTGCTCATTCATAATAATATTATAATAATATATCGTTGTTTAGTAAAACCCGGTATTGCCTACAACACACGCTATCGAGGAAGGTCGCGATTACGTGTAATGCAAGCCAAGTCAGGGTTGTGTGTTGTGCAAGACTCCTCCATTGTTTCGTATAACAGAATCCAACCATATTTCATTTATACATTGAATATATATATATACACTCAATGTTTCGTAGAATAACTACTATCAAAATTGTGTGTAACATGATCCAAGAATAGTGTTGTGTTTACTACAAGCTCATACGGTGTTTCATATAGCGCAAGGCAATCTTGTTGTAGCTTACAACACAAGACATCAATGAAATTAAAAGAATATTTTTCATAAAATCTCGGGGTGTTACATTCTACCCCCCTTAAAATGAATTTCACCCTCGAAATTCGTCGGGGTTATTAATCATTTACTATATATAGAAACCCACATCGTAAAAAGGAATAATAAAACATAATTTTAAAAACTAAAGTATGAAATGTAACGATTACCCAAATAAACTCATCACTGGGTTTCCATATAGAATAACATAGGTGAAAAAATGGATATGGAAGAAAAATCTAACCATCAAGTTCTGATGGAGAGTGGTAGAGAACATGGGTATGAAAAAGCCATCAATCACAAAGCCAAAGATTTTTGATGATCTAAGGTACCATCTGATTCATCGGATATAAGGGCACTAGGACAACATTTTTGGTTTTCAAGATCACTTCCCTAAAGTTGATGAAATTGGAATTAGAAGAAATACTTTCGTGATTTTGGTACAGTCTCATCGTTGGTCGTTCTTTGGAAAATTTCCACTTCATCTCTTAAATAAATGAAGTTGAATTTGTCATTCGTGAAGTGTTAGCAGATCATGTGATAGAATTATGGGTCATTCCATCTGTCTCAGACAAAATGTTATAAAAGTTATCAAAAATACATAAGTCCATCTATAGTGAGATTAATCATATATGGTTCCTAAAGTGGACTTATACTTCATATATCATACTGCTTAATATAATAAAACTAGTTTATACTAAATAGGGACTTCCTATAGGCCAGTGGAAGGCGATAATGGCCAGTCGCACTTCGGTTGTGGGTTCAATTCCCACAGCCTCATCCGACGCGGTGGGTTGTCTCCCATCCTGCAGGTTGTCCTTTTTCTAAAACTACATTACCATCAACAATATCGAAAAAACTTCAACCCTTAAAAAATACTAACTTATGTCCAACATAATCCATTCCAATCTTTAGGCTTATCCATAATACTGCAGTCCACTCTCATATTATAGTGAAAACAATTACCAGATATTTCTAATAACAAGCATGTTAATACCATCGTTGATCCCCATATATCATAAGATATTTCTTGTTGGTCACATTCCAAACATTCGAAGGTCTTAATCATGTATTCTCTTGAAAAATGAATACCCATTGAATCTTAGTAAAAACATGAGTGCTGTCAAAAGTTAACTCTTTCAACATACCAAAACCCCAAAATTCTATATACTCAAATCATGATATAACTATTTCCTTATATCAGTCATGAGCTCATGCATACTGTCAAACATTTCATTTTCTCTTTATCCCTTCATTATGCGCATATCATATTTTTTCCAAAAATATCTCAATCACTTTCCATGGTTACCGGTACCATAAAATTATTGAAAACCACAATAGACCAATACATTAATATTCCAATATTCCACGATACTATATACAACATTATTTTGGAATCCCATTACATAAAGACTTAATCATTCCACCACATCATTGTCATATTCAACATCGCCAATAGTGATCGCATGTGACTTCCCTTTGTCCTTTTCCTTAAGTGGTTTCTCATGTAGATCATCACTAACCCTTGTATTAGGGAATTTATTATCATAATGCCCCATTTCCTTGCACTTGAAGCATTGAAGTGTTGGTGGTGCGTTCTCTGCAGTCTTTTCTTTATTCACATATTTAGCAACCCTTTTTCCATTACATCGACACTCAGCTACTCGATGACCTTCTTTTCCACACTTAAAACATTTTCTAGTCCCTTTAATACAATCTCCACCATGCTTATTTCCACACTTTGAGCATAAGGAAACATTCATCTTCTTTTCACCATTATTATAAGATTTCTCCTTGAACTCCATCTTTCGTTTCTTGTCAAAACCATGAGATGGATATGTAACACCAACTTCCATTTCTACCTTAATAGCACAATGCACAATTTCTTCATAGCTACTAAAGTCTCTTATAGAAAATGCCCTTCGAAGATTTGGTTTTAATCCACTGAAGAATCGATCAACTTTACTTTCAGGTTGGATGATAAATCCAGATGCATACCTTGCAAGCCTTTTAAAATTCTCTTCATATACACCAACAGATTCATCATCCTTTTTCTTTAGTTCAAGAAACTCCATGTCCATCATTGTTCGAAGAATATGAGGGAAGTAGTTATTGAAAAATAAGTTCTTCAACTCGTCCCATTCCATGGGCTCAATTTCATCTCTTGGCCTCGTATTCTTGATAAGATTCCACCATTGATCAGCTTCACCTTCAAAACGATATACTGCTAAGATGAATTTATCATGTTCAGAACATTGAAGAACTGAAAATATCATTTCAGTGGTACTAATCCATTGTTCAGTAACAAGTGGATCAGAAGACCCACTGAAAGAAGGTGGACGTTGCCTCATGAAGGACTCAATAGAATATTGTTCCCTTCTCTGCTCATTTGGAAGTCCAGAATGATTCATAGCTTTTGTAGGTATAGCAATAAGATTTTTCACTCCATCTCCCATAACATATGTTTGTTCAAGAGTACAATCATTGCATTGTCCATTTCATTGATCAGCACGGTTCCTTCGGGTTCCATCCATCGTCTAAAACCCAAAAAGAATAGTGCGAGAGGAAAAAATCATGCTAGGGAAAACAACATAATAAAGTGGGATTACCTTTAATATCAAACATCTTAGGTTTAATTCTAAGATCGTTACCCTAATTCTAGGACTATAACGTATACTTATACTTAACCTTAGGGACATCCCTAGACATACCTTAGAAATATCTCTAGGGATCTCACTAAAGTTCTCGCATCCTAGTTTCCAAAGCTTGACTAAACCTTTCCTCTGATACCAACTGTAGAGACCCAAAGCTTGACGTACATGGACAATACATTACTTTTGTGGAAAAATTAATACATAACAAAAACAGACACACAAGGACCATAATAGTTTAGTGTCTTTGGAAACTCGGAATATAATCTTCTAATCGTGGTGAAAGATATTCAACATCTCCCATAAATACCCCTTTTCTTATTACCTAAAACCATTCTTTATATCCTATGGAAAAGAAAAAATAAAAGGGGTGATATCAAATTCTCAGTAAGGGTAAGCATAGAGAACATAAAACAATCCTTAGACATTTGAATATAAAAAAAACATGAGCATAAAATCTAAACATCAAAATCTTGAGCAATGACATAAAACATGGCAGTACGTAAGGCATAGATCATGAAGAAACATTAATCATGATAAATTAGCATGGGAATAAAACATTTAATTGTGTCAACCATTAATCACATGATATGATTTCCATAGTAGCCAAGGCATTGCTGCCAAGACCATCTTAGTGCACAAAGTCCCTTTCTGAATCGAGTTCACTCCTCGTTCTAGTCCTGTATTACTGAACCATTTTAACTTGTCGTTCCATCCATGTCTATCTCATGAGATATAAATATTTACCCAATTAATTGGAGGGAGATGTAGGTCCCACCTATCTCATAATGAAATCATTCTTACTTGTGCTATAAAATAAACATACATCATTCATAATAACCCAATAAATAAAATGGGTTTCATAAACACCATCCCATCATCACATAATCCATATAAAAGAAATGGATATCAATTCATAATAAGAAAAGTGAAACCATGTAAATCATAGATACATGATACTTGAAACATGAACATTTGAAATAATTTCCTCTTAGATGAAAAATGGTTTTGATAAAACACTTGAAATGAATTCTTGAGGAAAATATCCTTTCTTCTTCATAATCATTCTATTTCCACAAAATGTCATATAATTTTAAAAGAAAAGGATTTTGTTGAAAATAGTCATGAAATCTTTTGGAGGAATCCTCATGAAAATAAGGCTTTATAAACCCGTAACAATCCATTCACGCCGTATAAGTTAAAAATAACAATCTCCTCATACTTTTGTCGGAAATTTCAAAAAGTACCTCATATGGTAAACAAAAGAAAGATTCCATCCATACGATGTGGTAAAAGTAATAAAAGGGTAAAAAATTCATAAATATACATGGAAGGAAAGTAAAAATTTTATGAAAACATTTTGAGAGCATATGGACATGGATAATAAACATAACCCCCAGTAAATACTTACGAGTAAACAATCTCAGATAAGAATGAGATTGGAATAATTATCCCTTACCTTAGGTCCGATATGCTTCGTACATATCCAAACCTCCTATATAATGATTTAAATAATTTCATTGACTTATTAAAGAATCATATTCATTGTTATGATATCATATATGTTTCACTTATGACTTTATATTACCCGTTCTTTTGTAAATTCCATGTTAAAGTAGTGTTTTCGGTAAAATCATTTCATTTATCGTATGTGTTTCGACTTGTCATTTTTGATATTATTACTTATATCCTGATTTACAGAATTCCAGAATGTAAAACATGATTTATATATAATATATATTCATCATATACATATATATTATAGATCGATAAAAGGAATGAAATTCATCGTTCATGGAGACGGTAGGTAGTACGTACGCATGAACGATGTTTTTGTTTCCTTATTAAATTGAATGAAACTAAATATATATACATAAATCCAGTAGAATTATTATTTCATATATTTTATTATTATTCATTATATAAACTTTATAATCATTCATGTATGGTTAACATGGAGAATGAATCTCATCGGGTCGTGGAGACGGTAGTCCGTACGTACGCACGAGCGATGATATCGTTCCCATAATTATTGAATAGAATTGGAGTGGATGGTATAATATATCAGAATCAGTATGATGTTATAATAACAATATATAGTTATTCTTTACACCATTATACCCATCCATGTAAGGTGTTGGTGGAAAAACAGATTTCACCACGGCCTGGAGACGGTATTCCGTACGTACGCACGCGTGGTGATTTCGTTTTTCATAGGATGGATAGATGGTGAAATAGGGTTGTTTCATACTTATAATAACATATCCGTATATGAGTTATACTTATGTTATTACTTTTTAATGAAACAACAAAATAAAAAGAAGTGGAAGAAGAAATAAAGTTGAAAGAATCGGTAATGGACATTACCTCTTCTTTGAAGCGCCTCTTTGAGACCTCATCTTAGGGCACTAAAATTTGTCTTTGAAGAAGACCAGAACCTCTAGGATGTTTCTATGGATGTGTAGAAGATAATTTTTCCAGGGTTGGCCGATCATGAAGGCTCAATGTGATGTGAGGAAGAGAGGGAGGAGGTGCCCTTTTATAAGGGAGGAGAGGGGCACCTTTGGAAAAACTAAAAATATTATTTTATTATAAAGTCATATTCAGTTTTTAATAGCTCAAAATTGATTTATTTAGAAGCTAATGTGGGGATGGGTCGAAATCCTCTCATCCAATATAATTTAGTCAAGTTTAGGTTTCTATTTTAACCTTATCATTTAGATTTAACCTTAAGTTAAATAATTTTACTTTTACCGTATCTTCTTGTTTTCTTACACTATAAGGTTGATAAACTTACTATAACAAGCCAAACGAATCCCAATTTGTTTATTATTAATATATATAACCTTATATAAGTCATTTGGCCGAACCTTAGATTTTTAAGAATAAAATAAAAATTAATAATATAATATTTGTTTTAAAAACTATTTTATGTCAATTTTGACACTATTTGGTAATTGATTTTTGTGAAAATAATAACAGAATTATTAGTTCTAAAAAAGTTAATTAAATCAAAACTAACTTGTCATATTAACCTAGAAAATTATTTAAATTCATTAAAAGTCTCAAATTACATTTATTTGGGTATTTATAACATCAATTTTTTCAATTTTCATTAATAAGATAATTACCGCATCATCTTTGTGTCATAAATATTTTAACTTATTTAATATCTAAAAATTATAAATAAAATTCCATTATGTAGGAAATATTTTTATATTTCTAATTAATATTTATAGTCGAATTTATCTTATTTATAACCCTTTATTAAAAATTATTTACTTATTAAACTTTGATTTTAACTATTTTAACCTTCTTTAAATAAATTAATATTAAATGTCCTAATCTAATCCAAGTGAGTATAAATGGTCATATTTTATTCCTAAGGTTGTTTTCAGTCGAATTACACTTATCCAATAGAATTAGGACATGTGTTAGGGTAATAATAATATCATTTTTACCCTTAATTATCCTATTTACTTTTAACTGTGGTAAATAAAAGTAAAAAGTTACTATTCACCAAAAATTATTTTCATCTCATTGAACCTTATTTTTGTCCTTGATATTAAATATATCTCTCAGATTTTTGAAATTCAATTCACAGAAGTGGTAAAATATAATTTAAATTAAAAAAAAGTCAATTTTTTAACTACCACTAAGTGGTTTCACTATTTATCGAAAATTGAAATTTTTAGAAAAATACACAAAATTCAGCATTAGAATTATTTGATATTCAAAATTAAAAATTTATGTTCATTTTTCCAAATTCATAATTTATAAGTGAAATTAATTAATTTTAAATTTAATTCTCGTTATCAAAACAAATAGCGTGTTTTTAAGAAACAAAAACAATCAAAAGATTGATACTTGTTTATGTCCAATTTCAAAGTGAAATTAATTCCAATGAACACCATTGGATTAAATGGTAAAAATATATTCTAATTAAACTTTAAAACCAATTAAAAAGATAATCTATCCAAACAAATTATTGCGATGAAAGAAGTTGTTTTAAATTAAAATATAGCGTGTTTTTACTACTCATTAAAATATGAAAGTTATCAGAATAATATGAAAATTTTATCCAAAGTAAATTTTTATATCATGATTCCAAAGAATAATTTTATTTTTTCAAATTGAACTTATAGACATGTCAAAAATAAGATTTCAATTGGGTGCGCCATCAAAAGGCGGGAAAACTGCATTTTTTTAAAAATACTTATTTTACCCGAAAAATTTAGTTTGTTCTTATACCATGTTCTAGAAAATGTGTAAGATGAATAATAATGTTATAAAATTATAAATTTATTTAATACTATTCATAACGGCTCGTTCATAATAATATTATAATAATATATCTTTGTTTAGTGAAACCCGGTATTGCATACAACACACGCTATCGAGGAAGGTTGCGATTGCGTGTAATGCAAGCCAAGTCAGGGTTGTGTGTTGTGCAAGACTCCTCTGTTGTTTCGTATAACAGAATCCAACCATATTTCATTTATACATTGAATATATATATACACTCAATGTTTCGTAGAATAACTACTATCAAAATTGAGTGTAACATGATCCAAGAATAGTGTTGTGTATACTGCAAGCTCATACAGTGTTGCGTATAGCGCAAGGAAATATTGTTGTAGCTTACAACACAAGACATCAATGAAATTAAAAGAATATTTTTCATAAAATCTCTGGGTGTTTCATTCTACCCCCCTTAAAATTAATTTCGCCCTCAAAATTCGTCAGGGTTACAAATCGTTTATTATTTATAGAAACCCACATCGTAAAAAGGAATATTAAAATATAATTTTAAAAAATAAAGTATGAAATGTTACGATTATCCAAAGAAACTCATCACTGGGTTTCCATATAGGAGAACATAGGTGAAAATATGGATATGGAAGAAAAATCTAACCATCAAGTTCTGATGGAGAGTGGTAGCGAACATGGCTATGAAAAATCCATTAATAACAAAGCCATAGATTTGTGATGATCTAGGGTACCATCTGATTCATCGGATATAAGGGCACTAGGAAAACATTTTTGGTTTTCAAGATCATTTCCCTAAAGTTGATGAAATTTGAATTAGAATAAATACTTTCATGATTTTGGTATAGTCTCACCATTGGTCGTTCTTTGGACAATTTCCACTTCATCTCTTAAATAAATAAAGTTGAATTTTTCATTCGTGAAGTGTTAGCAGATCAAGTGATAGAATTATGGTCCATTCCATCTATCTCAAACAAAAGGTTATAAAAGTTATCAAAAATACATAAGTCCGTCTATAGTGAGATTAATCATATATGGTTCCTAAAATGGACTTATACGTCATATATCATACTTCTTAATATAATAAAACTAGTTTCTACTAAATAGGGACTTCCTATAGGCCAATGGTAGGCAATAAAGGATAGTCGCACTTTGGTTGTGGGTTCGATTCCCACAGCCCTGTCTGACGCGATGGGTTATCACTCATCCTGCAGGTTGTCCTTTTTCTAAAACTACCTTACCATAAATAATATCGAAAAATCTTCTATCCTTAAACAATACTAACTTATGTCCAACATTATCCATTACAATATTTAGGCTTATCCACAATACTGTAGTCCACTCTCATATAATAGTGAAAACGATTACCAGAGATTTCATATAACAAGCATGTTAATACCATCGTTGATCCCCATATATCATAATATATGTCTTGTTGGTCACATTCCAAACATTCGAAGGCCTTAATCATGTATTCTCTTGAAAAATGAATGCCCATTAAATCGTAGTGAAAACATGAGTGCTGTAAAAGGTTAACTCTTTCCACATACCAAAACCCCAAAATTCTATATACTCAAACCAGGATATAACTATTTCCTTATATCTGTCATGAGTTCATGCATACTGTCAAACATTTCATTTTCTCCTTATCCCTTCATTATGTGCATATCATCTTTTTTCCAAAAATATCTCAATCACTTTCTATGGTTACCAGTACTATAAAATTATTGAAAACCACAAAAGACCAATACATTAATTTTCCAATATTCCACAATACTATAAACAACATTATTTTGGAATCCCATTACATAAACCCTTAATCATTCCACCACATCGTTGTCATATTCAACATCGCCAATAATGATCACATGTGACTTCCCTTTGTCCTTTTCCTTAAGTGGTTTCTCATGTCGATCATCACTAACCCTTGGATTAGGGCATTTATTAACATAATGCCCCATTTCCTTGCACTTGAAGCATTGAAGTGTTGGTGGTGCGTTCTCCGCAGTCTTTTCTTTATTCACATCATAAGCAACCCTTTTTCCGTCACTTCGACACTCAGCTTCTCGATGACCTTATTTTCCACACTTAAAACATTTTCCGGTCCCTTTAAGACAATCTCCACCATGCTTCTTTCCACACTTTGAGCATAAGGAAACATTCATATTCTTTTCGCCATTATTCTGAGATTTCTCCTTGAACTCCATCTTTCGTTTCTTTTCAAAACCATGAGATGGATAAGTAACACCGACTTCCATATCTACCATGATAACACAACGCACAATTTATTCATAACTAATGAAGTCTCTTATAGCTAATTCCCTTCGAAGATTTGGTTTTAAGCCACTAAAGAATCGATCAACTTTACTTTCAGGTTGGATGATAAAGCTAGATTCATACCTTTCAAGCCTTGTAAAATTCGCTTCGTATACACCAACAGATTCATCATCCTTTTGCTTTAGTTCAAGAAACTCCTTCTCCAACTTTTTTCGAAGAATACGAGGGAATTACTTATTGAAAAATAAGTTCTTGAACTCATCCCATTCCATGGAATCAATTTCATCTCTTGGCCTCGTATTCTTGATAAGATTCCACCATTGATCAGCTTCACCTTCCAAATGATATACTGCTAAGATGACTTTATCATGTTCAGAACATTGAAGAACTGAAAATATCTTTTCAGTGGTACCTATCCATTGTTCAGCAACAAGTGGATCAAAAGACCCACTGAAAGAAGGTGGACGTTGCCTCATGAAGGAATCAATAGAATATTGTTCCCTTATCTGCTCATTTGGAAGTCCAGAATGATTCATAGCCTGTGTAAGTATAGCAATAATATTTTTCACTCCATCTCCCATAACATTTGTTTGTTCAGGAGGACAATCATTGAATTGTCCATTTCATTGATCAACATGGTTCCTTCGGGCTCCAGCCATCATTTAAAACCCAAAAAGAATAGCGTGAGAGGAAAAAATCATGCTTGGGAAAACAACATAATAAAGGGGGAGTACCTTCAATATCAAACATCTTAGGTTTAATTATAAGATCGTTACCGTAATTCTAGTACTATACCTATACTTATACTTAATCTTAGGGACATCCCTAGACATACCTTAGAAATATCTCTAGGGATCTCACTAAACTTCTTGCATCCTAGTTTCCAAAGGTTGACTAAACATTTCCTCTCATACCAATTGTAGAGACCCAAAGCTTTACGTGCATGGACATTACATTACTTTTCCGGAATAATTAATACATAACAAAAACAGACACATAAGGATCGTAATAGTTTAGTGTCTTTGGAAACTCAGAATATAATCTTCTAATCGTGGGGAAAGATCTTCAATATCTCCCATAAAGATCTTCCCTTTTTTTCTTACCTGATGCCTTTCTTTATATCCTGGGTAAAAGAAAACATAAAATGGGTGATCTCAAATGCTCAGTAATGGTAAGCATAGAGAACATAAAACAATCCTTAGACATTTGAATGTAAAAAAACATGAGCATAAAATATAAACATCAAAATCTTGAGCAATGACATAAAACATGTAAGTACGTAAGGCATAGATCATGAAGAAACATTAATCAGGATAAATTAGCATGGGAATAAAACATGTAATTATGGAAACCATTAAGCACATGATATGATTTCCATAGTAGCCATTGAATTGCTGCCAAGACCATCTTAGTGGACAAAGTCCATTTCTGAATCGAGTTCACTCCTCATTCCAGTCCTATATTACTGAACTGGATTAACTTGTCGTTCCATCCATGTCTATCTCATGAGATATAAATCTTTACCCAATGCATTGGAGGGAGATATAGGTCACACCCATCTCATAATGAAATCATTCTTACTTGTTCCACAAAATAAACATACATCATTCATAATAACCCAATAAATAAAATGGGTTTCATAAACATCATCCCATCATCACATAATCCACATAAAAGAAATGGATATCATTTCATAATAAGAAAAGTGAAACCATGTAAATCATAGAGACATGATACTTGAAACATACACATATGAAATAATGTCATCTTAGATGAAAAATGGTTTTGATAAAACACTTGAAATGAATTCTTGAGGAAAATATCCTTTCTTCTTCAAAATCATTCTCTTTCCACAAAATGTCATGTAATTTTAAACGAAAAGAATTTTGTTGAAAATAGTCATGAAATCTTTTGGAGGAATCCTCCTGAAAATAAGTCTTTATAAAACTGTAACAATCCGTTCACGCCGTATAAGTTAAAAATAACAATCTCCTCATACTTTTTTCAGAAAACTCAAAAAGTACCTCGTATGGTAAAAAAAGAAAGATTCATTCCATACGATGTGTTAAAAGTAAGAAAAGGGTAAAAATGTCTTAAAAATACATGGAAGGAAAGTAAACATTTAATGAAAACATTTTGAGAGCATATGGACATGGATAATAAACATAACCCCCAGTAAATACTTACGAGTAAACAATCTCAGATAAGAATGAGATTGGAATAATTATCTCTTACCTTAGGTCCGATATGCATTGTACGTATCTGAACCTCCTGTATAATGATTTAAATAATGTCATTTAATTATTAAAGAATCATATTCATTATTATGATATCATATATATTTCACTTGTGACTTTATATTATCCGTTCTTTTGTAAATTCCATGTTAAAGCAGCGTTTTGGGTAAAATCATTTCATTTATCGTATGTGTTTTGACTTTTTGTTCTTGATATTATTACTTATATCCTAATTTACATAATTCCAGAATGTAAAATATGATTTATATATAATATATATTCATCATATAAATATATATTATAGATCGATAAAAGGAATGAATTACACCGTTCATCGAGACGGTAGGCCGTACGTACGCATCAACGCTGTTTTAGTTTCCTTATTGAATTGAATAAAACTAAATATATATACATAAATCCAGTAGCATTATTATTTCATATGTTTTATTATTATTCATTATATAAGCTTTATAATCATTCATGTATGGTTAACATAGAGAATTAATCTCATCGTGTCGTGGAGACGGTAGTTCGTACCTACGCACGAGCGATGATATCGTTCCCATAATTATTGAATAGAATTGGAGTGGATGGTATAATATATCATAATAAGTATGATGTAATAATAACCATATATATTTATTCTTTACACCATTATACCTATCCATGTAAGGTGTTGGTGGAAAAACATATTTCACCACGTCGTGGAGACGGTATTCCGTACGTACGCACGCATGGTGATTTCGTTTTCCATAGGATGGATAGATGGTGAAATAGGTTTGTTTCATACTTATAATAACATATCCGTATATGAGTTATACTGATGTTATGACTTCATAATGAAACAACTAAAGAAGAAGAAGTGGAATAAGAAATAAAGTTGAAAGAATCGGTAACGGACATTACCTCTTCTTTGAAGTGCCTCTTGGAGACCTCATCTTAGGGCACTAAAATTGGTCTTTTAAGAAGACCAAAAACTCTATGATGTTTCAATGGAAGTGGAGAAGAGAATTGTTCAGGGGTTTTCTGATCTTGAAGGCTCAAAGTGGTGTGAGGAAGAGAGGGAAGAGGTGCCCTTTTATAATGGAGGAGAGGGGCACCTTTGGAAAAACTAAAAATATTATTTTATTATAAAGTCATATTCAGTTTTTAATAGCTCCAAATTGATTTATTTAGAATCTAATGTTGGTATGGGTCTAAATACTCTCATAAAATATAATTTAGATAGGTTTAGGTTTCTATTTTAACCTTATCTTTTAGATTTAACCTTAAGTTAAATAATTTTACTTTAACTGTGTCTTCTTGTTTTCTTACACTATACGATTAATAAACTTACTATAACAAGGTAAAAGAACCCCAAGTTGTTTATCATTAATATATATAACCTTATCTAAGTCATTTTTCCAATCCGTATATTTTTAGGAATAAAATAACAATTAATAATATAATATTTGTTTTAAAAACTGTTTTATGTCAATTTTGACACTATTTGGTAATTGATTTTTGTGAAAATCATAACAGAATTATTAGTTCGAAAAAAGTTAATTAAATCAAAACTAACATGTCATATTAACCTAGAAAATTAGTTAAATTCATAAAAGGTCTCAAATTACATTTATTTGGGTATTTATATCATCAATTATGTCAATATTTCATTAATAAGATAATTACTGCATCATCTTTGTGTCATAAATATTTTAAATTTTTTATTGTATAAAAATTATAAATAAAATATCATTATGTAGGAAATCGTTTTATCTTTCTCGTTAATATTTATAGTCGAATTTATCTTATGTATAACCCTTTATTAAAAATGATTTACTTATTAAACATTGATTTTAACTATTTTAACCCTTCTTTAAATAAATTAATATTAAATGTCCTAATCTAATACAAGTGGGAATAAATGGTCATATTTTATTACTAAGGTTATTTTTGGTCGAATTAAACTTCTCCAATAGAATTAGGACATGTGTTAGGGTAATAATAATATCAGTTTTACCCTTAATTATCCGATTTACTTTTAACTGTGGTAAATAAAAGTAAAAAGTTACTATTCACCAAAAATTATTTTCATCTCATTGAACCACATTTTAGTCCTTGATATTAACCGTGTCTCTTGAATTTTTGAAATTCAATTTACAGAAGTGGTAAATTTAAATTTAAATTAAAAAAAGTCAGTTTTTTAACTACCACTAAGTGGTTTCACTATTCATCGAAAATTGAAATTTTTAGAAAAATACCAAAAATTCAGCCTAAGCATTATTTGATATTTCAAATTTAAAATTTATTTCTATTTTTTCAAATTCATAACATATAAGTGGAATTAATTAATTTTAAATTTAATCACCGTTATCAAAACAAATAGCGTGTTTTTAAGAAACAAAAACATTCAAAAGATTGATACTTGTTTATGTCCAATTTCAAAGTGAAATTAATTACAATGAACAACATTGGATTAAATGGTAAAAATATATTCTAATTAAACTTTAAAACCAATTAAAAAGATAATCAGTCCAAATAAATTATGGCGATGAAAAAAGTTGTTTTTAATTAAAATATAGCGTGTTTTTACTATTCATTAAAATATGAAAGTTATGAGAATAATATGAAAATTTTATCCAAAGTAAATTTTTATATCTTGATTCCAAAGAATAATTTTATTTTGTCAAATTGAACATATAGACCTGTCAAAAACAAGATTTAAAGTGGGTGCGCCATCAAAAGGTGGGAAAACTTCATTTTTTTAAAAATACTTATTTTACCCGAAAAATTTATTTTGTTCTTATACCATGTTATAGAAAATGTGTAAGATGAATAATAATTTTATAAAATTCAAAATTTTAGTTAATACTATTCATAAGGGCTCGTTCATAATAATATTATAATAATATATCGTTGTTTAGTAAAACTTGGTATTGCGTACAACACACGCTGTCGAGGATGGTCGCGATTGCGTGTAATGAAAGCCAAGTCAGGGTTGCGTGTTGTGAAAGACTCCTCCGTTGTTTCGTATAACAGAATATAACCATATTTCATTTATACATTAAATATATATATATACACTCAATGTTTCATAGAACAACTACTATCAAAATTGTGTGTAACATGATCCAAGAATAGTGTTGTGTATACTACAAGCTCATACGGTGTTGCATATAGCGCAAGGCAATCTTGTTGTAGCTTAAAACACAAGACATCAATGAAATTAAAAGAATATTTTTCATAAAATCTCAGGGTGTTAGAAAGATACCTCGGGTCAAGCCTGAACTCCATGTCCAAGTTTTCACTCCTAGGTACATCTGTTCCAGAGCTGCCTCTACCTACTCGTATGCAGACATGGATGTATTTTCTTGATAAAACACCAACTAAATACTATCCAAAATATAGTGATGTTCATATTATACTTATTATTATGTATAAGGCTTCACTAGGCTTTTCTAAACCTAATCCCAAAAATAACTAAACCTATCCTCTGATACCAACTATAACAACTCTATTTTTACTACACACTTATACAAGATTTATTACGTAAAACCTTCAATTGATACAACATAGATGATAGAGAGGTCCAGAGTCTTTGAGACTTCAGAACATTACATAATGAATTAAAATTGGAATCACAAAATCTTTATTGAAAACCTCCTATACATGACCAATATATTCCCCCGTACATAGCATTGCTGGGGATAATCTGAGGACATGCATAAGAAATGGGTGAGATAAAAATCCTAGTAAGGGAGTAAACAAGGCATAAAATGCAGAATAAAATACATGTTATGAATTTGGAATATCAATGGAGCATAAATAAAACATGAACATAAAGGAAAGATATATCCTGATTATCATAACATTAAAATATGTCAAAAACACTTAACATGGTATTAGTATGATCCAAGGATCATTTCACATGGAGCATGAGTAAAACCTCATTTCACTTGAATTACATTGACTAAACCCTCATTGCACATGTTGTATTAGGATACTAATCTTTACAGAATTCATTGGGGCGCTATCAAGGCACACCCTTCTTGAACATTTCATTTCATTCTTAAGTGTGCCACAAGATCAAAAGACATATATTCATTAAACATTATAATTTATTACATGGTAAAGGAATGTGGTATTGATACTTGAAAATATTCAATCAGTAAGTAAATTTTCATAAAGTCGAATACCCTTGATAAATAAATTGGCATGGTATTCACTATATAATGATTTTGGTTTGGAAAATGGCAATGCAATTTCGGCAGCATAACGGCATGACCTAAGACATCCTAAAATGTTTAATGATAGATAAAAAGGTTTATAATCATATTTACATGAAATTGAAATTAATGGGGTCATATATATATATATATATATATATATATACTTTCCAACAAAAGTAATCAAATTTGGATTCAAAATAAAAAATAATTTCTTGTATATAAATCAGGAGAGAGAAATTCCTTACGGAATTTCAGCATCGTAACGGGTGTACATGGGAGGAATTAATGGGAGAGAAAATGGGTCTATCATCATTCAGAAAAAATAAGAAAGTGTGGGGGAGGTGATAAATCATTCCCCAACATTTATAATTTAAAATAAAAGGGTGTAACAACATTAAGAAAGTTGGATAAAATGAGAAAGGAAGCAATTCCATTACATTGAAGTGTGATCCCAAATGCTTGGGAGGGGCTTAAGAGAGGCTTCATGGGAGATTGGGAGCCTTTGGAGGATTCTGGAGAGAGGAATTACAAGTTTATTCGATCTCCATGGTCTTTTAGAGGATAATAAGTGGGAGCATGGGTGGGTTTATATCGGAAAAGGGAGGGAATTCATTATTATTAAGGTTTTGGACCCTATACATTAAACTAATCAAAAACAAAAATCATCCCATGGTTTTTTCCCATGGTCTGTTTCCAAAGGGGAGTTTAAAACAATATTTTATAATTCTAATGGATGAACCACTTAAAATATTAGGTTTTCTTATGTGTAGGTGAGTCACACTCTCATGGAAATCATTTTAAAAAGATAAAATGTTTTTTAAGTATTGGAGGGTCCACTAATGATTTGTAAAAAAAATAAAATAAACCTAAAATAACATTATTTTAATGTTAAAATATATATTGGCCGAAAATCCCACTTATAGTATTTTATTACATCACTATTGGGAAATTATGATGTCGTAAAACACATTGTAAAATTAAATAGTATTTAATTTTTTACCCAAAAAATTCAACTCTCTCAGAAAATTATGAAAAATTCACCATTGGATAATTTTGACGTCCTGATTACAAAAATAAAATTCATTTTATCTAATTAGTTTTCTAAATATGATAATTTATACTTTTAAAATAAAAACTGACATTTATCGAAAATTCATGGGTTTTGACAAAAACGAATTTCTAACCTTCATAAAAAATTCAAATGTATTCCTAAAAATTAAAAGATCATTTATATTTAATAAAAATTAATTTTGTAATAATTTTTTAATAAAATATTCTTTAATTCAAAAATCCACTAATTCATCAAAATAGATTTCATATATGAATATTAAGTAAAAATACTATTTGTGCTTTGAAAACTATTTATAGCATTACAATAATAAAATGAATATATATTCTTTATTATACAAAAAATAATGTAGATAATAAAAGTTCTAAGGTCTGGTTACATAACCCCTTATAATAACCACATAAGACCGAAGGGTAAGGTGTGCGATGGTGAAAAACTTTTGATGTGGATCGGATAACATCGCCCAGGTGGTAAACTCTATCAACTTACACATCACTCATAGTGGGTCCGTTTGAGCTTAACGTGTTGAAGATCAGCTTGGGCTTGGTCAAGAGCAAAGCCCAATGGCACCACCTCCTTTTTGAGCTCCGACAAATGGGCTTCGTATGGGGTAGGTCTACTAAATGATCCCATCGCATCCTTTCTTTGAGTAAATTTAATTTGTTAAAGACCGATATTTATACAAATCATGTGATCACTGTTCAACGACTATATTAGAAATGGTAACAATTCTTAACGGTATTTTAAAATCCAAAAATATAAAACCAAGGAAGTGAATATTTTATATAATATTTTTATATAATAAGAAATTTAATTAGATCATGATTAATATTCATAAAACAATTGGGGTTGTTACAAGGCATAGCCAACACTGACATCACCTCATGATAGTATATGTAGTGATGGTATTAAGATGTAACATGGATACAAGACAATGATATCCAGTGAGGGAGTTCTAGGGTAAAAACCAAGGTAACAAAAACTCACAGAAAGCTAACTCAGTAGTATATGAGTCTAGCTAAGGGTTCGAGTGAAATCCAAGGAGCGTAATACATTGTGTTCCACAATAAGGCACCCACCGAGTCCAAGGGGATCGACCAAGGTAAAACGGGAATAAGAAAAGATAGGGGCCTATGGGATTTCACCATGGCACATAGTAGTCAATGATGGATCCAAAGAGTGTATCTGAGGTATCCTGTAAAAAATAAATGGACCCAATGGTAGTATACCAGGCATCCAAGGCATAGATAAGAACGAGAGACTATGTGGGTATCAACATAAGCAAAATGTAACCTTGAATCGGAATGGGGTTCCCGAGACCCAAGGTATTATCCCCTAAGAATTCAAGGCGAGCATGAGTCAGTCCATTACTATTTGATATTGTAATCTAGTTGTAATTCATTTGGTTCTAGTCTTTCCTTCCATTAGTGTGGATAATTTAATTAGAGTTGAAACCATTTATTTATTGGACCAAGACTTATCTTCCATTAGTTTGGATAGGCCAAGATGCATTGAAACCATTTATTCAAGTCTTAGTTTACCATTAAGGCATAATCAATTATTGAGGTTCACTCTGCTACCTTCCATCAACATAGAAAGGGGTGATACAGGCATGTAACCTTTATTCAATCTCTTTTATTAAGGCCAAATTATATAATTAGTATACTTTCTATTTCACATTTAATAATTATTTTAAGTCACTTACCTTAGGCGGGTCAAGTGGTGAGAATACATGGTACATTACATTATGAAATTCTCAGTAATAACAATCCATTTATAATAATAAAACTCACCTTAGAATGTTCAAGTAATGGCACACCCGAACGGTGGCTCAAATATTCCAAAAAAACTAAAAACCAAATTATGGAATAACCTTGGACATGAGGTGGATTGAGTTGTGGGTGAAACCACTAACTACTAATCCCATATTTGTAAAGATAATAACCATACCAATCTAATTATTATAATCATTGCATGTTAATTTTAGAAATGGTTTCCAATGAAAATGATGGTCCCCACACAAAGATTCCAAAATCTTTGAACATTATGAATGAGTTATAGACCACCAACTATAGTGTTGTACGAGTCTTCTCCACTGGTATCGGCCCTTGATTTTCCTTGGATTGGAATATATCTATGAAAATTTGAAAAAAAAACACTCACATGGAGATATCTAGGTCTAGAGTGAAAGAGAAGAAGAACAGATAAAGATTACTCAAGTACCTACCATTTTGCATCCAACGTTATGAATGGAAGCTCGATCAGATGTCGGACCAAGGATATCTCTTGATCCCTAGCTCTATCCATCAAAAAGAACTAAATGGGTGAAAATGAGGAATATCCAGCTGGTTATTAGATTAGGAGGAAGGAGGAGGATTAATAGATCATTAAGGGTGTTCTGGAAATTTTACATAGGTTTTTAGCCTGCACATAGTTTTTTCGCATCATTTGTCAAACTGTGCACAAACCATGCAAGGAGATTATGCCCAAGAAGTCTTCCTACACATGGTTTGATCAATCCATGCACCACTCATGCATGGTTATACCTAGGGAAAAGGGGCATTCACATGGTTTGGATGCATGGTTGTGTGCCAACTGTGCGAGGTGCCACTGTCCGAAAAAACAGCTTTCGTATGGTTTACTCTAAACCATGCGTAGAGTCTGTTTCCTCTAAAGAGATGGGTTCTAGACTCTGAACAAGACCCATACACCCTTGGATCCTTTACTAACACATTAGGCATCTGCATTAGGTCCAAAGTAATGATTTCGACCAAAATTTTAAAGGATTCATACCTGAGTGAAAAAATGGGTTCTTACACTGTCAACCAAATCAGGAACATACAACCACTCCAATCGGAGATAATTATCCTTTCCCAAAGGACACTTTCAGGAAGACACAAAAAAATTACCATAATGACCAAATCTCTTCAAAAGTGTCCCAAATTTTGTTAAAAAGGCATCCAAGAAGAATCCTCATCAAACTCAATTGGAGAATCAAGAGATGAAATGTGATCTGGATCCACTTAATAATGGACTTATTAAAGCCATCAGATTCTTATCTATAATAGATCAATATACTATCCTCCCATTAATAAATTATGGGATAAATAGAAGTAATTATAATGGTCTCTTCATGAAACTTCACCATGAAATATTTCTTCATGATGAAAATCTGGTCGATCTCAATTGCATATATTTTGATGAGAGCCACAGAAACCCTGCATGTGTATATAAAACTAAGGATAATGAAGATTTTCACCTTTATATAATCCACCATGGTGGTACTCCCCATGATTATGTTCATTGATAAAGTCTTCTCTCTAATTTTATTTATCATTTATATATAAATTAATCAATTGTAAATGATGTGATGATAAATCCCTCTTATCGCAAGGCATTTGCGAAAACAGTGCTAGTCATGTGTGTTTCATTCTCACTAGAAGGTAAAATTACTTATCAAATATAAGATATCCTAATGTGATAGTTATTCTCCAAACCACACATTGGACACTTACCATCTAGCGCAATAGAGGATATCCCTAACAATTTGACTGCCTATGATGAAACGGTGTGAAATCACCCACAATTGCCAAATGAGGTAGAAGAAACTTTAGAATAAGATGAATAAGATCTTCTAAACATGAGAAAATAGTTGTCTAAAGATAAAATACCATTAATTTTTTGTCATTGTCCACCCCTCAATACAATATCTTAGAGTCATTGTTGGAATAGTGTGTGAACGACATCCACCTCAATAGATGGAAATCTCTTAAGTCACTTAAAAGAAAAAGTATCACCATAAGATCAATATCAAAATCACATCAAGGTAATAGAAGGGATGCAATAGAAAATTCACATGGCATCTCTCTTTGGTTCTCGACATCCTAAAAAAGAAATAGTAAGGGGTAGTTCAACAATCATGCCTCAGTGCATTAATGAGGTCTTGAAAGTTGATCTCCAATTCCCCATCTAATGTTCTTATCATAGGTTGAGGTGCACATTGAGTGTTAAATTTTACTATTTTCCCTAACTAGAAAATATACCAAAGGTTGTATCATGTAACTTTATAGACTCATAATGGCTCAAGAAAGAATACATTATCCAAGACAGCTGATATTCTCAACAAAAACATTCCCCAAATGACTTTCAACAACATCGAGCGGGAGGAGTGTAGGTTGTTTAACTAATTTTGCATCAATCATATAAGAATATTATGAAATCATCCTAATTAGAGGATGTAATCTATCAGATAGATAAAATTTCATAAATAGTATAGAGTTATTTTAAAATGGTTGATCTGAGTACATATTGAATGATTCAACCATCCCATGTCTGAAAAATTCCTGAAGAATCTGATGGGAAGTCAGAGAAATAGCAGCCATTATTGTTCAAGAGAAACCCCAAACTGCAATGTTGGGTGATTTGTCAACAGAACCCTCAAGGTAATTAGACACGACCCAAAGGTTTTTGAATGCAGAGCGGGGAAATCCCTAGCATTAAGGGTTCAGGGCATTCTCACCCAAACAACCAACTATTCAGTAGGAATCCAATTTCTCTCGATTAGGGAAGATGTTGCGGAGTGGATCCTCCGAGTTTATGGAATACCATTATTCAATGTCTTCATTTGGGAAATGCGTGATTCATATGTATTCAGATTCCGTTTTAGTTTTATTCCATAAAATAAATCCATGGGAATAAACAAAGGAGAGGACATGGTCTTGTGGAGGACTTATAAAAGGATAATATCACAATGAAACTAATATAATTCCTATAATGCATTTTTCATTGGTGATTGTGGTTATTTCAATCACTAAAAATTCTCCATAACATGAGTTCAAATCAGGGTAATTAGAAGAAGAGGTTTCAGTATGTAATTTGGTACACACCAAAACAATGGATGATGGTGTATGTGTCCGGAACTAGAGGCTTTTCAGAAATCAAGGTATTTCCCGGAACAACCCACCATTACCTCCTCAAAAGGCTTCTAATAGGTAAACATGTAACAGTCAATTTATGCATCACCTACCTCCCATGGAGGTTAAGATATCTTCTCTAGAATAATGGTTTTCCTAGCAAGATGAGTTAATGAAATAATTGAGGAGACTCAACATAGAACTAATCTGAGAAATCCTACCTGCTAGATATATTCTTCATGTTGATCCTCAACGTGTGCTTCTAGTTGGAACACCTCATCCAAGAGAGTTTACGATATAAAATGAGGGATAATTTGGATTTCCTATCAATTTGTTATACTAAACACCAACATACTTAGATCCCATAGTAGTAGATCGAGGATTCCAATCATTGGGTACACATCAAGAACATTTTTAGGACCTTCCATATAGGCCATCCCCAATCAGTTACCCATGGAATGTGAAAGAAGCAATGCACGAATGGTCCTACCAGTTGTTGAATCTATTTAGGCTTCCACTCATCCAGACATTCCTCAAATGATTATGAACACCATTGAGACACTAACAGCATGATTGTATTCTAGGGAGGAACAATGTGCACTAATATAACATAGAAATTATTCTTACCCTAAATGGGTAGAACCTATTCTTCCCCTGCCGAACTTTTTGAATCTTTCATTTCTAATCAATAATGAATCAGGATTCCCGAAGAAACTCTTGATACATTTTGTCTCTCATTGAAACCCCATGATGATTACCCCAAAATAGTAGGTTGTAGTGAAACTTAGATGATTTGCGTAATCATTTCATGGACCAACATTTGTTTGTTACACAAGTTTGAAATATCAGTCAATAACAAGGTTTGAATTTCTTCATTATAAGTTTCTTTTCCAGTTTTACTTAATGATGCAGAATACAAAAGTCTTCGACCTCACAAACTAAAAGAAATTGGGTTTTGAAATCATCTCAGAATTCATTTCTCAGTGGAAAGGATAGACATACTCCTTAAATATTCCTCTCCCCCAATAAGAATTATTTCCCATATCTGTAGAGATGTGAGGAGTTATACACACCGAAAATCTCTAAGAAATACATAGGAGGGTGTTGGGATCCTTACTCAACTTCTCTAATGTAGAAGAATCAATTATAGAGAATAAGGAAAAATACCAGGGAATTCTGTTGACTCATGGAAGGATAACAGGAAAATAAAATGTCACTATAGTAACACTTATAAAATCCCTTTTACCCAGTCAAACTTCAATGTCTACACCATACAGTATGATTCCACCTCCTGAGAATCGAGATCATCTCCTTCCTTATCAAGATGATCCAAGAGATTATAGGTAGAAATAATTTTATTAAATGAATAAGAAGTTATATTCATTTTGAAACGATCATGTTATCATCTAATTCATCATGGAATTGGAAGAAAACTTATTCAGGTATCCAATTCTCGAGACTCCTCACAAGGTGATGATGATATCCGAAACTATTTTCCATTCAATCAAATTCTATGACATCATATATAGGATTGTTTTGTATTAAATGACCTCCTAAAAGAATGAAATAATATAGGCTAGTGATGTTTAGAAATTCACTTTCTTAGGTGACATATGATTCTTCTACTATTTTAGTAGAAGATGATACTGAATGTCAATAAGTTAGGAGAAAGAGTGCCCAAAATTTTAGTGACCGGATGGTCTTAAGAGTCATCCACCAGACTCATCCTACACCAAAAAGACAATTGAAGTAATCAATTGTGCCTCATACCACTTCTATTATATCACATTCAAATTCATTAGTATCTTAGTCAACTGAAGTCAAATTCTCCAAAAAAATACATGGATAGAAGGATAAGATGAAAACAATGAAATATGAGCCTCTACCAAATCTGAAGTTGTTATTAATTGTTTAAAAATACATGAATTTAGTCTTGAATGCATGGGCACTTCCCCCCAATTAGTACCATAAGAATAGGCCCATCGTGAAGAAGATTCATCAGAAGAGGAGTTCACATTCAGTTCCACTAATGTTATTCATTTAATGGATCCATTTGAATATGATTATTCCTCTTAAGAACCATAATTCCCCATGAATGATTGGGGAAACTGGAGGAAGAATACGTATGAATTGGGGTTATATGAGAGGATGTTGTCATGATAGAAGTCACTACATTTTCCATGACCCTTCATGTCTACACAACTAAAAATATTTGGATAGCTCTTTAGCATGCTCAAAATGAATAATGTAATTCCCCCATGCATGATCTTTTCTTTCCCAAAACAATTATCCTGGAAGATCTTCTATAGGATATGCCCCTACCTGACTATCCTCAATATGTTGGAAAACCCATCCAACCTAATCTTCCAAGAGAGGAATCACCTTCAGCTCCTATTCCATGGTAAATTGCATCCACATCAAGAACATTAGCTCAAAAATCACCTTCAAAGGAACTCTGACATGATAAGAATCATAGTCCTATGGATCAAATGTATAATGTTTTAATGAAATTGACATAAGTTCCAGTTGGTATATGAATCATGGATTCTTTGAGTTTATAAAAATACCTACACGAGGAACTCGTATAGGTTTTTTGAAGTCCATGTGAGATTAATGTTGAGGGTTCCACTGAGGAAGTTTATCATGCATTGAATGAACCAACATAATTTTATTCGGTCATCTATTTCATAGACCATGATCAGGATTTTATCATAAAATCACATGTTAGGACCTTGTACATATCTGGAAGAATAAATGACATTGATATCTAATGAGACTTTATAGACAATGAGTGAGTAGTCAATATAATTCCTATATGTACACTTCTCCAATTGGGTCTCAATGAATCACACATATCACTCTCCAATTAGATGTTACAGGGTTATGAAAATAATGAGCAAGAGGTTCTTGAATAGATCACATTGAAAACACAGTTTGGATATCTAGTGTTAGACTCATAATTCATGGTTGTTCGGTGGGATACTACATTTAATTTTCTTTTTGTAAGGCCTTGGATACATCTGCATGAAGTCAATACTTCATCATATCACCAATGTATAAAATATTCAATCAATAGTCAAATTGGAATATTACATGGTGACAATGCATCGTTAAAATCAGTTCAGTCACAATACATTGTTGGAGGATTATATCATAAAGGATCGAAACATTCAATGGTTGATACAGTCCCTCAGATCAATGCCCCAATAGGCCTAGATATAATCTTGTCCCACCCATTCAAGTAGCGTAGTATGGATTTGGTAGTTCCCATAAATCAAATCGAAGGGGTGGGACATGATTCAAGAATTCACTCATTAGCTTTTATAATGTCATTCAAGAAAATAGAGCCTAATAGTGTTGTATTAGTTACCAAATCTACAAATAGTGATGAAATCTTGGATGAAAATGTCTTCATTTTATCCATTGATATTTAAAAAATCATCATTTAATTAGCTAGAGCAGAAGAAGTTTCTTTTTCAATGGGTAGGAATGAAGATGCTCATTCTCAATCCACCATATCCTGTATAGAGCTCTAGGGGGACCTAGTGCCACCAATTGGTCCAAAAATGGTTTCTTTTTACATCTAGATGTCCAAATACCAACTCCTCCCCTAACATTACGAATATTTCTTCATAGAATACCTCACAGATAGAGGATAAATGGGTAATGAATGAGAAAGTGGATGAAGATGTGGACCTCAGAGATTTCCCTCTATCATTTGAGGAAGGCTTATCCACCATTATTAATTAACTCATAGAAATAAATATGGGTACATATGAGGATCCATGACCCACTCTCATTAGTGTGTCCATGTATCACGATGATCAAGAGGTATATACATAATTTTTTAAGAAACCCCAGTTTTTATTTTCCAATAATTAAAATGATATGAAAATCCTCAATCTTAAGGTGGCCACCCATTATTTGGGGTTTTCAGAAGAAAATTGTTGATACAAATAGGTATCTAGAAGGACACTCTCGACTTGTACCTCGAATATTGAATCTGAAGTGGATAATCTCATTATGGATGACTTCATATGATTGGTATAATATCCAAAATGTCTAGCTTATATTGTCCCTATGAAAAAGAAAAATGGAAAAATCGTAGTATACAATGACTGTAGAGAACTCAATCGGCATTCTACCAAGGATAACATTCTGATTTCAATCTTATAGATCATTATTGATGCAATATATGAAATTCAATACCTCTACTATATGTATGGCTACACAATATATAAAAAAAATATTAATGTCCTTCGAAGATTAAGAGACCAAATCTTTCATAGCCCCCCAAAGAGTGTTATATTATTGGGTTATTCTCTCTGGATTAACGAATGTTAGAGTGAAATATCATCGTGGAAAACATAAAATATTCAAACCCTTACTAAATAAGTATGTTTAAATCTATGTTGATAATCTTGTGGCCAATTCCCAACAATTCTATGACCACTTGGAAAACATTGAAATCATCTTACATGGGCTTCAACAATATGGCTTGAAGATAAACCCCTTTAAATGTGCTATCAGGGTAACCTCATGTATGTTTCTTATCTTTGATGTATGCCGCTATGGAATCAAGGTTGATCATGATAAAACTAAACCTCTTCTGTCATGTCTCCACCTCGAATACTAAATGAGTTAATATGAATACAAGGACACTTGGCCTATTGCAACATCACAAGTATTTATAGAATAATACATATTCATATCTATTAATATTTTTAAATTTAAATTTAATTTTATTTTAAAGGGTTCATTATGTATGATATATTACTCGACAAACAACAATGAGTATCTCTAAAGTCATACGTTGCACACAATACTGAGTTATATTGAAAAATAATACAACAATAATATTATTATTTTAAAAGGTGGTTAATGCCTGGACATTATATTAGAGAGAATGAACCAAATTAACTATATTATTAATTTTAATATTTTTTAAATTTCCTTACTTTTATGAAATTAATTTTAGAGGCTTAAAATGAGAATGAATCCAATTTTAAGCATGAAATACTCTAATATTTTTAAAAGGTCATTTTACCGCATTTTGATGGAGAACCCTATTTAAATATATTTTTTTCACTTTTATATGTTCTATTTGAAAATATAATCATCTTATTTAGAATCATAATACCTAAATTTATCTTGGTTTAAATTTTGGTATTTTTTATAAAATCTATATTTTAATGAATAGTGAAAATATTGTAGTTTAATTTAAAGATACCTTTTCATATAACTTATTTAAATAGTTAGATTATCCTTTAAAAAAATTTATGTTTTAGTGGATTAATTTTATATTAATTAATCAAATATTGGTCACTGTATTTAATTTCCCATTTAAATTGGACTTAAACACGTGTTAATCATTTTATAGTTTTTACTTCTAAAAACCCCTCTTACTAGTTTGGAAAATGGTAATTTTAAATTAATTAATGGAACATCTAAGTTTTGAATATAGAAATATGGATTCCATATTTGGAATTTTATGGTCAAGATTTTGTAAATATGTACCTTTTATCTTTTTTCATTATGAATTGTATCTTCAGTAATTATTTTTAGTTACCATGGTTAAAGGGTAAATCAAGTAAATTAGGGTAAAAAATAATATTATAAAAATATAAAACTAACATAACACATATCCTAATAATATTGTATGAGATATGTCCTAACATGGGAATCCTTGGGTTGATTTTAGGAAACCATGTAGCCACATGGGTGTGTTAATGAGCTTTTATAATAGTAATTTTAATGAAAAGGAAAACATAACATAAACATGTATCTCCTAAGTAAAAAAATTAATTTTATTTATATAAATTTTCTCATATACTATAAATATTATATAGAAATATAAAAAAAAAATTCCTACATCATGGTATTTTATTTATAATATTTATACATTAAATAAATAAACTTATTTATGACACAATGATGATGTAGTTATTACCTTATTAATGAAAGTTTCAAATAAATGATATTATAAATATTAAAATAAATGTAATTTAATCACTTTAATACCATCCATGATTTTTTTGGATTAAATTGACATGTTAGGGGTTATTTAATGCTTTTGTTCTGAAGGAATAAAGTTTTCATGTCTTTTAAAAAAATCAATTACTAAATAGTGTCAAAAGTTAAATAAATTAGTTTATAAAACAAATACTATTTTATTAAATGGTATAATAATCCTAAAAATATATGATTAGTCCCAATGAATTATATAATGTTACTAATGTCATTAATTATACACTTGAGGTTCTATTGGCATTTTATAGTAATTATAGTAGGTATATATTATGAAAATACCATAAGACATGGTAAGAGTTAATGTTTTTAACTAAGGGTTGAAGCTAAAAGACAGGTTAATTTTGTGAACTAAACTTGTATAAAACCTATTGGTTGAGAGGATTTAGACACATTATCATCTTAGACTTGAAATATATCTCTTTTTAACTATTATAATTAGAAAATAACTTCATAATAAAATAATATTTCAAGTATTTCCTAACGTACCCCTCCTCCCTCTTACAAAAGGCTACCACTTATACCCATATACACACTCCTCGCAATCCTTTTGGATCATCCAAACTCTACTATAATAATCTCCCCCAGTCCCTCCCTTCCTCCTAGAATCCTTAACATGGGATGAAGGCAACTCTATAAATCCTTTTGGCTCAAATCAGTTGATGTTACCCGATTTAGAGGTAACGTCTTCTCTCAAGTTCCTTTATTTTATTTTTTTTCTTCACTCTCATTCATAGTGTTATTATATTATTACATTAAAAACTAGTATCCTCAATATAATAATATTTTTTAGGAGATTTATTATAACATCACTCCCACATACCTCTATCTAATGGATACGAACATATTGTTTCTTTGAACGGCAAACTACAACCTCACGAAACGATGATTGTTCAATTTTCCCCCACCACCTCTCATGGTGGTAATTATAATTTCACTATACTTATATATGGAATATATTATATTTATATTTTTCTATTCCTATTTAATTTTTATTCATAACATAACATTATGATTTCTATAATGTGTAAATATGATAATTTCATTTGAGAAAGTGTGGACTACTACCCCCTCAAAGTGACATGAATTGTTCATTCCATAAATGGAACATATAAAGGATGTAATTAAAGAACTTATGTAACATATATTACATAAATGATACTTTAATTACACTATACATATTTATCATTTATTTTTCACTCGTTTAATATGATAAAGAAATGAAGGTAGCGTTCATGCATACGTACGGCCTATCATCTCCGTAAATGGTGCATTTCATTTCTTATATCCAAATGTTATGGACTATTATAAATACATATATATAGGATATATATTATATTTAATTAAAGAATAATATTCTTGAGATTATGTACTTTTGACTACATGGACAACTCACATCAAAACAAGTTCATTTTTTACTCAAATACCGAATATCAACAAAACGACAGATAAGAACTTAAATAATTATTTAATTTTTATAACCTGGTAATAAGTAATATAAAAGGAATAATAAAAATTAAAAAAATTCTCAAGAAATTATAAATTAACCTATTTTTTTTATTCAGTATGATTATGAACAAACAAGGAATTTTGTACTTAAGGGAAAGGAATTTCTAAACTCAATTTCTACTCATTGGGTTTTACGCATACTTTATTGATTTTATTATGCCAATATTATGTGTGTAGTCATTTTTTATATATTTATGATGTAATTTACACTTACCTTTTTTTTATATTCTATATATATGCATAATCACCTTATTTATAAATATTATGTCATTTAAATGAAATTTCTATGGGAAATCATAACTCATTTTCCATTCATTGAGTTAAATATCCATGTCATTGGTTTTGGTTTTGTAATAACATGTGTAAATGACATATAATGGTTTTGCAATAATTTTACACAAATATTTAGTGTATTTATACTTTTCACACATAATTATTTCATTGATTTATTAATCTAAGGATATGATCTCTATAAGATATTTCTTCTCAATTTATATTTAATTGAGACTTATTTTTTGTTGTGATCCAATTCATTTTTATATGGTGTATATACTTCCCTTTGAATTATTATATCATGAATCTCCTTACTATCATTATATTATAAGATTCGTTTAATGCTATTCTTTAATTATTTTTATTTAAGTATTTCTCAAGTTGTAAGATACTCTTTAACTAAAACATCATTTTAAATGTTTTAATGATTTATTCTTCTAAATCATTATCATTAATGTCGATGTTTTAAAAATGGTTTTAATGATTAATTTATATGTAAATTAATGTTTTAAAATGTTAATTCATTTAAAATATTCAATGTGGTGTGGGACACATTGATTCCAATGTATTATTTTTATATGTTTTAAATGTGTCTTTTAAATTCGATTGATTTTGTAAATATCTTGAAATGATATATTCTAAATGAAAATGTGGAAAGATTATTATTCTATTATTCGTTTTTATGTATTATGATTATGTTATGGTTCTTGGGTATCATTTATTCATACAGGTTGTTCTGTGATAAACCGAGGGCGGGTGATCCCATGATATCTCTCCAATGCATTGTGTAACATGTTGGAGGTAAATTATAAAGGTTATACTATGAGATTTAGGGAATATACTATGATGGGTATTCCAAATGTAACCATGAATGTTACTCCCAATGTAGTTGTGAAACCTACAATATAAGTATGATACAGATTCCACAAGTTACCTTTATATTTTATGATTTATATAATTATTTAGGATTCTTATTATTACATGATGTAAGATTAGTAAATTATGTTTTATGGGTGAAAATTATGATTTTGAGAAAATGTTTTCATGAGTTTTAAATATTTATGGACTAATGGTTTTATTCATTATTTTATATTCCTTATTTTTATTTTTATTCTCATCAATTGTTTTTTGAAATTTTTTCCTTGGGGTATAAGTATGGGTAAGATAAAGGAAGAATTCAAGAAGATTTATATCAAGAAAAATGAGTCATATTTTATTTTAAACAGTTTAATTTTATGAAAAATGGATAGTGAGTAGATTTAAATACATTGAAATTTTTGACTTTTTAAATAGTTATGGACTAATTCACTAAAAATCTATACCTAAAAATATCCTTAGTGTGAATTCATAACATAAATCAACATTAAGTAATGTTTACGGCTAGGGCCTTACAATTGGTATTAAAGGAAAGGTTTAGACAACATTAGGGATTAGGATTTTGGGATAAACACATGTTAAGTCTCTTGGACTATAATTTCGGTTAAATCCTTGTTTTATAACTATTTAAAATCAAGGAATGTTGGTTATAAATGGAAGGATGATTTCAAACAACATTATTATCTCTTCTGGATGACTTTCTTGCAATAATTACTTCTAAGACATGTTTGGATGGTTGTGAAACTGTTTCTAACATTAAACTCACTTGCAAGAAGGTTTTTGAGATATTATCCACCTCCACTATATATTGATACTATCATGGATCATGGTTTTTATTTAATAAAATCCCATTTTCTCAATAGGCTCATATATTCAATAAATACAAATATTATCAAGAAATTTCCAAATATTTTACCTTATTAGAATATTTTGAAGCATATTATGATTTTGAAAAATGTACTGATGAAGGGGACACTTGAACAAAATATATTTATTTTCTTTTAAAATATATTTCTTCAACGTAGACTTATGGTATTTTAAAAGGACCATTAATTTAATGTTTCAACTCAAACTTGGTCTGCCTGTTTTATAAAAATCATGTTTTATCCGATTTTTTGAAATTAAATTTCATACATGATTATTTTCCGAAACTATTTTTCTGTGAACAATCATATGACCCATGTTGTACAGGGTGTTTTTTTATAAAGGAAGAAAATTATTTTTAAGGATCTATAAATCATTGTGGAAATTCATGGACCATCTATCTACATGAACAAGATAACGATGAACCCAAGTGGACACCATGATCAAGGTATGTTGTTCTTTCTTTGGGAATAGTTTTATCATATGTAGGTGAAATAAATAAAATTTCAATAATAAAGACTTAATGAATTAATATTTTGAGTTAATTATGATTTTGGATTAAAATGATAGGTATAAGAAAAATATTTATGTTAAAACATGTTATGGTTATTTTTGAGTTTCAGGGACATCTTGCATGATGGGTGACAACCTGTCACGTCTGGCAAGGCCACGGGAATTGAAATATGACTTATTATTTTTAGATAAATGATTTTATGTATAAGGAATAAGTTTATTTTTGGAACTTATGTTAGAAAAATGGTTTGGTTATTAGGTGATAATTTTTATTTTGGAAGAAGTTCTCTCATTTTGGAACACTATATGCCTTAGGAAAATAGAATACTATGGGATTTTATTTGAGAAGTGATGGTTGAATTATATTTTGGATGAATATGTGTTTATATTGTGGACATAGGTGTTTTTGGTTATTTATGGAAATTATTATCCCACCACGGAGAACATGTGTTTAAGTTAATTACTTTTAAGTATGATAATTTAAGTGTAGTCGATGTTATTTAGACATAAGTCATAAGATTTTTCGTGGAAGACTATGTGATCAAATCCATCTGAATTTTATGTTTCAATCTTGGTTTGGATTATTTTGAATAATTTCATGGATAATTGTTTATTTAATGGTATTTTTTGAACTTGGGGTATGGTTTTTTGAATTTTAGAGATTAATAGTAGTATTTCTTTTTATAAAGGATTATTCTATTTGGGGATTATTTAATCTTGTACTAAACATTTTATTTTTGGTTAATGTAAAAATATAGGGGAAATATATGGTTCATCTTTTGTGGATTTTTTTATTCTCAACAAGTTGATTCTAGCACTTCAGGTGTGACCAAGTCATCTTGAATACCCATATTCTAGAGAGAATAGGAGATTATGGTACATATTTATTAAAGGATGAAAATCTACTTGAGAAGTAAGTATGTTTCCTTATGTTCTTGGTCATTCTCATAAATAAATTCATCAGGTTTATGAAAATATTATTAAAAAAAGTTTTCTATTTTGTTTCCTACTAGGAAATCAATGACCATTTAACCCATCACATGTTTTTGGTTTTATAGTTGTTAACTTACTCCTGGTCATGTAATTTTTCACTCTCCATCAGAAGAAGATGGTTATTTTTCCTTCCATATCATGGTTTCCCTATATTGAATCCTAGTATGTGTTTTATTGGGTGACATTTGTACTTATCTTTATTTCCTTTAAAGTTATAGTTTTATTGACTCTTTTTATGATGAAGTATTTTCAATGAAGTTTCCAAGACCAATATTAAAATTGTTAGGATGCAATTTACAAAAGGGGGAATGATGTAACATCCCAGGTATTTATTGAATAATAAATTTTCATATCTATTAATATTTTTTAATATTATATTAATTTTTTTTAAATGGGGACACTATGTATGATAGTGTGCCTGAGAAACAACAACATGTTTCTCTGAAGTCTTATGTTGCACACAACACTGACTTATACTAAAAAATAATACAACAATAATATTATTATTTTAAAAGGTAGTTAATGCCTATCCATTGTATTAGTGGTAAGGGATAGAATTAACTCTATTATGATTTTAGAAAAAAATTAGATTTTTTCCCATTTATCTAATTAATTTTTATGCTTAAAATTATAATGAATCCAATTTTAAGCATAATATACTCTAATATTTTTAAAAGGTATTCTTACCACCTTTTGATAAAGATCCATATTAAAATGTAGTTTTTGTCACTTTTATATGTTCTATTTGGCTAAATAAAATTATTACTCAGAATAGGGAATTCAAAATTCCCCTAGGATGAAATTTTGGTATTTTTTTATAAAATTAATATTTTAATAAATAGTGAATTGTATTGTATTTTAATTCAAAACTGATTTTTCATCTAATTTATTTATATAGTTATATAATAATTTTAATTAGTTTTAAAGTGTAATTGGATTATTTTTATATCATTTAATCTAATTTTGGTCATTGGAAGCAATTTCACATTTAAATTGGACTTAAACGTATTTCACACTTCTAATAGTTTTTACTTCTTAAAAACCCACATTATAGTTTGATAACGAGACATAATTTTAAATTAATTACCAAAATGTATATGTTTATAATTTAGAAAAATGGATTCCATATTTTAAATCATAAGGTCCAAAATATTGTATATAAGTACCTTTTATTTTTTGAAATTATAAATAGTAACTTCAGTAATAATTTTTATTTACCATGGTTAAAGGGTAAATTAGGTAAATAATGGATAAAATAATATTAGAATAATATAAAAGTACCATATAACGTGTAATAATACTTTTTTAGGTGATATGGACATCCATTGGAATCCTTGGGTCGATTTTAGGACCCCTTAGATCCACTTGGGTGTGATAATGACCTATTATAATATATATTTTAAAGAAAAGGGAAATATAACATAAACATGAATCTTATAAATAAAAAAAATTATTTTTCTTTATATAAATGATATATTCTATAATAAATAGTCATTAAAAATATTAAAATATTTACTACATCATGGTATTTTATTTATAATTTTTTTACATTACATAAATAAATTTATTTATGACACAATGATGATGTCGTGATTACCTTATTAATTAAAGATTCATATTATTGTTATTACAAATATTAAAATAACTATAATTTGAAAAAATTTATGTAATTCATGAAATTTATAGAATAAATTTAAATGTTATAAATGTTTCAATTCCTTTGGATTGAAGGAATCTTGTTTTTATGACATTAACAAAAACCAATTACTAAATAGTTTCAAAATTGACCTAAATGAGTTTTTAAAGAAATACTATTTTATTAAATGATATAATAATCCTAAAGATATGAGATTATTCCAAATGAATTGTATAATGTTGATAATTTCATTAATTATCCACTTATGGTTCTATTAAAATTTTATTGTTACTATAGTAACCATATATTCTGAAAATACAAGGGGGCATAGTAATAGTTAATGTTTTTAACTAATTGTTAAAGCTAAAAGATATTGTTAATTTTGTGGTCTAAACTTGTTTAAAGCCTATTGGTTGAAATTATTTAGACCCATTATCATATTAAACTTAAAATATATCTATTTTAACTATTATAATCAAAAATCATTTTGCAATAAAATAATATCTAAAGTCTTTCTTAAAGTACCACTCCTCCCTCTTATAAAAGGCCACCACATCTTACCACACAAACACACCTATAAAACCTCTTGGTTCATCCAAAATCTAATCAAATAATCTCCAAGAATCCATAATATCCTCCTATATTCCTTAACTTGGTCAAAAGGAAATTCAAGAAAGCATTTTGGCTTAAATAAAAATAAGTGACCCGATTTAGAGGTAATGTATTCTCTCATGTTTTTTCCATTTACTATTATTATTCACTCCTTGTGCTCTTATTATTATATGATTACATAAATGAATTATCCTATATATAATTGGATGTTTTTATGAGATGTTTTTGAACTACACTCACACACAATTCCATCTAATGGATACAAACATACTGTTTATGTGTACATTGAACTACTGCTTCATAAATTGATGATTGTTAAATTTTCTACTACCACCTCTCATGGTGGCCATTATGACGGGACTATATTTATATATGACATATATTATATTTATATCGTCTCTATTATTCTGTGACTTTTAATTACAACATTATATTATGATTTCCATAATGTCTAAATACTTTAATTTCATTTTATAAAATGCAGACTACCACCCCCGCAAAGTGATATGACTCGTTCATTCCATATATGGTAAATATAAATGATATATTTAATGAATATATGTAACATATATAAAATATATATTATAATATAATTAAAATATTCTTATTTATAATTTAGTTTTCATTCATTAAATATGGAAAAGAAATAAAAGTAGTGTTCATGCGTATGTATGGCCTACCGTCTCCAGGAACGGTGAATTTCATTTATTATCTCTAAATGTTAGGGAATCTTTTAAATACATATAATTGTATATATATATTATATTTAAATCATTAATTATGTTCTTTATATGATGTAATTTTTACTACATTGACAAGTTACATCAAAACATAGTCATTTTTTACTCAAGTACCGAATATTGACAAAACGACTGATATGAACATAAATAATTATGAAATTTTTATAAAATGGTAATAAGTGAAATAAAATGAATAATAAAATTTAAATATGTTCTCATTAAATTATAAATTAACCCAGGTTTATTATTCAGTATGATAAATAATGAACATGATAAGTTGAACTCAAGGTAAGAGAATTTCTAAACTCAATTTCCACCCATTGGGTTCTATGCATACTTTGTTGATTATATTATTCCTAGATTATGTGTGGAATCAATGTTAATTTATTTATGTTTTAATTTCCACTTCCCTTTATTTGATACACTATTTCTACACATCATCACCCCATTGATAAATTCTTACATCATTTATACGAACTTTTTAAGGGAAATCTTAACTTGGTTTCCATTCATTGAGTTAAATATCAATGTAATTTGTTTTGTTTTTCCAATAATATGTTTCAATGAAATAAGATTATTTTATATTTAATATTCACTTATATTGGGTGAATTTATATTATTCTTACATAATTATTTCATTTATTTGTACTTAATCTAAGGATATTATCTTTGTAATTTATTTCGTTTCAATTTACATTCCATTGAGACTTATTTGTTGTTGTGATCCAATTTACTTTTATGTGAAATGTATATTTTCCATTGACATATTATATCAGGAATCTATTTATTCTCATTATATTATATGTTTTGTTTAATTTTATTCTTTAATTATTTTTATTCAAGTATTTATTATGTGGTAAAGAACTAATTAACAAAAAAATCGTTTTAAATGTTTTAAAGATTTATTTCTCTAAATCTGTCTCATTAATGTCAATGTTTTTTAACTGGTATTAATGATTTATTAATATTGACAATAATTTTTTAAATTGGTAATTCATTTAAATGTTTCAATGTGGTATGGGACACTTTGATTCCAAAATATTCTTTTCAAATGTTTTAAACGGTTCTTTTAAATTGGATTGATTATGTTAATATCATGAAATTATATTTTGTGAATGAAAATGTGGAAAGATTATTTTTCCTTTATGCTTGCTTTATGTGTTTATGATAATGTTATGGTTCCTGTACATTATTTATGTATTCATTTGGTTCCATGATAAACTGAGAATGGGTGATCCCATGATAACTCTCTATTGCATTGGGTAACTTGACTGAGGTAAACAATAAAGTTTCTCCTAGTAGATTTAGTGAATATACTATGATAGGTAGTCTAAACATAACCATGAAGGTTACTCCCTATATAGCTATGAATGCTACAATGCAAGTGGGATATGGATTTCACAAGATACCTTTACTTTTTATTATATCTATGATGTTTTTTATGAATCATATGATTACATGATGAAAGCTAAATATTTTTTGTTTTATGGGTGAAAAGTATGATTCTATGAAAATGTTTTCGTGGATTTTAAATATTAATAGACTCACATTTTTATTCCATATTTTATATTTCTTACTGAGATTTTTAGGATTATCCTATGTTTTTGAAGTTTTTTTCTGAAGGTATAAGGATTTTTAAGACAAATAAAGAAGTAAATAATATTTTCTTCAATAAAAAGAATTCATATTTTATTTTAAACAGTTTCATTTTATGAAAAATAGTTATTTAGTAGATTCGAATACATTGTAATTTTTGAGTAGTTATATAATATTTATGGCGTAATTCTCTAAAACTATAAACCTTAAAAGATCCTCAGTGTGAATTATTGACATAAAACAAGATTAAGTAATTTTTAAGGTTGGGGCCTTAGAGTTGATATTAATGTAAAGGTTAGGCAACTTTATCGGTTTAGTGTTTTGTATAAACACATAATATGTCTCTTTGTCTATTCATTCAGTTAAATCCTTGTTTTGTAATTTTTCACATCATGGAATGTTGGTTACAAATGGATGGAGGATGATCTCAAACAATATTCTTATCTCTTCTTGATGAATAGATTGCAATAATTATTTTAAAGACATGTCTGGATGATTGTGAATCTTTTTCTAACACTAAACTCACTTGAAAACAGTTGTATGAGATATCAAACACCTCCACTATACCTCGATACCATTGTGGATCAAGGGTTGTATTTAATGAAATCCTATTTTCTCTATATTTTCATATTTTCCAAAAAGTTAAATATTATAAAGGCATTTTAAAATATTTTATCTTATCACAAGATTTTGAAGCATAATATGATTCTAAAAAAGGTATTGAAGAAAATAACCATTGATCAAACTATTTATATTTTATTTTAAATATAGTATTTCAGCTCATAAATATGGTATTTCAAAAGGACCATTGTTTGAAAGTTTTAACTAAAACTCAGTCATACTGTTTTATAAAAATCGAGTTTTATCAGATTTTTAAAATTATATTGTCACGACCCCCTCCCACCAAAGATGCCCCTCCTGAGCTGGCAATGGTGAAAGGGAGATAATGACCCCCGAGTCCCGCCTCCAGTAGGCCCCGGGTTGGCGACTAGCACCAAGGGTATGAGTTTTCACAAATATGGGAGGCATTACCCTTTTTATTATTTTGGATCGGGAAATAGGACAAGTCAACCACCAAAAAGGGAAAAGAAAAAGTGTATATAAATAAATCCAAACCAAGCCCACATGCATGTTTAAACAATTTTTATAACAAGGTACAAGGAAGCTCAAAAGTACAATGCCAAAGAAAACAAGAGAACAACAACTGCAACAACTCCAACTGCCCGACTAGTAGGGACCCGCACGGCCCTGGTAGTCCTCCTGGAAACCTGAAAGTAAACGTAGGGTGAGCATACAAGTATACTCAGTAGGGAAACCTAAAGCTCTCGTGCACAAGTGGGGAGACACCCTAAGGTCCCGTGAGAAAACAGAAGAACCAGAAACTAACAAGGAAAAACTATCCACCCAGCCTCACTGGTCACACTCACCAAGTAACACAAACAAGTTTAGTATATATATAGAACAAAAGTATTGGGTACCCCTCACCATTTCCCACTTAATTAGATGCTGCTCTTCCTAACGGCAAACGTCCTGACGCTACCACACTCTTCCCGCCCGTACACACCTGGGCCAAACCACGCATCCCGCCCGCACACACCTGGGCCTCACAACCACGCATCTCGCCCGCACACACCTGGGCCACAACCACTAACCCTCCCGCAGACACCTGGGCCTCATCCCGAAGGTTCTTGGGAACGGTAAGCCTGCCCGAAGAGTCTTGGGCTAAAGGTTTCCTCAAGCCATCACAGCCTCCGAGACCTACCCGAAGAGTCTTGGGTGTAAGGTCACCTCAAGACATCATAGCCTATGGAAGAAGGAGCAGGAAGGAGCTAGTAACTAAGGGGGAACACCCTCTCCAATAAAATGGGAGTGTTCGGCACTAGGTGCTTGACATGGGTGTGGTGCGACAAAACACAAAGATACAATTATATATATACATATACCAAACACACAGCCCAACCTATGGCTTCTTAAAAAGAGGAACTGAGCATGTGCCTCGGCACTGCTACCATGAAGCATGCATCAACAACCAAACAATCATCCCCCAACCCCATTTAGGTTTTCATGTTTCATGCAATGGTTTAACAAATTATTAGTACTGGGCAACTATCATCCAGACAAAACCTTTCACAAACATATCCCTGCCATCCACAACCAAGGTTAGGTAAAACGCAAGCAACCACATGCCATTTCATTTACAAAAGATTATCACAACCATACAACATTCCATCATTCATTTATTTCAAAGTTCCACACATAAAACCCTTTCCACACACAAAACATTTCCGCATTTGAAAACACCTTTTACTTCCAAAAAACTTTTCATAATCAAAACACTTTTCATAAATAAAGGCATTTTCCACAACCAACCACTTCCCATTTCAACCCCATCGTTTACAAAACATTTCACACCTCCACGTTTCCACCATCAACCATTCCAATAAAATCACCACCCAAACGTCGCAGCCCCGCTGCTCACCCAAACCACAACAGCCCACAAAACACCCCCAACACATGCCACGTAACCAAGCCAACACCCACATGTTCATTATTCCATTTTGGTTCAACCGGGGTGATCACACAAGGGTTCTAGATTTTCATTTAAAAAGTCAAATTTACATGATTAACCAATTTCCACATTTCATGAAGTTTCCATCCATAAGAAAATACAGAAGGAGAGGGAAACATTTAATTGCGTAAGCAAAGGCCCCCAACGACTGTGATTTTCAGTAGGTAGAAGCTCATTCAATTCACAAATATAATATCACAGGATATATAAAAAGTAAGGTAACAACAATCACTAACTTCCCAACCCCATTCTTTAACCAGTTATTATATTTATTTAATGGTTCAACCATTTCTCATGAAAAAAAAAGGATACCCGCCACACATGATACACAAATTAGAGAGACAAAGGTGAGATCCCTACCTTAAAAGGTCCCGATCACGCCGCTTCCGACGACGTCCTTCTGTGTCCTCCGCCTTCGCCAAACCCGACAAACGCCTCCTAGGATGGAATCTGGAGAAGGAAGGCCGGAAGGAAAGGTGAAAAGTCCGGGCTTAGAAGCTTCGTCTCGTCGCTACGATCCTGTGGCCGCTGACGGATCGTAATTCGGAGCTCAGACAAAGAAGTTAGAGGAGGAAGACTTCTTGATCATCCAAGAGTGTCGTCGTGCGGAGAAGAAGCGATTGGTCTGGAAATAATCCGCGACCCTTTCTTATATAGCCAACGAATAGGTAAAACAGTATGCAACGTTTATTGATGAATACACGGTGTGACTGTACACCCGTTACGTGTTTTGACTGGTCAACACACGACACGTCTCGCGGTTTCCACGCGTTATTAAAAAAAGACGTTAATTTTATTAATATGTGTGTTTCGTTGACCCGAGACATAACTCATAAAAAGGTATCCATCACTGTTCTTAAAATGACCGTCTTAATTACAGGATTACACTGCCGCTGACGGTTCGTCATTCCGACACCATATGAAGAAGTTATAGACTTTTTAAGTTTTGATCACCCAAAATAATAATATTATTATTTTATTATTATTATAATTACTTATTTATTTATTTTTATAACTCCAAATCAATCGTGATTTGGTCTCTTTCACGTTGGAAACAAACACTCCCTCCTTTTACATTTATTTCTCTTTTAATTTTAATCCCATTAATACCTTATAATCATTATTATAATATATAATAATAATGACTTACAAAAGAACCTCCTCAATCCCACGCCACCACAAAAGTGGCGCCTCCTTGGCTCCATGTCAACCACGCCCTACCCCTTATTGATTTCCTTTTTAATTTAACTTATTTGTTTTATTGCATTAATTTTTTAAATCTTTATTTCCTTTAACTCTTTCTCTCTCCAATCTCCTTTAATGTTATTATTAATAAAATTAATGATAACACCCATCATTAATGTTCTAATTTAATCCCATGAAATTAGATTACTATAATTATTCTCATATTAAACTAAAATCATTCCATGCGACTCAAAACCATTTCATTTAATTGAATTAAATGTCAAAACAAAAATTAATATAACTTACATATTCAACCCCTTTTTAATACATTTAATTTCATTAACCTCTCACACATAGTTTTACGTCATCATTGTTATTTATTGTTTTTCAATAATAATAACAATTCATCAACTTATTTTATTAACTCATCACCATTATTATTTTTAATAACAATAATATTTATGCTCATCGCATTGACTACATTAAACCACCGCGTTGGATATCTGAATCCAACCATGCCACATCAATGTCGCGTAACATCCGTCAATTTAATTATTTAATTCTATTTATTTTTATTTCACACTGATTAAATTGAAACCACTTTTATTAAATTAAAGTCATTCAATTTAATAAACCCAACATATTTTTACACCACCATTATTATTATTATTTAACATAATAATAATAACAAACTCACCTTTAATTTTATTAACGCACCACCATGCTTCCATTGTGCATCTTCATTTATTTGTTTGCAATAAATATCATAACTCATTTTATTAATTTCTCATTAATATTATGAATAATATTAATAACACAACACCTATTATTATTATTCTAATTTAATTCCAACAATTTCTCAATTAATATTAAACTAAACGCCTTATTTTTTAAAATTCTTATTTAGAATTAAAACCCCTTTTTAATTTAATTAATCACGCACTTTATATCACCATCTTTATTATTTAATATAATAAACTGACGAATCATCTTTTAATTTTTTTTTAAAAAAATTCTTCTTTGTTTTTATCATTAATAATTATCATTGTTACGCGCGCCGTGTTGACCACATCGATTTCAACAAAGGAATGGACCGGAGAGGTCCAGGCCATTACATATATGTCCAACATGATTATTTTTTGAAACCACTTTTCTATGAACACCAATATGATCCAATTTTTACAATGTGTATTTGGATAACTGATGATGATGATTTTGAAGGAGCTATAAATTATTTTTTTCAATGCATGAAGCCGCTATCTTTGTGAACAAGTTGATGATGAAACCAGGTGGACACCATGATCAAGGATTGATGTTCTTTCTTTGAGAATAGTTTTATCATATGGAGGTGAAAAAAAATGTAAATATATATAGGAATTCATGAATTCATATGTTGAGTTCATTATGAGTGGGAGGAAAATGAGAGGTATAAGATAACCATTGAGGTTACAATATGTTATAGTTAATTTTGAGTTTTAGGGACAACCCGCAAGAGGGGTGACAAAACATTACATATGGAAAGGTGATGGGAATAGATGTATGACTTATTCCTTTTAGTTAAATGATTTTATGAAGCAAGAATAAGAACATGAGACTCAGTTTGATTGGTGAGGACTCTTAAGTGCATCCAGGAGACCCGGGATCAAATCCAGGTGGAGGCACAATTTCTGGTACTGTAGCAGTACTGTAGTTAGTACTGTAGTCGGAAATGTTCAGTACTACAGCAGGCACTGTAGCAGGAACTGTGCAGTACTGTAGCGGGAATTTTAGCAATCACTGTTTGGCACTATTGAAGATGAGAATTTTCCCCCGTTTGGGCCTTCAGGACACCGATTTGATCTCCGAGTCCTTTAAGGCCTTCGGGCCAGTAAGGCCTTCAGGGCCACCTCAAAGACTTCAGGCCACCTTTAGTGCAGATGTAAACCAGACAACCTACAAGGAAAAATCTATATAGAAGGATGAGCAAGGAGCTTTCCCCACAGTAGAAGCTACACGGATTTCAAGAATGAGAGGGTATGGCACCTGCCATCGGTACAAGCCTATGCATGCAAGGGATAGCCTAGTCGAACATCCATGTGAAGGTTGAGAGCTGATTTCACGATGATGATGCTGGGAGGAGTAGTTCCAAGTAGTCAGTCTAGGTTGTATGTAATTTTGGTATCCTACGGGCAATGAATTCCTCTAAGGCATGCGGGTCCAGGTAATACTTACGCATATGGCCATTGTAAGGGATCAACCACACCCCTTGAAATGTGGATTATCAAAAATCAATAAAAAATAAATGCCTTCATTCCATTGGATTGATGAATCAAGAATATTTTCATTTTGGGAACTTATTTTTGGAAATTATTTAGTCATCATGTGATAAATGTTATTTTGGAAGACGTTCTCTCTTTTGTAAAAACTATATTCCTAAGTAAAATAGAATACTATAGGATTTCATTTGAGAAGTATTTGTCGAATTTCATTTTGAATGAATCTATGTTTTTATTGTACAAATATAGAGATTTGGGTTATTTATGGACATAATTAACCTATATTGGAGAACATATGATCATGTTAATTACTTTAAGAATGATAATTTAAGAGTAGTCGATGTTATTTGGAGATAAATATTAAGATTTTCTGTGGAAGACTATGTGATCAAATCATTTCGAATTTTGGTTTCATTTTTATTTTTGGATTATTTTGAATAATTATAAGGATAATTGTGTGTTGAATAGTTTTTTGAACGTTGGGTATTTTTTGAATTATTTTTGAGATTTAGAGTAGTATTTATTTTTATAAAAGATTGTCCTTTTTTGGATTATCTGATCATGTACTAATCATTTTGGTATTGATAAATGTCCAATGATAGGGTAAATATATTGCTCATATTTTGTGGATTATGTGATTCTCTAGAAGTGGATTCTAGTGCTTCATGTGTGACTAAGTCATCTTTAATACTCCTCATTTGGAGAAAAGATAAGCTTGTGGTAGATATTTATTATATGATGAAACTCTAACTGAGAAGTAAGTAAGCTACCTTGAGTTTTTTGTCATGCTCATAAATAAATTTCTCAAAATTATGAAAATGATATTAAAAAAATTACAATTTCTATTCCTATTGGTAAATAAAATACCGTGTAACCCATCACATTTTTATGGTTTTTTTGTTGTTAACTTTCTGCAAATCATGTTCTCTATCACTCTCCATCAGAACAAGATGGTTAATTTTTATTCCATATCCATGATTTCCTAAATGGAATCCTAGTAGGTGTTATCTCAGGTGACATTTTTATTTCTATTTATTTCTTTTAAAGTGATAGTTTTATTTACTCTTTTTTAAATGTAGGGTTTTCAATGATGTTTTCGAGCCCAATTTTAAAATTGCGAGGATGGAATTTCCAAAAGGGGGAATAATGTAAGATCCCAGGTATTTATAGAATAAAACATTTTCATATCTATTAATATTTTTGAAGTTAATATTAATTTTAGTATATATGGGACACCATGTATGATAGCATACCCAACACACAATAACAAGTTTCTCCAAAATCTTACGTTGTAGACAACATTGAGTTACATTGAAAAATAATACAACAATCATATAATTATTTTAAATGTTAGTTAATTCCTAGCCTTTATATTGGTGGGAATGAATAAAATAACAATATTATGATATTACATGGGTTTTTACATTTATTCAATTAATTTTAGAGTCTTACAAGGAGAATGAATCCAATTTTAAGCATAAAATACTCTAATATTTTTAGAAGTCCTTTTTAATGCCTTTTAATGGAGAACCCTTTTTAAATATATTTTTTCACATTTATTTGTAATATTTGAAAACATAAACTTTTTATTTAAAATAGGGACATCAAAATTAACCTTTTTTAAAATTTTGGTATTTTTTTATTAAATCTGTATTTTAATGAAGAGTGAAAAATACAATATTTTAATTCAAAACTGCCTTTTCATATAATTTATTTATAAAGTTAGATTATCTTTTTAATTGGTTTTAAAGTGTAATTGGATTAAATTTTTACCATTTAAACCAATTCTGGTCATTGGATGTAATTTCACATTTAAATTCGACATAAACACAAGTAATGATTTTGATAGTTTTTACTTCTTAAAACCATCTTTCTGGTTTTGACAACGGGACATAATTTTAAATTAATTATCGAAACTTATATGTTTTCAATTTGGAAAAATTGATTCCGTATTTGTAATCATATGGTCCAAATTTTCTAAATAGGTACCTTTTATTTTTGGACATTATGAATAGAAACTTCAGTAATTATTTTTTTTACCATGGTTTTTGGGTAAATATGGGTAAAAATACTGATATAATAATATAAAACTACCCTAACACATGTCTTGGTACTATTGGATGAGATATGAACAACCATGGTAATATTTGGGTCAATTTTAGGATCCCATAGACGAATTGGGGTGTGATAATGACCATTTATAATATCTATTTTAAAGAAAAAAGGAAATATAACATAAAAATGTATCTCCTAACAAAAAAATAATTTTCATTATATAAATGATATTTTTTACTATAAATATTAATAATAAATATTAATTATAAATATTAAAATATTTCATATATCTTGGTATTTTATTTATAATATTTTTACATTAAATAAATAAATTTATTTATGACACAATGATGATGTCGTGATTACCATATTATTGAAAGATTCCGATAAATGATATTATAAATATTAAAATAAATCTAATTTTAACATTTTTATTCCATCCATGATTTTTTTTGATGATATTGACATTTTATGGATGATTTAATTCATTTGGATTCATGGAATAAAGTTTTTATGACTTTAAAATAATCAATTACTAAATAGTTCCAAAATTGACATAAATGATTTTTCAAAACAATTACTATTTTATTAAATGATATAATAATCCTAAAAATATGGGATTCATAAATATGAATTATATAATGTTAAAAATTTCATTAAATATCAACTTGTGGTTCTATTGGCATTTTATAGTAACAATAGTAACCATATATTATGAAAATACAAGAAGCCATTGTAAGAGTTAATGTTTTGTCTAATGGGTAAAGCTAAATGATAAGGTTAATTTTGGGACCTAAGTTGAATAAAACCTATGGTTATAAAGTATTTTGACCCATTTTCATCTTATCCTTTAAATATTTCACTTTATAACTATTATAATAGAAAAATTATTTATAATAAAAAAATATTTCCAGACTTTCCTAAGGTACCCCTCCTCCCTCTTATAAAAGACCACCACTTCTAACCACTTGAAAACACCTATAAAACCTCTTTGATTATTAAAAATCTACTCAAATAATCTTCCAACATCCATCCATTCCTCCTAAAAGCCTTAACATTTTCATAAGGTAATTGATGAAAGCCTTTTGTCTCAAATCAAAAGATGTTAACCGATTTAGAGGTAATGTATTCTCTCAAGTTCATTTCTTTTATTTTCCATCTTCACTCCCTATGCTATTATTATTATATTATTACATAATAACACCAGTATCCTCAATATAATAAGATTGTTTTATGATAATTATTCTAAATACACTCACACAAACCTCCATCTAATGGATACGAACATACTGTTTCTGTGTACGGTGAACTATTGTCTCACGAAACGATGATTGTTAAATTTTCTCCTACCACATCTCATGGTTTCCATTATGATGGAAATGTATTTATAAGTGAAATATATTATATTTATATTTTATCTATTCTTCAGTGATTTTTATTTACAACATACCTTTGTGCATTCCATAATATGTAAAGAAGTTAATTTAATTTGAGGAAGTGCGGACTACCGCCCCCTCAAAGTGATATGACTCCTTCATGCCATACATGTAACATATAAAGTATGGAGTTAATAAACCAATGTAACATATATAACATATAAATTATACTATAATTACAATATAACTATGTATCATTTATTTTTCATTCATTAAATATGACAATGAAATGAAAGTAGGGTTCATGCGTACGTATGGCCTACCGTCTCCATGAACAGTGCATTTCATTTCTTATATCACAATGTTATGGACTATTTTAAATAAATATACAATATATATATATGATATTTAAATAATTAATAACATTCTTGAGATGATGGAATTTTGACTACATGGACATGTTACATCTAAATAAGTTCCTTTTTGACTCAAGTACCAAATATCGCCAAAAAAACTAATAATTGTTTGGACCACTTTGTGTATATGGTTGTATTTGTTGTAAATAGTTGTCAATTAAGATCAAAATGAAGGAGATCAAGAAGTAATCCAGTGAAATGGAGGAATGGAAATTTAGATGATTATTGTACTGATCATAAGTTCAAAGAACATGTGTCAAAGGTGACACAGTGTTTACAACAATGAAGAATGTGAGGTATAATCCTTCTGAGGATGATTAAAGAAGAATGGGGTTTTGATTAAGACCATGAAATGCTTCATGATTGCATGAGAACCATGCAAAAGACTTATTGAATAATTGAATCATATGTTTTGCATGAAGTAGAGAATGACGGTTGAAGAAGAAAACAATGTGCGAGGGATTAGAATTCTAAGATGTCCATGCACTACACATTGTATCAAAATATGATGATGCTAAAGTTGATCTATCAAAGGATATATATCATGGTAGTGGAGTTTGTGTTGAAAGAAGAAGAGTTTCTGAAGGATAAAAATTACCAAAAAGAAGTGTTTTTGAGGTGATCGTGCTTGTTAACAAAGCAAACAAACGACATAAAAATTTGTTGACAAAACAGATTCCATGGTGGCATGTCGACTTCAAGGGTTGTGGTTAACGATCCATGTTTGATTCAAGAACGTCAAAAACTTAATGGATGATTTGGAGGTGGTACAAAAAGAGCAGATACAAGGCAGCACCATTTTTCTAGTTCTTGCCAAATTTTTGGGCCTGAATATTGACAAATAGAGAAAATTGGTTTTGGCAAAGAGACTTGCGTGCTGTGTACTTGAAGAAAAGGGAACCTGTGCACCTAGTGTTTTTCAAGATCAAAACATGGAAAATGGAAAAGGAAAGAGGGTCGCACAAGTATTGGTGTGGTCACGCTAGTGAGTAGCATGAAAGAGACTTGGGTGAATGGACCTGCGCGCTGAAACCTATGCACCGAGGAAAGACTTGCACGTCGCTGCGCAGGGTATCCAAATTCCTATAAATAGAGGACCACCCCTCCTCATTAGGTACGGAGTTCAAGACTTAGAGATTGTTCGAGCTCTCATCGCGTAGGTGGTTGAGCCGCGCAAGTTGTAGTTGGGTCGCGCAAGTCCAAACTAGCGTGTAGGTATCACCAAACCACTTGCGCGACACTGACTCCTTCAACTTCAAACCTATTTGAATCACTTCCTTTCTCTCCCAAACTACCTTGGGCGCGCAGCCAACAACTGGCGCGCAGCCTCTACTTGCACGACCCAACTACCACTTGTGCGGCTCAACAACTTGTGCGATGAGAGCTCGAACAATCTCTAAGTCTTGAACTCTGTACCGAATGAGGAGGGGTGATCCTCTATTTATAGGCATTTGGATACCCTACACGGCGGTGCGCAAGTCTTTCCTCGGCATGCAGGTTTCAGCGCGTAGGTCCATCTGCCCAAGTCTATGGCGTGCTACTCACTTGCGCGACCACACCAATACTTGTGCGACCCTCTTTCCTTTGCCATTTTTCCATGTTCTGATCTTGAAAAACTCTAGGCGCACAGGTTCCCTTTTCATCAAGTACACAACACGAAAATCTCTTTTCCAAAACCACTTTTCTCTATTTGTCAATTTTCAGGCCCAAAAATTTTACAAACACTGGAAAAAGGGCGCCACCTTGTATCTTCTCTTTTTGTACCACCTCCAGATCATCTATTCCTTTGTTAACATTCTTAAATCAAACACGGATCATTAACCACAACCCTTGAACTTGACATGCCACCATGGAATATCCTTTTTCAAAAAATTTATATTTTGTTTGTTTTCTTTGTCAACAAGCATGATCACCTCAAAAACACTTCTTTTCGGTGATTTGTATCCTTCAGCAACTCTTGTTCTTTTAAAACAAACTCCACTATCACGATATATATCCTTTGATATATCATATTTAGCATCATCATATTTTGATACAATGTGTAGTTTATGTCCATCTCAGAATTCTAATCCCTCGCACATTGTCTTCTTCTTCAACCGTCATTCTATACTTCATGAAAAACATATGATTGAATTCTTCAAGAAGTATTTTGCATGGTTCTCATGCAATCATGTGGAATTTCATGGTATTCATCAAAACCCCATTCTTCTTTAATCATCCTCAGATGGATTATACCTCACATTCTTCACTATTGTAAACACTATGTCACCTTTGACACATGTTCTTTGAACTTATGATCAGTACAATAATCATCTAAATTTCCATTCATCCATTTCATCGGTGTACTTCTTGATCTCCTTCATTTTGATCTTCATTGACAACTATTGAAAATAAATACAACCATATACACAAAGTGGTCCCAACAATCTCCCCCATTGTATTTTTTTGTCAATACCTTATATATCTTCTAAAATGAATTCGTCAATGTCAAAATGAGAATCTTCTCTTCACTCAACTTTCTGTTCAAACTTTCATTTCACTTTCTCTCCAACTTATTGACAATAAATACAAAGCTCATGGTAGGGAGGGTATCAATCTATACTTAAGAAATGTTTCATTAATAATTTCACTCTATGTCTACTTGAGCAATTCTCAATGTAGAAAACAATAGGATTTGATTTAGGCATCAAGGATGTCCATTATTCACATATCATGATAACACATGAGATGAGAACTCATGTATTTTTTCATCAAGGGTTTTCCACTTTCATTTCGTGTTAAAGAAATCAAATTTGATAAGGAATAATCAACTAGAAACTCCTGCACTCACATCAGCAAACAGATCAAAATCATTCAAGTGCAATTGGTGGGATAAGTGGCATTGGGTCACTTCCATTCTTCTTATGTCACTGATCAATTCAGTTACTCCCCCTTTGTAGAATGATCTCCGTTATGAGTAACTAATGGTTAAGAGATTGAGAAATGACATACCTTCCCCAATGACATGATCTTCAATAAATTTACAGAGTAATTACATTTAATACCAACTGGAGTTGGTACTAATTGAAACAATGATTTTGGAAGCTTCTTCATTTTTCTCCCCCTCATGGGAAACACTCCTCATCATCTTCATCTTTTAATATCAATTGATGAATCTTCCAAGGATGGAAACTTCTTTAGATTAGCTTTCAAGAGTTGACAGAATTCACTACTTCTCAGGTTCTCCCCCTGAGAGCATGCTTCACCTTCAATTCATTGTATTATTTGAAAAAATAAAATACACAAATTATTAAGGGAATAAGGTGGTTCCTCCTTGATTCATCAACATGAGATGCATGGTTGAGGTTCTTTTCTCAACCAAGTCCCTCTGTTCACCCCAGTCTTCATGCATGCACATTTGAACATATGTTTTGATATGTGTTGATGTGGCATGGTTGCCTTCACATTTTCTTCTGCGTGGTATAGAGAATTATTCTTCTTAATAACCATTTTTAATGATGTATTCTTTCTCTTTTGAGGACTGCTTAATGCTATGGTTTTAAGGTTAGACAACCTTTTCCAATGTGACCAGATTTCTTGCATCTCTCACACAGAACTTCTTTGACACGTGCGTTTCTCTTGGTTTTCAGTCTCTCATGCACTCTGTCTTCATCACGTGAATGTTTTTCTTTTCCTTTGTCACCAGCCTTGGCCTTTTTATCTTCAAGTTTCCTCATTATTTTCAAATGTTCTGGACATATGACCAATATGTCATTTGGAACTGTTGTAGCTGGTTTGGATCTTCCACATGGGTTCATCTAAGTTTCAACCCACTAACTTTTTCTTTTGGATGAATGACCCTTCAATTTCATGGATCTAAAATCATGGGTCTTCTCAGCTTCCCTACTTGATATCTTCTTGGGGAAATGTGTGTTCAAACTATTCTTCTAATTTCTTCCCAAGGTACTTTGTTCATACATAGATGGAATCGGAGGTCTTCTTTTCTTATCAATATTGAAATCATATTGAGATGGACATGTGCCTACCTTGTGACCACTATCGTTGCACACATCACAGATGTTATCATTCATTCCAAATCTATTTGTTGTAAACAGATGATTCTGGACCTACAGATGTTGCTTCTTCTTCTCTGGATTTCTTCCCTTGGATACATGCTTCCTTTGTGCCTTTTCAATAAAGGGATTGTACCAACAATCCAGTGCACAATGCCTATATCTATTGCAGCACCAACATTGACCCACAAATCTTTTCTTCTTTGTATCTTCTTGTATGAGGTTGTTGGGCCTTATTCTTAATCTTTTGTGCTCTATTTTAGGAACTAACATCCTCCTTTTTCTTCCCATCCACCCTAGCCATGGTGGTAGGTTTCTTCTCGTCACATTTTCTCATCCATACTTGTTTATAATTTTTCTTCCAGCCTTCACTGATTGTGGGAACGTATTTAGAAACATGAGTACAAGATGGTTTGGATGGTACCTTAACTTTATCTGTTGCTTGTGATAGATCAATGAGTGAAGTCATGATCTTATTATCACATGTTGGAGGTATTTTTGATTTAGCATCCTCCAGTGTGCATTGAATGGAAATAGATATTGTTTTATGAGATGGAGAATTGATTCTGACAATGCCAAGTAAGCTGAGCTTCATTTATTGAGCAATCACATAAGTGGTTGTGATTTAGGAAAACAAAGACAAGAGGATCTAGTGTGTTCAGTCATTTCACTAAAGAAGAAGGATTGTACTGAAAAGATAATCAACTCAGAAGCCTGATGCAAGAAAAGTCTCATGTTGAACAGGAGACAAAGAACTTTGTGTCTATCTGATGAAGAGGCCTTCATGTCTATAAACTGAGTGGGACTTCACCAACAACAATTATCCAAGGGGAGTCAACAAGAGTGACCCGGGGGACGCGGTGAGCTATCCCTGAACCTTTGTAAAGGCAGTGAGCATGGGACAGAGTGACTGTGCCCAAACCTTTGTAATCCATAGCTAGTGAAGATTAGTGGAATTTAGTATGACCAACAACATGTCGGCGTATGCTCCTTGGACGTAGCCCTTAGTGGTGAACCAAGTAAAAATTGTTGTACCACCTCTTTCCATGTGAATGTTTCATTACTAATCATATCCATCATACAGGTTTAACTAGTTCCTACCAATCTGGAAAGAAGATCCTTGTTTTTAAAAGAAAAAGTTGACACCCTGATTCACCCCTCCCCTCTCAGGGTGTCCTGGGGTCCTACAATAATAACTTAAAATAATTATGTAATTTTTATAACATGGTAATAATTTATATAAAAGGAATAATAATATTTTAAAAGTTCTCAAGAAAGTATAAATTAACCTATTATTATTTTTCAGGAATATAAATAAGTAACAAGACAAGTCAGACTTAATGTAAAGGAATTTATAAACCCAATTTCCACTCATTGGGTAATATGAATACATCAATGATTATATTTTTCCATGATTATGTGTGGAAACACTGTTTGTTTGTTTATTTTGTAATTAACCCTTCCCTTTGATTGTATATAATATTGCTACACATAATCACCACCATTTATAAATTCTTACGTCCTTTATACAAACTTTGTAAGGGAAATCTTAACTCAATTTCCATTCAATGAGTTAAATATTCATGTCATTGGTTTGATTTTTCCAAGAATATGTGTGAATGACCTCGGATTGTTTTACACTGAATATCCACTTATATTGGGTGTATTTATATTTCTAAATCATAATTATATAATTTATTTATCCTTAACCAAAGGATACTATCTTGGTAAGAGATTTTGTATCAATTTATATTCCATTGAGAATTATTTGTTATTGTGATCCAATTAACTTTTATATGGTGTATATAATTCCCATTGACATATTATATCATGACTCTTTGTATTCTCAAGATATTATATGTTTTGTTTACATTTATTCTTTATTTTTTTATTCAATTATTTATCAAGTGGTAAGGGACTCATTAACTAAAACATTATTTTAATTGTTTTAAAGATTTATTCTTCTATATTTTTCTCATTAATGACCATGTTTTCAAAGTGGTGTTAAGAATTATTTATATGGACATTAAAGTTTAAAAATTTTAATTATTTTAAAAGATTATATGTGGTATGTGACACTTTTATTCAATAGTATTGTTTTTAAATGTTTTAAATTTTTCTTTTCAATTAGATTGATTATGTCTATATGTTGAAATGATATCTTGTGAATGGATTGTTGAATGGTTATTTTTTCATTAAGATTGTTTTCTATATTATGATTATCTTATGGTTCATGGAAATTTACTATGTATACCTGTGGTTCGGTGATAAACTATTGAAGGGTGATCTCAGGATAGCTCTCCAATGCATTGGGTAACGTGATAGGGATAAATTATAATGATTCTCCTAAGATATTTACAAAATATACTTTGATGGGTATTCCAAACATAAACATGAAGGTTACTCCCTACGTAGCTGTGAAATATAAAATGTAAGTATGATATGGATTCCACAAGTTACCATTATGTTCTGTGATTTTTATGATGTTTTGTATTATTCTTATGATTACATGATGTAAAATAAATAGTGTATGTTTTTTGGGTGAAAAGTATGAATTTTTTATGATGTTTTCATGGGTTTTAAATATTCCTGGACTAATAGTTGTATTCCTTATTTTATATTTCTTAATGTTATTATTATGCTCATCCCAAGTCACTGAAATTCTTTCCACATGGTATAATAATGTGTAAGAGAAAGAATGAAGTAAATATGATTTTTATCAAGAAAGAAGAAGTCATGATTTATTTTAAACTGATTCAATTTATGAAAAAATGGATTGTGAGTATATTTGAATAATTTGAATGTTTTTTATTTTTATGTAATTTTTATGGCATAATTCTTTAAAACTATAAAATTGAAAAGAGCCTTAGTGTGAATTCTTGACTTAAATCAAGATTGAGTAATATTCAAGGATGGGGCCTTATATTTGGTATCAATGTAAAGGTTTATACAATGGTATGGATTATAAGTTTTGGAAAAACACATGGTATATCTCTATGTCTATTCTTTCAGTTAAATACATGTTTTATAACTTTCTCCGATCAAGTAAAGTCGGTTACAAATAGAAATAAAAGTATCTCAAAGAACATTCATATCTCTTCCTAATAGCTTGCATGCAATAATTATTTCAATGACATGTCTAGATGATTGTGAAACATTATCTAACATTAAACCCATTTGCAAGAAGTTGTTTTAGAAATCAAACACCTTTACTATACCTCTACGCCATCGTAGATCATGGGTTGTATTTAATCAAATAATATTTTCTTAATATTCTCGTATGATCAAGAAAGGTAAATATAATCAATTCATTTTCAAATATTTTAATTTATCACAAGATTTTGAAGCATATTATTATTTTGAAAAAGGTATTGAAGAAGGAGACCTTTGAGAAAACTATTTATATTTTATTTTAAAATATAGTCTTTCATAAAATACTTTTGGTAATTTTAAAAGGACTATTTATTTAATTTTTTAACTCAAATTCGGTCTGACTATTTTATAGAAATCATATTTTATCAGATGTTGTGAAATTATATGTCATACATTATTATATTCTGAAACTAGTTTTCTATGAACACCCATATGACCCAAGTTGTGCAAGGTGTATTTATATAATGGAATAAAATAATTTTGAAGGATCTCTAAATAATTTTTTCAATCCATGTATCTTTTATCTACATGAACAATATGATAATGAATTGAGGTGGACACCATAATCAAGGTGTGATGTTATTTCCTTAGGAATAGTTTTATCATATATAAGTGAAATAAAAAAATTGATATATATATAAGACTCCATGAATTAATATTTTAAGGTCATTATGAGTTGGGATGAAAATAAAAGGTATAATACAACCAATGAGGTTAAAACCTGTTAGAGTTATTTTTGAGTTTTACTGATAACCCGCAAGATGGGTGAAACGCTGTCGCGTCTGGAAAGGCCACAGGAATCGGCGTATGACTTATTATTATTATTTAAATGATTTTATGGGACCAGAATAAGTTTATTTTAGGAAATTTTTTTACAAAATGGATTTTTTGATTATGTGATAAATGTTATTTTGGAATATGTTCTCTCATTTGGGAACACTATATGCCTACCGAAAATAGAATACTCTGGTACTTCATTTGAGATGTAATGGTTGAATTGTATTTTGGATGAATATATGTTTTTATTGTGGAAATATTGAAATTTAGGATATTTATGGAAATGTTTAATCTATCATGGATAACATGTTATTAAGTTAATTACTTTTAAGAATGATACTTTGAGAGTAGTCGATTTAATTCAGAGATAAATGTTAAGATTTGTCGTTGAAGACTATGTGATCAACATCTTCTGAATTTTGGGTTTCAATATTATTTTTTATTATTTAGAAGAATTTTATAGATAATTTTGTACTGAAATTTCTTTTTGAAACTTTGGTTATTCTTTTCTTGAATTTTGGATATTAATAATTTTATTTATTTTTATAGTGAATTATCTTTTTGAGGATAATATGATCGTGTACTAAACATTTTTGTTTCGGTTAATGTAAAAAGATAGAGGATATATATAGTTACTATTTTGTGGGTTATGTGATTCTATTGAAGTTGATTCAGGCACTTTATATGTGACCAATTCTTCTTGAATACTCATCATTTGTATAATAGATGAATTTTTTCTTGATATTTATTAATGGATGAAACTCAACTTGAGAAGTAAGAATGTTTCCTTATGTTCTTAGTCTTGATCATAAATAAATTCCTCAACATTATGAAAAAAATATTAAAAAAACGTTTTCCATTTACTTTTCCCACTGGGAAATTAGAGACTATTTAACCCATAAAAAGTTTTTGGTTCTCTAGTTGTTAACAATTTTCTGATCATGTTTACTCTCACTATCCATCAGAACTAGATGGTTAATTTTTCTTCCATATCCATTTTTTCCATATGGATTCCTAGTATGTTTTATCTTAGGTGACATTTTTACTTATCTTTATTTATTTTAATGTGATATTTTTATTGACACTTTTTCTGATGTTGTATTTTCAATGTAGTTTTCAAGACCAATTTTAAAATTGCAAGGACGCAATTTCCTAAAAGGGGGAATGATCTAACATACCAACTATTTATAGAATAATATATTTTCATATCTATTAATATTTAATAATTTAATATTAATTTTAGTTAAAAGGGGACATTATGTATGACAACATACTAGAGACAAAAAAACAGGTTTCTCTTAAACCTGACATTGCACAAAACACTGAGTTATACTGAAAAATAATAAAAAAATATTATTATTATTTTAAAAGGTAGTTAACACCTAGAATTTGTACTGGAGGGAATGAACATAATTATCTATGTTATGATTTTAAATATTTTTCAAACTATTTTTTATTTATCTAATTAATTTTATAGTCTTAAAATGATAATGAATCCAAATTTAATATTAAAATACTATAAAATTTTTAAAAGGTCGTTTACCACCTTTCAATTGCAGAAAATTTTTAAATACTATTTTTTAACATTTATATATTCTGTTTGATAAAATATACTTCTTCTTTAGAAGATGGATGTAATAATTTACCTTGGTTTAAATTTTAGTACTTTTTAGTTAAAATACATATTTTAATGATTACTAAGAAGTACTGAATTTTAATTCAAAACGGTCTTTTAATATAATTTATTTATATTGTTATATTATACTTTTAATTGGTTTTAAATTGTAATTGAATTACATTTTTATCATTTAATACAATTTTTTTCATTGGATGTAATTTCTCATTTAAATTGGACATAAAGGCATGTCATTCTTTTGATATTTTTTACATTATAAAAACTCGCCTTATGGTTTTGCCAATGGGACTTAATATTAAATTAATTATTGAAACTTATATGTTTTGAATTTGAAAAAAGATACTCAATATTTTGAATCATAAGGTCTAAATTTTTTAACTAGGAAACTTTTATTTTTTGACATTATTAATAGTAACTTCAGTAGTTATTTCTTTACCATTGTTAAAGGGTAAATCAGGTAAATAAGGGTAAACAATAATATTATAATAATATAAAACCACTCTAACACGTTTTCTAATACTATTTTATGAGATATGTATGACCTTGGTAATCGTTATGTCGATTTTCGGACCCCATGGATCCACTTGGGTGTGATAATGACCTTTTATAATATTTATTTTAAAGAAAAGGTAAATATAGTATAAATATGTATCTTTAAACTAAAACAATATTAATATTCATTATAAAAATGATATATAAGACTATAAATATTCATTATTAATCTAAAAATATATAATACATCATAGTATTTTATTTATAATTTTTAGACATTATATGAATAATTTTATTTATGACACAATGATGATGTAGTGATTACCATATTAATGAAAGATTCAAATAAAGAATATTATAAATGTTAAAATAAATGTAATTTTAAATTATTTATTCAATTAATTAATTTTTTGGATTATATTGACTTATTATGGATGGGTAAATTCTTTTGGTTCAAATGAATAAAGTTTTTATGACTTTAAAAAAATCAATTACTAAATTCTGTCAAAATTGACATATATGAGTTTTTAAAACAAATAATATTTTATTAAATGATATAATAATCCTAAAAATATGATATTAGGATAAATGACATATAAAATGTTAAAAATGTCATTAATTATCCACTTGGGTTTCTATTGGTATTTTATAGTAACTACGGTAACCATATATTATGAAAATACAGGAAGACATGGTAATGTTAATGTTTTCAAATAAGTGTTAAATATGAAAGATAAGGTTAATATTGTGATCAAAACTTGTATGAAACCAATTGTTTTAGAGTATTTAGACCCATTATCATCTTATAATAGAACTATATCACTTTTTTAACTAGTAAAATTATAAAATAATTTTATAATTAAATAAGATTTCAATACTTTTCTAAAGTACCCCACCTCTCTCTTAAAAAAGGCCACCAATTCTACCCACTTACCCACCCCTCTCAAGCCACTTGTCTAGTAAAAAATCTGTTCAAATAATCTACTAAAATCTATAACTTCCTTGTAGAATTATTGACTTGTGAAAAATTAAATTCAATAAATCTTTTTTTCTAAAATGAAAAGAAGTTACCTGATTTATAGGTAACATCATCTCTCAAGTTCCATTATTTTATTTTCCTTCTTCACTCCCTATGCTCTTTTTATTATAAGATTAAATAACAAAAAAAATATACAAAATATACTAGGATGTTTTTACAGGAATTATTTGAACTACTCTAACAGACACCTCCATCTAATGGATACGAACATATTGTTTCTGTGTACGGCGAACAACTACCTCATGAAATGATGATTCTTCAATTTTCTCCTACCACCTATCATGGTGTTCATTATTATGGAAATGTATTTATATATGAAATATATTAAATTTATATTTTATAAATTCATATGTAATTTTTATTTACAACTTACCTTCATGCTTTCATTAATGAGTAATGACGATAATTTCATTTAAGGAAGTGCAGAATCCCCCCCCCCCACAAAGGGATATGACTCTTAATGCCTTACATGGAACATATAAAGTATGGGGTTATTTAAATTATATAACATATATATTATACTGTAATTATAATATATATATATATATATGAATCATTTAGTTTGTATTCCTTTAATATGACAAAAAATAAAGTAGCGTTCATGCGTATGTACGGCCTACCATTTCCATGAATGGTGCATTTAATTTCTTATCTCAAAATGTAATGGAATATATTAAATACATATATATTTGATATATATGATATTTAAATAATTATTAATAGTATTTAGATGATGTAATTTTGACTACATGGACAAGTTACATCAAAACAAGTTCATTTTAAACTCATGTACCGAATATCAACAAAACGACTGATATGAACTTAAATAATTTTGTAATTTTTATAACATGTTAATAAGTTATATAAAAGTATTAATAAAAATTTAAAAGGTTCTCAAGAATGTATAAATTAACCTAAGTTTATTATTCAGGAAGATAAAGAATGAGAAACAGATATCAGACTCAAGGTAAGTGAATTTCTAAACACAATTCCCACTCATTGGGTTTGATGCATACTTCGTTGAATATGTGATTCCAAGATTATGTGTAGAATAGATATTTATTTATTTATATTTTAATTTACACTTACCTCTGTGTGAATATATTTTGTCTATATAGAATCACACCATTGATAAATTCTTGTGTCATTTATTCAAACTTTGTAATGGAAATCTCAACTCAATTTGAATTCAGGGAGTTCAGTATCCTTGTCATTGGTTTTGTTTTTTCAAGAACATGTGTGAATGACCTATTATTGTTTTACACATAATATCTACATATATTTGGTGTATTTATATTTTCCACACATAATTATGTCATTGATTTATCCATAATATATGGATACGATCTTTGTAATGGATTCTGTCTTAATTTACATTCCATTGAGACTTATTTGTAATTGTGCTCCAGTTTACTTCTATATGGTGTATATACTGCCCTTTGACATATTATATCATTAATATCCTTATTCTCATGATATTAAAATTTTTGATTATTTTTATTCTTTAATTATTTTTATTCAAGTATTTCTCAAGTGGTAAGAGACTCTTTAACTAAAACATCGTATTAAAGGTTTTAATGATTTATTCTTCTAAATCGTACTCATTAATGTCCATGTTTTCAAAATGGTTTTAAGGATTTATTTATATCAACATTAACGTTTTAAATGTTTAATTCAATTAAAATATTAAATGTGGTATGGGGCATATTTATTCAAAAATGTTCTTTTTATATGTTTTAAATGTGACTTTTAAATTAGATTGATTGTGTCAATATCATGAAATGATATATTGTGAATGAAAATGTTGAATGGATATATTTTTTATGATTGTTTTCTATTTTATGATATGATATGGTTATTGGGAATTATTTATGGATACGTGTGGTTCCATGATAAAATGGGGATAGTTGATCCCCTACTAGCTCTCCAATGCATTGGGTAACGTTATAAAGGTAAGTGTTAAACATTATCCTAATATATTTAAGGAATATACATTGATAGATATTCCAAATGTAACCATGATGGTTACTCCCTATCTATATGTGAAACCCAAAATGTAATTATGATATGGATTCCAAAATTAACCTTTATGTTTTATGATTTCTATCATTTTTTGTACGAATCATAGGATTACATGATGGAAGTTAAATAGTTTATGTTTTATGTTTGAAAAGTTTGATTCTGTGAAAATGTTTTCAAGGGTTTTAAATATTCATGGACTATAGGTTTTATTCCTTATTTTATATTCCATACTGATCTTTTTATGCTCATCCAATGTTTTTTAAATGTTTTATGTAGGTTTTAAGTATGGGTAAGAGAAATGAATAATTCAATAATATTTTTATCAAGAAAAAAAGTCATGATTTATTTTAAAAAATTTCATTTTTTGAAAAAATAGATAGTGAGTGGATTTGAATAATTTTTAATTTTTGAGTTGTTATGTAATATTTTTGTCCAAATTATCTAAAACACTAAACCTAAAAAGATCCTCAATGTAAATTCTTGAATTAAATCAATATTAAGTAATGGTTAAGGATAGGGCCATATAGTTGGTATCAAAATAAATGTTTAGAAAACTTTAGGGATTATGAGTTTTTGATAAACACGTGGTATGTCTCTATGTCTATTATTTTGGTTAAATACTTGTTTTATAACTTGTTCAAATCAATGAATGCTGGTTACAAATGGAAAAAGGAGGATCTCATACAAAATTAATATCACATCTTGATGACTTTCTTGTAATAATTATTGCAAAGATATGTCTGAATGATTGTGAAACTTTTTCTCACATTAAACTCACTTGGAAGCAGTTATTTGAGGTATCAAAGTCCTCCACAATATCTCGATACAATCGTGGATCATGGGTAGTATTTAATGAAATCCTATTTTCTCAACATTATCATTATTTGAAAAACGGTAAATATTACCAAGGCATTTTCAAATATTTTACCTTGTCACAAGATTTTGAAGCATATTTTGAATTAAAAAAAGTTGATGAAGAATGATATACTTGGGCAACCTATTTATATTTTTTTTAATACTTATGGTATTTTAAAAGGATAACTGAGGGGATTTTTTAACTCAATATCACTCTGACTATTTTATAAAAATCCAGTTCTATCATATTTTTTTAAATTTTATGTCATACAATATTATTTTTTGAAACTATTTTTCCTGTGAACACCCATATGACCCAAGTTGTACAAGGTGTATTTGGATAAAGGAATAAAATTATTTTGAAGGATCTCTAAATCAATGATGAAATAAATGGACCTTCTATCTACATGAACAATATTATGATGAAACCATGTGTACACCATGATCAAGGTATCATGTTATTTCTTTTGGAATAGTTTTATCATATGGAGGTGAAATAAAAAAATAATATATATAATACTTTTCCAATTATGATGATGAGGTCATTATGAGTTGGGATGAAAATAAAAGGTATAATACAATTACTGAGTTTAACAATTGTTACAGTTATTTTTGAGTTTTAGGGACAACCGTCAAGATGGGTGACAGCTCGTCATGTCGAGCAAGGCTGCAGGAATCAACGTATGACTTATTATTTTTAGTTAAATGATTTTATGGATCAAGAATAAGATTATTTGGGGAAATTATGTTACAAAATTATGGGTTTATTAAGTGATAAATGTAAATTTTGAATGCGTTCTCTCTTTTGGGAACACAATATGCCTAAGGAAAATATAATTCTCTGGGATTTCAATTGAGGTGTAATGGTTGAATTTTATTTTAGATGAATCTATGTATTTGTCATGGAAATATATATATTTGGGTTGTTAATTTAAAATATTAACATATCATGTAGATCATTTGATTATGTTAATTACTTTTAATTATGATACATTATGATTAGTCGATGTTATTTGAAGATAAATGGTAACATTTGTCATGGAAGACTATGTGATCAAATTCTTTAGAATTATAGATTTCAATATTAGTTTGAATTATTTTGATATGTTTTATGTATAATTGTGTATTGAATGGTATTTTTTGAACACTGTGTATTGTTTTTTGAATTTTGGAGATTAAGAGTAGTATTTCTTTTTTATAAAGGATTATCCTTTTTGAGGATTAATTGATCTTGTAAAAATCATTTTGGTTATGGTTAATGTCAAAATAAAGAGAAAATATATATTTCATCATTTGTGGATTATGTGATTTTCATGAAGTTGATTCTAGCACTTTATATGTGACCATGTGATCTAGAATACTCATCATTTGGATGAAAGATGAGTTTGTGGTAGATATTTATTAAAGGATGAAACTCTACTTGAGAAGTAAGTTTTTTTCCTTATGTTTATAGTCAATCTCATAAATAAATTCCCCAACATTATGAAAAGGATATTAAAATAAAAAAATACCTTTAATTTTCCTACTATGAAATCAAATACTATTTAACCCATCAAATGATTATATTTTTCTGTTTGTTAACAATATCCTGATCATGTTTTCTATAACTCACCATCAGAACATGATGGTTAGCTTTTCTTCTATATCCATGGTTTCCAACATTGAATCAAAGTATGTGTTATCTCAGGTGACATTTTTACTTCACTTTCTTTATTTTAATGTGATATTTTCATTGACCCTTTTTCCAATGTGGGATTTTCAAAGATGTTTCCGATCCTAATTTTAAAATTGTGAGGATACAGCTTCCAACAGGGAGTAATGATGTAACATCTCGAGAATTTATAAAATAATACATTTTAGTATCAATTAATATTTTTTAATTTAATATTAATTTCTGTTTAAAAGGGACACTATGTTTGATAGCGTACCTGACACACAACAATAGGTTGCTCTGAAATCTTACATTGCACACAACACTGAGTTATACCAAAAAATAATACAACAATATTATTTATATTTTAAAAGTTAGTTAACATTTAGTCATTGAATTGGTGGGAAAGTAAAAAATTATCTATATTATGATTTTAAGTATTTTCTAATTGTTTTTACATATATCCAGTTACATTTAGTGTCTTAAAATGATAATGAGTCCAATTTTTAAAATAAAATACTCTAATATTTTTAAAATGACATTTTAAAACCTTTGGATGGAAAACAAATTTAAATAGAGTTTTTGTCACTTTTAAGTGTTCTATTTGAAAAAATAGACATCTTCTTTAGAATAAGGACATAATAAATTTAACTTGCTTTAAATTTTTGTTTTTTTATAAAATCCATAATTTATTGAACAGTGAAAAGTACTGTATTTTAATTCAAAACTGCCTTTTAATCTAATTTATTTATATAGTTAGATTATCCTTTTAATTGGTTTTAAAGTGTAATTAGATTAAATTTTTTATAATTTAATCCAATGTTGGTCATTGGAAGTAATTTTAAATTTAATTTTCACATAAACACATGTAAATCTTTTGATATTTTTTACTTCCTAAAAACCTGCTTTCTGGTTTTGACAACAAGTCTTAATTTTAAATTAATTACCAGGATTTCTATATTTTGAATTTTGAAAAATGGAATCCATATTTTGAAACATATGGTCCAATCTTTTTTAATAGGTACCTTTTAATTTTAGACAATATGAATAGTAAATTCAGTAAATATTTTTATTTACCATGGTTAAAGGGTAAATCTGGTATATAAGGGTGAAAAATAATATTATAATAATATAAAACTACCCTAACACGTGTCCTAATACTTTTTTATGAGATATTATCGACCATGAGAATCCTTGGGTCAATTTTAGGACCCTATGGATCCACTTGGGTGTCGTGATGACCTTTTATAATATTTATTTTAAAGAAAGGGGAAATATAGCATAAACATGTTTCTCTTACCTAAAAAAATTTCAATTTTATTTATATAAATGATATATTTTATTATAAATAGTAACTATATATATAGAATGATTTCCTACATCATGGAATTTTATTTTATATTTTTATACATTAATTAAATAAAAGTATTTATGACATAATGATGATGCAATGATAACATTATTAATGAAAGATTAAAATAAATGATATTATAAATATTAAAATAATTTTAATTAGAAAATTTTAATTACATAGAAGAATTTTTTGGATGAGATTCTCATGTTAGAGATGAGTTAATTCCTTTTTTTAAAGGAATCATGTTTTTATTAATTTCACAAAAATCCATTACTAAATAGTTTCAAAATTGACATAAATGAGTTTTCAAAACAAATACATTTTTACTGAATGATATAATAATACTAAAAATATATGATTCTGTAAAATGACTTATATAATGTATAAAATTCATTAATGATCCATTTTTGGTTATATTTGGAATTTTATAGTAACTATAGTAACCATATATTTTGAAAACACAAGAAGACTTGGTAAGAGTTAATGTTTTTAGCTAAGGGGTAAAGCCAAAAGATAAGTATACTTTTGTGATCTAAACTTGTCTAAAACATATTGGTTGAATGGATTTTGACACATTATCGTCTTATCCTATAAATAATCAACTTTGGAACTATTATAATTCAAAAATATTTTTATAATAAATTAATATTTCAAGACTTTCCGAAATTACCCCTCCTCCCTCTTATAAATGGCCACCACTTCTACCCACATGCACACACCTCTCAAGCATCTTGTATCATCAAAACTATACTAAAATAATCTCCCGACTTCCCTCCCTTCCTACTATAGGCAATAAAATTGGTTTAAGTCAATTCAAGAAAGCCTTTTGGCTCACATCAAACAAAGTTATCCGATTTAGACGTAATGTCTTCTCTCATGTTCCTTTCGTTAATTTTCCTTCTATACTCACATTGTTCTTATTATTATATGATTACATAAAAATTCCATTATCCTCAAAAATAAGGGATTTTTTGTGAGAATTATTCTAAATACTCTCACACACACCTTCATCCAATGGATATGAACATAATGTTTCTGTGTACGGTGAACTACTTTCTCACGAAATGATGATTGTTCAATTTTCTCCTACCCCCTCTCATGGTGGCCATTATGATGGAACTGTATTTACATATGAAATATATTATATTTATAATTTCTCTATTATTCTATAATTTTTATTGAAAACATACCTTTATGCTTTCCATAATGTGTAATGATGATAATTTCATTTGAGTATGTGCGGACTACTGCCACCTCAAAGTGATATGACTCATTCATCCCACAAATGGAATGTATAAAGGATAAAATTAATGAAAATATGTAACTTATATAACATAGATATTATAATTTAATTACAATATACATATTTTACATTTTTCTTTCATTCATTTAATATGACAAAGTAATGAATGTAGGGTTCGTACGTACGTACAGTCTACCGTCTCCATGAACGGTGCTTTACATTTCTTATCTCCAAATGTTAAGGGATATTATAAATACATATATACAGGATATATATGATATTTAAATCATTAATAATATTCTTGAGATGATTTAATTTTTATTACATGGTCATGTTACATCTAAACAAGTTCATTTTTTACTCAAGTACAAAATATCGACAAAACAGCCGATATGAACATAAATAATTATGTAATTTTTATGTCATGGTAATAAGTAAAATAAAATTAATAATATAATTGTAAAAGGTTCTCAATAAATTATAAATTAACCTATTTTTATTACTCAAGAACATAAATTATTAACTAGACAATTCTTACCTAGGGTAAGGTAATTTCTAAACTCAATTCCCACTCATTGGGTATTATGCATACTTCTTTGATTATATTATGCCATGATTATGTATGGAATCACTATTTGTTTATTTATATTGAAATTTCCACTTCCCTTTGTGTGGATATACTATTTCAACACATAATCACACCATTGTTAAATTCTTATGTCATTTATACAAACTTTGTAATGGAAATCTTAACTCATTTTACATTCATTAAGTTAAATATCAATGACATTATTTATGTTTTTACAAGAATATGTGTGAATAACAACTTATTTTCATACATGGAATATCCAATTATATTTGGTCTATTTATATTTTTCAATCATAGAAATTTCATTTATTTATCCTTAACCTTAGGATATGATCTTTGTAAAGGATTTCGTATCAATTTACATTCCATTGAGACTTATTTGTTGTTGTGATAAAGTTCTCATTAATATAGTGTATATACTACCCTATGACATATTATATCATGAATCTCTTTATTCTCATGATATTATAAGTTTTTATTAATTCTATTATTTAATTATTTTTATTCAAGTACTTCTTAAGTGGTAATGGACTCTTTAACTAAAACATCATTTTAAATGTTTTAATGATTTATTCTTCTAAATATTTCACATTAATGTCCATGCTTTCAAAATGGTTTTAAGGGTTTATTTATATGGAAATTAAAGATTTTATAATTTGATTCCTTTAAAAGTTTCAATGTTGTATTGGACACTTTGATTAAAAAATATTCTTTTAAAAAAAATTAAATGTGTCTTTTAAATTGGATTGATTATGTTTATATCTTGAAATAATAAATTGTGAATGAAAATGTGGAATGGTTATTTATCCTTTATTATTGTTTTATGTGTTATTATTATGTTATGGTTCTTGGGAGTTGTTTATGTATACGAGTGGTTCTATGATAATCTGAGGGAGGGTGAGCCCATGATAGCTCTCCAATGAATTGGGTATTGTGACAGAGGTAAATGTTAAAGTTTCTCCTCATAGATTTAGGGAATATACTATGATGGGTATTCTAAATGTAACCATTATGATTACTCCCTATGTAGATGTGAAATCTAAAATGTATATACGATATAGAATCTTTAAGTTACCTTTATTTTTTATGTTTTCTATGATATTTTTATAAATCTTGTGGTTACATGATATAAGCTAAATATTTTATGTTTTAGGGTTGAAGTGTTTGATTTTGTGAAAATGTTTTCATGGGTTTTAAATTTTCATGGACTGATGGTTTTATTCATTATTTAATATTCCCTACTAATATTTTAATGTTCATCCCATGTTTTGAAATTTTTTCCACCTTGAAAAAGGATGGGTAAGAGAAAAGAAAAATTCAAGAAATTTTTTATCAAGAAAAATAAGTCATGTTATATTTTAAATAGTTTAGTTTTATGGAAAAATTGATAGTGAGTATATCTGATTAATTTGTAATTTTTTAGTTGTTATGTAATAGTTATGGCCAAATACTTTAAAACTCTAAACCTGAATATATCCTTAGTGTGAATTCTTCACATAAATCAATATTATGTAATGTTTACAGATGCGGCCTTATACCTATATAAGGGGCTTCATAGCTATTCTAGAAGTAAATTTGTCTCCCTTAAGAAAACTTATGAAGAAAGGGGTCACGTATAGTTGGACCAATGACAGCCAAGAATCATTTTACATCCTCAAAACATATCTCTTGATCCCATCAGCATTGATGCTGCCTATCAATAGAAACACACTCATTCTATATTTTATGGACCAAGAGTGCCCACTGGGAACCTTTCTTTCATAGAATAATAATGTTGGGAAGAAAATATATTCTATTATATCAATTGAACAATGTTTGACATGGAGAATCTATATTCAAATATTGAGAAGATCAGTCTGATGTTAATCTTTTTATTTCATAATCTAAGGCACTGTATACAGGACTGGAAAGTGAAACTGCTCTCTAAAAAAAACCCTATCCAATACAGTGTCTGTCTTCCTATGTAGACATGAAATATGGCACAGTAGGAGGTTATTCTATGGTAGTTTCATCTACATATTTCACCATAGAAAGAAGTTAAAGGCTAGGACATAGAAAATGTTTGGTAAGAGAACCCATTTTAGAAACTTCATCATTAAATATTGAAATTCCAAATGAAGAGATACTTTATATTTAAGACAACCCACAAACATGGTCAATTTATTTTCACGATGCATCCAGGAGTCCAACAGGATGGAGAATGTAGTTCCTTAATCTCAACAATGTTGGGATAGTGATTTTTCTCATTTCACCAAAAAAGGTTGTTTTACCATACTCATTTCTACTATCAGAAGGTTCTACCAAAAATAATGCGGAATACAATTCCCTCATTATAGGTCTTGAAAAGGAGCTCCAAATACTAGTAAATCACCTGGAGTTAAAAGGAGATTTAAATATGGTAATAAAACACATCAATAGGGATTACGCCATGAGAAAAGAAGATTTGATATCCCTATTTTACTGTGTCCAATTTATGATGTTAGACTTTTTCTTAGATCTAAAATTGACTCACATCCCATGATCAAAAAAATAATCAATAATATGCATTGTAAAATGCATCCATGGTTTTTGCAGAACCAAATCAGGAAGAAACACTCATTACCATTTCCCATCATAGAATAGTCTCCCTTTTTGTTAAAGTCAGAACAGAGGAGATCAAAAAAGATATCCCTATCATGGAACCATAGGGACTAACCACTGGTTGTGTGCCACCAATCACATATTACCTCAAAAATGGATTACTTCAACTAGATAGAGCTATAAAATAGAATATCTGATGTCGAGCAACCAAAATCACTCTTTATGATGGCCCAAATCACAAAACAAAATCCTTTACAAAACAATGATTTTATGGATTCTATTTCAGATGTATTAATATAGAAGAGACTAAAACCATTGTTGATGAAGTAAATGTTTGGGAATATAGAACCCTTCATTCTTGATAAAAACATTTCCACCAAATTTTATGGCTTTGGTATTACTGGCCTTCAATGATGTTGGATTGTATAGAATTCATTATGAAATTTCATTTATTCTAGGTTCCTGAAAAGATCATTCTCAACCCCCATAGTTTCTACATACGTACAAATACTCATGTCCATTTGACATATGGGGAATGGATGTAGTGGGGCCTTACCATACATCTACATCCAATAAGTTCAATTATATCCTTATTACTATGATTTATTCTCTAAATGGGATGAGGAAATACCTCTCAATGATGTTTGGGAATAAAGAACTGTTGGATCTATATAATCTAACATCATTACCATATTTGGAGTCACTCATAAAATGTTAATGGAAAATGGAACATAATTTTTCTATACTAAGGTGGAAAAACTATATATTGAATATGATATCAAATCCAAACATTCATCCCAATATCATGAAATGGATTGTGGTTATATATATGATTTAAACAAGACCCTATTTAATATACTCTAGAAAATGTTTGACACAGATAAAAATTATTAGCCTGAAAAGACTTCGCATTCCTTATGGGACTACCATAATACTACACATACGATAACTAGGGCCACCCCATATTCATTGGTATACATAATACAACTAGTCTTATCCATTGTGGTCTAGTTTCTGTCACTCTGTGATTCTATCTTCGATCAACTATCTATATAAGATATGTCTCAAAAAATACTATATGAACATGAATGATTGGATGAAAAAATATTTCATACATTACATCACATGGAATTCTACCATAATTGGATAGAAAGAGCTTTTAACAAAAAGTTCCACCTCTATTCATTCCTCTAAGTTGAATAGGTTTTAGTCCTTGTGAAATTGATGATATTAGGAAATAATCCTCCACCACTTGAGACTATGTGGGAGGGACCATATTCCTTGCTTAAGGTACACTCCAACTATGCTTATTCATTGATATCAATGGATGAAAAATTAAGTACACCACAAACCATTGCAGGGTTCCTAAAAAATTATTTCCTATAATCACATCAGATACATCCTATATGTAGGGCCTTAAACTGCATAGCAACATATACATCCTAATTTCAAGAAGTTAAACTATGTAGTTGGTCTTTGTCGCACACCCTTAAAAGGAATTACATGTCATCCATGTCACATGAAATTAAACTAAGTTAAATCATCATCCTTTTCAAATGATTTTAAAATTCATGACATATGGTCCCAATCATATGACCTGAAACTGTGAGAGGTTATCTATCCTTCCTAGATGACATTAAACTACATGGTTGATTCCCCCTTAATCGATGTTAAGATCCCCAAAAATACAACATGATGATACTTCTTGTGGTACCAAATATATGGGAACCTATCATGCATAACCCCTACTCACATAATTTCTACTCCATAGTTTCATTTGGGACCCTTTATAGGTATATGACCTATCATTATAACATCCATACTCCAAGATGATAAACTGCATGGCCAACGTCCTCATCACATGATGTTAAAATAAAGGATATGTTAAAGAACTATGTGTGGTTAGATTTTCACCTCAATGAGATATGTAATGATTTCTAGATCCCCAATCTCAGGCACAAGCGTGACCATATTAAAAAAATCCCCCTTTCCATATGTATAAACCATATCTCCGTTGGAAATCTTTCCAAGAAAAATGACTTTATTTTCATTACAATGAGATTCGTAGTAATTCCTAGACCACAAGCCTTGGGTCCAACCATAGTTATAGAAAGTATCAAATCCCCTTTTCCTCATGTCATAGTTCAATGGGTGTAGGGAACATTTTTTAAGCACTACGTGTGCATTTATTCTCATTTAAATGAGATACATATTGATACCTAAATATCTTATCATGTGTCCAGCCAGGACGAGAATATGTGTAACCCATTTTCCTTATTTATGAGTAACATATTCATAGGTATCCTTCTCATGAACAATGTGTGTGTTGATTATTTCTCTACAAAGATATATAGTGACACCCTGGTCCCATACCCTTGTCTACCTTCAACACTTATTTCTCATCCAGGGACCAACTCCCTTGCTCCATAACGATAAAATGAAGATTTCTTCAACAATTGAATGTGGCTTGATTCACATTCTAATGAGATTTATTGTGTTTCCCAGATCTACAATCTCATTTCTAACCACATTTTAATCTCTAAGACCCTTTACTCCTTTTTATGAAACATATCTACATATGAATCCATCAAGAAAAATGTGTGTCTTGATTATCATTTCAATAAGATATGTAGTGATGCCTGAATATTTAATATTTGGTCTAGTTGGGACATTTTCGTTCTTTCACAATAGTTCAACCTCACCCACACCACAATACGTTAATCTTCATGCGATTTCAGGAACTACATACATATTGATTCTAATCTTAATCAGATACGTAGTGATTCCTATATCATATATCATATCCCATCCACCATAGAATATAAATTATCATACCCTTAACATTTATTTACATTGTGATACGAAATAGAATTTTCCCACCACCTATTTCTCACACTGATAACAGATCATGTGGGATTAGGAAATTTGGTAAAATAGTTTCCCTACATAATTATAGAATATCTATTCACATTGGGGTTAACATGATCCTAGCTGCAAGAACTTAAAATACACACCAGTTTTCCTCATCGCATGATAATAAACTAGATGATCTTCTTAATGAACTATATGTGTCTTTATTATTTCGATAACATGATATGAAGTGACACTGAGGAATTTTACCCTAGTCCATCCACAATATTCAATTTCATATTGGAATCACCCACATCCTCATCACATGAGGATAAACTATGTGGTTCTTTATAAACTATGTGTTGCTTGATTCTCACCCATATGAGATACGTAGTGATATACAGATCTTCAATCATGGGCACATCCAAAACATAATGCTAGAAAAACTCACACTCTCTCATGTATGAGTCAGATCTACATGAGAATACCAAATATATTTTATCACCCTATATATGAACACATATCAAAATAAAAACCCAACTTTCATTCCCATATGAATTCCATCAGTGTAGGGGATATTTATCTTAAGAAATATGTGGGGTTTGATTCTTGATTTGACAAGATGCATAGTGAAACTGAGGCCTTATTCCCTATTCCAACCACAATATCCCATTTCTCTTCACATCGAGAAATGATATTATCTTTGTTGTATGATTCTAAATTATATATCATAATTTCTTTTCTATTGGAATTTCAAATCCATATCATAATTTCATTTCCACATGTCTTTAAATTGTATCGTACTAATAGAACTGTGTATGGATTGATTCACATACCTTAAAGATATGTAGTTATGACTAGGCCTTATATTATAGTCCTAACCATAGGATAAAGATGAATTTACACTTTCCTACATATAAACAAAGATCTATGTAAGAGATTTTGATTTAAGTACCCAAATTTAGGGAGGACCCCCAAAAAACCAGATATTTTCCCCCTTCGAAATATGAGTCAGATCTTTGTGAGGGTCTCTACATTCATGACCAATATCGGTCCAAAAACAACCTTATTACTTGAATACTTTTGTTCTGCAATTCATTCTCCTAATCATAGACACTTTCAAATATTCATAATCATTCTTTAGTTCCTAGTGACATAATGTATGATACCTGAAGGATCCTTTTCCTGGATATGTAATGTGCCCTAGTTAGCATTACATAAAGCGACCCTCATAACATGCACGCCACCCAATTGATACCACTATTTGACAATGTAGTATTTTACCTATTTTGACTTGAATAAAACAACCCCTATAATGGGTTTTTAAATAGGTGTTAACTTCACCCATGGGGGAGACTCTTATTTACTCTGGTGATTTAATGAAAATATGTTAAAACCCATGATTTAAAATTGTCTTCAGTTATCCCACACATTTCTCCCATGATATCTCTCCTGATCTGAGAACCCCCAATACAGTGGTTTATAATTTACTCCTTCATGTGTTCAAAGAATAACAGAATGATCTCATTCTGAAAGGCCTTACACCGCTATAATTTCTTTAATTCCATGGTCCTATTCATATTTCTTAAAACTAAAGATGATGAATTTCCTACGATTTGTTCAGACCTATTTGGGAAAAATATTTTCCCCATTCTCAGGAAATCTTGAATTGAAATACTCTGTTCATGTTCAATAGATTTCCTCCCACAAACAAAACATTGTGATAACAGGTATCTGAATCTTTACATACACCTGTAGGATTTTAACAATAGAATGTGGAATTCATATGGAATTCCTTTCCAGACTACGCTATAATATAAACCAGTAGGGTTTGTATAAGTATCTTAAAATTTTCAATCATATCAACCAAAGGATTCCACTATTGACTATATTTTATGTTCCCTAGTTGTCTTGGAATAAAGCATCCCACAAAACTAGTTCACTGACCAATGGTATCTTTTTCCTCAATAGAGACCTCATATTATATCATAAGTCCCTTTTTTATACCACTCTTGGGTTCCATCAATCCCCCAATCATGGCTTAAAATTTTTTCCTCCTACACCAGAACATGGTAGAATATTTATAGAAAAATTACTAATTATTAGAGAATCATCATCCTTTTTTATCAAATATATGGACCTTAAATTATAGACCCCATAATGTCCTTGACATATGACTTTAAATTTCGTAGTATAATTTTCTTACTGTAGGAATTTAAATTACATAACATAATGTCCTCATGCATGACTTTAAACTGCATAGCCTAATTTAATCGCTACAATATTTTAAACAAAATAGAATAATTTTCACATTGTATTACATTTAACATCATAGAATAATTTCCATTTCATGTGAAAATAAACTACATGGATAATTTCATGGTCTCATGACATTAAACTACAAAATACATTATCCTATATTATAAAAGGGCCTTTCTGATGACATTGGACGTCTCAAAAATTGTACCCTCCTTTATATATGTAAAATTTGCGTAAAATCAGTTTCTCATTTGGTTAAAATACCAATACATTCATTCCCTTCATTATAAGAACTTTTCCCCAAGAAAAACCACCCTTGTGGTCTTAAGAAATATGAATCTCTATAAAAACCCTTCGGCCATCAGCAACAAGATGTTATAATTCTTGGGATATCCTTTACCTGACTATGTAGTATGTACCCCCATTAGCCTTGCATATGTCCCCCACATAATAGAATTGTCAGCCTAAGGATGCCACTATTTGACGATGGAGTATGCTCTCTAGTTTTTCTTTTGTAAAACAGTGCACCTAACATGTTAATCAACTAATGGTAACTTCATCCAAACGAGATACCTCTTATATTCATGAATACCATGTTATATATTTGGAAAAAAAATTGAAGCTTCTTCTTGGGGGTATCTGAATAATGTTGGAGAATTCTTAACAAGCAGGCCTTGTTTAGGTCATCATTTCAAAATTTGTAGTCATACCTGTTTGACCCAAAGAACTTTCCAAATTAGTCTATAATGCATGACATTAAAATTACCAAAAAAAATTACATAGTACTCACTGGATTAAAATCCTATAAAGGGAACTCTAGATAAAATTCAAGTCACAGCCCACTAAACCTACATATTTTATAGTTTAGGAAATATCGAACATTGAAAAGAAATCTCCAAAAAACATTTTAGGCTGAAAACTAGAAAATGGTGGCCTAAGAAAAATCCATGTTTTTCCTTCCAATTATTCATCATGTAGATCTTATGAAAAATATAAGGAACTAACATCAAAAGACACAATGTTTCTAGGATTTTCTATAAAACACTAGAGGCATTCAAACTATTCCCTCTAGGCCCCAAGACTTAGGAAAAAATTAGAGCATCCTTCCATGCTTGACGTATCTCCCAAACCCACAAAATAATGTTAGAATGTGTCAGTTTCCTTATAGTTAACATAGAACCATATTCTTCTTTTTTCTGAACGAATCTAATTATAAGGGGGGATTTTTTGACGCGGGAAAATTTGTTTCAAGCACCTTTACATGGAATCCATGATGTGACCCACACATAGACAACAAATGTACACTTAAATAAGATATGTGCCTCCATAATGGAAGAAGATTCATATTTTATTTTCATGTTCCCAAATAATACTCCATAAAGAGGGATAAGTGGAAATATCCCCCCCCCTCAGGGTGTAGGGTGTAAATTTCTAGAATCGATGATAAAAATGTGTCGACATATTAAAATTATTTTTTCCACGTATCATTTGAGAATAATTTTTGTATTCAATAGGACAAGGTATTTATATTTCATCTACAGATTCGATTTGACTAGTCATATATCCCGAATAGTCTCACGGATCATAAGTTATTAGTCCTAGAAGATGGAAATTTTTTTCAAAGGGGTTTGTGCCACCACACATGGTACAAACACAGATTTCCAGCATGGAAATCCAATGTAAAATGAAAATGTGGAAATCTAGACCTATGTAACTCCCACACCCATGGTTCCATATTTTCCTTTAAATAGGACCTTTCACCCACATCATTTTGATGGATGAAATTTTATAAGGATAACCAATGCTTTGCATGCCCTAGTGCTTCACTAAAGCACTCCATAACTTCTAGGTAGTTTTGTAACACCCCTAGAAGAGGTAATTAAAGTGAATAGAAAAAATAAATTCCTACCATGAGTTTATGTACACATTTCCCATGTGATTCACTTAGACAACACCTTATTAATGAATACTTTCATAAGGTATCCTTCCTCAACTAGGAACATATGTGAGTCACCTATTAGAACACATATGGAAACCCTTGAATGGTTGATTATGGTATCACCCAAGTGTTTTCACCTACTTGTTCCACTTCCCAAGGTGACAAAAATTCACCCAGTTCTTCCATCTTGGAGAAACCACTACATGATCAACCTGGGTTCACCCTAATCTCCAGCTTGTGCAAGCCATTCATGAGGCCTTCATTAATTCCATCCAAGGTAGGGTCATGCTTCATTAGATCCCTTATCTGAAAGTTACCAAGTTGAAACCTCCACCAAAACTTCTAAAATTACACAACCATAGTGATTGGCACACCAGTGTGTCCTCGATTTGTATATGTATTTCTATTGTAATAGTTTTCAATAAATAGTTTAGTTTTCTGATCAGAATTCTCATAGAGAATTTCAGTATGTATCCCTATGGTCATGAGGGAACTTACCCCGTGGAAAGTGTCAGAGAGTTCCTAATCTCAGATACTAAGGCTAGGACCATGTCCATCCCTTGTTGTCTCTATGACCTAAATCCTCCAGTTTTAGGAATGGAGGGTATGAATTACACTTTCTTTTCCATTCAACATCAAATTAGATCCTCCTCCCTTGAAGAAAAACTAGTTTTACAGAATTCATCCCATTGTAATCCCCAATAATTTCATTTATGATATTTATGTCTTTATCCTATCTACCTCTATGCCCATGACCTTTATTTCATCCTCAACCTGGTCTTACTTTATGTTAATGTGAAGAGAGGGAAGTGTTATATCCCTGAACTATCTCAATGAAGTTTCATCCTCTTCTATATGTAGAAGAGGATAAAGAGGGTTTTGGTGTTATAAATGCCTCATCCTTCTCCATTTTCATTATGTCACCATGTCCACTTCTAGACATGAGCAGATCAAGTGGTTTTCCAGATCTGTCACTTCCTATTATTTATCACACCGGACATTTCTCATGTGGGATTAGAGGTTAATGGTGAACTTGAAATCCACACAATACATGAAAGAGATTGAACTATGAGAAAACTGATTCCTACTATAAACAGGATATGTAGGATGCTCGCCTAGGGAAAGAGGTCAATAGGCATCCTCCTCAAGAGTGATCCCTAATCATAATCCTCAAAATTCAAGAATCCTCCTCAGGATTGTGCTCTAAATTAAACCACATACCCCCATGAGACTAGACATACTCCGTGATCCCTCTTACATGGAATCCTTTTTAGGAGTAATCCTTATTATAATTTTCTCAAAGGTCTATACACCCCTATAGGACTAACTAAACTATATAGGATTTTATTCCCTCAAAAATGGTATACGTAGGAAATGACAATGAGTTCCAAACCCTACACCCTAAATAAACCATGGTCCCTCTGGTCCACATTCCTAGTATGTTCTAATTCAATCTGGAGACTCAAATCCCTTCTAGGTTCTTTGGGATGATTCAAAATAATCCCCACTCTAAAACTTTTCTAGGAACCAATAAGCTAAACATCCTTGTCGCATGACATAAAATAGATGCTTAAGTCCTTATTGAAGGTACAGTAGACCACAGTGGAGGATGATGGGTAAAGGATTTTAAAATTTTCATTTAATGCACAATAGAACACGTCATCGTCAACGATCTGAGCCCTATATGTTCTAAGGTTCTCACGTAAATTAAAAGATAACATCAATAAAAATTGTAAACATACCTTTATAGATTTGATGATGAAATTGATAGAAAATTTTCACCATTTATCATTTCATGAAGTATCCATAGTAGGATCTTTCTAGATCATCCACATTCATTTCAAAAATTAGTAGGGCCACTGATCCTAGAATTTCATATGCCAGTGTGACGATCTATTGATATATTCGACATCCCAAAAATCACTATGATCCTATGCCTTTGATACTGGAAGATGTTCTTGGATCGCCTCTTGATAGAGAGACTCTATCTCAAGAAAGAGTGAGGAGAAAGAGGCTATCATTCTAAATGAATGAATAGTTTGTTGGGAAAGAGACTCTATCTCTTATTTATGGTGGAGTTTCAAAATATGGGGTAGTGTTCCCCATCCCCCATTTATTTGACATCCACTAAATAAATAATTATTATGAACTAAACTATGTCAATATTATTTATTATTATATCTCATACCTGTAATATATATATATATATATATATATAATATTACATAATAAACATGAATCATTTAACTCTACTCACCATTCCCGTTTAATATTAAACGAACCTTGAATAATAAAATAATATTCATTCTATTAATATTATCTTGTATTTAAATAAATTATACATACTTTAATAAATTCAATTCAATTATTCATAACTTGAATAATAATGAATTTATTTATTTATTTTTTGATTTATTTCTTGGAAAACTCTCATACACCGTGTTGGGGCCCATAACTCCCAATATATCTATTCAACTGAATAGTGAGGATTCATGAATACACTATTGTGTGTGACCCTCTAGGCCCTTATCTCGATAGTAATGAATATAATCTATAGTCCCAGAGAAGATTCTAGAAACCCTTCAAGGACCCTAAATATATTATGATTTTAATATCAATGAGAACCATCCTATGAACACTCAATGTGTACTTCAATCTCTTTCTCTTTAAATATCTCATAAAGCAGGATGCACAATTGTGTTGTTTCCCTTTTCTTACTTTATTATTTTTTGATCTAGTAGGATGGATTTACCAATGACTACCTTGGACAAGGTCTTATAAAGGTACTACCATCTTTATCAACGATTCCCATGATATGTAACTTCCTAAACCCAAAATCAACAAATCCTTTATTTACCAATCAAACAATGTCATACCACTAATGGAATACCCAAAAAAACTACCTCACCGTGATTTCATTATCATGGTTTTTGCTTTTTCTTAATGTATACAATCAAATGTAATACATTGTTAATGGTATCTTGTTAGGAGACCAATACAAATTTTTATAGACAGTAACAACCAATGACACCCAAAACATGTTCTTTTCCTATTAGTGGGTATGTCCTCCAGATCTCAATATTAGAGATAACCAAGTGTGAAATTCATGAGAGGATGTATAACTGCTTATGATCCCCCATCACCTGATAGTCATACATCTATTTTTTCCAATCAGTAATATGAATCTAGACCAGATGAAATTTTTGTATAATTAGTATGATAGTATCTCGAGGTTCTCATTATAGATTGGGATATATTATAACCCTCAAATACGACACTTAATATTTGGACATTACCATTAAATAGTCGTTGCAGAAATAACTACACTATAATGGTAAGTAATTTTCTTGTACATCTAATTGTATAGATGATATTTTAATAAAAAAACTACATAATTTGGTCTAGGGAACACATTATTTCAGAACTCTTGCTTCCACTAGAGCCGTCTTACTAACCATACTTGTTAGCTACTCAAGAGATAGTATCCCCAAGTAAATCCTTGAGTATATCCACAAGTATATCCCTTTTTTCCACTTTCATAACCTTAAATATTGTCTATTAATAAAATCATAACTTTCATTATGATAATACTTTACTTACAAAATGTGATTACAAGATCTAGAACCAATCGTTTCATTTAATAGCTTCTTCTTAGCTTCCTTAAATGTTGCAATGTACTCGGTATTTGTATATATGACTACCACTGGATTATATGATCTTGTCTCACTTATCACCTTATCCTAAGTGTGATACATGTTCATATTTATCTAAGAAACCCTATTTTTTCCCCAAAAAAAGTATTTTCTTATCTTCTCCACATTCTAAGTAAATATTGTTTTTACTTTTTGATGTACAATTAGATAGTTCTAACTTCATTCCTTACAGTTCTCTTATATATAACTAATATTCTCCTACTATAGATTATATCATGGAAATATCCTTTCTTATACATATCATGGGATAAAAGATTAATCCATTTCTAAACAAATAGATTTCAACTCTCCATGTTAATCTCCTCCCATGTTCCAGACATTTCAATCTAGAGAGATTTCTCCTTGTGACATTGGTAATAAATATTCCCTTGAATTGTTACACTTGTTTTTTTTCAATACTATATCATTATATGTACCATTGACTAGGTCTATTAAACTTTTAGATCAACCTCATTAGATCATGTTCCCTAGAACTCAAGTTTCTACTTTAAGTTAATTACTATAGAATTTGTTTTATTCTGGTCTTAACTATTGGTACGACCAGTATATTTTTCCATATGTTACCAAACATTTTTCTCCTAGAAAACTATGGTGCTCCCACTATCCTTTTGAATACACATGGAAAAGACTCATTCCAAATGACTATTATACGATAATTTTTATTAATTTAATCCTAAACTAGATTACAGTTACATTAAACCATTATTGTCGTCCAATGGTGTCATCCCCCCTTTCTGGTTGGGTCCTATAGAAACCTTTCATGAAATTCAGTCTTGATATTCAATGGACAATTTAATGATCTTATAAGTTATATATGACATGTAAAACTATAATGGATTTAGACATATGGAATTTTTGTTTCCAATTGAGCCTAATTGATACTTCTCTTGTACCACCAATGTATTATCTCAATTGAATAACTAAAGTAGAAATCAAAATAACAAGCCCATGTGCACTATGATACATGGAATCCATTATTGCATTTTAATTAGGGTTGTAAACCTTAGCTAATTATCATATACCGCATACTTGTATGTATTATTATTCTCAATGAATAATATATCACCACCTGTGGTGAACTCAAAACCATCACTATGGTTTTTAACCTTCCAACATAGTATGTGTCTCTAGAACATTCCTCTTCCACATATACTTGAGGAATATGTTATATTTCCAACAAACCGTGTATCTATAGCATTGACTAGACCCAAGTCAATCTTGCTCCTACTATCTCAAACACAGATGTTCACCCTTATATAGAAGTATATACTTCACTCCATCTTTTTCTAAATTAGGGATTTAAGTAATATCCTAAGAAACTATTAGGATAATTATTTTGATGAACAATGTGTATAGCATGATGAAAGATTTTTTATATCAAAAAAATTCTTTTCATCTAAACAATTTTCTTATGACATAATGGATTTCCGTCATACCATCACTCGTATGATATCCTTTCATCCTTTTTTATTTGGCATATAAGATATAATATTTAATCATTATTTTCAATGCTTGTCTTGAAATATGATAGAAGTTACTACAGGTTGTAACATTGATACGATAAACATCATAACATTGATGTATAAAATGGGTGTTTAGGAATGGTTCATTCCTAAATTTTCTTGATCAATGTTAACTAGTAAATCTGGTCATTGATCCTCCTTATTATCATCAATGTCGTGATGTAAATAAGGTAATGGGGTTTTAGGAATTACTCTATGCTACATTATTATGATCGATGAATTCTTGGTCAAGATATTATTCAGTATACTGATCTGAAGAAACACATATATTCTAACCATGTCTATAATTAACTATCACATTCCTTAATAACATAAAGGAATCTAATGAAGTATCATTACCATTATCTTACAGGTTTAATTGCCCATGCTGACTAGTGGAATTATTTTGGAAATCTTTTTAGTATACATTTATTTCTAATGGTTTATTTATCTAAACTATATACCTCAATAATACCAATGATGTTTAGATATACCAAGCCTATATACCAAATTGGGTATATCCTTAATGTCCACTTTATGTTTTTCATGACAAGGACTATCTTTCCACAACTAGGTAAATAATTCTTAAATTTTATATTCATTACTTATAGCCTATGATTCAGGTATCATCGAACTATATTATACGTATTAGATAGCTCAGAAAACATTCATTCCAAATCCTATAATAATATATCATTATGTACAAATGGAACATGATAAAAAAATGGTTATACTCAAAAACAAGTTTAACTAGAATCAATCACTGAGAAATTAGAAGTTATATGCTTCTCACTACTGACATAGGAATAACCCATTCGCATCCGCTTGGAGAAGACTCCTTAGTTGTTATAATGTTTAAATAAATGGTTATTATATTTCAATAACCATATTTTAAAGTAATATTTTATTAAATACCCAAGAATTATATTTGGAAATATACTTTTATTTGATGGATATACATTGTAGAAGAATCGGGTTCTTTCTTATTCAATTTAGTTCATTGCGTTTTAAAAGATCATAAATTTATTTCATAATATGCAAGGAAAATATCCTCTTTTTTAAAATCCAACCTCTTTTCTTCGAATTACATTATGAACGTGCCTTTTTGAGTAACCTTCCATTGTCATTTTTACCTTTACTTCCAATTTATTCCCCATAAGAATTAAAGATTGTACTTTCTATAATATTTTTTTTTCTTGGTGAACCATACCAAAAAGGTAATCAAGCGTTTATTGCATTCTATTTGTTTTGTAATCTTAAATTAAAATGGATTAATTGGGTGTGAGAGTGGGATGAATTGAAATATATTGATCTATCTTTCATGTTTACACAAAGCCATCATATTTATCATATTCATATCTTGCTTTACTTTCTCCTCAGAAACTTCTCAGAGATGAGACTACATGTTATATCATCCATGTCCTAATGTTGTAACTCCAACAAACATCAGACATTGGTGATAGAAATGTGACATAACCATAATTTTTTTCATACATGAGTCTCTTGTATGTAATTTTACACCCTCGCATCTTTAGGTGACTTAATAGATAGGCACACCATCACCTTGAATTTCTGATATATAAGCATTATTCCAAGTGCATGTACTACAGTTGGAAATTCGTTCTAGTTTCGACATTAATATTGTTCTGTATAAATCACAGCTTTCATTGTGATATTTATTTCAATTTTTATAAACAATAAAATTTATAATATGATCACATTTTTTTAGATTACCAAATTTGACATTATCAATTAATTAATTAAATTAGTAAATATCTCCCACTATTTTAATGAATTCTCAGAACCCTCTATACTAGAATCAGAATTCTCTGCCAATTGAGTATTCTAGTGGAAATGATCCTTGAACCGCCACTATTTTTCTACAATCTATTGTTATGCCACTCATTAGAGGGTTCATGGTAGGCATTTTCTTGGCCAATCATATTAACTCACAGATCGGTCATATGTTGAGTGAAGTCCCATATTTTAAAATAATATCTTTATTTACTCAACACATTCCTCAAAAATTATAGAAAGTAGAATATGGATAATAATTACTATAGTTTTAGTTATGTCAACCCAAAAATCTCATAAGAACTCCCTAGTAGTAAGAGTCACCCTCATCTATAGCATGATTGGCATCCCAAACACCTGATTTAGTTCAAACATGAATAGTGGAAGGTGGTAATAACCTAATATTACTTTCATGTTTTTTGTTTTTATCTCTAGATTGAAGTAATACATTTCTATTAATCTTGTTCATCTATGTTGTCGAGATAACAAATGAACATTAATAGAAAAACATATGTCTCTTCTTTATGAATTTTATAATTATTTTGCGTATTTATTTTTCATTTTTCCATGGTTATAGAATGCATAAAATAATAAATAAATTCGTAAAGATAAATAACTACCTAAATGGTCTCGAGCATCTAAAATAGACTAGGGGAATCATACATGATTCATATCTAAACTCTTGATGTAGCTCACCTAGTCATGTATGTCTGCTTCTGTAATGGCCCGGACCACTCTGGTCCATTCCTTTGTTGAAATTGATGTGGTCAACACGGCGCGCGTAACAATGATAATTATTAATGATAAAAACGAAGAAGAATTTATAAAAAAATTTAAAAGATGATTCGTCAGTTTATTATATTAAATAATAAAGATGGTGATATAAAGTGCGTGTTTAATTAAATTAAAAAGGGGTTTTAATTCTAAAGAATAATTTAAAAAATAAGGCGTTTAGTTTAATATTAATTGAGATATTGTTGGAATTAAATTAGAATAATAATAATAGGTGTTGTGTTATTAATATTATTCATAATATTAATGAGAAATTAATAAAATGAGTTATGATATTTATTGCAAACAAATAAATGAAGATGCACAATGGAAGCATGGTGGTGCGTTAATAAAATTAAAGGTGAGTTCGTTATTATTATTATGTTAAATAATAATAATAATGGTGGTGTAAAAATATGTTGGGTTTATTAAATTGAATGACTTTAATTTAATAAAAGTGGTTTCAATTTAATCAGTGTGAAATAAAAATAAATAGAATTAAATAATTAAATTGACGGATGTTACGCGACATTGATGTGGCATTGTTGGATTCAGATATCCAACGCGGTGGTTTAATGTAGTCAATGCGATGAGCATAAATATTATTGTTATTAAAAATAATAATGGTGATGAGTTAATAAAATAAGTTGATGAATTGTTATTATTATTTAAAAACAATAAATAACAATGATGACGTAAAACTATGTGTGAGAGGTTAATGAAATTAAATGTATTAAAAAGGGGTTGAATATGTAAGTTATATTAATTTTTGTTTTGAAATTTAATTCAATTAAATTAAATGGTTTTGAGTCGCATGGAATGATTTTAGTTTAATATGAGAATAATTATAGTAATCTAATTTCATGGGATTAAATTAGAACATTAATGATGGGTGTTATTATTAATTTTATTAATAATAACATTAAAGGAGATTGGAGAGAGAAAGAGTTAAAGGAAATAAAGATTTAAAAAATTAATGCAATAAAACAAATAAGTTAAATTAAAAAGGAAATCAATAAGGGGTTGGGCGTGGTTGACATGGAGCCAAGGAGGCGCCACTTTTGTGGTGGCGTGGGATTGAGGAGGTTCTTTTGTAAGTCATTATTATTATATATTATAATAATGATTATAAGGTATTAATGGGATTAAAATTAAAAGAGAAATAAATGTAAAAGGAGGGAGTGTTTGTTTCCAACGTGAAAGAGACCAAATCACGATTGATTTGGAGTTATAAAAATAAATAAATAAGTAATTATAATAATAATAAAATAATATTATTATTATTTTGGGTGATCAAAACTTAAAAAGTCTATAACTTCTTCATATGGTGTCGGAATGACGAACCGTCAGCGGCAGTGTAATCCTGTAATTAAGACGGTCATTTTAAGACCAGTGATGGATACCTTTTTATGAGTTATGTCTCGGGTCAACGAAACACACATATTAATAAAATTAACGTCTTTTTTTAATAACGCGTGGAAACCGCGTGACGTGTCGTGTGTTGACCAGTCAAAACACGTAACAGGTGTACAGTCACACCGTGTATTCATCAATACACACTGCATACTGTTTTACCTATTCGTTGGCTATATAAGAAAGGGTCGCGGATTATTTCCAAACCAATCGCTTCTTCTCCGCACGATGACACTCTTGGATGATCAAGAAGTCTTCCTCCTCTAAATTCTTTTTCCGAGCTCCGAATTACGATCCGTCAGCGGCCACAGGATCTTAGCGACGAGACGAAGCTTCTAAGACCAGACTTTTCACCTTTCCTTCCGGCCTTCCTTCTCCAGCTTCCATCCTAGGAGGCGTTTGTCGGGTTTGGCGAAGGTGGAGGACACCGAAGGACGTCGTCGGAAGCGGCGTGATCGGGACCTTTTAAGTAGGGATCTCACCTTTGTCTCTCTAATTTGTGTATCATGTGTGGCGTGTATCCTTTTGTTTTCATGAGAAATGGTTGAACCATTAAATAAAGATAATAACTGGTTAAAGAATGGGGTTGGGAAGTTAGTGATTGTTGTTACCTTACTTTTTATATATCCTATGATATTATATTTGTGAATTGAATGAGCTTCTACCTACTGAAAATCACAGTCGTTGGGGGCCTTTGCTTACGCAATTAAATGTTGCCCTCTCCTTCTGTATTTTCTTATGGATGGAAACTTCATGAAATGTGGAAAGTGGTTAATCACGTAAAGTTGACTTTTTAAATGAAAATCTAGAACCCTTGTGTGATCACCCCGGTTGAACCAAAATGGAATAATGAACATTTGGGTGTTGGCTTGGTTACGTGGCATGTGTTGGGGGTGTTTTGTGGGCTGTTGTGGTTTGGGTGAGCAGTGGGGCTGCGACGTTTGGGTGGTGATCTTATTGGAATGGTTGATGGTGGAAACGTGGAGGTGTGAAATGTTTTGTAAATGATGGGGTTGAAATGGGAAGTGGTTGGTTGTGGAAAATGCCTTTATTTATGAAAAGTGTTTTGATTATGAAAAGTGTTTTGGAAGTAAAAGGTGTTTTCAAATGCGGAAATGTTTTGTGTGTGGAAAGGGTTTTATGTGTGGAACTTTGAAATAAATGAATGATGGAATGTTTTATGGTTGTGATAATCTTTTGTAAATGAAATGGCATGTGGTTGCTTGCATTTTACCTAACCTTGGTTGTGGATGGCAGGGATATGTTTGTGAAAGGTTTTGTTTGGATGATAGTTGCCCAGTAGTAATAATTTGTTAAACCATTGCATGAAACATGAAAACCTAAATAGGGTTGGGGGATGATTGTTTGGTTGTTGATGCATGCTTCGTGGTAGCAGTGCCGAGGCACATGCTCAGTTTCTCTTTTTAAGAAGCCATAGGTTGGGCTGTGTGTTTGGTATATGTATATATATATAATTGTATCTTTGTGTTTTGTCGCACCACACCCATGTCAAGCACCTAGTGCCGAACACTCCCATTTTATGAGAGAGGGTGTTCCCCCTTAGTTACTAGCTCCTTCCTTCTCCTTCTTCCATAGGCTATGATTGCTTGAGGTGACCTTACACCCAAGACTCTTCGGGTAGGTCTCGGAGGCTGTGATGGCTTGAGGCGACCTTTAGCCCAAGACTCTTCGAGCAGGCTTACCGTTCCCAAGAACCTTCGGGATGAGGCCCAGGTGTCTGCGGGCGGGTTAGTGGTTGTGGCCCAGGTGTGTGCGGGCGAGATGCGTGGTTGTGAGGCCCAGGTGTGTGCGGGCGGGATGCGTGGTTTGGCCCAGGTGTGTGCGGGCGGGAAGAGTGTGGTAGCGTCAGGACGTTTGCCGTTATGAAGAGAAGCATCTAATTTAGTGGGAAATGGTGTGGGGTACCCAATACTTTTGTTCTATATATATACTAAACTTGTTTGTGTTACTTGGTGAGTGTGACCAGTGAGGCTGGGTGGATAGTTTTTCCTTGTTAGTTTCTGGTTCTTCTGTTTTCTCACGGGACCTTAGGGTGTCTCCCCACTTGTGCACGAGAGCTTTAGGTTCCCTACTGAGTATACCTGTATGCTCACCCTACGTTGTTTCAGGTTTTCAGGAGGACTACCAGGGTCGTGCGGGACCCTACTAGTCAGGCAGTTGGAGTTGTTGCAGTTGTTGTTCTCTTGTTTTCTTTGGCATTGTACTTTTGAGCTTCCTTGTACTTGTACCTTGTTATAAAATTTGTTTAAACATGCATGTGGGCTTGGTTTGGGTTTATTTATATACACTTGTTCTTTTCCCTTTTTGGTGGTTGACTTTTCCTATTTCCCGATCCAAAATAATAAAAAGGGTAATGCCTCCCATATTTGTGAAAACTCATACCCTTGGTGCTAGTCGCCAACCTGGGGCCTACTGGAGGCGGGACTCGGGGGTCATTATCTCCCTTTCACCATTGCCAGCTCAGGAGGGGCATCTTTGGTGGGAGGGGCTCGTGACAGAATGGTATCAGAGCCTGATGGTTGAGAGATAGGATGGAGTCTGGAGTTAGGCACAGTGAGGATTGCATGGGATGGTAGGGAAACAATGTTCGTTAATCTTGGTGCGTGACATAGGCCAGGGAAGACCGGCTAGGACACGGGATTTTAGGTCCCCCAGTGATCCGATGCAAGGACTCTGAGCCTACCGAACGACCAAGTGAGACTATATTGATTGTAGGGTAGAGACCCTAGGGAAGGTACATACATCATCATGTTTGTGTTTTACTTGATTTGGGTGTTCTGGGAAAGAAATTAAAATAAAATGATAATTAAAACTTTGAGTTTTTCATTACTACTTGGGCTTAGGCGTTCCCTGGTTACCGAACAACTATGGCACCTGGACGTCAACAAAACGGCAGAGGAGTGGGACAAAGACAGTTTCACGCAATAGAAGTGGCAACCCTAGCAAGGCCAGAGATCAAGAGAGATGTTTCCGGTTTTACTTAAATTCTCTCACTTATGTTTTGTTTAAATTCAAGATCATCACACTCCTTTGTTGGAACTCTTTTGTTAATGGTATCTTGTTAGGAGACCAATACAAATTTTTATAGACAGTAACAACCAATGACACCCAAAACATGTTCTTTTCCTATTAGTGGGTATGTCCTCCAGATCTCAATATTAGAGATCACCAAGTGTGAAATTCATGAGAGTATGTATAACTGCTTATGATCCCCCATCACCTGATAGTCATACATCTATTTTTTCCAATCAGTAATATGAATCTAGACCAGATGAAATTTTTGTATAATTAGTATGATAGTATCTCGAGGTTCTCATTATAGATTGGGATATATTATAACCCTCAAATACGACACTTAATCTTTGGACATTACCATTAAATAGTCGTTGCAGAAATACCTACACTATAATGGTAAGTAATTTTCTTGTACATCTAATTGTATAGATGATATTTTAATAAAAAAACTACATAATGTGGTCTAGGGAACCCATTATTTCAGAACTCTTGCTTCCACTAGAGCCGTCTTACTAACCATACTTGTTAGCTACTCAAGAGATAGTATCCCCAAGTAAATCCTTGAGTATATCCACAAGTATATCCCTTTTTTCCACTTTCATAACCTTAAATATTGTCTATTAATAAAATCATAACTTTCATTATGATAATACTTTACTTACAAAATGTGATTACAAGATCTAGAACCAATCGTTTCATTTAATAGCTTCTTCTTAGCTTCCTTAAATGTTGCAATGTACTCGGTATTTGTATATATGACTACCATTGGATTATATGATCTTGTCTCACTTATCACCTTATCCTAAGTGTGATACATGTTCATATTTATCTAAGAAACCCTATTTTTTCCCCAAAAAAGTATTTTCTTATCTTCTCCACATTCTAAGTAAATATCGTTTTTACTTTTTGATGTACAATTAGATAGTTCTAACTTCATTCCTTACAGTTCTCTTATATATAACTAATATTTTCCTACTATAGAGTATATCATGGAAATATCCTTTCTTATACATATCATGGGATAAAAGATTAATCCATTTCTAAAAAAATAGATTTCAACTCTCCATGTTAATCTCCTCCCATGTTCCAGACATTTCAATCTAGAGAGATTTCTCCTTGTGACATTGGTAATAAATATTCCCTTGAATTGTTACACTTGTTTTTTTTCAATACTATATCATTATATGTACCATTGACTAGGTCTATTAAACTTTTAGATCAACCTCATTAGATCATGTTTCCTAGAACTCAAGTTTCTACTTTAATTTAATTACTATAGAATTTGTTTTATTCTGGTCTTAACTATTGGTACGACCAGTATATTTTTCCATATGTTACCAAACATTTTTCTCCTAGAAAACTATGGTGCTCCCACTATCCTTTTGAATACACATGGAAAAGACTCATTCCAAATGACTATTATACGATAATTTTTATTAATTTAATCCTAAACTAGATTACAGTTACATTCAACCATTATTGTCATCCAATGGTGTCATCCCCCCTTTCTGGTTGGGTCCTATAGAAACCTTTCATGAAATTCGGTCTTGATATTCAATGGACAATTTAATGATCTTATAAGTTATATATGACATGTAAAACTATAATGGATTTAGACATATGGACTTTTTGTTTCCAATTGAGCCTAATTGATACTTCTCTTGTACCACCAATGTATTATCTCAATTGAATAACTAAAGTAGAAATCAAAATAACAAGCCCATGTGCACTATGATACATGGAATCCATTATTGTATTTTAATTAGGGTTGTAAACCTTAGCTAATTATCATATACCACATACTTGTATGTATTATTATTCTCAATGAATAATATATCACCACCCGTGGTGAACTCAAAACCATCACTATGGTTTTTAACCTTCCAACATAGTATGTGTCTCTAGAACATTCCTCTTCCACATATACTTGAGGAATATGTTATATTTCCAACAAACCGTGTATCTATAGCATTGACTAGACCCAAGTCAATCTTGCTCCTACTATCTCAAACACATATGTTCACCCTTATATAGAAGTATATACTTCACTCCATCTTTTTCTAAATTAGGGATTTAAGTAATATCCTAAGAAACTATTAGGATAATTATTTTGATGAACAATGTGTATAGCATGATGAAAGATTTTTTATATCAAAAAAATTCTTTTCATCTAAACAATTTTCTTATGACATAATGGATTTCCATCATACCATCACTCGTATGATATCCTTTCATCCTTTTTTATTTGGCATATAAGATATAATATTTAATCATTATTTTCAATGCTTGTCTTGAAATATGATAGAAGTTACTACAGGTTGTAACATTGATACGATAAACATCATAACATTGATGTATAAAATGGGTGTTTAGGAATGGTTCATTCCTAAATTTTATTGATCAATGTTAACTAGTAAATCTGGTAATTGATCCTCCTTATTATCATCAATGTCGTGATGTAAATAAGGTAATGGGGTTTTAGGAATTACTCTATGCTACATTATTATGATCGATGAATTCTTGGTCAAGATATTATTCAGTATACTGATCTGAAGAAACTCATATATTCTAACCATGTCTATAATTAACTATCACATTCCTTAATAACATAAAGGAATCTAATGAAGTATCATTACCATTATCTTACAGTTTTAATTGCACATGCTGACTAGTGGAATTATTTTGGAAATCTTTTTAGTATACATTTATTTCTAATGGTTTATTTATCTAAACTATATACCTCAATAATACCAATGATGTTTAGATATACCAAGCCTATATACCAAATTGGGTATATCCTTAATGTCCACTTTATGTTTTTCATGACAAGGACTATCTTTCAACAACTAGGTAAATAATTCTTAAATTTTATATTCATTACTTATAGCCTATGATTCAGGTATCATCGAACTATATTATACGTATTAGATAGCTCAGAAAACATTCATTCCAAATCCTATAATAATATATCAATATGTACAAATGGAGCATGATAAAAAAATGGTTATACTCAAAAACAAGTTTAACTAGAATCAATCACTGAGAAATTAGAAGTTATATGCATCTCACTACTGACATAGGAATAACCCATTCGCATCCGCTTGGAGAAGACTCCTTAGTTGTTATAATGTTTAAATACATGGTTATTATATTTCAATAAACATATTTTAAAGGAATATTTTATTAAATACCCAAGAATTATATTTGGAAATATACTTTTATTTGATGGATATACACTGTAGAAGAATCGGGTTCTTTCTTATTCAATTTAGTTCATTGCGTTTTAAAAGATCATAAATTTATTTCATAATATGAAAGGAAAATATCCTCTTTTTTAACATCCAACCTCTTTTCTTCGAATTACATTATGAACGTGCCTTTTTGAGTAACCTTCCATTGTCATTTTTACCTTTCCTTCCAATTTATTCCCCATAAGAATTAAAGATTGTACTTTCTATAATATTTTTTTTTCTTGGTGAACCATACTAAAAAGGTAATCAAGCGTTTATTGCATTCTATTTGTTTTGTAATCTTAAATTAAAATGGATTAATTGGGTGTGAGAGTGGGATGAATTTAAATATATTGATCTATCTTTCATGTTTACACAAATCCATCATATTTATCATATTCATATCTTGCTTTACTTTCTCCTCAGAAACTTCTCAGAGATGAGACTACATGTTATATCATCCATATCCTAATGTTGTAACTCCAACAAACATCAGACATTGGTGATAGAAATGTGACATAACCATAATTTTTTTCATACATGAGTCTCTTGTATGTAATTTTACACCCTCGCATCTTTAGGTGACTTAATAGATAGGCACACCATCACCTTGAATTTCTGATATATAAGCATTATTCCAAGTGCATGTACTACAGTTGGAAATTCGTTCTAGTTTCGACATTAATATTGTTCTGTATATATCACAGCTTTCATTGTGATATTTATTTCAATTTTTATAAACAATAAAATTTATAATATGATCACATTTTTTTAGAATACCAAATTTGACATTATCAATTAATTAATTAAATTAGTAAATATCTCCCACTATTTTAATGAATTCTCAGAACCCTCTATACTAGAATCAGAATTCTCTGCCAATTGAGTATTCTAGTGGAAATGATCCTTGAACCGCCCCTATTTTTCTACAATCTATTGTTATGCCACTCATTAGAGGGTTCATGGTAGGCATTTTCTTGGCCAATCATATTAACTCACAGATCGATCATATGTTGAGTGAAGTCCCATCTTTTAAAATAATATCTTTATTTACTCAACACATTCCTCAAAAATTATAGAAAGTAGAATATGGATAATAATTACTATAGTTTTAGTTATGTCAACCCAAAAATCTCATAAGAACTCCCTAGTAGTAAGAGTCACCCTCATCTATAGCATGATTGGCATCCCAAACACCTGATTTAGTTCAAACATGAATAGTGGAAGGTGGTAATAACCTAATATTACTTTCATGTTTTTTGTTTTTATCTCTAGATTTAAGTAATACATTTCTATTAATCTTGTTCATCTATGTTGTCGGGATAACAAATGAACATTAATAGAAAAACATATGTCTCTTCTTTATGAATTTTATAATTATTTTGCGTATTTATTTTTCATTTTTCCATGGTTATAGAATGCATAAAATAATAAATAAATTCGTAAAGATAAATAACTACCTAAATGGTCTCGAGAATCTAAAATGGACTAGGGGAATCATACATGATTCATATCTAAACTCTTGATGTAGCTCACCTAGTCATGTATGTCTGCTTCTGTAATGGCCCGGACCACTCCGGTCCATTCCTTTGTTGAAATTGATGTGGTCAACACGGCGCGCGTAACAATGATAATTATTAATGATAAAAACGAAGAAGAATTTATAAAAAAATTTAAAAGATGATTCGTCAGTTTATTATATTAAATAATAAAGATGGTGATATAAAGTGCGTGTTTAATTAAATTAAAAAGGGGTTTTAATTCTAAATAAGAATTTAAAAAATAAGGCGTTTAGTTTAATATTAATTGAGATATTGTTGGAATTAAATTAGAATAATAATAATAGGTGTTGTGTTATTAATATTATTCATAATATTAATGAGAAATTAATAAAATGAGTTATGATATTTATTGCAAACAAATAAATGAAGATGCACAATGGAAGCATGGTGGTGCGTTAATAAAATTAAAGGTGAGTTCGTTATTATTATTATGTTAAATAATAATAATAATGGTGGTGTAAGAATATGTTGGGTTTATTAAATTGAATGACTTTAATTTAATAAAAGTGGTTTCAATTTAATCAGTGTGAAATAAAAATAAATAGAATTAAATAATTAAATTGACGGATGTTACGCGACATTGATGTGGCATTGTTGGATTCAGATATCCAACGCGGTGGTTTAATGTAGTCAATGCGATGAGCATAAATATTATTGTTATTAAAAATAATAATGGTGATGAGTTAATAAAATAAGTTGATGAATTGTTATTATTATTGAAAAACAATAAATAACAATGATGACGTAAAACTATGTGTGAGAGGTTAATGAAATTAAATGTATTAAAAAGGGGTTGAATATGTAAGTTATATTAATTTTTGTTTTGACATTTAATTCAATTAAATTAAATGGTTTTGAGTCGCATGGAATGATTTTAGTTTAATATGAGAATAATTATAGTAATCTAATTTCATGGGATTAAATTAGAACATTAATGATGGGTGTTATTATTAATTTTATTAATAATAACATTAAAGGAGATTGGATAGAGAAAGAGTTAAAGGAAATGAAGATTTAAAAAATTAATGCAATAAAACAAATAAGTTAAATTAAAAAGGAAATCAATAAGGGGTGGGGCGTGGTTGACATGGAGCCAAGGAGGCGCCACTTTTGTGGTGGCGTGGGATTGAGGAGGTTCTTTTGTAAGTCATTAGTATTATATATTATAATAATGATTATAAGGTATTAATGAGATTAAAATTAAAAGAGAAATAAATGTAAAAGGAGGGAGTGTTTGTTTCCAACGTGAAAGAGACCAAATCACGATTGATTTGGAGTTATAAAAATAAATAAATAAGTAATTATAATAATAATAAAATAATAATATTATTATTTTGGGTGATCAAAACTTAAAAAGTCTATAACTTCTTCATATGGTGTCGGAATGACGAACCGTGAGCGGCAGTGTAATCCTGTAATTAAGACGGTCATTTTAAGACCAGTGATGGATACCTTTTTATGAGTTATGTCTCGGGTCAACGAAACACACATATTAATAAAATTAACGTCTTTTTTTAATAACGCGTGGAAACCGCGTGACGTGTCGTGTGTTGACCAGTCAAAACACGTAACAGGTGTACAGTCACACCGTGTATTCATCAATACACACTGCATATTGTTTTACCTATTCGTTGGCTATATAAGAAAGGGTCGCGGATTATTTCCAAACCAATCGCTTCTTCTCCGCACGATGACACTCTTGGATGATCAAGAAGTCTTCCTCCTCTAAATTCTTTGTCCGAGCTCCGAATTACGATCCGTCAGCGGCCACAGGATCTTAGCGACGAGACGAAGCTTCTAAGCCCAGACTTGTCACCTTTCCTTCCGGCCTTCCTTCTCCAGCTTCCATCCTAGGAGGCGTTTGTCGGGTTTGGCGAAGGCGGAGGACACCGAAGGACGTCGTCGGAAGCGGCGTGATCGGGACCTTTTAAGTAGGGATCTCACCTTTGTCTCTCTAATTTGTGTATCATGAGTGGCGGGTATCCTTTTGTTTTCATGAGAAATGGTTGAACCATTAAATAAAGATAATAACTGGTTAAAGAATGGGGTTGGGAAGTTAGGGATTGTTGTTACCTTACTTTTTATATATCCTATGATATTATATTTGTGAATTGAATGAGCTTCTACCTACTGAAAATCACAGTCGTTGGGGGCCTTTGCTTACGCAATTAAATGTTGCCCTCTCCTTCTGTATTTTCTTATGGATGGAAACTTCATGAAATGTGGAAATTAGTTAATCACGTAAAGTTGACTTTTTAAATGAAAATCTAGAACCCTTGTGTGATCACCCCGGTTGAACCAAAATGGAATAATGAACATGTGGTTGTTGGCTTGGTTACGTGGCATGTGTTGGGGGTGTTTTGTGGGTTGTTGTGGTTTGGGTGAGCAGCGGGGCTGCGACGTTTGGGTGGTGATCTTATTGGAATGGTTGATGGTGGAAACGTGGAGGTGTGAAATGTTTTGTAAACGATGGGGTTGAAATGGGAAGTGGTTGGTTGTGGAAAATGCCTTTATTTATGAAAAGTGTTTTGATTATGAAAAGTGTTTTGGAAGTAAAAGGTGTTTTCAAATGCGGAAATGTTTTGTGTGTGGAAAGGGTTTTATGTGTGGAACTTTGAAATAAATGAATGATGGAATGTTGTATGGTTGTGATAATCTTTTGTAAATGAAATGGCATGTGGTTGCTTGCGTTTTACCTAACCTTGGTTGTGGATGACAGGGATATGTTTGTGAAAGGTTTTGTCTGGATGATAGTTGCCCAGTAGTAATAATTTGTTAAACCATTGCATGAAACATGAAAACCTAAATGGGGTTGGGGGATGATTGTTTGGTTGTTGATGCATGCTTCGTGGTAGCAGTGCCGAGGCACATGCTCAGTTTCTCTTTTTAAGAAGCCATAGGTTGGGTTGTGTGTTTGGTATATGTATATATATATAATTGTATCTTTCTGTTTTGTCGCACCACACTCATGTCAAGCACCTAGTGCCGAACACTCCCATTTTATGGGAGAGGGTGTTCCCCCTTAGTTACTAGCTACTTCCTGCTCCTTCTTCCATAGGCTATGATGGCTTGAGGTGACCTTACACCCAAGACTCTTTGGGTAGGTCTCGGAGGCTGTGATGGCTTGAGGTGACCTTTAGCCCAAGACTCTTCGGGCAGGCTTACCGTTCCCAAGAACCTTCGGGATGAGGCCCAGGTGTCTGCGGGCGGGTTAGTGGTTGTGGCCCAGGTGTGTGCGGGCGAGATGCGTGGTTGTGAGGCCCAGGTGTGTGCGGGCGGGATGCGTGGTTTGGCCCAGGTGTGTGCGGGCGGGAAGAGTGTGGTAGCGTCAGGACGTTTGCCGTTAGGAAGAACAACATCTAATTAAGTGGGAAATGGTGCGGGGTACCCAATACTTTTGTTCTATATATATACTAAACTTGTTTGTGTTACTTGGTGAGTGTGACCAATGAGGCTGGGTGGATAGTTTTTCCTTGTTAGTTACTGGTTCTTCTGTTTTCTCACGGGACCTTAGGGTGTCTCCCCACTTGTGCACGAGAGCTTTAGGTTCCCTACTGAGTGTACTTGTATGCTCATCCTACGTTGTTTCAGGTTTTCAGGAGGACTACCAGGGTCGTGCGGGACCCTACTAGTCGGGCAGTTGGAGTTGTTGCAGTTGTTGTTCTCTTGTTTTCTTTGGCATTGTACTTTTGTGCTTCCTTGTACTTGTACCTTGTTATAAAAATTGTTTAAACATGCATGTGAGCTTGGTTTGGGTTTATTTATATACACTTGTTCTTTTCCCTTTTTGGTGGTTGACTTGTCTTATTTCCCGATCCAAAATAATAAAAAGGGTAATGTCTCCTATATTTGTGAAAACTCATACCCTTGGTGCTAGTCACCAACCTGGGGCCTACTGGAGGCGGGACTCGGGGTTCATTATCTCCCTTTCACCATTGCCAGCTCAGGAGAGGCATCTTTGGTGGGAGGGGGTCGTGACAGCTTCTCATCTGAAGTACCCACTCATCTTGGTGGGGTCCACATCACATCTGAGAGTACCACCTCATCTTGGTGGGGTCCACATTATGTCTTGCATCATCTTGGTCAATGTACACCACCACATCTTGGTGGGGTCCACATCATAAATCGTCTTCATCTGAAGTACAAAATTATTGGCTCGTAGTCGTGGGGGACTAGGGGTGTAATGTACATCAAATATAATGGATATGCATTCCCTTTTAAAAATTGACAAAAAATAAGGTTGATGTGCAGACCGTCATTTAATTAATTACAAACATCTCACACAGTTAAAATAATTAATTAAATAAATAATTAAATTTCTACATACATGGGTTGGTGATCCAGACCAGTATACATATAAAAACAATGTGCGACAAAAAATTAAATTTAATTAATTAAATTATAAGGGTAATTTAATTAAATTAAATTAATTAATAAATCAAATAATTTAATTATACTTGAATCCAAAAAATAATTTAATTTATAACCAAAATTGACATAACATTATCATCGTGTACTAAATTTATTAAATAAACAAAAATTATTCGTAATTAATTATATTTAATACTGAAATTTAATAAATTTATTTATTTTGATTAATTTAAAATTGGGTATGCCTGAAACACTGCTCTGGCCGATTGCATGTCAGGCTAGACTAGATATGTGCAGACCCGTAACGGGCCATCCAAAGCCCATTATTGGCTTTTCTGGGCCAAACAGGTCTGCCCGAACCCATAACGGATTGGACAGACCCTCTCAGGCCTTTCTGTGGTGTTTTGGGTCAGGAAAAAGGTACTTCACTTGATAATCAATCATGGATGGATGACCCGATGGACTGAGATTGGGGGATTACCGACGTGGTTGCAAGTGGCCTGTTATTGTTGTGGTCCAGCAACCACAAGAATTGGCCACCCAGCTAGCTTGGCACAGTAGAGGAGGTTGACTTCGAGTGGGATGCTCGTCTGGAGGAGGCAGATTCCACTGTGGAAGAGCTGGAGCCACTGTTGTGGCTCGGTGCGCCGACCGTCATGGTGCAGCTGTGATTGGAAGGGGTAGCTGATCTAGATGTATGGAGGAGGATCCTCGCGTAGTAGCTAAGGACGGAACTCCGGTCATAGAGGCAACGGAGCAGGGGACACCGTCAGTCGTGACTTAGTGGCGGGATCCTTCCAGATCTGGCTGGATCAATCTTAAGGGGTTCTACCTGAGGGGAGGGAACCTCCAAAGATGAGGGCTCTACAAGGTTTGTCGGACAGTGGTGGTGGTGGACTTCCATACTAGAAGGGAGGAGGTCGCTATTGATGGGCTACTGCATGAGGAGGGATACCCAGTCAGTCTTGGGCAACAGCTTGCAAAGGGCAGAAGGAGGGACCACCCCTTTCACAAAAGTCCTACCTTTTTGTGTTTTTTCATGATCACTTGACATATTTTTTAATTATAAATATCTTGGTCACTTTAGATGACCTAGACTCAACACCACCCCTTTTACAGTATTTTCTCTAAAGATTCCATAATCATCTGCGGACCTAGATGAAATTTTTTCCAAAGACTATAAACATAGCATTTTTTATAATAATAATTATTATAATTATAATCATAATAAAATAATTATTATCATTGTAACAAAAAAAAAATACTATTCTGAAAATGGTATCCAGTTGGAATAGTTTAAAGTAACTAGAATCAAACATTTTCATTTATCAAAATTAATACCCGTAAACCAAAAATCAGTTTGTATTAAAAAATTAAAAATCTCATAACATGATCATTCGAAATCAGATCAATGAGTGGTTCGAATAATTGGGAACGAAATAAAATCCTATACTTAATTTAAATTTAAATTAATATTTTGTAGGATCAAAAAATTTACACATCCCTCTAATACCAATTGACGGTATCGAGGGCCACAGCAGATGTCGATGGGCTAGGGGTTTAAACAATTTCATCGATGGGATTATAGAACATGTCTTCATTGACGATCTGAGCCCCAGTATGTTCTGAGGATCTCATTTATATTAGAATATCACGTAAATAATATATGTAAACATACCTTCATTGATATGAAGGCATGGTTGATATAAACCTCTCATCGGTGATTTTTTCATGAAGGATTCATTTTAGAGTCCCTCTAGATTATCCACACATGCTTCAAAAATCCATGGGAGCACCGATCATCGAAGTCTAAGTGTTAGCACAGTGATCTGACGATATCTTCGACGTCCCAACAATCATCATGATCATCTACCTTCGATGGATGAAGATGGTATTGGATCACCTCTTGAAAGAGAGACTCTCTCTTGAAAGTGTGAGGAGAGAGAGACTCTCATTATAAATGAAAGAATAGTCTGATGTGAAAGAGCATCTCTTTTATTTATAGTAGAGTTTCTAAATACCCGGTAGGGTTACCTAGACCCTATTTACTTAACGTCAACTAAATAAATAATTATGAAGAACTAAACTGCTTCAATATTATTTATAATTTTATCACATACCTATAATATATATAAAATAAATTACATGGTAATCCCAAGTCATTTAACACAACATTCCATTCCCGTTTAATATTAAATGAACCTTGAATATTAAAATAATATTTGATTGATTAACATTTTCTCATATTTAATTAACTTGTAAAAACATTAAATAAATTCATTCCAATTATTCATAACAGGAATAATAATGAATTTATTCATTTATTTGGTGATTGATAACATGGACAACACTTGGACCCCATGGTGGAGCCCTCCATGTCCAATATGCCTATTCAGTTAAATAGGAAGGATTCTTGAATAAGTTATTGAGTTTAACCCTCTAAGACCTTACCTCGATAGTAGTGAATAAAATCCACAAACCAAGAGTGGAGTCTAAAAAGCCTTCAAGGCCCCTAAAGAGATAAGGATTGTCATAGCAATGACAACCATCCTGAAAACATTAACTGGTTACTATAATCTATTTTTATTTAAATATCTCATAAAACAGGACACACACTTCTGTCGTCACCCTTTTCTTTGTTTATAATTTGTTGAACTGGTTGGATGGATTTACCCTCGAGGGTCTTACACATGGTATTATAAAGGTTCTACCATCCTGATCAATAAGTCCTAAGATTTATAACATCCTAAACACTGAAGCGACAAATCCTTTCTTGACTATTCAACCAATGTAATATCAGCAATGACGCACCCAACCCAAGCTGCATGGCCATGATTTCATTATTAGGGTTTCTTCCTTTGCATCAAAGTACGCAATCAAATGGCACACATTGGTAGTGGTATCATGTCAGGAGACCAATACACATACACCTAGATAGGAACAACCAATGAAACCAAAATCATGTGGTGTTCCTATTAGCGGGTCCATCCTCATGGTCTCACTACAAGAGATCACCAATTACGAACATCATGAGAAGAAGTTTAATTGCTTATAAGCCCCCAACACCTGATAGTCAAATATATACTATGTCCAGTTAGTAAGATGCATATAGACTATATGAAATCTGTTTATGATTAATGTCATAGTATCTCAAGGTTCTCATTATAACCTAGGATCTGGTATATCCTTCTGATATGATAATTAATCTATAGACACTATGATTAAATATTTAATGTAGAAATATCTACACTATAATGGTAAGTAATCATTGTCTACATCTAAATGTATAGATGATATGGTAATCAAAAATACTACATAGTTAGGTCTAGTGAACCCACAATTTCAAGAAATATCACCTGACCCTAAAAGGTATGATGTTCCCCATTAAGCAGCATCGAACTACATGCATTCTAATTCCATTCACAATGATAAATAGGAAAACCATTCATGGGTCTGATCCCAACATCAAAACAACTCCAATATCTCTAGATGAAAAAACACCATAGAATGACATCCATATCCATGGATAAAAATACACTCCTGAGTGCCCCATCATGTGGCTATAATACCAGTGTCTTCATGACTACAGAATCCATAATCTATATATAAGTGGATGCCATTGTTGGAGAACCTCATATATATATAGATATCTCCATTAATGAAGAACCAATGATACATAAAAATGCTTTTACATTCCATTCAAGATCAAAATTTGTTTTCAATTGTATGGTAATCTACATTATGTATTCGATTTAATAAAGGATTCATGAATATTTCTGAAATCTATAAGAGTGTCTTGAAGTAAGCAATAATTCCCCCCAAAAGGGTGCGATGAGCCCAAACTCCCATCCTATCGACCAATGTGAGATTATTATCACCATTGGAAAAATAAAATGATGATCTCCTTCCATTGGAATGTAGGTGCCTATAGATATATAAACAATTGGAGTTTTTAATTCTATGAACAAACCCTTTGGAAAAAATTCGAAAATTTTGATTCCTAACCAGAATAAATGATTCTGAGGGAAATGAACACAACATTCATTTTTATAGTATATAAATTCTCTAGTTCCATATTTTTTTTATAGAAAGATAGTTTATATTATATAATAACAAATAAATAAAATGAACAAGTCAAACTCCACTGTCAAATACATATTTAAATGGTGAATTAATCTTTTTTTTTAATTTTAATTATACGATATCTTGTTAACAACAAAATTTTAATTTATTACTTTATGAAATATTATTTTAAATTTAATACAATTTCGATATCTTAAATTTTATAACCATAATACTTGATCACATTCTTTGTAATGGGTTTGAAATAACATATCATTCAGTGTTATAAAATATATCATCCTAGAGTAAGAATATTATTTCTAATAATTTTTTAATTATCCAAAAAAGATATTAAAAAATTCTTTTTCATCAAAGATAAATGTAAAAAGGTATGTGAATCTATAAAAAAATATTGGCTATTAATAATACATGTGTTTATTTCATTATTACCATAACATTTTTTCTTCTGTATTTCAAAAAAATGAAGTAATTCTTTCATTATTACCATACTAATCTCTATCCTTAACTTTTTTTACTAACCTCACCAGGAGGATCAAATTCTACTATACTAACCTCTCCTACATCATTTTAAAATTTCACTAATTCTAATAAGATTATTACATCAGGAATACATGTACCATCAAATTTATATATCATTTCCCTTCAAAATAATAAAATAAATCTCTTTTATAACATGAAATACTATCATGATATTCAGCCTCTACTAGTTATAAATTAAATAAATAAAATCCACCACTTATATTTCACATAAAAATTTAAAATATTTGTGTTATGTATCATGATATAAAAAAATATTACATTAACAAAAAACCAAGAAACCATATTTATATGTTAATTCTATTGATAGTTTTGAATGAAGTGCATTTCAAAATATTAAACTAACCTTTTTTGCAGACCAAGTCAATGATATCTTAAATTGTAAAACATTGAAATACATGAATTAAACAGGTTAAAATCTGTACTCCATAATATATAATTTTTATGTATGTTCTTCAATGTAGTTCTATAATATTTTACCCTATTAATATAATATGTTATTGCTTTTTTCATGCTCTATTACAGTGTACTTAGATGATGGTGATTTTATCAACACGTAAATGTATTATGTTGTAAAAATGTGGATTTATGTGAGAGTGAACTAATATGGTGGTCATCACACTCTATAGTTCCCCTTATGGTTATCATTGGGTAATATCAGTTTGGAATTACTACATTATCCCCCACAATACATGATGAATCAGATTTACAATATAATTTACAATAATTCTAAAACATTATAAAAACAGATCCAAACTTTATCAAAATGAATTCCTTCACCTCTATTGGGATTAGAATTCATAGGACTATCAGTAATAGTATGGATCCAACTATATTTAAACATAATTGATAAAACTATTAAATTATTTGTATGTTTCGCCCTCATGATGGTAATTCAAAGTTATGAATCTTGTAATAAAGTTTGTAATAGAATCAAAGTTGTTAGGTAAGTAAATATTTTTTATGGGTTTACTCCAAACACATTTACAATGAATTGATAAAAAATTTAGTTTGGTTGTAGTTTTGATAAAAACTATTTAAATTCATCAATCAACCAATTAATTCAGGATAACTTGAAGTTTATGTTGGATGATAATAATTCATTAAAATATAATTTTAGAACATACATGGGTTTTCAAGGTTCAAATGGTTGTTGCAACATATGTAATCTATTAATCAGATAAAGGCATAATGGTTCATCTATAGATCACATTCCTTTTTCATTAGATATAGCTATTATTATTGTTGGAGACCTAAAAAATACTAGTAGGTAAATGGGTGTTATCCTTTAAAAATGTTTGGTAACTATGATGTTTGAATAAACATCACTCTTTTTATTTTCCTTTAAATTATACATTATGTTATGCAACCGACCAAGATGGATACACCGACAACATGGAACACTACAATACAAAATTATATAAATTTATAAGTAAATATAAATTCATAACGAGACAAAAAATTTCTTACAATTATCAGTTTAATTATATGCATTATTAAATTTGTTTTCGTTCTAGAAGACAACAACATTGGTTTTTTTATATACAATGGTTGAAAATCACTATTTATCCTTTATCTGATTCAACCATAAACAAATGAAGGCTAGGTTTTATATTGGATAAAATAATGGTAACTTTAGAGGTGAACTTGAAGGATAATCATGTGTAAGTTGTATTATTTTTCATTCATCATTCAATGGGATTCTGAGTTAGATGATTAAAAAATACCAGGATGCAATGTAAGTTTTAAGAAGAGTTGGGTATCTAGATTTAATTATTAAATTCAATTATAATCCAAAAAATCCTTAAATTTCTTATTATAGATAAGAAAATAAACATTTCAACTTGTATAATCTTCATTACCATCCAGAGTGTTCAATATGAAGTTTAACCATCTAATTAATGATAAAAGTGATGAATTTATCTCTGGAACTGCTTGAGTGAGTATTCAATTCATTAACATTTCTATATTTTTCTTCTTAGGGGATTGTTTTAAATGGATTATTTATTATATATTATTATTCTTTATTAAATTGGGATTCAGTTATTCATACTTTATAATTCAGAAAATATTGTTTCCCACATGTCTATACACTCGTATTTCTTTCATTCTCTTAACAAATTTTAACACCATCTAATATATAAGAAAATAATTTCTGCTGAGATACCCAAAAAAGTAGTTGTGTAAGGATAGATAATTCAGTAAATAAACTAAATGGTGCATGGTACTAGTAGAATTAGTAATCCTAAGTCCTCTTTAATGATTAATGAATGATGAAAAAAAATACAAAAAAAACACCAATAAAAATCATGATTGTGCTAGTTTATCTCTTTGAATAAGACATGATACTGATATTTCAATGTAAAAAATAGAGTCAATTTAAATAATAAAAAAATTAGTACAACCTAGGTTTATTTTTGAATTAAAAATATCATATGAAAAAAGATAATTTCCTATAGTCATGTTTGAAAGGTATTTTTTCAAATATGTAAACCAAGTTAATGATCATGTGATAATTTCCATTGATGAAATTCATAATAGTAATATTCCATAATAAAACATTTTTTTATATTTATTTATACTCTAACTATCAATATATATCACCATGGGAATCATCATGGAGAATTAATAGTTATGTAATCCATTATTCATTTTGATCGGATTTAAAATTTAATTTCCATTTACTTGGTAAACAATGCATTTCGTATTTCAATAATGATCAAATAAAGGATATTTTGGGAAAAAAACAATTTATCATTACATGTTCAATTCATGGATTGATTATAATTCTATTTATCATACATCAAATATATTTACTAATGCATAATATAGATTAGTTTTATTAAACAAACACAAGTATAAATTTTACTTATACTTGAAAGTTATTAAAATCTGGAGATTACAATATCTGTCATTAATAATATGGAAAAAGGACTTGATAATTCTTCTCAAAAAGTTTAATTTTTATTCTTGTTATGATGACATACTGACTATGAACAATATTATTTATAGTACATATAAGATGTCCTATTACACATTAGGATTTCATCATGTTGACAATGAGTTAATAGAATCTATAAAAGTTGTAACTTTATGGTTTTGTGGAGAATAATTGAAGGTATTTTGTGCTCATTTAATATTATCAATTAGTGATTCTCATACAAAAAATAATTTAACTGAAATATGGACTAATTTTTTTGAAAATATTTTCTACCATGAATGAAAAGGGATAAAAATACCAGTAATTCACATATTTCATATTAATTTAGTAATATTTTTATATTTCTCAAATAATGTAGTTTCTATTTTATAATTTACATTTTCAACATTAAATTTTCATTTTATTAATTTCAATACAGTGTTAACTACTGTACACTATATCTCAGTTTACAACAAAACATAATTGTGTGGTACTTTAAGTTCAAACTGCTTTATTTTCACATGATATTTTAATATTCCAATTATTCTATTATATTATATTTTTTCTCAACAAAGGAAATAAAATTTACTTAGATAATATTAATGTAAAAGAATTATGATTTTATCATCCTTAATCACTATGAGTTTAAGACAAACTTTGACATAAAACATTATTAATTTACAATCCACCAATTTGAATTTTCATAAAAATTGAATTAATTTTAAAATAAATATAATAAAAGGTTTTTATGCATTTCTAAAAAAGATAATAAATTATTTTAAACACAAAAAAACAGTATAACATTCTCTAGTTGAGAAATAATTAATGTAAAAACCACATTATTGAATGAAAATTCCATATTTCATTAAATGGACCATAATCAACCTAAAAATATTATTATTCTAAAAAAGGATATAATTTTCTCTACATAAAATAAAATTAATATACGATTAATGTAAAAATGTTAAAAATATTTTACCAATAGAAAAAAAAAATTATTATTAACCTTGATATGTGAAATTGGTTTACCATTGTTTCAATGTTTGTCCATTTTTTATTTTGAACAACTAATTATTTTTTGACAACATTTTTCAAATTTTTTTATATTTATGTATATATTAATAATAACATAAAAATAATATACAATAGATGATAATATATTAATATTATAATCAATATTAAATAATTAAAACGTCATCTACATCAACTAGAAATACCGTGGAAAAAATATTTCATCTAAAAATATAATATAATGATATAGATGAACAATAATTATGGTAGAATCATACATACTACATATAATATCAAATTTTGTCTACCATAAAAAAATTTAGTGTAAAAATGTTATAAATAATTTGTTTTTATAGAAGAAATTAGAATTATTTAATATTATTATAAGATTATAATAGTTCTTTTCTACAATGTTGCTACACATTTATAAGTTTATGTGCATATTATTTTTTTCTCTCTATTTCCTTAACCTAGTTATTGAAATTAAAATTAAAATAAAAAATTTATAACATTAAATGTTAAACTTATTTTATAGTCATATGACATTATAAAATGATATATTCATGGTTGTCTTTCTAAAGCACGTTATTCTCTAATAGTAGTTCACTAAAATTTTCTCTTCCTATGCATATTATATACTCAATATCCAAAAATTACAATAACATGATAATTGTAGAACTAAACTACAATGAGGAATATAATAAATGTGATATAATTTTTCTAAATTATTTTCTTAAAATAGAAAAAAATTGTTTAATGAAAACTATTCTACTTTTAACATTTTCTGATATTGGAGTGTTTCGTTTAATTCACAGAAATAATGGGATTAAAAAATCATTTTTATTATGGTATTAGATATCATCATTGAATTATAAAGTTGATATTGTACATGTAACTATATTAAGTGGAATATAATCACTCATACTACTATGGGGACCCTATATTCTATGTTTAAAATTCTGATTTCTATTAATCAATATTCTATGTGAAACAATTAACAAGACGATGATAAATCATAACATCATTAAAATGAAAATAACATTATATGGGATCAATGAAACATGTTAAAGAAGACTTATTTTGAATCTATTGATATAAATTACATATATATAATGTAAAAAATGATTTTTAATGTCTAAACTCTACCATTTGGTGGTAAAAGAATTGATTTTTTATGTGATTTTAGGAATTTATTACAAATTATACCTTGTAGAAATAGAAGATACATTTTTTATTTTTTTAAATCCTCATATCATTAGAATAGTATTCATATTCCTATTTTAAAAAAAACATTTATTTATTATAGATGATTCATCTGATTATTTAGATTAACAAAACATGTTCTCACATTGGATACAAAATTTTGGTGACGGTAGTACTTATGAACAAATTATAGTTAAATTAAAATAAAAATTCATAATTAAAATATCATCAAATAATTGAAAAATTAAATAGAATCCTTTTTTCAACATAGATATCCTAATTTTTTTGGTAATTTAAAAAATATATTTTAGATGAAAGTTGATGTTTCTTCATTTCTGACATATGATAGTTTACCACTAATTAATAACTATGTAATCTTATTGATTGAAATAAAAAAAGAGTGTATTTATGTTTTGATTTACTGTGAAAGGGATATTTAGAATCATAGATACTATATAATATTTATATTTCCAAAATCCTAAATGGTATTGATGTCTTAGAATTTCCTTAGAATAAAATTATACTTAATGTTGGGATTCACTAATAGAAATGTGACCTTTCCCAACACTTATATACCCCATTTCACAACGGTTTGTCCAAACCATTAGGAAAGCCCACTTTGTGGCCACATTTCCCAACGGTTTGCCAAAACCATTGGGAAAGGGTAGGCTTTCCCAATGGTTTGGCCAAACCGTTGGGAAAAGTCCACTTTGTGGCCACTTTTCCCAATGTAGGCTTTCCCAACGGTTTGGCAAAACCATTGGGAAAGGTCCAATTTGTGGCCACTTTTTCCAACAGTTTTGGCCAAACCGTTGGGAAAGCCTACCCTTTCCCAACGGTTTGGCCAAAACCGTTAGGAAAGGTCCAATTTTGGCCACTTTTCCCAATGGTTTGACCAAACCATTAGGAAAGCCTACCCTTTCCCAACAGTTTGGCCAAAACCGTTGGGAAAGGTCCCTAATATTTCAACATCCCTTCCTAGATTCCAGGGTCCTATACCAACGGTTGTCAAAACCGTTGGTATAGGTCTATACCAATGGTTTTAACAACCGTTGGTATAGGTCCTTTAATTTTTTATCGGATCCTCTTAACCAGAACATTATATAAATCAAAATTTAAAATAATTATGATAATACATATATATATTTATGAAATTATGTTCACAAAAGTCATGTTAGGTTAGTGGTTAGGTCATTCAATGATAAACCGGAGGTCCTGTGATCAAATCCCAGTGAATGTTTTTTTTGGAAATACATATACCAATGGTTTTAAGGAACCGTTGGTATAGATTTTCATATTACTTATACCAACGGTTTTCAAAACCATTGGTATAGGTATATACCAACGGTTTTCCAAAAACCATTGGTATAGACCTATCCCAACGGCTTACTTGCCTACGGTTCTCCAAACCGTTGGTATAGGCTATACCAAAGGTTTAGGGGCATATACCAACGGTTCAAAACCATTGGTATAGGTTAGTTTTCCAGTAGTGATTATATTTATAATATTGATAAATATTAATCAATAATTTTATCTTTATAATGGTATGTAGATGATCGTTTCAAAATTTTGACTTGATGTTATTGGATCACATATATTGGAAGGGGATTATACCAATGAACATTCATTTATTCCATGAATTAACATGACTCGTTATAAATTAATATTTTTATTCTAGCTGCAAAGAACAAAATATCATGTTACTATATAATATATTTTGACAATTATTAAAATCCAGAAATTATATCTTTCTGTTATTGAGTTATATATTTGTAAGCCTAAATTTTTCCATTTTCACTTATATGTTTTGATATCTAGAGCCACGAGTAGACAAGGATTAAAAATATAGATATAAGAATGTGAATATAAATCTTCTACTTTAATAATTAATATTATGTTCAAAAATATTTATGAATATTTACAATATGTATATAATAGAGAAATATAAATATTTTAGGAAATAATTGATTTTATTAGATATTTAATTTGTGAATCATGGAAATTATTACCTATGGTATGCAATTTTACTCTGCTTCATGGCATTACTATTGCTGAATATGAAAAATTTAAGGTATAAGTCTGCATTTTGAATTTTTGGATTAAAATTTCCATCAACTTTTTAGATGATATTGTCACATTATACATATATTAATTGATGTTATTTTAGTGTTATTCTTTGTTTTTTTCACTTTATATTCAGAATTATAAAAAATTTATACATTTATATTTCCATTTTGTTATAATATCATTAAAAAATTCTATAGGAAACAAAAAAATCAATATATCATAACCGATCGATGTCTAATTTCGATAATCGAATCACTTATTTGGGTAGTATTACGTTACATAATAAAAAAATTAAAAATAAATATAAATGATAGAAACTATCTATAAACTCATAAAAATTTATTAATTATCTTTTATTAGAGCACACATTTTCTTTCTTTGGATACAAATTTGAAATATTTTAGGTATAATATCATTAAATATGATAAAATTAATAATAACATAGTTCTAGAAAAATATCTAAAAGGTTATCTTTTACTCTCCTGTATCAGTATAACTTTTATATTACAAAAATTAGGATCTATTTTTTAACTACTAATCGACCCTTCCATATGCATTACACATACCCCCACACTAGAGGTGTTTAACACTCAATCATTTTTGTATTCTGTATGATATTGTTTTATTAATATTGTAAGGACCCAAATTGTTTTCGGTTAAACCCTTGTTTCATTTTCTTTTTTATTATATCTAATAACATTTCCTTTAGACTGGTTCATTCATGTTTGGGATGTAGTGAGAAGAAGGTTGGATACCAACTAAAGGACAAATACATGATGGGAATTTTCCTACACACACCATGTTTGGAATGTGTGTTGGTTTTTCCATGAGGGTAAAATCATGAGCATTGTAAAAAGTGTAAAATATAGACTCCAAGTTAATTCTGTGGTTTTTTATGGGGCCAGAATACATTTTTTTTCCTCACTCTACCCCCTTTCATTCTCTTATACAGACCTCCCTCTAGCAGATAATCCCAAATGGACTAAAGCTAGTCTTGGATCCTTTACCATCATCAGTCCTCTGAATCTAGTTTTTTCTATCACATTTGATAACCACCAATTATCTCTTAATTTTTTTATTTCCTTTCATCGATGTATCTCTATCGATAGAGCTATTTGGGTGAAATATAATAGGCCTCATTTTCCTGAAATTTTTATGCTTCTTAATTTTATTCTAACTGGACCAAACCAAAGGCCGATACTGGATGAGTATTCTTCTATAGTCATAAGGTAGGTGTTCTATGAGTTTCACCTAAAATTATTGTCATTTTATAAATTTCATTATTTTGTGCATGTCGGCGTTACTAGGAGTGGGCCCTAAAATTCATCTATATTATAATAATTTGTCTATGTTTTATATTAAGGCCCTAATTACAATTTTTTTACATCATGGGAGGTTGAAACCTCAACATGGACAACCCCATGAAGGGTGTCTTCTTTGTTATTTCATTTGGCAGCCAATAATGCATTTACCTTGGACATTGTTATAGTGTTTTTTACTTTCCCTTGATATGGTATTTCGTTATTGTAATTAAATGACATATGAATCATTAAATATTAATTAAATAATTATAGAATACAATTTTCATTGATATTGTGTAATTAAATTGATAATTAGTTACATGTCTTTATTTCACCTTGACATGTATAATGAAAGGTAATGGAATGAACCTGCTGTAAATGTAATTGGAATAAGTAATACATGTCCTTAATGAATTATGAGATATATTAATATATATTAAATGTATTATTTATCTATTTCACATTGATGATTTTCATATTTATAGGGATTTTTAGACATGATCCAGCCCTATATTCCTCAAATATTTCCATGAACACTCATAGGATACCCTTATGATTTGTTGAGTCTATTACAAAAGGAGATACCCAACTAAGAACATGGTCATTGTATATTATTGGATGCTTGACATGATGTTGTAGGATCTCATCACATTATATCTAGAAATTAGATTACTCTAGATATAATCCTTAGACTCGGAATGAAATCAATTTATATGTCATGCCTTTGATCATTCTCCTTGGGCCCGGTCCAAGATGGTCTAGTCTAGTTCAAACATCCTAGACATCCCATTCACCCATATGTACATATCAACATCCTGTATGTGTTGTGAAAGTCACCATTTTGTGATAAAATTCAATGTGGCCATGATAAGGCATTATCCAATCCATCTCATGTGTGATATCAAACCCTTTCATCTCAAGGATAATGAAAGTACACATGAAGTGATATCCTCATATCTTAATAGGAATGTCCTTGCATTGGATTATACCCTCTAACCACAGACCCAATAGTGTGTCAAAGTAAATTACCACACAAATGTACTAAATTTCCATCCCAATACATTCCATGATCGATATGAAAATAATGAAGTGTGGGGAACCTATATCAAACAAGGAATATAGAATAGTAGAGGATTCTATAATTGTACCTTGTACAATAGATTTCCATATACATTTCTCCTCACATATCAATTTTTTCTAATGAATTTGTCCTAATCTTTATCCCTAAACTATAGTTGGACTACCCAAAGTATATCTACTATGTAGGGGTTTCAAATAAATTGTTTGGATACCTCAGAAATGGCCTCCTCCTTAGACTATTTGTTTGATGCTACTTCATCTTCCAGTCAAATGAAGATTCATTGATCAGATTCCATAAGGTGTATCTTCTGATAGTTTTCTTCTGATACAAAATTAAATAAGAGAATGTAAAATCCTTTTAATATAAACCATATAACTACAATAACTTCACTCTAGTATGTCCTTATTAGACTATAGCTTCATATTACCTAGTCGTCCACACTTATTTCATACAATAGATCTACAAGTATGGATACTTCAGTGACCAATATTCTGAAAAGTATCTTCCATAAGATGTTTCCTGCCACTGGAATAAAAAATCTACAATATTTTCATTGAACCTATGTTCCATTTGTTATCATCTTTCTTACTATTTTTTATAGATTATAAGATCCTGGTTCACGATCTCCTAAATGGTATATAGGTGTAAGACATTCACCTAATATCAGAATGAATACCTGAGTCCATAATCCAAGCATCTCACTCGGGATGGATCATCCCCTATAATAATTGATATAAAGTGTTGAGGTTTGTTTAAGAACACATAATAGTCAATGATAGTCACCATACCTTACTCCAGGTGAATTAATACCCTTGCTCAATCAGATCATAGCATCTCATGGAAAAATTAATTATAGAAGGTGGTCTGGAAGTCATCCCAGATCATTCCCCAATGATGACTACCCTGATTAAACACATCCCACCATTTCATAGAAGATTCACATTTCATGTGGGAGGAGATATTGAACCTACTCTATTTTGGAAGCTCCAAATGATCAAATACTATTAAAATGGCTTCTAAACATGAATCACCATCCTGAGGCCCGCCATCCCCTGATAATATGGGTGTATTTGACTACTGGAACTCACGAGTAACATTAGGAAACATAGGTTTAGTCCATTGATACCCATACATAGATTACATCAAACATAGAAAACTCTATCAAAACTAAGTGTCAGTTCTGGTTTCATGAATAGAAGTTAGTGTCGTAGGTATCACTCCTGGTGGTATTACTGGTTTCTCATGTCCCATTATCTTTGGAGCATGATCATTTTCACCTTCTAGGAACACGACTAGAGGAAATCCTGGTGGAATAACACCAAATATTCATTTAATATTCCTTACAACAGGATTCAACAAATGTAAAAAGTGATTTCTTGTTCAAAATGAGAAAATTATCAGGTCCCATTATCCGAATTTCAATTGAAACAGTCAAATAGAAATAGGGGTTCAATACCCAAGGAATAATACCACAACGTCATGAGTCTATGGCTAGGGCATTTAATGTCATAATTATTTATGCCACAACTTTTCTAGTATAGGAGAGGTTTCAATTTCATTTTATGGAGGAAAAAACATCATAATATTTCATTTCCCATCCATGTGTTTATTTTTCTGCTATAAGAAAATGGTTGATTTTGGTCCTCAATTAATTTTTCAATATAAATGAAAACTACCTATATATATTTATAGAATCTTCTTATGAGTATTCATCATGCCATTTTTAGATTTAATCCACCATGATGACCTCGATTAATGTTCCAAGATGGTGTAAACGATCATACTCAAGTGAAAATGGTCACTGAGAAACTAGTAATCCCTCAAAGAGTGCTAACTATGACCCCACATTCTATTCCATAAATGGGAAATTACACTTCCCTTCAAGATAGTTTATTATAGTTGATGAAAATTATGCTAGTTGCTCCATGGTTTTCACCTATGATTCCAAATCCTACTCATGATTTCTAGTATATCACCCTCCCATCATCTCAGGGGACGGAGGATGAAAGGCTACTGAGTCATGTCTATAATACATTTTAAAAATATTTTATCATTTTTAAATGCCTCAAGAGTGGAGGGTCAATCTCTACACCTAAATAATACTTGATTCTTCCTTGAACACATGGAATGTGTTTAATTATGTCAATCATCATCAGGGCATGATTTGGGTAGACTTCTAGACATTCTTCTTCAATTAAATTTTTTATGAGACGATGAGAGATGACTAATCTAGCGAGTTAATGAACCTAGAGTATGGTCCTATTCCTATCATGGAGTATTTAGTATAATTCACCGAGCATCAACACATTAATGTGAATCGTATTAGTGATGAAATATTGTGAGTGAGATTCTTTGAGGACGAGATCATATATTATGTCCTATATCTGGAGAATGTTTTCCACTAATCTATAGGTTATAAGATCATGAATGAGGATATTATCACTCATCAAAACATGAGGGAAGGTGATATTGAATTGAATATAGGTTTAGTGTTGAGAGATTTTTGTAGTTCATCCACTAGGAGGAAGCATCTCCTTTTTTATTCTCTTCAGATGAGTGGTTGATGGATAATCTACACTGATACCTCTATTGTATTCCATCAGCATTGAAGATTGGGAATATGAATCCATAGTTCAATAAATATCCACCAAAGTGACATGGTTACAGCTATATAGGTAATCATAAAAGGGTTTCCCAGACCATTCTTCTTATTTATAGAATAGATATACCAAAACTATATCCTTTTTTAGAAGTACGACCAGTGACTCTGCTTCTGACATGAAGATGGTGTAGCACTGGACAAATTTTCTAAGGAGGGGTCCATTGTTGAGGAAACAAAGAATTATTATTTTCATTACCTACAATGTGGACCTACTCAGGGTTGTCTATCTATATCGCAGGCTTTGGATCTAGCCATATTCTTGCATTAAAACTGATATCTGAGGAGAAGCGTATAATATATTCTATTAAACAATGTATTATTATATTAGTCTCTACTATTTTATATGACTTGTTTGATATAGTTGACCCGCACACCATTATATCCATATATATCATGGAATTTCATGGAATTGTAATTCACTACTTTTGTGGGGGTGTGAAACTCGACACACCATTGGGTGTATGGTAATTGGGTATATTCCAATGCAATTACATTCCTTGTGAGATTGGGGGTTATTTATTCATTTGTAATTTATTTATCCTTCAAAGGACATGGCCTGATGACATACATGGGATGGATTTTATTGGGCCTTATCATTCCCACGTCGACTGTTACCACCAAAGGGTGACATTCATATCACCCAGGGGAAGATGGTATGTACATAAGGGTGAACGGGACTCCTGGGCTAGGTGAGATGGACCAGTGAATCATGGGATAGAAGGAGTAAACTTCCATATTTTCAACCATTTCATGGATGGTCATACGGTTCCTATTATATACTTTTTTCTGGTGGTGGATCTTTTTACATATGATTTCATAGTTTAATATTTTATACTTCCACCTAAGATAGATGTAGAGTTTACAATCATTCTCATTCCAAGAGTATCTCTAGTATCTATTCCTCCATATAATATGGGACATACTAATATACAGGATATTAAGAGAGAGATGAATGATTTATAATCTAAGGGTTTTATCCAACCAAGTACTTATCCATGTGGTTCGTATATCATTTTAACCAAGAAGTCAGATGGAACCCACTAAATTTGAATTTATTAACAAAGGATGAACTATATTATAGTGAAAAACTATTTTCCTATTCATCATGTATATGATCTCTTCTATAATCTCTGATGATCAAGATTGTTCTCGAAGATCAACATAAGATCCAGAAATCCTCATGTGTGAGTCAAGATTTTATAAATACAACATACATCCTTTTCAAATTAGTATGGAAAATATGAGTACTTGGTTATTATATTTGGTATTATAAATATTCCCTATGTCTTCATGGACTTTATAAATAGGTTTTTGAATCCCTATGTTGATTCCTTCATCGTGGTTTCTGTGGACAACAGCTTGGTGTATTCTCATACTCAACATTACCATAGAAAACATATTAATATAATATTCAATACACTAAAATAGAATTAAATATATCTATAACTTATAGATTGATGAGGTTCTCTTCCTAGGTCATATTGTCTCATAATAATGAGTATCAATTGACCAATGAACGATAGTTTTGTTCCTTCATATTAGTATCCCAAGAACATGTAAGATATATAGACTTTTATTGGGCTATCTTTCTAGTTCTAGGATTTTATAAATTAATTTACATTCCTTGAAAAACCTCTTACTAATCTAACAAAAAAGTGGGTGATGTTACTGCGGGAGGAAGTTTGTGAGAAGGCCTTTCAGAAGTTGAAAGGAATAATTACTCCAACACTGATAGTGATTTTTCTAGATCCTGTAAGAGGTTATATAGTGTTCTATGAAGCATCGGGCATCATGAAGGGTATAGTAAAAATGTAGGAGGATAGAGGTATTTTGTATGTGTCTCACTAGTAGATATATAAAAAACAATTACCTAACACATGACCTCGAGCTTGTAGTTTTCCATCATTACTCCCATAATTTGATAAATTATCTAATAAGAGAGAACTTTTTAGTGTATATAGAACACCAGAGCCTCAAATATATATTAATCCAGCATGACATGATTCTCAGATAGTGAATATGGGTTTAATACCTTTATTATTTTTAATTTCTTCTTGACTATATGCCTTGAAAAGTTATTATGGTTGTTGGTCTACTAATACGTAAAACTCACGCACAAGGTGTTAAAGAAGAGAATGATGAATGAAATCTGATTTACACATCATATAAGATGAATATAGAGTTTCATGATAGTCACGAGAAAATTTTTCTTATGACTCTATAAGTTACATATTCACTGCAAGATAAGTTGGGGAGAATGAAGTTTTCAGATCGTGATTGATTGGTCCAACGTGGATGTATTCCAGGTAACGAACCACCTCTAGATTGGTCTATACAAAAAGATGAGATATTTCATGTACATGGATTACCTATATTCCTATAGACACATGAGATGATATAATTCAATAATCACATTCTTCTAATCGGGAAGTGAACCTTGTTATCTCTAAGATGTATTGTGATACACACCGCCAGTACTGGTGGCCAAAGGAAAAATGTCAGATCATGGGTTTTATCAATAGGTGTTTCAAATATTAATATGTGAAGGAAGAAAAAAATTCCCACATGCATGTTACAACCCTTACCAGACCCATAATGTTAATGGGACACTGGAATGATAGATTTTTACTGGTTTACTGATGTCACCTTAAAGTAGGGATGCGGTTAGGGTACATAACAACATCCAGATGATGGTAGCCCACTTATATCTAATTATGGTGACATCATTGTGGATAGTATAGGGTGATTTTAAATTTATGAGATTACATGCGTATATGGGGTTCACTATACTCTAATTTTATATAGAGATGAAAATTTCCTATCATTGTTCTAAAAAGGGTTACAAGATGATTTGGGTGCACAATTGCTTCATAACATAGTATTTCACCCACAACACATTTCTAGATAGAATGGACTATACATGTTTTGGAGGACATAATTGGACCAATATTCCATCAATTCATGGATTATTAGTGATACATATACCCATAATTGAGATTTACTATAACAATAACTCACAAAAAACAATTTAGATGGATCTATATGAGGCCTTATATGGAAGGCCATGTTTTTCGGCTCTATAATACATAGAGTTAGAGGAGGTATCCATACTAGGTCCTTGTCTCATTTGAGAGACTATAGAGTTGGTGCAGTTGAATAGAAAGTGGATTTCTATAGCTCATTATAGACAGAAATTGTACATTGATCATCAATGATGACCTCTATATTTTGAGGATAGGGATCATGATTTTTTGCGATTATCACCAAGAATTGGGAATATGAAGATACAGAGTCAATGGAATCTATCACCTCATTTGGGTGGGCCTTTTTATATCTTTGAGATAGTCTATCTGATATCCTATTAGTTATTATTTCCTCATATGTAGCATTCCAACCCCAACATATTCCACGTTTCACAATAAACCTGTTTCCATGCCAACCCGTTTCAAAACAAATCTCCTAAGGATGCTGAATTAGTTGATTATTATTATTTTGTTGAGTATCTCATTAACATCATTTTATGGAGAATGAATTATTTTTTAGGTTGACCAATTCCTCTGGTATGGGTGATATGGAAACATGGGCATGTAGTATATGACACTGGGGAGATCAAGGTTAATGTATATGCTAAGTAGCATAAGTTATTCTTAGATGAAGCTTTACCATCCTTAGAATGGGAACTCTATGATGGTTTTATTTAAGGTGTAGAGAATGTAAGATCCTAGTTTTCCTATGAGGTGTGGACCCTTTTACTACTCTTTTAAACCCCTTTGGCATTGTCTTTCATTATTGACCATAGAACCTTTCCTTTAGGCTGGTTCATTCAGTTGTGAGAATAAGGGAGCAAAAGGATGGAGGTAGATTAGAGAAAAATTACATGATGGGAATTTCCCTAGCCAGACCAAGTTCAAGGTGTGCATTGGATTTTACTAATTTTGGTAACACCTAAGCATTACATGATGTGTAATATATACATTTCGTGTAAATGTTTTTGGGATTTTTTAAAAAATTGGAATAACCCCATTATTTTTTCCAAACTCTCTCTCTTCTATTTCCCCCACAAATAAATTCCTCCAAATGAGATTCTAAAATGGCCTAAATCTAGGATTCAATACAATTCCTTCATCCTTGACCTTGAAGATTAAATTTTTATTCAATGAAGGGGAAGCGATTAGAAGGCCTAAAAGGAATGTCTCAGGACCACAACAGCTAAGGGGGTGAAAGAAATGAAGACCAAGGGAATCCCCACGTATAATATTAAGCCCCATCAGTTCCCATTCCTTCATCCAACCTCTGATTTGAGTTTCATCTGTCATGGTGGATATCCACCGGTAATATCTTCATTTATTTAACCCCTTTTATCATTTTTCTTGACAATGAAGAATTTGTTTTTGTGTTAGATAATATTCCCTTTTTAGTCATTTTCTATATTTATCTATTTTCATCCAATCTAGACCAAACCAAAGGATGATACTTGATGAGAGATCCTTTATTGAAATATGGTAGGACTTCTATGAATATTCCATCAAATTCATGATTTTTAAAAAAATCATCATTGTGGGCATAATGGTTTCAGAGGGTGTTGCCTGTAAAATTCATATATTTTAAATTAATTTTTCTATAATGTATCCTAAGTACCAATTGACCACTTTTTACAACATATGAGGTTGTAGTATCAATATTTTCCACCACAACTAGAGTGTGTTATCCATTATTGTATTTGGAGACCAATAATGTGTTTACTTGGAACACCATTAGAGTGTTTTTTACTTGACCTTGCTATGGTAAGTCATTATTTTTATAAAATTTCTTATATACAATTAAATGGGAAGTAGATAAATATGGATATCACATGGACTTGATAATGTGTAATTAAATTGATAACTGGTAACATTTCTATATCTACCCCTACCATGTATGATGAAATGTAAAGAAATGATCGACCTAAAAATGTATTTGGCATGAGTAATACATGTTCATAATGACATAGGATATATATATATATATTAAATTTATAAGTTTACTATTGTATGGACATTTTTATTCTTTATAGTAATGGTCATACATAAGTTAGACTTCGACTCTAGAGAGATTTCATTGAGCACCTTGAGGATTCCATTTTGATTCATTGAGTCAGTTTCTAATGGGGATAACCACTTTGGAACATGTTTGTTATCTACTAGCTCATTATCAGTATGATGTATTAGGATCCCATAAAATACTATATTGAAATTATAATGACATGGATACACTAATTTGGTTAATATTGACATCTACGAACATGAAATTCCTTAGATCATTATCCTTGAGTCCAATCTTGTATAGCCTTAGATTTACAGTGGTTGTTCTCTGAAGACATTTTTATAAGAACATCTTATGGAATTAAATGGGGATTCAACATGGATTACAATTAGTACCTTATGATATATTTCTAGGTTGTATACCTTTAGATGGCTCAACCTTTTATGGTCAATGATTTTTTTGTTTCATCATGGATCCTCTATTATTATAATTAAATTTTACAATACTAATGACACGTTTATCTCTTATTATTATTAAAATTTTTATCAAAATTATGTTAAAAAATTATTTTTTCAGAGACACTCGATGTGGATGAATAAGTTATGGGTTTTTTTACCTTTACACTACTTTACTTTTGATATAATTTCACACCATATAGTTTTTATTCACATACAAGATTTTTATAGATGTTGTTTATGGGGGCCTATTGAGATCTTCCTCACACATTATCAAGGCCGTTGTTGACACATGGGAATAATACATGACCATAGGTGTGGAAAATTGATTTTTCCCTCTCTAAAAACCTGACTTATTATTTAGGGATGTGAGCTTAGAAACAGATTATTGAGCTAGTGGTAAGGATTTTGGGATTGTTTTCCCTTTTTATTCATTTTATATCATGTATTTTACTATCTATCTACTTCTACGTATGCATTTATTACCATTTTTTGAGACATAACATCATATTTAGAATATTTTATAGTTTACAGTATTGGATGATTATTTATTTCTGGATTCTTATGATTGTTTCCTCAACATTATTCAAAATTATTATGATTGATTTGATTCTTCATCATTTTCACTATTGTTCTTAACTCTAACTATAGGGAATATTCTCACCATAGACACACCCTAGGCCCTTGATATTAGTTGGAAGCTTTCGAAATACTAGGAGACTTATTGAGGCTATGTGTCTAACCTGGTTCAATTTATCAAGAGTGATCAAGGTCTGGGACATCACTCTCTCAATCTATATATTTTAAATTTTCATAAGTAAATTCATTAATTTGTTATAATATTAAGGAAATAGGAAACTTTTATCAGATATATTCATCATTATCCAGAAATAAATCTTCGTGTTTTTCCAATACAAGGGTGAATGTAGTGATATAGAATTTAAGGTATTCACACTTATATATTGTGTATTTAATAATTTATTGTAAAATTAGTCTACATTAAAAAAATGTTCTAATATCTATTAATATCTCTTTATAGGTGTGTAATTTTAATACCATTCCTATAGGTTAAATTTTTAAAATAAATTACTAATATTTTTAATGGGATAACAAATTCATAAGATGTGTTGGTTATGAATCTTATGTGGCTGAAATAATAAACTGATTACTCTTATTCCTAGGAGCATCCCTAGATGAGGATTTAGAGAATGTTCACTCACTAGAGTATAACCAAATGGATTTAGAAGAATGATAGGGTATGGATACACCATCAGGACCATCAAGTGCTTTCACGTGAAGCCTATCCAGATGACAATGCGAATGTGGAGAGCTATCATCATGATGCAGAGGCGTGGGGGGGGGGGCAGTTCCTTGTAGTGATAGTCTAGTTCAATTACCTATGAAAATCGGGTCATGTAATCTCTTAGCCTACAGAACATGTAATCTCTTAAGCCTATGGGCCTTATAAGGTTTCCCCCTCATCCCTTAAAGGGTTATCAAAAATCAATACGAAATGAAGGCCTTCGGGTCATTCGGGATATTATATTCATTCTTTTTTTATAACTAAAATTTCAATACTATTTCTTGTAATTAATATTTAAAATTTATTACATATTGCACCATTTTAACAATAATCATGTACACAAGTATAATTTTTTACATTTCATAAAATCCAAAAATACATATATTTTGAAGAAGGTAGGATTTACCAAAAACCATTGAACCACCAACATGTTTGTTTGTTTAGATAAATCACTTATTACAATAGTGTGTACATATATATTTTTATATACATAATATATAACATTTATGGTTTTTAGTTTTTCAATTCTTTTTTTTTATAGTTGGGAAATTCATGTTTCACATCTTTGATGAGTGTATCATCCACATCGATAATCCTCTTCAACAATAATATAGCATTAAAAGATATTAACAAGTTCACTCTCTACATAACATGTCTATTATTACATAATAAACTGACTAGATATTAATGTTATGTTTCAAATTTTACATCGATAGTAATCTAATTATTATTATTGTATTCAAGACAACAAGGTTTTACACATTATAAATGATTAGTAATATTCAGTAGAACTATAATTGTAATTAGGAATAACATACCTATTTAATGAAATAAATTCCAATCTATGATAGAACTATGTGGTTCAACAACTATAACGTGTCTTCAACATGCACAACTCTGGTTTCACCTCATCCATTTATATATTGAATTTAAACAACTAGAATATCATTATTTTATATTGTGTTATTAAATTCATCACTTACACTCCTATAAATAATTATGAATATCACTAGACAGATATTAAATGTAATATACCTTGATCTTAGTGGAAAAATTTCATTAGTTCGTTTGAAAATTATGTTATGAAATTCCTAAAAAACTGGATATGACATGAAACATGCATTAATTATGTTACCATGTCTGATTACTTTAGTCTACATCCCATGTCATAAATAATCCCTTAGATATAATTATCTTACCTAAAGAATGATGAGGAGTTTAAGTTCCCCAAATAATTAAATGTCTCATTTCTAGAATGGTTCTTCTATCCTTAGAAATTTCCATGATCAACATTTAGAACTATCAACGTTCATTTGAACACTTGTGAAACATTTTTTAAAACAAAAAATGAAAAACATATAATTTTTAACCAAAAACCACTATGCATTATAATTGTATTACTCTCTATTGCACTATCAATAGATCCAATTTTTATATTTTTAATAATATACTTATTAATATAGTTTAATGTTTCTTATTGTAGGTTGACATGTGTTAAAGAATATGATTTTCTAGTATTGGTAAAACATAAACCAACACAACTTTAATTAACCTCATGTGAACAAATTTCATCTTAAAATCCCCATTAATCACCTTTGACTGTATAAAATTAAAGTTTAGCAATATTTACATACTTTACCATGGTATAATTCTTTTTCATGAATATAAATTCGTATTAGTAGTAAAAATGGTCAATAATAAAATTCCTTTGTATCCAATTAAACACGTATGAAAACAAATTCTATAATAATCTTCACTTTTTGAATTATGGATCTAATATTCTATCAAATTTTATGGATATCTATATAATGAAACATATATAATAGTAACTCTTTGAATTGTTCATTTTTTATACTAACTTTTCACTACTATGTCTAGATATCTATTTTAAACAAACAGTTTGATAGTAGGATTTTCTAAAAATTCATACAAATATTATTATAGATTATTGTATAACTATTTAGAACATGCTATAAGTATTTTTACAAAATTTATTTAAAATCTAAATGTTATTGAGATTGATTTAAATAATATTGTTTCTTCTCATGGATCCTGAGAACTCAAAACAAGAAGATAAAAATAATTTCTAATAAATAGATACCATGATCATTTTATTCATGAGAATAACTCATCCTCCAAATAAGTACATGCCACAATGTATATCTGAATTGGAGATTAATATAATCCTCCAAAATTAACTACAAACTCTTTTTAGAAACATAGGTATTTCATTCATTTTATCTCCCCTACAAAGGTGATCCACTTAAAACATCAATAGTAGTAGTGAACATATCCTCTGGGTGGTGAAAAAATCTTGAGTGAATCTATAGTTTAATTATTTTTTTCATTTTAACAGCACTTAAACATAGAATAAATATCCCCCATTGTAATTACATGACCTATAAATCTCACCAACAAGTAAAAACTACTTAAGAAAACTTTTGAAATTCAAAAAAAAACATTGAAAAACACCGAATTCAGGGTATTTAAATAAAAATAGTCTCCAATATTCTATAACATAGTGCACCAGGTGGAAACCATCAACACTTCATGTCATAAATTATTATTGAAAAAAACCAAATTCATCAAAAAATTCACTTAACACCAAAAAATGGAAATCCTAACATGTTTTACTACTTGTGTAAAAAACTAGTATGGAACTCCATTTGAGAACCACTTTATTTAAAATTAATATCATAATACCTAATCGATATGATTCATCAGAAGCTATAAATTGGACACTATAAACATTCCAAGACTTCACCATATAAATAAAATTCCTGAGCAACACCAAATCTATAATCACATGACAATAAAATCTTATAGTTCTAGGTTGTGTCGAATAGATAGTAAGTTTCCTTGAGAATACTCTTGGAACAATAAATGAAAGAATAAATGGTTACAGAGATGTCAAAATAATAAATTGACAAAATATAAATGTTTGATGGTAGTCATCATTCATATTATCCTATTAAATTCAATGTTCTATTTATTACTGACATCCAAAAAGTTATTATTTATATTGAGAACATTTCCCTCAAATTGAAGGTTCTAGTAGCTATTTTATTTACAATAGTGTAATATTATTATTATTTGAGTACAATTTAATTATGTTACATTACAATATAAAAAAAATATGGATTTATAAATAACATTAAACAATCTATCCTCCATATAATATCATTTTTCCTATGGAAATTCAGGACTTCTATAGTGCATTGATAACCCATCTCAATCACTAGTCAAATAATATGTGCCTCAACTATTTAATGTTTTTACCGTTAACCATATTAATAGAATTAATTCCATTTTCTATTAGTCTTTATAATAATTTTAGTGTTAATTGTATCAGTATTATTAATTCAATTTTATAATGATAACTAAATTAGTGATATGTTTCTGTGGATCTTTGTTTTTAGTGTTTACTGTATTTTGATAATCAAACCCAATATTAGATTTTGGATAGTGGGGGTTTCATCCCTGTCTATAGATATTTTAAATATTTATCTGAAATGAACCTTTTTGGATGGCATCATTTTTTTCATACCCTAACCTAGATAGTAGTGTACTATACTTTTGTATTGTTGACACATACTCTGAATCCTTTCATGCATACCATTCTTCCTTAAAAATATTCTACTTTATTGTTTCTTTGTATAGACCACATTAGTTACCTCTTTCCCCACACAATTTATAATTCTATACAAGCAGCTCCTCCTTCCCTTTGGAAGTTTTAATTGCCTAAATATGTTTATTATATGATGTTTTGACCAACATCGATATATTTATAGTATGTTCATTAGAAAACCATTCTCGTAAAATATTCCATGTGTAGTATACATTTGGTTCTTGGAATGATTATGTTTTATCATTATGGTAGTTTCCATGTGAACAAGGATTTGAAATTGAAATGTATCTTTTTTTATTAATGTGTAATATTAGGATGTTTTTAAATCAATACATTTTATTTTTTATTTAATATCGAATAATTTAAATTCTTTTTATTTATCTAATTTTTTATTGTGTGGAGAAATTTTCGTCCAAATATTAATTTGGTGGATGATATTGATGTACAGAATAATATATCATAGTCACATTCGACTCATTTTTATCAATTTGGTTACCCACATATAATTTACACTCTATCTAAAGGGAAAAATCAGGACTAAAAAATATATTAAAGGTATAATATTTTAACCAAATATTATATTATATAAGTTTATATTTTTAATTTTATTTTGAATTTTATTTTATTTTATTTTTAGTTTATTCTATTGTGTTCTCATTTATATAGTTCATAATAAATGAGTTTTCTTCTCATCCTAATATATATAATTCAACAATTATTGTCTCTTTGTGTTGGGGATTCCCTGAGATAACCATCATGGGTGTTTTTCCTCTTCAATTTTTATAATTTTCATTCTAGTGTAATTTTTTTTCTCCTCAATATATTGAATTAATGGAGTGTCAAAATGAAATATTAAATCAAATATATGAGTTTTATATAAAAAAAATTTCATTATAGAAATTATTTAAAAAAAATCATAAATTAAAAACTTTGGGGTATATTGTATCCAATCTTTTTTGTTTTCTTTTTTAGTGTCTGCTTGTTATATTAGTTCATTGTAATTGTAATAATATGTTGTGAGAATGTATGATTTCATATGTTTAATAATATATTTGTTATGTTATGGAAATTACTATTATCGATTTTTTTCCTTTTCAATTAAGGAATAAAATTCTTCCACCTCTGTATGTGCAAAAAACCACACACCCGAAACAACATCTTTCAATTTCATTCAAAATGATAAATTTATGGACCTAATGGGAAATTTATATACATTGTATGATATTTATAACATATTTTAGATTCTAAAATAATAAACCAAATTATAAATTTCTGCCTTCCAATATAAAATGATGTCATAATCCATTCATACATCTGAATTGTATCCTCCATGTAATCGTGTATTCTGTTTTTCTACACAACCACACATTGATGCTCATGAAAAATTATTTAAAGAATAATTTTTTGTCTAAAATTATTTGGATTATTTGTTGAGAAATTGGAAAAATTATTAATATAAATAGAAATGAAATGTAATTTAATATTATATAGTCTCATAGGATCATTTAAAGTGAAAAAGAAATTATTCAAAATATGTAATAGTTTTGTATCCATTACATCATCATATAAATATATTCCTATACTATTTATCAAATTAATGAAACCTAAAATATATCATTATGGGTAGGGGCTCAAATCGATGTGGAACGAATCATTGTAGGTTTCTAAGTCTCATTGTGATCAAATAAGTCTTGAATTTGGTTGGGGTTTTTTATGAGATATGATGGAATCATTGTGAATATCACATGTGTAGAGATTACACGCCGTGTAAGAGTGATTCACGGATTGTTAAGGAGGGTTCATGGGATTAAACAAAATGTGTATATTTGGGGGATGAATAAGTAAAAGAGATTTATTTTTTGTGAGATCTTACTATATTCATTTTCATGATGTGTAAATAGATTACATGAAATGTAAATTTCTTGCGTGGAACATTGATAAGTGTTTTCTACTAATCATGTTTCTTGAACCCAAGGTTTTCTTAGAATTTCTATTGGCTAGTGGCTCCTCCCATTGGAATTTTGGACTTAATTCAATGGGGATCAATCATTGGCCTTCTTTCATTGATATGTAGTGAACCAAGGTGGCTTCTACCTCTATTTCTGGTGGCTTCATCCCATACAGTCTTGCTTCCTGCTGTTTATTCTTTTCAATCAATGGTGTATGATCTCCCATATCTGTAATGGGGTTTTTTGGGTTGTTGTTGGTGCATTTGTTCCATTGTATCCTTGTATGTATATAGTTCTTGTGGTAGAGGTGATCGGATATCTACTATATTGTTTGTTCTCATGTGATGAACATTATGGATTTTAATGTAGAAAGTTTATTTCTTCTCTTATATTACTTATATTCAATCATAAATTGGGGATGGTTTAGACCCTTGGATGGAAATGGTATTAGACTAATAAATATTTTTCCAGATTAAGGAAATTTACTTTGATCACATTTTTCCAATAATGCTCATTTATACTATGATGGCAGTATGGCTCTTGTTTTCTAAGATAGTGTGAAGCCTGTGTTGTATGCTTTTTAAATTTTTACACTTAATAAAATGAAAAAGTTGGTTAAGAACATGGAACCATAATTAATTGAAAATTAATAGGTTTAATAATAATTAGATATTCATGTTTTAATCTAGTTATTGTTTTAATTTGATGGTAATGAAATTGATGTCATTTTTATGGTTAATTAAAAATGTGATCTTAAATATGATTAATAGAATTAATAAAAAATGAAAAGCATGTTTATTTCTTCATTATAAAAATTAAATATTATGATAATTGATGATGGTGATTCTCTAGGTTTTTTAAAATGAGAATAAATTATAAGAGCATGTTTTCCCTTTGATATCAAGTTACAACTTGATGGATTAAGATTTCCATAGTTGGAACATGTAAATAATGAATCGGTTAATTCAAGATGAAATAAAAAATGGTTGATTGATAAATATAGTTGGTCAGGAATGTGTAGGTTGTTTTCATGAGAGGGTTGAGCACCTGGTTTTGGAGCCATGAGATATCTTTTTCATGAAAAGGTTCAATTATTTTTTTTATTACCTCGTTTTCATGTTGATTTCCTATATGTTTCTTGAATCTTTTTTATGTTCTCTAGATATGAGGCTTGTGATGATACCAAATTAAGTTGAGACTAGATGGATAATGTGTGATATGGGGAGGGGTTTCCCAGATTTGATGTGAGTGTGGGAGGGTTTAGAATGGGCTAAGGATGGGCTTATCCATTGATTATATACTGAGATCTAGTTTTCTCTCTCGAATCTGTTTAATGTATGATGTCTGGGTTGCTTTATATTACCTAACTTCTTGTCCCCCAACATGAGGTAGTTGTATTTCCTTGGCTGCATGTTTTATATTTGTGGTAGATTAGGATATATTTCCTGTATTACCTAGATATGAAATGATATTAATATGAAAAAATAACTTTTTAATCCACTGAGTTGGTTGATGATGGAATGAAAATTATTAAAAACGTTAATCTTGATAAATCTTGGACTTGGTTGGGATTACCCATATAGGGAATGGAATCTAATATGAAAATTAATGTAATATAATGAAATGTGGAAAAATTATAATGTGTAGTTAGTGGAAAATTGATTAATTAATGGTAAAATGTTTTAAAAATAAATAAAGTAATTAATGTAGCTCTTTTATATTCATGTGTGATTATAGGAAAACTGGTTATAGTAGTGGAATCTAGGAGTACGAGTGATGTTAGATGTAGTGAGTAAAAGATTAGGTTATGCCCATAGTGTGGTTGTAAGATATATTATATCATATATATTCTGGGATTTCATATGTTACCCCCATGTCAAGGCATGGTACGTAGGAAGGACCTTGGTCCAATGGGTGACGGGCTTGAATCTCAGGGAGGCTTCCTACATACCATGCCATGACATGGATCAAAGTCCTCATAGTTCGGGAGGTATTTCGTCAGTGAACCAACATAAAGGTGATCCCGGGGGTCCACTGGAGGTGGGCTTGAACCTCGTGGAGGCTTCCTACGTACCATTCCTTGACATGATCTGTAATGACCCTCCAATTCTCATTGGATTGAGAGCTCAACGAGTTATTACTAGGCCTTAAGCAACATCCCCAAGGCGCCAAAGGCTGGCATTAAATGCGAAGGGTTTCAAACAAGTGGGGGACGATTTACCCTTTTTGAACATTCCACAAAACCAACAACCATAACCAGACTAAACAACTAAATGATGCATGATAAAAACTCAGAAAACTCAACCATTTGTTTATAAAAAACCAACCAAGAGTACCACAGCGGAAACCAACACTAAAACATTATAGTAAACAACGGAAATACAAACTCAAAGACTACAAGATAACAACCCAAATCTATGCTCCACAATCTCCATGCTCCAACATCACGAACCAACCCAAGTATCATGAAGCAGTGCTCTAAACATGTGACACTTTACCTTTGCCAACGTCTCGGTATATGAAATCTTCAAAAGCATCAAAGTGCCAAAGTAGGGGATGAGTAATGAAACTTAATAGGTTTTCCCTGATGACTTCCCAACCTATGCATCTAGGATAAAACATGTTATCACACTTATATAAAACAATTTATATAAAACAATTTCAAAGCAGTTCACAATATAACAAGTTCCACGTCAAAAACCATTTTGCAACAAAATCCATCTTTCTCAAGAAAAGAAACCAAGAAAAGTTCCCAATTCCATTCACATTTCCATTTGGCACATTCATTCAATTTCACTAATCCACACAACCAACCATGCATGCAACCTGGACCTCCCTATACTTGTGAGTGGTGAGTTATCCTTCCACTAAGTCGTTACTTAGTGAACTACCTTGACGGGGGTACTTCACAACCTTATCTATCCCAACTTAGTGATGGGGGGACTTCTCGCCCTTATCCATCCCAACCTTTTGATGGGGGGAATTCTCTCCCTTATCCATCCCAATGCATATAAAGACACACCGCAACCCATGCAAGTCCATGACCAAAACCAAGTGTGTTCAAAACCTTTCAATAAAGCACAACCCTTTTATTGAAAACCATTTCTTTCAAGCAGAAAAACCATATCCAATTTAAAATCACCATTTTAAATTCACTTCAACAACCACTTTCCAAAAACACACAATTTTCATCACCCGTTACTAAAAAGGGGGTTTCAACCATTCTTTCATAACAGATAAACAAACCATTTCAATCAAGGAAGACAATTTGAAACTAAGACTTAAAGTTCTATGAAAGAGGAATCGAGAGTGAATCCACCTACCTCAACAAATTGGGAGAAACCAAGCCACGGACGAAGAATGCTCAAGAACACCGGGTCAAAACTCCAAAACCCTCCTTAGATCTCTTCTACTAACACAAAAAAGACCAAATCTTGTCATATTTAGCATCCACACCCTTAGATATACCCATAACGGGTGTAGATATAAGAAAACGAGAGAATAAGAGAACTAGATCTAAGTAGATCTAAGAAACCGATCAAGAATAATAACATACCTTAAGAATCCAGCTTCGATTTTCCAAGAGAAACCTTCGAATCACCTCCAGAACGCTTGGGAGAAGTATTCCAACCTTCAAGGGAGAGTAATCTCGAGTTAGGGATTCTTAGGAGGTTTAAACAAGGCAATTAATGGCAAAAAGAGTTAGATCCAAAATTTTAGGATCTAACATTAAGTGACCGCACAGTTAGTCCGCAGGGTTTGAAAAACCGTGCGCTAACCGTGTGTTGGCTATTACCTCATCCACCCTTCTCTCACAGTTTGGCCACATGGTTAGACAAACCGTGCACCGACAGTGTGGAATCCACTACCTCCAAGACCCACTGCGCACGGTTTGGCCGCACGGTTAGACAAACCATGCACCGACCGTGCGACTTCCCCATTGCCTCCAAACATCAATCCATGTTCTCCCGACTGTCCCATTCAACACCCTTAACTTTAAAACCATGAAAAGCATCAAGAAAGGGTTACATACCAGAAACCAGGGGTACTACATTCTCCCCACCATTGTCCTTTCCTTCCTCAGAAAGTAGAAAACCATCACTTGACTGAAAGAGTTCTGGCCACTGTTCCTTCATTTCTTTCTCGCGTTCCCAAGTCTCCTCCTGAATCTGACCATGTTGCCACAAAACCCGCACTAGGATGATTCTTTTTCCACGCAAGACTTTATCCTATCTATCCACAATCCACACTGGGATATGTACCAATGAAGCATCTGGCTCTAGGTCAACGTGATCCCATCTGATCACATGGTCGGGATCAGGCTGATACTTCTTCAACTGAGATACATGGAACACATTATGTACTGCACTGAACCGTGGTGGTAATGCCAATTGATATGCCACCTCTCCAACCCGTTCCAATATCTCAAAAGGTCCTATATATCGAGGAAATAACTTTCCCTGCTTCCCGAAATGATGATGTCCAAGTCTTGGAGAGATCCTCAAGAAGACATGATCACCCACAATGAACGACAACTGCCTTCAACGGTGATCTAAATAAGATTGCTGACGACTCTGAGCTGTCTCCATCCTCTTTCTAATCAACTGAATCATCTCCTTTGTTTCTTGGACAATGATCTTCCCAACTAGTGAAGTTTCACCAGTTTCCACCCAGCATAGTGGAGAACAACAAGAACTCCCATACAATGATTCAAACGGATCCATGCGTATCGAGGCTTGATAGTTGTTATTGTATGAGAACTCCACTAATGGTATATGCTCCTCCCATGAGCCACCAAAATCCATTACACAAGCCCACAACATTTTTTCCAACTTCTGTATCGTCCTCTCGGATTTCCCATCCATATGAGGATGATATGCCATGCTCATATTCAACTGAGTCCCAAGGTCTTGTTGTAAGGATTTCCAGAAATGAGATGTGAACCTTGGATCTCTATCTGAGACGATAGACACTGGTACACCATGTCTCTTTACCAATTCCTGGATATATATTTTTGAAAGATCTTCCACCGTATGGGTTTCACGAATTGGGATGAAATGGGCCTACTTGGGTAGACGATCCACTATCACCAAAATGGCATCGTGTTTCCGGACCTTTCTTGGAAGACCTGTAACAAAATCCATTTATATCTGCTCCCATTTCCATACTGGGATAGGTAAAGACTGTAACATACCAGCTGGTCTCTGATGCTCCGCTTTAACCTATTGACAAGTTAAGCATCGCGAGACGAATTTGGCCACCTTCCTTTTCATGCCGCTCCACCAAAACGACGCCTTTAGCGCCTTATACATATTCTGTATACTCGGATGTACAGCCCATCTCAAATGGTGGTAATCATGAAGGAGTTGTTCCTGACAAACCATAGGTACAACCATCCGATCTCTGAAACACAAAACTGAACTCCTATCCATCTTCCATCCCTCAATGGTCTCCCCACCATTGAGTTTTGAACTCATTGCAAAACAGACTACATCGGATGCATGTGCCTCCTTTACTATCTCCACCAAATCAGGAACAAGTGTAGTAGAAAAGAGAACAGCAACATCACCTCATTTTTCACATTTCACATGCATGTCGGCTAAGACCGACATCAACTACCATTCATCTGAAGCTTTCTTTGCCAACTGAGCATATGACTTCCTACTTAATGCATCAGCCATCGAATTTCCCTTACTCGGTGTATACATTAAGTCAAAGTAGAAAATTTGAAGATACTCCATCCATCTCCTCTACCTCATATTCAAATCTCACTGTGAGAAAATGTGTTTCAAGCTTTTTTGGTCCGTAAACACAGTAAATTTCTCACCAAAGAGATAATGTCTCCATGTTTTCGAAGCATGGACGACTACAGCTAACTCCAAATCATGTGTTGGGTAATTTTTCTCATGCACTCTCAACTTCCTTGAGCCATAAGCAACAACATGGTCTCCTTCCAAGAGAACATAACCCAACCCTGTTCCTGAATCATCACAATACACCACGTATCCTTGCCCTGATTCTGGAAAGATTAAGATAGGTGTTGATGTAAGGTGAACATTCAACTCTTTAAAAGATCTCTGACATTCCTCAGTCCATTGAAATGCACAGTTCTTCTTTGTCAAAGCTGTCATAGGCGAGTCTCGTCATGAGAAGTCATGGAAAAAGTGTTGGTAATAACCATCTAGACCAAGAAAACTTCATATTTCAAAGAAATTCTTTGGCGGTTTCCAAGAAAGAACAGCTTCTATCTTTTTTGGTTCCACTGAAACACCTTTCTCTGAAACGACATGGCCCAGAAAACGTACCTCTTGTATCCAACAATTTCACTTTGATGATTTGGCATACAACTAATGGTCCCTCAAGATTTCCAACACTATCGCCAAGTGTTGCTCATGCTCAGCCCTTGTTCTTGAATACACCAATATGTCATCCAAAAACACCCCAACAAAAGAATCCAGATATGGCTGAAATATCTGATTCATCAAATCCATGAAGACCACTGGTGCATTCGTAAGACCAAAAGGCATGACTACGTATTCGTAGTTGCCATATCTGCTTATGAAGGCTATCTTCGGAATATCCTCCTTCTGAACTCTCAACTGGTGATATCCTGACCGCAAGTCAATCTTGGAGAACCACTGAGCTCCCCTTAATTGATCAAACAGTTCATCAATGCATGGCAGCGGATATCTATTCTTTATCGTAACTAGGTTAAGTTTACGATTATAAACACATAGCCTCAAAGTTCCATCTTCTTTCTTTACAAACAAAATCGGTGCTGCCCACGGAGACACGCTTGGCCAAATGAAACCCTTTCTTTCCAGCTCCTCTAACTACACTTTCAATTCCTTTAACTCTGTAGGTTCCATCCTATAATATGGAAGTGATATAGGACTGGTCCCCAGAAGGAGATCAATCGTAAACTCCACTTCTCTTGGTAATCCAGAGAAGTTTTCAGGAAAAACACCAGGAAATTGATCCACCACAGATGGAAAACTATTTTCCAAGATCTATTCCAATTATGCCAAAGTCAATGCTGCCAATTGGTAAGAAATTGTTCCCATCATTGGTTCCAACAAACTCTTTGTGCCTTTCTTTACAATCCTCTCTCCTCTGAAGAGATGCTCCATGTGGTCCTCAGTCGTGAAACTAACAATCCTCCTATAATAGTCGATGTGAGCCTTAAACCTCATCAACCAATCCATACCCAGGATTATATCATAGACATCTATCTCCATGATAGAAAAATAACATTTCAACTCATATCCATCAACAGTTATAGCACATGCTCTACACACGAAGGCTTGGCATTCTTTTTCACCAAGAGGAGTTTGCATTTTCAAGACAGAAGGCATCATATCCAGTTTTAAGTTCATCAAATCAGTAATACGAGAAGAAAGAAAGGAATGCGATGCTCCAGTATCAAACAACACTTGCATGAGGGTAGAATTCAAAATAACCGTACCTATCACCATAGATGGTTCAGCCTGATCATCAACCATCATTTGCTCAGCTCCATACAATTGTTTCATCGCAGCACTATTCTCCTTATTGCCTTGCTGAGATTGTCCTGGTTGAGGGGTCATGGTATTCCTAGAATCACCATAACTAACTCTGTTCTGCTAGCGAGACTGATTTTTCTGTCCTCACCCTGTCGAAGCATAAGATGTTTGCGACACTTGAAAAGTGTCACGAACAGCTCACCGTGGAGCACTGCAACAATATCAATGAAGATTCCCCATCTTCTTGCAATTGTGGAATTCTCTCGGTGGTTATATACATTCTCGTTTGATGGGATCAGTCGAACCACATTGAAAGCAACCAGCTTTGCTCTGGGGTCGTGGAGGAAGGTTGATTGATCCTGCTGTCTGGTTTTGCTCTGTTCACCATCTCTGTATAATCTGTAATACAGAGCACTGCAATATTCGATCGAATATCCTACATTATCCCCTATTAAAAGATGCGTGCATTCAAAGAAGCACTTGCCACAACCTCTGGTGAAAAATGGACTAAATTCATGAACTTAGCCACATACTCTGTGACAGAGAGGCTCTCTTGTTTCAAGCTGAAAAAGTCCGAAGTTTTCTGGATCTTGAATGTGTGAGGATAGAATTTTTTGTTAAACAATTCTTCAAAATACTCCCATGTAAGGCTTTCATCCAATTTAGAATGCGCCACTAAATCCCACCACTGACGTGCAAGATCCTCGAGCATATACGTCACCAGTTTTACTTTCAGCTCTACTGGTGTGTCGATGAAATCGAATATACGATTCATCCTGCTTAGCCACACCTCCACCTTCTCAGGTTCAACATCACCCCGAAAGATGGGTGGATTCTTCTTCTGTAACTGGACGGAATGGTCCACATGCCTTGACTCATCCCTCAGATTCCCTGTGTCCATAGCCTGGAATGCATGAACGATACTCTAAACCAGCTCCTGGTTCACACGTGGTTCTGGTGCAACCATATTCTCTGTAGCTTCTTTGGGTTGGTTTCTACGACGCCTAACGGGTGCCATTTTCTATACAAACAACGCACGCTGTTAGTCTCACTTCCTAGCAACTAAAGGCTTAGAATTTCAATTCCTATCACATCAACTATCACATCATTTTTTCCAACCATCCAACTTATCCACATGTTCAACCATTTTTGAAAACATCCCACATACATTTTGAAAATCCATCCATTTTCAAAATATACTAAATATCCAGTTTTCATAATCTTTCATTTAAAAATAAATTGATGCATTTTTCAAAAAAAAATCACCTTTACCAAAATCATAAATCATTCTTTGCAATGAGATATTCCATCCTAGTGGGAAGTCATTCCTCTAATGCATGTCATGCTCATCTCATTGGATAAACCCATGACAATGAGATTTGTAACATTCTAGAAGTGTATCCAAAACACTTATGTACCCAATATCCTGGTAAATTGAAGTTCAGCATAAACGGGTTAGCTACGTCCTTTTATTCTATACATTTAATGTTCCGACAATCCTACTCCTGTCTAAGATGATCACCCAAGGAATAGACAAGAAGGAATTTCAACTCCAGGGCCAAGAACATTGATGACCACTTGTTAGGAAAGGACTGAACAAGTTGATACTATTTGTAATGACCCACCAATTCTCAATGTCTTGAGAGCTCAATGAGTCATTACTAGGCCTTAAGCGACATCCCCAAGGCGCCAAAGGCTGGAAATAAATGCCGAAGGGTTTCAAACAAGTGGGGGAAGATTTTCCCTTTTTGAACATTCCACAAAACCAACAACCATAACCAAACTAAATAACTAATTGATGGCTGATAAAAACTCAGAAAACTCAACCATTTGTTTATCAAAAACCAACCAAGAGTACCACAACGGAAACCAACAATAAAACATCAGAGTAAACAATAGAAAGACAAACTCAAAGACTACAAGATAACAACCCAAATCCATGCTCCACATGCTCCAAGCTCCATCATCACGAACTAGTCCAAGTATCACGAAGCAGTGCTCTAAACATGTGACACTTTACCTTTTCCAACATCCCGGTATATGACATCTGCAAAAGCACCAAAGTTCCAAAGTAGGGGGTGAGTAATGAAACTCAATAGGTTTTCCCCGATGATTTCCCAACCAATCCTCTAGGATAAAACATGTTAGCACACTTATATAAAACAATTTATATAAAACAATTTCAAAGTAGTTCACAATATAACAAGTTCCATGTCAAAAACCATTTTCCAACAAAACCCATCTTTATCACGAAAAGAAACCAAGAAAATTTCCCGATTCCATTCACATTTCCATTCATCACATTCATTAAATTTCACCAATCCACACAACCAACCATGCATGCAACCTGGACCTCCCTATACTCGCGAGTGGTGAGTTATCCTTCCACTAAGTCGTCACTTAGTGAACTACCTTGACAGGGGTACTTCGCGACCTTATCTGTCCCAACCTAGTGATGGGGGGACTTCTCACCCTTATCCATACCAACCTTTTGATGGGGGGACTTCTCACCCTTATCCATCCCAATGAATATGAACACACACCACAACCCATGCAAGTCCATGCCCAAAACCAAGTGTGTTCAAAACCATTCAATAAAGCATAACCCTTTTATTGAAAACCATTTCTTTTAAGCAGCAAAACCATAGCCAATTTAAAATCACCATTTTAAATTTACTTCAACAACCACTTTCCAAAAACACTCAATTTTCATCAACCGTTACTAAAAAGGGGGTTTCAACCATTCTTTCATAATAAATAAACAAACCATTTAAATCAGTGAAGACAATTTGAAACTAATCCTTCAAGTTCTAAGAAAGAGGAATCAAGAGTGAAGCCACCTACCTCAACAAATTGGGTGAAACCAAGCCACGGACAAAGAACGCTCAAGAACACCAGGTCAAAACTCCAAAAACCCTCCTTAGATCTCTTCTCCTAACACAACCAAGACCAAATATTGTCATATTTAGCATCCAAACCCTTATATCTACCCATAACGGGCGTAGATATAAGAAAACGAGAGAAGAGGAGAATTAGATCTAAGTAGATCTAAGAAATCGATCAAGAACGATAACATACCTTAAGAATCTAGCTTCGATTCGCCAAGAGAAACCTTTAAATCTCCTCCATAATGCTTGGGAGAAGACTTCCAACCTTCAAGGGAGAGTAATCCCGAGTTAGGGCCGCTTAGGAGGTTTAAACAAGGCAATTAAAGGAAAAATGAGTTAGATCCACAATTTTAGTATCTAATTTTAAGTGACCGCACGGTTAGTCCACACGGTTGACAAACCGTGCGCTAACCGTGCATTGGCTACTACCTCGGCCACCCTTCTCGTACGGTTTGTCCACACGGTTAGACAAACCTTGCACCGACCGTGCGGAAGCCACTTCCTCCAAGACCCACTGCTCACAGTTTGGCCGCATGGTTAGACAAACTGTGCGCCGACCGTGCGACTTCCCCATTGCCTCCAAACATTAATCCAAGTTCTCTCGACTCTCCCATTCAACACCATTAACTTTAAAACCATGAAAAGCATCAATAAAGGGTTACATACCAGAAACTGCAGGTACTACACCATCCATGCCGGTTATGGAAAATCACACTTGGTGGACTCTAGGAGGGTCCCCCAACATCTCAGTGGGAGGATGGATTTTTGAATTCCCCCTCTATCCCTGCTCTCTTATCTTGGTAGTTACTTATTCTTGTATTGAAAATAGTTAGTGTCCCATATTTTTGTGAAAAGGTTTGTGATGTATTGTGATTATTTTATACAGATGTATTACCAAATATAATATCAAATGGATTATTATAGGTATGACATGAATAGGTAGTGAAGGCATGAGGTACTTAGCTGGTGTTTGGGTCGTAATGGCTTGAGGTATAATACATTGTGTTTGATATAAATAATATGGTGTATGGTGGAACCCAACAACTACATGGTTAATATATATGGATATTAGATGTGATGATGTGGTTATGTGATCATGAGGTGCATGTTGTGGTGACTTGCCCAGTTTCTTTCTGGTTTACTTACATTTAGAGAGAGATGATATGGATGTGTAATGTTAGGGTAGAAACTAGTGGGGAAGTTGGAGTGGGGTAAACATGATATTCATTATTATATTATATTCTCCCTTGTATGAGATATTTAGTGAGATATAGGTAAAGAGAGGCCGGAACCATAGTATACATGTTTATGTGACAAGCATGTTTCATTTTTTGCCTACTATCATATATAATGATTTCTTTATATTTTCCATGAGAAGATCTAGGGAAGATCCTATTGAGTATAATTTTATTCTCCCCTATATATATATACATGTTTTTGGGATAGATAAGTAATGATGGAGATCAGGATAGATGTTTCTAGATTAGGGTTTACCAAGACTTTTATAGGCTTTGTGGAAACTGTCGTATTTATATTTTTGGTACTTGTAGTATTCCTTTAATTAGTTTATTAATCGATGGCATTTCATGTTTTCGTGTGGTAATTATTTTTTATATATATGTCAGTGTAGTTTTTGGTTGTTTTATCCTTCTTCTCTCTCTCTCTCTTATGAATGTTTCTCTTAGTGGTTAATACCATTCATACGGATGTTTGTTAAACCCTTGATGATAGTCACCAAAACGGGGCCTACTAGAGGCAAGACTTGGGTAGTCACCATCTATATTCCCTCATTAAGGTATATTTATGGGAATGGAGTCATGATACAGTGGTATAAATGGTTTATATTGAGTGATATGATGGAGTTTCGATTTATGAATTGGTGAGGTTTCATGGGTTGTTAGGGAAATGGTGTTAGATAATATTATTCAGTAATGTAAACATGATAGATGATCTTAGACATGGCTATTTTGAGTCCCCTATGATCTGATGCGTGAACATTATGTTTGATGAGCCTACTAAATGAGATGATACTTGTTATTGTTTAGAGACCTAGAAAATGATCATAAATCAATATTCATTATGCTTGTGTTTGAAATGGGTATACCTAAGGATAGATTAAAATGATAAACATGATAGTTAATTAATAAAATAATTAATGTTAAACATTCCATATTTTAGGTTTATGAACCTAATAATTAATTATTTCTATTGTAGGTATGGATCCAGGTCTCAATTCTTATCAAGATCATGCTGAGGATGTTTGGAAGGATGTGAAAAAAAGACATCCACTGAGTGGAGTTCAACGAAAATGAAATTTGGATAATTAAAATACAATAGTTTGATCTCTATAGTATGAATATGTATGAGGGTACTATTTTAGATTAATTCATAGAGGACTAGTTGGAGGAGATTCAGATCACTTTCAGTTCAATAAATACTTGGAAGAAGAACTGGGTTTCATTAGTTGTGATGATACTATGTGGAGCAGTGAGGAAGTTGTGGTTCTTTTTCCTTGATGATCATGATGAGTTGGAAGTCTAATGGAAGATGTTATGAGACCAGTTCCGAGAAGATTTTATTTCTTCTTCCGTGAAGATCGCCTATAACTAAGAGTTTCTTACCCTTCGATAGAGGATTTCAATCATGCGAAAGATTGGGATCCATTTCAGGAACATTGTGTGATATGCCCCAAACATGTTTGCAGATGAGTATGAAGAGGGGAGGGATTTTTAAGAGTCTTTGAATCCAAATATCCATCTCTAGGTCACATCTTTTTTGTTGAATATGTATCTTCAGGTGTTGCAGGGAGTATAGGTTAATAAGAGGGAACTGGAAAGAACCTGATATTCATGATAGGGGAGTCTTTAGGATTCCACATGAAGTACAATTATGCTCTGGAATTCATATTTTTCATGAAATAATAGTTTTTAGTCAGTATTGGGTATGTTCTATACCTTATCATCTCGTTTCTATGAGGGATGAATCTCTCAGACCTATGCCACATGATTAGAAATGTGTTCTTCTTATGGATGATGAGGTCATCATCAGTGAGAGTGCCCAAGCATTCTAAGAATTTTTTTTCTAGGTGTTCTACTTAGGGTTTTCTATTGAGGAAGATCTATTAGAGGTATTATTAGTTAGGTGATTCAGTTTGGAATCAACAGAGAGGATATGGGGGTGGAAGAGGATAGTCCCTGGGAATCTCCATGTCCTCAGATAATAGAGTGTTTCCATGGAAGGTTTTTTATTAGGGTATAGAGAGATTGGAATAGGTCATGATTATCTTTGTGCTTTATAATTGTTAGTTTCATGTGTGAAAAAATCATTTGAGGTACCCTTTTCTTGTTTTTCTACTTGGGTTCATTATTTGATTGATTCAGGAGAGATGCACTCATTTATATCACCAACCCTTGTCCATGATATCAGACATGAGGATGTGAGTCTTATAGTGACCTTGGAGTTGACTAATCTAGTTGGAGGTGGAGCTGACATTTGTGATGTTTTTAGATATTGTGAACTAGTGAAAGGTGGCACCACTTTTGGGGAGATTTACTATGTTTGAAGATACAATCATATGATAGAATCCTGGGAATGGATTGGCTATATATTGTTAAGGATATCAAGGATTGCATCAGAAGGATGGTTTCATTATATATTATTGATAGAGATCCACCAGTGATTGTTGGCGATAAATGACCTTAGATGGGTAAGAGGCACAGTCTGTCCTTATCATATAGGATGTACATGTTCATGTTGAGTTCTTTGTATTTTTGACCCTCGGTGTTTCCCAGGGTTGTGGAAGAGTACCCTGATGTATTTCTAGATGAAATTATAGTGTTAACCCCTCAACAGGAGATCAATTTTGGGATCGCGATATATATAGGCATGTCTCAAATCTCATTGTATTCACAGAGGATGGCATTTTTATGTTCTGAGAGATTTAGGTATAGTTTTATTATATGTTTCAAAAGTGTTTTGTTTATCCATTTGTGTCACCTTAAAGTGTATTGATTTTGTTCAAAAAGAATGATGATTAAATTTTTCATCTTTGTATCGATTAATGACACTTCAGCCAAGTGATAGTGAATAACTAATATCATCTTCCATGGATTAATTATTAAATTGATTAGCTTGAGGGTTCCAGTTGGTTCTCAAAGATCGATTTGAGGTCTTTATATCACAGAGGTGGGGGAAGGATGAGGATATTATGAATAATGCTTTCCCTTATAACCAAGGGAATTATGAGTTCATTAGTATGTAATTCAATGTGATGAAGTCTCCTAATGTATTCATGCGGTTGATGAATGTAGTTTTCATAGAGTTCCTATATATTTTTGTGGTTGGTTTCATTGAAAAAATACTTGTGTACTATGTTCTCAAAGAGCAGCATGAAGAGAATCCACATTCCATTTTGGGAGTTCATTATTATGATAAATTGTTTGGGAAGTTTTCAAATGGTGAGTTCTATTCTCCTGATTCCCATTTATTGGGTCATGCGGTGTCTTGGGAGGGAGTTATTATAAACCATTTGAAGATATAGGTAGCTGAGTCTTAGGAAGCACCCAATATAGTGGTATAGGTGCAGAGTTTCCATGGACTTACATGATATTACAAGAGGTTCATGGGAGATTTCACACAAGATGTGACCCCTCTAACAACCATGACCTGAAATGATAATAAATTCATGGGGACTGAATAGCTTTGGGTATATTTTGTGTACCTGAAGGATAAGTTTTCCAATTCTCCAATCCTTTGTTTTACAGTACAGGGAGCTCAGTTTCTAGTTTTCTATGATTATTCACTTCATGTCTTCGGATATTTTATGATATACCACAGATAAGTAGATTCTTATAGAAGTCATTAGTTACATTCCCATAAGAATAACTATTCTATCTATGGTATTGATTTTGAGGAATTTTTTTTCTTTGAATATGTGGCAACAATACATCATCTATTAGCACTTTTTGGTTTTTACTGATGATAAGAGCATGAGGTATATCTTCTCCTAGTGTAACATGAACTTGAGTAAGTATTGATGGATGGAATTCTTAAAGAATTATTATTTTTAGATTTCATATATTCTATGAAATAGAAATTTTTTGGTCGATGATATAAGAATAAATTCATCTACTGATGTTGTGTGTGAATCCGGGGAATCCTAATGAATGATAGAGGAACTCTCATGGGTGAATCTAGATATGGGAGGTTCTAGGGGGAAGTGGTTTTCTTTTCCAGATTATAGTACAGTATTATTTAGTGAATTGGGTGGAGGATTCCAAACTAGGGGATTCTGGGGAGGAGGCCAACAGAGACCGAGTTATTTTTTATGATTCCTTTGATGGCATGACTAAGGGTGGACAACACCATGTGTTGTTTCAAGGAATACTATTAGTTCATTTTTTGGTGCGTGAGAATGTTATCCAAGTATTCAATATCTCACCTTTGGTGGTACAACCCAGAATAACAACGATGCAATGAGAATTGATAGTTCATTTTTGTAGGCATGGGTTGAATAGTGCAGTTGCATGGTTTTTTTCTCGATGTTAGGTCTTCCTGAATATGAAGGTCTAACATTTTGTTCCCAATGGTTTTCTATATCAATTAGATATTACCCAGTGGAAGTACAAGGACTTATTTATGGAGTTTGTTTGTGTTTTACCTTGATCATAGGGAGTATATGATTCTATATGGGTGATGTTGGATATTTTTACAAAATCATCCCACTTTATAGCGATTAGGGTGTCAAGCTCAGTGAAGGTTTTTCAAGGAAGTATATGGAGGAGTTTTTGTGACTCCATGGTGTCCTATAGATGGTCCTCTCTAATTGAGATCCTTGTTTTACCTATATTATGTGGATAGGTATCCAACATGATTTTGGTACACATTTATTCTTTATTATTGATTTTCATCTATAGAAAAATGGTAAGATAGAGTGGACCATCTAAACTCTTGAAGACAAGTTGTTCTATTGTTTCCTGGATTTTGGAGGTTTTTGGATGAGGCCCCTTCCCTTGTTCGAGTTTTATTTTCACAATAGTTTCCACTACTACATTTGTATAGAACCATTTAAAAAATTTCATGGAAACCTTATCGTTCACCATTGTGCTGGACTACGTTAGGAGGTCCAACAATTCATGGGTTGAAACCAATACAGAATAAGACAGATGTGGCTCATGTAAATATCATGTGGATGAAAGCAGTGTTGGATCATCTAAAATCATATTAAGATCATAGGTGGATACCTCTGGTGTTCAAATTTGGATATCACATGTTCTTGATGGTATATCCTCATCATGGTTGGTGAAGTTTTGGTCTTGGGAGTTAGCTTTCTCACTGATATGTTGGGCTATTTGAGGTGTTGCATTAGGTTGGAGCCCTGGAATTTCAAATAGAACATTTTTACGAAAATGAGTTGGATACACCATGTTTTTAACATTTCATAGATCAATATTATTCTTCATTATAACTATCATGTTATCGATTTTGTTGATATCGATTTTGAAAATGATATCACATTTGAGGATCTACCTATGGATATCTCGGCTGCTAGAAAAAGGTGTTGCACAAGAAAGATCTTATGTTGGTTCATGTATTTTGGAGGCATGGTGGAATGGAGAATATTACCTTAGAACATGATTTCAAAATGTTCACTCATTACTCTAATCTATTTTATGTTTAGATCTTCTCTGGTAATGCTATTCTTTTGTGGATGTTGAACATTCTAGATTTTGAGATGGTTTACTCTTATTTCTTTTCTTAGATTTACTCTTATTGGAGAGTTATATACCCCAAAGGAGTGTTTGGAGCTACCTAAGATTGTTGTGTGGTTTTAACTTACTCATCTAATTTGGCGATAGATCTACTAAGATAGAATGATAATTGAGAGGTATCTCCTTAGGTGTCTAGTCGGACGACCCATATTTGTTTTCAATCTAGTTTGGTTTTGGATTCTCAAGAAAAATAATTGTTTGATAGATATCTACTATAAGTAACTTGATCTTTGAGTACCAACCATTTGTGTTTTTTAGGCTCATGGTGCTTATAGGAGACATGGATGTAGTTTGGAGGGGTTTGGCTTCCAAATTATGGAAGAAGGGTGAATACACGACATGTAATTCTTAGACATCGTTCAACTATTTTTCACTTCTTATTAAGGTAATTTCATAGGATTATTAATGATATGTACATTTTTGGTGTTATATAATGAAAAAATGATGTGTTTATCACTGAGATCCAACCCCTGAAATTGAAACAACATGTAAATGTTTAACATGCCATGTAAATATCATTTGAAATGATTTTTTAAATGTTTTCAACTTTTCTGGTTTCTAAAACACTATTTCTATTATAATTTTCCAGTGGCTATCACTCCTCCCATTTTTTTATACGTACATTGATAAATATTGATAATTTCCATTCCTTCTTAGATCTATGGTGAACCATGGTGAGTTATACCTCCATTTCTTGAGGTTACTTGTTCTTTATCGTTTCCTCCCATTTCATTTTTCCATGTGATGGACGATGACCTCACATATTTATAATGGTGTCTTATTTGTTGTTTTTTGTGTGGTTGGGATGAACAATCCTTGGATGAATAAATTTATTATGGAAAGGTGATTAGAGATCCATGATGTGGTCCATTCTTATGCAATTAACATGATGACTTTTGTGGTAGGAGATTAAATGCTTATATTTTTTATTTATGTAAATAATAAATTGAGCATGGTTTTCACCGATGGATGGGAATGAGATTTTATAAATAAATATTTAATTGGATTAAATAAATTTGTTGTGATCGCATGTCACTGATTTTTTTTCTTTATACTGTGATAGTAGTTTGCCTCATTTTTTCAATATAGTGAGAATATTATATTGTATTCATTGTAACATGTAGTTATTATTGAAATAGAATGTTGAAATTGGTAAATAATTCAAATATGGAGTTAATTGATTATTTATTGGATTAAAAATAATTAAAGATTCATGTTTCTAATTCAGTGGTGGTTGTAATTTAATTATAATTAAATTGATGAAATTTTCATGTTTAATTGAATATTTGATCATCCAAATGGTTAAAGGAATTGACAAATATCTTGAAGCATGTTGAATTCTTCTTGATGTTAATTAAAAGGAATAATAATTAATAATTTTGATTCTATAGGCTTTCCAAAACTAGAAAACTGATAAGATCATATTTTTTCATTGATAGTTTCTTTAATCATGATGCTTTAGTTTTCTCATAGTTAGATCTGGTAAATAATTAATTGGTTTGCTCAGGCCTAATTTTCCCATTTTCTTGAAAATGTCATGTGTGTTATTTTGGGGTTTTGAGATATCATTTTCTTGAGAAGGATGAATTCAATGTTTTTGAGGGACCAATTTCCCTAAACGTGTATATATATTTTTATTCTTGTTTTGTTATAGGATAGTTGACCTTGGAAGATGAATTTGGGAGTCCGAGTAAGGTTACCTACAATGAGCCTAATACTAGGTTAGACCCATAGATTGGTTTTGAACTATTTATATCATGAATATTATATGATTTAATATACTACCCCACCCATGTCGGTCGCCCTCTATCCCCACTCTCTTCTCGTTTTAGTTACTTATATTTGTATTCATGGTGGTTAATTTCCCCCATATATGTGTGTGGAGGCATGCGATGGATTGGGGTTATTTAAAATGATTTTTTTCCCAATATAGTATCAAAAAGATTATTATAGGTATAAATATGATAACATGTGGTGTCTTTATGTACTTACCCAGTGTATGGGCTACAATGGCTTCAGGACAAATACTCAATGTTTGATACATCATATGGGATATAGTGGCTCCTGGTAACCACATGTTTACTATATATGGATATTTTTATTGTATGATGTGGTTATTTCATCGACATTTTCATGTGGTTGTGCTTTTCCAAGGTATTTTTGGGTCCTCTAACTTTTGGATAGAGATGTTTAGGACATGTGATGTTGGGTCAGGGCGGAAAACCGGTGGGGTAGTGGAAGAGGGGAACCCTTGATGTTCATTATTATATTATTTTATATCTTCTATGTGATATTTGGTGAGAGATAATCATGTTGAGGATGGTAACTTGGTATACCTGTTTTTTTGAAGAGTTATTTTCACTATTGTTCATTGTGCTTTAAAATGATTTCATTATCGTTGACAAGAGGGGCTCTATGGAGGATCTTTCTGAGTATACTGTTATGATCACCCTATATGTATATAAACTATATTTAGGTGATATGATGAATTTTGGAGATCTGGATGGATATTACTAGCTCTAAGTTTACCAGGAGCAGTTTATGCTTTGTGGTTGCTTCCATCATTACTTTTTTTGTACTTGTAGTTTTCTTTTAATTTGTTTCATACTGTATAGACTTTCATGTTTTTACTTGGTTTATATATATGCATTTATGTATGTATGTATGTATGAACATGTTTTGGTTTTTTTATCCTTATTATCTCTCTCCTCCACATGTTTCTCTTAGAGGGTAATGTGTCTCATATGCATGTTTATTATAGAATCGGTTCTAGTCTCAAACCTGCGGCCTACTAGAGTTAGGACATAAGTAGTCAATGTCTCTCTCCCCTCATTGGAATATCATTCTAGGGATGGGTTCATGACATTATTTCTTTATATTAGTGATATTAAAAATAAATAATTTCATGATCATGCATTAGTTATTCTATGTTCTAATTTGGGTTAGTTTGACCACTAACCAGAACAATGAAATAAATGTTTATCATTGATGACTATGAAAACATAATTATTGATAATATATTATATAAATATGTAAATAAGTATTTCATTTTTTTAATGGTAACATTAATATTATACTCATTACTTAAGTTATGAATATTCATTTATTTAAATTTACTTAAACATGTTTATATCTGACATCATATTTAATTATCATAATAAAAAATATCATATAATTGTATATTAACATTCCAAATAATTATATCCAATCTATTATAGTTCTTTTTATTATATGGTAATTATATTTTTTTATGATTTATGAATATCATTATTATGAATTTTTTTCAAAACAATCGAGATTACTCACAACCAATATTGAAAATATAAAATAACATACTTATATAATTGTATAAAAAAATTTAATTAAGTATTTTAAAATTTATTGAAATGAAAAAGGTTCTAAAATATCTTATTTAGATAGTTATTTTTTATATCAGTGATTGTTTTTCATTTATGGAAGTTAGTAGTTAAAATATGTTGTTCTTCATATCAAATTTAACTTCCAAAGGAATATATCATAGTAGGAAACATAAAATCATTGATATGATCTTATTACTAAATAATAGATTTAATTTGAAAAAATATTTTATTTTATTTTATTTTATTTGAATAATCATATAGGTTTTTTATCTAAATTTATTTCAATTAAATGTATACCAAGGGTGTAAGGGTTTTCTCTACTCAATTTTCCTTCATTGAGATATGATTTTTATTCACCACTTGTTTCCTTTTGTGGTGAATATATATTGGACAAGTATTTATTTTATCATATTAATTGAAACAATATATGTTATTTATATATAAATATTGAGATACCATCTATATGATTTTTTATTCAAGTTTTACTAAATCCATTTGGAATTTTAATAGCTAAAATCACATTTCTTTGAGTTGCAATGTGTTATCTTAATATTCTTTCTTCCACGATTTGTTACTTTCATACAAAAAATTATAATGAAACATTCAATTCCACTCTAGTGAATATAAATTTTTTATTAAAATATTCTAATGTTATGAATTTCTTTCACAAAATAATATTGTTGTTAAAAATAATTCTCATTTTATATAATAGTTGTTCCCCTAATTGTTTATATTTCCCATACCTGTCAATTTCATATTTTATATTTGAAATCCTAATTATATATTATATCACACGAAATTCAAAATTTCCTTCTTAAAGATTTAAAATAATTTTTTTGTTTCAAATTTTAGGATGTGTTTTTTCAACAATGGTATTTTAAAATATTAGAATTATTTTCCATCCATTAATAAAAAAAATTTATCTAACTCTCTAAATTTATGTTTGTTAACCATTATCCCATTCCATGTATTGATTATTTAATAATCTTTTGAAAAAAAATGTTGTTTTTCTATATCACATATTTGAAACCATTATATCATTTTAAAGGATCAATTATTGAAAAATCATTTTAAAATTTAAATGTCATCAATATGTTTTCACTTCAACCATTAGAGGTGATAATATATTTTTCAAGGATATAATGTTGAATTTTATTTTTTAAATTAAATAAACTAAATATTGTAACTTGAAATTTTCCAAAATAACATTTTAATGTGATCTATAACTACTTGAGTTATGAAAATATAAAAAACATCCAAACACTTATATTTTAACTACCATTTTTACACATTATCAAAAATGGTTTTACATACATGGAAGTTATATCTACTGAATTTCCCATAAATTTACCTTATGAAATATCTATTAAGGTTACTTAATCTTGAATACTAACCATTTTTATTCTTGAGTTCAATTTTCTTAATAAATTTTTAAAATGTTGTAATCTAGTTTTTCTTTACAAACATACCTTATGATGTGATGAATAAAACCCATTTTATTCCCATGGGTTTTAATGATATATTGAATTATTGACATCTTATGTGTAAAAATTATGTATAGATGATGATTGGTGGTGTTATATATGACCATCGATTGTATTTTTTATTTTTTTATATCTCATGAGATATAGATGTTGAGTTTGAAAGTGATGCAACTTACATAGGTTCACATGGTTGAGTTTGAACCTTATATGGGATATGTAAGAACACATGACTGAGTTTGAATATAATATGGGTTTTCAAGGTTAACAATAATGATAATGAACTAGATGTTGGATAGGTTGGTTCAACAGATTGGTTATAAAGTCAATGTGGTGGATCTAGGTTCACAATATTGAGAACCAATCGGATGAAGATACACTAGGTTTAAACAATTTAGAGTGAACCTGATGCAGTTATCTAGGTTCAAAAAGTTAGGGTTCCATATGATTATTCTAATTCCACATTTCATTATATTATCCCTATCATTATGCTCCTTGGATCACAGTTATTATCACGATGATTCTTAATATTAAATATTACATGTCCTCAAACAATGAATTATGGAGAACACATATTGTTCCATGTTTTTTTTAATATTTAATTTATCACCTTATCAGGTTTTGTCTTATTATTATGTTATGAACCTTGAAGACATGATAATGAGATCATAATGTTATTGAGTGTTTAAGCTCACCCATTTCTTATGTTTCAATTTTGAGGTTTAGGAAGATGAATTTTCCATATGATATTTCTAGAAGGGGGTATAGTATGGCTAAATTATTTATAAATTTTTACATGTTTTTACAATATGATACTTATATATCTATTCATTGTTTAAAATAAAAATTCCCTTAATTGGGTTGTTAGATGATATGTGAGGTTTAATGTTTATCTTTTTATGATTATGTAATATGCAGATATTTTAAGAATTTATCACTATATTCCAAAATTAAAGAGTAACCATTATAATGTTTTAAATTTAGATGTTATAATTATTGGATATAAACCATTATATAGTGGAATCCTCATAAGTTATATTTCCATAAACATAATTACATTCTAAATCTGATGGATTCTTCTATAATGTAAAATCATATGGATATGTATTAATTTTGATTAAGGATAATAAAAGAATCTTACTCTACACCATTATATCATTATTAATTTTATTAAATGGGAATTTTAGATTTTAATAATCACAAAATTCATTTAATCCAATAGTAGGAGACATCCAACAAAGAATATAAATAACCCCATTCCATTTTTTAGAATATAAGTGAAGTAAAAATTGAATTCATGAAAAAATTATATTTTTTCTTCTTATTCATAAATTATTTTCTTATTCCAATAAAAATTTCTAAGATATTTTTCATCCTTATAGACCATATAATTCACATATAATAAAAACCATAATTGGAATTTTTTTAGTATGCATAAATACTTCCAAAGCAAGGTAATATGGAGGGTGTCTCTTCTAATTTGTCCAAAATTATTGAGAATTGTATATGATGGCATTATCATTATAAGAGGTAAAAAACCCAAACATATAACTAAATAATAAAAATAATAACAATAATCATATCTAGTATTTGGAAAAATTAATTTAAGATATTATTCCAATCATCCCATTAATCCAACAAAGTATTTCTAACATTTAGGAATCAATTATATAATCACTACCACATAAGATAGATCCATTAATGAGGATTATAATATTAATAAATATTTCATGAATATTAATATTATACCAATAATTACATGATGTTAAATATTTAAATATCATTATGTTTAAATTACTAAGAAATAACAACATTCACATCTCTTATATCAGGTGATAATAATTATTTTGAAACAGAATGGCCATAAAAATTAATTTTATGATCTAAAACTGACACATGGATAAAAAATTTTATAAGTTATGATATTATAATGTTTAAAACACTATCATGAACTGATGATCATGATCCTACTATGATTTTGAATAATGTAATGTTTCATACACTAATACTATGAGAAAATTATATGTTATTAATGAAAAATATAACATATATGTCCCTAGATACTTATTTGGGTATCAGTGAAACCAAATAACATCAAAAAAATAATTATAGTGATCATTTCTACTATATAATATATTATTTATTATATCATATTTATTTTCAAGAGCCAGTGAAAAATAAAATTTGTGTAATATTAGAAAACCTCTTGTTTCCTTTTAAATGATAAATTATGTTATTTATATAATGCATAAGGTATTTGTTTTTATGGCCTATTGTGTATGTTTTTTACAATATTTATATAATAAAAAACTCATAATAGATATCCTCTCAAAGAGTTTAAGAGACTCCTATGTATTAAAAATTATTCTTTATTTAAATAGGAATAAAATAAGTGGTAGTTATAAAAAGATAAAAAAATATTGAATTGTCAAATAAGAAGACTCCCAAGTCTATGAATAAGGTAAAATTCAATGGGGAGAAATATGGATCTAATCATGTGTATCATTAAAGGAAGAAATAATTTTCCAATAGGTAGAAATGTCAGTTACAATATTTTAATGAACCGTATTTCTAAAAAAGATTATTTAACATTTAAAGATGATTGTGATGATATGGAGTATAAAGGAAAAAAAATTCTGGAATGATATTTCAATCCCTAAATTCAATGGTGGGTATGGATAAATTTTAATTTAAAAATGTATTCATTGATAAAATCTCAAAAAAAATAACTAAAATAGATGGTATAATTGTACAAAACAGTCATTCTCTTAAAGAATAAAATGGGAGGATCGAATAATCATACCACAAAAAAAATGTATCACTCTTTTTTTGTACTGAAATTCATTCCCCCGAAAGCATGAAAACATTACTGTTCAGTTCTAATGTGGACCCAAGTGGCCTGAAATTTTGGATAAAATCATCAAAGGGGTCAGTTTCCTAAAGCTCTTAGGAAAAGACCCTTCATGGACCAGATCACAAACATATCTACTTCACAGTGTCTAGATCCCTTCAATGATCAGCTTGCAAATGGATCTTCTTCATGGTATCCAGATACCTTCGTGGACTAGCTTGTAAACATATCTCATTCATGACAACCAACTCACTTTGTGAACCAGCTCGCAAGTGTCTGTCCTTCGTGACATCACTTTTTATGAGTGGTTACCAATTTTTCTTTTCTAATTGCTTCGAGAAATCTTCCAACCTTCATTACCAATAAATAGAACTCTCACTCCCTCCTCAAACCATTGTTACTTCTACCTTTCACCATCTGAATTCTTATTTCGTGAATCACTTCAAGGACCCAAAAATGGATCGCTTCAGGTACTTAAGTGGTGCGAGCAGTGTCTCTTTTGTTCTTTATGGCCCCCTCCTATGGTGGGTATTCCCTTTATTAATTCATTCACTCATAATGAAGGAGGGAGCCCCTTCAGGTTGCTTGAGGTTATGTGATGCATTAAGACAACATGGATCACTCATTAAATTAGGAGCCCATTTTAAAAACGAAGCCCTATTCCACCCAAGCCTCTCGTTCCCAAATCACCCTTCCTTCACGAATCCCATATCTACGAAGCCTTTCACTTTATTAACCCTTCTCCCATGCAGACCATGAGGATTATACAGTGTTATTTCATGGTTCATCAAGAGGTGTTTCATACAACATTTCCCTGACACATGCATCTTCACATATGAAAAATAATGAATATTGCATCTTTTAATATCCACACTAACATTGACCCCTCAATTTACCAATCTTCCACCTCACTCCTATTGAGCATTTCTTGTGCCTTCCCTTCCCTATGCGTAGGTTGGTACAAGTTATGTATGTCCATGGGATGAGGAGTGAGTCCTCATCGTTAAAGATGTAGGGCGTTAAACTTCCCAAAACCCTCGTCCCCAACACATGATGATAAACTGTGAGTTGTCTCATGTGTGGAAAGCCTAGGTGGATATGAAGGAGAATGAGAATCAGTTCTCTCCCGCTCCCCTCTCCCATTGTTCTTTGTCTCGATGCGTGCTTCAGGCAGTCTTCACGTAATCCATGACACACTCGTATAGGGTGTTATTTGTATATAGATCTGTATCCTCCTCATAAATTAGGACATCCTACTCATGGCTTACCTCTTAGAGTAAGTCACAATCTCCATCTCCTTGGGTTGTAATCCATGCATAAGCCCCACCTCATCCCTTGTGGCTGCACCATTAATGAAATGATCATCAGTTCTACTACTACCTCTTGTTTCTCACACCAAGCATGACTCACATGGGCTTAGAGTAAGTATCGACCATGTAACCCTATTCGGACCACTAACCATGCATAATCCTTGTGCCCATTTTGAACATACTATGTGGACTTTTATTCACTTCCTATAAGATATGTAGGAATCCTCATTGAGGTTCAAACCCATTTTCTGTCATTCTTGACCAATTCATGTCAGTTCGCCATCATTCCACATGAAGTTAAACTGTATTCTCGAACTACATAGGTTTTGATCCCTGTCTTCTTGGCAAGGTATGTAGGAATCCTCCATGAGATTCAACCCCAACCAATGGTAATATTTGGTACCCCCTCCTAGGGATGAACCCTTCTGATGTGACATCTTCCCTTTTTGGGACACATCTCTTGGATCCACCACTATTAGGTGTTATGATCCACCCAAGCATCCAACCATGCATAAACCCCACACTAAATCCATCCTCCTCCAACCATGGGTCACCCTCTAGTTATGGGATTCTAATCACGCATTAGAACCAGCATGTATCTGGGTTGCTATCCTTTGTGTACACCCCAATTCTTTGCCCCAACCTGAACTACGCGGACATTGATTCAATGTAATGGAGATATGAAGGAATCCTTTATGAGGTTTAATCTAATCACTCATGTCTCATCGGGGTATCTCCCTCGACCCCTTGTGTTTTTGAATGATCATGCATCTACCCAAGCTTCCATTTTTCTTTGGGTCCCAACCATGCATCCATCCTCATGAACCACCTCCTTATGTGACTCATTTCCCCATACTAGAACAACATGAATTTTGATCCCTGCCACTTATGTAGTGTACGTAGGAAACCTCCTGGATTTTCAATCCCAACACAATCATTTCCACATCGGTTTCTCCCTATTCATCTCATCCTCTTCATCAAGTCATTCATCATCCACCCTGATGCTTACTAGGGTCACCACATCTTATTGGAATCACACCATTCATACGGAAAACTAACCACGCATAATCCTCTACCATCTAATCCATTACCACACATTCATCATGGTGGGGTCACATCATCAATATGGACAACTAACTATGTATAACCCAGAATCATCCATTAATACTATGTCAGTTTTGTTTCCCTACCCCTATAGGTACATAGAAAGACTCACCAAGGTTTAATCCTATCCAATGTTAAACCTTGGTGTTCCCCCTATTCGGGGTCCACATTCCTTGATCTGACCCTTATGTTGTCTAGATCCTCCTTCAAGGTGTTAAATATTCCCTTTTCTAGGGATACATCATACTTTTTCCATCCTCATTTGGCATTCAGATCCATCCATTTAGTAAACTCTCCAAGTTCTCCCCTTAGGGATGTACCCTTATGTTCCACTTTTATCAGTGTTCTGATCAGTCTAATACTTATCCTATAGGTGTTAAACTCGTGACATATCCCGTGTTAAATATGGGAAGTCGAGTAAAACCGCAGAGAGATTCCTCTAGAATAAGATTCTCCACAATCTATTTGGGAAGCCTCGGGTTTATGTACCATTGATAATCCCTCTAATGAAAAATAATATAGGTGTTATAGTGTTCCAACATCAATACATGATACAGATGACTCAACGTGACTACTCTCCTAACTGAAGGATGCTACCATAACTTGACCCTTTGTAATGTACTATAGAAAGCATCATAATTACCCAGTGTCCAAAAATATATGGCACTAGGAACGAGTTTCAAAAAAACATCTCAATCACTAAGGGATACCTAGACTATGTGATGAGTTCTATGGATGAAACCACAGAAGGAAAAACAAACATCCAATGATCCTGTTTTGATCAATAATTAAAGATCACTAAAGATTCAATGGATTTTTCCCACCTTTGGAAAGTGGGAATGTGGGAAATAATCAGTGCATCAGCACGATGATGTGACCCATGTCGGAAAGCTTCAGAAATAGAAATGGTGAACCCAACATGAATCTCTTCTCATAATAATGGGAATTAGAAGTGTTAGAGACATCAGAAGAAGAGCATGTCACCGGATTCAGATATCTGGCACCAGGTCCCACCATGAAAAAATTGGGTCTGGCACAAAACTCACTACAATTTGAGGAAGTTTGTCTCTAGTCATTCCAATCTATGGCATCATCAGTGTGGATGTTTCTCTATGACCCTAGATGATTGAAAAATGTTTAGAAACTAAGCATTTATTTCCTCATATCTATACTAATGGTTCAATCTCCTTGATTTTCATGACCCAATCTACAGTTATAGGGAACAAATATCCCCCCCACCCAAAGATGTGGGGGCATGAGGAATGATGTTGTGACATTCCCACTCGGCTCCACCTCCACCATGACAACTTCTGTGGCTATGAAAAATGGGCGCCCAGGCCCCATCACACCATCGTATTTTATTCAATGTAGGTTGATCAACACTCTTATTCAGTGATATGAATATGAAGGGATCATCCCAATACAGGATATGACCTACCCGAATCTAGAGGCCTTTGTGCCTTAGTGTCGCTACCACACCCATGGCCTGCACAAGGAGCGGCTACTCCCCACTCCAACATTCAAACATTTTAGGGGCCTCTCCCCAGAACATTACTATGATTCCCTATCTCACACTGATGAAGTAAGGTACACTAGAGTCGATATGGAGACAACATAAGCCAAGGAGCCACTAAGGAGTGTTCCCACCAGGTCACAACAATTCCTCCATTCGGTCCCACTAGCCGAGGAGTAGGCGGTCCACACCCAAACCCAGCCAGCCCGGGTTCGGCTGACCAGGTGCCACCCTCAGGCACAGGCCTATGAGGTCACCTGTTAGGGGAGCCATCCTCCATAGCATCAATGACACATTCCAACACTAACACACACTATTTATCCCCTTTTACTACAGATTAGGGCCACTCCAATTCCTTATTGGTATCGAGGCCCCAACCGTCCCATGGGAACACTGGGTTGGCTCTTTTAGTCGCCGATGCAAGTAGTAGTGGTCACGCGTTGAATCAGTGTGATGTTGTTCATTATGGAGGCCCTCCCTGTTCCATCACTGTCCATAGTGGAGGTCCTCCCCACCTCATCGATTCACATAATAGAGGTCCTCCCTATTCCCTTGAACCCAGTTCTGTACGTTTTTCCCATGTTTTGGGTCACTAATATGATGGTCCTCATCACGTAATCAATATCCCGAGAAGAGGCCCTCCCCGTGGAAGCACCGACCAGAGTGAAGTTCATTCCCACTCCATCACCTAAAACCATGGAGTTCATTGCCATGTTCTCACCAGATTCAGTGGGGTTCCTCCCCACTCCAGAAATCCTTACCATGGGGGCCCTCCCAGTGCTCCTAGTAATTGATATTGATGTCCTTCCCATTTTCCATTCGACATATACTCGAGTGTTCCTCGTACCCCAAAACATCAGAGCAGAGGTCCCATCTTCTCCAATGACAACAAATTTGAAGGTCTGACTTATGTCAAAACCATCCCACATGAAGTTACTCCCTATGTCAAAGGTCCCCCTTTCCCCAAGGAATAATTTCAGGGTAAAAGGGTGAGTCATTGCCACTGAATGAAGTTTCCTGAGAACTGCTAGATCATTGTCAATCTCATCTACTTCTCAGATTTTGAAGTGGTTTATGACTCAATGGTGGAGCATTCTCCCTGGCCCCTTTTTTGGGTCTAGGGTAGGAAATTTTCATGATAGCTTCATCCTCCCAACAAGTGAGATACAGAAAATCTCTCAATCCCTCCATAGATACATAGAGGAGGAGGTGGAAATGGTTCTTTTCCATGGTCTCTCTATACAGTCTTCTCAACAATATCCTGATTCTCTCTCTACCACGGCATGAGATAATAGGGATTTTTTCTAGAGAATGGTAGATAATGAGTACCATCCTGATCCACCACCAGTGACTTCCACCATGGTATTGGAAGCATCGGTTAGCACCCCTTCCAATAGGTATGCGGTGATGTAGTCAAAACATTCACTGAAAAAAAAACTATTATATAGTGGTTTTTCAGCTTGTGCTCCATAATCCCCACTAAGTAGTCCACCACTACAGTGATCTATATTAGTACCATTTTTTGTTCCCCAGTAACCCTGGTTGATGAATGGAGAAATCAGACTCTGGATGCCACTTGTGAGAGAAGAATATTATGGGACATTCTCACTGCAGATCACTTCCCTGATATATTCTGACCGATCAAAATACAATATTTAGGCATCTCGGAGACCCTCAACTAGAATGAAGTCATTTTTCTCTACTGAACCATGGGAAGGAAACATTACCTTCTCCTCCATCATGAGAGAGCTTATCCAATGATCCAAGAGCACTGCGACAATATTGGCCAACAATGTCTCATTTTCGAGTTGGTTGTGTTCCACAAGTCGCGACATCCTATATCATCTGGTTACCACTGGATCATCCAACAACAATGATTCAAGAGTTTCACTATGCCCCGAAAAGTTATAGTCAACATGTCTCTACATGTTTTGGTCTATGGTTTTGGAATATATGCAGCCCTTCACATCAGTTTGATTCTGCGATAGCCTGAATCCCCTGATGGTATCATGGATATTCCATCAGGCAAAGTCATAGTTAACATGTATGAGCTCATAGAGAAGGAGGCCAAGATGGGTCTTCCTGAAGAAAACCTGCCCCAAGGTACAGTACCATGTATGTTGGATCCCCCATGCATTTTCAATTGTCAATAGATACATTTTTTCAGTCTTGTGGATCCCACTGAGTCATTACCTTTCGGTTGAGACCCCAACAGGAGAAAAGGGTCCCAATAGATGCTAAGAATTCTGGACCATCTAATTTATTACTAAGGGAGGATAATGATCCTGAAAAGGCTGTGTTTCACCAATAGCATGTAGATCAGAAAAGGATTGTCAATGAGATCCTTGTCGAACATGTCACATATTGATGTCAAGATTATAGAGAACCTAGACCTGGGTAATAAGGTCAGGTACATATCCTTCCTAAAAAATTACCTCCTGGATATCAGGAAAAACTTTCACATATAGATAGGGTGGATTCCATAGCCTATGGTATGTGAGCATGATATGCATCATTGAATCTTTCTGAGTTGTGAAAGACTCTTCTCTGAGACCCATCTATATAGGTTGCTCCCCCAACACCCCTTAGGTGGATCTATAGGTTATTCCTCCAACTATTCCACTTGTAAACCCTTCATCAGCCCCTTGAGTTGTTCCATCAGCCTCCTAAGTTGTTCTATCAGCCACCCAATGAGTCACCAGACCTGCCTATCACATTGAAGGGTTTTCCAATGCAATGGTTGTAATGAATCCTCACCATGATAGGAATACCCCTCTAGTCGATCAACCAGATGCTCTCGTTTCCCATAATGAGGATCTTAAGACCCAGTAGGTGGGAATAACACTCGATGGAAATTTGTATCTAGTGTGGTTTGATGATATACTGACACCCACAGATTTTAGGAACCCACATTCTCCCCCGTCAATGGGATGGGTGATCTTCTATAGAACATGGACCACTTCATTTCGAGATACATACCTATGCTAGATACTCTAGTGGAGTAGGGGGTCGCCAAGCTTCAATGATTTTTACAGAAACTAGAAGTGCATGCGTTTGTCTGGTACAATCAGTTACCCATTGGGTGCATAGCTAGTTGGGAGAATCTCTGTAGGTAGTTCATGTATCAGTTCATCTCCACTATTCACAAAAAAAGTATGGTCGACCTCTTCAAGTGCATGAAAAAGATAGAAGAGTGTGTCATAGACATTTTACCTAGCTATAAGGGCCTAACATATTCACTCGATATGTCGCTGACCCAGGAGAAGTTTCAAAGGATGTGTGTGGGGAATGTGAAGAATAAATTGTTTCCTTCTATTATCACTCAGAACCTACTTGGTAGGTTCCTGGATTTCTCTGACAAGGCCCAACACCTAGAGGGATATTTTTAGAAATCCAAGTAGGAACGCTCATTGCCTCCTGAAACACTTGTATGAAGAGACTCCAATGACAATACTACTATTGTTTCATAGGTAAAGGCCCCCAGATAGAAATAATTGTTACTAAAATATACACATCCATATATATGGAAATTTTATGGATTTCACATTTTTCACTCATTCTCATGGTATCATTAGTGCCCATTTGAATCAGCCAGATCCTTCTACGGCCATCATGCCTCCTACAATTGTCATTTCTCCATCCTCTTCTCATTCTTCCACCTCTCAGAGAGGTAGGTGCTAATAGTGCAAGGGTGAGAAGATCCCCCCACCAGTGTCGAAACCATCCCACACACTCAGTGAATTCATGCCTTTGGGGATGGGGATAACCCCAATAATTCACCTATTAAGGGAATATTTTCCATGTGACAGCAATGACTATGACTCGGTGAACACCATTAAGTTGGAGGACCCTAATATAATTCCCAACAATGATTAACAACATAGATGACCTCAAATGTCCCAATTTGATGCCAATGCTGAAAAAATCATGGATATGTGAATCACTATAATGTTTTGGCTAGTGCCTCTGACCAAGCCATACATGCTACCGAGACCTAACAAAAAACTCAACGTAGAGTTCAGCACACACGGTCCTCTCATTCTATCCCATCAAATTCACCCCACCACTATCTTTGTTGCTCGATCAGGTTAAGCTACCAAAAATATGATATGATCAGTCGCATTCTATTTTGGATGGGTCCCAGTTATCTTGTCATCATCTGGTAGTCATTTTACATGGTTCGACTAGTGAGCAGCGGGATACTCCCAGCCCCACCCAAAATCCACTGGTTCAACCTGTAGTGATCATTGTACCCCCTACCACAGAGAAACCTCTTGTTAGCTGAAATGTGTTCCTGGAATGTAAGTATGATGTACCTAAGAATCTCGCTAGAATCCCTGAAAATCACTAAAACCTTTAGGCTCTTCGTCTATTCGATGATATGTGTGAAGCCCTCTCATTGACTTTAAAAAGGCCCCACCAGTTCATAAAAGAGGTAGCAACTACAGAAACCTAACATGATGAGGAAGTAGAGCATGTGGAATGTCAGTCCATCATTTCATTCTGTAGAGAATATGAAGGTTACCCTGTTTAGGGGCACATCCTCCCATTGTACATCACTGTCCAGTTCAATGGTGTGGATTTCTACCAATGTCTCGTCAACACAGGTTCTGGGATCAATCACATCCCAATCAGGATGCTCCATATTTTGGGACTATCTGAAGCAAATTTAAATCCCTATGACCTAAAGATTCAAGGTTATGATAAGTCATAGCAAAAACCGGTCAGCAGAATCCATCTGATGACCCAATTTGGTGGCCTATTTTCCAACACTGAGATTATGGTTGTCTCAATGGATACTGCCTACTACTTATTGATGGGTAGACCCTAACTCCTTCTGCAAGTGGAAGTTCCATCTTCCTATCGCTAGTGCCTCAATTACACCCTTAATGGTCATGTGGGCATGCTCTATGCAGATGCATCTCCCTTTGACTATGGTGAAGCCCGCTACAAAGATTATGATTACAACATGAGCAAGGACCATATGTTTTAGGCCAAAAAGGTTAAGAAAACTGCTATTGTGGATGATCTATGGATAGACATGGATGATGATTTATACCCTAAATTAACCGATTAGAGGCGATGTACCTCATACATGGGAAACTACATTGTCATATCTGGGATAAGGAAAAAGGGTGTTCCTAGGTACATGAAATGTTGGAAGATCACTTCGTAATCCTACAGGAATCAGGCTTGAGTGATCCAATAACCCCTTACCCCTTTATGGTACAAGGATCTTCACCCCATGGAAATAGAAATACATCATAATTTCTTGTTTCTCTAGGCCAGGATGAACCAACATAAGAAGACTCTCAACTACTACTTTGATATTATCAATCATTGACCATTGGGTCGAAGTCCTAATGGAATCAGATCAATATATTTCTTCTCCATGAATTCAGAAATACAAGAGTCCCCCAATTAATATTCCACTATCAGTCAGGTTGATACCATCATTCGGTCAGGATCATCCAACTCAATGTAATTACTCCCTGTCGATTATCCTCACACTATATATGAGAAAGAGGATTTGGAAGATTACCCTTCCACATTTGAGGAAGGTGTCTCCACAACTATCGATGAGTTGTTATAATTGAATCTCAATATTGATGAAGACGAGAGGCCAACACTGATTAGCACATCCATGTATGTGGAAGAACAACAATAGTATGTGGATCAACTGAAGCAGCACCAAGATATATTCTCCTGGATCTATGGAAATATGATAGTACTATATCCTTAAGTTTCCTTCCACCTTCTTGGTCTCCCAATAATCCATCATGGGATCAAACAAACTCCCCAAAAGATTCACCCCTCTACTAGTTCCATGGTGGAGGCTGATATTGATAAACTGATTAAAGATGACTTGGTCGAGGAATTTTAATACCCAGGATAGTTGGCCAAAATCATTCCCATCAGAAAAAATAATATATAGATTAGAGTATGCATTGAATTTTGGGACCTCAATCATCACTTTATAAGGATAACACTCCCTTTCCTGTGAAAGAGCTATTGATTTCCACTACTGCAGGGTTCCAAGATCTCTCTTTCATGGATGGGTATTTCGGATAAAACCAAATATGAATGGATCCCAAGGATTATTATTCTACCACCTTCAGAGCACCACAAGGTACATTTTTTTACCCAGAAATGCCTTTCATTTTGAAAAATGGGGGTTCCACCAATCAGCGTTCCATGCCCCGCATATTAAATCTGATCCTGAAAACATTGGTGGAATGTTACGTGGATGATCTGGTGGCCAAATCACACCGGTGTTAGGACCATATCAAAGATCTTGAGAAAGGGTTCAACATCCTCAACTCCTAGAATCTAATTATGAACCCCATGATGTGTGAATTCAGTGTAACCTCTTGAAATTTTCTCAGTATCATTGTTAGATATAGAGGAATTGAGATCGATCGAGAGAAGATTCGGGCTATCAGTCAGATGCCCCCTCTGAGTAACCTCTGAGACCTTTTAGGTTTTCAAGGCCCCTTGGGATACATACACTGATTCATTGAAAATGTGTCTAAAAAGTTTAATCCCTTTCCCAACTCATACATAAATGTGTTTTTATACCAGTGTGATGAAGGGTGTCAGACTGTGTTCGAAGAGATCAAGCAGTACCTGCTGCATCCCCTAGTTCTGAAGTCACCTATATTCAAAAATGCTCTAGTTCTTTATGTGACCACCCTTATATATTCCCTCAGTTACCATCTATCCCAAAATAACAACAAAGGGATAGAGAACATTTTATGCTACCTCATCCTCATGCTTCTCAATACTGAAACCAAATATTCCACTCTCGATAAGAGCTGCCTTGAACTAGTCTTCACGGTGAAATATTTGTGACATTATCTGCAGCATCATGATATCCAAATAGTGTCCCATGTAGTCCTACTAAATTATATTTTGAACCTACCAATGTTGAAATCACTTCTAGCATAGAGTGCAGTGATCCTTCAGCAGTTCGACATCAGCTTCATTCCACAAAAAGTTGTCAGGGTTCAAGAATTAGTTGACTTCCTTGCCACATATTGAACCCCTTCAAAACAATCTATAGACCTTGACTTCCCAGAAGAGGCTATCATTTTATTGGATCAAGTCATTCCATGTTGGTAGATGTAGTTCGATGTCACTTCCCAGAGCCCAACTAGTATATGACTCAATGACCCTCGTCTTATTAGAGTATGCTTAGGAACCACTGTCGTTATTCCTTCACATGTTGTCTTTCCCTATTCATTCTTGTGGTCATGAGGATTCACTAACAATTAGGCGATGAATCATGCTCTCATCATTGGTCATGAGACGACCCTGAAGATTGAAGGTCCCCACCTATATGTGAAGGGGGACTCCGAGATGGTCCTCAAACATATTAATAGTGAATACGTTGTCAGAAATCCAAAACTCATACCCTTGTTAAAGAGTGATCACCAACTAATGGCCCAGTTCCCTACTCACCACGAGGTCATTCATGTTCCTATGGTCACAGAACAATCTAGTAAATTCCATGTATATCCTTTCCACATCTCTTTTAGAGCCTTTCTAGGATGATTTGATCAACCATGTGGCGCATCGAAGAGTCATCTCTCCCATCACTCAAAACAATGATGATAACTAGTAGTTAAAACATCTTACCACTAATGAATCCACATTAGGACCCCTAGGTCCCCCTTCCGTAGTACAAGAGACCCATGATTGGATGACTCCTTTCATAGAGTACCACCAACATGGAAATATATTGACAGATAGAGTCGAAAATGAGTGGATTTGTCGGCACGCATTCCCTCCATAGTTGTCTCAGCCTTAAGGAGAACCTGTAAAGAAGTGGGTTAGATGGAGTTATCCTTACTTGTATTCAAGGAGACAAGATTCCCCAGTTTATGCGGGAAGTTCATGCCAGTTTATACAGATCCCATCAGGTAGGGATGAATATCTCCCACCAGCTCTAAAGGTTGGGATAATTATGGCCCACCATGGCCCATGACTGCATCAATTTTTATAATAGCTTCCACACATTTCAAGTCCATCATAACATTGTCCATCGACCGCTAGAGACTCTTCATAGGGCCATGTAATATTTTCCCTTTTCGGTCTGGGGACTCAATGTTATGGGGTTGTATACACTAGCGAAAATTCACCAGTACAAGTTTATCTTGACCGCCACAGATTTATTTTACATGTGGGCAGAGGCAATTCAGCTTAATGAAGTCAAGGACCATTTTATCATTGATTTCATTAACTCCAACATTATACACCAATTTGGAGTCCCTCACTCCATTCTCACCAGTAACGACACTTACTTTTGAGTAGCTGAGCTGAAGAAATTGTATGCAAAGTAGATTATCCAGACCAACCACACTTCTCACTATCATGCCCAAGAAAATGGGAAATCGAGGCGATCAACAGAACCCTCTATTAAATTTTGAAAAAATATGGATGGCCAGAAAAAGAAAATTTGGCCGAACAATCTTCACAATGCTCTCTAGGGTTATCCTAAAATGAGTCGTAATTCCACCCAGGTGACTCCATATTCCTTGGTGTATAGAATAGAGGTTGTGTTTCCCATCTAGATTCAGTTACAGTCCCTTCACACAACCCTCTATGATCAAAAGCACTCATACAAAGTAGCTGAAGTCCATCTGGATGAACTAGAAGCTCTCAACAAGAATAGGATTCATGCCTTACACAACATGGAGAGACACCAGATTGATATATCCATATATTTTGATAAGAAGGTTTGTCTCTACTCCTTTCATCATGGTGGCAGAGTGTTGGCCTTGGGAACACCCATGATTCACAGAAGTAAGCCACTAAAGTTAGAGCACAAATGGGATGGACCTTATTTAATCCACAAGTTTTTCCCAATGGCACATTTTCCATAGTAATCATGGATAGTGATCATATTACTCCTCCCACCAATTCCAAATTCCTCATGTAGTACTTCTCATAAGTGAGACTTCATCCTGCATGATGGTAAACTGTGAATAGAAAAAATTCTTAATGCTCTAAGAACTATGACCATAAACTAAGATCTCCATTCATCATCACTACATTAAGTTATATTGAATGGAATCTTAATAACTACATGAGGCTTTATTCCCCTCATTATGCTATATGTAGTGACAGCCAGACATTTTTTCCTTGGTCCTAGCTACAAACTCTATAGTCCAAACATTGTGACCTACCCTGAATGAGTTTAGGATACCACATCTTATTGTATGCTTTGATATCCTCATCAGAGATGGTTTCCCCCACCATAATTAGTTTCAAACCATTTTGTGCTTCATAAATACGTGTGTCTTGATTCTCATACTCAGGGGATACATAGGAACACCTAGATATTTTGTCATTGGGTCCAGCCCCAAATTCCCCATTTTCAATCTTACGACCTGAGATTCCTTTTGAGAGCATGTGGTGTGGTGTGGAATTCTGTGGGCCTCATTAATATTCGGTATCCAATAGGTACACCATATCCCCCCATAATAATACCTCCCTCCATCTACGTCCTTATTGTATGATGTAAAATTTTGTGGCATTTCTAGAACTACGTATGGATTAATTCCCATCCATATGGGATATGTGGGAATGCCGAGATATTTTGTCTCTGGATCTAGACCAATGATCCCCAAATATTCTCTTTCATTATTCCACTTGTCATAAAATCATTTGGGATTACATGATGTGGAATGAGTCCCATTTTGACTTCATTCATTATAGCTATACAATAGCCTCACCATGTACCCCCTCTTTAGGGGTTTTACCTTACACCCTCATCTTCACCGCATGATGTTATACTACAAGTCATCTCAAAAACTATTTGTGGATTTATTCTCATCATTATGAGATATGTAGGAATTACTGAACACTTTATCCTCAGTTCTAGCCCCAGTTCCCTCAACCTTTCCGACCTTTATGGCCCAACACACCATCCAATCTCTATCACCTTAAACTAAGCTCTCTCTCATCCTACATGACGTTAAACTGTCCTGTCCTTACCACATGACGTTAAACTGTATGGAATCTTAATAACTACATGTGTCTTGATTCCAAATATTAAGGGATATATAAGAATTATCAAACTCTTTGTCTCCAGGTCCAGCCCTAGGATGATCAACCCATTTCTCCCCTTTTCCTTACTCATCTTTTAGAGTCATGTAATTTCAGTCGAATCCCTCGGCCTCTATTTTTCCACATCAACATGCTCATATGAATTTTTTTATGGGAATTAGGGTGTTCATTAATTCATGGACATTCTCTCATCCTGCCACCATGCTTTTTGTGCCTTTTGTTTTGGGTCTCTGTCACCTTTCACATCCTAAAGTACACCTAGATGGCCTAGTCTCATGCCTCTTTGGCACACTTACCATCCTATACCAATGCCCTGGAAGATCTCAATTGAAAATTTGATACTATTCCCACATTTAAAACATGGTAATAGGTTGATCCAAATGGTTTGTTCCCATTCCAAGTCACATGATATGGTTACTGTGTTGTGAGCATAACCAGCAGTTATCCTCCATAGTTATCACCCACTTGGTCATGTTCTAAATGTTGGTCTCGCAATTCACATCCCTTCTCACGTTCTCATGTACAGAATAAATTTCAATACCCTCAGTGTCATTTTTCCCCTTTGCACATTTAATAGGAGAACCAACATCATGGGGCCATCCTTTTCCACACACCTCCTCTACCTTATCGTGTGTTTTCATGTGTCGTACAGATATTTTCTAACCATTTTTTTCGACACTGAGCATAGCTCACATGGGCTTATGGATTTTTTTTATAAGGTTTATTACTATATTGGGAAGTATCGTACCAAAATGGTCTGAACTTTATGACCTTACTCTAGGAGTTCAATTCCTAAAGTCCAAATATCATGACCTTAAATTGTGTGTGCTTTCCCATGAGAACTTGTAATGCGATGTATACCTCCTTGGTCCTCATTCACGTTAGGTTTTTTCTTGAAACCATATTGAGTATCTCATTCTCATGGTTTAATCTATATAACCATAATATAAGATATCATTCTTCTTTACCAAATTATACTGCCCAGACATGTCATGCATGAAATAATTTAAACTCGGTACCTACGGTCTGAACTCTATGAAATTAAAAAATGATCCCTTAGTCATTGTAATAAGACATTAAACTATTGTTCGGGGTCAAGGTAGTATGACCTTAAACTATTTAAAATGTTTTGGTAATATGACATTAAAATATTCCATGTGTCTTCTTCACCATCTAGTGTTAACCGTGTGATTATATTCCTCTTTTGAATGATGTAATACTGTGAGACATCCTAGAACCTCTCCATAGAGGTCCTATCTGGGAGTAGGTTTTAATTCATATCATACTGATATTCCCACCCAATGTTCTTTCATTTTGGTGGAATAATTTCAAGAGTGTTGGACTCCACTTGAATATCCCATCATTCCAACTTCTCGCATCACATCCCCTCTATTTGGATCCCCATCCTCTTCCATGTCTAAAGAACCCCCCCCCAATGACTTGGTCTCATGCTGCCTTGGCTCACCTACCATTTTGGGAAAACATTCTAGAATATGTTGGATGATACTTAGAGTTTTCCCTTATAATGCAAACATGGTCAATGGTCAGCCATTGTTTGTTTTTACCTATTTCTGTATAATGAGATATAGATAATGTGTTGAGAACATGGTCAATAGTTATCTTCCATCGTCATGTCATCCTCACTGTGTTCCAAATTTTTGGCAACATGATTTTCACTTCTCATTAACGCTTTTTTTGTATTGATTCCAATGCCCCTACCATTACCACGCTTGTGTACCATAACACCTTAGGAAATGTGGTTTGGATGATATGATAAACTTACCTTCTATTTCATATCCTAGTCCCTTATTTGAAAATTCCAGTAGATCAATTAGACCCCGAGTGTTCAGTGACTATCCATTGCTCTCGTATCCAGAGTGAGCGGTTCTGTGATCGTCCCTTATTCCTCACACTGGGAAAGACCCACATGAGTTGAGGGATTTTTTATCTACTATTTCATGAATGAAATTGAAATTTATTAATCAAAACAAGAAAATATATGTTCATGAACATTTCTTAAATGGGTTTGTGGATGAATAATGTATGTCCCAATTTGTCCAAAACAAAACCCTTATGGATCCAATCCCTTGATTGAATTATTTAATTCTGCCACTCTTTGGTGTGTAGACTACAGTGTTAATGATAGTTTTCGAGATCCTCCTCCTCATCAATGAATGTGGATTAAAGATCATCAGTTGTGATCTACGTTCAGTCTCATTTAGCTAGATGTTCTCCCATGTGATGTTTCACCTATGCTAATTGCTCTTTGGCCTCTCCCAGCTGGGCCTTTAGTCATTCAGTGAGACCCATTTTTCTAGTAATTAATTTGAAATGATCGCTCATTTTCCCATTGATTATTTTAATCGATAGCTTGGCCTCTTGGAGTTACTTGATATTTTTGGACTTTTTTCCAGTAGCACTCATCATCCAAGTGTTGACTTCTCACCTATATCTTCTCAACGAGGTAGTCCCAAACCAATGTCTATTGATGCCACATATATACCCCTCCTATAAATAGATCTTGTATCCATGTGTAAAGAAATATCATTCAGACTATTCAATCAGGTTCTTCAACCCCATTGAGGAAGCATGTGATTAGCTTCCATGCTCTATGCCAGGTCATTTGGCTATCTTCAGCTGCGCCAGAATCAGATTCATTCATCTCTAAGGGATCACATGGTTCATATTTGAGAAATGAATCCATGATAATAGTTGTAGGAGATTCTTAGGGAATCATATCCAACTAATCGTGTTCCAAGTTGCCTGGTTGGTCCTCATCACTTGATTCTACCTCGGTGATGTAAACCCAACCTACTCCATGTTTTACTCCACCAACAGTTTCACCTGTATCCTTGATTTATTTCTCACTATGAATTGTAACTTTTCCATCTTGAAATATTGATTCTATGTGGATTATAACCCCTCTAATTAAAGGTTCCCTGGTCCTATATCCATCCACACCAGCAGGGTGCCCTCTATTCTAAGAACTATTCATAAAAGGGTTGTATCAGTAATGTTGATTGAGAAAACAACATGTGTGGCTACATGATGAAGGAGACATATAATGGTAAAACTCATGGTATCACCTTCATCTTTTCATCCCAAGAATTCCAGGGTGTGGTCCCATGTATATGATTGAATGTTGTGTAGGTTCTAGAGATGCTTCCCCTACTTCCCCATCACGGTTAGATTTTGCAACTATTGTTTCTTTGTATGTGAGTTCAGTGCTTGGTCTTCAATATCCATTGTCTTATCTTCATCCCTAATAGTATGGGAAGTCTTCATAAAGTCCTCCTACATAAGTATATGTCGATCGAATGACCATAATAAAGTGGTAAGGTTAATAGATCATGAGATGATTCGGGGATTACTTCAAGAGTTACAGTAAATTCTCACAAAGAATTCTCCTCTAATGATCTGATTTCACCTTCTTTAGGAGAGACTCCCTTGGAAACTAATTCTCTGTCACCCTCTGGAAGGTCCTCATTGTCATCCACTTCCCCCCAAGAACTCTCTGAGTAAGAAAATGGAAAGCACTCTACCAATTGAGTGGTCGATGACATAGTGGGGATGGACTTGTTCAGAATCACCCTTACTCATATTTTTAATGGTTCATCAGTGCCCTTGGAGTATACTAGTTCCTCTAATTCGTTTAAAATTTTTATTCCCATGGTTGGGGCCACCTTGAAGCCATATTTGGAGAATCCAATTTCCCCCAATTGCATCTCGTGCTTATTTAGGTTCGTCTAGATGTCGTTGATATTGAGGAAGTGTTGGTAGACCTCCCAATATTTCTAGTACTCTAGATATACAACATTGGGAGGGATCAACACATGATTCGCGTGCTTCCTGAGAGCCTATGGAGGCTCCTTGCCAAACCCCCTTAATGAATCTCGTCTCTCCTAGGTCATCCTGGTTGGATCCGTTGGCACTTGAACTGCTTCCTCCCCTACATCACCTTCAACTGGTGATGGTTCGTGGATGATGCCCTTACTTCCACCACCTCATCACCATGACCTAAGTCGGCACCACCCTCATGGTTTCCCCTTGTGGTGACCTAAACATGGCCTCAAGGTGTGGAAACCATTACATTACATGCCCATATTTTTGGAGTCTTCAACGTTTCACCTAGGTAAGTATATTCCCAACTGAGCACATATTCCCGAATCAATCCAAATGTGGTGGTAGGTGGTGTGGATCATTCCATTTCTCTCCATCCTCACATGTAAAAATCAACAACATTTGTCTCATTACACACGAGTGGTTCTCATGGTGCACCCCAAAGTACACTTTTGGAATCATCCTCTACACACACCTGATTTATCTTGAGAAACGGTATGGAGTATCTGATTCGCATATGGGTTTGCATTCCACCCGCATGGCTAGAACACCACCGCAGAATGATAGAACAAACGGCCACTTCTCTATAGTGTTTATGCCATCATCAATGAAGGATATGGTCAATAGTTGAAATGGGTAGAAGATGAATTGATTTTCTTGCCTAATTTTTCTCAACATAACTTTCATTCCATACTTTAGTTGGGGGATCCCAGCAATATCCTAAATCACTGGTTGAGAGTGTATCCTAAGAAGAGAAATGGGTTTCAGGTATTCGTAGCCTCCCATGTTTGCAGCAATCTAGATGTATAAGAAATGGAATGGCCCACATGTGCTCAATGACCTCTTTCCCTCACTAATGTGTCATAGTAAATTATATAACATTTCTAACACTGATATGCCCAAGTTGATGTGTTATACAAAGGCTAGTTGTGTCTCCATATTAAATGTACTCTACCGTACTTCCATGTGTGCATCCCTAACTGACAATATCCATGCACAGATCAGCACCAAAATGAATTCAGCCAACTTAAATATTGGTAGATCTCCATATTTGATTATGTAGCCCCATATTTTCCACTTTTTACCCACAAGGATTCACCAGTATGATCATTAATTTCCCCTATGATCTCCCCTCATACATGTAGGGGGGCTTTTTGGTAGTTTCTTCAGAACTACCACTCCCTCAGGCAGAAAGTTCAAAAAATAGACAAACCACTACTTAAAATGGACATCTCTAGTATTCATCTTGTCATCATTCATTCATAGCACAATTTTTAATAATGACTTCTCCTAATTTGACATCTGTTTTGCATCCTCCCATACATTCATGGTATAGAGGAACTCATCATACACCCTTCCTAGAATCAGGATGCTAGTAATTTGATGGAGATCTCAACAGCTGATACCAACCTCCCTATGATGCAGGTGGAATATGTTTGTATCTGAAAACCACCTTCATAGAAGTTCTCGAATGAATTTTTTTTTTGGGAAACAAGGAATTGGGATGCCCATGCTGCTTTTTATTGGCCTACTCGCCTCAGCACATGCTCAAACTTGACACAGGATGCCCATGCCCAGTAGGCCCAGGACCACTCATCAGTGAAGTTTTTTCCTTGGTGAAGATCCCAGTTATTCATCCACCCTTTATCTAGATTCCCAAGTTGGCCTTAATTGTCATATTATACTCAGGCAGGGATGTCTCTTCCACCAACTCCTTATCATATACATTGTTGACAAGATTGTAAAGGTAGTGTGTTATGATAGGAGTGTGATCTTTCCCAATGTGACTATATATGGACATGTACCACTGTGATTGTTCGGTTATGACCCTAAACCAATAATCTCACTCATCATATATTAACTCAGGAATGAATACATCATCCCACAAGTCAAAGTTTTACAAGAACAACCTCTTGCATAGCGGGTAGTCCCTCTAACCATTTAACAGCAGTTTCATCAGTGATTCATGATCAGAAGTACTATGAATGTACTCTCATATTTCAATATTGCCTTCCATTTGTTCTCTCTAGGATACATTAGTGAAAACTTCTCGGGCATCCTCTTAAGAAAACATTGGTCTGAGACTCAAATTGTTTATGGTTTTCATTCATAGATACTAGTTTCATAGACCATTTATAGAGACCAACTGTAGAGTATCCATAATCTCAGTTCACATCACATAGAATCAGCGGTTCTTGATGCACCGGTTCACTGGAAAGTTTTCATAGAGAACTAAAGCATAGACCCAGTTCAAACAGGCACATTTGCAGGGTAGATCTCTTCACGAATAGAGAGCATCATCACAGTCATTCGTAGAAATCCATGTACGGAAAAAAGAGCACGGTCTCCCTAATATAGGCAAGAGGTGACTCGCCCTTCATGGGGACCTTTATCCCAGATTTCATGGTGAACTTTACCCTATCCTTTGTAGAGACCATTCGCATGTGCTTCATGGTGTCCATTGGCCAACATGGCTTCACGACGCGGAGCACCTTACATATTTTGTGATTCCACTTTGCGATTCACCTAATGTTTTTTCTTTGATTTACCCTCATAATCTGAACAAATTTTCCCATAGTTCCTATCCCATGGGGGAGGGGGGGTTTGGAACATAAATTTGTGCCCCTAAATATGTGAACAAATTTATAGTTGGTTCAAATTTAGACTCGAGTGGCCTTGAATTTTGGCTAAAATCACCAAAGGGGTCTATTTCACAAATATCCTTTGAAAATAACCTTCATGGACCATATCATAGACGAATATTCTTAGTGGAATCCAAATCCCTTAATGGACTATATTGTAAATGCATCTCCTTCGCGGTGTCTAGCTCCCTTACAGACCTGCTCACAAACTGATCTATTTTAGAGTGTCAAGCTACCTTCGCGGACCAACCTATGAATGTATGTCCTTCATGGTCTCACTTTTTATTCATGGTTACCAATTGTTCCTCACAACTATCTTCATGAAATCTTCTAACAATTGCTTCATATAACTAGAAGGCTCACTCCCTCCATAAATAATTATTACTCCAAACATTCGCCTTTCTAGCTCTCATTTTGAGAAGCACTTTTCAAACCCAGAAATTTATCGCATATGGTACATAGGATGTGCGAGATGTGACTTCTTAGGTTCTTTATGGACCCCCACATTTGGTGGGTATTCCCTTCATGAAGGCATTCACACATCGAACAGGAGGGACCCCTTCAGTTTTCTCTAGGATCGGCGAATAATTAATCCTTCACGGAGAACTCTTCAAATTAAGAACTCTTTGCTAAAACAAAGCTCTATTCCACCCATGCCTCTCCATTGTGAATAAACCTTCTTTCGCGAAGACACTCTTCTTCATGAAGAATTAGATCTTTGAAAACCCTTCTCCCATGCGGCCCTCCAGGCTTGTATGGAGTGAATTCATGGTTCCTCGAGTGATGTTTCATACATTTTTTCCTGCCTCAGGCTTCTTCACATAGGAACACTAAAAGCTATTATGTCTTCGCATGGCCATGCTTACATGAACCCCTCGATTGACCACTCTTCCACCTCAATCCACTGGGTATTGATTGTGTCTTCTCATCCCCAATAATGGGTTGGTACATGTTATGCCAACAAAGGGATGAGGATTTAGTCCCCATCGTTCTAGTTGTAGGAAGTTAAACCGCCAAGCACCCTCATCCCCATCACACAATGTTAAACTATGTGTTTCCACATGTTTGGAAAGCTTAGCTGGGTCCTAAAGAGAATGAGCATCATTTATCTCCTTCTCTGCGCTCCCTTTGTGCTTTGCTGCCATGCATGCTTTGGGCAGTCTTCCCATAAGCCTAGACACACTCTGATACGGTTTTCTCTATACATGGTTCCATATCCTCCTCATACATCAGGAAAAAACCCTCATGCTTCTCTTCCTAGAGTATGTCCCAATATCCATCTATCTGGGCTGCTAGCCATGTCTAAGACCCACACCATCCCTTGTGCGTGCACATTTTGAATCATGGTCGTTAGGTATGCTACTATATCTTCCTTCTCACACAGAGCATGACTCACATGGGATTAGAGTAATTATCAACCATGGCACACTCTTTGGTATTCTAACCATACATAGGCCCCATGCCCCTTTTGAATGAACTACATGGACATTAATTCCCGATCATGGGGATTTATAGGAAGAATCGTTGAGGGTTAAGCCCATCATTTATCAATCCTGACCACATCAGATCATTTCACCCTCATCCCGCATGATGTTAAAATGTATTCTATAACTACATGGTTTTGGTTCCCTATATTCAATGTAGGGAATGTAGGATGTCTCCATGATGTTCTTCTCCGACCAATGGTAAACTTTTGTGCTCCCTCCTTGGGATATACCCTATTAATGCAACATCTTCACTTTTTGGGACACATCTCTTGGATCCTCCTTAATGAGGTGTTATGATCCCCCATGGAGGCCAACCACACATAAGAACCACACTCAAAATATACTCCTCCAACCTTGGTTATAACACTTTTTTTATTATAACCATGTGTAGGCCCCATCAAGTCTCCAGGTCACTTTCATTTGTATACACCTCGATTCATTGCCCCATCTCGAACTATGTAGACTTTGATTCCCTACAACGGGGATATATATGAATCCTTTATGCGGCTAAATCCCATCACTCATGTCCCATCCTATTCTCTCCCTTGATCCCTTGTGTTTAAATAAGATCATGCCTCGTCCCAAGGTTTCATTTACTTTGGGTCCCACCATGCATCAATCCCCACGAGTTGCCTCCTCAAGTGACTCATCACCCCGTACTAGAACTATGTGGACATTAATCCATGCAAACCAAGAAGGGTACGTAGGAATACTCTCTAATGTTCAATCCCAACACCATTATCTTCATGCCGGTTTTACAAAATTAATCTCATCCACTTCATAAAATCATCTTCCATCTATCCAGATTCTTACTCAAGCCGCCACATCCCAGTGGAATCATTCCATTCATATAAGAATCTAACCATGCATAAGACCCTTGAGAAGCCCTCTAATAAGGATGAAAATAGGTGTTACAGTGTTCCAACATCAAGACATTCCACATATGCCTCAATGTGGCTACTCTACTAACTGAAGGATTTTTCCCTGACTTGACCCTTTGGAATTTTCTATTGGATGTAGCATAATTAGATGTTTTCCACAATGATATGGCACTAAAAATGAGTTTCATGAACAACGTCTTAATCTATGAGGGAGACCCCGACTAGGAGATGAGTTTCAAGGAAGAATTCAAGGAATGAGAAACTGACATACCATCATCCTATTTTAGTCAAGGAGGAAAAACTATTGAAGAGGTGATGGATGCTGCCCACCTTTAGAAAATTGGAATGCAAGGAAATAATCAGTGTCTCTCCTCAATGATGCACACCCCTTCAGAAAGCATCGAAAACACTCTTATAATTGAGAAATTAAATATAAATTAAATATTTATATATATCAGGTAGATATATAATTAATAAATTTAATTTTTTGGATTATGTTTCTTATAATGATTCTAAAGGTGCATAGACATTGATAATATTTAGAGCTTTCTCAAAAAAACATGATTGAAAATAATAAGCTATTATTATATATCAATAAATAAGATAAATAATTGATTAAATTCATAAATGTAATATCATATAATTTCAATGGACTTAGTAACACCAAAATTTCCATATATAAATGATAATCTAATAATGTTATTACTTTTTAGGTGAGGCATAATCACATTAGTGTTTTTAATCATTATATCAATTGGAATGAGGATATCATTTGGTAGAATGATTGTGTCACTAAAAATTTTAAGGATATCACAAATATCCTGAATTGATAGTGAAGTGGATATCTATATCATATTTCAAGTGATAAAAATAATACCTACATCAGTGTAAAGGGAATGAATCAGAAATGGAATAAAATAATTTTCTATTTTTCTGAAAACAAAAAGGATAGTTTTTAAAAATTATAAAGTTGTGAAGAATCTACCAATGATGAAATGGGAAATATTGAACATATGAACAAAAATCAATGAATGAAAAATAATTAAAAGGACCTCATGTTAGTGTATATAAAAATAAACAAACATCATGATATTATAATTTTGTATATGTTTGGTCTGATGACTAATAAATATAGATAATTATTTTATTCATTTCATTAATTTTATTAATGACTGTACTCATATAACTTAGATAATTTTTATACACAGTAAATTGTTTTCTCTTGAGGCCTTTTATCTTTTTTGAGAGTTTTTTAAATAAAATTTGGATGTTTTTTAAAAAAAAATTTGTCAAATAATGGATTTGAAATCATGAATGGATTTGTTGAATCATATCATGAGATTCATAGAATAAGTATGAATATAGTTGTCAATATATTTCCCAAAAACATGGACGATCATTCAAATAGATCTTTATTTATTGGATATAGAGCAAAACATTATATAGGTGCATTGAAACTCGATATGTTTTCAAATAAAATCCATATAAATAGCTACTAATATTCTCTACTCTGTAAAATAAAATTTTATTAATCAACCATATGAAATGTTTTTTGGAATGAAACCAATCAATTAAAGAATATTGTTTTATGGCTTAAAATATATCAAGAGGATAAAGGTAATATGTTTGGGAAATATTGAGAAAAAAATCGACTGATTGATATTCATTTTTTATTAAAATAAATTATTTATCAGTTTTCTAATGGGAATCAAATATAAATTATGATAATTGTGAATTAATTATAATAGAAAAATAAAATTCATTATAGATATAATAAATAATTGATCATTTCTTATATTTATCTAATAGACAATGTTTTGGAAAATTATCGATTGATTATAATATTGTATAATATTTTCATAATTATCAATATGATTATAAAATATATTGTATTGAGGATGCCCTAATGAATATATTATACTAATAAAATTTAAATGGATAATGTTTTAGGCCACAAATAAACCATAAAATTAAAAACAATGGTGTTATAACCTAATGTTGTGAGAGAATTTTGAATTATTGTATCCAGTGCCAATATTTTGAATCATAATGTGGTGGTGGTAAGGTTGTATTTTAGATTCAAATTCAATATAAATGTGAACTAGTAATGACAAAAAATCATGTGCGAAAAGGGTACCCTAAAATTGAGTGTACTAAATTTTATGATGGTTTTTCTATTGTTTCCAAGATTTAAATATTAAAATTTATTTCCAAATATATATATGAAAAAAATTATAATATTTTTAAAATCTATATAATGATATAATGACATATTTTTAATCTTTATGATGTTATTTTCATTGAAAAATATATAATTTTTTATACATAATCATTATAGATCTTAAGGTTTTAGGCTTAATAAAAAAAATATATATTTGAAAACGTACATAAAACATGGTATTCATAGTTTGATAATATATTATAGAGAAAACAACATAGGTGTGACATGGGGGATTTCAATCTCTAGTTTTATGAAGAAGAAAAAACACACTTGTAGGGAGCGTTTACATTGATTAAATTATTTTTTGTAGAAATAAAAAAAAGACATATTAAAAATTTCTACAGAATATAAAGAGATATTTTGATATTTAAATGATAATAGAGATGAGATTATATATTGATTTAGATTAACTAAAAACAATATGGTTTACATTTCTCATAGAAGAAATGTTTGGTCATTTATTTTAAAATTATATTAGAATAGAATAATTGGTAGTGTTATTTACTTATTTAGGATAGGGGATCACATATTTATTTGATAATTATAAAATGAGTGTTGATCAAGAGAAGTTATAGAGGCACACATAAATCCTAATATATGTGATAACATATTATCCAAACATCATGCTTGTGTCATCTCTTCTTCGTGGTTCCAATGTGATTCGGAGTATATTCATAATCATTTTAGAAACTATTGTATAAATAAAATTATTAAAATGAGGACTTTTCAGGGTATTTTTTAATATTATGTGACAAAAATATAGGTGTGAAAATTAATTCAATGAATTTTTAAATTAAAAAATATTTGAATCTGATTAAACTATTTATTATGTTCATCACCATATTCATTTGAAGAAGAATAAGTTGAAAAGAAACCATGCATTAGCTTCCATACTATACTAAAAAGGTCATGAGTTGTAGAAAATTTATTGAGAGTTGATGCATTTTTCTGTCATGATAATCCTATAACATTGTATATTTAATTATTTTTAAAAATGAAAATTAATATTTTATCCTACTAGAGAAACATGGTTGATTATTTCAGCCACAACAATGTACCCTGAAAATATCAACCCTAATACATGGGTCAAGAAACAAGGAGGAATTCCAACATTTGGTGGTTCTAGAAGATAAAATGAACATAGTTTTGTATTATTATATTCAAAGAATAAGGGAACATGTTTGGGTTAAAAAATGTGAAACTTTAGTACAAATAGTTGTTGAATAGATTTATCAAGTAGTTAATGAAACTGATATAGTAATATATTATAGATCTTCTAACCTAATGTTCGATGGGAGAAAAATATATTTTCTAATTCATGTATTGCACCACAAAAAACCTTTAATATTGTGGAAATGTGTGTTTGGTTTATGATCTTGTTGTAATACAATATTTTTTTTACCATAGGCAAATGTTTATATGTACATAATGGAAGTTATGTGTGTTTCATAGCGGGGTTCACAACTTCATTCTCCATAAACAAGTCATGGATAATTTTTATCTGGATAATATATGGATATATCCATTGATCAAGGGTAAATGATCGTTAGATGTTATAAATTTGGAAAATTATACATTTACTTACACTACTGAATATGGTATTTCATCATCATCCTAGTTGAAATCCCTTGGGATTTATGAATTTTTATTTCACTACATCATAATTCCATAGTTTTTGTCATATGGATTAGTTTCTTACTAGGATATAAAGTTACTTATTTGGAAGGTTTTACTAAATTTTAAAATTTTATAAGAAAGGATGATGACCTATGATGGAGGGATCAAAATATAAGATTACATAGGTCGATCAGATCACTGAACTGAGATAAATTGATACATGATTCTAGTCAATGTATGTTGATTTACCCTTTTATAATATGGAATTACTCTTATATTCATTCAATGCAATAATATTTGTATTTGTTGTGAGAATGTTTCTTCAATACCTTGAGCTAATTATTTCATTAATTATGATCAGACCATTCATATTGTTTTAGTTTTCTATTAGGTGATGGTGGAGTGAGAGGACTAATGTATTAAAGGGGGCGATTAGTCTAACTTTTGTATTTACTATAAAGAACCAATATAGAGTTTTTTTATTTATACATTAACCCTCATCATATGGATTTAATGATGGTGGTTATGTGATGAATATATACATTACAAAAGGAATTGTGAGAGGGATATTCGATATCAATCAACCACTTTCTGATTTGATTGAGATTAATGCAACATGTATGATCTTATTACCTCAACCAAATGACTCGATTTTTTTATAGAACTATTGTCTTGATATGTGATTGATTGTCCCCATAATGAATCTAAATGGGTTTTCAATTCTAGATTCATGTTGATATATTTTTTCCATCCAGAAATTAATCAAATAAAATTAGTCAACTATTTTTATTTCTAATTATATTTTTCATCAATCCAAACCCATACCTCTCTGGTGACATTTTCTAATATAGTCCATTAATGACCCTTTCTGATTCCCAAGGTTCTGATTCATATTTTCCATAGAAATAGTAGTATTGACATATTATCCATGAAATAATTCACTTTATTCATTATGTTTTGACCATGAGACTTTGATTTCATAAAATACACTGATGTGGTACTACTGATTAGGGTTTTAGGAATTTCTATTATAAAAAATGAAAAACTCCAAATAGAATTAAAAATTCCATAAATAGAATCATTTTTTCCTCACTATTTTTGGTAAATATAGTGGTAACTAACTAGGAGGACTAATATTGGTTTATGGTTTCATTATTTTATTTTATGACACATTTTTTATTTTATTTTTATTTAATGTATATATGTGTTCTTTCCCTATATGGAACAATTCATTGTTTACAACACTAGTGTACATATGGAATCATGTTGAGGAGGTATATATGTAAATCCACCACATTTGAAATTTGTTTCCTTTATATCCCACCATCGGTCATACTTTAATGCACATCAGTGTTATTATTTTCAGTCAGTGAGTTGTATGTGTTCAGGAAACACTCCATGTATAGTATCATGGAAATAAATCATTAAGATTCTCACTGAATTCAATAATATGATAGAGAATTATATCTCCCACACCCAATGAGTAGTGATATCTAACATCTAAAACACACTAGAATCTTGTGGATAGCTCACTAATATTATTGGTGCTAGACAACTATCAGAGTTGAAGACAACATTGATGGACTACACATTTCCAATCACTGAAGATACAACCTTTATAAATTATAATTCTAAAAAAATGAAAAAACATTAAAATAATGATTTATTTGGTATAGATAATCCAAAATGGTAGACAATTCAAGGACACAATAAATGATTAATTTCATGGAAACCCTCCTAATTTTCTAGATATTTGTGACCTGGTAAAGAATAAATGAGTTTTGGATTATTCAATAAATTAATGGTACCTTATGTTATCATTGATAGGATTTTACAAAGAAATATTGAATTTATAGAAACATAGATCCATCAAAAAAAAATATTTTCTTTCTGAAAACATATTATAGAAATATTTTCCCCCAATCTAGGATGGAAAAACTCCAAACTAATAAGAAAAAATTTTCAAAAAAAGATCGAAATTCAACAAGAGAATCACATGAGTTCATTTTGTTTTTTCTAATATTGAATATATCACTTTATATTAAACATATGTATGAAAAAACTAACAATCAACATTGATCTACAAAATAATACTACCATTTCGTATAATTCCAAAGAAATAACAAGGTTATAGATAAGGACACCTACAGATGCTCCAAAAATACATGATTATTTATAGGAATAAAATATTAATATATTTAGGTGAGTGAGGCCTTTCCTATAGAGGATTTCATCAGGTGAAGGTTAATTCTAATCCTACAACTCATGTGGAGTCCATGGTGAAGAAAATGGACACTTTTTTCTATCTACAATCATGGAACACCCCCTGACCCCCCCTGAAATGTTTTATTTGAAAATTTCAATTATTCATCAATTATTTAACATAATTAAAGATGGTATAGATGAGACTATGAGGGGGGAGGTAAATTGTGTGAATTTTAACTGACCAAAACCATATATTCAAAATAATTGTGAAAAATGAGTGAGGTCAACTCAAAAAACACATGGAAGAAAATATGTATAGAGTAAAATAGAATGAGAAATTCAAATTCCCCAGAATATTGCAAAGGAAAATTCTAGTTACATCCCATTGTCAAACACTTTCAAACCACCTAACTTCCTTTCAAATTGAATCTACCTCGATGAAAATAGGAAACCATTCTCTACATTGAGGAGATGGTCACAAAGTACATTATGTCATTGGATAAGGACTCTTGTAATGTAGATATAAATATACAGATGCATGAAAATTACATGAAAAATAAATATGGATTGTGGTAAAATTTTGAGACATATCATGTAAGATCTCAATGAAATTGGACATAAAACCCATTACAGTTATACCATGTAATACAATTTTCCCAAGAAATGATACCTTACTTTTTATATAGAATGATAGATAAAAAAGAACAATTAGTCATAGGAGGATGTATTAATATTTTACCAGCACCCTGAGGAGGAATTGGAGATGTGAAAGAAAAATAAAATTGAGAACTCTAAGTCAATGAATTATGTATACTGTTCAGTAATGAATCCAGATATTTATCTGTACCACCAACCAATCCATTTCCTAATATGGTATATAATGATGTTTTGGAAGAATATAACGTGATATTTAATGAGATCGTCAACTAGATTCATATCAACCATTTATTTGTTAAAGATATCTCTAAAATTCAAACCCAAAAAATACTTCATTGGAAGAAGAATTCTAATATGAAGATTTTTAATGTCTTTCAAGTGAACTAATTGAGTGATTAATGACCAGTTGTATTAAAAATGGAATCTCCCACAAAATATGGAAGACCGAGGTAGTTTATTTTCTATTAAATCATTGGGACTTGTAATTATATAAAATAAATTTAATTTTTTTGAGCAAGTGTGAACATGATTTTCCATAAAGTGTCAAATAAAATCACTAAAATTCTCATTCCAAAGATATGAATGAGAGGATAATACATGATCATTCTGGGATCCCATTTCCTATACAATTGAAATGATCCCATTTATATTAATCAATGAAATATTATTTTAATAGTTGATAAAAACAATTAAAATTTTATTTTACTAAAGTAGTAATGAAATGTGAAGAACCATATGATTGTTGTTTCTACACCACCTTGAAAGATATATACAAGATTAAGGAAATTTAATGTTAGAATGAATAATTGTTGGATAAATAAGAGACTCTACATGAAATGGATCATAGTAAAGAAATTGATGTGGTAGAAGGATTCTAGAATATCATGATGATACTAAGTGAATGTTTTTATATATCAACCCATAAGTTATGAAATAACCCCAGTAAGAGATGAATAAATACCAATGAGATATTGGATTTTTTTTTGAAAAATGTGAAGGTGTTGATAATCATTAATTAATCACTTACTTAAGTAAAAGTGAAGCATTTTGTACAATTATTGAGGAAATAATGGAAGTATTTTTTAAGAATAATTTCTGAAATCTAGGGAATAAGTTGTTCTATGTGCACCAACAATGTAAATATGGAGGACTGGAATAAACCAACAATATTTACACAAATGTGTATTCACCTACAGGGGATTAATAGAAAGAAATGAATAATTAAGAGCATGATGAAGCTCTTACCATTAAAATTATGAGTTAAATCAATATGTTTTATACATGAGATAATGATCAATCATAAATTTTATAATAATATACACATCACATGTAATATATCAACTTCCAAATTTAGGAATCAAATTAATAATACATGTTATGTGTCACGACCCCCTCCCACCAAAGATGCCCCTCCTGAGCTGGCAATGGTGAAAGGGAGATAATGACCCCCGAGTCCCGCCTCCAGTAGGCCCCGGGGTGGCGACTAGCACCAAGGGTATGAGTTTTCACAAATATGGGAGGCATTACCCTTTTTATTATTTAAGATCGGGAAATAGGACAATTCAACCACCAAAAAAAAAGAAAAGAACAAGTGTATAGAAATAAACCCAAACCAATCCCACATGCATGTTTAAATAGTTCTGAAACAAGGTACAAGTAAAAGAAAGCTCAAAAGAACAATACCAAAAGAAAACAAGAGTACAACAACTGCAATAACTCCAACTGTCCGACTAGTAGGGTCCCGCACAGCCCTGGTAGTCCTCCTGGAAACCTGAAAGTAAACGTATGGTGAGCATATAAGTATACTCAGTAGGAAAACCTAAATCTCTCATGCACAGGTAGGGAGACATCCTAATGTCCCGTGAGAACAACAGAAGAAACCTAGCAAGGAAATCTATCCACCCAACCTCACCAGCCACACTCACCAAAAACACAATCACAACAGGTAGTAGTATATAAGAACAAGAGTATTGGGTACCCCACACCATTTTCCCTTTAGTTAGCTGCTCCTCCTAACGGCGAACGTCCTGACGCTGCCACACTCTCCCCGCCCGCACACACCTGAGCCTCACAACCAGGTATCCCGCCCGCACACACTTGGGCCTCACAACCACGTATCCCGCCCGCACACACCTGGTCCTCGCAACCACGTATCCCGCCCGCACACACCTGGGCCTCACAACCACGTATCCCTCCCGCACACACCTGGGCCTCACAACCACGTATCCTGCCCACACACACCTAGGCATCATCCCGAAGATTCTTGGGAAACAGTAGAACCTGCCCGAATAGTCTTGGGCTAAAACCACCCCAATAGAAACCTACCTGAAGGGTCTTAGGTGTAAGGTCGCCTCAAGCCATCACAGACTAGGGAAGAAGGAGCAAGAAGGAGCTAGTAACTAAGGGGAAAACACCCTCTCCCATGAAATGGGAGTGTCCGGCACTAAGTGCTCAACATGGGTGGGGTGCGATAAAACACAAAAAAAAAACATATACATATATGTATACCAAACACACAGCCCAACATATGGCTTCTAAACAGAGAAACTGAGAACGTGCCTTGACACTTCTACTACGAAGCATGCATACAACAAACAACCCCAACCCCATTTAGGTTTACATGTTTCAACAGAATTAGCTTTATTAGTTCCTTAACTACTAGGAAACTATCCACAACCAACCACGCCAATAGTTTGTAAAACATATCCCTTCCATCCACAAATAAAGTTAGTAAAACACAAGCAGCACAACAGAGTCCTTATTAACCAACCAACCCCATTGATTATTAATCTCGTTCCATTTCCATGGCCCACCATTCATTAACTCTTACACTTTTTATTTATTATTCACAACCCATAGTCCGTCCACATTCCAACCCATCCCTGCAGCCCTGCTGCCAACCACCATAACCACAAACACACTGAAACCCATAAATCATTATCCCTTTAATACCATTTATCGCAGCCTCACTGCCCATCACCAACATAACATTCACACCAACCCACAACTAAGTCAACCACAGCCCCGTTGCTCACCCGATCCACAACAACCCACAAAACAACATTCGTGCCACATCATCGCCCCTTTAACATCATTTACCGCAGCCCTGCTGCCCGTTCTATTCGTAACAACCCAAGATTCACCCCTCCCTTTCACACACCAGTAACCAAGCCAAAACCCACATGTTCATTATTCCATTTTGTTTAACCGGGGTGATCACACAAGGGTTCTAGATTTTAATCAGCCAAATTTACATGATTAATCAATTTCCACATTCCACAAAGTTTCAACCCACAAAACGGTCTAGAAAGATAGGGCAACATTTAATTGCGCAAGAAAAGGCCCCCAACGACCGTGATTTTCAGTAGTAATAATCCTATTCAATTCACAACATAATATCACAGGATATAAGACAAACATAACAAGTTCCCCATCCCCATTATTTAACCAGTTATTATATTTATTTACTGGTTCAATCATTTCTCATGTAAATAAGAGGATACCCACCCCGCATGATGCACAATTTAGAGAGACGAAGCTAAGATCCCTACCTCAACAGGTTCTGATCACAATGCTCCCCCGGATCAACCTTAGAAGACGTCCATCGGCGTCCGTCACCTTTGTCGAGTCCCGGAAAAACCTCCTTAGGTGGAAGTTGGAAAGGAAATGTCGAATTAAAGACAACGAATCTAAGCTCATAAGTTCCGCCTCGTCGTTACGATCCTGTGGCCGCTGAAGGATCGTAAATCGGAGCTCAGACGAAGAAGTTATGGAAGAAAAGGAGCCTTCGAGTCTCTTGGGAGAGCTCTGCTCAGAGGAATGGGGGGGAGAGGGTGAGTTGAAAAGGAGGGGACCCCTCCTTTTATATGTGACAAAAGAAAAATTACACGACCTGTACTTTATGGTACACGGTGTGTACTCGGCCGTTTCACACGGTCACCACGCAGCTTCCAACACGGCCTTCAACGTGGAACGCGACCGTTGACTGGTCAACACACGGCTTGAAGGTAATGCATACGCGGGGAGGGACTACACGGCGTGTAGTATTGGATACATGGTGTGTACCCATTTATTTCACACAGAAAGGAAATGGCTCCAACACGGCACACGTCCATTGACTGGTCAACACACGGTTACGCGTACGCGGGGAGAGACTACACGACGTGTAGTTAGGGGTACACGGCGTGCACCCATTTGTTTCACACAGCAAGGACACGGCCTTCAACACGGGGTATACCCGGCAAGGGGGTACATAGCGTGTACTCAAACTACACGGTGTGTAGTTTCAAAATTCTGGAAAGTGTGGGAAAAGTCAATTTTACCCTCCAAAACACTTCGTGGCCTTCTTTTTGACAAAGGAATGGGCCGGAGAGGTCTGGGCCATTACATCAGATACCTCTTAAAACATTCTCGTCCTCGAGAATTCAAAAACCAACACAAAGGAACCCAACAAGATACCTCTTAGGGTTCTCGTTATAACAGGAACCCAACCAACAACCCTAATCATATGTGTTAGGAATTCCTTCTCCTATGTCGAGATATTATCCACTTTAGGCGGCACTGACTCGCCTGCATGGGTTTAATAGCATCCTCATTAATGCATCTCGATTAAGGATAAGGTTCTTCCCTTTTTCCCACACATCCGGACATGCTACACACTTCCAGAGAATAAGGAAACAAAAGGTCTCACAACCGACAAGCCAGGCATTCCATATATCAAAGGTACAAAGTATAACATCAACACAAAGCTCAGAAGAACAAGGAAAAACACACGTCAAAACAACTCTGGGTACTGAGTGTGTATATGGGCCTCCCACTCTCAAGTGCTCTCCTCGAGGCCTCCATGCCTCCATAACACACGAACCAAGGCGATGGTTCGTCCATGGAGCACCTTCTTTTTACGATCCTCGATTTTGACTGGTCGTTCCTCGAAGGTCATGTCGTCTCCCAAATCTACCTCTCCCCAGTTGATAACATGAGAGTCATCGTGTAAGTATCGACGTAGCTGGGAGACGTGGAAGACATCATGAACCTTCTCCAACTGAGGTGGCAGGGCTAGATGATATGCTACCTCGCCGACTAGCCTCAACACCTCAAAAGGTCCGATGAACCTAGGTGAGAGCTTGCTCCCTTTCCCAAACCTTTGCTTCCCCCGTCGAGGGGAAACCTTCAAGAACATATGATCTCCCACCTCGAACTCCTAGGGCCTCCTCCGACGATCAACATAAGACTTCTGTTGGTCCTGCGCCACTTTCATCCTCTCACGTACAAGCTGGACTTTCTCTGTGGTGCTCTGCACTACCTCTGGCCCAAGAGCACCTGTCTCACCAACCTCTGCCCAGAAAATGGGTGAGAGACATGGTCTCCCATACAAAGCCTCAAACGGTGCCATTCCAATAGTAGAGTGGAAGCTGTTGTTGTACGCAAACTCTACTAAAGGCAAGTGTCGTACCCATGATCCTCCGAAATCCAGAACGCATGCCCACAACATGTCCTCCAACGTCTGGATAGTCCGCTCTGTTTTCCCATCGGTCTGGGGGTGGAATGTAGTGCTAAGGCATAGCTGGGTGCCAAAAGCATGTTGTAACCCCCTCCAGACTCGTGAGGTAAACCGAGTATCCCGATCTGAGATGATAGTCTTCGGGACTCCATGAAACTGCAAAACCTCATCTATGTACCTTTGTGCTAAGGTACTCACATGGCCTGACTCCTTAATTGCTTGGAAGTGAGCTGATTTATTCAGTCAATCCACCACTACCCAGATAGCATCATACCCACCCTGAGCTCTGGGTAGTCCTGTGACGAATTCCATTGAGATGTCATCCCACTTCCACTCGGGGACATCTAAAGGATGCAACAAACCACTGGGAATATGGTGTTCAGCCTTCGCTTTCTGACACACTAGGCATTTAGCCACAAACTCTGCCACTACCTGTTTCACCCCGGGCCACAAAAACTATTCCCTCAGGCCTCGGTACATTTTTGAAACTCCTGTATGTACCACCAAGGATAAGCTATGGAACTCACGGAGAACTCCCTCATGCATTGTCTCCAGGACAAACAACCTTCCATGGAAAAGCATCTGATGTCGGCTGTCCTTTGACCATCCTTCTGGAGCGTTTCCCTGATCGACACGATCCCGCATCACTTCCGCCTCGGAGTCCCCCCAATGAGACTCTTTCACCTGCTGCAACAAGGAGGAATGCAGCGTCATCTAAAACAAACAACCTCTAACACCTTCTACCCTTGCATCCATGTGCAAGGCAGCCAACTCTCCCATCACTTTCCAAGCATCAGCTGATTCCTGAACCACTTCCTTATGCGACTTCCTGCTCAGGGAATCAGCCACAACATTGCCCTTACCTTCAGTGTAAGAGATCTCGAAGTCATAGTCTTAGAGAAACTCGACCCATCTCCACTGCCGTAAGTTCAGGTCATGCTGGGAGAAGATATAACGCAGGATCTTGTGATCTGAGAAGACCACAAAGCACTCCCCAAAGAGGTAATGTCCCCACAACTTCAATGCGAACACTACTGCTGCAAGCTCTAGGTCATGGGTGGCATAGTTACGCTCGTGAGGGCGTAACTGCTTAGACCCATAACAGATCACTCCCTTCTTCTACATCAGCACGCACCCCAGACCAAGGCCAGAAGCATCACAAAACACCTCATATAACAACCCTTCCTCTAGAAACCTGAGTACGGGAGCACTGACCAACTTATCCTTCAGGTATTCGAAAGACTTCTGGCACTGCTCGCTCCATAGGAAGACCTGGTTCTTCCTAGTCAAAGCTTTCAATGGAGCAACAACTCAAGAGAAGTCCGAAACAAACCTCCGATAGTAACCTGCTAACCGCAGTAAACTACGAACTTCTTCCATGCTCATGGGTGCTGCCCAAGAAACAATTGCCTCCAACTTCGACGGGTCCACTGACACTCCCTGATGAGACACTACGTGCCCAAGGAAGTGTACTTCTTGTGTCAAGAACTTACACTTCGACAATTTCCCGTAAAGCTGGTGGCGTCAAAGGGCTTTTAAAACTGCCCTGAGATGCTCAACGTGCTCCTCCTCTGATCTTGAGTAGATCAGGATGTCATCGATAAACACAACAACGAACCGGTCCAGAAACTCTCGGAAGACAAAGTTCATAAGTCCCATGAACACAGCCGGTGCATTTGTAACTCCAAACGGAATCACTACAAACTCGAAGTTCCCATACCTGCACCTAAAAGCCATCTTCGAGATTTCACTATCCTTTACCCTCAGCTGATGATATCCAGATCGTAGAACAATCTTGGAAAACCAACCTACTCCCCTCAGTTGGTCGAAGAGATCATCTATCCTTGGAAGGGGGTAACAGTTCTTGACCGTTACCTGGTTCAACCTTCGGTAGTCTATGCATATCCTGAGACCACCATCTGCCATCTTCACACAAAAAAACTGGAGCTCCCCATGGAGATACGTTGGGTCAAACAAAACCCTTCTCCATCAGATCGTCAATCTGAATCCGCAAATCTCGCAACTCTGATGGTGCCATCCGAAAAGGGGCCATCGAAATCATATGGGCCCCAGGTTTTAAGTCTATCCCAAACTCAACTTCACATCGGGGGGTAGAGTCACAACCTCCTCGGGAAAAACATCGAGAAATTCCCCAACAACCTCCTGGACATCCATCATCTCTGTATCAGTTGGAACCACTGATATCCCACCTAACAAGGAAAGGAGAGGCTCCCCACGCCGGCTTCCCACCTGATAGCTCCTCTTGCCAACAAAAGCTACATGCTGCCCGTCCACGTCGGAGAACACGACCCTTCTTCGGAAGAAGTCGATAATGGCACTAACGGAAAACAACCAATTGATTCCTAAGATGACATCGTATGGCTGCTTCTGTAACAGAAGAAGGTCCCCACTAGATCGATGTGGTCCCAACGTCAGCCCACATCCCCGACAAACACAAGATACGCTGGTCTGGCCTCCAAATGGTGTACTCAGCACCAGTGGTATGGAAAGTCTCTCTACGTCTAGTCCCAAAGCATGGGCTAGACCAGGTGCAACAAAGGAATGTGAAGCTCTCGAATCGAACAAAGCAGAAACAAGAGTGCTAAACAAAAAAATTGTACCCCGCACCACCTCTGGTCCTGCCGGAGCTTCCAACTCTGCTGCGTGCAACTGTCCACGCCCAGCTCCTCTGCCTCTCTGATGTCGTCCACCTCCCCGACCACGCCCTGGTCGAGGTCCTTGAGGGGCACCCTGAGGTTGGCCTCCTCCCGCAAAGTCTGCCCTCAGAGGAGCACGGTCCTGCTGCTGTTGGAAGGGCCTCGCCGGAAACTGGTGCTATTGAGGTGGGCGCTGAACCTTCCCACCTCCACCGTACTGAGCTCAGGTCAGGCACCGACTCTGAACGTGCCCGAAACCTCCACAAGAAAAACACTTCGGTCCTGGGCTCGTGAAAAAGGTACAAGGACCCGAAGATCTGAACTAGAACTGCTGGGGCCTGCTTTCCACCAGCCTAAACCTGGAAGGTCCCGTTGTAGGAGACCTGCTGCTGATTGCCTTCTCCTTCGACAAACCTGGCTGGATCCCCTCACATGGTGTACCTCCCTGTGAATGCATCCTCTCTACAACCTCTGCCTTCTTATGTACTGCAAAGTACGTCGGAAGGGCGAAGGGGGTGACAACATACTGGAGTGAAGGACGAAGCGCCTCCTTCAAACGTCTTACCTGAGACTCCTCATCTGGAAAGAGATCCGGAGCAAAGCATAGGAGATCCTTGAACTTGATCCCCAACTCTCGTACTGTCATACTCCCCTGCTAAAGGGAGAGTAACTCCTACCGCTTCTCCGCCTTGATCATGGAAGAAAGGAATTCCTCTAGGAATTCCTTCTCAAAGTCAGCCCATGAAACCTCTGTGTCTATCCTCTCTCCGAGGTAGAGCGTCCACCACTGTCGCGCCGCAGCTCTCATCTGATTGACTGCTAGGGGAACCCAGTACTCCCTCGGAGCACAGATCAAGGTAAAAGTGATCCCTAGCTCACCAAGCCACCCCTCCGTCTCCGTATCCGAATTACTACCCTCGTACTTCTTGAGGATTTTCCGCTGGAAAGAATGGAGAGTCTTCTGCCACTGGCTATATTCCTCCTCTCGGTCAATCCTCAACTGATCGACCGCCTGAATCTACTGGGCATCGGCTGTCTGAACCACCCGGGGACGACGTCTAGGTGACATAGATATACGGTAAACAAGGATCACCTAAGCCCAAGTAGAAAGGAATTTCTCAAGGTTTCATTTTATCATTTTATTCAATTTCTTTCCCAGAACACCCAAATCAAGTAAAACACAATCATGATGATGCATGTACCTTCCCTAGGGTCTCTACCCTGCAATCAGTGTAGTCTCACTTGGTCGTTCAGTAGGCTCAGAGTCCTTGCATCGGATCATGGGGGGCCCTAAAATCCCATGTCCTAGCCGGTCTTCCCTGGCCTATGTCACGCACCAAGATTAACTAACACTGTTTCCCTACCATCCCATGCAATCCTCACTGTTCCTAACTCTAGACTTCATCCTATCTCTCAACCATCACCTCTGATACCATTCTGTCACGACCCCCTCCCACCAAAGATGCCCCTCCTGAGATGGCAATGGTGAAACAGAGATAATGACCCCCGAGTCCCGCTTCCAATAGGCCCTGGGGTGGCGACTAGCACCAAGGGTATGATTTTTCACAAATATGGGAGGAATTACCCTTTTTATTATTTAATATCGGGAAATAGGACAAGTCAACCACTAAAAAAAAGAAAAGAACAAGTGTATAGAAATAAACCCAAACCAATCCCACATGCATGTTTAAATAGTTCTGAAAGAAGGTACAAGTAAAAGAAAGCTCAAAAGTACAATACCAAAAGAAAACAAGAGTACAAAAACTGCAACAACTCCAACTGTCCGACTAGTAGGGTCCTGCACAGCCCTGGTGGTCCTCCTGGAAACCTGAAAGTAAACGTAGGGTGAGCATACAAGTATACTCAGTAGGGAAACCTAAAGTTCTCATGCACAGGTAGGGAGACATCCTAATGTCCTGTGAGAACAACAGAAGAAACCTAGCAAGGAAATCTATCCACCCAACCTCACCAGCCACACTCACCAAAAACACAATCACAACAGGTAGTAGTATATAAGAACAAGAGTATTGGGTACCCCGCACCATTTTACCTTTAGTTAGTTGCTCTTCCTAACAGCGAACATCCTGACGTTGCCACAATCTCCCCCCCCCCCCCCCTGCACACACTTGGGACTCACAACCACGTATCCTGCCCGCACACACCTGGGCCTCACAACCAAGTATCTCGCCCGCACACACCTGGTCCTCACAACCACGTATCTCGCCCGCACACACCTGGGCCTCACAACCACGTATCCCACCCACACACACCTGGGCCTCACAACCACGTATCCCGCCTGCACACACCTAGGCCTCATCCCGAAGATTCTTGGGAAACAGTAGAACCTGCCCGAATAGTCTTGGGCTAAAACCACCCCAATCGAAACCTACCTCAAGGGTATTAGGTGTAAGGTCGCCTCAATCCATCACATCCTAGAGAAGAAGGAGCAGGAAGGAGCTAGTAACTAAGGGGAAAACACCCTCTCCCGTGAAATGGGAGTGTCCAGCACTAAGTTCTCAACATGGATGGGGTGCGATAAAACAAAAAAGATACAGATACATATATGTATACCAAACACACAGCCCAACCTATGGCTTCTAAACAGAGAAACTGAGCACATGCCTCGGCACTGCTACTACGAAGCATGCATACAAAAAACAACCCCAACCCCATTTAGGTTTTCATGTTTCAACAGAATTAGCTTTATTAGTTCCTTAACTACTGGGCAACTATCCACAACCAACCACATCAATCGTTCGTAAAACATATCCCTGTCATCCACAAATCAAGTTAGGAAAACACAAGCATCACAACAGAGTCCTTCTTATTAACCAACCAACCCCATTGATTATTAATCTCGTTCCATTTCCATGACCCACCATTCATTAACTCTTCCACTTTTTATTTATTATTCACAACCCATAGTCCGTCCACATTCCAACCCATCCCTGCAGCCCCGCTGCCAACCACCATAACCACAAACACACCGAAACCCGTACATCATTATCCCTTTAATACCATTTATCGTAGCCCTGCTTCCCATCACCAACATAACATTAAAACCAACCCACAACCAAGTCAACCGCAGCCCCACTGCTCACCCGATCCACAACAACCCACAAAACAAGATTTGTGCCACATCATCACTCCTTTCACATCATTTACCGCAGCCCTACTGCCCGTTCTATTCGTAACAACCCCGGATTCACCCCTCCCTTTCACACACCAGTAACTAAGCCAAAACCCACATGTTCATTATTCCATTTTGTTTAACCGGGGTGATCACACAAGGGTTCTAGATTTTAATCAGCCAACTTTACGTGAGTAATCAATTTCCACATTCCACAAAGATTCCACCCAAAAAACGGTCTAGAAAGATAGGGAAACATTTAATTATGCAGGCAAAGGCCCCCAACGACCGTGATTTTCAGTAGGCAGAAGCCTATTCAATTCACAACATAATATCACAGGATATAAGATAAACATAACAACTTCCCCATCCCCGTTCTTTAACTAGTAATTATCTTTATTTACCGGTTCAACCATTTCTCATGAAAACAAGAGGATACCCACCCCGCATGATGCATAATTTAGAGAGACAAATGTAAGATCCCTACCTCAACAGGTTCTGATCACAACACTCCCCTGGATCAACCTTAGAAGACATCTGTCGGCGTCCATCACCTCTGTCGAGTCCCGGAAAAACCTCCTCGGGTGGAAGTTGGAAAGGAAATGTTGAAGGAAAGACAACGGATCCAAGCTCGGAAGTTCCGCCTCATTGTTACGATCCCGTGGCCGCTGATGGATTGTAAATTGGAGCTCAAAAGAAGATGTTATGGAAGAAAAGGGACCTTCGAGTCTCTTGGGAGAGCTCTGCTCATAGGAATGGGGAGGAGAGGGGTGAGTTGAAAAGGAGGAGGGGACCCCTCCTTTTATAGGCGACAAAAGAAAAAGTACACGGCGTGTACTTTATGGTACATGGCGTGTACTCGGCCGTTTCACACAGTCACCACGCGGCTTCCAACACGGCCTTCAACGCGGAACACGGCTGTTGACTGGTCAACACACGGCTTGAAGATAATGCATACGCGGGGAGGGACTACACAGCGTGTAGTATTGGATACACGGCATGTACCCATTTATTTCACACGGCAAGGACATGGCTCCAACACAACACATGGTCGTTTACTGGTCAACACACGGTTACGCGTACGCGGGGAGAGACTACATGACCTGTTGTTTGGGGTACACAACGTGCACCCATTTATTTCACACGGCGAGGACACGGCCTTCAACATGGGGTATACCCGGCAAGGGGGTACACGGCGTGTACTCAAACTACACGGTGTGTAGTTTCAAAATTCTGGAAAGTGTGGGAAAATTCCATTTTACCCTCCAGAACACTTCGTGGCCTTCTTTTTGACAAAGGAATGGGCCGGAGAAGTCTATTCAATTCACAACATAATATCACATGATATAAGATAAACATAACAACTTCCCCATCCCCTTTCTTTAACCATTTATTATCTTTATTTACTGGTTAAACTGTTTCTCATGAAAAAAAGAGGATACCCACCCCACATGATGCAAAATTTAGAGAGACGAAGGTAAGATCTCTACCTCAACAGGTTCTGATCACAACGCTCCCCCAGATCAACCTTAGAAGACGTCTGTCGGCGTCCATCACCTCTGTCGAGTCCTATCAAAACCTCATCAAGTGGAAGTTGGAAAGGAAAGGTAGAAGTAAAGACAACGGATCCAAGCTCGAAAGTTACACCACGTCGTTACGATCCTGTGGCCACTGACGGATCGTAAATCAGAGCTCGGACGAAGAAGTTATGGAAGAAAATGAGCCTTCGAGTCTCTTGGGAGAGCTCTGCTCAGAGGAATGGGAAGGAGAGGGGTGAGTTGAAAAGGAGGAGGGGACCCCTCCTTTTATAGGTGAAAAAATCAAAAGTACATGGCGTGTACTTAATGGTACACGACGTGTACTCGGCCGTTTCACACGATCACCATGCGGCTTCCAACACGGCCTTCAACACGGAATGCGGCCATTGACTGGTCAACAAACGGCTAGAAGGTAATGCATACGCGGGGAGGGACTACACGGCGTGTAGTATTGGATACACGGCATGTACCCATTTATTTCACATAGCAAGGACACAGCTCCAACACGGCACATGGCCGTTGACTGGTCAACTCACGGCTACGCGTACGCGGGGAGAGACTACACGGCGTATAGTTTGGGGTACACGGCGTGCACCCATTTATTTCCCACGGCAAGGACACGGACTTTAACACGGGGTATACCTGGCAAGGGGGTACATGGCGTGTAGTTTCAAAATTCTGGAAAGTGTGGGAAAAGTCCATTTTACCCTCCAGAACACTTCGTGGCCTTCTTTTTGACAAAGGAATGGGCCGGAGAGGTCTGGGCCATTGCATTATGTTATCAAAAACGTGCTTAGTACTCTAAAGGTTGCATATATTGAGATAAGAGGGAATGATATTGATCTATAAGTCATAATATTGTTGAATTTCCTTCCATAGGTTCATGAATATTTTATAGGTTTATAGGAATATAAATGATAGACGCTCTATTCGTATTTTGTTTCTAATTATTTTAAATGCATCATGTTGTAGCTGTTTATAACCATTTTCATATACAAAAATTAATGCATCAAGGTATTATTAACTTTAAAGAAATGTTTTAATGAATCTACAATACACATAATACTATTATATAGTCAACCAAATAATGATTATAAATATAAATTAATTATATTTTGTGAGGGAATTATATAGATAATACATTACACACTGGTTTATTATATATCCCCATGTGATATACATGATAATTTTTTAATTATATTATTATATATATGTTATTAGGAAATCCGTATTTCAGTGTACCACTGGAACTAATGATTCTTAAAAAAATTAAATTTCAAATTAACTTTCCAAATATATTTAAAGACTATAAAATGAGATATAATATAAATTGTCCCAATTTAAGATAATTATTTTTTTCAAAAAAAAAATCATCATTCACAAATCCTTTTGTGTCATCATATGGGAATTAATTGACACTAGATATGAACTGCTTGTCAATATCAATAATAAAATATTTAATTTTATGAAAACATTAATGTCATTCAAATAATATAATTATATTATGTGATATCAAAAATATATTGTTGCGATGTTAATGAAATACAATAAAATAAACAAATATATTAACAAAAACATTTCAAAAACCAAACCACTAATACAAAATATATAATAATTATTGACTGAATTTCAATAGGAAGTATGGATAATAAGACATAATATCTCACTGAATGTTATATCATTCACAAATTAATCAATCATGTGATTAATGTATGAATTAAAACTCATAATAATCCTAAAAACACTTCTTGAATGTACATATAGGGAGAATAAATTTCATCGGATATTTCATGGGATGAAATAAAATTTAATAAAAAATGAAATACACTAATATTAATAATTGAATTATTTTTAATATAATTAGTCTCCCTATATTAAATTTATTGCAATATTACATCAATAAATCTATCAACTATATCTAAAAGAATTAAATGCACCCAAAGTGAATGAAAATTAATGAGACCTTAAAAATGACGAATCAAAAACACATTCATGTAATAATACACATGAATACATTTGTTTAATGTCTCAAAATTTCCATGATTTTTTTAATTATATGGAATTATTTCGAGATGTCAAACTTTGATGGCATGTGATTCTGAGGCCTTGAGATCCCAGAATGAAATTTTGAACTTATTTAAATGTATGTTCAATAAATGTGCGAGTGGGTTTTTTTAACATTTTAATCGGTGCTCAGATTGAAATCAGATGTTACCATTGAACTCGGAACTCTAGGATTCAACTATAAATGACTTAACTTCGACTAGAAATGGTCGTATGGAAAAGTTAATTTTTGGGACTTTTCGGAAAATAAAAAAATAACTTTAAAATTTTATTTTCTTTTTCTTTCGCACCATTGAGTAGCAGACAATGATGTTGTGGTACAGTGATTAGGCAACGTCGAGGTGCAATTAAAGAATCCCTTTAATGTCTCATTCTACATGTGTAACTGTTATGCTGTTTCATAGATGACACAATGTAATGATGAAATGTTGCAGCATAATAGAAATACTGCGACATGTTTCTTTTTATTAAATAAACATGTTAGAGAAAGGTTAATTAAACGGTGGGAAAATCTCTGACGAACCTCCAGTGAGATTTCTCTCCAACGAAGAACGAAAAACACCGGCAGAACGTCATCGACTTCGATGTACCTCCAAGGAAGAATCTGAAAAGCGATGAATGAATTCGACCCCCTCAAACCCTCGAGGACGGAATGATGCGGAAATGAATGTTGAGAAGTGTAGGGATTTGAAAATTTTCATGTTTCCCTATTCTTATTCCAAATAAAAAACGTGGATTAACCCACGAATAGGTTAATCTGCAGACCGTGTGTTCTTTTTAGAGGCTGTCTTCTTTTGGGATTCCTATATCTGTGATTATATTATCACTTGTGTTAGTTGAATTACAATCCCAGAACCTTCCCATGTTTTTTAAACATCTAACACGAAGAGCATAGGGTCACACGAATAAGGCCTGAGCCCCTCCACATGTGTGTTCTCTATGGATAATTTCTCGAAATGGAGACAAAGAAAGTTTGAGGCCTTCGTAGTGAAGGTGGCAACCTAACAATTCCGTATATGAAGACAGATCAAGAAACGGACCACCAGAACTTCTCTGGTGGCCTATGGCAGCAGCCGTGTGCGGAGGGAGATGGCACGCCCGTCAGCGCGCCGTGATGGAAGAGGGTCATGGCCAGCCATCCATGGTGGCGTGGAGACGGTGACCAATGACTGGGCCGCCCGGGCGAACAACGGAGGCCGTAGTCACCCGACCGTGGTGCTGGAGATCCATGGCTTCATGCTAGTGTTGTGTTGACTAATTCAACCCATTGAATTGTTTTGTAGGCGACATGGAGGGTGTGGCCACTCGGCCGTGTCAGAGACCGTGTGTGGCGCGGCACGCAGCGGGCCACGGTCGCTTGATTATGGTCAAAGAAGAGTCGGACGCATCTCACAGCCGCGTCCCGGATGGACCGATGGTCGGTCTCCCTCTCACAGACTGAGCAAACTTGCATGCAGGAACTGCACTACGAGGCTAGACCCATGCTACTGGGCCAAACAGGTTTGGGTCTGTATAATCGGGTTGGACCGGACCTGGTCCCAACCAGGCGTCTGATTAACGTGTTTTCTGTGGAGTTGAGACCCATGAGATGAGAAGGTCCTTCTGAGATAATCTACATGAGTTTTTGTGGATGTTGGCGTATGGCCATGTTGGATCATACTCAAATCCAACCGGACCCTTTTTACAAAAATACCCATATCTTACAGACTGGGCATTCGTTTGATATGTCGCCTGTTGCGTTGGCTCCCTTACAATGAGATGAACCTTTGGGGTAACTCTATTGAGGAATTTGTGCTAGTAGAGGTATGTAAAATGGCTTAAGATGTGGATCCTCCTAGAATAATGTGTTCTAAATACGGGAATCTAGTGGCTGACTATGACGTGAAGAATGAATAGTGATCCTGTGTGGGTCAGCACCCAGTGATCCTGTGTGGGTCAGCACCTAGCGATCTTGTATGGGTCAGCACCTAGCGATTCTGTGTGGATTAGCAGTAGAGCCTCTCAACTGAATAAGATGATCTATCTTTACAACTTATCATCTTTACTTATATATATAAGTTATACATAGTGTGAGATGTGTCTTTTACCTTGTGTTATGTGTTTTAGATCTTTCTTGGTGGTATTTCCTATGTGGTATTTCCATTGTGGTGTTTTCCTGTGGATTACTAAGAGACCATCAGGGGTCTTGGGTTCCTTACTAAGTATTGTTATACTCACACCTGCACAGGATTTTCTTGCACCTATTGTGTCTTGGGTTGTCAACAGACAGCTTTGACTCGGACTTTGGGGAGTTTTAACTCGACGATGCTCAGAGGATGATCGATAGACATAGTTTGCTGCATTGAAACGTGACAGAGATCTGTACCTACCATTTAGGTAGGATCTTTGGAGGAAAACCTCTATAACTTGTACTTGTTTTGATGTACTTTTCTTTCTGTTTGTCTTGTATTCTAGCCCCTTTACTTTTTGATTACACACTATACTCTCATTAGTGATACATTTTGGTGGTTGTACTACTTTATTTCCTTTTTAGTTTGTTTTGTGCAGTATTCTCTATCTATGTGTGTATATTTTTAAAGTCAATGCCTTCCCTTTTGGGCTATGCCTTTCTGGTGCGAGTCCCCATCACCTGGCCTGTGGAAGGTGGGATTGGGGTAGTCACGACACAGGCCCTTGGGGGCAGGTCATGACAAAGTGGTATCATAGGGTGGTCTTTTCTTCCATAAGAACTAAGAGTCTATAATTTTCACTGGGGGGATTGGGTTAAGTGTCATGATTTCTTCTTTCAATCCATGGAGTCTAGTGTTGGTGTGGTAGTCGGTGTATCCATACACCAAGACCCTGAAGTCTATTTCTGGATCAATACATGATATCACTAGTTTCATGTGTTTTGGAAATGTTTTCCCTTGATCTCTTTTGAGTCAACTCACCAGGTACATCTTATTGATTGTGGGGAATCTGTTTCCCTACAGGATTCCTCCATGAAGATGGTCATCCAGAATTACAGTGATAGATCACGATGATGGTCCACATAGCGATGAGGCAACGGTTCACGGACCACTAATAGTGATAGAACCTTTGGGTGGTGTACCTGCAACACCACTGCCCAGAGAGAATCAGTTTCTATAAGCCCCACCATCAGATAGTGCACGCTGACTGAGAGTGATACACGAGTTCTAGAGATAATGTATTATGAGGTTTCAAGGTGAAAAAGATCATCAGGAAGGTGAGGATTAGTTGGAGGTAGTTACTTAGGTTTTTTGCCTCATAGAGACACCTATATACCATATGGTAGTTCTAGCCACAAGCATTTTTTAGGAAATTCTAGGGAGATGGTGGAGCTTGATGATTTAGACACATGAGGAGGTGACCCTTGTCTGGACAGACTTCGAGAGCCTCTTCAGGGAGAAGTTCATACCATCACACTATGCTCCGTGTGTATTCAAGAGTTACTGCACCTACAGCTGGGTATCCTGACTGTGGCCCAGTACTTAGTGAGGTTTACCGACCTCTCCCAAAACACCACCAACATGGTACAAGACACTTTATTCTAGACCCAGACCTTTGAGCAAGGGTTCTGATGGAAGATTACAATGTCGATGATTTCTCCCAACATCTCGATGTAGGCTGGAGTGTTAGAGACATCCCTATTGGTGGAGAGATTCTTAGACAAGCAAGCACCGATAGTGAGTGCCACCATCAAATGAAAGGTTTTCATGTCATCTGCAGTAGGCAGTAGGAAGATGAAAAAGAGGTCCAAATATGCTAGAACATCTGGAGGAAGACTCGAGGACGTTGGGTCGGAGGTGCAGAGCTCGCGTGGCAAAGGTGGTCATCTGAGGGTGAGAGTTTGTTACTCTTTTGGTGGATAGGGGAACATGGATCCTGATTGTCCAACTTCCTATACAGATAAACAGAAGGTAGTTGATGGTCCACTGAGATAGCGATAGAGGTTTGAACACGGATTTCTATAGGGAGGAGGACGTGGCAGGGTAGCAGTCCAAGCAGCGGGTAGTGGACAACAATTCTTGGTACTACCACAACCACCTCCAGGGGTTCCACCACGAACTCTGGGAATAGTTGTACAATGGTGGGGCTAGATTCAGGAGATGGAGATCTACAAAAATAGAACTTTATATATTATTAGAGGTGAGATATTTATCTACGACCAAAGGTGTTAGTCACTCTTTCCTTTCCATAGACCTCGTTCGAGGCTCTTATATTTCAGTGGAGTTGTTGGGTTGATCCATACGATTATAGAACCTTATGTGAGTGGATTAGATGATTAAACAATAGTTTCAACTATGTGAGGTTACACTAGGGGTGATAGTTTCGGCTGGGATCTCTAAGTAGTAGCATCGAGGCCTTATGACGTCACCTTGAGTATGAACTGTTTATTTACATTCCATGTTCAGTTTGACTATTTTAGTCATAATGTGTGGTGTGTATGCGAGGACGGGACCCGTTTCTCCGTCACTGGTGATAAGGGAACCATTACAACACATGATGGACTTTATCAGGGAAAGATGTAACCTATCCCTCACTAGTTGGATAGCCTCACCCTTGGTGGGATGGACGAGAGGAGTCCGAGTTTTTCTGTAGTGGTGCACAAGTATGAGGATGTATTTCTAAAAGATGTCATATGAATACCTCCTCGTAGAGAGGTAGACATTAGCATTAACTTCAACCTAGGGACGACACCGATATCTACACCTACATATCAGCTAGCCCCCACAGAGCTCTGGGAGATGAGGGTACAGCTGGAGGACTTGAAGAGGAATGGGATTGTAATGCCTAGTGTTTCTCCATGGGCAGCCCTGGTGCTATTTTCCAAGATGGTACGCGAGAGCTTGAGGCTATGTGTAGACTTCTGACACCTAAACCAAGTGACTGTAAAGAACAAGTATCCACTTAGAAGGATTTATGACATCTTCAATCAGCTGAAGGGGGAAAGGTGGTTCATGAAGATCGACCTCAGATCAGGCTATCATCAGCTTCAGGTACGGGGTGAGGATGTACCAAAGACATCATTTAGATGCCGGTACAACCACAATGAGTTTTCTAGTGATGCCTTTCGTTGTGACCAATTCCCAAACAGTGTTCATGGGACACATAAATAGGATCTTCTATCCTTACCTCAATAATTTTGTGGTATAATTCATTGATGACATCTTGGTGTACACCGTGTTAAAGGAGGAGCATGCTACACACCTGTAGATAGTTTTAAATGCACTCCAAGAGCACCATCTTTATGGTAAGAACTCAAATAGAAAGTTTTTTATTTGGGAGGTCCACTTTATGGGACACGTCATCTTAGATGATGGAGTTGCAGTGGATCTGGAAAAGGTAGAGGCATTGCTTTCTTGGGAGCCACCAAGAAGTGTGACTGAGGTGCGGAGTTTCTTGGGATTGGCCAGATACTAATAGAGGTTCATTTATGACTTCTCCAGAGTAGAAAAATCTATGAAGGTTTGGAGAAGAATGTAAAAACCTTCATGTTGATAGAGAAATGTCACCAAAGATTCCAGAAGCTCAGTCAGAGCTTGACTCGTGCTCCCATATTGAGGTTTCCAGAGGAGGGAATCTACTATGTGGTATACAATGATGCAACAAGGACCAGACTAGGTTGTGTCCTGATGGAGGAGTGAGCAGTGATCAACTAAGACTCATGATAGTTATGACAGCATGAGCAGAACTACGTGACCCATGATGCGAAGTTAGCCGCAGTAGACTTTTCCTTGATGACGTGGCGGTACTACATGATTTGTGAACGGTTCACCATCTACTCTGACCACAAGAGTCTCAGGTATATCATATCATAAAAGGAACTGAATTTGAGATAGTGGCTATGGCTGGAGTTCCTCTATGACTATGAATTTGAGAAATTCTATACTCCTGGGAAGGGGAACGTGGTGGCAGACGCACTCAACAGGAGGTCTATTTTATAGCTGCTGAGTGAGGTGATGAAGCAGCTAGCCGCAATGCAGATATCCTTTGTTGATTGTGATGGAGCATCTTACCTTCACTCTATAACTGTCACTCCCCCACTATTACAGTGAGTTAGGGAGGTTCAACTTGTATATGTTGACTGCGAGGACCAGCGTGCTCAAATATCCTCAAGACATGTTCCTGATGTATTTTATATAGGTGGGGAGAACATCATCCTTTTTAGAGGACGAATTGTAGTAACAGTGACGTAAAGGGAGGTGGTGTTGATGGAATTCTATTCATCCCCTTTGGCGATACATATTGGTGTGGAGAAGATGTACCAGGACATCTTATATCAGTATTAGTGGCCAGGGATGAAGAAAGTGGTGACAGAGTTTTTTTCACGATGCTTCACTTGTGTGAAAGTGAAGGTCGAGCATCAGGTCCCTTTAGGTTTGATACAGCCACTTGAGGTACCATAGAGGAAGTTAGATTGTATCTATATGGACTTCATGATGGGGTTACCATGCACGTCTAGGGTCCATGATTATATTTGGGTGATCGTTGACCGACTCACCAAGTCTGATCACTTCCTACCCATCCTGGAGCTGTGATCGGTAGAGGATATGGGACGCCTCTATGTCTAGGAGATAGCGTGGATTCATGGGGAAAATTCTTTTATTGTCTCAAACCATGATTCACACTATAAATCCCAGTTGTGGAAGGGGTTGCATGAGGTGTTCTGGACTCAACTGTGCTTGATCACAACTTTTTACCCATATACAGATGGTCAGATGGAGCAGACTATATCGACCTTGGAGGAAATGTTCCGTGCTTGTATTAAGGATTTTGGTTGCAATGGGAAGGACCACCTACCACGGGTGGAGTTTTCATACAATAATATCTATCACTCCACCATTGGCATGGCATTTTTTGAGGCCTTGTATGGGTGGCCATGTATATCACCTCTATGCCGGAAAGACCCAAGGGCATCAGCACTCATTGGTCCATAGTTGGTATGGGCTACCACTGAGAAGGTGAAGATCATCCCAGATCAGATGAGGATTGTACAGAGTAGGGAGAAGTCATATGTCGAAAGGATATAGAGACCCTTGGATTTCGAGAAGGGAGACTATGTTTTCCTTCTGGTCTCTCCCTGATAAGGATTGTAGAGATTTGGCAATGGCGGAAAGTTATCTCCAAGGTTCATCGGACCGTTCCAGATGCTCATCAAAGTTGGCGAGGTGGTGTACCACCTAGATCTCCCCCCACAGATGCACTGGGGGAATGATATTTTTCAAATGTCGCAGCTGTGGAGATACGTGCATGATCAATTGCACTTTATCGACTGGGGTGAGCTGGACATTGATGATGGGGCGATATTTGCAGAGTTCCCAGTGGAGATAGAGGATCGATTGGAGAGGGTCCTTCGTGGATGGTCGATTCCTCTAGTTCATGTCTGGTGGTATCACGGGAACCTCTAAGAGATCACATGGGAGTGGGAGGCTCAGATTCATGCTCAGTACCTCCATATGTTTGATTAGCCCTTGGTTTGGACATAGGGGACATAAAGCCCTATGGTGGGGAGAATGTAATGTCTTGGAATTTTGGTTTGATTTTTTTTTAAAATTAAATTTAATTATTTCGAGACCGCATGATTTGACGACATGTGATTCTAAGGCCCAATGTGGTCGGAATGTAATTTAGAACTTATTTTAATGTATGCTTAGTTAACGTGCTAGCAAGTTTTTATAACATTTGAACCAGTGCTCAGATCGAAAATCTGAGGGAACCATTGAACTTGAAACATCGGGATTCACCTAGAAAGAAATTAAATTTGACCGGTATTGGTCCTAAAGAAAAGTTAATTTTTGGGACAATTTGAAAAAATAATAAAATAACTTTAAAAAGTTATTTTATTTTTCTTCTACACCATTAAGCGGCGGATGGAGACACTACGGTGCAGTGATAAGGAGATGACAAAGCACAATTAAGGAATCCCCTTAAGGACTTATTGTGTAATTATAAAAGCTACACTGTTTCATAAATAAAACAGCGTAACAATAAAACATCGCATTGTAACATAAACGTTGTGACATGTTTCTTTTTATTAAACGGACATGTTGGAGGATGGTGAATTAAACAGTGGGAAAATCTATGAAGACCCTTCGGTGAGTTTTCTCTCCAATGAAGAATGACAAACATCGATGGAACAAAATCAACTTCAACATACCTTAAAGGATGAATCCATAAAGTGACAAATGTCTTCAACCCCTTTGAACCCTTGAGGACAGAACATTATGGCATCAAACGTCACGCCGGGTAGGGATTTGAACCATTTAAAGTTTCCATATTCTAATTCCAAATAAAGAACACGAATTAACCCACGAAAAGGTTACTCCACCAACCATGTGTGCTTGATGGAGGGTGACATCTTTTTGGAATCCTTTATTCGAGATTATATTATCACTTGTGTTGGTTGAATTAAAATTGCTGAACCTCTCCATGTTTATTTAAACTTATGACGTGGAGAGCACATGCTGACAAGAACAAGGCCCAAGCCCATCTGCCTGTACGTTCTTCTTAGATGATTTCTCAAAATGGAAAAAAGTAGGTTTGAGGTCTTCTCAGTTAAGGTGGTAGCTGAACGAATCTGTAGACACAGACGAATTGAGAAATAGACCACTAGAGCAACTCCGGTGGCCCGTAGAAGAAACCGCTTGCGGCAGCCGACGGTGACCCACAACATAGGCCGTGGGTAGAGGGGCACCACATGACCATCAGTGTGCCGCAGTGGCATGTACATGGTGGCCTATGACCAAGATGCTCCGGTGAATAGTGGAGGTCATAGTCGCTTGACTAAGGTGGTGATCTGCGATGCCACGTTGGCACTGTGTTGACTGAGTCAAACCACAGACTCAGTCCATGGGTGATGTGGAGGATACGGTCGCATCGAATACTTTGTGTGGCATGATACATGCCGGAGACTGCATGTATCATGGCATGTGGCGAGCCAAATTCATTCGACCATGGCAATAGAGGAGTCGGATGCTGCTCCCAGCAGTGTCTGGGCCTGGCCAAAGGTCGGTCCACCTCTGGTGGACTGGGCGAACCCGCAGTCTGGACTCGCGCTACCTGAACGGACTCACCCTATTAGGTCAGGAAAAGTCCAGGCCAAATTGGGTCAGGTTGGGTCGGTCTGCCTGGGTCAGACTGAACCTGGACCCAACCTGCCCCCATTTTACTAAATCACCTATATCTCTCAAATCGGACATCTGATTGACGCACCGTCGGTGGAGTTGGGACACTTGTGCCGGGGCGGTCTTTCTATGATACTCTAAGTGGGTATTGAAGTATGTTTTCATATAGTTTCTTGGATCTGACTCGAATCATATAGGGCTATTTTAACAAAATTTCTCATATCTTACAGACCAGGCATCCGTTTGACGCGAAGTTTGTTGTGTTAGGACCCTTACAACGAGATGATCCTCTAGGGTACTCTATGTGGGAATTTGTGGCGGTTGAGTTATGACCAATGTCTTGAGGAGTGGATCCTCCTAGAATCAAGTGTGCTAAGTGCGGGAATCCAATGTTTGGTTGTGACATGAACAATGAATAGCGATCTTGTGTGGGTCAACACGTAGCGATCATGTTTGGGTCAGCACCTAGCGATCCTGTTTGGGTCAGCACCTAGAGAACCTATGTGGGTCCGCACCTAACATCTTGTGTGGGTCAACACCTAGAAAACCTATGAGGGTAAGCACCAAGAGATCCTACATGGATCAGCAGCAGAGCCTCTCAAAAGAATAAAATGATCTAGTTTTATGACTAATAATATTTACTTATGTACTAAATTTATTCGTACTGTGAGCTGTTTCTTTTACCTTGGGCTATGTGTTATAGATATTTTTTGTGATATATCCTCTATGGTATTTCCTTTGTGGTGTTTTCCTTTTTAGATTATTGAGAGAATTTCAGGGGTCTCAGGGTCCCTACTGAGTATTGTTATACTCACCCATGCATGGGCTTCACCCACACCTATTGTGTCTTATGAAGATGAAAGATGACTTTGACCGGGACTATGGGAAGCCCAGACTAGATGGTTCTCAAAGGTGGATCGATAGACGTGGTGTGTTTTAGTGACACCTCATAGAGAGTTGTGCCTACCCTTTAGGTAGGATCCTTGTTGGATAATCTTATTCTCAGATGAGTCTATGAGTTGAATCAACAATTCAAGTTTGTGGGTCGGGAATTAATGGTTATGTCGTTAAAAGACCATGTAATATATTATTGATAAAAATATGACACTCCATAATCAATGTAGTCAATTTAGATGCTTATGAGCCAATGAATCAAGTCTCTGTGTTGAGTCTGATGGTGTCTAATGTGTCTAAGTAGCCTCTCTTGTTTGATTAATTTGGTCCAGATAGTATAATATGATTCCAATACCAAGGGAGTTTTATTATAAAACCAACAATTGAGTAGTCACAAAATAATTTTCCATGATCCTCCATGATGAGAGAATAACCTTTTGTAGAGATAGAACTAAAAGATTGTATAATTATCCCATTTTCATCATAACTGATAACTCCTCTATGATGTAAACCCGAATCCCATGCACTATCAAGGTTTTGTTTTTCCCCTCTATCTAAATGTTACCACACAACCCAATGACACGTGAAATAGATTGTTTAACTAGTGTAGGGAAATAGGTATCCAGGTGGATTTGGTTGGGAGTGTATCCCACTAATTTGAGGATTCATATCATGAATATTGAAAATTAATATCTTGTTATGGAATGTTATAATATCATAGACACCGTGATTCATTACCTAGTTTCATTCTTCCTATAAAACCTTTAATGCAGTTACAAAGAGATTGATTTGATCATATCCTTCAATAGAGTATGATTACATATTTTGAAACCATTTTGAGATGTAATTCTATACTGATCCCAAGAATATTGTGATTTCACAAAGTCTACCATGAATGTACTAAATATTGTTGGCCCACTCTCATACATTTGATAGGTGATATTTTGTTTCCACTCCACACTGAATAAAAACCACACTCACACTAGATGAATTTAATACAATAGGATATAATTTTTTTATGTCCATTCAATTATATCTTATGCACCACACAAATTTCTTAGTTTAAATGGAATAATATTTCACCTAACAACGTTGTCCCAATGATCTGAGCCTTGTAATTCATTGATGATATGGGTGATAATGGGGTGAGATAATGATTCATGAGATCAGTAATGTGAACACATATCGATTTCTAACATATGTTAACATGATATAGTAGAATAATTTGGTATAACATTTATTTAAAATTTTATTATGAAGCCTTGTTTTGTGAATATGATCATTAAATATTATAGGTGATTATGTAAAACCATCACTATATAGTGGATGGTTGGACAATGTTTTCCCCAATAATTGGATATATCTATGGTTGATAATTATTCTTAGGTTTTTATGGATAATATAAGTATGAGCTTTAAAAATAGGATAGAGATATGAAGAAGTGATTCTAATATTAATTAAATCCTAAAAAATTTCATTATTTTTGGTATTGATAAATTTTTTACACACATTGTTATTTGGGGTGTGGGATAACAATTCTGGTTTGGTATACACTATTTCTAGTTATGATCATGTGTATAGGTTTTTTAGGGAAACATAATTTTCTATTTAATATAGTATTCTTAGGAAGAGGTTTTAGACGTTAAGTGAAACTATCCTAAAGTGACAATGAAAAATAAAAATAAAGGCTCAAGATTCTAATGATTTTGAGGATCTGAATATGAAGAGTGTTGATATTATGATTTGACTATTTTTTGATGTTTGTGGAATTCAATACTAGTTATATTATTCACATAACCAATTAAATATCTTGTGATGGATGGAGGATTAGAGATCCATGCTTGTTAGGATATTGGAGTCTACAAAGAGTTTTTCACTCAATGTTTATAAGGTATGTATTGGAATCCATTTGAAATATCAGGTAAATTTCAACAATATCCATTGAATATGTTTAGTGGTATTTATGTTGTATTTTATTTGAATTTTGTGTTTGTGAAAACATGCTACACCTCATGCATTATCATATAATCATTTATTTTTAATATAAATTTTCAAGGATATGAGTTTGTACTCTGACTCATATCTCATGTTGTCTCAAGAAAATGTCTCCAATATTTATATTAACTTCAGTTTATCCCAATCTAGAATTATAAATTTTCACTAAATGATTTCACTTATTATATGAATATAAATATCAACTTTTTTATATGGTTTAGCTATCCTATTTTGGTATTCCCAGTGGTAAAAACTTCCTAATGATAATCCCATGAGAAACTATAGCAAGTAAATAAAAATTTATTGATCACATCCCCGATATCATTGATAATGGAAACAACATTCATTGGAATTAATGTGAAAAAATTATCTATTAGAGTGGTCCTCAAACATATATATTTTATAATGACCAAGACATGGACATCCATACAATAATCTAACCAGGTCACTACAGCACCATATATGAAATTTTAAAACATCAAAGGCTTACATAAATCCAAAGGATTATAAAATTGATAATTCATAGAGTTTGTTCTCTTTAATATGATAATTATTTAGCATATAATCTATTAAAAAAAAATTTGTACATTGGTAGAAAATAGACTTATAAAAAATATAACTCCATCCACTAAGGATACATATTCAGTGGGGAGACTAGTTATAAATGGATATTGAGATATATAAAGTAAGTTATATGAACATTCACTAATTATAAAAATAATTCAATATATATATATATATTACACATTCATAATAACAATAATATATTTATATCTATTTTATAATATTAATATTACTTCTCAAACATAAATACATAATATCAGAACTCAATGGTTTAGTATCATTCGAGATTAGATTCATAGATTTCATATTAATATTTATTTATTCAGGATATCCAAAAAGATATCTACATATGTCTTTCTAATAAACACAATCATTTATATAATTCCCCATGAAAATCGGAATCCAAACAAGTAATGATTTCAAACAATCAGTAAGGTGAAAACATATAAACAAGTCATAAAGGGTCTAATCATTCAAATGTGAGACAATTTGACTATAAAATATATTTATAATTAAAATTTTCATGGAATCATAAGGGTTTTATATAATGAATTATATATATAAATATACACTATATTTTTATCTATATTCCATAGCATAATATTGCCGATACATGAGATAATAATCATAATCCATGAAGCATAACGTAATCATTTGTCATAACATATATATTTGGAAGAGGAATATGAATTGGAAATCATAATTTTAAGATAATAAATAATGAGTTCCAAACATTCTGTAGTGAAAAAAAGAAATGAATTACAAATAATAACATGTGAGAAACCCTAATATATCATATGGGTTAATTTGTAATCAAAATAAATATTATCTACAATTGGAATTATAATATACTAATGTATAAAACATTTCTTAATTTACTAGAGGCTTATATAATACCAACCCATCACGTGAGGGTAAAACATACATTTTTTCATGATAAATAAATCATACATTTCATATTATAAACACATTGATAAGAGTGAGTTACAAAACATTTTAAAAGGGTATCATATAAAAGGACCTAAATATTCTGTTCAATTGATATGAAAAATTTTATCACCCAGAAGATGTATATAATATGATAATTTAGTGGTTTAACAAGATTATTATTCTATAAAAGATAAATCTTTGGTGATAAAGTGTAAAATTAATGGGAAATCATATAAACTATTTCCATATAATACTGTTTTAATTACTATAAAAAATGATGTCAATAATAACTTTAATAAATAATTTTTGATAATGTGACAATAATCCTTTTTAAAATATTATTTTTAATGAATCCTGAATACTGGAACTATGAATAAAATTAATGAAAAAGGAATAAAATTTTAACTATATGATAAAAGAATATGAATGTGATATGAAATTCCTTTTTAGCTAATTGGGTAATTTAACAAAAAACATAAAAGAAATTAAGAATAATAAAATTTCTTTTTAAAAATATATAACGACAAATATGAAAATTATAGTAGAGAAATAATTTTGAATTTTAAAAAACTAAAACATTGATTAAAAGAATGAATCTACACATAGAGGAGAAACTATAAATTGAAAGGAAAAAATTCCTTCATAAATTCATCTTTTTACAAACAAATAAATTAATAATGGAAGAATATTATAAAATAATAATGAATGTTCAATAGTGATAAATTAATAATTCAATATAAAATGGTGCAGTGGTTCAATAAAAAAATTGAAGAACAATGTTTTTGAAGAAATTTTTAGTCTTAATAAAAAATAGAGTCTCCAAAAGTCTAATATTTTAAATTAAATTTATTTTAAAATTTAAAAATATATAAATTACTTAGGAAAATAATGATTACAATTGGTGGAAAATCCACTATAAAACGAATGTGGATAGAGGAAAAATGAAATAATGGAGAAACAATTGAAATTGACTATTACCTAATGAAAGGAAACTATTTCATTAAAAATTCATTTAAATTTAGTTATAAATGAATCAAAAGGAAATCATGGTGGGATCATGAAGTAAACATCTAAATTCCATGATTGAAATATTAAGGATATTAAGGGAATTTGATGGTTTAGTAAGTAGTTCATATAAAAAAAGTTTCTGAATAATATGAATCATGTATCAATGAAAATAATGTGTGACAAAAAAAAACATACATTAGCTTCCTTATTAGTCAAATATACTATATTTTCATTGTATACTTAAATCTTCTTTTATATATCCTATTGTAAATTAAGGACTTGGGATTAATTCTTGTGGCCTGAGGTTACCCAGAATGAGGGAGGAGTATTACATAGACAATATGGCATGGATATCAATAACAAATTGAATGATTGTAGTTTGATGATGTGGGTAGAGGATGTTATTTTCTAAGTTCCCTTTAGTGTAATTTCCACAAATATTCAATACTTAGCTAATAAAGAATGTAATTTACCATGTAATCTTTACAATAATTAATCAAATTGGGGATATGTAACAACATGGGGTTGATCATTACCTCATCAAGTAATTTAGATATATTATTTCAGGATATATTAGTTCATTAATACTTATTTAAACCAATATTCCTTATTTTAACTTTTTTGTGGTTATAAAATTTTTACATGGGTAATTTATTAGTTTTCATAAAATTGAAATTGAACTATTTTCAAAATTTGAATTTGATAATTCTAAATAGGAAATCTATTTTTTAGATTAAATTTCATGAAGTGATAAAAATTAGTTCTTATGTAAAAACCCATAAATAGGGCAAAATAATTTTTAGACACATGATTTTTAATTCATAAAATAAATTTTTTCAATTCATGTTTCTAGAAAAATCCTTATACAAATATTTACTTATTTCATTATATATTAAATATAAATTACAATAATATAATTATTTTCCAGAGATTGATTTAATTTATTAAGATAAAAACAAATTATGTACATTAAAAATTTATTAATTTTTTTTCACATTTAAACATTTTATTCTTATTTATTAATAATTTATTATTTTTTAGAGATCAGTTAATATAGTTTTACAAAAAAAATTAAAATAATTCATTTATATATAATTAAATTCAAATTTTTATATTATATTTAATAAATATTCAATATGTATAAAATAAGTTTAATAATTAAATTATATATATAATTATATGGTTCAATCATTCTATATTAATATCTAAAAACCCATTAACTACCTATGTATATGACCTAATGACATGATAAAAAGGGTCATATTCACGAGTGGTGATACAATTTTCATGGATCTTGTTTTAATTTTTTCGAGTTTAAATTTATTCTTATGAAAAGGAAGGCTTCTACTACATGATGAAATTTCATTCCCTTTTCTTGATAGATTTATTAATGTATTTACTTTTATTTTTATCTCCCTATACAATAGTAATGATACAATGCGTATTTTTTAATAAAGTACCAATTATCATATAATTCATTAATTACTCATATGGATAATTATTATATGATTATATTCATAAGAAAAATGGATTTTATAACCCTAATGACCACATAAATAGTATCCATATTGAATTCATAAATGTATAAATGGACCTTCCAGATGACCATATGTTTGAGAATTAATTGTGGTGTTCATGATGATATTTATATCTAATTATCTTTCAGGACCATTCGAATGTTTATATGTGAACCAGGAATCTGTATGAGATGAAATTTAATGTGTTACTTCATAAAATATTAACACATTATTTTTATATAATTACTTATGTTTATAAAGTGGGAGATCCTCTTGAATAACAATGATGTTTATCGACTTTATAAGACAATCCACCTCTAACCATATGTACTTTATTCCCTTAGATTTCAAAGGAAGGCCAATGTTGAAACCTATGGTGATATTCTCATATTTCCATACATTCATGGGCATGGGTTCTACCATTCACATATATATATAACATTCATCTATTATTTTCTAGTACACCAATCATTGAGATACAACTTTCCAATCTCCTTTATATTGTCCCACTAGAAGGGTTCCATATGATTTATATACGTACTGGTTATTTCTAAGGTAATTGTGAATCCTAAGCTTTTTTTCATCACCCCAATTCTCCTATTCCATTTCTAGTATGGATGGAAATCATAATTTGAATCAAAATATTCTAACACTATTTCAATAATGATTTAAGTATGTAATACTTTATACCTTATTCCATAGCTCTGTAAACTATTTATGGGCCTCCATGATCATCATAGGGACATATGGATAAGATATACATAGGTAAAGGTAGTATTTAACCCATTCGATTATAATATCACATTATATGTTATGAAACTCCTTGAGTATTGGATCTCGTTTAATCTGCATCATATATATGGTATCCTGATAATGTCTACTCAGAGCATCATCCACCTTGTTTTACTTACCATGACAATAATGTATTGAGAAATAATAGTCTTTGATTTATTGTAAATATATATATATATTCATATACAACCCTTTATATTGACAATTTACTTTATCCTGTTACGATCAGTATATATTTAACACCTTTACCCAAAGATATAATATCAAAAAAATATTAATTAAAAAATTACCATTGGTAGCTCTAGATCTTCTGTAGGATTCTTTTTTTCATTGGACATTAAATTAAATGAGGCATAATCCTTCACAACTTCAGTTTTTATAATTACATATCCTGTTATGACCTGACCCATGTTGGGGCCCGAGCTACAACTACCCTAATCTCATCTCCATAGGCTAGGGGCTCGCGACAAGTACTAAAGGCACAACAAGTGTGGGGAGGCCTTTGCCTAAGAAACTATACACACACACACACACACAACCAACTCAATGTAAAAAGTGTATAGGGAAAGGAATAAATGATTCAACACTACTATATATAAACCAAACATGCATGAACCACTAAATAGTACATGTATGGTATAATAAACTGAATAGAATAAGGGGAAAATATATTCCCAACTAGAAAAGTTCCACAATTGGGATGTAACTAGAAAATGTAAAATAGCTGAGAGAGTCCCGCTCCTAAATTTAAAGCTACGACTAGCATACGCAGTCCAAGAACCTGTATCCCTATGATCCTCTGAAGTCACGATCAATCTGTCTATCATCCTCATAAGGCACGACACATGTAGGAAAAACCCATGTCGGGGTGAGCATAAAAATACTAAGTAGGATGCCCTGAAAAGGAGAAGGTGGAGTCGTAAGAGACACTCAAAAAACGGAAAGCAGTATATATGACATGGCACATTAAACATAGTGCATCTCAACCCAACAAAATAGTGAAGTATGCTTGTCCAAACATGAGGAGCTAGAAATGGTGATAAAATGAACTTCTCGTCGAGTGTCCACTACCTATTGTAGGAGAATAAACTCATCCAACCATGAGAATCTTGAAAGAGAAAGCACATGGCATACCCCTCATGTCCCCACCTTTCCTGGAAGGATATTAACCAAAACCCAAGGAGTGGGAATTGGATATTATATATATATATATATATATATATCAAATAAACTCAAATGAGAGAGTAAGGGGATCTACATCTCACAGATCAGACCAAGAAGAAGAGTGGCCAACAATCTCATAAGTAACCACCATCAATTCCCATCATCCCACGTGTCTACCCTGAACATTCATGTCAAAGGGGCTCAATAACCACACCTTGATAGTATCCTCTTTGGTCAACTCTGTCTTTCCCACATGATTTTAGGTCGCATCACAAGGACGTGTCTATGTGGTAAAAGCGCCCCTCTTACTCATGTGTCCAAAATAATGTCAATGAGTGTCTCGCCACTAATCTACATAGCTGGATCATGTAAAATCGAAGTAGAGGGCCCACACTATAGTACGTCAGAGGGATTCCACTCTGATTGTAGTGGTAGAGCACCCACACCCAAGTTCGTTATAGGGATTCCACTCTTATAGTAGATGTAGAATACCCACACCCCAGTGCGTTCGAGGCATTCTACTCTGATAGTAGACATAGGGGACCCACACCCTAGTGTGACAGGGGGATTCCACTCTCATAGTAGTCATAGAGGACCCCACACTAAATCATCATGGTGGTTCCACTCAGATAGTAGTCGTAGATAACACACACCCTTGTGCATCCGGGGGATTACACTCTCATCGCAGTCATAGAGGACCCACAACCTAGTGTATCAAAGGGATTCCCCATTGATAGTAGTCATAGAGGACCCACACCCTAGTGTGTCAGGGGAATTACACAGTCATAATAGTTGTAAAGGACCTACACCAACGTCGATGGGAGATTCCACTCTTGGTCATCAAGGACGCACGCCCTACCCGGTATGGGGATTCCACTCGAAAGGTGTCGAGGAATTACAATGGGAATCCCAACTGGATGGTACCTCTTAGAAAGCATTGACATGCCAGCACTGGATCACTACCATCATTAGACATCGCCTGAAATGGTTTCACACTCAAAACACCACACATCATGCCTTGAAATCCACTATGGAGGGCACCATCACATTATATGTGAAAAACACTCAGGATAGGCTACTCGCAAGGCAAAATCTAAGTCCAAAAGAAGGGGACATGAGAGGTAAAAGATTTGTAAAGCGGTACCTGAAACATATATGGGCCCAAACCATGTGTAACCCCACCTCATTACCAAGACATGTACATAGCCATATTTGGGTACCAAACTTTTAAACAAGTACCCCTAGTTGTGCCAAGGTACTCCCAGAGTACATGGAACATCTAGTCAGAGGGCTGGCGAGTGCAGGATGGTCATTGTTGATCCAGAGGTCCAAAGTGTAATTTCACTAACAAGACTCCTCAAAAGGCCCCATAACAAACAAATGGATCACATTGTTGTGATCCTTGTAGAAAAGCGCAAAAAATCGACCATTCATTCACCCGTATCAGACACCAGGTAAATAAGCACCATTTTGCAACATCACACTTGAATATCACATCATGGGGCCCACGTCATGATTCTGAAATAAAATATATGGATCACACCATTGTGATCCTCATGAAAAAATACATGGGATTAACTATTCATTTTCCTCAATCAGAAACCCAGTGAAAAAGTCACATTTCACCGCATCACACCCGAACCGGGCTTTGTGTGGCCCACTCCTCAATCTTGATTCAAATACCCAAAAATGGTATCAAATGATCCGCCTCAATTTAAGGGTCACAACACCACTGCCAATTCATCAATCAGACGTCGTACCGAGAAGAAATGTCGGATACAATATTTCTCAATAATAATAATAATAATAATAATAATAATATTATTATTATTCTTAGGTATTTCATTCATCCAATCCACAAGACTAAATTAAGTACCAAACCTTTGGATTAAAATGATCATTTCGAAAATAGGGTCACGCTCCCACTGACCGTTCTCTAATCCGATGTTGTATGAAGAAGTTACGATGAATGGAAGTCTCCACAACAAAACCAATAATGATAATATTGGGTGTTTCGTGGACCTGAACCACAAACATGAATTTAATATTCAACATTACTCTTGAATCGACTATCTTAAGCCCAGGGTTTCTCTACCACAGACGGATCACTAATCCGACATCTCGGTTAAAAGTTATAACCAAAATAGCATTTTGATTATAATAATAATTATTATTATTATATATTTTAAAATATATATTAAACCATCCTTATTCAAAGGAGAGGACACAACCAAGTCCTACCCACTCCTTTTTCATAGAAAAATAGGCACCCCACCATCCGATTCATTTTCTCCTTTTTTGTTACTTTTATTATTTTTCTTTTCCTTTTTGTTTTATATTTCCTTTTTTTTTAATTTTGTTTCTCCTTATCTTCTTGAATGGGTTTCATGGATGAAACCCTAATACGCAACCCCCATTCCCGAACAGCTCCTCCATGCACCTGGTACCCGGAAATCACATAACTGCTCCTACTAAAAACACGATCTACACTCGTAGATCGCAGATCTATAGTATCCCTGCCCAGCCGTTGACTCCTACATCGCCGGCTACCACTGGCTCCCGACCATCATGGCTCACCCCCACGCCACGCTATCTCAGACGCTGTTTGCTCGCCTTCCGGACACACTACCTTGCTGACCCCACAGCTCTCTGGCTCCACCTTCCGCCGTCCTGCCACGCCTCCCTCAACCACTCGCCAGCCGCCTCCCCTCGCACGCTCGGCCTATACTGCCTAAACCTACGGCCCCCGCGGCCCCATCATGCACTACCGTCGGTATCTCTCCGGTTGTCCCTTCCACGGACCACCAGACGTCCTTTGGTAGCCCAAATGTGAATCTGGGAATAGATCTACGATCCTTGCAACAAGATCTTCATTGAACCAGCCTCCGCTCGACGATCCATCGTCAATTTTTCGTGTTCAAAAGTAGACAATGATTATCAGCGAATAAAATACGAAGAACAGACATTTTATAGGATCCTAACACAAATTGATGGGTGTGTTAGTGCTGACCTTGATGATTGATAATTGAATCGACGAATTTACGTGACAAAAAACGAATTATAAATTCAAAACTCCAATCGGAGATAAACAATGTAAAAATCATACCTTGATTCGTTCATCGGTCATCGAAGACGTGTCTGTTGTGATCTTGCATTGATACGCCAAGGTTCCGTCGAAGAAGTCTCCTCAATTCAACGAATAATGGAGGATGAACGGTTGAGAGGGATGAATATATATCTATATCTATATATATATATTTCGGGTCTAACCCTAATTTTAATCTCTTAAGTCCATAATTAAAGAAAAATATTGAACCCCCGCCAACAGTGGCAACAGTGGCAAAATTTGAAACATCCACGCCCTCTAATTTTATATCATGCTTAGGTAAAACATGTCATTATGAACTCAAAGGCGGTCTGATAATTCCTATTTGAGTCCCTCTACTAGAGTTATTTGATTCGGAGTTCGAGATAAAACAATTATGTTTAAATATTTTATTTACGATTTTTCTCTTCAGTGACTTTTCTCAAAGAAGTCATGCACCGACAAAATTTATGTCCTGCCTAAGGTAAAAATCACATTCTAGACTCAACTGTGGCCTCTGATTTCTAATCTATGTTATCGTTTGAGTGATATCTCATTTCCATTATGTTTATATTATAAAATATACTTAATATTTCTATAAAAAAAATTATGGGAACACTGGGACTCAGAATCGCCCATCGTCTCAACACCTAGCTCTGGATATATATATATATATACTACGAGGTCTTACAAGGAAAAAACCATGTATCTACATCATTCCATCATTTTATATTTTCATCACTAAAAATCTAACTGGGGAAATAACTCGGGATACTGAGTTCATACATGGATCTCCCATTCCTCGAGAAACTCCTGGAAGTTTCTGTACTGCCACATCATGCAAACCAATGGATGATCCATGCTCATAAGTTCTGATCCTGAAAATGAAGTTCATAGGAACATGCATGTATCTCCTTAGTTGCGACATGTGGGAGGCATCATGCATCCACATCTACTTTTAGGGGTAGGTGAAGGTGGTAGGCAACCTTTCAATCTATTTTCATGGTCTTGAATGGCCTGAAGACACTTAGGGGATAGTTTGCCTCCCCAACCAAACCTCTACATCCTACGTCATGACTGGAATCAATGTTTTTCCCAGGTATAGGGTCTCGTTACTCAATCCTTCAGAATATCAATATGGTGAAACACCTAATGATATCTGGTCAAACAAGATTTCACATTCGATGCATCACAACCGAGACTCTCTTTCTCACTCCAGAAGCGAAGGAGTCATCACCATTGAGTGAAAAAAATGTACCTCCTACTCCACCACAATCAGCTATAGGGAAGCTAACTACTCCAAAACTCCCCACATTAGGCGATCATGAGACTTCCTACTAAGGGAATCTGCTACAACATTGTCATTTCCTTGTATACAGACTATCTCGAAGTCATAGTCCTTCAGGAATTTCCAACTAGGGTCAATGTCTCGGGTTCATGCCTATCTGAGTGGAGACTTACCTGGGACTCTGGTGGTCTAAAAAAACAACACAAAGCTTTCCCAGAAGATAGTGTCTCTATATTCTCTGGGCGAAGGCTACCGTTGTAAGAATGAGATAGTGAGTCTTGTAGTTCTGTTCATGGGGTCTCCATCACCTCAACCTTTACCTGATAACTGCAATATCAATATTGACATTGAGCATGAAAGGTACCAATGAATAGGGTAGGTGAGTAAACTCATCCAACCACACGAAGCTAGACACAGAAAGCATATGGCATAACTCATGTGTCTTCACTTCCCTTGGAAGGAGAGTGTTCCCCAAACAAGACAATCCACCATACCCACTAGCGACATCCTGAGAAAAAAGTGTCAAGATGAAAAATTCCACAAAAAACTCAAGGATTGGCTCTGACACTCCATCGCACAACCTCTCCTTGAGATCACAAGTCATAGGAACTCTTCCACCAAACCTTCATACTATCCTCCTTGGGTGGCATTGACTCTTCCTCATGGTTTTTCTCACATCACAATAATGTGTCTCGACGGAGGAAGGACCCCTCTTCCTCATGCATTCAATGCTAAATTAAAGAACACCAACGCAGGGTTTCAATGACTCCCTGCGTCACCCATGAAACACCTCAAGCAAGAGACGAGGAGAAAATATTACCACACACAATGCCTTACAATTTCTACTACAAGAATTAGAAGAGACACAAAATGTTACTCTTCTCATCTTATCCACTGCAGGATCGCTGACATCCAAATCTTGCAACTGTCTGTGCACCTAGTTTCCAACTTCTTAAGCCTAACGTGGGTCGCATGGTGGTGGTGGTGGTGGATGGACCTTATTACTTCATTCCCCACTTCCATCTCCTCATTCTCCTCTTCCATCACTGCCTCCCTGGGGACCACCCTATCCCTTCCTAGGAGATCCCTGATCACGGTGTAGCCTCTACCTCGATGGCCCACCTGCTAACTTCCTAGGGTTCTCGACATGTCTGGTTGGAAAGTCGTGCACCATGTGATCTCACCCATCACATGAATAGCATCGGCCCTCTCTGGCCTAACTCTGTGCGGTTTGACTACATTCTTTAGTCCAATCATGGGAAGGTCTCCAACATTGAGATCTTGTCGTCTGATGCCTATTAGCTGTGGCTGATGTCTCAACTCTATTTTTCCCACTTCCCCAACCAGTTGTTTGGCGTCCCTTTGATAGAAATTTCCCTATCACCAGTGCCTGCTCCAACACCCCGACATTGGTGGGGATGCATAGTGGTACTATGAGAGAATATATCTCTCTTCGGATTCCCTTCTCAAACCTCTGTGCTCATAGGTATCCATCTTGGAGCATGTCTGAATAGTCATGTGTAAGGTCTGTAAACCTTATCGCGTACTCTACCACTATCATCCCTCCCTGCTAAAACTGCAGGAGATCCTGAATCTGAAGGGAGTGTATGAAGTAAGGGTAGTACTCTTCACAAATCATCTACTAGAAGCCATACCACTAGATAATTATCTCATCGTGTGTTTGAGTAACCAAGATCCTCCAACATTAAACTGCTCCATGGAAATATTTGGCTACCAAATCCACCATCTAATCAGTCGTTGTATGTATAAGCCTGAAGAGGTAGACCACTGACTCAAGACAAACCTCTGCTGCCTAAGGGTCTAGCTCACCACGAAACATAATCGGTCTCTAACAATGGAACTCTCAGAGTGCGCTCAGCCTACACACATCCTCAACCCACTCTGTTGGGAATGTCTGCTTCTCAACAGGTGGGGATATTTCTACCTGCCCACATGGAGGAAGGGGGTCATATGATAGATCTTGAACTGAAGCCTCAATGCTCACAGGGCCATCGTCACGAACTGAAGCTAGTATCCTGGCTAGATGGCATCGTAGAAACATCTTGGATGTTATCAAGGAGTAACGTGGCCAGATGAGCATATATATATTTATATATATATATATATATATATATATATATATCAACAACTATGTGGAGATAGCTCAAGAAGGATACTCAAAGACACAATCCTATATACTACATGCACCATTATTCCCTACAACAACTATCTCAGGGTTCTGAGATGACAAGAGTGTAATGAGGGTCATAGTAAATGGATACGTTAGCCGTTTATACAATCACTAGACTCCATATCCTGAGAGCCACTCTCAAGACACTTCAACATAGTTTCCCCAAACCCAACCAATACCATTTTAGGGAAATGTCCTAACATAATCCCAAGGGTCGAACCATCTCTGATACTACTTTTTAATGACCCAACCCATGTCGGGGCTCCTGCTACAACTACCTCAACCCCACTATTGTAGGCTAGGGGTTAGCGACTAGCGTTGAAGGCGCAATAATGTTGGGGAGGCCTTTTCCTACGAACCTACACACACACACACATGAAAATCAATAAAAAATTGAAGAGGGAATAGAAAAAAAGTTGCAACATTGCTATAAATAAACAAAACATGTATGAACCACTAAACAGTAAAAGTACATTACAATAAACTGAAAGGAAAAAGGGGAAAAATGAACACACAACTATAAAAGTGCCACATCCTGGTAGTAACTAAAAAAGGTAAAATAGATGAGAGATCCCCGCTACTGAATTACAAGCTATGACCACCATACACGATCCAAGAACGAATATCCATATGCTTCTCTAATTTCACGATCAACTTAGTTGTCATCTACATAAGGCACGACACATGCATGCCTTCAGGTCATTAAGGCCTTCGAGCCACCCAAGCCTTCCGGTCAGTAAGGCCTTCGGGACACCCCAAGGCCTTCAGGCCACCTTAAGGCCTTTGGTACACCTTAAGTGAAGATGAAAACACGACAACCTACAAGGAACAAGTTCTAGAAGGATGATGAGAAAGGGGCATTCACCATTGCAGAAGCTAAACATATTGCAATAATGAGAGGGTATGGAACCGGCCATCGGGACGAGCCTGTGCATTCATGGGAAAGCCTAGCCAAATAGCCTTGCGAAGGTGGAGAGCTGATTTCACAATGATGATGTTGGGGAGGAGCAGTTCCAAGTATTTAGTCTGGGTTGTATGTAATGTTTGAATCATATAGGAAATGAATTATTCTAAGGCCTAAGAGCCATTTAATACTTACGCCTACGAGCCTTGTAAGGGTTCCACCTCACCCCTTGAATGATGTATCATCAAACATCAATAAAAAATGAAGGCCTTCGGGCCATTGAAGGAGGGTGAGTATAAAAATACTCATTAGGATGCCCTGAAAAGGTGAATGGGGAGCTATAAGTGATACTCAAAAAAATAAAAGCAGTAGATAGGCCTAGGTACATAAAAGGAGTTCAGCTCAACCCAACAAGAGAGTAATGTAAGCTCATCCAAACCCAAGGAGCATGAAACAGTGAGAAGATGAACTTATTTTCGAGTCTTCACTACCTATAGTATGAGAGTAGACTCATCAAACCACAAGAATCATGACATGGAAAACATGTGGCATACCCCGCACATCATCACTTCTCCTGGAAGGAGAGTAACCAAAACCCAATGAGTGGGAATTGGAAAAAAGATATATATATATATATATATTCTCTATAAAATAATACTATACTAGAGAGTAAGGGGATCTTCATCTCACATCTCATCCCATGGAGAAGACTATCCAATAGTCCTAGAAGTAAAAACCATCGATTCCTAGAATCCCACACGTCTTCCCTGAACACACAAGTCAGTGGGTCTCAATCACTACACCTTGATACTATACAATTTGGGAGGCTCTATCTCACATGAACAGGTTAAGTTCATGGCACAAGGATGTGTATCGGTGGGAAAAGGTCCCATCTTACTCATGAGACCAAAGTAATGTCAAAGGGTGTCTCGCCACTTATCTTCATAGCCACATCATGTAAAATCGAAGCAGAGGACCCACACCCTACTATGTCAGGGGTATTCCAATCTCATAGTCATTATAGAGGTGGCACACCCTAGTGTGTTAAGGGGATTCGACTCTGATAATATTCCTAGAAGGCCCACACCCTAATGAATCTTGAGGATTCCACTCTCATTGTACTCATAGAGGTCCCATGCCCTAGGGATTCAGGGGGATTCCACTCTAATAGTATTCGTAGAGAACCCACAACCTAGTGTGTTAGGGGGATTCCACTCTCATAGTAGTCGCAGAGGACCCACACACTAGTGCGTCTGGGGGATTACACTCTGATAGTAGTCTTATAAGACCCACACCCAAGTGTCTCAGGAGGATTACACTCTCATAATAGTGGTAGAGGACCCACCCCCATGTTGATGGGGGGGGGGGGGGTCCACTCTAGTTCATCGAGGACCCACCTCCTACCTAGTGGGGAGATTCCACTTGGAAAGTATCGAGGAACTACACTAGCCATCCACGCTGGATGGTACCTCTCAAAAAGCAATGACCTGCCATCACCTGATCACTACCATTGGCAGACATCACCTAAAATGGGGTCACTCCTAGAACACCTTTTATCATGACTCAAAATCCACTACAGAGGGTACCGTCGTCTTCTACATGGATAACACTAGGATTTTCTACACATATGCTAAAATTAGAGACCAAAAGAATGGTACATGAGAGGTAAAAGATTTGTAAAGTGGTACATGAAATGTGGGAAGACCACACAAACTGTGACCCCACCTCGTTGCTAGGTCGTGTACATATACATATTTGGGTACTAAATTTATATACAAGTAATCCTAATCGTGCCAAGGTACTCCTAGAGTACATGACACATCTATTCAGAAGGATGATGAGCGTACGATTCTCATCGTTGATCTGAAGGGATAAAGTGTAATTTCACACACATGCCTCCTAAAAATTCCCTAGAACAACAAAATGGATCACACTATTTCAATCATTGTGGAAAAGTGGACATGATCGACTATTCATTCCCTTATATCAGACACCTGATGAATAAGCTGCATTTCATAACATCATGCATGAATAACACCTCATGGGTCCCACATCTCGATCCCAAAATAAAATATATGGATCACACCATTGAAATCCTAATAAAAAAATGCAATGGATTAACTATTCACTTGCATCAATCAGACACCCGGTTAAAAAGTCGCATTTCACCACATCATGCCCGAACTGAGATTTGGTGGGCCCATGCCTCAATCTCGATTTAAATACATAAAATTGGTATCAAAAGATATACCTCTCTCATAGGGTCACAACACCACTGAATGTTTTTTAGTCGAATGTAGTACCGAGATACTATGCCATATAAAATATTTTAAAATAATAATAATAAAATTGTTAATATTATACATAGGAATTTTGTGAATTTGGGGAAAAATCCTGTATTAATTATCCAACATTAGGCTTAAAATGACTATCTCGAAAATAGGGTCACTTTGCAGCTGACGGCTCGCCAATATCCTATCGTATAAAGAAGTTACGACAGATGGAAGTCTCCAAAACAACAACAACAACAACAACAACAACAATAATAATATAGGGTGATTTATAGACAAGAGCCACAAACCTGAATTTAATATTCAATATTACTCTTGAATCTACTATCTTAAACCCTGGGTTTCTCTTCTGTAGATGGATAACCTATCCGACATGTTGGTTAAAAGTTATAAACAAAATAGAATTTTGATAATAATGATAGTTATATTAATAATAATAATTATTATATATATATACACATTAAAACAACTTTATTCCAAGCAGAGGACATGGCCATGTCCTTCCACCTCCTTTCACGCTAGAAAATAGACACCCCACAATCTGATTCCCTTTCTCTCTTTTTGTTTCCTTTATTATTTTTCTTCTTCATTTTGTTTTTATTCCATTTTGTTTTATTTTGTTTCTCCCAGTATTCTGAAAATAGGTTTCATGGATGAAACCCTAATGCGGAACCCCCATTCCCCAATAGCACCTCCTTTTACCTAGTACATGGAAATCATGTCCCATATCCTGCTGAAAACGCGATCTATACTCACAGATCATGGATTTTTTAGAGTACATTTTTTTAAAAAGTATTTTATAAAAAACGTCTAGGTTAAATTTTTTAATCCATGTCGGAAACACAGAATGTTCTGTGTAGGAAATGGAGAAACAAAATCCCAAATCGAAAATGCAGAATGATTTCTAGGGTAAGCTCTCTTATAAAAGGGAGCTCTTGGTGTGAGCTTCTGTCAGAATCCAAACTGCTGTAATGGCAGTACTGCTGGATTTTAAATAGCGGATAAATTATACTAAAAAAACTATTTTTATTTTTTTGTTTTGTTTTTTTTATATATATAGATAAACAAAAAAATAAAAAATAAAATAAAAAAAAAATAAAAAAACATTTTAAAAAATATTTTTTTCCCGTTATACGGGAAAGACGACATCTAGGATGCCGCCTTTCACCCGGGCCCAAAGGCAGCATCGTGGATGCCGCCTTTGTGGCGTATTTTCGAATTTTTTCTAACCTAGTCTATTTTAAAAACATATTTTCTTTAAAAAACTTATTTAAAAAAAACTCCACAGATCACAAATCTATAGTAACCCAGCCCTGCTGTCGAATCCTTCATCGCCGACCACCAGCAGCTCCTAGCCACCTCGGCTCACCATTGTACCACCATGTCCTGGACAGCACCATATCTTCATCCCACCACACCACCTCATGGACCCCACCACTCTTCATCTCTTCCTTCCACAATTCGTCCATTCCGACCTCGATCACTCTCCGGCCGCAACCCCTAGCACGCCTGGCCACCGCTCCCTGAACTCAAGACCACTGTGGCACCGCCATGAGACACCACTGGTGGTCCCTTATATAGACCACCAGACATCCTTTGGTTTCCCAAAAATGAATATGTTAACAGATTTGTGATCATTGCGACAAGAGCTTCACAGAACCATCCTATGATCAATGATCCATCGTCAATTCTTCATGTCCAAAAGTAGAAGATGATTATCCATGAAGAACAGATGAAGAAAAAACAATTTATAGTCTTCTAAAATAGATCGATGACTATGTTAGTGGATAAATTTATCATTAATAATTGAAACGATGAATTGGAATGAAAAATAATGGATTATTTATTTAAAACTTCAATTGGAGATAAACAAAGGAAGAATCCTACCTCGATAAGTTCGTTGGTCATCGATGATGCATCTGTTGTTCTCCCGTATCAATATTCTAAGGTTCCATTGAAGAAGTATCCTCAATTATATAAAGAAAAAAGGATTGATGGTTGAGAGCGATAGAGAGAGGGGGTATAACTAGGAGCTAACCCTAATTCTAATATCATAAGTCCTTATTTAAAGAGAAACACTAAAACCCTCACCAACGATCACAAAATCTGAAACTTTCATTCGTCTTATTTTATGTTGTGATTAGGTAAAACCCCCCATTAAAAACTCAATGGTGGTCTCATATTTCCAATAAGAGTCCCCATTAAAGAGTTATTTTATTTTGAGTTTGAGATAAAACAATTAAGTTTAATTAATTTAATTATAATTTTTCCCATGGGTGTGATTTCTCATAGAAGCCCCATGCTGAAATTTTTTTTTGCCCCCCAAGGGTAAACACCACATTTTTGACTTAGCCATGACCTCTAATTTCTGATCCAAGTTACCATTTTATAGATATCTAGTTTTTTATCTTTATAGTATAAAATATACATAATATTTCTATAAAAATTTATTCTCGGAACATCGAGCCTCAGAATCGCACGTCATCTCAGCACCTAGCTCAAGAAGTATATATTGAAATATTACAAAGTCTTACAAATAAAAAAATTGGGTCTCCACATATCCCATGAAATTCATTGAATCATGAATGTATTTAAAAAAATCTTCTCTATTACTGTGTAGTGTATGTATATGTGTAGTTACCAACTTATTTTTTATACTACATGAATCTATCTTCATACTATTTACTCTAATAAAGCCTCACATACTTTTTCATTATCATGTATAGTGGGTTTGATAATTATGAAAAATTTATAAAAAATCTTCAATAGTATCCATATAGATACCCTCTCTTTTCAAACAAAAACATTACATAACTTTTTTGGATTACTTAAAGATTATAAAAATAGACGCCCAAAGATCATAATTGGTCTACTGCCTTTGGAAATATAGAAAGATAAAAACTGATACATAAATGAGCTACATCATCTAACACTAGGTTCTTCTTGACTAGAACCCTTCTTATACACCCAAACATAATACATATAATCATAACCTGGGGGAAAGGATACATAAAAAGGGGTGTTCTTAGATGCCATGTAAGGGTAAACAAATGAGACATGTAAGCATAAACATGCGCATAAGGGTATGAGAATGTGACCATGAAAATAGAATATGATACCCTTTATTTCAAAGATCATAACATGAATCATGACATAAATATTGGTAGTTCATAAGACAAGAATCATAATGAAATAAAAAGTATAAGCCAAGAAATCATAACATAGGAAAAAAACATGGAATTGTGGAAGACACATAAGAATATATTATGATTTCCATAGTAGCTAAGGAACTAATTCTAAGACCATCATTGTATTATGGGTTCACTCCCCATACCATCATGGTTGAAATGATTCCCTCCCATTGCAATATTAGAAGCATGAGTTCACACCCTATACCATCCTGTTAGTCATTGTTCACTCCCATGGTTGTTTTAGTAGTCAAGGTTCATTCCCAAGACCATCTTAGTCAATCTCATGAGATATAAATGTTTACCAAATTCATTGGAGGTAGATATAGGTCTCACCCATCTCATAGTGAATTCATTGATATATGTTCCAAAAGATCATAAACAATCACATATTAACTGATGAATTGAAATGGGTATTATAAACATGTAATCATATCATAATCTCTGAAATGGATAGGTTTTATAATCATTTCATCAAAAACACAACCAATGAAAAGATGCGGGTTTAAAAATCATGTATCCTATGAAAGAGAAAAAGTTTTCATAAACGTCATTGATCAAAACATAATAAATTATGAGAAATAATATGAATGGAAAAATTGAATAATTTACCCAAAAAGTCATCAGTAACACCAATGATGTTATCTTAGAGATGAAATAATTTTGAAATGTATTTTAAAAACATTTTTTTAGGAAAATATCCTTTTCTTCTTTGAAAAACAATATTTTTATAACATAAAACTTTTTCAAAAGTTTTTTCTTATAAAATTTCATTGAATACATATAAAGTATTATTTAAAACAATAATTTTTTTAAATCGTTTTTCCTTGAAAATTATATTTGAGGATCTTTTGAAAACATTTTTTAGAAACATTTTAGAAAACATGGTTTCTTAAATACAATAGTTTTCTGACCAAAGGGAGAGAGATGGTCATATATTACTTAAAAACATTATTTTATGTACCAAAGAGTGAATTATTTTAACTAACATAAGACGATATCATGACTAAATATAAGAGAAATAAAATCATGAGAATACTTGGGATATGGATCAAAATATTTCATCAATGGAATCATAAATGTAAACAATCTCTAAAATCAATGAGACTATCTCAATAAACACTTATTACATGGTAACTTGGGATCATACTATCAATTTTAGAAAATGAATTTACATGAATCATAAAATATCATGAAAAAAATAGTCATTATATAACGTGTAAAATGTAAGTATATACACCTTGAAAAAGAGTTTAGGCGCATAACAAAACATGAGTCTCAAAGAAGGAAAATTGAGAGAAAACATTTTTACCAATTTAGTAACCTTGGAACATAAACACCAGGAATAAAAGTTAATAAAATGGATATTTTAACAACCATAAATTTAGGTATAATATACATAAAATAAAATCATGGAATGTACATACAACACACAAAATGAAAGTGTGGCGAACATCATATGAATCTCACGGAAAAAAGTGAGATTAAAAACCCATACCTTATGTCTCCACTCACATCGTACTCATACAAGAGTCATGTATAAAAAATGAATTTTTATTATAAAATCTTTTAAAGAACAATATTATTATATATAATACCATTTATGTTTTGATTAGGACCTTATATTACCCTCTAGTTAACAATCCTATGTTATGTTTCAACTTCAGGTAATATTTGCTTTTTTCTTCACATGTGTCTTAATTTATTGTATCGTTGGTCCTTAAACTTATATCATGATTCCAGAATGTAAATAATGATAAAAATATAATTAATACCAATTATATGAATATTATAATATTCTATAACATAAATAAGTATGAAATGGGATACATTATTCATGGATATGGTAAATCGTATGCACGCATAAAGGTTGTTTCCATTTTAATTATCGTATAAAAAGAAAGAAAAGAAAGTGACATAAAAGAGTATATTTATATATAATAATTATAGTAGTATTATAATGTTATATATATCATATAATATCACTTATATAATCCTTAATTCATTCCATTTAGTGTGTGAACCAATCACTTTGCTTTGAGGGGGTGGTAGTCCACACATCCTTAAACGAAATTATCAAAATTACACCAAATGGAAAGTAAACAATATGTGTGTTTTAAAAGGAATAAATAAGCTTAAATAAAAAATAAATATAATATATTAAATAAATATATATATATATATTTCATCATATGTTCCAACGTTAGAGGTTGTAAGGGAGAAATGAACAATCATTGTTTAGTGAGGTGTTAGTTCACAATACATGTAAACAATATGATCAATATACATTAGATGGAGGTGTGTGTAAGTATAGGTTAAACCCTTATCATAAAAACGTACTAGTATATTTATAATATCTAATTTTTATACAATAATGGAATAAAAATAGTGGATTGGTGGAGAAGGAAAATAAAGGAAATGAACTTGAGAGGATATGTTGCCTCTAAATTGGGTAACTCCTTTTGGTTTGTGCAAAAAGGCTTCCTTGAGTTGCCTTATACCCATGTAAGGGATTCTAGGAGGGAGGGATGTATTTTTGGATATTATTTGAGGTTAGTTTGAGATATACTAGGTAATTTAGTGGTATTATTAAGTGGGTAGAGTTGGTGACCATTTTTAAGGAAGTGAAAGGACACACCTTGCATTTTTGCAAACAAGTTAGGTGTTCCAACATTATAACCTAAAGAAAGTCATAAAACACCAAAAAAACAAAATAATGGAAGGTGAATTTCAGAATAATGTCTTGATAATGGGTGTTGTATAAGTTTCTAGGTTTTTTAGGTCTTATATATATGTTTTAGTACTTTAGTAACTGAGTTTTTCTCTTAACTGATATAATTAATATTAATCACTCTCAATAATATTTTTTGTCCAATAGAGTTTGAAATTATTCGAAATTATAAATTATTCTAACTATAAATATATAATCCATTTTTCAAAATTATTATCACATAAGTAGGAGAAAATAAATATAAATTTAATCCCACAGTCAGGTGGACAATGCTGGTTTTCAACGTAAAAATGATCAAAAGTTTAAAAAGTTTTTATATCCAATTTCAATGTGAATTTTTTTCTAATGAAAAAAATTTATTAATAGTTATCAATATTAGGTAATTAAACTCTGAAACAAATTTAAAATATAAATCAACCTTAAAAATAAATATAATTAAAAATCATGTTTGAATTAAAATTCAATATTTTTCAATATTCATAAAAAATGAAGTTTGTTAGAAAAATCCCAAAAATTATCCCTAAGCTAATTTTGAAATTATATATTAAAAAATGAAGTTTATTTTATCAAATTAAATTTATAAATATGTCTAAAATTTCTTTTATTATTTTTTATAGAAGGATATTAAAAGCGATTCATTCAAGAAAACAATATTTTTAATCATAGAAGGACTTTACCAAAAATAATATATTTTATTATCAATATGTTTTATTTATATAAAAAAATTATAAACTATATTTTAAAATTAGATATTACTAATCATATAACTATGTTTAATGGCTAGGTAATAATTATCTCATTTTAATAATTATATAAAAAAATTGTTTTGTAGAAACTAAGTGTTGCGTGTGTCGTACGCCAACACAGTGTTGTGTGTATCATTCCCCAGTAAGTGTTGTGTGTAACATAGGACAATTTGGTTACATGTTGAAGGAATATTTGACTTAGTGAATTTCAATATATAAATTAAAATTTAATTTATTCAAAAAAAATTCCATAAATATTCATGGTGTTACATTCTATCCCCCTTAAAATATTTTTTCCCTAGAAATTCATCTCTTGAGAAAAAAAATGAGAATACTTATGTTTCATCATATCCTCATGTTCTTGTAGGTTTAGTGTGCGTTGAAATTGCGTGGATGGGTGTACCCAACATTAATTTTTCTATTAACAATGATTAATCTGAGATCCATCACGACGATAAAACGTCAGATCTTCGGAATATAAAGAAGGAAAAATGGAAAGATGGAAGTCCCTAAACCATGGACATTATCATCATATGTTGGTTATAATTAATTTAATTAAAATACAAGAATTACCTTTATGTAATTCTGTCTTTGTTGATGTTTCAGTTCATAATCTGATGTGATTCGTTGTTGTGTCGTAGAAGCCAAGTGTAGGTTTCCTCTAGCAGTGATCCACACGTGCTCCATGTATCTCTAGATGTCACCGAAGGGATCTCCAAGTGATAGCATGTAAGAGCCTTTACTTGCAATATCCACCTTCAATCGCCTGGATAGACTCTTCTAAAGCACTCTTCTTGGTTCGATGGAGAAGGATCTATCTTGTAACTTGAGAGTGTTCATGGGGGAAAGGAATTCTCTCTGGGCTTGAGTGATTTATCCAGATCAATTGGGCACAACCACAATGAATGGATAGGCTGGATGAGGATAATTTAATTGTGATTTCATTACATAAAATAATAATATAAATTAGTTACCTGAAAGAATTTATTCATTTCATTTAATTCATTGTAAGACCCCATATCTAATAATAATAGTTTAAAACTATTATCACTTGACATGCGACCAGATAATTACACCAAATATTATTTAATTAAATAAATAATATTATTTCTTACAAATCCCTAGAAAAGCTACTCTACGTGTATATTAATATACACGGTGTGTACTTTTGTTTTTTCCATTTTCTTTATTTCCTCCATCACATTTATTAGACCATGAATAGTGACTCTTTATTTCTTCAATAAATATCACTACATTACTCGCTAATAAATATATTATTTCACCTACAATATTTTATCTTGAATAACAAGTGTTGAAATAAATGCAATCAGACATCCTTGAATAATTATTAAACCAGAAGCGGGAAAAATATTTATTCAACTTGTTAAATTAATATTTAACTGAGATACTTAGAAAAACTTAGTGTATGACCCTCTAGGCCTCTTTCTCAGTGGAATTAGGTGGAGCATACCTAAAGTCCAAGGTTAGCATCTAGAAACATGACAATACACCCATAGAGAAAGAATTTAACATTAAAATGATGGGTCACCTCCTACGAATGCTTTCCATGTAATTTAATCCCTTTGATATACGTTTATCATAAAGTAAAAAGTAAATTTTCAAGGACACCAACTCCAATAGAATCACACTTGGACTAGAGCCAACTTCTCAAAACCTTTAACCTGCTTGCTCTCACATGATACTCATGCTTATACTGTGATATTCCTTTAGTCATGGGGTCTGGCACGTTCTCTTCTGTGGACACTCTACTCAGTACAATTTAACCCTTATGATAGAAATTCCTCAAGAGGTGACATTTCTAGAGAATTTTCATTGTCAGTTGATGTGACCATTGTTCTTTTTCAAGATCCATCACTGCAGTATTATCACAATAGAATGTGATAGGATATTTACTAATATGCACAACATCAAGCTGCTAGACAACATTCTGAAATTAGGTGGCTTTCTTGGCAGCATTAGAAGCTGCTATATATTCAGACTCCACTATAGAATCAGTAAAAACTAGATTTTTTGAACATTTACAGCTCACAAATCCTCTGTTGAGATAGAAAACATATCCTGACCATGACTTCATTTCATTTTGATCTGTCTAAAAACTAGCATCAACATACCCCATGATGAAAAGCTCCTAGTCTCCTCCAAACACCAGGAACATATCCTTTGTTCTTCTCATATACTTAAGGATAATCTTAACAGTAGTCCAATGTTGTTCTCCTATATCTTATTGATATCTACATATCATGCTCAGTGCATATACAACTTCAAGCCAGGTATAACCTGGAATATATGATGGATCCCATAACCGAAGTGTATGAGATCTTACTCATCATATCATTCTCCTGTTGTGTCTGGGGACACATTTTCTTAGAAAGATATAGGCCATGAGAAACTGGAACAAATACCCTCATGGATTGTTCAATACTAAATCTCTTTAGTATCTAGTCAATGTACGTACCTTGACTTAGTCCAAGTATCCTCTTGAGTCTATCATGAATGATCTTGATCCCCAGAATATAGGCTGCTTCACCTACGTCTTTCATAGAGAAACACTTGTTCAACTAATCCTTGACTGACTGTTGTACTGGTACGTCATTTACAATAAGTAATATGTTGTCAACATATACTACTAGGATAATGATCACGTTTGTATTAAACCACTTATAAACACATGGCTCACATTCATTATTAATGAAACCAAATTCCAGTATGTTTTCATCAAATTGAATATTCCATGACTTTGATGCTTGAATTAATCCATTAATGGATTTCTATAACTTATAATCGTGTTTGGCTTCACTTGGTTTTGCAAACCCTTCTAGTTGTGTCATATAGACATATTCCTGAAGATCCCCATTTAAGAATGCTATTTTGACATCCATCTTCCAAATATCATAGTAATGGTAAGATACTATGGCAAGGTTGATTCTTATGTATTAAAACATGGAAACTGGTGAGAAGGATTCATCATAGTTAATTCCTTGAGGCAGTTTGGATCCTTTAGCCACTAACCTTGCTTTATACGTGCTAACTTGGCCTTCCATGTCCAGCTTTCTCTTGAATACCCATTTGCATCAAACAATCTATACATCAACTAGCACATCGACCAGAACCCAGACATTGTTCTGATACATGGAATCCACCTCAAAATTCATGGCTTCTAGACATCTTATAGCTTTTGAGCTCTTTACTACTTCTTTATAGAATATAGGATCATCATTTCCCAACAATAATGATTCACCATCCTCAGTGACTATGAAACCAAATCTATTTGGTTCCCTTACCACTCTTGAGCTCCTACAAAGTACTTGTGTTTTTGGAACCTCTTCCATGGGGAGATATGGAATTTGTTCCTGTACTGAATCCCATGTATATTAAGAATCAACTTCATCGAATTAAATATTTCTCCCACTATCCTTTTTGAGGATGTTCTCCCTCTCAAGAAAGACGGATTGTCTGGCGACAATCAATTTATTTTCTGAAGGTTATATAGTTCATATCCTTTTGTTTCCTTGGGATATCAAATAAAGATACATAACGTGCCATGATGTGCTAGTTTGTTCCCTAATAAGGCTTTAATAAATGACTCGCATCCCCTATACACGTGTATGCAACACAATGGGTTTCCTTTCATTCCATAATTCAAAGGGAATTCCATTTTCTGTCTTAGTTGGTACTCTATTTAATGTGTATGTTATAGTTGGTAATGCATATCCCCAAAAGGAAAATAGAATATCTGCATGACTCATCATAGACCTCACCATGTCCAACAAGGTGTGGTTCCCCCTTTCACTATCACTATTCCATTGTGGTGTATAGGGAGGAGTGTGTTGAGGTAGATTCCTAGACTCCCGTAAAATGTCAATGAAATCTAGGTTAAGATATTCTCTACCTTGATCTGATCAAAGATTCTTTATCTTCTTACCAAGATGAATCTCTACAACATTCTTTAATTCCTTAAATTTCTCCAAGGACCCTAACTTATACCTCATTAAGTATATATTTCCATATCTACTCAAATAAATAGAAAAAGTAATGAGGTAATAATATCAACGTCTAGATTCTACTAGAAATGGTCCAAACACATCCATGTGAACCAATCCTAGAATCTATGTGTCCCTTTCACCCTGTCCACCGAAATGTGGCTTGGTCATTTTACCTTGTAAACATGTGTGACATCTATCATGTGGTTTTAGCTTAGTAGAGTATAATAACCCATCTAGGTAGAGCTGTGTGAAGCACTTCTCATTTACATGACCAAGAAAATTACTCCACAATTGGGTGTTTTATGATTCATTTGAGTTTGTTTCATTATCAATTACCAACACTTGTTTTTAGTAATTTAATACTTACGAAAAATTATTTAAACGAGCCACATCATAACATAAATATTTCTTATAAAATAAATAACCCTTATTTACAAACATGAAAATAAATTGATCCATATCCAAACATGATACATAAATTATGTTCTTGGTAACATTAGGATCATAATAACAGTTATGTAAAACCAAAAGCATCCCAGTTGGCAATGAGATATGGTAACTTCCAATAGGCAATATAGCCAGCCTTGCGCCATTGGCAGCTTGACGATCCACCAATCCTCTGGTAATATTTCTAAATCTAAATGGTTTCTATATTTGAATACATATGTGAGCCCCATATGCTATATCTAATACCCAGTCTGTATAAATGGAACGATTACACTCAATAAAAAAATGCACCTTTAGCTTCCCCATGCTTCTGGGTGCAGTTTATCTTCTATTGGCCTAGATTGCCACATGAAAAACATACCACCTCCTATTCCTTTCCCTACCTCTGGATCTTCCCCTTCTTATAGGGATGGTGCTTGGGGGCTTCAGACCATTCATAAATCCTTGGCACCATTTTCTTGTCCTTCGTCTTTTTATTCACCATAAGGACTATGGGTTTGTCAGGACCTATGTCCTTATCTACCTAGAAAATCAAGGTCAGGAGTTTTGATAGACTCTTCTTGTTATTTATCATGTTATAGTGGAAAATAATTCATGATATGGTCTTGGGTAGTGATGACAAGATGAGATATGTACGCAACTCATTTGAGATCTTAATCCCTAAGATGTCTAGGTGTTCAATGTAGCCAATAAGCATGACTTCATGAGGCCTGGATGGCATATACTCTCCAAGATTAGTTATGAAAAAAGTGTTGTAGATATCATATCTCTCATGTCTCACATTCTCTCCATAGAGATCTATAAGGTGAGACATTATGCTATACTCATCCATGTTTTCATATTTCTTCAAAAGCTCATTAGACATGTCTGATAACATAAACATTGGATGTATGTGGAATCATCCATATGTTTCATATAGATAGATATTTCATCATCACTGGACTCTTTTTAGGTACAACTGGAAAAGGATCCTCAATCACATACAATTTTCTCTCATTGCAAAGGATGATGCGTAAACACTTCTGCCACTCCTAGAAACTGGTGTTGGTGATAAGGCTTTCCTTCGCGGGTATGGTACATGATGATATATTTGAAGTCATTTTTCATTCCATTTATAAAAATTAATATGATCAATGATTTATAACTTTTGGAATATTAAACTGAGACAAATAAATAAATTAATACTTATTAGTAACCCACTATTTTATCAAAATACAATATCCCTCACCATTGACTTCAGAATAATCTGTTTCCTGAATATTCTAGTGACAAGGATACTTATTTCCCATTTAATTACCCCAACTAGGGTTGTACATGAAACTTTAAAGGTTTTAGTTAGGCATTACATATGCCAACTATTTTAACTCACAACTCCTTGATCTGTTGAGTTGACTCCCCAATCCTGAAATCCATTCATTTTTTATTTCCACAACCTTTGACTCTTGTTCACACCATGTACTGATGTGGTAGTCAAATCTTGATGTGAACCAAGTAAATTCCAAACCAAACTTTGAAGTATAATTTCCTGATAATTTAAAGCACCCCAAACAGGGTTGGTCATTCACTTTGAACTACGGTTCGATTCTAACCACAATTATGGAAGGCTATATCGAGTTAATATTTCATTGAGGTATTTTATCCATATACGTAAATTTCCATTTTATTTTCATTGATTAAATGAATATTAATATTATGTGTGAAATATTTATGTGATTAACCATGTATATGATAATATTTATGAATAAGCCGGTCTTATTTTAGTTCTATTTTACATGCTGGTTTAATTCACTAATTGTGTGATCGAGACAACACACCCGCAATAAATAAACAATGAAACTAACAAAAATAAAATAAATGGCATGATCATGAGCTTGTTCTATTGTTTAGTTTATATATTGGTTGATAAACTAACCCAATACATAGGGGAAAAACACCTTGAACTTTTTGGGTTCGTGTTTACATATTTCCACATGTCCACCATTGTATCTCCTTGGGTTGGTTTCACCTTAGCTCCTTACTTGAACCGCCTCCACTAGAATGGGAACCCATCCATAACATATGTTGTTATCTTTCATGAAGGTGAGGAGTAAAATGGGGTTTAACATAAAAGAATCCTTTTGCATGAAGGCCCTATATATTAATGAGGAAGTGGCTCACAGGACAACAAAATTAATTTAAATAAAAAAATTAAAAGAAACCATGTACATACAAAGGTCCTGGTCTAGATCATGATCATCAATACATGTAATGATATTTATGCATAAATAAAACTAGAATTATATTATTTAATCATTTTTATTTAAGATAAATTATTATTTAATCAACTAATTATCTTTAATTAATCAATCATTTTATCTTAAACCCTTTTCTGAATTTCCTTGATATTCTCATCCACCTTAATTTTAAACAAAAAAATCATTTAAAATTATATTTATACATAACTTGTACCTTGTAGGAAACTCAGTGAATTCTCGTTCATAACTACCCAATTTGTAGAAATTAACATTACACAGATGATAAATTAAACCCATATATATAAAACACATATCGCATGTTGTGCCTCACTGTTTTTAAAAAACAGATGAATTTGATTTTTGGGTGGATTTTGTGGGATTTTTTATTGATAGAGAATGGAATGGTTTGATGTGTAGAGTTTCAAAATGGTTTTGACACAAAAGTTGGTGGAATTGAAAATTATGGTGAGTTATATAAATGGGGATATTTTTTTGACCTTTGGTATTTCCAGGGGTGACCACATACATCAGTGTTTGTGAGAATGTATATAGTCAATGAAACAAGGGGACGAGTGCCCATATTGACCCAAGATTATGAGTCATTAGTATAACAATAGAATATACATGTATAAGGCTTCTTTGAATTTCTTTTGTGTGTGTGTAACACACCCAAATTGTTTTTCTTTTCAAAATTACTCTTAAGGATTTTTTTTAACAAACAAAGAGTTGGGTGGTGTGCCTTTGTGATTTGAGAAAGTTCATTGTGAGGTGTATTAAGTATGATTACTATTAGATGAATTGATTTGGATATAATTGTTAATAGTTACATTAAGAAATGTTTGGGAATCCTTTAAGTTGGTTCCCTTTCTGTATTCGTAGTTTGTCTGTGGTGAGTTTTGGCTGACAGATCGGTTTTTTAGGATCATCAGTTTTCTTGTTGGGGAGTGTACACCCCCACAATGAATCAGCATGTATTTAAAGTTTGGCCATATATGGTTCACCATTTTAAGAACCTCTAGTTTATCAATAAAAGGTATATCTTATTGAGTTTCAAAATGGTATCCACCTATCTCTCTATCTCTTGGTAAAGAGGATCCTCTCAAAGTGGACGAGTTAATATAGAAAATAGAAGGAATCCTTAGTTTCCATGAGAGTTTTGACTCATTAAAGATGATGTTAATCACCTCCATGTTTGATGGTCCTATCTAGAAGTGGATAAGGCAATTATATCAAGGATCATGGAAATAGGACTGATTCTTTTGGTTGTATATGTTGTGTTAAAACTCCTCTCGGTCCATCATTAACTTTTTTGGGTGTGGGGTCATGCTATTCCATCAGCATGACAAGTTCGATCATAAAAATCTATCATGACCAATTTCATAAATAGTCTGCTATTTCATGATTGGTTTAAAGATCATTTCATTACAATGATTCTTTTTTGGCGATGATCATGTCTAGTGATATCTTGTGGTGTCTTATTTTCTTTTCAATGTAAGAGTGGATGTTGGGGAATCTTATATGAAACCTCATTATTGTGAAAGTAAGTTTTTCTTTTGAGAAATATGAATTCGTCCATTTTAAATTGATGTTTCATATGTATACACCACATTTCTATTGTTCCTAGTTCCTTGTGAAGGGGAATGATTTAGGTAAAATTTTTAAGCCCCTATCTTGGTGAGAATTCCATGTTAGAGCAAGTGAGTCTTGTAGGGTGTTTTATTATTTTGGTTCTTCTTGGAAGGTTTTGTACTAGATCATGTGACCAAAGTAATTATTCTAATCAGGTATTATTAGTTCTACATGTGATTTATGAGATGCTACAAACATTAGGTCTCCAACCATAGGCCCTAGATTGAAGCTCACGTGTAATCAGAAACCCCAGGGGTGTGAGGGACCTTGGTCCAGTTTTTGTCTTCATTGTGAGAAATAGATAAACCATAAGCTTCTTAGGAAGTTGTGTCATCTTGAATGGTTTTGTTTTGGGGAAAACAATATGGGGCCTTGTTTTATCCTTTCACTAATGTGTTTTGGAAGGATCTATTTGGTTCTAAGGAGTCATGTTGGTCTCATGTCACTGAAATTCTAGTAGTTGAGATTTCTAAAGATGAGTCCATGGTTGGTTATCTGTGTACATTTTTCCTTTGTGAATTAGGATAGGTTATATCCCATCTTAGGGGTTGGTTTACTCCTCATAATTCCCCCCATGTGGTGGGTTTTTTTTGGACTATGTGGAGGAGTTTCGGGATATCCAAAATCGAGTTTCCCATGTAAACTTAAGTTTGTCCATTCTTAAATGGTGGGGAAACCCACCATGGGTCTCGTTGAGATTTATTCTGGAATAAATTGGTACCACTTAATTATTTATGATTGGAAGTCCATTAAGGCCTCCCCATGTTGATAATACATTTTTCCTAGTGTTGGATTGGAAGTGGGTAGTCTCGTTTGGAGCTATTGAATTCGGAGTTCCTCCCATCAGTAAACACTTGGGTTGGACTGCACCCAGCGGTTTATTAAAGTAAGGTTTCAGATGTTTTTCTAAAGAAGATTCAATGGGAGTTGTTGGATTCTTGTTTTATTTCTAAGAGAACATGTGGATTTTTAGATTGTTCCCAATCACCATGATTTAATCAATAATTGGGATTGTTTTGGTCTGAGTTTTCCAATGTTCTTCGAGAAGTGGATTTGGTTAGTTTATTCATTTCAGGTAAGAGGTATGAGTTCTGTTTGACCATTTATAAGGTGTACTTGGTTCGAGAGGTTGGATTACAGAGTTATAAGATTTCATTTTTTTTTCAATCAACCAATGGTTTTGTGGATTTTAGGGGGATGGAAAACATTATGATGGGGAGAATTCTCAAACCGGGGTTTTTTTTTCATCTTTCTTCCTAACTCAAATTTAGATGCCGATTTTTCTCTTGAGTTTCAAGTGTGATGGGTTTGAATTTTTAGGTAATCCAATTTTTTATTCTCTTCATCCTACTTTCCCATGGGTTTCCCCCATTAGTTTTGATGACAAATGGAATAATTGTCCATGGTAGGGGGTGGCGCATGGCGTGCGCACAGTTAGGGGAAATTGTGTGCCTTGCCTAGGAAACCAAGTGCCATAGTGTCATTTTTGGATAAAGATGAATCACATGGTTAGCACATGGTTTGTAAATTTTTTGGTCTAACAATGCAACATTTTCTAATGGATAGTAAGTTGTGCATGGTTGCCACACGGTTTGGTAAACCATACTGGAAAACCATACATCCTCTCCAGGTCATTAAATATTGGGTTTTTATTTCTCTCTCTCCTTGATTTATAGACCCAGATACCTTCTTGTTGGACCCATTCAGCCTCCTTATCCCTAGGTTCCTCCCTCTCTACCTATTGGCTCCCTTATCCAAGCTCATTTTGGTGGATTTGGGGTGGATTTTCAAGGATACATCAAGTAAGTTATTTCACTCATGGTTTCCTCCTTCATATAGGGTTTCTCCTCCCCCACCTTTGGGGTTTGGTTTTATAATGGGGTGGGTGACCAACTGTTGGTATGATCTTGTGTATTTGAGTAATATCACGAAATGTGTTGTTAAATCATTCATTTTTAGGCTCTTTTGGATGTGTGGTTGCGGTTTCACACCAATTTCTAGACATTTCCATGATTGAGGTAGGTGGTTCCCTGATATTAAATTATTACATTATTTTAGATTGTTGGATTGAATTTATTAAATTTTTCTATGTTTTGATTTTGGGGTGTGAAATATATTTTAGAATTTTTTTCAAATTCATATTATATTTTGAAGGAAAATGGCTATTTTTTGTATTTTCATTGATATAGTGGTTCGTGGATGTGTTTCACGAGTTATTTGAAAGGGAAGAAATGTGTTTTCAAAGTCACCTATGGTGCGGGTGTGTTTTAAAGAGAGTTTAAAAAAGAAATGGATTTCTATGGCATGATGGATTCAATGTTGTTCACTTTTAGTTTTCCTAGTGAATTTTTTATATGTTGGGAAACATGATTAAAGTGAAATTAGTTTGTGTGTGGATTTAAATAGGGGCTTGGACCATGGAAATAGTTTAATTAATTATTTTATTTTCTTATAATGTTTTAAAATGGGTTTCTTAAATTTTGAAAGTTGTTCAAAATGAATTTCCTAATGGTTTTAGCATGTTTTTGGAAATTTAATGTGGCCTGTTTATAGAAAATGGTCATTTCTAGGTGTGCTTATGTGGTTTGGCATGTGTTTGTGAAATTGGTGGTTTGTTTACCTATGAAATGACAATTTGAGCACAATAGGAATCTTGAGTATCCAGGTGGGATGACTAGATCATTATGCTATTTACTTGGAAGTGTCTTGTCCAGATTTCAATTAGCATGATTGACCCATACAACAATAACTAAACTATGATGATTTTTGGAGACCACTGGGCCCATGGGGTGTTCCCTACTAGTGGATTGTGTATGAGAAAGCTATGATTGTGGTTATTAGACCACCCTTCATTGAGGTACAAGGTTCTAGTGCCCTATTTGAGCTAGATCACCCTTAGGGATTTACCCATAGTGATATCTTTTTTCCATGAGAATTATGTGATGTGATTCCATTTGTCATCATAAGGTGGACCTTTTGAATTATTCATTTAATTTAGTGGAATTTTTTTTAGTAATGTTTTTATTTTATAATGTTCTTTTAAAAGTGTTTTTTTTGGAACTTTTTCCTTTAGAAATGGTTTTCCTTGAATGTGTTCCACTGAAAATGGTTCTTCTTAAAATATATTCTTAAAAATGTTTTAAAAACATTTTCATGAATGATCATACTAATTTTTTTTTATTGTTATATCACGTAATCCTTTCATTTTGGGTTTCATCCTACTGGGCTTTTGATCACACCCCACGTACACCTTTAGGTGCATGTAGACCATGTTTTTTATAACCTAGTATACAGTAAGTTGTATTGTGATAAATTTGGTGAATCTGGGTTACTAGTGTCCCCCATATTGTTGGTACTAGTAGTAGTGGTTGGAGGGTGATGCCCATCATGTTACATGAATGTTTTTGGGGCCTTTTGTGTTTATTTTCCCTTTTTTATTTTTGATTTTGGTCAAAATTGTAAACTGCTGGATCTGGAAATTATTATTCCTTGTTTTGTTGTGATTATACAGTTTCAGTTTATTTATTATTGTTGGTTGTTTATTCTTATCTTAATTGGTGAAATTCTTCCCAAAGTATAATGTTGATACCTAGGAACTGGATTCCAACCCGTGGTAATATAGAACGCCCTTCAAGACGTGCCACAGACAGGGTCAAGTGTTGGGTCATATGATACTATATATTGGTTCATAACATCAAATATCTTATAATTACTTTAATTCAAAAGTCATCCAACTTGTGAGGTCTCCTACCCATGTGGTTTGAAGTGCTAAATCCTATTATCCCATTCAATCCCCATGGGATCAACCCTACACTATCACTATAATATGTATTCTATCATGTTTTGTTTTAGAGTAATAATCTAATTTGACACCATCCCACAAGAATTAAACAATGCATATGGGCAGATCAAAATTTTTCACCTTTTCCGAGATCGAAAACTGTGCTTTGGAACAGAAACCAATGGAAAGAACTTGGGATTACCTAACCTATACCCCCCATTTTTCATCTCTCTTTTAAATCATTCTTCTTTTTTAGACACAACTACATCTATCTCGTTGATCTGTAGTGTATGTGTCAGGGTCCCTTGACACATTCATGGAACCTCAATGCTCAATACATGATTACCTTAGAGAATGAAATCAAAAGGTACCTAATAGTACTATGTTGTTCAAAAATGGATAACCACATTAGTACTGTGGGTCCCAATCAGTCCAACAAGAAACATATAAAACCCTTAGTACATGGAGAATGACCAGTGAAACAATAACACACCATTATGAATTATAGCTTTCTTACAGTCAATGGGTCTACACTAAGTATTATATTCCATCCAGTTCAAGAACACACCATTGAGATTAATCATGGGATCATTCATGCGATCCAGAATATGGGTCGATTTAGTGGGATTCAAAGTGAAGATCTTCATGAATAAATCTCCAACTTCATGGAAGTATATGATACCTTTTGTAACCATTAAGTATGTTCTAATACTATAAGATTTCAGGTTTTTTCCTTTCTCCATAGAAGATCTAGCCTGGTATTTTCATAAAATTAAATCTCTCAAGTCCATCATGACATGGGATGAGTTAGCTAGGAAATTTCTAAACAAGTACTTCCCGCCTATTCAGATATGGAAAATCAAGAAGGAAATCATGAATTTCACTAAACTGGTAAATATTCTCTGCATGGGAAGCATGGGTTTTCTTTAAGGAACTCACTCAAAAATGACCACATCACAAGCGTGATATGTGGATACAACTCCAAGAATTCTATCAAGGCATCCAACCTTCTACTCACAGAGTTATTGATTTCACTACAGATGGAGGGATAATATTCAAAACACTAGAGGCTGGACATGAAATTTTGGAAGAAGTATCTCATAATATCATTCCCCAATAGAGAGATCAAAGACCTCCCCAACATAAAATCCACCATGTTAAAAAAAATAATCAACTAGATATAAAAGTAGTGGCTTTAAGAGACAATCTGGAATCCATTCAGCTACCTTCTAGGGCACCTCCCACTCCTACTCCATTAATTTAGATCCAATCCTACAAAATGTGTGGTGTACCAAATATATATCAATATTGAAAGTAATTTTTGGAGGAACAAAGAAAAAATCCATGATTTTAATTAGATTAACTAAAATCAGAAAAATCAACCATTTCAGCAAGCACATCCGTAATATCAACAAATGCTGGTTCGAAAGCTACATAAAAATAACCAAGGGGACTACCAGAAAAGAATTGTTTATGAACCATATAGGAAACAAGGATCACCGAGATATCATCCAATGAATCCTTTTCCTAGACCAATGAAATAAGTAATGCAACATAACTTCTGTCCTATAACACAACATCAATTTCAACCAACTCCACCCAGATCTCCAAAAAAACCTTTCATCCTCAAAAAATTAGATAATATACTATTATACTTCATTAAAAAATCATATTAGTGGATGAACACCCATGAGATAGAAATAAAGAACCAAACAGGGATCTTCATAACCTCATGCATCAAATGGGTCAAATATCAATGACATTGTCCGAGAGATTACCATTTAATCTACCCAACAATACAGTGACATACCTAAGGGAAGAGGCAAAGGCAGTGGTTCTAAGGATTGGGAATCAACTGGACATTCAGAAACCATTTAGAGGAGAAGATAAAAAAATGAGGAACAAAAAAATCATATGATATAAATAGACGAATATGTAAATTAAAAAGAAAATAAAACATCTGAAGAGATTCCCCATGATATACCACAATTTACTTAATATCTGATAAATTTGAAACTCAAAGAGGAGTTCTACATTGCACCACTAGACTATAAACCACCACCCACTTTTCAGGTAATACAAGAAGTTCTTTGAGATGTTTAATAAATTTCACATCAACAATCCATTTGTTGAGAAAATATTCAAATAAGTAAAAATTTAAAATTTATCAATGAACTTTTATCCAATAAATGAAAAATGGATGACCTAGGAGTCATATAACTAAATGAAGAATGCCCTATATATTTTCAGAATAAAATTCAACAAAAAATTAAAGACCCTTAATGTTTCTCAATACCATGAACCATAGGAGAATGTAACTTATGAATAGCCTTTTGGGACATAGGATTCATCACTAACCTCATGCCAATGAGTGTATTCTGAAAATAAGGACTCAAAGAGATCAATCCAACTAGAGTGGTATTTTAATTATCCAATATATTAGTAAATTATCCATGAGTACTTCTTGAGGATGTCTTAGTCATAGTCATCGAGTTCAATTTACTTGGGTAATTCCTTGTTTTTGACATGGAATTGGAATAAAACATTCTAATAATCCTAGTTTGAAAATTCTTAGAAACTAATGAGGAACATATTGATATTAATAAATGTAGACTAATATTTCATGTAGGTAACATACAACTTGCGATTGACCAGAAAAAATTAACAAAAAAATAGATGCTTCTTTGGACTTCCATGCTATCTTTCTCATAGAAGAAAGATATGAATACTTAAAAATTGAAGATGATATTGATGATATTACTCCACTGAGGAGGAGAGATATGACATTGATGAATTAAAATAAAGATAACCTATTACAAGATACAGTATCCCACCATTCATACCATCAGTCATTGAACTGCCAAAACAGGAATTGAATCCATTTCCTAATACACTATAGTATTATTTTATAGAGACTTATTATACACTTACAGAGATCATTAACTTAGAACTAACATAGTCAATAGAGGAAAAATTGATTCATTTCCTAAAAATACATAAGAAATAAATTTAGTAGGGGTGGTTAAAATTTAAATAAACAGTCCATCTTAATGAACCCATAATATCATACTATAAGAAGGTTAAAAAAATAAAATACCAACACCAGAGGAGACTCAGCCCACTGATTAAATAGGCAGTTAAGAATAAAATTATAATTTTTTTGGATGTTGGAATAATTTGATCATCATTGATAGTGATTAGGTGATCCCTCTATACGTCTTTCCAAATAAATGTGACCTCATAGTTGAAATAATGATGAAGTTGAAATGATATTTACTCACACCATCATTGGATGGATAGAAATGTGGACAATAGAATCCTAAATATAGGAACCTGGAATGATCATTTCACCATGACATTTATGGACCAAATGTTGGAGAGACTCTCAGAACAAGAATTCTTTTATTTCCTTGATAGATATTTAGGAAACAATCATATAATAGTTAACCCATATGATTACTCTAAAATAACTTTCAAGTGTCCCATTGGTACCTTCCCCTACAGACGCATGTCATTCAGTATGTGTAATGAACCAGAGACCTTTCAAAGGTGCATAGTTCATAGATTCCATGATATGGTGGATGAATTAATATAAATTTTTATGGATGAATTTTTAATTTATGGAAGATCATTCAAGGTTTTTATAATAAATATTTATTATTTCATGTAAATAATTGAAGAGATATTTCATGTTTTAAAATGGGAAAAATTCAACTTAATGGTCCTATGAGGCATAGTTGTTGGATAAAAAATTTCCAAATACAACATTGAATTAGACCATGAAAAAATAAAAGTGATCATAGATTTACCTAATTCTTCAATATTCAGTTGCATAATGAAATTTTTTGGTAATGTACTTTTTTTCTATCACTTCATAAAGGATTTAAAAAAAAATTCCACCATATAAAACAAATTTTATTAAAGGAAACTCCATTTAAATTCACTGAATAATGCCATATTTAATTAATAACTTTATATAAAATTCTGGTATCCTCTCCTGTTATCATTTTAACAGAATGTGAAAAAGATTTTGGGTTGATGTGTGATGCCAAAAAAATCATAGTTGGTGCTGTTTAAGGATAGTGAGTCGGTCACATATTCTGACCCATCTACTATTCTAGTCACACACTGAATTAAGATCATGTGAGATATTTAGTTATAGTGAAGGAGGTATTTGAATTTTTCTTTGACATTGATAAATTTCAATCCTATATGGTGTTACCAAAAGTAATTGCATACAGTGACCATGTTTCCAAAGGATATTTGATAAATAAAAATGATTTCAAAATATAACGATATGATGGATCCAATTGACAAAATATCTCTACATCGTCATCAAGGATACAAAAGTAAAGGAAAATTTTGTTACAAACCACCTATCCCAACATCTACATTCCATTATAAAGGACAAAGATAATATAGACAACAAAGTCAAATTACCTGATGAAACTGTATTTAGTATAAATACAAAGGAACTACCATGGTTTTCACAAATTGAAAATTATCTACATACACGATTCCTCTAACAAGACCTCACTTATCAATAATGAATTAATTTTTTAGTCGAAGCTTCACACTACTAATGGGATGTACCGCTCCTTTTTTAATCATTTTGATGATGGATTATTACGGTGCTTCATCCTAGAGGATGAGATCCAATGTGTGTTAGAAATGTGTCACAAATAAATAACTAGATGGAATCATGTATAAATATCAAAGTAGATAAAATATGCAAAGTGGACTCTTCTAGACCATGCTCCACCAATATGTAATGAAATTTTATCAAAATTGTGATCAGTGCCAATGAGATGGAACCATTTGAAAATGAAAAGAAATCCCCAAAAACCAATCATGGAAGTAAAAATATTTGAAATATAGGAGATATATTTCATTGGAACATTTCATATTTCAAATGTAAAGTTCAATATCCTTGTTGTCATTAACTAAGTTTCCAAATAGTTAGCAGCTGAAGGTACATATCATGACATAGTAGAGGTGGTCATGAATTTTTTAATGATTTTTTTCCAATATTTTGATTTCCCTAACTACTCATTAGTAATTAGGGAACACATTTCACCAATAATTATTTTTATGCATTAGTAGAAAATATGTTAGCAGGTGTAACAAAAGAACTCCCTACCACCCATAAACAAGAGGGAATGTTGAATTGTCAAATAGGAAAATCAAAAAAATCTGGAAAACACCGTGAACCCAAGTCAAAATAAATGGAGAGTCAAATTATATGACGCACTTTGGGAATACCACACTATATACATAACACCCATCAGCACCACACCCTTTCGATTGATATATCAGAATCCATGTCATTTCCTAGTGGAACAAGAGCATCACTCATGTTGGGAAATTTTGAAGCTCAATATGGATACACAAAATGATAAGGAAGCTAGGATTATATAGTTTGATTAATTGGAAGACATAATAAATGAGGCTTATGAAAATGAGAAGATCTATAAATATAATACCATGAAATGGAATGATTGGTGCATATCGTGATAAATTTTCATACCAGGGAATAGTGTCTTATTGTTCAACTCATGATTATGATTTTTCCCCAGGAATACGAAATTTTGACGGTTAGGACACTTTAATGTAATTCAAGTATTATCTTATGGGACCATTGAAATTATGAAATAAGGTGGACCACCATTCGTAGTAAATGGTCCAAGGATGAAAATCTATCAGGATCCCTTCCACGAGTGGTGTGCTATCAAATTTAAATTCATTTAAGCCCTAAAGAGTCAAGCTATCAATGTTAACCGAAGCATTGAATAGTTGGAAACCTATGTTAGGTCACCTGTTCTATATTAGATAAAAATAATATTTAGGATATCTTGGGTAATTCTAGGAGAAAAAAAACCAAACCCCATTTCCAAATTGAGAAAAAATAACAAAATACACATCCTATAATAAAATAAATGACATTTACTATTTACAACATGAATTTATTTTATTATAAAATGAAATATCATGTAAGTGATTACAAATCATCTAATTTCATAATATATTCAGGTCTTGAATCTAGGTTTCATGATGCACACTAATGTCACCCCCTCTCTATGCTGGTCACTCGCACCGTACCCATGCCACATATCCTCTACTCAAGCCTCCCCCTCACTCCAGCCCCTTAGTCTTCACCTCTCTACATTCGACCATGTTTGTGCAATAGAGCACATGAATACACTGTGAACTCCTCATTCTGATCCTGTAATTGAGCATTATGATCCACCTATAGTCAAGACCCAAAGAGGTGAAAAACATCCATCACCTAATGCATCTTCCTCATCCACCTATGAAAAGGTCTATATTATAAATGTTTTCCCATAGGACTCCCGGTCGACCTCCAGTGGCTTTGAAGAGCCCGATATACCCCACATGTATCACATCATACATTTTTTATAACCTGATCACCATGTTTCACTAAACCATCAACAGAAAAAACCAATGAGGACTAACAAAATTTTTGATATTGTTGTCCTCGCATTCCTGCACATCGTCCAATATATTATCCAAATCCTTGACCACCTACATACATCTTCAATTATCAATCTGTTTGAGGAAACCAACTAGAAGTTATTCCTTGAGTTCCTAGCCACTTTTTTGGTTTTCTTCGATAAAATCTACTTTTAAATAGACATATATCCAAATGAGCTATATTTCAAATATTTCAGTATTGGTTTTGGAATTTATACTAAAAAATTCTCCAAATCAGAGGTATTCCCCACATTGAAACTGAAGTCATGAAATTCAAATACAAAATAGTTGTGGAGGATGATTGATCTGGACACTCAAATGATCATGATCCTCAGATTACACGGTCCACATAGCTCTTTGGTGCAGCACTCCACATTATTAACATGACATTAATTCATATATGGGTTTCTCAAACCGAGTCTAGTAGTAGAGTTAGGTAGATGGACATCATCATCATTGTTGCTTCCATGGGAAACCCTGTCATCAACCTGGAGTCATAGTTATCCTTATACTATAGAGATCATGCATAGAAGATGAAGGTTACTCTTATGGGAGGATCATTAATCAACCATTTATCCTCTTATCTTGGTGTTTTTAAAGCTGCCCTTGCACTAACCTACCTTTTCCCATTTAATCGATTCAATTCCTCTTACTCCACAAGATGTAGTTGGTGAAAACAGATGATCAAACATACTGATTGGTTCCATGACACTTCCAGGCTATTTATGAGGCACCTAGAGATCATGAAGTTGACCATTCACTACCTCTTTCCACCTTAGATCCAGCCACCACCTCCATCCTATCCACTAAAACTTTCATTCCAACTCCTAAACCCACCCATATTTTTCAATCTACCACCACCACCTACCCGACTACTCCACCCACACCATCATATCCAGCAGTTCTTTGGGATATGATCCTTGGTATCCTATAGAATCTACATCAAATTACCCAGAACCTTCACATCCCATTTCCAAATCTCTCTCATTTAACTAACCCTCCCCCACTATCACTCTCTATAGCCACTCAGCCTCCACCGTCCCATTATGACCATTCAAAATCTTCTACAACCTCTATTTACACCACTCTGGCTAAAATTCCATCTGAGATGATAGACCCTACAACCAAGTAAGATTTTCTAGAATAGCAGACCCATTGGGGAAAAGGTCCAACATGAACCCCATCTAATGAGGTTCCCTTCAATGATACATCTATAATATCTATATCCACACTTAGGATCAGTACCTTACCAACACCCACAACTAAGATTGATTCTAGGACTGTGGAACTACCTTAAATAGTTGATCATCCAGCCCCTTCTTCCATTGTAGATATTGGCCAGGCGGGTCAGTTGCAACCACTATCTATCCGGGAGAAAACTATATATGAGCTACATGATGATTTTGATCACTCTTAGTATACCCCAATACACCCCCATTATTTTATGATATCTGGATGCTCATTCTTTTTACTATCAATATTATACTTTATTTTTGTTACATTTCCCATTATATATATAAGGGATGTAGTTTTTGCTTCATTTTACTTGGTTTATTTTTCAATTCAACATACTTTTATAGTATCCATGTATAGATCTTCCACCTCTTTTATGCTCATCAATGAGAATATTCCATCATCACATTCCCTTGTTCAATGGATGAATGATCAACATCAGGCTATTGTTGAGTAGAAATATCATGATCTATCACTTGAGATTCGTGCTTAGCATCCATCACCACCATGAGCACAGGTTATTTTTCATATACACCAGTTTCGTGATTAGTATGATCCTCAAGTGATAAATCATACCAAATGACCATGAGAGCTATAGGATACCACCACCACCAGTTATCAAAGAGATAGGATATCTAAGAAAATATTTGATACTGACTGATACACTAGTCTATCTGTCCGACTGATGATATTATTGTTAACGCTTAATGGGAGGCAACCCATTTTTTATTTTTTCTATGACTCTCAATCATGTTCCAGTATTTAAGTTCTTTTTCAATTGATTTTTTATAGGTAAAATTGAACTATATTGTACTCATATTTCATCATATATCTGATCCACTATTCATTAATATTCATTGTTTTTTATACCCCTCTTAATGCTTAAAAAAAATTTAAACATTTTTTATTATTGTTTTATCCAGTGGTGGATATTTAATTCTAACCAGTTATGCATGTATCTAAAATCAAAAATCCAAATTAAACAAGTTCTACCATGAAATTCAACTCATTATATAGATCTCACGGTTCTTAATCAATAATTGTCAAAATTTCCATTTCAAATCCATACACATTATCTGTCCTACCTATCCTACAATAATTTCACTAATAGTGCAAAACCTGTCTCTTTTTATGTGTGGGAATTTATTTTTTGAGTTTTAATATTGATACACTATGATTATTTCTTTTTCTCATTTATCTAGGAGACATTTTTCATTATAATAATTCTTAAAAACTGAATCTCATTAAACCCATTTAAATAAAAGAAAATGTTAAGTTGGAAATTGATGGAAATCCATGTTTTTATAATGTTAAAAATATTAGAATGATTTATTAGTTTGTTAATTTAATTTAAATTATAAAATTTTTAAATTGATCTTTATTAAAATATTACTTGATTTTACACACTGAGTGATTTATGATTTTTCTTGTTTACTCACATACCCTACCAGATCCTGTGTATATGATTGCATATTATTTTCTGAGTATATCTCTTGAGTGACGTCTGGACATGTAAACCTATCATAACATTCATTGAGGTCTTATTAAAGCTATGATTGACCAAAATCAATTTTAATATGATTGAGGAAACCTTTGTTAGTCAACATTTTCCTAAGACCCACCATACATTTTCCTTAATTTAGTCAATAGATTCCATGAATTAGCTTAGTAAGATACATCTATTCTATGTTGATTATCCCTTCATACCCTTATATTTTTATTTGCATGAATTTACATTGAACAAGTGTGGGGTAAATTTTCATCCAACAGACATGGGATGTTTTCACTGTGGGGATGTATTCTGGTGCATACCAGATGAATTTTTTATGATCCATGTGTAACTTTTCCCATTTTACATCTATTCTTTTAAATTGAAAAATAAAAATGAAAGTGACATAAATTATTAGGTTTTGTATTAGGGTGTTCAAAAATCACTATTTCCAGACCAATGAATCCCTTGAAGGATCATATATGGTTAGGGGATTAATGCGAGGTCTGGAATATACATGACTTTTAAAAAATAAATAAGAATAAAATAAAAAGAAAAGAACAATGTACCTTCTCAACTAACTTGATAACTTCATGGATCCACCATGATATCCTAGGAGTATGGACTTAATTGGTTATTGGAGGAGTTATTTCATTACACTCATCAAACAATTAATGCATTATAATTTTTAGATTACCCTCCGTTTGATCTATTTTTTACTTTCTATGCACCTACCCACAACCTCAGAGTCGATTGATCATTTTTTATGCCCTCATGATTAATTTTATATTTGAATTTACACAGTGGATATGATATAAGAAATTAAATCCTTTTGTTATGAATATGTATTCAAGGTATGATCATATATTCAGTTTCATTTTACCTGAGTGATTAGAGAAAAATCATCGTGAGGTAAATTCAAAAAATGGGCACAGAATTAAAGGAACCATTAAGAAATTGTAACTTCTATATTTAATAATTTTTAAAAAATATAAACTATGACACATGACCGATTTTTTATGCATGGTTGATTCTTGAGACATGATTTTTCTACTTACACTTAGTTTTATTTTCCTAGTTATAATGAATATTTCTTTATTTGAAAATTTATTACCTTGGGACATCATGTTGAGACACTTTTTACTTGAGGACAATAAATTGTTCTTGTATGGGGGGATTTAATAAGATGAAATTTAATAGAAATTTATCAATCATTTAATTATATAATATTCTTGTTTTACTCGATAATTAACTAGTAATATATTGATTATTTCAAGGAATGGTTACTTAATACACTAATGGAAAAGTTGAGGAAACTATAAAAAATGATCATTACATGTCATGAAATGAACTTACACTATGTGTAGGCCTCATTCACACCGTATCACAAGTCATGAAGTAATTTGTGTAGGAATTAAAAGACGTGAAATGATTACATGATGTGAATATATAATAAACTTCATGTAATTTTTGAAATTAAATTACCTCATTTAAGATCCAACTGAATGAAGAAATATGTCATGAAGACTGGTTACTTTTTATTCACTAATAGAAATATTTATTATACCAAAAGTTTGGAACCACTGGTATAGGTCCCCAAACCATTGGTAAAGCCTATAACAATAGTTTGGGAAGCCATTGGGTGATTTGGTATTGGGAAATACCTATCCCAATGGTTTTTCAAACTATTAGGAAAATTAAATCTAAAAAAAAGTTGTTGTGGAGTATTGAACCCACAACCTACACGTTATATATCAAATACTTCACCACTATCCTACAATTACCTTTTTAGATATAAATGGATATACAAATATATGTATAAACATATATATATTTATATGTAATTTATATATTTATTTATTTGATGATATTTGACAAAAGAACTCATAAAAATAATCATACTATCCCATCGTTTTTGAGAGTAGTTGGGATAGGTACCCACCATTTCCAACCCTTTCCCAATGGTTTTCCAAAAACTATTGGGAAAAGTGGACCCCTTCCCAATAGTTTTCCCAAACAGTTGGGAAACGTGTACCCTTTCACAACAGTTTTCCCAACCCATTGGGATCTCAAATTACCCTTTCCTAATGGTTTACCAAAACCATTGGGAAAATTGGACCCTTTCCTTGAAAAAGTAGACCCTTTCCCAATGGTTTACACACACCTTTTGGAAAATTTCTCTAAAGTGGAATATACCAATGGTTTGGAAAATCATTGGGAAAGGGGACCTATACCAATGGTTTTTACAAACCGTTGGTATAGAAGGGTTGATATAAGTAGGATTTTTAGTAGTGGTGAGTATATTAAAACTTCCAAATATCAAATATTCAGGATGATATTCTCATGATATTCACACCATATTCAAAAAATGTAGATAATATCTTGGGTCAAAATTACACAAAGTGAAAATTTTACTTGTATTTTAAAGTCATAAGTATTTATATCTCACTAGCGCACAACAGTGACAAAATACATAGAAAATATTTTATTTCTCATTTTCAATCTCACTCTTCCTTCTACTTATATTTTACCTTCTCTCTCTACTCAACATGCATAAGTTCATGTTATTTGTTTTAAATATATTCAATCACAATTGATTATCTTGCAAGTGCTCTCCATTATTTTACATCACTAATACCAATTGTATGTGTTCTCCATTTCAATCATTGTTCGATGATGAACTCTTTCTGTGTTATTTCCAATTCCTTATTTCAAGTCGGTGTCTAGTTTATGTTGTGATTGATTCAATTTATAAAATTCTTGTTCTTGAATTCATGATCCTTAACAGCTTAATCTCAAATTTTATTGGAATGTTAAATACGTTTTCAAATTTTTACCCCATTTTGATCATTTTAACGATGAGATCCTTACCCTCTTAGGGAAGGGGTTGAGAGTAGGGTGTCTAAACATAACTAATATTTAATTATAAATATGGTGAATATAATATTATTAATGGTTTTGTACAACAATTGTTTATCCAATTATTTTTTTCAACCCCAACCATGGGAAGTTTGAATGAATAAACCTAGACTCATTGGAGTGGAATATGTTATGACTAATAGCTTATGATAATTTCTACCTTAGAATCTTGGATTTAGGAGTTTAGGGTGTTAAACATCACCATAACAAAAGGATAGGTGGTAGGAATCCGACCAAACTATTTGAAGGATATTGAATGGACTGATGAACCTAGGGGTAAATTTCATCCTTGAAAAAAAATCTCTTCAATCCAAGTCATTTAGAGAATATCAGGAAAAAATAGTCAACCTTATCGAACTATAATGTCCTTTGAAATTGATCAACATAAGATTTATATCAACTCTCAGAAACCCTCAACCACTCACTAATCACCTATATCTTCTCAATTTCCTTGGCCACCATATCTTTCCCATAAATAGATGTCTCTCTTATCTCATTCAAGCATATGGGTGACTTTCATGGTTTCCCAAGAATTACATTGAATTGTTCCATGGAAATCATAAAGTGATAGTAATTGTTATTATTTAAATATACTAATTAAATGTGATCATATTAACACTAGAATAATTCAAACATGAAATCCCTCAACCTATCCACCAAGACCTAGATATTTTGTGAGGTCTTACAATCTAACTATGTTTTAATCATTGCACTCATCCCCTAGTAGTTCAAAAAGTCCTCCTATAAGCCTCTTCACAATCATGGAATAAACCTTTCATCATGGTCTGAGATAGTCATTGTGTATACCACATGGTGTCCAGTGAACTCATTTACATATAACTTCCAAAAATATCCTCCAAAACCTAGTACTTATTAGCATGGAATTGCACTGACTTATAAATTAAGCCAACCGTAACCTAGATTCCATCATGGAATTTCACTATACAAAAAGTCCCCATAAAAAATTCCATGGATATTCTATCCCATTTCAACTTTGGGATCTCAACACATTTCATAAAACTAACCAAAACCTAGTGCTAGACCTTCATATACAAAATGTGATACCCCAAGAGAGGAATATAGTGACACTCCACCTCACTCCAGACCAAAAAACTACGAACTATGTCCCTTATAAATATTTTATAATTTTGGTTGTTCAACCAATGGAGAAGTGTGAAAATCCCTCATCACCTCCTCTCGCATCACGACCAAAACCATCATCCATCCCTAAAAATAGATTCCATACTCCCCTACTTTAGAGAATTCATATAGAGAATTCCCTGAGGATATATAGTCATGAAGAATCACACATTAGATATCTCCCAAATAGGACACTCTTAGACCCTAAATAAATGTAGGATTCAATATTATCAATAAAATAAAAGCTCTGAACCTCTCCTCTACTAGGGTCTTCTGCTAGGATTCCAATTTCTCAGTTTCCTTCTCTACCTAGTGAGAATGAGCGTCATGTAAAATGAATATTCCAACATGCTCACCTTCACATGAGTATATACTATCTAAAATTCATAGAACTATAGTAACTCTAAAAAATACTTCTGTCATAAGTTTTTATGTATCTATGTGTAGATATAAATGAGACTCTAATAGTCTGAGTATTCAAAAAAGTACTCTCCTAGAAGATAGAGTCTCCACATTTTTAGTTAAAAGACTAAAATTTCAATCTCAAAGTCATGGGTAGCATATTTCTACTCATGGGGACCTAATTTCATCAACTCATATAAAATAATTTCCTACCTATTCATCAAAAAATATTGGATCCCAACTCTAGATTCATCACAAAACACTACACACTCTATGACCTCAACCATAAATCTAAACACAGTAGAACTTTTCATCTTCATCCTATACTACATTAAGGCTCTATGACACTACTCTGTCCTTGAAAATGACGTTCTTTTCCACATCTATGTGGAAAAAGGGTCCCCTAATCGGGAAAATATGGGCGCAATCCTCTTGTTGTACCCCACCAATACAAGAAATAATTGTTCTTTGGACACATTATTTAGTGTCTCCAAAGAAATAACAACATAAATATTTACCAAGTTCATAGATAATCCATGATCAAATATGACATGACCTAGAATGTGTGTCTCACATATACAAAACTGGAACTTAAAGATATTACCACAAAGTTGGTGCTCATAGGGTAATTCGACATCCATCCTAAGATGATTTGCATGATACTATTATGAGACAATTTAAATGAGTCTGTCATAGATGGATAAAACTAAAAATTGGTCAAAGTATGCAAGGAATATCCAGTTCATTAGATCCATAAACAATGTATGATAATTCATTATAGAAAGGCTTCACCAGGAATTGATGGTGTTTGTAGAGACATCATAATACCATTTTCAGAATATTATCCATTTGGATTCATCATCATCATTGTCATTTATTTATAATATGGTTAAAATAGTACAATAAATATACAAAGGAAATGGAAAAAAACAAAATAAACATAAACAGATCCAATTAGGGTTGTCTATAGTTATGAAGCCCAAGGGAATCACCTATAATCAGATTCACTTCATCAGGAGGAATATATGACTAAAATTGGTAGTATGTAATGTCAACTACAAGATTGAATATAGAAGAAAGATAATCCTCGACCTTGTTACCCTCACAAAAAATATGGAGAATTTATATTTGGTTTCATATAAGGATATTATACCTTAATCTATATAATAAATTGACCATGGATCTCCACATGTATTATTTAGGGAGTTATAGATAATAATAGAATCAATACCTAACACCATTAGACAAACATTCCTCTGTCTTCAAATAAGGATAACTGCGAAGATAGCCGTTTCCTCAAATTTAAGGGGGTGACCTAACCCAATGTATGATGAGTATACCTAGATGATGTTTACCATAGTATCATAAATCACTCCACCAGCACACCAGAATCCCATGGAGCATCATCCATCTATATTTAGCTTAACTCTAGAACCTTGTGAACCCAAACATACCCAATGACCCTACAAATCATCAGAAACTAGAAGGGAGGGAGATGTACCTACGAGGAGAGGTCTGAAAATGGGAGAATAAATCCATCGTTTTAAAGTCCATTTCTTTTCCAGAATTAGGTTTTTTATTCTGATCACCAGTTTCATAACCAAGAATACTCCTCCATTGAACCTAACTATGATCCTTGCATGCCACAAACACTACAATCCTGCAATGAGAACTATATCCCATGCATTCCTCTTTGGACCTTTCTATTTTTCTCCCTCAAAAATCCCATTAAAGAAATTAATTTCTAGGCTAACATTCGAATGGATACCAATGAAATATCCAAAGGACCTTTAGACAATACAATCCCAATCTCTATTGAAAAATATTTGTTTTAGTCTTTCCTCCCACCGCTTCTCATATCATGTTCATTTGGAAGATAAATTGATGTCGATCCACTTGAAATTCTCATCCATGTGTAAAGAATTATTTTTTATCCACCAATATAGATAACTATACTTTGATGGTACCTCCTTACAACATAAAAGATATCCCCATGGGTCCAATTAGTACAAAGGTGTTAGCAGATCATGATAACCATTCATTGAAAAATTTCCTGAAGAAGATTTTGTAAAAATGGATTTATATGTATCATGATTAATGTAAAACCGTTCAAATATTACTCATTGTTCATTATCTAGAATGGAGTTGATTAAAACCAGATACTTCCATGCTTTCCTAAAGGTAATATCTTTGTCGGATAGCCTAGAAATCTATCAACAGATCCAACCCAATTATGGTACCATAATTATATCTCTCCCCATCCCATAATCCAAAGAGCATACACCCCGAGATTTGAATATTGGGGTTTGAATACATGTTATATAGATCCTTCAAAAGCTTCCCTCTCCCCATGATCAAAACCTCCATTGTACGACCCTGTAGATGTATACACTCAACCACATCCCATGTCAGCATTACTTGAATTCCATGATGGGTATCTTGGACATTCTTTACGTTGATTCCTCTGAACTGTATAAGACATGCCAATCTCTTCCAAGAGGCCCACTTATTTTTTTCATATGTATTTGAAAACTAGATTAATGATGAATTGATTTTCTCAATATTATACATGATTGATTTCATAACTCATGTTGGAAATAGAGTGTGGAGTAGAATAGACATGTGAACACTGTTAACTAATGTTACCCTTCCCCCAAAATATAAATATTTATTTATCAAATTCATTACATAAAATGTGATCCTATCCAAAATATGATCAATGTGGTGAATGAATACAAGATCCCCTATATAAATAATGGTTAGAATATTTTTTTTGGATACTCATAATGACAGAAAAACCAATTTTCCTTCTATACGAGCAATGACGAGATACATATATGCTTCTTTTAAGCCGATTGATTACCTGTCCACTCCTTTTTCAGTAGCATTCAAGGACCATATACATACCCCATACTAATATCTTTCTAGCATTAATAAAAATCATTATATCATATAAAATCATAATATGATAGATTCCTATAGAATGAGCTTTTGTGATAGGTAATGGAGTTACCATTGGATATTCTCTTGTTAATTTTACTTTTGAGAACATCCTTGGATAAAATAAAGATGGCTAGGGAAAATGGGCCCCTTTACATATCACATGTATTGATTTCAAAAAATCATAATTCTTCCCAAAAAAATATACATCTAGGATTAATTCAAGCATCTTAAAATAAGATCAATTACCCATGTTTAGAAACCCATTATAGTTAGTACATTAATTATGATGTTACCTTCCATTTGGTCATATGCCTTATCCATATCAATATTAACAAACATATTTGAGTCAATGACCTTGTTATTAAAGTTTATAACCAAATATTGAGTTAATGCGATATCCCCTTGAATCAATCTACCATTCAAGAAATAATGTTTTTCCTTAGATATCCAATTTGTAAGATAAGCCGAGAGTCTCTGATTAATGATTATCACAAGTACCTTGTAAGGGAATGTATACACAGTAATGGGTCTATAGTGATGAAGATATGTGAATCCTTGATCTTAAGAATGAGGAAAAGATATGTGGCATAAGAAACACTAGGGATGCCACCCCCTTAAAAAAATCTTGAATATCTCAAACTATATCAGGCTTTACCACATCCCAATATGATCTATAAAAGGAACCCAGAAAGCCATCTGGTTCAGGTGAACATTCCAGGTTGATACTCTTCATCACCTCAGTGATTTGAATATCTTCTATTATAGCCTCTAGGATTTTATTTCTAGTATTAGAAACCATGGAAGGGATCACTTCAAATAATCACTGAACCCCTCTATATAACCCGCTCTCCTGCTGGGATTGAGGCCATCTAGAAGAGAATTGAAGTGTGATTCTACTATTCTACACACCACATCCCAATCATCATTGTAACTATCATACACCAACAAAATATTAGGCTTGTGAAACCTATAGTTCTACATTATAAAATCCTATAAAAAGGATATATTCTTATCTCCTTCCATTTTCCAATTGATATATGCATGCTTCTAAGCTAGTCGTTCATGTCTCAGAACAATGTCAGTGAGGGTGTTCTTTTTTCATGAGAGATTAGTGAATAGAATGTCATTCCAATTATTCTCCTGGATGAGATTGATCTTTTAAAATTCTTTTAGGATCACACCCATGTCATGGAATCACGAAGGCTGGTTTTTATCCATAAAATGAGATATGATTTGAGAGGTCTATGCTTATAGTGTATACTAATCCATGGAGACTGTTGTATCGGTCTGTACCAAGAGTCACACACCACCTAGTGATAACCCAATAGATCTCTCCATGACGTTGAGAAACTAAAACAACCATAGCTACCCTATCTATGAGAAAGAAAGACCAAAATAGGTGACTAACTGGAGAGGAAATGAACAAAATGAGAGACCCTTGAATTTGTAAATATGTCAATCGTGTGTTCATTATATAGACACCTATCAAGAACCAAATATGAGAGAGAGAGATCCATTTTTTTATTATTTAACCATGTATAATGATCACCTAAGAAGACCATATCTATGAATCCACAATGAGACATACATTTCACAAATTCCCTACTAGGTTTGTGAGGGAACTCACCCCTCCCTTTAATCTTCTCTTGAGCCACTGCTATATTGAAATTTCCTCTAACAATCCAAGGTAATAACCCTTGATCAATGGATTATGGGTCCTTCCATAGAGTCCCCATAACATTCATATCACAACTAATTTTGATAAAGGAGGAAATGAATGTGTCACATCCTAAGGTTAACTTAACCGGAACAAATTTATTAGATGTAGAAAACACATTAATAGTGACATGATGGTTCCAAAAGAGCTAGATGTGAGGGTTATGAGGACTACCATGCCTACGTAATCACATTCTAATCAGATGTGCATACTCTACGAGTTTAGATAAATACTATTTGTGTTTGAGGATAGAAACTAAATAAATTTCATTATATTTAATTTCAGTAGAGATGAAATCTATTTTAGCCTAAGATCCCAAGAAACAGGAATTACATATTAGGAGAGATATCATTGTAAGGATTGGTTCATGTATTGGGACCCAAGATGAATGGACCCTTTTATATAATAATGTGATCCCACATTTATGATTCTGGATTGGGATCTAGTGTACATCCTTTAGGACATAGGAGTGGACTATAAAAAAATAGGAATAAGTCACAGGATGTGACTGTTTTTTGAATCTCCTCGGATCACGGGCCTCCTTTTACTTGGGGGAAGCATAAGAAATATGATTAAGAGTATTAAAGGATTATGTAACTATTGATGTTATATCCTTAGAGGATTGATACTGGGCATCATACATGAATGTAGGAAATTCTTGTAGACTAAACTCTACAGATGAAGGCTTCTACATGGATAATTGATATTCTAATTGAATATGATCCACAAAAATTATTTGAACCGAAGGGCCCATATCATAAACAAATGTTGTTGGATAATGATAATATTAAGAAACACCTTTCCAATGAAAATTGTCAAGAAGCATCCTTGGCTCTATTCGAGTGAGTTTGAGGACATGTGAGGGGGGACACTAAAGCATCAAAGGGATCTATAGATAGGCCTGAAGAAACACCTACATCCAATGTTTTGGAAGAATAACGATCCTCATTAGGTTCAAAATCCAACTCCATACCAATAGTCTCCTGATTTACATCCTTCTCTATCCTTCTAGATGAAGACTACCACTGCCTCAAAGGAGAAGGGTTGAAAGGAGAGGGATACTATAAAGATTGCCTCGAAAATACTAGAGCATGTGTCCTGCATACCACCAATGAATGTCCTTGAAGCCACCATGATGTACAAAAACTGGGATGAAAGGAGTAGACTATAAATTCAATCCATTTGAAGGAATCTTGAACTCCGAGTCAAAGAAGGTCAGGAAGGGATTGTGATAGGTCCATATGAACACATAAGTGAGCTATAAAAAGCTTTTAGAGATGGATACTTCTCTTATCCTCGTATAAAAAGGACCCAATAGAGTCACCGATAACCTACAAAAAATATTCATTCAGAAAATGGAGAGTAAGACCCAGTATGGAGATCCATACTGCCACTGATAGGAATCCCTTCCAAAATGAGATTCTATACACCAAAATTAAAGGCTGAAATACAATTTCCAATTGTATGGGGTTCATTACTCCATGATAGCATGAAATTTTCATGCAAATGGAGGAAAATTTAGAAACCCATCAGATTTAGAGTATATATGCTCGAGAGAGAGAAAAAAACCCCACAAATCCATCAAAGGAGAAGTCATGTTGTGTTTACTGCCTTTGGATCTGCCTCAATATGATCACAAGTCATCCTATCACATGATCCCCAAATGAAGAATAGTGTTTCTATTACCATGTAATATCAAATTATTTTGTGTATAACCTATGTGAGTTTTCATAAGAGTGTATTTATCATGGGTTAAGATTATTTCATTTCAAATAAAATAAATATATTTTATTTTTAATTTTAATTAAATGGGACGCCAATGGATTCCTCAAAGAGGCATTTAGTTCCAATCTAACTTATGATTCACCTACGATAATTCCCATATTAAAAATTAATCCTTGGTCATAGATTCCTGATCTAAGTCTCCATTTTGGAATAATTCCACTTTTTTCAAAAAAAACACCATGCACATGATATTAATATATTTAATATTTTAATAATAATAATTTAGGGATTATTGTGACATAGAATCTAACACTATCTCATTTTTTTATTCTAAAAATATTCCTAAAAATATTTCAAATAATTACATGGATGAACATAGTAATTAATGAGACAAATCAAATTTCCAACATACATGGTCAAAATTCAAAACATATTTTCTATAGATAAATAACTACTATTGGAATGGAAAAAATATTGAAAATGAAGATCATTTTTAATATATTTGTTCTTATAATCAATATAGTCTAAATAGACATAGATTTGGAATGTTTCTCTAGTAAAATTCATAATATCCAAACATTTATATAGTTTCCCATAATCAAAAAACGATTACTTTTTTGGATATGGAACAATTTTGTAGCCTATATAAGACCCCCTAATAAAGACATATAATTAAGGAAATATAAATCATCTAAAAAACTTTTGGAGATACTATGGAGTGTTATGACCTACATACCCCATTGGATATTCAGAGAACCATTAGAAGCGATTCCACACCCAACTTGTAGATGAATCTTCTACTTCCAAAGGATATTTGGATAGAAAAATTTCTTCTATGTTGGATTAAATTTTATATTGAATTTATTCTCATGAATAACAAATTATGGATATACTATATAAAAAAAGAAAAATATAATCTATATAGAGATGATATTGATGTTTGTAAAATAATCACAAGGAAGAAAATGGGAAAATAGGTATGGAATTGTGCATAAGGGAAATGAGTAAGATTAAAAGCACCATTTAAATGAATCCTAGGGAATATAAAATTGAAATTACAGGTAAAAGTGGTATTCAATCCCAATAGTAATCTATTGATGTTCTTAAACCCATTAAATATTTGAAAATATATTACATATTGAACAAGGGATTATGATGGATAGAAACTAGAAATTAGGATATCCATAAAGAATTAATCAAGAACCTACTAATCTATTTGAAAAAAAATATGAAAGGGGCCTATAAAAATAGAAATAACTTGAAGAGAAATTATGATGTGAAATAGGAATGAATTTCCATTATTGTCAAGAATTTCACCCAAATAATTTCCATACCTAAAAAATGAAGAATAACCCAGATACCAAACCTCATAAATTCATAATTGTTGTAAATAAATTTAACAATGATATACCATTATTGGATTCCTTAATTAAAATCCTATATTGATGAAATCATCGAATAAAATTTGTTCAAATAAGAAACCATTGTTAAAATTTTATACTCATAATATCATAGAGGATTGTAGTGTTGTCTTAAAAAATAAGGTACATTCTAAATATTATTATGTAAGGATTTTTTTCATACCGTTGTCTTTAGGATGTTCTAGGAGTTGGTTCAATTTTTTTTGATCTTGGTGAGAGTATCAATCCAATTAAATTATCATTATTTCATCCTATGATTTATGTTATTCCACAACCCAACATAATTTTCATAATGTTATCAGACATATCCATTACAGTACTAAATTTTAGAATTGAATATTTCCTTGATAGTGTTGGAAACTTGTATTTGCATGTGGACTTATTAATCATAGATATTGAATGTGACAATGATTTTCCAATCATCCTTTGTATGAACTTCCTTACTGAAAAAGTATCTTCCATTGATGAGTAAAATAGAAAGATTACTTTTAATCAGAGAGGGAAAAATAAAGAATTTATTTAAAAAAAAATGAAATAAAAAAACCATAAAATGATAAATATATCTTAAAGATTTGATTTTAAATGAGTTTGTACCACTTTAAAAGGATAAATATTTATTTTTTAGGATATTAGATAAAATAAATACAAGATAAGGAGATAATAATATCATGTAGTGAGGATGAACTGGTAGATGAATTTTTATGAGAATTCATTGAGAACCTTTTTAATTTTCTTCATTAAATGTACTAAAGTCAGACATAGATTCTGATCGTGGAGGAATATTTTCTAGATACACCATTTATGAAAAAAATCATTCTATGGTGACATAATTAAGATGTGTCATGAGGACCAAATACATCTCATTCCCAAAAATCTACCCCACCTATAGAGGCACCAAATTTAGAGCTCAAGCCCCTACCATCCCACCAAAAATATTCTTTTTTAAGATATTTATCTACATTACCTACAATGATTCTATATATTTTGGAATTAGTTCAACATACATGTTTTATGAATATTTTATGAAATTTTGAATTTTTCATTAGGTGTTATATAGATGATATTAAAAATATTATTCTATTGTACATCATACATAAAAATATAATGGAACTAGACCACAAAAATAGAGTTGAGGGAAATATAAGAAACAATTAAAATATTAAACAAGTTGTTACAAAACATATCATTATACTACTGGATTATACAATAATTTTTCAAATCTCAAATAGTCCATTGGCTGGTAAGTTGCCGATGGAACCTTAAAATAATTGAGTAGAATTCATAAATAACATCCAAAATGAAAAAAATATAGACTATAATAGTTAACACTGAGATATTTTATATATTTATTTTAGAAAATATATTGCTGCCCCATTAAGAACCATTTCCTTGTGGAATTTTTGGATCAAAATCATTATATGATAAATAGTAATGAGTAATTTTTTTCATCATGGCTACTTAGGTTAAAAAATTATTTATATAGATCTTAATGGTCAATATAAGACAAATTTTACATCTCCATATTATAAATTTTCTTAAATTAAATTTCCTATGGTTCTCCAACCCCTTTTAAGAGATTTATGATGTATATTTTCTTTGTTAGGAATAAAAGGATAACTGATGTATTTTTGGAATATTTCTAATTATTCTGATGTTATTTAGTAATAAATATTTATAATCATGAAAAATTATTATAATTGTTCCCAAAAAATATTATTTGATACTAGATAAAGTTTCAGTTATTTATCAGTTAGGGAATGGGGTTGGAAATGAGGTTTTTGACCATATACCCATATCACTGATTTCTAAATATAAGTAACCAATAAAAATCACATCTTCCTTTTTTATGAAAAATGATTTTTTCTTCATTAATAAAGAAATATTATCCTTTATATTGACCACACATTCATGGTGTATGTGTTATTCCAAGAAGTTAACCTCAAAAACATATTAAGAATTTCATTTTTGATATGTAATTTTAATTTTGGGATGATTCATTTTACATTAGAATATTTATTGATTTAATTTTTTAATATGTTCTGTTGAAGAAGAAATCATGCCCATTCTTGATACTCACACTCATCACCATGGGGTGGATATCATGTAGGGTAAAATACAAAAAAAAAATCATCCATGATTGTTTTTAGTAGCCTAGTTTTTTTGAATTATACGAGGAGTCTAATGATATATTTTGATAACTTTCGAAGTATAAATAATGTATGAAAGAAACAATATATTCCTAAAAAAGTTAATATTGAGTTTGAAATATTTTATGTCTATTATATGGAAATCATGGGACCCTTCATATCCTATTATAGGAATGGGTATATTAATGTAGATATGAACTATGCGTCCTTGTGGTATTAGCAAGTGATACTTTCCAAAAATATTTCTTATACTAATGCTAAGTACATCAAGAAGAATATAGTTTTTAGATTTGGATTTCCCAAAGCATTCATCATAGATAATTTCACTCATTACATGAACTATATGTTCATGGATTTAATGAAAAAATTTGGGTTTTCTCATTGAAGTAGAGAAACCTATCATCCATAGTACAATGGTCAATATTACATTTCTAACAAATAAATAAATTAAATTTTATAATAGAGACTTTCTAGAACTAGGAGTGATTATTCACCCAATTTGAATGATAATTTGTGGGATTCTAATAATATATAGAATACCCTAAATGGATGGATCATTATAAGAATCCATTTGGAAAAAAATTTCATCTACCTAAGATATTAAATCCAACATTCTATTAGGATGTGAAGGCCCTAACATATTTTTCATTTACACCAGTGAGAGTAGTTTTCATGAGTTTAGTGTGGCTATGGAAAATATAAAATATTTCTGTGATAATTAAAATATTTAGAATTAAATAAAAACAATTATTTTATGATTCCATCATTAAAAATAGAGAAATTAATGTTAGAAAGAGGGTCCAATGGATTAATTTAAGGTTTAATATTTTTCATTTTAAACTAAAAAATTAATGGTCTCGATCATTCAACACACTTAGAGTGCTTGTAGATGAGGTTCTGATCTTGTTGTTGAGTATATATGACAATTTTTTAAAATTATTAATGAATTATACACTAAATTTAATGGTATTATAAGGTAATAGAATAAATATACTTTAATTAATGAGAAATTACTGAATAAGTGCAACCATGTGCTATAAACATAGTATTGTATGGGAACTATCCAACAGATTTTCCTTGATTTCTTATTATTTATTTCAAAAACAAAATTCTTCCCCTAGATACCTTTTTTATATGAAACTAATTAAATTTTATCTATTGGTCAATTATTTATGGGAGGAAGCTATAAATTTTTCCAATCCCTAGAGGAACAATACATTTTTCTTAAAAAAATATATCATTTTAAAATTTTTTAAAACATGTTACATCAACTATGAGAAGGGATGCAGATATAGTATGATTAAATGAATCAATTACATGATGGATTATAGTAGTCTATGAAATATTTATTGACCTTATGACCAATAAAATGTGTACATTGGAAAAATTATATTTCTAATGATTCCAAATGTTTGTTAAGGAAAAATGAAGTTATATAATGAATTACTTGGATAAAAATATATTTAAATTAATCATTTTTTGCAATATACTTGATCTATAAATTTTCTTTTATGTTGTGAATTTGTTTTCACTTGAGAGGAAAAAAACTGATACACCAAGAATCTTATTAGAGGATTGAATGTGAGAAAAATATTTCACTGAAATGATAACTTCTACTTCTTTATGGGAGTACTAATTTCAATTATTTAAAATTAAATTTACAAAATATTTATTTATACCACTAAGAATTACACTTGGGGGAAATAAAATTCCTATTTTAAAATGAATTAAATTAAAATAATCTACATTCCATTATATGGGTTCTTAGTATGATTTTATCTTAGATGTTGAAAATAATTATTGACCAAATTTCAGAATAGAAACGTCCATTAAAACCCATTTCAATCAAATTTTTTAATACAGAAAAGAAATCAGGAAATATTTTGATAGAAATTTTAATGTTTATATTTTGAATTAAAATAAAAACCATGAAATTTTGTTAATATGTCCTTGATATTACATTTAACGAGGGAAATATTCTATGAATGTTCATTTACCCCCAAAATCATTTTATGGATTACTGAATTTGGAATCTATTTTTAACAAAAAATTATTTCCATTTTGGGGATCAAAATTGGTGTAAATATAGAGTTTTAAGTGTGGGGAATGGGGTATTTATCAATTTTATATTGTGATTCGTTGGATTATCAAACCAGATTACCCATGAAAATTGCTAATTTATTTTCAAAATTATGCATAACTGAAGGTCTGTTGGGCTAAAATCTTCACTTAAAAGTTTTAATTTCATGGGACTAATTTCTTTCTAGAATTGATGATACATTGATTCTAAAATTTTGGTATGTGTTTGATTTACAAGGGATGTTACCCATTACCAATATGAAGAATCTCCTTCGGAACTAAGAATGGGATCTTGACTGGTTAAATCATTGTTAAATTAAAATTAAAATATGTGGAAATAGAATCATGAATCAAAGGGGACTCAACCATTTTAATATAAACACTATAGTGTTCCAACTCAAATTATAATTAGATCAGTACATAAAACTAGCATAAACTAGGAAATTTTTTTCCAACTGTGAAGTTCTATGACATTATTCACTAAAAAAACCAATCATTCATTATATGATTATTTTTCACAATAATGGAACAAAATTTTCAAAAAGGTTCCAATATTTAAATTATGAGTTCATTAATATGAGTTTTCCCAAAGGAGAAAAGGGTAATTGAAATATAACATAATTATTTTATTTGTATCAATGAATTTAAATACAGATCATTGAACATGAAACTAAGAAAAATTCAAAATAGAAGGTTCCTCCTATTCATGATTTAACACAACAAAACATTAATCAGTTATGAATCCCATAACATAAAAATGAATTGGAATACAGGTTGGGTAGTGGGTGAATTCATATTTTAGACTTGAAATTTTATATAATTAAATATTAATAACTTTCTTCACATTTATTATGTATTTAAATCATGGACATTCTTGTTCTAAAAATTCTTTTCAAAGTGTGGCCTATCTTAAAATCATGTTCCTTGTAAATCAATGTTTCTACATGATTTTTTGGAACGAATAGAGAAACTATTTTTTTCCAATATTATAATTATAATAATGGATTTTGTGATGTTAAAATATATTTTTACTATCAAAGAGTTTGATTTGGACTTTATTTTATAGTCTTCTTTAAATCTATTTTAATGAAATGATTCAGTTCTAATGTAAATAGTTTCTCTAATTAGAGAATTCATGAATAGTTTATCTCATGTTGTAAAAAACATATTCTTTTGAAATCATCCTAAACATTTTGAATTATGGCATCAATATGGTTAATGATCTATTATTGAATTTTCAAAAACAATAAAAAAAAATTTGTATGTTTTTAGTGAATTTTTATATAACATTATATTTATTGAATTAATATAGATGATATTAGGATTTTCAGTTAATTAATTTATTTAATTTAATTGTGTTAAACAATTTACTATTTAGTTTATTCATATATATTTTAAACATACACTCAAAATGTTTTTTAAATTATATAGATTGAATTGATCATCTTATAAGTATATAATATATAATTTTTCAAAAACATTAAGAATAAATATTTTTTTAGATATTTTAAAAGTGTTTTGGATATATAAATTAATTTTCTGTAAAATCTCATGGTCTATGGGAATTTATTTTTAAGAATTAAATTCAATGAAGTTTTTTATTTTATTTTTAAAAAACAATTTAATTTTTTGATGTTGATAAAAATCTATGATTTTATATGTTTTAGGAAAAGTAAACAATGTGTTGTATAAAGAAGCAATCAAATTTGTTGTAAATTGAAAATATAGAGAACTCCCTAATTCACTATGTCAATATTATATCAACAGCCTAACTATAATATATCTCTTAAATATTTGAAAAGTGAAAATGAAATCAAAATTTCACAAGAGATAATCCAATCAACCTTGAGGGTTCTATTATACCAAAACCAAAAAATTAAATCCTTCAACTTTGGAAGAATGTGGTTGCATGGTCAACCATGAAATTGTATATCTTTTTTATGTGAAAAATTCTAGATACCCTAATACTGAAAATGTACCAACATGGATTTGTTTAATAAAAAAATCAGTATATTATTCTTCCTTGTGTTGGTAAAATTCTTATGAGATAATCCAAAAAACCGTAAATCATAGACAACATTCTTGTACTTTCCTAATATACTAGACAATGAATTGGGGAATAACTATCACTTAAAAAAATCAATCCATCGTTAATAAAATCTCAATATGTATTATAGACACCAGACCTATAAAATTAACATTCTTGCTCAATAAAGTTGATCAACACTAGGAATTTCTCCTAATATGGTTTTGAGAAATAGATTTGAACAATGATACTAATATGGAATAGGGTCTAATTAAATAAGTGGTTCTTTGATTATCATAAAGATTATTATAGTGATAATCACTCACTAATTGTTGTTCCCAAAAAGGCCAATGTTTGTTTTTTGAGATTCTAGAGAATAGAAATCCATGAACCTTTTTCTATGTTAATAGTTAGTGTATATCTGATGTATCTAAAATTTTTTCATATCTAAAATCTAAGGGTGATGATTCAAATTTATATTTTTTTACCAAACTCGATCGATGGAAACCAATTCATAGTTATCTAGGAGGAGTTTAAATTATTATTAGAGCTTTATATCTATTAACCCAAATTCAGTTGCTGGATAATCAAAAATGACTTTATACTTGATGATTAATGAATTCATTTAATTATATTCTGACCATGATCATTTCAAGACACAAAAATATATAGTATCCAGGAATGTAATCGAAATTATGAAGATTATTTTTATTGAATGTATTAACAGATGAGTTTCCCTTGATATAATATAGAGTAAAGTGTGTCCCAAAAAAAGTCCCGATGATCACCTTAAACATTAATAAAGATTTAATTCTATGTAAAAAAATTGATTGATGTTCCAACACTCCTTTTTCATAAGGATTCTACATCCATGGTTGTGTATAGAAACTAATAATTTATGATAATAATACCTCAAAAAATGACGAATATACTGGATAAGTCATGGATATACATAATTGGAATCATCATGTTTGGTTGAAGATTATAGTCCATTCTTACTCTTGTGTAGGATATTTTATAATGATTAAACAATTAATACAAATATTCCATGACCTTCCATATAGAAATGGATCAACTATGATGAATAGTGAACACACTATGATCATTTTTAAAAAAACATCTTCATATATTTAGGATTTAACAAACAAGACCATGGATAATCATTCCACTAAAGAATATGTCAAGATGATTGAAAACCTATTTTCATATGTCATGAATATATGTGGTTCAATACTAAGAAAATTTAAGATATGAAATGTTCTTAAATAATCAATGATAAGTCACTTATTCTCAATCACCATGGATTATGATATATATTTGAAGCCAAATAAATATCTATTTATTAAATATGCATGAGTTGTTTTCATAATTGTAAAAAATACTCACATTCGATCTAGTGTTCTATCTAATTATAGTGAAACATAAATATATGCCCATCATTGGTTCTTATATTTGAGTAGAGGTATATTCTGAGCTAAAATAAGGTCATCAGTGTATTTCCCATGTTTATAATTCATCAATTTATATTTTAAATATTTGAATGGTATCTTAGACTATGAACTCAAATACAGTAGTTCTAATTTCATAAACCAATTTAAGTACTAGGGGATAACAACATATGAGGGGAGATTTATAGTCCACTATTTCTAGAGTTTTCCTATCAAAGGGGCCTAAATGATCCATTTTCTATAGTTTTAATCAACTATAACATGTATTGATTGGTTAAAAACTGGGGAACCTGATTCCATGCTTGGTGAAAATTGTGTAGGTTGACTATATTGAAAGATAATAGGGTTTTGGGCCATAAAAAGTCTAATATTCAGTTTGAAAATTCTAGTTTGGAATGTAGTCAAGTTTCTCATAAATTTATAGTAATTTATACCTAATGGGATGTGCTATTTAATTTCCATCAATTATAAAACTCTAATTTTCCATATAATGAACAACAATAATTATTTAAGAATCTTTAATCCTCTAATTGTGTAATTAATGAAGTGATTTTCAGTTATTACAACACATTGTATCACCGCATCTGGAAATATTTATGATTCTAGAAGTTATAGAAATTAGAAAGAGATGAAAATGTTAATAGTAATTTACTTAGTTCGAAAATATTTTCTTGGGTATCATATATAGAATAAATACTATGTTGAACATTCTATATGGATGTTATAGAGACATTCTCGAAGCTATTACTATTAAATTGAGTCTTGGATTGGTGTATAAGTCATTATTTTACTGATAGAACTTGGATTTATTATGAGGAGTAGAGAATTATCAGAGATAATCCATCAAGGGATCAGATGGAACCCATTTTAGGGATAATCGAAGAGTATATGGAGAAGTTTGGAGTGGTTGGGGATTTTGACCACTAATAAAATTTGGATTAGGCAGTAAAGATGATACATTTTCCTCATTTAATAACTCTATTCACTTTTTGAATGATTTTTTGTAGTGAAATTATCATTCAGTTTTAATAAAAAAATAATTATTAGCAAAATCTTATGTAGAGAATTAGATTTAAATATTAATGTTAATTAATTCATTCATGAAGGGTTTGCTGGGATTTTCTCCCTCCGTTACCCTCTAGTAATCTCAATTAAAAAAACATTAAGCTTAAAAAAAGTGGGATAAATAAATTTATATAAAATTGTATTTTCAAAATAAATATCTTTGATGGGAGAAAAACACAAAGTTCAACAACTAAATATATATTGTGAAAAAATATTTATGAATTTATAGGTGGATTGGTTTCTATAGATTTAAAATTTTTGAATAAATTTGATCACATGTTAACTTGTTAATATATTAGTTAACCACTTTTAATCAGTGCTGGTATTATTATTTGAATACATGAATGAAGGAAAGTTTATTTAAAGCATGCTAACAGAATTATCTTATCTCATTAATTGTTTTTACTTCTTCTCCATTAATCCAATTTATCTAATTACTATTCATTTGTCTCAATTATTTCCACCAACTATTTTCACTTGAAAACCTGGATCTACATCACCAACGCCACTTTCTTTCATCACTACTATTTAGTCACTACTTATAGAAGTTTTTTCCTATTGGTTACATATAAACATACTGTGAGTCTAACCCTTTCTACTCACCCTTTATCACCACTATGATGGTCTTATTTAGGGTTATAAATAATTGACCTCACTCAATCTGAGATAAAGACTCATTTATATAACTATCAGCGAAACCTATCAAAAAATGTGTTATGTTAAATTATAATACTATGAGATGAAATAGGATTACACCATTTAAAAAATTCAACCACCCATTGATATGAAATATGGTGATTAGTTTTACTATTAAAATTTTAAATGATTTATAATGAATAAAACTCAAATATAAACAATGACTCAACGAAACTCAAACATTAAAATATTTTGAATGATGAAAAAAATTAAAATTAAATATTATTTCATATGATTAATAATGTATATATTAATTATTAAATGTTATACTATAAGAACGAAGAAAAATTTAATAAATTTTATCCTACCTATACCTCAAAAAATTTTATTCCCCATGAACCATTGGAAATCAACTATATAAATAATAATGTGTGAACATCCTTTGAGAAGAGAAGAAGTCCAAAAGTGAACCTGGTATTGAGGTTCAGATTAAAATTGGGTTGAAATACTAAAACACATTATTAATGAGGTAAATTTGTTATTCTAGAAACACTAATGTACCCTTTTCAAAAAACAAACATTCTATAGGGTACAGGGTACAAATTTATCGATTACATAATGATACTAATAAATTTACTTATAGAAACACTAGCACCAATTGATAACTACTAACTTTACATAAAGTATGCAATGTTATTATAAATCCTAGAAAAATAACCCATTCTTTATAATGTTCATATATTATCATCCATTATTCATAAACCATTGATTATACTAAGAATAACTATTAATGATTTTTTTTTCTAATTCTAAAGGCAAGGGTTGTTATAGAACCCATACTATTAGGCTTCTCATCTATGAGAAACATTAATAATCCTACTATGGAAACATGTTTGAACAAAAATATAATTTTTTTTCATCCTTTTTCCAAGGTATAATTCTACAATATTTGATGATTTATATTGATTTTTAAAATATGAATAACCCTCACTCATAATAAATTATCACTATAGTCATTGAAATAAATTGATTAGATCATATTTAAATCCTTCTGCTTTAACTTTATATCATTGAATCAAATAAAATATTCATGATTAGAATTTACTAATTTTCCTATAAAACATGAAGTTAATTATTCATGGAACTAAACATATTTGAAAAAATGATCATATTGGATATTCTCCCAATTATATCATTGATTTCCAATGGTACAAAAAAATTAGGAGTAATATTACATAAATTTCCTAAGAATTGATATGATAATTATGGAGTATAATGATGAAGAAATACATCTTATTATCAAAATTTTATCAGTTGTTATCTTTATCCAAAACATGACTTTATACAGCTTTGAGAATTAGTTTAATATCATTGAGTTATATTCACATGGTATATAATATTGATAATAATATTAGACAAAAATATAGATGATTTTCCTATTTTGTTAAAATGTAGAAGGGAATGAATTTTTATACACTAATGTGAAACATAATTATCCACATTCAGGGATTGACTCATAATAATCATTATATAAAAACTCTGTAAGGGATGGCTAATCCTCCTAAGAGACAAAAATTAACTGGATACATGTTCACTAAAATATACATGGATATCAATAGTATAAAATGATTTGACATCACTCTATTGGTGAAATAAGGTATCCACTTTAACCCAAGTTCCATGTGATTCTTTTTTCCTTTAAAAAAATTGTAAACCTTTGGTCCTGATTTAGGATAATTATAACTATTACCTAGTAAAAATTATGTTATCATGGACATAATGTTTCCCACATCATTAAAATTTTTATGATTAATAGTTTTATTATAAAAAAACTATCATTTTCTAGTGACAAACATTCACCTACACTACATCATGAATATCTACAGTTTTAGGATAAATATTCATCAAATCCATCATAAACTCACCCCATTTATAAATAGTCAAAATAAAATTCTTTTAAAACACTAAAACATATTGTTTATTTGGATTCACTTGATTAAAACAAGATCATCTAGTAATTAAAACTATAATTTCCTCTACTCTATTCACCTACCAAAATATAAATTAATATCATGACATATATTCATAGTTTCAATTTTTGAAAAAATATCAATAAATAATAGTCCATCATTAAATCATTAATGTTTCTTGTATGAACCACTATAAATCCATTAAATTAGAAATAATAATGATAATATTGAAACCAAATTTGAACTATAACCCAACCATCAAGTACATATCAATTAATAATATTGTTACTATCGTCAATATGGGAATATTTAACCCCATGAAATTTACAGAATGTCAAATCAATATTGAATATTTTATGTCCATTTGGAGATAATAAAAAATCATAATGATGTTTATACATAAGATAAATTGGCCTCCATTAATAATTTACCTCTTGTACTACCATAGATTAATAATTAATGCTTTTGGATCTGGAAACAACATTATTTTTTCATGGTGCATACAAGACCATGAAATGAAATGACTAAAAATAATCCACTCACTAATATTATTTCATGATTTTATCTCATTCTGAAAAAATTATTTGAGACTTTTATTGTTGGAGTGTACAAAAAACTATTTTATAAAAGATGAGTTCTTTCAACACATTTATGTATATAATAAAGCAATAAATAGTGTCCTAAGTCATATAGCTTATTATCTAGATAAATATTTTATAAATATATCAGGATCTATTTGATAGGTCAGTATCAAATCACAACATAATCATATAAAAAATTATTTTTTATATGCCTCACATCATCTACTTGAATTAGAAAAAATATATATTTTATTCATAGATTGTTTCATAATTGTTTCCTCAAACATAGATTGAAAGTGATATAGAATGTAAAATTTTACACCCATTTTGTTTTTACCTATTACATGAATGATAATCATAGAAAACCCCAAGATAATGTAGTGGAAAAACCATTCTATACCACAAAAAATCTAACAAAAAGAATCTAGTGTCTCATTTTAATGAAACATGTAGATACTCACTTTATAATTTATTAGAATATTAGATATGGAATTTGAATTTTTCGATTTGTGTGGGGGTTATATTTTAAAACCGAATATCCCCAATATATTTTGGGGGCTTTAATATTCATAATGGATGTTATTGGATGTAGTTTATTTTTTAGTGAAAGGTCAGGGTTCTGGTAGGAATTTGAGGTGGAATAGGCGATTGAGATTCCAAAAAGTAACTATAATAGGCCATTCATATTGTAAAAATTGATTAAAATATGAATGGATGTCCTATGGAGTTTCGGGATATAAAATATGGATGGTTGGGGGATCCTGAGGAACAATACCAAATGTCATGATGCAATAATATACATCACATTATGACATATTACCATCATGTTTTTGAATTTTAAAAGGGTTCATGACCCCCATTATTTTTCGAATGCTTGTGGTGCATGGGGAGGATCAGGGGTAAACCACCCAACCCTCCTTTATCCAACATTTTGGGTTCTTTTGTGTGTATTTCACTGATTTTTATGGGTATGTGCATTATCATATACTATTTGGTTTTATTTTTCAATGACATAACCTGATTTTTCTCTGATATCATTTATGGATTGTGCTAGTTTCCACCAAATCAATATAGAAATATCCCCAATCAGTGTTTAATTTTGGAATCCATGATAGAAAAAATCCCAAGATAAAGTATTCATGACATTTTACATCATTATGATGAGTTTTTCACCTTGTAAGAATTTATCTTTGTTTGGATTAATTAAAATTTATTAAGAAAATTACTAGGTCACAGTAGTTATGTTGTTTCCTTGGGTTGATGTTAGGGATGTGTTTTGGGATCAATGATGTTGGTTAGATATGTTTCCCATTACATAGTGGTGATCAATGATTTTTTTATCATTTATATATCTTTCGATTAAATAAAAAATTAATTTTAACTTTTTATAATTAATTAATGAAATTGTATGGATAGAGGAAAGTGTTTGAGTCTCATTATAGGCTCGAACTAGGCCTGTACAAGCTTGATAAGTGAGTTTATTGGTTGAAAATTAATTTTAAATTACTCCTTATTTTAGTGAGGGTGTCCTTGTACAATATCTATGGATTTATTATTGATGTATATGTGCATATGGGTGTATGGTGTTGCTATTAAGGTGATGTACTGTATTAGTAAGGATTTATTTTATTGAAATTAAATATAATTCTTTCATTTAAACTATTAAATTAATATGTGTGCCTTGTTTTAAAGGAAAAATGTCTTAAGAAACTATGGACCTATTGAAATGGATTGAAACCTCGAATGAAAATGGTTGAGTCCTGAACTAATGTGTACCATAGAAACATATACTCCTCTAAGAGGGGGTGAGACATGAATTAAAATGGATGTCCAAAATAGGTTGGGTGGGTTCCATTACGATGTGATTGGAATAGGTGGAGATAGCACATGTAGATTGAAAATAGGTTGGTTGTGCTGATCATCCAAAAGTAGCCTTGGACATAGAGATCTTCCAAGAGAAATTTCAAGAGAAAGTCAATAGTGTGGCATAACCCTAAGGACTACGAGGGTGTGAGATTACTATGGTGGTGTTGGAAGATATAATTAACATTAAGTGTCATATTTGACCCAAAAAATGAGCTTATCCTTTAATAATCAATGTTATGTCCTTCTAATTTATCATTACTGAGGGGCCATAAAGGGCGACCCAATGGAAAAATGACTTTTATGAGTTTCTGAAGTTTGTTTTAGATTGTAGCATGTGAAACCTTGAATCCAAATCACTATTATATTAATGGGGTAATAAATTTAATGATGGTCATTTTCATTTGGTCATCCCTTGTTAAGTTGTTATTTTGGATTTCATATTCTATTTGATTACCTATAGCACATGGGAATTTTCTTTTGGGTCCCGGATCTGTTTTGATTTTATAAGGAACTTTAGAATCAAATTTTGAGATATATGATACCATGGGATGATGGATATTTATGGGATATAGTTTCATGTTATTTAGGGTAAGATTCCTAGTTTTTACATAATCCATTATGGTTGATGTAGTGGTAAGTGAAAAGTGGGGTTTCTGAATATTCAACATCAGAGTATTTGATAACACGCTTTTAGGAATTCCATAGATTCATGAAATCTGATAGATATAGATATTCCATTTTGAATTCCATGGGTTCATGGGATTCAAATTGTTATATTATTATATCATCTCGAATTCATCAGACTCTAAAAATTTGAATAGTTATAGTAGATTCTAGGATGGTTTTATATCCCCATGAATGAATATTGTACATCCCAAGCATTATTGTTGGATCCCATCAATCAATTCATATCGTATCCACCAATGATTCAGTGGAATAACTAGATATGGTATAGTTGATGAGTTATGTGTTTTTTTCAAGGTGATTGTTTATTGGATCTATGAGGGCGTCCCTTTCAATTAACTATGTCACCTAGGAATCGTAAAAGCCTATAAAAATAAGATTTCATATGCTCTTACACCTCATATGAATTATACATCATCCTGATGGTGACAAACACCTATATACTACCGTGGGTTTCATCATAAGAGATTGAGGTTGAAGTATTCATGGTGTTTTAATAAGAACTTCTACTCATCATGGTTTAGGAATGATCATAGAATACCTATATTATCAATATTGGTCACCCTGGGATGATTCTAATAATCATTGATACTCCAAAACTGGAAAAAGTTTTTATTTTTAGTCAAGGTCATGTACTAGATTATATGTACTGACACTTGGAGTGGTTAGAATGTCGGTTAGTAAGGTCATTTTTATGTGCACATTGAAATTTTAGAACTGGATGATGAATTTATTATGGTTGTGTTCTATTTATTTTGTTCGTCACTTATTTATTTATTTTCATCATGCCACATTTACATATCATGGAATTTTCTGGTTTTTTTATGGGACCATTATCATGATACCATACTAATTAAGGTACAAAAACTATATTAAATCATCCACTGTAATTTAATACACAAGCTAACACTCCCTTATTGTTTGTTTATGTTGGGATGGTGCCTAATATTACATGATCTTCCTAGAGTATCTTGAATAGAATTTGGATTTTTGGGTGAAGGGAGTCCTGATTGATGCAGTGATCCTTTTGTATTTTTTTCTTTTGTTTCATTTTTATATGTGAATTCCCTAGTGGGATTAATGTCTTGTGTTCATGCATGTAATAATTTTTCATCATTGAATATAAATTATTTTAAGAATATAGATTCTTATGATGATGGGTTATTTATTAATGATTTTTCATAGAGGGTGTATAGACTCTCTAAGATATCACCTTAGACCCCTACAATAATTTGATTGCCTCTTGTGCATTGGTATGTATTCCTATGGTCATGTAGAGAGATGATATGGAAAATAGTCATAGTGATCTAGAATAGGGATTTATACTGTGTTATTATAGGTTAATTTTCATTTTATATTACTATTTGGGATTTGGTATGCTAGATATATTGGAAGCTATTAGAGACTATGATGGGTAATGGGATAGTGTGACAAGAACACATATTATGAATCCATGGATTGTATATTGATTTTATTTTCATATTATGTTGTAATTTATTTGATATTCAGCTCAGGTGATGAATATTATGTTCAGGTTGATAATTCAAGTATTTTGGGAATTGGGGACATTTGAAATATGAGTGTTATGAATTTCAATCTTGTCTCATAGTGGCAAGTGGAATATCATGGTTCATATTAAGAATATAAGATTCACATAAAATTTAGGGGAATTCTAGAGTTTCGATTCATCCCATAAAAGGGGTCCAAATATTTAGAGTGTCAGAAATAGCAGAAATTGTGTTTTCCAATATAATTTCATGGTGTGATTCTACTCAACTGGACCACCAGTTATATATTTTTCTTTCTCATGATAGTTTATGTGTATATATGGAGAGACACTCATTAATTATGATGACGATATAGTCCCCTAGGAAATAGAAAATGAAGTGACCCTTATCGATTAAGAAAAAACATGATGAATTAGTGAGAAAACCATAAATAATTATTGTTGAACATGAATTAGTTAATTAATGTTCTAGGGACAACCTATATGTTGTTTTCTAATATATCATATTGTAAAAATATGTTTAACCATAATTTTTGATAGTTTTTTTCATGACTTGGATATTTATAGATATACATAGATTCATTGTGTATTCCATGTTATTTGACTATATTCTTTGGGGAGAAGTTTTATTTGATGATTCTCCAATTGGGTAGGAGCCGTAGGAGTGCATTGGTATCAACACTTGTTTCCCTATATTTAGACACCAAATACGTTTCTACATTGATGTTATTGTTATTTAACACACTATTAGCAACATATATAGTATTTTACCATATTTTATTGAATGAAATTATATCCAAAAAAACCATATATTCATGGCCATTTGGGTAGTATTTTCTAGGATGATGTTGTTATATGTTTATTACCCCAGATGAGTTGAGATTCTTGAGGGCTCATACTCATAGGATAATTCTTAGTGAGATTTAGTTCCATGTGGGAAAATATTTTCACATGAGATGTCATTGTATATGTGTATATGTAACTATTTGTAGGTAGTTTGGAATGTTAGGTTTAATGAGTTCTAGAATAGTGATACTTAACCTTTGGGCTATGTTGGAGGACCTAGAGACCCTTTAGATGATACTCATGATAATTAAAAAATAAGGGTTTGGTTTTTTTGTAATAGTGACTAATGATAAGGTTTGATGAATATTTTAGATACCCTACATGTGAAAAACTATTGGAAGATTCCTTGAAAATGGTTCATTGCAAGAGAGGTGCTACAGAGCTTTTGGATTAGGCAATAAGTTTCCTTGAGGATGATGGTATGAGTCATTTTGGCATCAGTAGTGAATTTTGTATTGTTAATAGGGGTGTCTAGCATATAAAAATAACCAATAAGGGGATTTAGGAATGTAATGGAATATACCTAGTGATTTTGAGATGTGATCCACTTAGGGTACATGTAATATGTTTATGAGGATAATTTTGAAGGGTTTGAAGGTTCATGTTCATGACCCTATTAACATTAGATGAATTTTAATACATGGTAAGAGTGAGGGTATTTGATTATGACTTGGTACAGTGTTATATGACATATAAAAAATATTTGGCCACGACAAGGGAAATTTATTTGTATTATGATGAAAATGCCTAAAATTTATTCTTCTTTTAAAGATTAAATTCCATGTAGAAAGGTAAAAAATTCTTGTTTATATATGACTCATGGGATTATGGGTCAGTTTCTATGACTGGGTGGTACTAGATCATACACCAGTTTCTTTTGGATGAGATTGAGTGGAACATTCTATTTATATAATGTTGATCATGAATTATAATGTAATGAGTATTTGGGTGTAGGATGAGGACTTTTTGTGGATTATGTATTGTTTTCATAGTCACATATGAGTTTTTATAAATCAATAAGTGTCCATCCATGGTAGAGGATACAAAAGATTTGTATCTAGTGTGGTGTTGGGAATGATCTATTTTGATCATGGTTTGGTATTGATATAGTATATCATTATGAATTGGGAGGAGTGGAACATGGGTGAAGATGACTAAACCAAGTTCTAGTGGAACATAATGTGTGTTATATTTTAATACAAGTAGTATGATGTGTAAAATTTTATGATGAAGGTTTTAACCCACCTAATGATTTGAATTTTTGTGTTTCTCTAGGGTGACATTTCAGTGACAAGGGAATATGTGATAATTAATTATTTTAGTTAGAGGTTGGGTATGAGATGATTTTTCAATGATTATCCATTATGTTTAGTGATCAATAGAGCATAGATTGTGGTTTTGAAAATATTTTCATTTTCCATAATTGAAATTTTGATAGGGTTTGGGTTTGATTTGATATGTCATAATCATGCATGGGGTGATATTGATGTGATTTTAGTGTGACTCGTGGGATGAGAAATGATTAATGATGTGTTTTTAGGGGGTGAATCCCAATTTTATGACATGCTTTAGGGGTGAAATAGTTTCTTTACACAGTTCATGGGTTGAAAACCTTTTTCATCACCCAATTCAAGGGTTTAATCTATAGCATCACTTGATTCAAGTGGTGAAATAGTTTCATCAAATGATTCAATGGTGGAACCTATATTTTTCATATGGTTAATGAGGTGAATAATGTGATCAAAATTTATGTGGGTTTTTTCTTGTAGGTAAATTCATTGTGAACAATGAGAATTATATTCATGGAATAAAGTAATAATAGGACCATTTATCTTTGGTCCTTATAGAAAATGTCAAGTGGTTGGTACTTGTTTTGTTGTGGTCGTGTAAGAGGGTGAAGACAAGTGGTTTTGAGGACTATTAGATTTATATTGAATAAATTGTTATTTTCCTTGATGAGGGACATGGGATAGGGATTCCATGTCATGTTCTTCATAAGGGATATTATAATTAGGTCAGTGTACTATTGTAAAGGAATTTTGGGAAATAAATTAATATTATATAGAGATCCAGGGTTTACTATTTTCCTTTCTAAAAGGATTATTTTGGTGTGGAGAACCATAATACTAAGGATAAATTCGGTAAAACATTGGATTTATTGTGAGATATTTGGGTAGGGTGATCTAACTCAGTGTTAATGTATTTTTGTTAGTGGGTAGACCATATCCAATGAATTATGTGTTTTGTATTTATAGTTTCATATAAAAAACATGTTTGAAAATAAATGTTCCAAAACTATGAGAACTCAGTGAATAAATTAACATAATCTGGCATGAGGAATTATTTTATGTTTTCCATGGCCTCCCAAGGATAATATGTTTAATTTTTTAGAGTTTTTTATGACACATGTCATTAAATGTTTGTAAAATTAGGATGCGATTATAATTTTTCTATTCAGCTATATGTTTATTATGAGAACCATGAATTGAAATGTGGTTCTAGTGGTATGAAAATAAATAATGGCTATTATTATGAAAGGTATTATCATTAGTTAATATCATTTGTGTTTATGTGATCACTAATGGATGAATGTGATGTTATTCTAGTTAAAATTATATATCGCAAACCATTCACACCATGAATAGGGATTTATAGTGTGAATATCCTTTATAAGGGGTTTTGTAACATTATATAGGGATAATAGAAGGATATGGGTGCACAACCTAAAATTTCATTTAGTGAAAAAAATGTGTCAAGAAATGAAATGTTTGGATTTTTTTTATTTTAAAATTATTTTCAACCACCAATTAATTTTTAGATGAATGCAACAAGACGGAGGGTCTCAAAAAAACCTTTACTAATATCTTTTATACTCCATTTTTTGGTTATTCCAGGTTTTATTCAATGGAATTAGTAGGTGGGTTATTATTTATCTACTTTATTTATTTATATTTCATTAATTTTTCATGTATTTGTCTTAATTACATTAAGGAATATGACCAATTTACACCAAACCATGGTGTAAATCACCCCAATCGATAAGTATTTCACGTATCCTAGCTATAAAAAATATAGATAAAACATGTAATCTATTTTTCAAAATATTTTTATGAGTTATATCATTACATTTAATCCTATGTTATTTTAGGGAGAAATTTAAATGGGTTTGTGACTGATATGGTTCTAATGGTATAAGTATTATCATGGGTTGATGTCAAGTGGTTTCTATGAACACTCTTGGTGTGGTTGTAAAATATTCCAAAGATACACATGTTCTAGGTGTATTACTCCACATTTATTCGACTTTTTTCTTAAATTTAATAAATTATTACAACTCATTATAACAATTTATTTATAGGTTAGAGGTTCCTATAGTCACTAGAGTTGTCGTACCAGCTCCAGTGAGGTATGGATGATATTATAAAGTGAATTTTCAGGTTGTGTATTAATGGAAAATAACTCATGTTTTTAGTATCCCATCCTCTTACTATCCCTATATATTTATGCATGATGTTTATATACATGTGGGTGTGTGACCTCACTCGTAGGTTGATGGATAATGTTTGTATGGAATTGTTCATTTTAATTTAAATGTTATAATTAGAATTAATTTTTTTTACATTTATAAGATCTCATGATTAATGGGATAAGGTGTATGGGACATTGTATAACTAATCAACTAAGATCAATCCTCCACCACAGTTGGTTGAGGCCTAAACTATGAGGTTAACCAAACACATGGAAACCTCCAAGAAGAGGTGTAACACGACTTCAATTAGAATATCATTATATGTTTGGTGGGGGGATTTTTGAGGTTCTGGTATTTGGTTGACATTCTATAAGCATGGTACAAATGATATGGGTGATCTGACTAGATTGTAGTGTATTTGGACACTAGGATGACCCATAACACTTCTCTCAATAATGTCTCTAGTGTGGTGTACCCCCAATGAATTTGATTCTAGGATATGATTATAATAATGATGGGGGAGTAAATAACCTCTATGTATTGGGAGTTAACACAGAAGATGGTATTGAAATTAAATACCTACCATATGGTAGGTCTATTATACTATTTAATAAGGGATAAAAATGGATAAACCGTTGAAAAAATGCTTATAGAGTGTCAAACATTGGGTAGTTATGATTGTAGGTTTCACCTAGAACCTAAATGTAATTTTCTTCTTAATAGGGATATGTTGAAGATGATGGGAGTGGAAATTCAGTTAGTAACTATTATGTTTTCATTTTTCCCCTTCTATGATCTCTAATTGGATAGTGAACTTGGAAATCCATTTTTTTGGGTCAGGATCTTTGGAGATTATCTATGTCATATGAAAATCACCTGTTGAGATGAACGAGACACTGGGAAACTTGATATTTTTGGGATATCATCTCACAGTGTTTTGGATTTGGATTCCATGTTTAGATAGAATAAATTATGGTTGATTTATAAATGTATTCTTAGTGGGGGTTCCTTATATTTATCATAAGATTTTAAGATATCTATCATACAAGAATTCAAAATATTACAAATATTTATACGATGAAATGATACCATTGTGAATGATCTGTTGTCCCAACATTCAAATAGAAAAGATAATAAACCATTTTGAATTATTTGGACTCCATGTATACAAATATAGGTATGAGGTACTAGTTTGGAGTATATTATTAAGAAAAAATGTACTGATTCTTGAGCGTGACTATTGGATTCCCTCAATTGATTCCGATGACTCCACTTAGGATAGATCAGATACACTAAATATGGTATGAATATGGATTTTTGTATGAATTCCAATGATATTAACCTTTGTATCCCATTGGTAATTCTTCTATATTTCTAGGGTAACATGTAAATCAATCATGGTTAGTCATATAACATTTCATGTGGCCTTACTCTACTAGTAATTAGACATTTTCCTAAATGTGAATAATTACTAGGTACTATTGTGGGGTTCATCTTTAAGGATTTATGATGATGGATACCATGTTATTCTATGGGTCCCCTTACTCATCTCAGTGGTGGTGTTATCATTGGACCCTCAAAGTGTGGATAGAGATCCCCTTGAAGTGATGATAATGGTTATAGACACTACGTTGATTGCTATATAAGGTATGGTTAATCAATATTGATGACATGAGGGTTTTCGATAAATTTTTTCATTGGAACCTAATACATATATTAACCATTTTTGGTGTTTAGGATATGGGATGGAATGGACATTGTGACATTCATAGAGACATTCTGGCACTATCCAAAGTAGGCATGACATATGCTTCTTTTTATTTCATTTAGAAGTTTCTTTTTTTCTTTTAGAATGTCACTAGAATATATCACTTCAACTGTTTGTGTAATAAAGGACTGATTTGGTGGTTACTTACATAATTATGTATTTATGCTCTACTCAAGATTCTACTGAACTAGGGCACTTGAGAAGACTCTCACTAGTTAAAAGTTTTGGTTGGACGGGGTCTCAATTTTTCATAATCATACTGGATTATATTAGATGATATTTGGAGTTTAGGGTGAGGTTAGTCTTAGAAGATATAGTGAATCCTTTTTAATTTTATTCGTTTTTTATTTATACATGTGACCGGCCTATTGGAAAAAATGTCATGAATTCTAATATGATATAATTTTTTCCATGGTATGTGAGTATCTTGATTCTCATAGATGCATAATATGATTGGATATTTAATTATGGATAAACACTTTGATATAGGGGGTATAGTCTCCCTATTATACCTCATTGGATCCTCACTTCTAGATGGAACCCTCTAGTGTATAGGGAGTTGCAACTGAGGTGAAATAGAAAACCCACCTAACAAATTTTTAGTGTGAGATGGGATTGGGAGTTAAAAAATAAATACTTACATGTTCTCATGTTATATAATATTTTCAATTATGAAAAAAATTATAATTAAACTTTACATCTTGAATCATTAATCAATATTTTGTTAGCATCTAATCTAGTAAATTCTATTGAAAATTATTTAGTAAAACTAGATGATGTTTTGTATTATAAATGATTTATCCTAAATAAAATAACACTTCATACATTAAAAAATGATAGAATAAAGAAAATAATCAAATATTTAGTTCATTATTTTCAAAAAAACTTTTGGGGGTTTTTCAAAAAATTTAAAGGTCCAAAAAATTAGTGTGGTTATATTGAGTTTGAAAATATATTTTATGTATATCCTTTGGTCACAAACAATTATTATGATTCCTAATATCAAAATCTATCACCAAAAAACTTTTTTAATATTAATTTATCACATATATTTTAAATTCCAGGAAATGTATTGTTTTTCTTAATATTCACGTGATTTATACATCGATAATCCTCACAAAACCATATAGTATAATGAGATTTCTTAGAAAACAATAATATAACCATATGAGGAAGTGATCAATATGCTAAAATACTTATCCTTAATCTCACCAAGTCTAATTTAGTAATACCAGAACTTAGACATAGAAATATGATATATTGTCATGTGCATTGATTCTACATGTATAACTTACGTTATAGAAAATTCCACTTCATGCATAGAAGGTAGTCCTCACAAAATCATTAAGTGGAAAATCTGATTAGATGTTAAACATAATAATAATTTCATATTTATATTTACATCACTACCAAACAAAGAACCTTTATATCTATTACTATAGTAATACATCCATAAATCTATTAACCAACATAACATTCCCAATAATTTATAAATATACACTGAATTGTGGATGAATATATGAATGAAACATGCCATTGATATCAATAAATATGATATTGTAAGTGGGTACACTAATATATTTTCTAAATTATTTGAAATTTTTTCAAATCACGAATATATAATTTTTAAAAAATAAATATATATTTCAAACAAAATTTTAAACTAAAATAATATATTTCATCATTCAACAATCTTAAAAAAGTATTTTAAATAATTTTCATTTTTAGTGTATTAATAATATCTATCCAAAATTATTCCCTATATTATTATGAAATTAAAACATAAAGTCAAAAAAATTTGAAAAATCATTTAAAATTATTGATTATAAAAGAATGACACTTCAGACTATCGACAATCCCACATAAAAAATATCCATCAACTTCCCAACTATATTAACATATTCTATTACATCAGATATCCCTAGTGGAACTGTGACATTCTAAGATGAATATAAAATATATTTAAAATATTTAACTAAATGCATGAATTATTAACAATAAAATCTTCTAGGTGGTTATCTAAAATAAGTTGAATATTGTTTTTATGTTTGGATATTTTATAATTTTTCTACTATACTCTCTAGTTCTTTACTATTCAAAAGACTTAGGATAATTCAAAATAAAACACACATGTAGAATTTATTTCATTCATATACAAAATATTAATCATTTTATCAAAGGTGTTAAAATTAATAATAATGTTATAGAGATCCTAAATAACTAGGTTAATACACATCACTCCTACAAGAAATGATCATCCCTCACCAGATTTCTCCTAATGATGGAATCAACACTGTAATACCCTTAACTAAAATATCACCATATGGCTTGTTAACTCTTCCAATACTTTTTTTAGAAGCTTTTTTATATGAGTATTTTTTTATTGAAATACAAACATAATTAAAAAAGGTTGATCATCATCACCTCTGTATATATTAGTTCTCATTAACCAATATTAAACAATCTATATTTAGATTCCTAAGAATTTTAGGATATAGATAAAAATAGAAAATATCTATGAGTTTTCATCCATATTCAATCCAAAAAAATCAAGGAGCCATTACCTATGCAAATTTGATCATTATTTTAGTGAATATTTTCTAGATATAATTAATTATAGAACATCTCAAATAATCCACTATATAATATTGAATATTAAATAATTACCTCAACCATTTTATACCACCTTCTTTTACTAGATCATTCTAGATGAATTTTAGTCAAATAAACTTGATTATATTTTGGAGTCTCAATATTAATGAATATAAGATGAATTTGATCCACCAACTAATCAATTACTTGAGAATAAAAATTTTAAGAGGTAAAGAAAATGTAAATATATTATATCCTTAGAATATAAGGGTTCTCATATTTTTTATACCTATACTATGGACTGATTAAATTAATAAAATACCTCTAGTATTATAGGATCATCATCTAGTTTATAAAGATAAGTATTTTCCTCAAACCATTTCTAAGTATTTCTTATAGTTTGACATTGTTTCATCCTTTATAATTATATGGACATTATTTTATCATCCAATTTTATTGATAATAATTTATGATTTTTTACAACACATGAATAATAGGTGATGAACCTCTTGAACTCTCTCAACCATTTCTTTTTTTTAAAATAATTTCACACACTAATTTTTTTTATAAATATTATAAAAATAAATTATATGTCTAAATGAATGGTTTGATTAATAATATTAATGGGTATCCCAACTCAAATTAATTAATTCATAAATTTATATTAACCCTAATTTTAAGATAAGTAAGAAAGAACTATTTATTTGTTATTGATGTTTCTGTTGAGATAAATTTCCATTTGACTGAAATGTAAATAAAAAAAATAAATAACATAGTATTTTCAATCTATGTTACTCATTCCAACATATATAAACCTATTTACAATAATTTAAACTCAATGAAATAAGACTGAATTAAGTAGGAAATAAAAAATAAATGTAAATATAACCCTGGTGACTATAGCTTATTATGTAATTTTATTCCACAATAATAAGTAATTCCACCTTAAAATATTTGTATGATCTTATCTCTTGAATAGTATGTAAAAAAATCCCAGACTATCCTTGATAAAAAAGTTTATGATCCCATACTAGACACTCAAATAGTATCTAAATCAAGACAAAGTAACACTTCTGGTGTAATTTCAAGCATTATAGGCAAGTATAATTAATAGGGAATGATCTTAAAAATATTCTATTAAAAATTTCCCCACTTTAATATTATAATTACCCAGTATAGTTTATTTTAAAAGTTCTGTGGGTCCTGAAGAGATGATGGGATTATGAAATATATTAATTTTTCTACTAGTTATAACTATTTTTAGTAGATAAATTTTATACATGAATAGTATTATATTTTAAAGAAACTATATAGTTATGTAATCCATGAATAAATTACCCAAAATATATTTATATTCTAAAATTCATGTGAATCATATCATACAATTCATCCAAAAAATAATTTAACCAAACAGACCATGTTTAATAAAAATGATGAATCATATGTAGTATAACCCTTGTAAAACAATTATGGAGAGTCTTTAAAACCCATCCACTTTCATCTATCATTGCCTCTAATATGTTCCACCATGACCCATAAACCATATCAAATGATCATCTAGGAACTATAGATTTTCGATTCAAGGATTATTCAATACTATTATAACATGCATCTAAATAAGAAAAATTTCATGTGTGAGTAGATCATATAATTTTGGTTGTCACCATCGATGCAAAATAATAATTCCTAATTCATGCTGTATGTAGTATAAATATATTGTACATATTGAGTAAAAAATATAACTATGAAATTAATATATTATCTAAGAAAAATTAAATTTAGATACTACTAGTAATGGTTGGTTTTTAGTTGATAAATTATTAACTGCAAATAGGTCAAAACATTATTATAGACAGATATTCCATTCTAGAAAAGTAATCCAAAAGTTTATGTTTTTTAATATATCTCTTAGTGACTCTAGAATCTTCAAATGAGATGTTAACAAAAAATCATATTTTTTGTTGGGCGATAACAATACTCAAATGATATTAAAATCTATTTTCTAAATAAAAATTGGGTTCCTCGATACACATTCAATAATGAATCCAATGTTTCATTCCAACCATCCCAGAATATATCTATATATAAATATATTGGTTTTGTGGTTTAAACTTGAACATAGTTAATTGGTGTACCCACTCCTAACATGTTTCCCATCACTAAGGAATTATAATTATATGTATAATAATGTCTAACAAATACATTACATATTATCATCTTAAACAATATATCCATATTTTCATTATAATCCATGATTAATATAATTGGTATCATATAATAGTAATAATATATGGTTTATTCATAAATAATTTTTAATACCAACTTAATCAGATAGAATCACTAAAATAAAGATAAAACAAGTAATACATTTAAAGGATATTTTTTAGACAACAACTTAAGGATATATATATCAAATAGAGAATACAAATGTTGTTAACTTTTAAAAAATCATTTATTATTTGGTGTAAATTAGTTTATTAATTATTTCTCATAGTACTCCCAATTGATTCTACATAGAATACTATAATTTTTCATTTCTATAGAATGGGTAACTTTACTAAACATTTCTACACTCCATTATTAAGAACATATAAGAAATATGATTACTCTAATTCAAAAAATTATCTACCCAAGGATTATAAATTTTTGTGACTAGAATCACTACCTGGCATGAAATTATATCTAATAAAGAAAATTATACCTTTAAATTAGATCTTTCATAGCATATAATTTTGAAAATAATTTTTAAATAAACACCAAAAATAAATACACATTTCACATGACTTAGATGGTATATATTATGGATTCAATGTGGTGATAAGTTAAACTAGATAAAAATAAATAAATTTCATGCGATCATTTTTTAACCAGAAGAAATAGTATTATTCATGACCCTTAGTATAAATCATGATAATGAATCTTGGATTTTTATTATTAGTGATAATTTTATAATCTATATAACAATAAATAATGGTGTGTGGTTATATAAAAATATTTAATCATAAAAAACATTATTAAGTGTGAAATTTTGTTGTTTATTAATAAATTAATGCTTTTATAAATAAATCATGTATGTTTTTCATTAGGTTACAATAAAAAATCCACCATGTACTTGGTTATTCTTATATAAAGACCAATAACATTTCTAAAAACACTAGCTTCTTTGAATCCCTACACTAACTTTGCAATATTATTAAAATTTAAATCAAAATTCAGTTTCTAACACTTTTTATTGCACCAACAACCCATTATATAAATCCTTACATTATCAATATATATACACTTGATGGAAATAAAAATATAGTAAATTATTAATTTAAAATTTAAGGGATATAAAATATTTTAAGTTTACTGATTAAATAATATTTATTTCAGAAATTAATGTATTCAGTCAACTCAATGAGTATTAATTATATGAAGACAATATTTTGATGGTGAATGGGTTTAATCATTGGAAATTTATTTTTGCCAAATATAATTACAAATTTTATTTAAAAAATTAATTTTACTAATATGGATCTTATTTACTATTTTATTATTGTTCATTCCATTATTTTATATTATCTTTATAGATAATAAATCTCTAATATTCATCTTTACAAATCTATTTATCTTCACCTGATTTTAAACATTATCATGAACCATCCTAGGATAACCATAAAATTGGGTACATGATCTATCCTGCTACAAGATAAGGTAGTTTTACTTATCCCTGTGACCAAAAAATTTGTTACATGGGTGTCATGGAATAGTTTATGGGAATGATTATAACAATAAATTTATTAGTGGAATGGGTGTCCAACAAAAATCCTAGCATGTTTGACCTTTACATGAAAGTCACATGCATACAAAATTAACTATAAATAAACACAGAAAGTTGAAAAAAATGTCACGATAATAATAAAAATACAACATTTAATAATTAAATTAATAGAAATAAATATCCATCTTTGGGAGGCTGAACATACTAATATAACTACAATACAAGAATAAACCCAAAATTCCATAAAAAAAGATGTCAACATTTCCAAGTGATGAGATATATCACCATCCAACAAAAATATCAATTTTTACCTTTAGAGATATAGAAATATGACAAGAATATATAAAATATCTCAGGAATACTAACATTGTGAATCTAAAGTATTGTGTGATCATAAAACAACACAGTTGGTTAGCACCATAGAATCTATGCATTTCCTTTTCAAAAACTTTCAATAAGAAATATCTATAAAAATCATGTAGGAAATAGGTATTCATATATTAAAAGAATAAATAATCTTCTGTATGGAAACTAATATTTGAAAATCCAATCATGATTCATATAATTATTTATAAACAGTTTCATCCATCAAATCTTATATTTTTATTATACTCAAAAAAGAAATTTTATGGGGGGGAAGTGGGAACCCGTACACACCACATGTTAGAAAACAAATACAAATTTCAAATTTCAAATAGATTTCTGTCTCACCACTACTGGATGTAGAGAAAACCTATTAGATAGAGAATACCACCATAGCCTCATCAGAATAAACTTTCATTTCCAGACTACCATGTCCACCAAGGAGATGTAGAAACAGGAGCTATAAAACAAAAAAAAATAACATTATAAGACCACCACCACTAGGAAATTTGAATCAACTAGAACCTACGTCAAGGGAAAAAAATATCATAGGATACTACTCAACAATAAAAACATCCACCAACACCATCCCAAACCACCACAAGTTCAACCTTACTGAACTGAGAAGTGGACAAGCATGATGGAAAGTGTATCAAAGAAGATGCGGGCGAATGGGCAATGAGGTAGAGCCTCCAAATGTAACACTATCAAAAATATAATACACTAGAGTAATTTCCTAGAAGACCAAGATGTGGTTTAATAATTAAGTTACAAGTTACCAGAGAAGTTTTAGAGATAGACATAAGCCACCAAATTCAAACAAACATCCCCATAAAGGGAGCCAGAAGTTCCCAAACACCCATCAAAGATCCATTATAACAGATATAAAACACCAACACAAATCCAAAATAAGGAAGAACATTTAAAAACTTCACAAAAACATAACGAATTCAAGTATAAACACCATCATTGGAATCATAATAGGTCTAGATATAAAAAATAAAACAAATTAGGAAAAAAGACCATCAGTTTAACCATCATGCGATCAACTCACCACCCTAAGAACTCACACCCCAACTCCACTGATAGAGAGAATATGGATTCCAAATAACCTGGTCATTTCTTTTTCTAGGAATCAGTCCATATCCATGTTGGACTTGATGAATGACACCATGGATAGAAGGGACCTCATATTCAACACCTAGAAATCTCTGGAAATGAGGCCACCAATGAGTTAATACCTATGAACTAGGAAATAAATATGATAATTTAAAGTAGTTTATTTAAAAATTTATTATGAAACATTTAAAAGGGAGTGAAGGAGGAATACTAAGAGGTATTATATGCCCTTTGGAATCTCAGAAAAAACAGAAATCGAAACTTAACAAACAATAGAACATCGATGAAAGGTACTAGAAATAAAATATAAATTAGAGATGAGGTAGTGAGTTAATACACTCCATCATAATCAAAAATAATAAATAAGATAACATATATGATGTGACCACCTCCATTGAAATTTAATTTAAACCCCCTCTTTAAATGATTGATGGATTTATATTGGATGGAAAAATTTTACGAACCCACTTTATGGTGACTATCATGAATTCTCTTTTAAATATATATATAATTTTCTAAGAGTGAATCATTTTCTAATGTTTAAAATGGACCTCAAAACAAGAATTTTGAAAAATAGATTCATAAATTTACTTTATAGAACATTTGTATTTCATGAATTGTTTTATGAGACAAATAATAAATTTAACAATTTTAGAATTAAAAACGACACTCTATGAACTATCCCTAAATATATGTCTATACAAAAATTTGTGTGCTCAGGAAAATATGTCTATATATTAATTAAAATTTATATATGTATGCTCACTCATAAGGGATCTATTGAAATATACAATGTTTCATAATCAATGTGACTTTTCATTATCAAATAAATTCAATTTTAAACCACCATACACCAAAAGGGAAAATTATTGAAGAAAATATTATTGAAGAAAAAATTATAAACTATGTAAAATATTATTATCTAAGATTAATAGTAATTTTAAACCAATGAAATAATTTAAAATTTCATTATAGACATAATAACGAAAATCTATTATATATAATTTTCTTCAAAGCACAACGACCATGAAACCATAGAGGTACTCTTTTATAAATGATCTTTCAACACATCATCCTTTCAAAATTATTTTATAATTTCCACATACAATATAAATTAAAAAAATGATTTATGATACTTCATAAAATCAAAAAAATACCATGTAAAGATAAGTCTAGGAGTTACCTACCTTAGATATATGTGGATGCGATGACACCCTTGAATATGGATGTAACTATGGATGAAAAACAATATGTACACCCTCATAAAAAAAGATCATGGTTTGAGGACCAAATCCACACTTTTGGTTGGATAACATTATTCCCAAAAAATTGAGAGAGGAAGAGTAATATAAAATTAATTGAAGTGGGGGAATGAGATATTACCTTGGAGAAATCCATTTCAAATTGAGAAAGAAGCATGCTCAATCTAATAGGAAGGGAAGAAAATCACCAATAACTATCAAATGGGGTGCACATCGGGGATATGGTAGGATGAATACCAATATTTTGTTAACAAATATGGATACAAATTATGGAAATTATATATTTTTAATGTTTTATGTGAGTTTCTTGGATTGGGGGAATTCATTACCAAATGATAATGTATCCATGCACCATCCATAAGAAAGAGAACCCTATATTTTATGGTTTGGGTGCACTATTAGTAAAATTAGTACAAACAGTGAAAATAATTTCTAGTTAAATTAAATACACTCTAACTTGATCACCACATAATTTTTACTAATAGTGATAATGTCATTCACAAGCCCTTGAAACTAAAAACTCTTGCATTATTTCCCATAGTTTTTTCATTGTTTGTAATAAACTTTTTGATCCTCATGCTGAACAAATAGTTCATGAAAAAAAGAACTAAGAACACCTGTTTCTAATGGTGGTTACATTGTTTCACCATAAGTGGGCACACTAACTATATACAGTGGTAAAAGAAAACAAAAAACACCAAATTTTCAAAATAAATTTGTAAACTATAAACTCAATAACAATACCAAATGCAATAAAATAAATAAATTAAAAATTAAAAATTAACGTTATGGTGTGATGATTCCTTATTGAATAACACATTCTTCAACAAAAATATCCCTGAATACAAGATAAATTGATAAAAATGTTCTATCATCATAGATGTCGGAACTCTCCAAATATAAATGAATAAACTGAGGCCAAATTGAAAAATATTCTAATTATAGTGTTATTCAAAATTCCACAAGTCACACCTAACATTATCCATATAAAAAAATTAGTTAATACCCAATGTAGGTCACCCCACCACATTTAAATCTATATTTTAATTTTTAAACAAGATAATTCCTAGAGGAGAACCCCCACCAAACTTATTAAGAAATTTTACATAAGAAACTCAGAAAATGCTACCTAATTGAAAAACTATATATATTATCCACAAGACACATATGTCTCCAATCATTAATATAATAATAAATACCTGAAATGAATCTCAAAAATCAGCAACAACAAAATAAAACAAAATAAGTGGAATAAGAAAGAAATATAACAAAAAAGGGTTACCTAAAAAGTTTAAATAAGAGATATACCAAGATTTATACACAAGGAAGGATTTATTTTTCTCCTATTGGGAACCTAAACCAAAGAACACCTGAACATGACCCTATTGACAATAGTGATGATAGTTTATCAGATCATCAATGTAATAGGGATTGGAATTATAAAATTAACCACACTAGATGAAAACATGAAGACTCTTCCACTCAGCATAACTAGTTATATAATCAGTATTCTATTCCAAAAGTTATTCCTCCCATTTAAGAAAATCACCATGTTGGGAACCTTCTTCAGCAATGAAGAGAGTGTGAGTGTCTATAGTCAAGTGCTACCCTCTGGAAACTCAATTTAATAGATATGACTCTTCTCTAAAAATTCATAAATGATTTAATGATAGAAGAATGTACTTTATCAATGGGATATATAAATAGTCTGATCACATAAAAATTTACCTTTAATAAATCAATTGAAACCATATATGTATATTATAGAATCAACTTATTAAAGTGGTCAAAAATGTTTCTTCAGTATCAATTGGCATTGTAGAAAAATCATATGCTATTCTAAGTTCATAACTTCAACATCCTTATGAAGGAACCATTGAAAGAATGTGGTATTCAATAATTACAACATCATTACATATCATATGGAGTATGGAAGGAATTGTCTCCATTGATCCATATTGGGTCCCACAAATTCACCCAATATAGTTCTCACCCGAATCTAGAGATCCAAATGAAATAAATATCAATTCAATTTATTTTTTCCATATCTTAGACTTTAGTAGACATCTACCACTATAAGAAATGATCAAAAACATAAAATATACAAGATCATCTATTCAAAAAAGTGTTTATGTAGATCAATTTATTAGAAGATACTTATTTGGAACATCTTGGAACATTCTAGTTTGAAATATCTAAATAACATGAATCATAAAACTCAACCAATTCAAGAAAACCTATGTATTATTCCACTAAAATAATCCCAATTTAGAATAAGACTAAAAAATTAGTATTACATCATTAGTCAATAAAATCATAGAAAAAATATGATAAAAACCCCATCTCAAATTTATCCATTTTGATTTAAAATTAAAAATAATAATTGATAAACACTTCTAAAATTACTAATGAATCCCCTTTTTAAATATTAAATCCCCACTTCTTCAATTAATATAATTTATTCTGCTAAAATCTCCATTTATCATTTTAGACTCCAAGTAATTTTTCTTTTTAAAACCAACACACACTAACCCATACCCCAATGAAAAACACTATATCACACCATATCCTCTATAATATGAAATAGTAATTATACATGACTTTTCCATATGGTTTAGTGGTCCATGATACATGAATTCATCCACCCCTAGAAGTTATATTGAAGACTGCACTTAGGGTCAACATGGTTTTCTAGTACATGAGAGCTTTCTAAATGACACTAGTTCAATCCCTCTTTCATCACTCAATCATAAAAATAATTAAAATAATAAAAAATATCATGAATGAAAATTCTTGACTGAAAAATAAACTTCATATACTAAATTAATGTTTAGTGAGAGTGAGATCTCATGATACTCTCCTTACTTCTATCTTTAAAGTCCATTCATGCCTATATTCTAAATGCAAAATAACACTAATAGAAAATAGAAATACTAATACCATTTTTTCAAAAACTACCAGTAGATAACCCCTAAATCGATCATCCATGTTTTCCCAAGACATAAGCAAATAGGGGTCCTTAATCCCCACCTTCTGAATAAAAGTTACATCTATATCACAAAAATATTTTTGTGGATAAATTCACTTAATAAACTTATTAGTGAAATATTATTTGACCTAGAAGCCTATCTCATACACTTTGAACATTATAATTACATTCACAAAAGTATAACTTGAAAGGAAAACTAAAATTCTCTTAATATGTTACATTAAATGTAAAAATCATACTGCTTATAAAAGAAATATAACAAAGATTAATATATAAGTGGATCATCTAGTCGATATAAATATGATATAAGGTCAAAACCAAAAGATTACAAAAAACCAACACCATATATGAGTTACCTCCATTATCCCCATTCCCCTAAAATAAAAATTATATCCAAAATACAAATATAAAAAGAATCAGATCCCAAAATATCTTGAGTATACCAATACTAAGTTTCATAGGTTAGGTTTCAAAAAAAATAAGTATGTGTATAAGAACCATGTAATCTATATGTTTAATTTAATAAAATAGACCATAAAAAAATATCTAAAAATAAAAGTATAAAATAGGTATCCATTATTACGAATAAGTAATAATTTTTTGAAAAAATTAAAATTAAATATAAATAAAAATTTGTCAATCCAATATTTATGATTTCATAAACCATTCCTTTCTTAAAAAATCATCATTAAAAACAAACTGAAAAATGACATTGAAGAAACACATGTGAGATCAAAGTTGCAGTGCATTAAAGTGACGAATCTGTATTATATCTTATTGAACCATAAATCAATGAAGAAATTATGAAACTAAAAGAGATAAAAAATATATGGAAAGATATACATAATCATGGTAAATTTATAAATATCAGGTGAGTGGACTCTAGTAATAATTGGATTGGAATATTTTATCATCCAATTCAATAAGCCTTTGTCAATAACCACCTAGCTTCTCTCAACTATCCTCAGTCATAGAAGATTCCAAAAATTGTCTCCATTCCAATAGAGCAACTAGTATGTATCATTTCTAAAAAATAGAAAATAATAACATCCCTTGCTAAGACTCACAATATCCTATGATGATAATAGAAATGGGTGGTGAGGTAGACAGTTCTTATAAAACATCCAAATTATGAATAAACATAACCGATCATATATTATCAACTCAGAACAAGGAACCACCCATATGAAATTACTTATAAATATATGTTGGGATTCATGAGGTTATCTCATTTTATAAAACCAATTCAACATTTCATCCCTGAATTCTCAATTAAAACTGTTTTTTTCATTTCCTATAGTTCATCCCTATCGCATGTTCTAATTGAGCCTCAAAACATGTATTTGGAAAGGATGATTAAAAATATATATAAAATATTATGATTTCATCAAAAAAATTATGAACCCAATAATATATTTTAGATATAATGTTTAAAATAGTAACCCTATAGTGTTTCCATAAATATATTTCCATATAAATTTATATGTGCATATGATAATATATCATTTTTAGAATTCAAATTAATACTTTTATGTGAATTCGTAAACATTAAAATTAAGTAATAAAAGTGGTTCCATATATTTCACCTATCAAAATATCATGTAAAATATATGAATGTAAAATAGAAATGATTAAACTAAACCATAATTAAATTATACAAACCAAATCACTCATTTTCTCCCATACCATTCATTATTTTAAACCAATAATATAAATTGAAATGGATATTTATTAATATTTAAGGACATCTCGTATACATATATTTTGTCAAAAGGATATTATCTTTGAAATGAAGGATAACAAAATTTTATTAATAAACCATCAACCCATGAAACTTAAAAAAACTACAATTTAAACACACACTAAAATTTAATAAATAAAAATTTAAAAAAACATTATGAATTATTTTGGGTGAATTGGAAAAGAGTGGTATGAAAACAACAACATTATAAACATGATGATGTGACCAAACCATCAAATGTAGAATTAACCAATATTGAACAATGATCCATGATATATAGGAAGGAATGGAATAAGATTTTAGATCCAAAACCTCACATAGTGTTCAATGGAAATGAACCCACTACAAAGAAAGAATAATGAACTAGAGATAATAAAGAAAAGTGAAGGTAGATGAGATAACCAAGTTTAAGCCTCATTTAAATCATGAAAGAAGAACATTAAATCCATGGGAAAGGTGTAAGATCCACTAGTAAACCTCTTATGTGGTTCCCAAGTGTGAGAGGGGTGGGAGGGAAATACCAAAATTCTATCATTTTAATGATCTAGGTGAGTCACATTGTTTGGATGCATGGTTCAAAAAACCATGGGTCAACCGTGAAGCCTATATTTAATATAAAAACTACCATAAAAGGGTTATAAACATTTTTTTGTAAACTCTAATCCAACTATGAAAACATGTCCTTTAATATTATGGACTCTCTCACAGACTTATTTCATGGTATGTGCTAACTATACACATATTGTATGGCAGCTCCCTGACACCCCTAACTTTCACATGGTTTCCCTAATATTTTACAATATTTTTTGGCACAACCTCATTCTAACCATGGTGAATATGTCATGAAAAATTATAAATAATTAAAAAAACTTCATGAATAAATTCATTTTCACAATTTTCTCAAAATCATGGGTACTAACTATGAAAAAAGGTAAAATCTTCTAGAAAAATAAAAAATAAAGAAGATTGGAATGCATTAAACATAAAGATCAATGACTCAATAAAATAAAAAAATATAAATAAAATAACATGGAATATCAATGTATGGGTGTGATAATGGTCAGGTATTCACATATTTTTATGCATTGATATGTAATGATATATTTTCAAGGACAACTAATAAATGAAATTTTTTATATAACCAAATTTAACTTGAAATTATTCTAATGTAATATTGAATATTATTTCATTTCCCCTAAATATGTAATTCATATTCTTATTTTAATACATCATTTATATAATCTCTATATTATATAAATAAATTTCAACACTTTGATAAATATTTTCAATATCCCCTTCTATTATAGATGATTTTGGTTTCTGTGTTAGTAAAACGTTCCCTCAATATTTATAATTTTAGTAAGAAAAATATATTTTAAGTCATTTACTTGATCATAACTATGATAATGGGGTATTAAAAATTGATAAAATATGTTCTTATTTATAAAAATCAATTGAAATGTTATTTTTTCATTATTATCACCTAACCATAATAACTCATAGGATTATAATTCCTTGAGATAAGAATTCATGAATTTAGAAAATATTTAATAATGGATACCGTTTAATTAATTCCTATATATTAAATTTATTATATTAAATGATTTGGTATATGGAAACATTGGTTAATTTTCTAATATTTCTAGTTTTTTAAAAATTATTAATTTTCATTATATAATACGTACTATCTAAGTTGATGTTAGTAAAAAAGATTCAATTTTTTTATTTTAAACTAATATTTATTTTTTTATTTCTTCTTACATTATGGTTATGAATGAAATAAATCAACTATATTATTTATTTTGTATTTGTTCCATTATTTATAAATTATATCACATCTACTATAAATAAATAGTTATGAAATAAAAAAAAACTCATTCCAAATAACAATATGTTTTTAATATTATGTGATTTATAAAATTAAGACCCCCACATGTATAAATTTTATAAGGTTTCTAAAAAATTGTTGAGTGGTTATATCAATATTTACTAGTTTCATTTTAGTTAATAATTTCTCTATTCCCATGTTATGTTATCAAGTATCTTAGGTAACTTTATTTTGGATATTTATCAACTAATATTTTATCCAAACCTCGGTTTTATTTGATTTAAAAGTCCAATTATATAAATAATTATTTAAATAGTTTGAAACTACCATTATATATTTATTATTTATTTATTACTTTAGATAAATAGGATCTATATTGGAAACTAACATAGAGAGTATAAGATATGACATTAACATTTCCAAATTAAACCAAACTAATAGAAATTCCTTCAATATGGAACTATAATATGATTATGTATCTATTAGTGTCATGGAAACAAAATTGGTGGGATTTCTAACATATAAAATCACATTCACAATGATTATATCATTATAGAGTGACTTCCATTCATCATATTATCATATAATAAATTTAAATTTTGATTAATTGTGATCAAATAAGAAACCATATTCTTTTATATCTTCATTAAAGATTCAAATTTTTTTATTGCATAGAAATTCCATGATATATAATATAACATTAGTTTATGGACCTGAAATCAAAAATAATTCCTTTAAAGATCATAAATTAAAACCATCATGGCCCAAAATACATAGAATCCCAAAAATTGATGAGTATTTTGGTAAATATTTTTCAACATTAACTCTCTCTATATAATGTTTTATTCTTTCATTTTTAACTATATGTAATATTATTAATTATTTCATTGCAAAAATTTAGAACTTATCAAAGTTTTTATTTTTCTATTGGTTTACCATCCAAAATTATTATCTTTTATATAATAATGATTGTAAAATTCTAGATATTTTTCTATAATTTATATCTAATATAAATTTATCATAACAAAAAAACCATATATTGAAATATATTATTCATCCCCGATAAAAAATATTATCATTTTGATTATAATGGTTAGTATAATGTGATAATTTTGTATCATATGTTTTTCAATTTATAATTAAAACATACTCCCAAAAATATTACACTGTTTATAATTTTCAATTTATTTTATTCATAATTTATTATGGTGATACCATATTTATTTGGAATTAATTTTAATAGTAATAGTAATCATTAATCATGATTAGATAAATAATACCCAAATTAATCATCTTGATTTGTTCTTTATTCAAAACATATATTTTCATTTATATCAGTATCCATTATATTTTTTAACCTGATTTCCATTATTTAATCACCTATTTAACTATGGTACAAAATAGTGGACTGATTTATCTTTTATAATAAAACATAAAATGTTAAAAATATCTTCTGGTATATCAATAATTTAAAAATATTTTCTTCTTTTTTCAATGAAAATACATATTTATAAAAAAATTTGATGATCCTTCATCTTACAAGTATAAATATGATATAAGTTATTGTTTGATAGAATTTGTTTTATCAAAATATAATTTCCATAGTTCAAATAATAGAATCTTGATAGTTGTTACCTTTATTATATGTCAAGTTATTTGTTCATTTATGATTTTTTCCTAATATTTAATTTTTTAAAATAAATAATTTGGGGTTGATTTTATATATTTAAATTATATTGAATATAATGTTACATGAAAAAATTTTAAATATAATTATATTTATATTAATTATATATTATTATGATCCATATATAACTATAATTATTTTGTTTGATCATAAACATGAATATAAAAACAACAACTACATTCATGACCTACATTTTTTCTCACAATGATTTTCACAAGTTGAACTCTTATTAGACATACACTACATTAAACCATTATCCATAACATAGAAAAATGAATAATTGGAAAGGATGATTGGAGATGTTCAGGATGCGTAACTATAGAAAATATCATTAAATTTTCATAAATGAGCATATGATAAGTATAAGGGTTAAATAACATGATATTATCTTACAAAAAGATACCCAATCAGTCAAAGATAATTAATCACGAATTCTGACATAAGGCATTGTGATAACAATATAAATAATTCATATGTCAATGAAAACATTGATAATAAATTATATTTGTTAGAATATATCATTAGCATACGACATAGGATTTGGAAATACAAATAAGTAAATAAAATAACTGTCTTAGTTAGTGTTCACTCCCAATACTATCAATGTAGAAAAAGTACTATAATGAAAATTCCAACCCAGTCATTTCCACATTATCTAATGAATACCTTATTTAGAATTGGATTTATAATATCATAAAATTTTATTTACACATTCTTCTCTTTATTGTTTCCAAACATTAACATCATTACCCAATTCATTAAAGGTATATATCAATTTTTGTCCCATCAATAAAATAATATAAACAATATGTGTGTGTGAAAAAAGGCCTAAAAATAATCGTTATATCATCACATCAAAACTTGTTGAAGTAAAATGGGTTTGTAAAAATGTCATCATTATATCACAACATAACATTTGAAAAAGAAAAAGGTTTCTTTTTTAAACCTTTAATGTATTGGTAATAGATTTTTTTGTTAACATGATTCCTTTTTGTATAATTTTAAAATGTTTAAATGTAGTGAAAATGATCATTTTAAAACATTTCATGTATTGGTTATAAAATTCATAAATCTATATTGATGAGCATGGGCATGAAAAAAAATTCATTGAATACAATAAAAATAAAATCATATTTTAATTATTATTTTTTTGAAAAAAATTGTACTAATACATGAAAATTACATTAATGTCCAGAGTAGAATAAAATATATAGTTTTTAATGGTTAATAACCATATAATTTCTATGAATGGAAATTTTTCATAGAAAATAAAAAAAATGAAATGAGATTATATCCAAAAACCCTAAATGATTTTAAAATATCCAAACAAAAAAATGATATGATATTGAAACATTTATGGGTTTTACATACACACAAAAAACTAGGTGGTGAATATGGAATATGTAACATAGTTAAAAGTTAGACATGAAACAACTACCTTATATCTCATCTTGATTTTTATACATTCAAAAATATATTACTATTAATAAATATATATAATAAATCTATTCGAAAACCATATTCACACATATAATACAATATGTGATATAGTTATTTGATCTTATATCTATTATATTAACAATTAATTATTAGAATCCCTATTTCATGTGAAAAATATATCTTTTTTTATGCATGATTTGGTTCAATAGATCTTCTATTTGTACATTGATCATGGTTCTATCATTTCTAAAATGATTTAATTTTTTTAATTTTTTAATTTGAATGTTTTATTTTATTACTTTCTATAAATCAATTTTAAATAAAAAACTATATACAAAAAAATTATATTTTAATAACTTATACTTCCCTATTTATTAGTATGAAATTTTCGAAAATCTATTTTACTAGAGGTATAATTTTTATTAATTAGATAAAAATTTTCTTAGTAATCAGATGAACATATATTGAATAAGTCAGACATATTGTTACTTATTTCATCCCGTGATGATTTCTAAAAGTACATAATTAAATGTACATCAATGTACTTTAGATGATGTTATATCAGGTCTATTAGAATAACATCATTGGATGGAGGAAAGACGTCTTCCAGGATGAATATTTATTAAATCTATGTGATGAAGAAATATCATTGCATTTTATTACCAATAACATGTCAATAATATGAAATCCTATGAAATTGTATCTATGTATGAACATGAAGACCATCATATGAATAATATCTTCAAAACATTCCATGTGGGGGAATATTTCAACAAAGGTTGTTCCAACAACCTCTATGATGTTACAATATGATCATTGGGGAAATGAATATAAATAAAACATGTCTATATGGAGAAGGGTGATTATGTATCAATAATGATATACATTTACATTTAATCTTTTTAAACATCTAATTACTCAAGGGATCAATTGTAATCATTAGAGATTTTTTATCTTAGTACTTAGATGATGGGATTTTAAATTAATTACAATATTTTACCTTTTAATTTTTTTTCCTAATGTTTTCTTTGATCAGGGGATTATGGGGATATGAATAGAGAGGTTATTCTAATCATTGTTATTGTGGGTTCTTATGGCTAGGGAAACAAATGATTTTTCCAATATTTTTATCATGGTCTTCCCTTATAATGGGAGACCAATCATTTTGGTTTGTTGAAAACTATATATACCTAATGTCTGGGTTACATATATTTTAATATAAAAGGTTAAATTTTGGATCATTCTAATAATGTTCTATTTGTTTTTATGAATTGACTTTAATATATTCCTTTACTTGTTTTAACATGTTTTAATTTCTAGTATACATGATAATAGAATGTTACATTTGTTCTAAACATTATCCTTAAATATTATTTAATAATTTATTGGTTGAATTACTTTTATGATTACATTATTTAAAAGGATAAGGGATTTCCCAAATTAACTATATAAATAGTCTATGTAAAATGGAAATTTTATTTTATCAACACTAATTCACCCCTATAATTTAATAAAATTCTTATTCTTGAAAAACTATATTTGTTAACAAGGAATGTTTTTACTATTATACTTTTTATAAACTCTTATAGTGACATGTATTGTAAAAAATTGTTTTTTATATTATAAGATGGACGCCTTAAATATAGGGACACATTAGAAAATAAATCCTAGTAGACCATTAATTATTTATATTGTGGGATATGAATAATGGATATATGAAATTAATACATTTTTAATCAATATTACATTTGATAATTCCGTGATGATGCTTTGAAATTATGTTATTATAGTATATTTTTTTAATAAATATGATTATATTATGTATCAACTGAATTACATTGTCAGAAATATGTTTTTACGACCAATGAAAATGAATATCTAGAGAGAATTTTCAACTTGTAAAGAAGATATATTAAAAAAAAGGATATTAATCAATATGGAACATCAATAGTTATTGAAATAATAAGTGTTCTGTTAAGATCATGTTACCAATCCCTGGATTCTTTTCCAGTAGAATATGTTTCTAAGATACATCATAGATTTATAATCATTGTAAATATTTTATATTCATTGGATGATAAATATTTAACATATAACTCTTTGGTTCATAAATAATTCACACTATTAATATTAAATGGGGAAAACATAATAGTTATAGATGATACTATGAATATTACTGAGGTTATACAAGATGATTTTATAGGAACTACCATGAAGTATGTGGGTAGTTTAAAAAGGGATTCTGAAAAATATAATATGAAAAATGGTATTATAAATTTTCCCTCTATGTCTATAGATGTTCGGAATTTCATATAACCTAAGAAGGATTATTAATCATCTATGAAGAAGAAATTTAATGATCTGAAAGAAAGTAGTTCTTATGAAAAATTTCCGAACGAACATCATAATATTGAAACAATTACAACAAATATTGTATGAAAAAGTTAATTATTTATAATTAAAACAATTATTCTAAATACAGAAACAAGATGAATGAATCTCTAGACATGATATGAATATAGAAATTAGTTTAGATCAGACTATATTTTCTAAGACTGAAAATGATGGATAAGTAATAAATAAGTTATAAAAAATTCTATAAGTAATATATAAAAAAATTGAATGATTTAAAAACATATTGTGTATGTGGGGAAGACATTTATTTGGATATTTCTTCTTGAAGTAGTGATTAAGGTCAAAAGTTATGGGATTATACACTGGAATTGAAAATAAAAGCCAGTGCTACATGGAAAATGTAGTTTTTGAATCCCTTAAAAATTTATATATAAATGAAATCTATATTAATTAATAGGATGATGTTGATTCAACATATTTCAATGAAGACAAGTAAAGTTCATTTAAATAATATTATTCTTTACCAATCAATGATTAAATTTTAGAATTTGGAAATTTTTCCAAAAAAAAATATTGTAATGTTTCTATAAAACATGATGTTCCTAAGGTAGAACATGATAAGGAAAAAATAAATAATTTAAATATGTAAATTACATATTTAAAATATTATATTAGGTTTATAAAATAAATAGGATTTTAAAAAAATTAAAAAGGATAATTTTTTTTTCAAAATTGAATTCTATGAAAATTAGTCCAAAGAAACATTTTTCTAAGTTTATCTATGGAATAAAAGTTTTGAGAAATTTTATTGATAAATATAGCCTCATTGAAATACCTATGGTATTAGATTTAAAAATAACAACCCAAATATCCTAAACAAATATTTTGGTATAATGAATATACCTTTTTATAAAAAATTTCAATGTGGGGGAAAATAGAAAAAATAAATGTTTTTAAATAAAGTATTATAATTTTATTTTCATAATAAATATTGTTTTTTATTAATTAAAAAACTAAAAACATATAAAACATTTATAGATCTAAATTACAAATGAATTATTTTCTAATAATGCTAGAACTAAGAAAGTATAGGTTCTAAAAATAATAACTTTTCTTTTTCATGAAAATAAGAAAATTCAAACGTAAACAATATATGGTATATGGATTGTGTTTATTCCCTTGACATGATAAGAAACAATTAATTTTCTAGAATTTTATAAATATTAATTGAGTAAAAGTCATGTTTAGTGACAATTATTGGTGATAAATCAAGGGTATATGTAATTTGTTCTTCTTCAAAAACATATAATTTAAAATGTTTTATTTTATGTTGTCCTATAATATAAACTTTTAATAATTGAACAATTATGTGATAAAGGATACCTTGTGTACATTTGGAATGATAAATTTATTGTTAACTATTTATAAGGAGAATTTATTCTTTTCCAAATATGCATGGGAATGTATAATCACTAAACATATAAGACATAAGATTACAAGATCTACCTTGTCTTAGTGTGATGGAAGGTCAACCATCGTTGTAGAATCAATGTCTATGACACAATATTGTTAAAACTGTCACATACATGACTTATTTTAAGGTTAAATTTAATTTAATTTTCATTTATCCTTTGTTTTTTTGGTTTCTCAAGCTTTTATGGTGGAATGGATGAGTTTTCGTGAATTGGGCCAAACCGTGAGCCCAATTCCAGATTTACAAATAAATTTTGTTTCTTTTATAACTTTTTCATTTTTAATATTTTTCACTCATTCCAATTCCTAAATGGTCTAACCTGACATATTAACACCACTATTGTAGTTTGGATCCATTATAAATCAATAACCAAGGTTTATATGGGTTTTTATATAAGGGATTGGGCCTGCCCGAAAGCCCAATTCCAGTTTTAAAAATAAAATTTCATTAATTAATAAAATATTCATTTTTAAGGCCTTTTCGGTGATTCCAAGCCTCCAACACGCCCCATGAACCCATTCGTGCGCCCCAACTCTCTCTCCACTCTTTGGAGCTCTTATTCATCAATATTGAATGCTGAACTTATTATGGTTTCAAAAATCTGGCAGATTTGAAGAGGTAAATTCATTCCTTCATATCTCTTTCAATATTTACTCTTTTCCCCCCATTTCAATCCCCACATGACCTCCCCCTCATCAGGAGAGCCTAACTATCAGGTTTTTCTGCTTTGAGTTTCAAAATTTGGTTAAGTTGGGGTAATTTCTTCAAGAATTTTCAAGGTGAGTGTTCCTCCCTTCCACTTCTTCCATTTCCTTAGGGTTTCATCCCTCTTTCTTGATGTTACAAAGTGTCCAGAACCTAGGGTTCGTACCTAGGGTTTAACCGTGGGTCGTTTTGGTGAAAATTTGTGGTCTAGGTCTGGATTTATCATCCTTGTGGTGCCGGGGTGGTGCGGTTGATGTTTCACACCATGTTTTGAGGGATTCGACAATTTCGGTAGGTGATTCCATGGGTAACCATTTAATGATGAGTTAGTTTTCTTGATTAAATAATTTTAAATGTTCCTTATGTTCTGTGAATTATGAGAAAACCATTTTTGTTATAAATAGTAAAACATTTGTTTTTAAAGTTACATTTTTGCTTGAAGTGTGTATTTTTCAAATGTATTTCATGTGTTATCTCTTGTGGTAGTTTTGTAAAATTTTGAAGTGATTTATTAGTTGTTGAAAGGGGCTGCCAATTATGGTTTGGTAATTATATATTTCCATGTGGTCCTAAAAATGGGGTGTATTTGAATGGTTTTATGTGTATAACCTTGTTATACTCCTTGAAAGTGTTTTATGGATTTGTGTATTCTCATGGGCATCTTTTGTGATATTGTTCAATGTGATTATATAACATTTGAAAGTGGATTATTACATGTTGATTGGGCTGAAAATTCTGTTTTGGTAGGTACTTGGTGTGATTTTTGCTTAAAAAGATGTTTTTGAAATGGGTTTTATGTGCAAAGTTTGGGTATACTCTTTATAATTGTTTTATGAAAGTTTTGAATGGTTTATTGGGTTGTGTAATAGGTGAAACTATATCAGCAAACTGTTTTGGTAGGAGTATATTTTTAAAAGGTACATTTCATTTGTGAAAAAGGCTGTTATGTTATATGTATCATCTTGGAAATATTTTATTAAATTGTTTGATGGAGATATTGAGGAGTGAAAGTGATGTGAAAGTGATGTGGAGTGTTTTGTGTGAGTGTGATGTGAAAAATTGAATTTTTGACTATGAAAGAAGTGTTATTTTCCATATGTGTGGGATTTTATATGAGTTGAAATATCTTATAATTGTTTTATAAAATTGTTTAATGGTTTTGTGGAAGTGTTGAAGAAATGTGAAATGTGTTGTGGGCTATTTTGGTGTGATTCAGATTTGAAAATCATTTTGAATGAAAAATGGAATTTTGTGACTTGTGTGGTATACATATGGGATTTTTGGTGAATTTGTGATGTGGAAATGATATTTTCATGTTCAATGTATATTTATTGACTTGTTGAACTTGTTTGAGCACAAGGGGAAAACCTGGGTATCTAGGTTGGTGGACGTGTACTAGTATGCTAGTGAATCCGTGGGGTTTGCCCTCAGTTTCACTTAGCAAGATTGATTATTACAACTCTAACTAAACTATTATGATGATGATTTGGGACCACTAGGTTATGGGTATGTTCCCTACTAGTGGATCATGCACGAGAATGGATATTTGTGATGGTTACTCTCACCGAGATATGAGATACCTGGGACCCACAGCTAGCTAGTGCCTAGGGGTTATTTCCTATTGCTTCTGCTCATTAGTTACTTTATACTTACCGTCGGCATACGGTACATTTGGCTGGGAAATTAAGTAGCTTTGGTGTTTATTTTAAAAGTGTTAACCCATTAAAATAGCCCACTTGAAAACTATTTTTATTCAAAGTCACATCTTTTAGAAATTTTAACTAGCTTTTCATGTTTTTGAAAACTTGCATGCTTTTTTTCTTTAAATGTTTATCACATGGAATCTCTTAGTGGTGGTATCCTACTGGGCATTGTCTCACACACTACATACACCCTTAGGCGTAAGTAGAGTTGGGTATTTTTTTGTTGTCGCAGGTTGGGTACAATTTTTTTTGTTCTAGTGGTTCGGGTTTATAGCAGGTCCTTGGTGGTGAAGTCTTATAGAGATGGCTTGAGGGTGGTGCCCCATGCCATGAGGGTTATTGGGATGTTTCATTTTGGTTTTTTTACCTTTGGTATAGTCTTTTTGAGTTGTTTTAAGCTATGTAATTCAGTTCTGATTTTTTGTAAAAGATTGTTTCGTTTTAAAAATCCAGATTTGTTTTATTGGATTCTTTTGTTGTTTTAAGTTTATAAACTCTGGTAAATCGTTCCCAATTCCCATTTTATGATACCCGGTCACTTGTGCTAGCCCGTGGGGATCGGTAACTCCCTTCGGGTCTTTCCATGGACTGGGTCGGGTGCCGATTTTGAAGGCGACCCGATTCGGTTCGTGACAAAATGGTATCAGAGGAGGTTCGCTCTCTTTGGATCATGTTATTTGGGGAAGAGTCAGGATAGTCTGGAGTTAGGATTCATGGGACATGGAATTCCAGTTATGGATAGTGTTCCTGATCACCACACCTCATAATGGGATTCAAGTTTCCAAGAGAATTCGGGATTTATCTAAGTCCTTTGGTTTTCTTGGTTCGATGATGATTAAGGGAAATGAAAAGAGAGTTGGGTTAATGGTCCTAGTGAGCTCGCAGGGCCTGGAAAGCCATGTGGAACCAAGGATATTCCCTATAACACTCTCTGTTATATTGAAGTGATTGGAATATAGCCTCCAACCATATTTCCAAGTCGCCCACTGAAATTAGTTTCCTCTCGCATTGTTTTGTGCTTAGGTTTTGAAATCTTGGCACTTTGGTTTTAAGAAGTGTAATGTTTTTGTGAAATGATTTTCAAATAAATTGGGAATGGTTTGATTTATGAAATGGTGGAAGTGGATTTTTAGAATTGTTTTGAAATGGAAAATGGTGTGCTTACACCTCTTTTGAAAGAAGGAACTATATTGAAGTTGGTTTTGAAAAGTGTTTCCAATAGAGTTCTCTAAACAATCAAAGGGTGTTTTAATGGGATGAGATGTTTTGAAATTGATGTGAATATCTTGAAAGTGAGTTATTTTCTAAATGGTTGTGTCTTTCAGAAAAGTTTTGTAAGATGTGAGTTGGGATTTTGATCTTGTGGTTAGCAGTTTTGAGAAAAAGGATGTGTTGGTTGACCTTTTTGGTTTTGAAATGTGGAAAGAATGTTTTGTTTTAACCTTTGGTATTACCATGGGAAACCACATGCATGGGGTTATATAGGATGATTGATTATTGATTTCATGATTTTATGAGTGTCAGGATGGATATGAGGAGGGTTCCCAGTGTGGCATAGAAACATGCAAGTGTAAGGCCCATGGGTACCATTGGTGGATACACTAACCGCTGAACCATTTGTTTTCAAGAAATATTTTTTTAAAGAAAAACATGATGTCTTGATGAATTGTTTGTGATGGCTTATATTATGTGTTTTTGGAAAATTTTGATGTTGTGGGAGGTTTTGAGTCCAAGAAACCCTCCTATTTGAACCATGTTTTGGGTTTGGGTTTGGTCAGTAAGTTGTGTTTTAGGGACGATTAGTGGTATCTTTTGAAAAATATTTTGAGACGCCTTTATGGTGGTTCCCTTCATGTGTTTGGATCTGGTTTGTGGTATATATTGACCAATGGACCATCTTGGTTGTATCCTTGGGTTCTCTCATTGGACATGGTACGCCCCCATTAAAGGTTAATGCATAACTGAAGCGCAACCCAACTTTTTTTTCTCCATTGGAAAATCCTCCAACTGATCAATATAAGGAATCTTTTTATTGAGCTTTTTAGATTGATTATACACCCTTTCCTTTATTGGTTTTGTGTATCCTTTTGTAATGGGAGATTGATCATGGATGGTTGAAAGTGACCTTAGCCTCTTAAGTTTCCTAATTTTTCAAAGGTGGAAGTGTTATGGGGTTGTTAGCATGGATGAGTATTTGGATAGTGTTTAAGAGGAACTCTTGGTCCTTCATAGTCTCTTCGAAGAAAGAGTTTATATTAAACTACCAGTGTGGGAAATCTGGTCATGAGAGGATATTGTGGCCACTTTCTAGAATTGTGTGTTGTTTGAGGATGTTGTACAAGTTCCCTCTCTATTCATTGTTTATAACAGTCACAATGGTCATGTTCGGTGACGCCTTGTGATGTCATGTGCTCGATTGACCATAAAGGTGAAAGTTGGGCAATTATCTAAGAGTCTCTATTATGTTGGGAGAATGTCTCCCTTGAAAAAAAATTCCATTTTAGAGGAAGGTGAGTATAAGTGTTCCTTACTTCTATTGTTTCTCACCCGAACAAACAAGGTGTGATGTGTTTACATCTTCGAAGCCCTTGTTTCAGTGAAATATTGAGTTAGGGTAAAGTGAGTTTGGAATGTGTTATGTCTTGGAAAAACTTCTCGGGGATTGTGGTGTAGTTGTTGTTTGCAACGAAAGAATAATTCTCATTCAGGGGGTTTCCAAAGCCTAACTGTGAGGTCGAAGATGCTTCAATCATTTGAGCTCTAGCCATAGGTCTCAAAGAGAAGCTGAATCATAGTCAGGGGAAATCCCAGTGTCGTTTAAACCCTTGTACAATTTTTTATCCTCAGTATGAAAGATAGGAAGAGTTTAAACCTATGGTCTCATTATCTTTCTTCTGTTGTTCATGTTCATTGAAAATAGGTAAAGGGCCTTGTACCCATGTCATCGCCCAATGTTATTCCATCCCCCTTTGGATTCCATTGAGTCTTTGGAGAAAGGTTTGAAGTTTGTCTAGAAAGGTTGGGCACACAATTTGCACTTGGTTAGTAGTGACCATGCCCCAGAAAATCTTGTAGATAGAAGGATCCCCACTGTTAGTTCATGGTTTCCCAAACCGTGTAGACTAACCATGTGGTCGTCCAAACTCTTTAAATTCTGGGGGATTTCTGTACCGGCTCATGCTGGTCGGTTAAGATGGTTGGTTCTTATAGTGGGGAGACACACTATGATTCTTATATAAGTTATTTTGTAAATTTCTGATAGAAGTATACCCTTTTTACTAGGGAGTCCATTCAGGCCTCCCCCTGTTAGTGTCTTGATTCCTTGTCGAAAATATATATATATATATAGGTTGCCTCTTATTGTGGAGAGGTTATTTTTGTTCCCCCATACCAATAACTCAGACTTATCCATAGTCGTGGCTTGGAGGTAGGTAGTCTCATTCAGAGATATCAAGATACCTAAATCTTCCTCTAGTAAACATTGGGATTGGGGAGTACCCAATGGTCTAGTTAAAGTTAGGTAAGTGTAACCTTCTTCGATGTTGTTGTTCATTTGGGTGAATTGCTTGAGTCTTGTTCAGATAGTGTTTAATGAGTTTTATTTTGGGATCAATTATGAATGTGATTGATCATTTCAGAAAATTGGTGTAAGTTTTGTTTGTGAGAGTAATCCTTCATTAATTGATCACTTGAGGTGTTTTGGCCTTTGGGGGTGAAACCTGACAAGGGAGTACCTCTTGGTTTCTCAGTTGGATTTGGTTGTTGCTTTGGACTTGATTTGACTTTCCAGGGCAGAACGTTTTCATGGTGGGGAGAATTGTCACATACATGACTTATTTTAAGGTTAAATTTAATTTAATTTTCATTTATCCTTTGTTTTTTGGGTTTCTCAAGCTTTTATGGTGGAATGGATGAGTTTTTGTGAATTGGGTCAAACCGTGATCCCAATTCCAGATTTAAAAATAAATATTGTTTCTTTTATAACTTTTTCATTTTTTAATATTTTTCACTCATTCAAATTCTTAAATGGTCTACCCTGAAATATTAACAGCACCATTATACTTTGGATCCATTATAAATCCATAACCAAGGTTTATATGAGTTTTTATATAAGGGATTGGGCCTGCCCGGAAGCCCAATTACAGTTTTAAAAATAAAATTTCATTAATTAATAACTTATTCATTTTAAGGATTTTTCGGTGATTTTAAGCCTCCAACGCACCCCTTAAACCCAGTCGTGCGCCCAAACTCTCTCTACCCTCTTTGGATCTCTTCTTCATCACGATTGAATGCTGAACTTATTAGGGTTTAAAAAATTGGTCAGATTTGAAGAGGTAAATTCATTCCTTTATATATCCTTCAATATTTACTCTTTTCCCCCCATTTCAGTCCCCACATGACCTCCACCTCATCAGTAGATCCTAACTATCAGGTTTTTCTACTTTGAGTTTCAACATTTGGTTAATTTGGGGTAATTTACTCAAGATTGTTCAAGGTGAGTGTTCCTCCCTTCCACTTCTTCCATTTCCTTAGGGTTTCATCCCTCTTTCTTGATGTTCCAAAGTGTCCAGAACCTAGGGTTTAACCATGGGTCTGTTTGGTGAAAATTGTGGTCTAGGTCTGGATTTATCATCCTTGTGGTGCCGCGGTGGTGCGGTTGATGTTTCACACCATGTTTTGTGGGATTCGACAATTTTGGTAGGTGATTCCGTGGGTAACCATTTAATGATTAGTTAGTTTTCTTGATTAAATAATTTTACATGTTCCTTATGTGTTGTGCATTATGACAAAACCAATTTTGGTAGCAATAGTAAAGCATTTGTTTTTAAAGTTACATTTTTTCTTGAAGTGTGTATTTTTCAAATGTATTTCATGTGTTATCTCTTGTGGTAGTTTTGTAATGTGGAAGTGATTTATTAGTTGTTGAAAGGGGCTGCCAATTATGGTTGGGTAATGATATAGTTCCATGTGGTCCTAAAAATGGGGTGTATTTGAATGGTTTTATGTGTATAAACTTGTTATACTCCTTGAAAGTGTCTTATGGATTTGTGTGTTCTCATGGGTATCTTTTGTGATATTATTCAATGTGATTATATAACATTTGAAAGTGGATTATTACATGTTGATTGGGCTTCCAATTCTATTTTGGTAGGGACTTGGTGTGATTTTGGCATAAAAAGAGGTTTTTGAAATGGGTTTTATGTGAAAAGTTTGGGTATACTCTTTATAATTGTTTTATGAAAGTTTTGAATGGTTTATTGGGTTGTGTAATAGGTGAAACTATATTAGCAAACTGTTTTGGTAGGAGTATATTTTTAAAAGGTAAATTTCATTTGTGAAAAATTCTGTTATGTTATATGTATCATCTTGGAAATATTTTATTAAATTGTTTGAAGGAGATATTGAGGAGTGAAAGTGATGTGAAAGTGATGTGGAGTGTTTTGTGTGAGTGTGATGTGAAAAATTTAATTTTTGACTATGAAAGAAGTGTTATTTTTCATGTGTGTGGGCTATTATATGAGTTGAAATATCTTATAATTTTTTTATGAAATTGTTTAATGGTTTCATGGAAGTGTTGAAGAAATGTGAAATGTGTTGTGGGCTATTTTGGTGTGATTCGGATTTGAAAATCATTTTGAATGAAAAATGGATTTTTGTGACTTGTGTGGTATACATATGGGATTTTTGGTGAATTTGTGATGTAGAAATGATATTTTCATGTGCAATGTATATTTATTGACTTGTTGAACTTGTTTGAGAACAAGGGGAAAACATGGGTATCTAGGTGGGTGGACGTGTACTAGGTTGCTAGTGAATCCGTGGGGTTTGGCCTCTGTTTCACTTAGCAAGATTGACGCTTACAACTCTAACTAAACTATGATGATGATTATTGGGTACCACTAGGTTATGGGTATGTTCCCTACTAGTGGCTTGTGCATGAGAATGGATATTTGTGATGGTTACTCTCACCGAGATATGAGGTACCTGGTACCCACAGCTAGCTAGTGCCTAGGGGTTATTTCCTATTGATTGTGCGCATTAGTTACTTTATAATTACCATCGGCATACGGTACATTTGGCTGGAAAATTCAGTATCTTTGGTGTTTATTTTAAAAGTGTTAACCCGTTAAAATATCCCACTTGAAAACTATTTTTATTCAAAGTCTGATCTTTTAGAAATTATAACTAGCTTTTCATGTTTTTGAAAACTTGCATGCTTTTCATCTTTAAATGTTTATCACATGGAATATATTAGTGGTGGTATCCTATTGGGAATTGTCTCACACCCTACTTACACCCTTGGGTGTAATTAGACTTGGTTATTTATTTTTTGTCGCAGGTTGGTTACAATTTTTTTTGTTCCAGTGGTTCGGGTTTCTAGCAGGTCCTTGGTGGTGAAGTCTTGTAGAGATGGCTTGAGGGTGGTGCCCCATGCCATGAGGTTTCTTGGGATGTTTCATTTTGGTTTTTTTACCTTTGGTATATTCTTTTTGAGTTGTTTTAAGCTATGTAATTCAGTTCTGAATTTTTGTAAAAGATTGTTTGGTTTGAAAAATCCAGATTCGTTTTATTGGATTCTTTTGTTGTTTTAAGTTTATAAACTCAGGTAAATCGTTCCCAATTCTCATTTTATGATACCCGGGCACTTGTGACAGCCCGTGGGGATCGGGAACACCCTTTGGGTCTTTCCATGGACCGGGTCGGGTGCCGATTTTTAAGGCGACCCGATTTGGTTTGTGACAAAAACATTAAACAATGTTTCTATAAAATTATTTTTAAAGATATAAAAGAGTATAGGTTTAAATATAACAGATTTTTTGGTCCTTCCCAACTTTGAAATTATCATAAGTTATATTTTAAATATATTAGTTAAAAAGAAACGTATAATTAATTAAATTTAGTGCACTTAGATTTATTTTTTTAACACAAACAAGACATAAAGGTGTAAAATAATTTTTATATGTCTTAGTTGATGACTATACTAGATTAACATGGATCTATTTTCTTGAAATAAAATTTGGACACCATTTTTTTTGTAAAACAATTTGTATCATGTGTTAAACATGGGAAAGTCATGACTTTAGTAACTATTTGTAGTGTTCATGGTAGAGAATAATTAAATTTAGAATTATAATTTTTTATAGTAAAAAGATACAATACATAACATTATATTATTGATAAAACCTTAGTAAAATTTTGTAGTTTAAATAAGTAATTGAGTTCTTTTGGATTTTATTATAACCATGTTGAGGGAATACTCAACTACTAAATATTAATGGGATAAAGAAATTATTACATAATTCTAAACTATAATCGTAGTTTCAATTATGCCATTTATAAATAAAAATCCATATGGTCTACAAATAGGCGGAAAGTCAAAACAATCATACATTTTTGATTTTAGGGGAAATGTTTTCATTTTGAATAGTGAAGATAAAATATGTAAATTTTCTTTAATATATAATGAAATAATATTTCATGGTTATTCTATAATAGGCCCATCTTATAGATTTTGTAATGAAAATAATTATAATATTTAATTAAAATTAATTTGAAATTTGATGTATTAGATACCTTTTTTTTCAAACAACCTTAAATCATATCAATATATTTTTCACTGAAAATATATTTCTAAAAAATGAAAAAAATATGCTCATTTGGAAATTCAAAAAGATTTTATTTATTATGTTTTACCCAGATAATAAATTTAACATATTTATTAATAACAATATTTTATAAACCCATGAAATAAGACAATTGTTTGGAATCATCCTAGTGATAATATCATTTTTTATTTTGGTCAACCATTTAAAATAATAATTTTTAATTTTTTTAATATTGTTCATTTTTTATAAAAATTTAAACCAAAGACTCTTGATGAGGAATTTGGTAATGAATATTAGATAAATTCAATGAAAAAATAAACATAATTTATTTGAGAGGAATCATGCTTGTAATTTGGTTGAACATCCTATGGATTATCCAATAATTAATGTCAAAAAAGTTTTACAAAATAAGCATGATGATGATTGGGTAATATTGAAAAATAATGTTTTACTAATTATAAGGGGTTATAATCAATTAGAATTCATAGACCATGAATAATATTATACATTAATATCTAATCTTTAAGGTATTCATAAACATATTACAAATGTATCATTTCAAAATTTCACTCTTTTTCAATTTGATGTTATGTGTGATTTCCTTAATGGATATATACAAGAGGATGTTTATGTAGAACTAATGTCTTTTTTTTATAATAAAAAATCATTTGATCTTGTTTTTATACATACTATGGAACTTTATAAACTTAAACAATCCTATAGAGCCTACTATTATAAATTAAACAATTTACTACAAAATTAGTATTTTAAGGATGATATAGATTCAACAATATTTAATAAAAAATTTAATTGATTTCATCAATGTTCAATTTTATTTCATTGAAATTATATTTGGATCAACACAAAAATCCCTTACTGATTCATTTGTGGATCTAATGAAATCTAGGTATGAAATAATGATGATTAGTGAAATAACATTTTCCATTGTTTTGAAATTCCTGAAAAATAGAAAGACATTTTATAAATATAAAAAATATATAATAGATTCACATAAAAATTTTGGTTTTGAGAATAATAATATTTTTAATAATACAATCATAACCTCAAAAACTGTTGATCTTAACGAATCAGAGACATGAGTTGATCCCGAAAAATTAAGATGAATGATTTGTAATTTACATTAACTCACTGTTAGTAAACCATAATTAATGTGTTTTGTATTAATATGTGTTAGATATTAATAAATCCTAAAATAAATCACATCTTAAATATGTAAAATAAAATTTTCATTAACTTCAATTAACTATGGATATGGGTCTATTTTATACTTTTAGAAATTAATTTTATTGAAAATGTTTTTAGATAGTGATTTTTCTATATGTAAATGGATAGAAAACATCCATTTAGAGAATTTCATTTCTTATGAGTGGATATAGTATCATGTTAAAATATGATCAAACATTCCATATAAATTTCCATCATTGGAGATGGATGTATTATAGATAAATGTTATTATTCCCATGTTTTGGGGATTCAACACACACTCCCTAGATTTAGAATAATTTTTAGAAAAACACTTATTTTGTGTGATAACTGATGTTCCATAGATTTAAGTAAAAACATATAACATCATTCATGATCTATGAACATAGATATATGATACTATATCCATCAAGATCACACATATAATATAGGTATACTTTTAAAATTAATTAATATTCAATAACAACTTAATTACATTTATACAAGACCTATCAATTGTAATAAATTTGAATAATCTAAATTAATTCATGGAATGTTAAATATAGAAGGATCATTCCATCTACATCATGTTTACCAATCTCTATAAAATAATTAACTCCTTAATAGGAGGAGTACATATTTTTAAAAAAATATTATTTTTTATAGAAAAAATTATGAAAATTGTTTTATTAGAAAATATCTGGAGAAAAATTTTATAATAAAATAATTTACAATACATACTGTTATAAAATATTCACAAATATATTTTTTAGAAACTATTTGTATTACATTTCAATTTTTTTTATTTTTTAAATTTCAACAAGGTGAAAATTTTGCAAAAAAACATGAAATTCATATGTCTGAAAAGAATTTTAAATGATAGTTTATAACTGCAAGTACAAGAGCTAAATTCTAAATCTTTTTATATAATTTGTTTTGTTTCAATTTATGGGAAAAAATTCAAAAATAATTTTTTTTTATTTAATTAAATTATTTACTAATAAAATATATCAATATATTTAAATAAATTCAAGGATTAAAAATTGCTCTTAAAAAATCATATAAAGATTTCTATAAGACATTGATTTGGAATAAGATTTCAATATTATCCATTAGATCTTATAAAATCGAATTTTATCTCCCTATGAGCATATATAATGATCACTAGGTCCCAAATTTTTCTTCACTTCTTAGTTTATTGAAGATATCTCTTTTCATAGATTCTCCTTCATTCGATCATTTCGGGTTTGAAGGATCATTAGATCCGTTGATCAATCAGATGTCTTTTTTAAGTTACTTCTCAAATAGAATAGTTGTCAAGGAAACTGTTTGAAATATCTTTTTATAATAAATATAACTTTCTTCTGAAGTGATTCTTAGTTTTTATAGGATTTCAGTACCCATATGTTGAAAACAATAATTCAATCTACATTATCATGAGATTGAGAAAAAATTTTATTATTCAAATGAATTAAATGAGGTTAATTGTTTGAAGTTTATAATCATTTTTTGTTGTTAATATCATATAATTTTTTTATTAAACAAGTAAATAATTTGGTGAAAATTATTATGGAAGGTAATGTGCATCTTGAAATGAACAAATTTGTAGAGATTTAGGATGTTTCATGAAATCAAAATATAATACATTATTATCTTATTTATTTTTAATGTACAAAAAATAAAATATTATCTAGATGCAAGAATAGTAGAAATTTAGATTTACTATTATCACATTATAAGAATTATATACATTGACTATTAATTCTATAGATGTGTATGTTTTTAATTTCTCGAGTATAGATGAAAAAATTCAAACTGGTGAAGTATATGATTGATAAAATTTTCATAGTGAATGAATAAAAAATAAAGTTAATTATTCTTATTTACATAGTTTGTATAAACCTGTTTTTGGTGAGTTTTATAGAATCTTAAAATAAAAAAATTCAAGCTACTACTATATGGGAAAATATTTACATTATTAGTGAAGATATCATAAAAAAGATATGGTTTCCCTATGATTCTTCTCAGAATAAATTTCATTGAAATTTCAGAAAAATATAAAACTAAGATAGATATAGAGAAACCTAAATTTTTTTACATGGAATGAAGTTAGGAAATATCTACTAGTGTTGGGGAGGAAAAGAATAAAATTACACAAGAATATTTTTTATGTTTATGAAAAAGATATAACAAAAGAAGCTAGATGATCCACACTTTGGATTAGATAAGGTTGAGTCCATGTATATTATGGGGAAATGTATATGTAAATTATAGAAAATAAAGTATTAAATTACAAGGTAATAATGAAAATAATAAAAAATCTATAAGAGATTTCATGAATGAAATGTACATAATTCAATCAAATGTTGAAAATATAATAAAGGGAAAATGTTCTCTATCTGATCATATGGAATAAATTTTTTCTAAAAATCTAGTATCATAATCTTTCATAATTCTAATAAAATCTATGGTAGTAGAAAGAATCAAATTCAAGGACAATGTTATTAAAAAATATATTTCAATTGATTTACAAGATGATGTTCAAAAATTAGTGGGGAAAAGCACAAAAAAATATTTATAACTAAGTGGGTAATCTATTATCCCTTTTTTTAGAAGTTGATACATTGGAAAAATATGACCAAATCAAAAGTATTATTAAAAAAAAGTTTACAGGAGTCGAAAATATGAGATCATATTACCATATTTCTCATGAAAGGAAATAAGATCAGTAAGGAGGTCTTCAAACCTGGTAATGTCATTATCTACTTCCATGTGGGCCAGGCCATCTACAATCGTGTTTGTTTCTCGATAAACATGTGTCATGATATAGTTAATATCGATAAGCGAACAATTTTGTTCCATCAAACACGTAGTAACCATCCATGTAAGATGAGTTACGCCATTCCAAATCCCTTGTATGATGGTTGTTGAGCCATGTTCAATCCAGAGTTTGTTCCAACCAAAGTTCATGGAAAAGGGAATTTCATGTATCAAAATCAGCATCTCAGTATCAAGGGCCGTGGAAATTCCACAATTACCCATGAAACATTCCAGAATCTGACCGAGGTGATTCATAAAGTTATCACCACACCCAGAAGGGACCGTGTTTCCCTTAGAGGTGCCATAAATATTGATTTTGATCCATCCATGGAGATGGTATCTCTAGAACACCTATAGAGTGAGATGCAGTTGATAAAAATTGTCGTTAATCTGTAAATGATTTAGGATTCCGAAGTCATGCATGGTGTTGTGGAAATGTCCCTTTTCCAATAAAAAAACGTCATATATAGAAATAAAGATCCACATCTTACTTGAATTTAGATTGAGTGTGTAACTGTTATGAATAATAGCATCTTGATCATACCAGATCACATGGTGGAGCTCAGCAACTACAAAAGGAAGAGGTTCCTGATTTGTTGAGAGACTTCCATTTCATTACATTTCTTTACTTAATATTTGATTGTGTAAATAATCAACCATCTATAATAATTTTTTTAAGAATATAGTTTCATGAAGTAGAAGCAGTAGAACAAGAAAAGAAGAGGTGGTTAGTATCTCTTCTGTGTTGATTATAGATTTTAAACTTATAGAAAAGATGGTTTCCAAAAGATAGGAGGCAATATTCTGTGGGGAATCTGTTTTGAGTGAGATTCCAGATGAGATTGAATCTCGAAGGATTAATATAAGGCTTATTAAAATGTATTTTCCATATGTAATCATTCTTAGAGTTACAAAAAAATGATTTTAGAAGTTTTTAGAGTTAATCATACCATTGTGATATGGTTCCAAAATTAAAAAATCATCAGTGTAAGTAAAAATGTAGTTTTCAATGAAATTCAGAATAGTATTGGGGGTGATCATGTAGAGAGTTTAAAATTTCTCAGATATTATTGTTGATATTTCCAAGAGTTTGATCAGATGATATCATAGAAATTAAAGGCGTGAAAGTCTAGTTATCCAACTGTAATTTCATGGAGGATTCTTTAAAGACTATAAATCTATAATTATTCATAATTTTTGGGAAAGAGTGTTTGCTGGCAGGCCATATAGAAGATGTAATGAAATTCAAATTTCCCACCTTATGTTTTTTAAGGAATCTATTTTTGAGAAAGGTAATAGCAACTGAAGTATTATGAAGAAGGTTCTGAGTGAGTCTAGCCTAAAGGGATTCATTAATGATTTTTAATTTTTTTATAAAAATACCACCATTATCAATGGGCTTGCCACAAGGTTGACTAGGGAAAATTCACAAGTTTTTTTCCCGAGTTCTTCATGTCCAGATGAAATTCTTAATAGAGATGTTGATCTTTTTAATAAGTCCAAGAAGCCATTTGTAGACCATCATGGTGTAAACCATCTTGGAGACAATAATATATTTTACAAGGGAAGTCGTACCTTCCATGGAGAGAGTTTTTCCTTTCCAAGAAGAAAGATAGTTTAGAATTTGGTCAAAATTAATTGAAAAGTGTCAAGACTTGGGCCTACACCAAAAGATAGAAACACCAAGATAAGTGAAATGGATCTTACCTTCTTTAATACTGAGGTAATTGATAATGTTATATTTTCTATTGGGAGGAATTTTTTCACAAAGAAGATGCTGGATTTGTTCCAACTAATGGTTTGGCCAGAAACCACTTCATAGTGCGAGAGAAAAGTTTTGAGGTTAAGAATATTCATTTTATCTCCTTGAAGGAAAATAATGATGTCATTATCATAAAAAAGGTGTGTAGGAGAATTCACATCCATAGAGACATGGATGGGTTTCAGCTTATTCTGGACCCCCAGAAGGTTTATCAAACAACTAAGATAGTCTTATGCTATAGAGATGAGGATAGAAGAAAGGGGATCACCTTATCTGACACCATTTGTGCATTTAATATAGCCCTTGGGAGATCCATTAATCAAAATGGATATATAATCCGAGTTGAATAGAGTTATGATTGTATTGATGAAAGGGGAACTTAAACCAAAGCCTTACGGGACATTGAATATAAAACTCTTGTCCATAATGTTAATTTCTTTTATAATGTTTAGTTTAATAGCTACGTAGACTCCTTTTTTTTATTCAAGTTATTGACTCACATAGAGGCAAGACATATGTAGTATTGAATGGATATATCCTTTATAAAACCAAATTGGTTCCAAGAGACAATTCTATACGTGATAGTTGAATGTTAGTTAGCAATGATTTTTGTGAAGATTTTACAAATTGTATTGATAAGAGAAATGGTTCAAAATAGGTGCATCTCAGAGTCAATATCAAATTTAGGGATTAAGTTGAGAAACTGGGCATTGAGATCTTGAGGAAGCAACCCATTAGAGAAAAGGATTTTACAAGTTTACAAAAATTGATATGAATAACATCCCAAAAATGTTGAAAGAAACCATTATTGAATCCATCCGGACCCATAACACTATCAGGGTTCAGATGAAATACAATGTCTTTGATTTCATGCTCCATCGAAGTGTTTAGGAGGAAGGTTTTGTCATCATTAGTGATCACTAATGGAATGACCTTAGGAAGGTGGTCATTGTTAATATAAGTACCATTGATGATGGATTCATAGTAGTATATGATATGATGAGTGATTCACTCTACATTGTCAAGAAGGTTTTCCCCATCCTTTAGAAAGGTTAAAGGCGCAGAGGCCTTCCCGATTCTTTAAAGTGAGTTATATAATTTGGTATTTTTGTCCCCATCAGTTAACCATTTAACATTAAACCCATGTTTTCTCATATTTTCATTAAATGTGAGAAAAGAGTTTAGCTTTACAGTAATGTTTAGTTCTTGAGTGGGATCAATGTTGAGGTCAGAGGTGGTGTTATTGTTTTGAATATCATTGAGTTATTTCTTAAGAATCATTATTTCATTGTTAACTTGTTTAGATTTAGAGCTGCACCAAGATTTTAGAGTCTTTTTGAAATGATTTAATTTGAGGTTACAAGTAAAGGCATCATTGTTATGTGACATTGAAGACCAAAAGTTTTGGATGATATGGGTGAACTAGTCAACAAAGAACCACACATTGTTAAATATTAAAAGGCAAGTTGGGTTTCATGTCATTGGAGGAGACATTGACGTGAAAGGGTTGAGGATCAGAGTTCAACCTGTGAAGAATGGTGCTGGAGATAGTTTCCCATTTATCTTAATCAAGGACATTTCTAAAGGCTCTATCAAATTTGGAGGCAAACACTTTGTTATAATGTCTCTTATACCATGTGTATTTCGCACTGGTGAGATTAATTTGAATGAGATTGTTGTCTTCAATTGAGACTTTAAATTATCCCGTCGATATAGAAGTATGAGATGGTCTAATATTCTCGCTTGAGTTATGAGTGGCATTAAAGTCACCAATAAGAAACCAGGGGGAAATAATGCTAGTTCCTAGATATGAGAGATCATTCCAAAGGGGTTTTCATTCTTAATATCTATTTTTATCCTAGAAAAAATAGCAAAAATTATGTGTGCCATCAATATTAAAGGTGCAAGTAATAATCTGGTCAGAGATATTGAAAGTACTAATATTCTATAAAGAAGAGTGTGAAAAAATCCATAAGGAATCAACATTGAAAGTATTATTGATAGCACCAGTAAACCCGTAATTGTGTTAACATAATTATGATTATTTAGAGTAAAAGTTAATTTTAGTTTCAGCATTATCAAATAACATAGGATGATGGGTGTTAACTATTATTTTTAAAACAATAAATGGGTTACAATTAGCAATACCAAGAAAATTCCAAAAGAGTATCTACATTTAAACCTAAATTTGGAGTTAGAACTCACCTTTTTCTTTTTTCCAGAACCTTTATTTCTAGTAGGCCTTATAACCTCTTGAGTGTTAGGGGTATATTATTATTCATTTCAAGATGTGATAGGGTTCGTCATTATAGGTTTCATTGTTGGAACATTCATAGCTAAGTCTGTAAAATTTGTAGAACAAAGAAACAATTGATTGTTATACTATTTAGAAATCAATTTTATAGACTTCATATAGAAGTCATCACTAACTATTAGTGGTTAAGTAGGAGTACCTAGAGCATTTGAAGGAGCTGCGGTCTACTATTGGAAGGTGTCTATATCTGAAGGATGACACTGCATCTATATTAAGGTGTCATTATTTGCCTCCATATTATTCAGGTCCTATACCAAGTGTGTATTAACATGTTTAACTGATTCAGTATTTGTTTGTGTCTTGACATGAACGTCCATAGGTATGATGGTTTGGTTTTAAGGGTCGATAGGACTACTAAGAGATTTAATGTGTGTAGTGGGAGAAGAAACTAATTCATTCACTTTAGTTTTGGATTCATTATTTATTTCTATAGTAGTATCATTGTTAGATATGGAATATGTTCTTTTCTTATCAAAAATAGATCTAATAGAAAGTTTAATTAATGAAGCATTAAGAGTTGGATCTGGTTTCACCACCCAAAAATATGACATTGGTTAAAGCTGTTTGGTGTAGACTTTGAGATCCTGCATTTTAAGATCTTGTACCAAGGTTGTACTTTCTTTCAATGGTTTGACAGTTTCCAATTCCCTGGATATAGTTTTAGTCACCTTAGTATTAACAGATTGTGTGATGTTCTGCACAGTCTTTAGGTAAGATAGTATATTCCAAAATTCTATAGTATGGATTGTTGAATCCATAGATTTAGAAAAATTAATAGAAGTACTATTAAAATGGGGAAAATAGCCTACGTCATTTTTTTACTGTTGATTTGATTATTATCCTCTAAGGAATAATTTTTTTTAAGAGGGTGGGGTCCGGGGACTATCCAGTACCCAAATTTAGGGTGTTCAAATCCATAGTTTTAGCAGAATTGGCCCTAGGGAAATTTCAAAAATGAGGGGATAAAATGCATGCATTTCATGTAATACAGTTCAATAGTTTAGGTGGTCTATCCATCCTACCCAGGGTATGCTCATCATTTTGTACGAGAATATAATTTTAGATCTGATCATCTAGACATGAATTAGGTTCATCCTTCTCAATGGATAACCTAATAGCGTCTAAGACCAAAATTTCAATTTCTTCTAAAAGGCCTCGATCATTAATGGAGTTTCCATCCTCTTCAGCAATATCATCCTGATTAGTACCTGAGTTCTCCACTATGTGTTCCAAACTGTTTGATTTTTTCACCCATGTTTTGGATTGATTTTTAGAGGGTTCAGGTATATCTATCAAGTGGGATATATATTTTCTATTTTTCCTTACTTCCTTCCAATCATTTTCAGTTGGTTGAATTACATTTTGTATTATCACCCTATAGTTTTATATTGTATGATCAATGATCTTAAAATAGTAAAAAAAGGGAGGTTCCCTCTCATATTCAATTATAATTTCGGTTTTGAAGTCATTATCATTGAAATTAATAGTATTGGGTAGCTTTGAATAAAAGTTAAATTCAACCATAACTATATAAAAGAGTCCTAAGTTGGCATATAATGTTAGGTGATCAATTTTTAGGGGAGTTCCTATGAAGGAAACAATATCATTCATAATTTTTTGAGCTAAAAGAACCAATTATGTCCTTGTAGTTTAATCTAGACATGTTCCATTGTGTTTCTATATGTATGCATATTAGAAGTAGAGTCACAGTCTGAGAGTCTAAGAAAACATAAATTTAGATTAAGGTTTCTTTTCTTCCAAAATCTGTCTAGATACTCCTACTTTTTTATAAGAATGAGAAAATATCCCTTTCTTATTAGGATTAGTTTCTAGTTCAAAGAATTCTAGTAGTATGCAATATAGGTATGCAATTCAGATGAAGCCCATGGGCGGTTACCTTTGAGGTAAGAGATGTGGCCCATGAAAGAAAATTTACACATTTGCGTGCATTTTTAAAGGGAATTCAGATCCACTTCCACAAAGAACCCACCATCATCAACCCTCTTGACAAGGGGGATTCATTGGGATTTATTTACTTAGATATGTACTCTTTAGAGCATCCAAGAACGGGATCCCCTGGGTTCTTTTGGGGAAGGAACGATTGCAAGAATTTTTTCCAAGGCCATATTCGTTTAGTTTTTCTGCGATGGTAACATGAAAATGGTACACCTTCTTTATTTGAGGACTCGTGAGGTGGGGAGAATGAGATCTACCAGGAATAAGAAAATCTTCCATGCTCATATAGGTAAAAGGAATAAGGCAAGGAATCCCTAATCACTCGAGGGTTTTAGAGAGAGATAATATCCCATCTCTCTAGATCCTTATCTTTTATCCCTTGAAATAAATTATTATATAATTATTAAGATATATTTGACCAACTAAAATATATATTTTAGACATTAAAGAAATCTTAGAAGCTTATTCAAATTCTATATTTGTTAAATATGTGAAGATTGATTCTTCATGAAACCCAGAATAAAAAATCATTAGAAGAAAATGATCAACAATAAATTGCTTAAACATCGATAATATGTCCATCCAATATTGTGTTAATTTAAAATTATGATGTATTGGTATTTTCTGAAGATGATAATAATCAAGGAGCATGTCATTTTCAAAAAACAGGGCCCACAGTACCTAAGGTGACTTAAGATTCTATAAATTCTCCCAAAATAAAATTTGCGAGGAGTATACATATAAAAATTAATTAGTATAATGAATTAATAAATTAAATGTATTTAATATTTTAAATGAATTTATATAATATAAAAATGTAAATATTTGAAATGAAATATTAATGGGTGTGGAAATTTGAGTTCTCTAAAAGAATTTACTAATGTTGTTACCCAGAATGATGTTGAATTATAATATTTAAGAATAATATCTTTATCATATTAAATGAAGTTTAGATATATTATTCAATGTAACAATAATGATGAATGTGATATACAATTTTTTGAATAATTTATAGAATTAACTAAAACTTCGTCAATGTCAGCTACAATGTTTATAAGAATATGAATGTTGATGCCTTTGAGACCAAAAGTTTTATAAGGACCTGGCCTTAAACAATAACTAGTATTTATTTATGTCAATAATTTTACATTCTTTCACATTGAGTATATTTTTTGGTTTATATCTTTATAAAATTAATCCATAAATCACACATAACAACACCTTAACAATATAATTTGGACACTTCCAAATAGTATCCATTTTTCCCATAATCTAAAAAATTAAAAATAAATCATGATGAATTTAATGAAATATCTTCATTGAATGAAACATGAAATCCAGAAATACTTACATATCCTTAGGTCTTGTGAACAACATTAAAAACCTGGTATAAACATAAAAATATCAGTAAGTGTTATACAAAGAATGAAAATGTGAGTCCATTTATAAACACTATAACCCCTGAAACGTTTTTCATAAATTAATAATTTTCACACATAATAAGTAAAAAATAAATTCCATTAAAATAATCTCATTAAATACTTTTTAAATCTAAATTTTACCAAAAAACCCATATAATTCATAGAAAATACATAAAGGTACATAGGGACATAATTATACTTTTCACTCTTATAAATGTAACAACCATGCCATCAACTTCCATATATTTCACTCTTAAAAATGGAATAGACATAAGAATGACTCCACTAACCAATGAATTATAGGTTATAACATAACCACTCATATTTGGTTTATCACAAAACCACCCATCCTTGGATTATCATGTAACCATATGCCAAATGTACACATAAAAACCTGAACTTTTCATCAAGTCACTCTTAAAATTTATTTTTCACTCATATGAATACATTTAATGTCATATAAATAATCAATCCATATTTTAAAATTATTTTTAATAAAAAAACCCATAATGGATATAATGTTTTCTATTTATTTTAAAAAAAGAAATACTTATAGAGAAATCCGAAATCAAAACATGTTCACGGTTGTGGAGAGGTTGTCACTGTATACGTTAAAAAGAATATTTCTTTTGTCAATTTTCCAAAAATTCGGCATAAAAAATGTAAAAAGTTTCATAAAAAACACTTCTGAATTATGTAAAAAATATTGATAAAATTTCCTTTAAAATCCTTTTATATTAATATAAAAAAATTTAAAATGATATCATGAATATTAACATAGAAAAAACTATTTTAATTTTAAATATTTAATCATTAAAAGAATCCCATACCACTTTGAAAATTTAAATTTAATACCGCATGAAAGAATAACATTTTAAAAAAACATTAAACTACATTAGGATAGATAAAAACATGGATATGAAATTTCAAATGGTTTTTATATACACCTTATGAAATTATAAAGGTGCATATCATCAAGAAATGCCTCAATAAAAAGAGATTGAGACTAAATCCCTTACTAAGGGTCAAGCACATCATATAAAATCTTTGTCTTCTTGTATAATAAAATGAGGTTAATTATTTCTATTCATGAGAACCTTTTTAATGTTAATTATTCTATTCATATCACATATAATCATAATATAACAATTATATAATTATTTAAATTCACGATGGATGTTTTGATGATATTCAGTACATGAGTCCAAAGTGACATTTGTTTGATGTCAATACCAATGTTGGTAATTAGTAAATCATCTCCATAATAATAGTCCTAACATAGTAATAAATTTTATTCATTATATATAATTTTATTCAATCCAATACATATAGATATGAAAAATTAACTACATTACAATCATTGAGATTGTAAGCCATACATACACATGAGTAAAGTTTCCATTTTATAATGATCATTATCGAAAGAAGGTATGTATTATATTATATTTACAGAATTAACATAATATAATTAATTTATTATTAATTATTTAAATATAACTATATATGTTATTCATGTGATGTGGTGATTAAAAATGAATCACATCATTTCACGGTGGTGATAGTTCACACCAAAGCATGAACAAAGTTATTATTTTTATTTTCATTAAAGGTAAGATTATATATGATATATAATTTTTTTATAATGAAATATATGTCATGAATATAATATATAAACATTAATTCCATCATTATAAATAGTCTTGAGATTCATTAATGGAAAACTAATTATATCTATTCGTGGAGGTGATATTTCACACATACACCCAATGGATTAATTCTTTTCCCATTTGAAATAAGTGGAGATGGATTATGGTGATGATATTAAAGTAATATAATATTAGTATATTGAGGATATTGGAGTTAAAATTTCACCATGGTCGAAGAATATTTTATGTATTTTGAAGAAGAAATAAAATAAAAATAGTGAATTAAAAACGATACCACTTCTCTGGGAAATTTCCTTTGATTGTAACCCTAACACCTATAAGGAGGGGTTTATGCCTATAAATGAATATTTAATATGGGGATGGATTAATTTATTTTATTTAGGTATATTTTGGATTAACTAAATTGGTTTCAAGCGTTCATAAATGATAAGAAGTGGTGGCCTTTTATAAGAGACGTGAGGGACACTCTTAGATTTTTTAAAAGTATTAAATTAATTTAATTAATTTTCATTTTCAAATGGATCCAAATGGATTTATGAAGAATATATTAGGATTATGGGTAGAAATAAATCTATCAAATGAAAATTAGAGAGGTTTGGATTATTTTTGTAAGAACTTGGATCTTCGATTCAGGTACGCCTTTCCTTTTTCTGGAGTTTTTAAGAAAAATAAACTTTTTGGAAAATTTTGAAGTACACGCCGTGTAATTTCTGAGTACACGCCGTGTACTCTTCTCCATATCGAAGCCGTGTGCTGGCCATGTACGGTCCACACACACGGTGTGTAGGGGTGACGTTGAGGTCGATTTTGGCGGAGTACGGAAAAACCTAGTACACGCCGTGTACTCTAAAAGTACACGCCGTGTACTTTTATTTTTTTTCACAAAACGCACCAGGGTCGCACCTGATGGAAAAAAACACACCCCTTCTCCAGGTTCTTCATCCAAGAGTGACCCGTATGACTGGATCTTCCCCAAGACCCCGCCTCCCCATCCGTTATCCGATACGAGCACGGTCAATTGCGTTGGAAGCACAACGGTGAGTTCTTCCTTCTGCTTGAGCCTTGTTTTCCAATTTCTCCTCCTTTTCAAGTTATTGTTATTTATGTGTTTCTGACATTTTCTCAGATCTACGACGTTCTAAGGAGAATATGTCATCACTGTTCACGTATATCGATCTCCTAGGAATGAGGTAGCTGGTTTGTGCATTTCTGTTGAAATTCGATGAGTATTTTGTGCAAATTCCACAAATTCCCTTAGGCGGGGACTTTTGGGTTTCCTGTTTTTCCCCTACTGTTTGCCTGCTTTTCATGATTGCTATATTAGAGGTTTATGCTTGTGAGTAGAGTAAATTTTCTTGTGCTCAGGTTTCTTTTCCATGCTTGTTTTACCTTTTGGCGTTTTCCAGTTTCCATGCCTAGTTGTAGGATAGTGGAACTGTTGCTATGTTATGATGTTGAGCCTTAGATTGATAGCCAAGTAGTTCTTGAGGTTCACTTAGATGTTTCATGAACGCTGAGCATGTTTATTTCAAAAATTACTGTGAGAACCTAGTGTAGTAGACCACATGGAGAATAGACGTAAGGGCTTCTCCAGAGTGTCTTTTAAATACGATGCAAGACCACAGGGGGAATTGATGATGAGTGATTCCTCAGAGATTCTGTAGTTCCTCGACGTAGGCCACAAGGGGAATGAGACGTTGAGTGCTTTCACAGAGATCCTTTATCACGATACGAGACTATAGGGGGAATTGATGGTGAGTGCTTCCTCATAGAGTCTATTCTTAGCCGATCCAAAGGGGTGAGACTGTGTGTGCCTCTTAGAGGGGTGCTAGTACTTTTAGGTTGAAACCATAGGGGTTAGGCTATGAGAGATATCGAGAGGGTTACCTATTTTCTTCTTGTTGCTATTGTTACTTGTGTACTTTATATACTAGAATTGTGGATTGTAGCTGCTGTATGATTTTCTGTTTACTGTTTCCTGCACTTTTACTTGCCTTTTATTCATTGAATGTTAGGCACAGATCTTTGGGTGATTGCCTACTGGGATTGTATCTCAAACCCTGTTTGGTCCATGCTTTTGGGCCCAAGCAGACTTTTTTGTTTCAGGAATAGATAAGGTCAAGCACCCTTCGACTTCTAGTATGTGATTCCCTGGAGCTGGAGAGTAAGGGACCAAGCTTAGGCTCACGATGTTGAGGAGTTTACTTTGTTTTCTTTTCACATTTTTTTTTTTCAGTTTTACTTCATCACGTTGGTTTGTTTACTACTTTCCATAGATATATGTACCATGTTGCATCATCATCATTTATACATTACTTCCGCTTTTCAGTTCAGTTGTTGTATGCTATTTACAGTTTCTGTTATTGTGTCTAGTTGTTCTTCTGCTGTATACTTTACTGAATGGGGGCATAGTTTCCCCACCGACTCACCAAGTCCCTCACTGCTAGTCGGCCACCTCTGGTGTTTGGGGAAACGTGCTTGAGGTCATGTGGAGAACTGGGTACGGGGCACCAGTGGAGGGGATCCAGATTTGGGTCGTTACAAAGTGGTATCAGAGGAATTATTTTCTCTTGATTTACTGTTTGGAGACTTTATCCAGGGATAGGATGAATTCGGTACTTGGTATTAAGCTGTGATCGGGAGTAGCTAACCCGTGTACAGGGAAAAGCCATACTACCTCGTTAATTTCAGTTTGCTGGTTTTGAGATTTTACGGTTTATATGATTTCACCTAGAGTGATTCACAAGTTTTGTGTTGTTATTTTCTTGATGATTGTGGTTTTATTTCTATCGCAACACAATGAGATGAGGGTATGCCATATCATGCATCATATAGGCAATTGTATAAATCACATGCCATGAATTCTTTCCATGCTATCTAGGGTGCATTAGCGATTGCGTGCTGTTGTGATAGACCTTGTGTATATTATGCATGCTGTTGTGATAGATGCTTGATAGAATATCTGCTGCATTGTTAGAGGATTCATTGGTTCCTGCTTTGCTTAAATGAATGCCAAATTTTGATTCTTGAGGTGTTATGGGCCCTCCCGAATCGGAAATTTGTGGATCATGATCCTGTTTTCTGTTGTATATGACTGTAGAAGATGCCATGCTTTGATTCGCGGGGAGTATGGGCCCTCACGGATCAGAATTTGGAACCTCTTTGCCTCATTTTCACTGTTTCTGGGATTCTGTGCAGTTTCTGAGCTACTGCCCAGAAAAAACCAGAATACACGGCGTGTACTTTTTGGATACACGCCGTGTAGTTTTCAGGCCGTGTCAGTGACCGTGTGAGCAGAAACATGGTGTCGTGAAAGTATCTTCAGGAACACGCCGTGTACGGTAGGTACACGCCTTGTAGTAGTGAGCCGTGTACCCGGCCGTGTCACTAACAACACAGGTCAGGGAAACTCGTGTCATACATGCCGTGTGTTTTATGAACACTCCGTGTATCCTTATCTTCAGTACCCGGCCATGTCACGAACAACACAGGACAATGTTCTCGCATCCGATACATGACGTATTTATTCGTAACACGCCGTGTAAGGGTCAACTGTGTACTCGGTCGTGTAACTAACAACATGGGTCATTGACACCTTGTCTACTACATGCCATGTCCACAGGGAATGCACCGTGTAGTCTCTGACTAAGAAGACCCTGTGGGTTAGCCATGTAAGGAGACTCGGGCAGGGGCATAGTTTCTAGTACACACCGTGTGATGGGTAAACACGCCGTGTAGTTTGAGGTGTTACACGACTTGTAGGGCAGGGGTGCACACCCATGTCAGTGGCTTAAGAAGGCACGCCGTGTAGTTTTTATACACGCCGTGTAGTCGTGTTTTGTAATCTTGTGTTCTTTTCTTCCCTGTTCCTGTTTTGTACTCTTGTGTTATCTATCGTTGTTAATTCTAATCTAAGGTGTGATTTTGATCTTTCAGAGCTATGCCTCCTAGGTGTTGTCCGGTTGTATGTCTGTCGTCAGGCAGTGATCAGACGCCAGATATGGCTGATCAGAGACTTCCTACCGATCATCCAGTCGGGCCAGCCTTGGCACTGACTATTATACCAGTTGTAGGTGATGATGCTCAGTTCAGGGAAGGTTTTCTGAGGATGATGCAAACCTTTCAGGGAGCACCACCTCCTACCTCGACTATGGCATATTTGACGCAGGTTTTCCAGTAGCAGTATCCTCCCACGTTCTCGGGAGAAGGAGGACCACAGACTGCAGAGTCATGACTAGAAGCCATGATGACTATCTTCGAGCATCTGGAGACACCTCCAGAGAGGCGGGTGAAGCTCGCCACCCACATGCTCCGAGACTCCGCCAAGAGGTGGTGTGACATGATCTCACAGGCAGGTCACCAGCAGGTTATGGCTTGTGAGGATTTTCATCGCGTCTTTTATGACTAATTCTACCCGAAGACCCTGAGGGCCGACCGAGCCCGGGAGTTCATGATCTTAGAGCAGGGTACTCATTCTGTCATGGAGTATTCCTCTCGTTTCACCGAGCTGCAGCATTTCACACTCCTCTGGGATGTGAGTGGGGTGTTCTTGGCAAGGAAGATCAAGGATGGTCTTAGGGGGGAGATCCACGCATAGGTGAATATCTTCTAGTTGACATCCATCACTTCCATTGTCAATCAGGCAATTATTGAGGAGCAAAATCTGAGAGACTCCAGAGCTGCGAGCCAGGTTGGTTCTGCTTATAGAGTTAGATTTCCTCCAGATGATAGCAAGAAGTGCCGTAGGGAGTCTACGCGTGGTGATCCGAGGAAGCGAGATGCATCGTCAGGTATCCAGGTGGTGTGCTACCAGTGTGGCCGGTCATGGCACATGATGCCGCGGTTCCAGAGAGACCCCGTGGAGTGCCGATCTTGCAGCAAGATGGGTCACCTTTAGCGTTTCTACCAGGTTTTCTCACCAGCAACTGGTGACTGAGGTTCTTCCATGACTCCTCATTCAGGAGCAGCCCCACCAGTTTCTCACCAGTCGGGGAACTAGAGTTCTTCTGGCCGTTCAGGCCGAGGTGGAGGTCGAGGCCATGGCGGTCAGCCACCAGTCCCTCAACACCAGCAATGTGGATCAGCTCAGATTGGTCATCCAGGGGCGCAGGGCCGCGGTGCAGGCCAGTCATTCGCTGTGGAGTAGACCTATCAGGAGCAAGATCCCGACCCTTCTACAGTTCGAGGTACGATTTTAGTAGCCTCAGTTTTATCTTCAGCTCTTCTCGATACTGGTGCTACGCATAGTTTTATCTCTTTTGCTGCTGTGGAGAGCATTTGGCTCTGTGTCTTTTCTTCTGCCGACTCATTGACACTAGACACACCTTTGGGGATGAGGACATCTAGTGTACGCTAGTGTAGAGAGTGCCCTCTCGAGATTGCAGGGTATCGTTTTTCATGGGATCTCTATGTCCTAGAGATGACAGGCTATGATGTCATCCTCGGGATGGACTGGTTGGTTCCCTTACAGGCAGTCGTCAACTGTTATCACCGCATAGTGAGTTTTGTTTCACCAGAGGGTGAATCTTTTCTGCATATAGGTGAATGGGATGTTCAGGAGAGTCGAGCAGAACTCGAGCATCACGGGCTAGGAAGGGTGACAACCCAGATTTCTAGTATTTTTCTGGATGATCAGGGGGCTTCACAGTTGGACTTTCCTCCAGTGGTAGATATTTTCTGGGATGCCTTTCCAGAGGACTTTTCAGGTTTTCCTCCAGAGCGTGAGGTAGACTTCCCGATTGAGCTCGTGCCAGGAGCGGCATCGGTGTCCATTACTCCTTATAGGATGACTACACCTGAGTTGCAGGAGCTCAATAAGCAGTTGCAGGAAAAGGGTTTCATCCAACCCAGTACTTCTCCTTGGGGTTTGCATGTCCTGTTTGCGAAAAAGGCTGACAGTACCCTTCGGCTTTGTGTGGATTATCGTAAGCTGAACCAGTTGATGGTCAAGAACCGATATCCCTTGCCGAGGATCGATGACCTCTTTGATCAGCTTCGAGGAGCCCGAGTGTTCTCGAAGATCTACTTGAGGTCCGGTTATCATCAGTTGCACATTAGACCATCAGATATACCTCTGACAGCCTTCAGGAGAAGTTATGGTCTATATTAGTATACAGTCATGCCGTTCGGTCTCACGGACACGCCTGCAGTTTTTATGGCACTGATGAACCGAGTGTTCCATCCTTACTTGGACTCCTTCGTCATGGTCTTTGTGGATGATATCTTGGTGTACTCTCACACTCGACATGACCATGCCACACATCTTGATATCGTTCTGAGTACACTGAGGGAGCATCAGATTTACGATAGAATTTCGAAGTGCCACTTTTGGATGGAATTGATTCACTTCTTGGGTCACGTCATCTCAGAGGAAGGAGTATCTATGGACCTAGAGAGAGTGAGAGCTGTAGTATCCTGGGAGCAGCCGAAGAACGTTTTTGAGGTATGGAGTTTTCTAGGGCTGGATGGATACTATAGATGCTTTATTTAGGACTTCTCACACCTAGAAAAACCTTTGACAGGCCTGACCAAAAAGGGGGCGAAGTTCTTATGGTCAGATTCTTGTGTGTCAGCCTTTTAGGAGTTGAAGGGAAGGTTGACGTCGGCACCGATAATAGTATTTCCAGATCCAGGAAAGAGATACACTGTTTATTTTGATGCTTCAGGTATCAGGATAAGAGCTGTGCTTATGCAGGGAGAGGGAGTCGTTGCGTACGTGTCTCAATAGTTGAGGCCATATGAGAGGAACTACCCTACGCATGATCTGGAGTTGGTAGCTATTGTTATTGCCTTACACTGTTGGAGACACTATCTTCTGGGAGAGAACGTTGTGGTCTTTACCGACCACAAGAGTCTCATGTATATCTTCACTAAGCGTGATCTAAATTTGAGACAGTTTAGGTGGGTCGTGTATCTTCAGTCTTTTGATTTCGAGCTTGCCTATACTCCGGGAAAGGGAAACGTAGTGGCAGATGTGTTGAGCAGGAGGACTCAGATTCAAAAAGTTTAGGAGGCCAAAAGTGAGTGGCAACTCATGGCTCTGTTATCTGAGATGAATCTGGAGGTACACACCAGACATGGACAGACTTTTCTATCTTCTGTAGTTGTTACCTCTACATTACTTGATCGGGTATGGATGAGCCAACTATCAGACTCAGAAGGCTTAGTCCTACGGGAGAGTGTGTTAGGAGAGGACCCTCTTCCAAGATGGACAGTGGTAGAGGATGAGATCTTGCGTTTCTAGGGACGTGTATGGGTGCCAGAAGACATACGCGAGGAGCTGATGCAAGATTTTCATTCCTCAGTTTGGGCAGTTCATCCTGGCGTCAACAACATATATCAGGATCTTCATCGCCAGTACTGGTGTCCAGGTATGAAGAAGGATGTTTCTGGTTTTTTCATGCAGTGTTCTACATGTTAGCAGGTGAAGGTAGATCACCAGTGACCAACATGCCTTTTACAGTAGTTACCCATTCTGGAGTGGAAGTGGAACGATGTTGCGATGGACTTCGTGACTGGGTTTCCGAGGTCACCCTGAAGGATCGATGCTGTTTGGGTTGTCATCGACAGGATCATGAAGGTTGATCACTTCTTCCCGATCAAGGAGACCGTCAGTGTCGATGATCTGGGATGAATTTACATCAGAAAGATCATTCGTCTGCATGGAGTTCCACGCTCTATTGTTTCAGATAGGGATGCACGCTTTACCTCTCAGTTCTGGCAGGGACTTCAGAAGGCCTTTGATACACTGGTACTTTTGAGTACAACATACCATCCCCAGACAGATGGTCAGTCCGAGCACACGATCCAGGTGCTTGAAGATATGCTCCGAGCTTTCATCCTAGACTTTGGCGGTTCTTGGGAGAAGAATATTCCTCTGGTGGAGTTCTCCTACAACAACAGTTAGCATGAAACCATTCAGATGGAACCATACTAGGCTTTGTACGGTAAGCCCTGCCGATCACCCTTGTGCTAGCTGGAGGCAGGAGAGGTAGCTTTGCTGGGACCTCATCTTGTTCAGGTGACTTTAGAGCAGATAGAGATGATTCAGAGGAGGATCACTACAACATAGTCTCAGCATAAGTCTTATGCAGATCAGCGGAGATGACCTCTGGAGTTTGAGGTTGGGGATCAAGTTTGCCTGCATGTCGCACCGAGGTTGGGACACAAGAGGATTCAGAGATAGGGTAAGATTTCACTGCGGTACGTCGGGCCGTTTGAGGTGTTTAAGAGAGTTGGGATGGTTTCCTATAGGCTATAGTTGCCTCATAGGTATCGGTCCATGCATGAAATCTTCCATGTCTCTCAGCTCTGACATTACTTTTCAGACCCGTCTCATGTCTTTCAGCCTGAGGACGTTGAGCTCGAAGCGGATGCATCGTTCGAGGAGCATCATATCCGGATTGTCGATCATAGTACAAAGGTTCTCCGTGGGCGGTCTATCCCTCTTGTACGGGTGCTATGGAAGCATGGGCGAGTACAGGATGAGACCTGGGAGAGGGAGGCCGATGTACGATCGCAGTGGCCGAAGCTGTTCGGGGTTTCTTCTTCTACGCCTCGCTAGGGAAATTCGGGGAGAAATTTATTTAAGGGGGAAATTTGTAAGAACCTGTATCTTCATTTCCGGTACGCCTTTCCTTTTTCTGGAGTTTTTAAGAAAAATAAACTTTTTGGAATATTTTGAAGTACATGCTGTGTACTTTCTGAGTACACGCCGTGTACTCTTCTCTGGCTCGAAGCCATGTGCTGGCCTTGTTCGGGCCACACACACGGTGTGTAGGGGTAACGTGGAGGTCAATTTTGGAAGAGTACGGAAAAACCTAGTACGCACCGTGTACTATTAAAGTACACGCCATGTAATTTTCTTTTTTTCACTAAACGCACCAGGGTCACGCTTGACGGACAGAACACACCCCTTCTCCAGGTTCTTTGTCTGAGAGCGACCTGTACGGCCAGATCTTCACAGAGCCCCCGCCTCTCCATCCGTTCTCTGATTCGAGCACGGTCGATTGCGTTAGAATCGCAGTGGTGAGTTATTCCTTCTGATTGAGCCTTGTTTTCCAATTTCTTCTCCTTTTTAAGTTATCGTGGTTTATGTGTTTCAGACGTTTTCTTAGATCTACGACGTTCTAAGGATAATATATCATCACTTTTCACATATATCGATCTCCTAGGATCCAGGTAGGTGGTTTGTTCCTTTCTATTGAAAGTAGATGAGTATTTTGTGAAAATTCCACAAATTCCCTTGGGCGGGGAATTGTGGTTTTCCTGTTTTACCCCTGCTGTTTTCTTGTTTTTCTTGATTGCTGTAGTAGAGGTTTATGCTTGTGAGTAGAGTAAATTGTCTTGTGCTCAGGTTGCTTTGCCATGCTTGTTTTACCTTTTGGCATTTTCCAGTTTCCATGCCTAGTTGTAGGATAGTAGAACTATTGCTATGTTATGCTGTTGAGACTTAGATTGATAGTCAAGTAGTTCTTGAGGTTCACTTGGACGTTGCACGTGCGCTGAGCATGTTTATTTCACACAGGACTGTGAGAACCTAGTGTTGTAGACCACATGGAGAATAGATGTAAGGGCTTCTCCAGAGTGTATTTTAAATATGATGCGAGACCACCGGGGAAATTGACGATAAGTGATTTTTTAGAGAGTCTGTAGTTCCTCGACACGGGCCACATGGGGAATGATACATTGAGTGCTTCCCTAGAGATCCTTTAGCATAATATGAGACTATAAGAGGAATTGACGGTGAGTGATTCCTCAGAGAGTCTATTCTTATCTGAACCAGAGGGGTGAGACTGTGTGTTCCTCCTAGAGGGTTGCTAGTACTTGTAGGTTGAACCATAGGGGTTAGTCTGTGAGAGATACCTAGAGGGTTACCTGTTTTCTTCTTGTTGCTGTTGTTACCAGTGTACTTTATATGCTAGAATTGTGGATTATAGCTGCTTTGTGATTTTTTGTTTACTATTTCCTACACTTTTACTTGCCTTGTATTCATTGACTGTTAGGAACAGATCTTTGGGTGATTGCCTACTGGGATTGTATCTCACACCCTGTTTGGGCCATGATTTTGGGCCCAAGAAGACTTTATTGTTGCAGGAGTAGATAAGGGAAAGCACCCTTCGACTTCTGGTACGTGATTGCTTGAAGCTGGAGAGCAAGGGACCGACCTTAGGCTCGCGATGCTGAGAAGTTTACTTTGTTTTCTTTGCACTTTTGTTTCCGTTGTACTTCAGCACGTTGGTTTGTTTACTTCATTCCATAGATATATGTACCATGTTGCATCATCATCATTTATACATTTCTTCCGCTGTTCAGTTCAGTTGTTGTATGCTGTTTACAGTTTCAGTTATTGTGTCTGGTTGTTCTTCCACAGTATACTTTACCGAATGAGGGCATAGTTTCCCCACAAACTCACCAAGGCCCTCGCTGCTAGTCGGCAGCCTCTGGCGTTTGGGGAATCGTGCTTGAGGTCATGTGGTGAACCGGGTACAGGGAACCAATGGAGGGGCTCCAGATTTGGGTCATTACAATTTTATTAATCCTTATCTTTTTTTATTTTAATCCTTATTATATCCTTTTAGCTCTTACTATGATATCAAGTAATTTATATTTTGAGGGTTAATATAATTACAATAACATTCCAAACGACCAATATACGAGTTATTTATTAAATTTAATGAATTATCCCAATTATATTGTGTAATATTATATTTTTATAAATTTTACATATTTTCATAAAATAATTTATATTTAAAATCACTATTATTGTCAATTTTGACACTATTCGAGTATTTACATTTTAATAATATCATAAAAACATAATATCTTCGAAAAAATTCTTTTAAAACATCACTAATATGTCCAATTAATGCATAAAATTCCTTTATTACGTTAATTATATGAAATATAATTTTTTAATGTTTTTAATATCATTAATTTTATATTCTCTTTAATTGAATAATTATAGCACCATCATTGTAAATGACATTATATTAATTATTTAAACCATAAAAATTAAAAATAATATTCCATGATAAAGATAAATATTATATATTTCAAATTAGTATTGATATTATAATATAAATTTTTTATAGCTTCTTATTTATAACATTTTATAATATTAATTCTACCTTTAATTAAATGATTTACCCTTAAACGTGCAAATGAAAATAACCACTAAATTTATTGTTCATATATTAAAAAATTGAAAGGGACATATTTATTAAATTTGGACCTTTCTATTCAAAATATTTAATCCATTTTTCAAAATTCAAAAAATATAAGAGGATGAAATTAATTTAAAAATCATCCCATTAACGGAACAAGTAACATGGTTTTTATAGTAAAAAACGTTCAAAAGTTTACAAAGTTTTTTTTATCAAATTTCAATGTGAAATTGATTTCATGACATAATTTGTATAAAATTATGAAAAAATTATATAATTAAACATTAAAACCACTAAAATATATAATTTAACAATAAAAATAAATTTGATGAATACTTAGTTTTCAATTAAAAAGCATTATTTTATGCACTATTCATCAAAAAGTTAAAATTATCATTGAAATATCAAAAATTCATCCAAACAAAATTTTGAATCAATTATTTAAATGAAGAAGTTTATTTTTCAAAATATAATTTTTAAATGTGTCCAAAACTTGATTTAAAACAAGTGTTACATTAAAAGGAGGGAAAATTACCTTTGTAGAAAAAATACTTCTTTTATGTGTAAAATTTGATATGTTTTTATATCATGTCTAGATAAAATATAAGATAAATGATAAAAATTATATTTAATATATTTCATATATATATATATTATTAATATAATACAATAATAGTTATTTGTTTATTTTTTGGTATAAAAAACACATTTTCACATTTAAATAAAATTATCAGAAAAACATTTTTTTTATTTTCAATTGGGTTTTACATTCATTTATAATTAATATTTCAAAGAATTATATTTTCATGTGTAAACCATATGTTCATAATTCATTTAAAAATAGTAATAACATATATTCTGATGGCTGTTATATAATAGTAAAATTTAAATAATAATATTTCGTTGTTCTCTTATGCTCATGTGGAGTATATTGTACGTTATTGAACATAGATTTTCCTTTTTAAAACTCTAGATGTTACAAGATTAGTAGTTAATCTAATGATACATGTAATGAAACATGACTGTGAATAGAAAAAATAGGAAATGATTATTAAATAACTGAAATATAAATTTGAGATACTGAAGAGAACAGTGGTTTTTCAAGATGAAAACCTAAGAGAAAAGAGAAAATTATGATCTTTAGAGGAAGAATTTTTATATTTAAAGAAAATACATACTATTTAATATTATAATAATAGTTATTTTCATATATTTAAATATATATAATATGAGATCTCATGGATGAAGGATATTTTTAAATAGCTTGTTAAATATTGAGAAGATAATAAAAAGTTGCTGATGGATGCAAAAAGAAATCTCAATGAAAGATTTATATTTTCACTGAAATATTGAATATTTTGAAATGACTAAAATGAAATTTTTATAAATATATATTTTTGATTATATTACTCATATAATTCATGGAAATATGTTTTCATATTCATTTGGAAAAATATAAATCCTATATTTTTTATTGGTAGTCTTTCATAAATTATTTAATGCTTACATATACTGTTTCATGTTTAATATATTTCCATTAAATTTCATATAAAATTTCAACCTCATATATTTTTATCTTCAAAAATCACAAAGTTTTATGAAGAGTTATAACTTTCTGGAGTGAAAATATGATTTTTTAAGAAAATTTCTAGAATTATTCATTTGAACAACAAAAAAAATATGGAAAAGAAAAATGTAATTAAAAGTTAAAAATTGTGAGGACCATACATGAAGGGGGTATTTTATTTAAGTTTCTAACATTTTAAACATTAAAATATGTGATTGGTGATTTTTTTAAAAAGGATGAGATTAATGAGTTTCAATTTTATTTTTAACAATTTCAATCCTTATTTTGAAAATCATAAATGTCAAACTTAGAAAAGGCCTTTTAAAATATTTGTATTTCTCTATTTCAAAGTACTTTTTCTGTAGAAATGATATTTTACCTGATCTAGAAAAATTTTTCATTAGATGAAATTATTCTTATTAATTAGATAATCATTTATAATTTATATCAAAATAAGGATTACTTATTTCACTATATTAGTATTTATAAAAGAACATGAGTTAATATATAATCAATTCAATAATAATAAGTAATACTAAGACCTTAGATTAACATCATTTAACATATTCATAATTTATTTATCGAAATACATTTATTAAATCCATTGGATAAATAATTTTTTTTTCACTAGATAAAACATCATTATTTTATCAGATGGAATCCTAAGACACTTTAGTGGTGTATAAACATGATGATCAATAGGCACAAAATCTATGCAGAATATTCCATATGAAAGAATAATTCTCACGAGGTTATTTCCCCCACCTATAATATATATAGTTATGACTATTGGCGAATTTACTATAAATATATATTACGCATGATGAAGATGGAGGAATTTTATCACCGATGATCGTAAGTCACATTGAATATTTTGTAAAATATTTTTAATCATCTAATATATTATAATATATAAGGAGTTTTGTTCTTAAAGAATATGTGTGATTATTGTAAATGAAATAATTTCTTTGTTTATTTTCCATCTGATCTGGTGCTTTATAGAGGGATATTTGGGATAATAAAATGGAAGTGTTTCCAATATTTCTGATCAATGGATTCCCATGGTTATGTAAGTAGAAGATGTTTCAATATTTTTTATTGAGGGTTTCTTTATATATAGAAGGGAAAACCTTACAGTTTGGTGAAATCCATGGATACCTAATGTTTGGGTCATAGTCATCCTCATATATAATGGTTAATGAATATATATTTTTTATAATGTTTTATATTTTTTATTAATATTTTGACAAATTATTTTACTTTTTTTTAAAATATTCATTTACATTTTTCATGATTAAATAATGTTATGTTTTTTATAAAAAAATCATTAACTCTATTTTAATAAATAAACAGAACCACTATCTTCCATATTGCATTCTTTTACATAATAGTAGTTTTTTCAAATTACCTGCATAAAGATGATAATAAGAATTATAGGTTTCATTGTGTAAACTAAAATTCACCCCCAATTGGGTAGTAAAATTATTACTCATATGGTATTTATAATTATTATATTTGATCATTATAAAAACCTCCATAACAATATATATTATGTGATTATGAAAAATTAAGTACATCACTTAATGGAGAGACTAATATGTATGTATACATGATCAACGTTTCTATATTTATATGGAAACAACTGGAGAATGAAGAATAATAATTCTCATTTACATAATTATAATCATGTCATAAAAAAAATATATAAATTAAATCTATCTTTTTTATAATCAATTTAAAGAATAAATAAATAATTATTTTCATTTTGTCATGGTGGTTACAATTCAGATGTATTTCTGAGGTACATTTCCATTTTCCAATGGATGATAACTGAATATATTGGATAATGTATTATAATTAAACAAGTTTAATAATTTCATAAATATCATATAAAAATATTAAATCCAATTTAACAAAAAACCATAAATTTTTGTGATGGAAAATGAAACATATCATTTTCTGTAGGCGGAGGTCCACAGATATACATGAATGATACTTTCATTTCCCATTTGATGGTAAGGTGTGGTAAAATGGTTCTTCCTTCATTATAATAACATGTCAGTATATTTAGGATACATTATTCTTCATTTTATATTTGATACATTAGATTTTGTGTAAGTGGAAGAAGAAATATAATTGAAATTTCACAGTTAGGATTTATACCTATTCGTTAACAAATCTCATTTGGATTGCATATTAATACTTAAAAGGATGGTTTTATGATCTAAAAAGGATATCTAGGACATGTGTATTGATGTTAAGAAAGATGTTTTATAATTATTATTTAATATTATTGAAATAGAAGGTTGGATATGATAGGATATTTGATTTCCATTTATAGTGAAGGTAACGAAACTAATGAATTACTTAAACTATATAAATAAAATAAATTATTTTTCATGTGAAATTTGAACCAATTGGAATGAACATAAAAAAATAATATTGGTATAGGTTTAAATCCTTTTAAATAGTGAATTTTGGAATGGTTTAAAATCTGTTTAACCAGTCAATTTTGGAAAGGTGTAATAGGAATTTTAAACCTTATCTTTTATTAAAAACCCTTCGGCAACCAATTCTAACATTAATTGAAGTAAAAAAATTATCAATAATGAAGGGATAAAAATATAAATATAAGGTATCAATTGGGAAAAATTATCAAGGGTTGACCATTTTAACTATATAACATCACCCATGCACCTTTTCAAGATTTTTTATTATTTTTAAATAATTTAATAATAAAATATTTAAAATAAGATACCAATAATGTAATTTTAAGAACTATTGATATATTTTGATGTTAAGGATATCAATATAGCTATGTGATTTGAATCAATACTCCATGAACACTAATTTTACAATATTTTGAAACAACCAATTCATTTGAAACTATAATTTATCAAGATAATATTACTTTTAATGTTTTTAATATCATTTACTTTTATTTTTATTCTAATTTCATTAACGCTATGTTAGTGTCATGTTTGCATTTAATATAAGTATGAAATAAAAAAATAACAATATTTTATCATCATAAAATATAAATTAATTATGTTCAAAATAAACATTTAGATTCATTCATAAGATATTCTTATCCCTCTGTTAACATATTAGTAAAATTAAATTCAATAGATTGATATTTTGAATTTCCCATTAGCTAAAATAATATAAAAGTCATTATCCAATAAAATGAAACTATAATTAAATATATACAATTATAGGATTTTTATAGTCAAATTAATCTCATCAAAAGAAATAATTTCATGTTTTGGGTAAATTTTGAGAACACATCTCATAGTTTTAACAAAATACTACCTGTTTTAACATTAATGATAAGAAAAAAACATGTACCATATTTACTATTCATTTTGATTATCCCCTATATCTTACCAAAATGAGGTAAGAGAGATATTGACCCCTGATGCCCAAGTTCAGTGGGCCCTAGGTTGCATATTAGCAACGATTGTTTAAAAATTTCATAAATCGAAGAAAGTATCCTCTATAATAAAATAAGATCAAAATATATAATAAATCAACCATAAGAATGTCCATGAAAAATAAATTTATTAAAACCATCCCATAATGAATGTATAAATAAAAAATATATAGGTAAATTTCTATAAATTTAAATACCTAAAGTATAATCTAATGTAGAAACTTAGAAATATTCCAAAAGTACAAGGTAGTATTGTTCAGTAAGGTCCATGTATTCCTCTTGAAAACCTGAAAACCAGTTTATATAAGTAGAGTGAGAATAGTTTTTTAAACATAATGAAAAATAATTTTACTTGTGAACATGTGTAGGATGCATAATAATGCACCCATGATAAAACAATAGAGACATATAACACCTAAATAGTTCAACTAACCCATCCCCATTCTCAGAATTGAACAATCACCAAATAACACATCAAATTACTGTATCATAATAAAAAGCATATAGATAATTGGTACCCCACAACTTTCCCCCTTATTTTCTACTCTTAAACCCCAACGTCATATGTATTGTCACTCCCACATGCTCTATATATCATATACTTATACCCCACAGTATGGTCACAAAACATCTCTCCCAAACACGCCTATGTTATCCCAAGAGAACAATAACTATATTTGTAGGGTATAATGAACATGAAGGAAAAATACCTACATACCTCCTCCTACCATGAAGTACCACCACAATAATATTCCCCATAAAATAATCAATTCACATGTCTCTCAAGGACACATGGGTCACTTACACACAGAACATTCATATCCCATCTCATCTGAATATTGATGGTACATCACCTAGTGAAATATCATTCCATCATCCACCAAAACCTATAAATTTATACTCTCTAGGAAGAGATAGAGGTAAGGATCAGGTAGCCATCCATCCAACCTCATCACCATGATGCTGAAAAAAACATCCCCTTATAAATTTATGGGTTCTGGAACACAATTCTCGATGAGGGTGGGGTGTGTATTAAAGTCATATAGAACAGACAACACAAAAAGATATATATATATATATATATATATATATTCACATGCTAAAGACCAATATATGGGTTCACAAAAAATAACTTGACAACTAAAAACATACCCACATTCCCTTCCACCTCTAAATATTGAAAACCACATAACAAAACAAGAAACAAGATACTTCCAACCTTCTATTTCCAGAAAATAAAAATTCATGCATGCATCTCATTCCTTTCATTATTTTTCTAAAACCAAATTTTACTACACAATAAATTTTAATTTTTATTATCCCTTTACTGCCCATTAATTGAAACACCCCATGTCATTTCAATTTCATGATTTATTTTAATTCTTATTTAAGCAAAGTAACTATCACTTCTTAATCATTCACATATCATCTTCCACATAATGAAACTATAAATAACTATCCCACAAAACAAACTCACATTTTCTCCCCACAACATGGCCTCATAAACCCATTACATTGCTACCCATAACATAGCCTCACAAACGAATCCCATCGCCACCTCAAAGAATTAACTCACAAATCAATTACATCATCACCCCACACCACTACCTAACTAACATATTACATAATCACCCTATAACATAACCTCACAAACCCATCACATCACTATCCCATTGTATGGGTCCAAAAACCCATCAAACCCACATTCCATAACCTAAAATATTATCACTAAAACTTTTAAACACATCATAATTCATCCAAAAATATATGATTTATTTTGAAAGGACATTTTTATAAATTTATCTTTTTATTTTTGTTGAATTATCAAGAAATATATAAATCCCAGGGTAACAAATTTATTAACTGGATATAACTAGTAAGACAATTTCTATTTATTGGATGAAATTACAACAAAATTAATAAGGATTTTATATCACAATAACTATAGTTCAATTAAAGTATCCCAAAATCTATGTTTTTTAGTAGGGATCCAAGCCCGTCAATTAACAATATTAAAAAAATATGAATAAAAAAACCCCTATCCCCTTTAATTACAATTAACTAGTTAATTTATATTTATTATTACATTGAAAAAATCCCCCATAGATAAAAAATAGCAAATCCCTCCCCTATGATACACCAAATTAAAAAATAATGGATTCCCTACATAAATGAAGCTTTTACAACTCAATGTGCACTATAGGGTGGAGAAGAGGAACCCAAAAACTATAACTTTGAATGGGAAACCCAAAAGAAACCTACACTACACCAATGAATCATAAAAAATTCAACCTATGCATATCCAAAACCAAAAGCTCACAACCATAGTGGATCCTCAGTGGAATAATGGATGAAAACCACCATGAAAAACATATGAACTTACCCCCAATCACAAACAAGAATCCAAAAAAAACAAAAAAATAAATATGAGTGGATGAGAGATTAAATATACCTCATAATTAAAAAGGGATCATAGAAAAATGAGTGTAAGGATGGGTGAAAATTTTAGAAATATCTTCTGATCAATCATTTTTCCTACCTGGATCTCAGGTGATTCATGTTTTCTGTTCCTTTAATGATGTGAATTAAAAGGGTTTCAGATTCTTCTAAAAAATCGCCAACCTCTACATAATTTAATTACACATCATGAATTCTCTTTTCATGACATGATTTCATTTCACATACACCCCCTCATACTAAATTTATTTCATGAAATCATCTAGCTAAAAAATCCATGAAAAATGAATTGGAATTGTGAACCACCTAATACAAAACTAAGGTTACTAAAACATATACCAAACCCTCTAGGGATTACCAAAAATAATCCTCAATAGTCTCCAGCCACTAAAACTGGAATCATAATGGGTTGGAAAGGAATGTTCTATTAAATTATGTAACTCTAAAATTATTCTCAACTACAAGGGTCAAAACCAAACCTATAAAATAAAGGAGTCTAGACAACCATCCATTGAGATACCACTGAAAGATCTCATCACACTTCAAACACTACTAGTAGCCTAATTCTCCAACTAAAATACCATCTAATACCTCAAACAACCACACTACCAATACCCACCTATCACAAAACAACAACATCAAATACAAGACATGATCCATAAAATTTCATATAACTTCATCACCTCCCCCATACCATCCATAAGAAAAATAGTTTTAACATAACCACCCCATCCATATATTCCTCCACAATTTTACAACTTACAATCACCACTATCATAAAACAAAAATTCCTAAAGAAAAAAATCAATTAATTCTATCTCCCATGTGAAGATATTATCCTATTTTGGTTTCACTAACTCACCCAAATGGTTTTAATTGATTCAAATTATAACACATATCTATTAGGGATAATATTTCCTAATATCCATATTCACTAGTGCAAAAACACTTATTAACGTCGGTTTTTATTGATTTTTGACGTTGGTTATAAACCGACGTCTTTAAAGGAGACATTAAAAATATGGTTTTCGCGTCATTTTTTCAAAAACCGACGCGAAAAATAATTTTCTTATGACTTTCGGTGTTGGTTTTATAGAAAACCGACACCGAAACTTCATTTAGACATTCTTTTTGGAATCGGTTTTTTATAAAACCGATGTTGAAAACCGATTCGACTGGATTTTCAATGCTGGTTTTATAGAAAACCGACGCCGAAACTTCATTTAGACATGCTTTTCGGTGTCGGTTTATTATAAAACTGACACCGAAAACTGAGTCGACTGTATTTTTGGCGTTAGTTTTATAGAAAACTGACGCCGAAAATCGGGTCTTCGGCGTCTGTTTTCAGGAAAAATGATGCCGAAACTCCATCCAAATAGTGTTCGGCGTCAGTTTTATCTAAAACCGATGCCATAAGTCACTTTTTTTAAAATAATTACAATTTCACTTCCAAAAAAATTGAAACCCCTGAAAAAAACACAGTATACAAAAACAATCAAACAATATTTTTTCAGAGGCACTTGAGAGAACTCAAAGTAAAGTAGAATTAAAATACACGTACCTGAAATATACGGCATGCTCATTGTTGGTTATTGTTGAAGCATTAATTTGATTATTAGTAGTTTCAGACACCTAATACATCATAAGAGTTAGTTTTTTAAACCCATATGTATTATTATTTATAAATATTAGAATATACATACCTCAAATCTTAATCAGACTTAACAAAAAGTTCGCAAAAGTAGATTGAATATGGATCATATCAGATTGGGAATAAGACTTTGAATCATTGAATGCCTACAATAATATTGAATGATATGAAATTAATAAATATAATAAAGTGGCAGAAAATATATAAAAAAATTAATACAACTAACCTTATGAAAATCAGTAGTTTTCCCAGTTGTGATTATCTTGTACATGAATCGTAGAATATAATAACCACATTCAACATGTCCATTTTGACGATGACACTGTAGTTATAAAACATTTAACTAATAATAAAAACCAATATATAACAAAAATATAAAATCTAATTACATGTACGTCCACATATTTGATTTTCGTTGGTTTCATTACTAACATGTTTTCCTTTGTAAAATGTTTCCATGAACTGCATTTTTTTATATAAGAACTAATAAAGCTTGTGTAAAAAATGAAAATTAAACATAACAAACTTATAAAAATAAAAAACAACTTACCTCTTTAATAATTTGGAAAATTGTTTACGCACTTTTCCTAATAAAGAGAAAAACCAATATAAGGTGCATTCATTTGGGAAAAATACGCCTAAAATCGAATGCCCCCTACAATACAAAAATTTCACAATTAATGACATTATAATGATAATTTGTTCAAAATTATGTTGATGTTATTACTTATCAAGAAATGGAAAAAACCATCACTGAATCTCTGTTTGTGATAATCTCTCGGATATATATTTAACTCTTTAATCATTGTTCACATGTTTGACTTCCAAGGAAATATACTCTAGATCTATAAAGATGTAAATTCTTATAGTTTCATTTTGTAAAAGAATCCTATGTAGATACCTAATTTTAAAAGAAAATATAGTTAGTTAATGACATAACAATCTTTTATTAAAGAAATAGCAATTCAAACATCAATTTACTTACATGGAAAACAACTGCACCACATTCAGCCCGATCTCTTCAAAACTAACTAAATTCATGATATCTTATTTTAGTATTCTCAATTTATAATTTCTTCCACATATATTGGGCGTCATTCGAAACTCATAGATAAAATTCAAGGAAGAAGAGGACTCAGATAATCTTTTCAACCCATAAGAAATATCAGAAGTATCTACAACTGACTGTTCCTGAACATTTTGTTTCATTTGTACAGTTTATTTTGCTTTCAGATATTCCTATATAAGTTAAATGTCAGAAAACATTATAAGTAATTTTAAATCATTTGTAATTAATATTTAAATAAACGCATACCTCGTGTGAAATATAACGAAGAAGGGTAGTTGGGAAAAGTAAAAAATGGACCATACATTCCCCAACACTGGTGATCTCTACAGTAGGAAATGGTAGTAGAGCAGTAGGATCTATAATAACAAGTACAGATACTCTAACCTGACCCATCTGCATAGGCTGATGATGTACCGAGTCCCCCCAAAAATACACCTGTCCTAACGCTACAGTATGTACATGAGGATCTCCCGCAAACAACTCACAATATAAGGCTTGATCCGAGGGAGGAGGTGGAGGCTAAAAGTTAGCAGGTGGGGCGGGGTAGTCCGGGTGAGCAGGCTGAGAAGGAAGAAAAATGAAAAGGGTATATTAGTGTTTAAAATTTATAACATAGAAAAATTGATTAAAAATTAAATAAAATAATGTACCTCAAAAGGTTGCGCAGACAGGGCAGGGTAAGCAGATGGGGCTGGGTAGTCCGGGTGAGTAGGCTGAGAATGTTGAAAAATGAAAAAGTTATATTAGTGTTTATAATTTATAAAATAGAAAAATTGATGACAAGTAAATAATACACCTCGGAAGGCTACCCAGACGGGGCTGGGTAAGAAGATGAGGCAGGGTAGTCCGGGTGAGTAGGCTGAGAATGTTGAAAAATGAAAAAGTTATATCAGTGTTTCTAATTTATAAAAAAGAAAAATTGATGACAAGTAAATAATATACCTTAGAAGGCTACACAGACTGTGACTATCTTTCCAAGTGTTCTAATAAATCCTTATGTATTGCTGCTTGAATTTGATCACCCATAGACCGTTTCATATCCTGCAGCTCTTCTTTTAAGGATTCGATTTCTGGGTCTCTTGATTGCTTACTCTTACCAAAAACCTTCAGAATTCTAACACCCGTCTGATATCCTATAACACGGCCAGGGTGTTCTGCCTTTCCCAATGCAGTGGCTAGGATATCCATCCTACCCTCGGGGATAAAAGAGCCCTGTGTCTCTTGCTCCTAAAGTTCATCCTGAAATGAAAAATAAAAAAGTTATATTAGTTTTTATAAATTATAAAATAGAAAAATTGTTAACAAATAAATAATATTTACTTACAATTCTATAATCCACTTGATGAGATTCCTCTGAAAGATATTTTTCATTTTTTTTTCTTATTTCTCTTTTCTATTTCTCATGGCGAGTGGGAGGAGATGGAGGACCATACTGGACCTCTTCTGAACCACTACTTGATCGAGCTCTTAATGCTTCAAATTTTTCTTCAATCATTTTATGCTACGAATACGAGTACCCTCCACGTGATAAAGTATGAGGGTATACATTTTGCAAAAGGATATCCTGATGGGATCTCTTGGAGGCCTATTACATAAAAATAAACTACTAAGTAATAAGGAAAATATAGCATAAATTTTAAAATATAAAACAATTACAATACCTGAAATTTCTCTTCCTGACGACTGTCAACAAATCGCTTCCATGTTTCTTCATCTATATATGGATACTTAAGACATGGGATTTCAAACCATCTATTTCCAAAAACTTAATTTTTTGTCAGTTTGGTTTTAAAATCTCTCCATCGAACCGCTGCTAAAGAGAGATGTCTTTTCCTAATTTCTTTGGTTTCCTCAAAATTGAATGTCATCTGTAATTGAATAAATTAAATTTTTCATTTAAACTATATAATATTAAAAAAATGAGATAAAATAAATAAATAAAGATATTTTACCGTCACGGCCTCCCAAAGCTGTTGCTTCGCCGTCCTGTCCACTGACTTCCAATCAGGATATAAAATACTAATCCTGCAACGGATCTGTATTGCTATATAACTAACAAACTGAACTGCATTTGGGCAAACTTCATTATTATCATCATCAAAAAAGATGTGTACTTTGTTATCATCACGAGCAAGTGATAGTTTTGGTAAACGTGTAATACCACATTTACCAACTTGAGAAATTTATTTTTGAGTAGTAACAGGAGAAGTCTTCTCCGCCGAGGACGCATCAGTAGTCCTGCAATTGTTTTTATAAATTAACAGTTTTATTTCATTAAATAAGTATATTACTGAATATTTAATAATATTTCAAAATAGATATACCTCAGTAACTGCTGATCTCTATTTGTATCTTAAATTTCTACAAGAAGGTGTAATGAAATTTTGTGTACCTGCATATCATTAGAAAAAAGAATAATTAGAAACAAAGAAAAAAAATAAGTAAGTAAAAAAAGAGGCATGCATTTGTAAGTTTCAAAAATGGAAACAAAATATAAATATTTACCAGAAAAATTAGGAGACTAATTTATTGTTTTCCCACATTCCTTCATCATGATCAGTACATACTTCATGAACTATGTCTGTCTTATACACATTGTAATCATCGTGAAATTGCATAATAGATGAATAAGATTTATGTAAATCACTAACATCATCAGAATCATCTTCATCACCCAAATGATATCTTTTTCCTTGCAAAACAACTGACCACTGATCATTTGACGGATCAATGACATAAAATACTTGTTTTTCCTATGTCGCCATGATAAATGGTTCCTCATTGTAATTAAATATTTTCAAATCAACCAGTTTAAACCCATATTCATCATGTTTCACACCACTATTACTATCAACCCAATTACACTTAAAAATAGTGACTCGAAATTTAATATAATCAATTTCCCATATGTATTCAATAACTCTAAAATATGACGTTGATGCAGAAATTGGGTTTTTATCTTTAGCACTCAAATAATGCACTGCTTCAGAGAAAACCATCACACCACTATTCTGAACGGTACTCTTGTCATCCAGGTTTTTTGTGTAAAATGTGTAGCCATTGATATCAAAACCAGACCATGTGATCACATTAAGAGATGGCCCCCCTACTAACCACTTCAATGTTTCTGATGCAGATATATCTTGGGTGAATTTCTCTTTAAACCATGAAACAAATGTCTTCTTATGATCAATCATCAACACTTTTAATTTCTTTTCTGATATCCTAACTTTAATTCATCAATATGTGAGGATATATATGATTGAACCTCATTTGTGTTGTTAAAAATGTATAAATGTGCCTGCATCACTTCATCACGTGGACTGAACTTTACTTTTAAGCCTCGAACCCCTCTACCTTCACTATCAAATCTCATATGTCGAGATACAGGGAGACCAATATACTCCACCTCATTCAAATAATCATTACATAGCTCAATCACCTCTTCTGATATATATTTTTTAATAATAGAGGCCTCTGGTCGATATGGATTTTTAACATATCCTTTCAAAATTTTCATATATCTTTCAAAAGGATACATCCATCTTAAATAAACAGGCCCACAGATTTTTATCTCACGCACAAAATGAATCAGCAGATGAACCATTATATCAAAAAATGTGGGTGGGAAATACATTTCTAGTTGACAAAAAATAATATTTGCTTCATTCTCCAACACATCTAACAAATTTAGATCAACGACTTTGCTACAAATGGACTTGAAGAAATTACATAACCTGATGATAGTCTTTCTGATAGCTGTCGGCAATATACCATGCACTGCTACTGGTAGAAGTTGTTGCATCAACACATGACAATCATGAGATTTCATACCTATTAATTTACAATCCTTCAATGACACAAAATTATTCAAATTCGAAGAAAAACCACTTGGTACTTTAATACCATGAATACATTGACAAAAATTCATCTTTTCAATCTTGCTTAATGTGTGAAAAGCCGGAGGTAAATATGTTCTATTTCCTTTCACAGTGGGAGCTAACTCCAAACGTATTCTCATTAATATCAAGTCCAATCTAGCATGCAATCCATATTTTGTCTTTCCTTTTATGTCTAAAAAAGTTCCAATCAAACTTTCACATATGTTTTTCTCAAGATGTATAACATCAATGTTATGTTTTATCTCTAAAAATCTCCAATAAGGTAGTTCGAAAAGAATAGACTGCTTCTTCCAGATATGTTTTTGAAATCCAGAACTTCTTCTCTTTCCAAATGTTGAATCAATATCTCTCACCTTGTTATAGTATTCTTCAACTGACAATGGTTGAGGGGGAAGGTTGTATTCTTGTAAACCGTTGAATTATTTTTTCAATCTACGATAAGGATGATCAATTCGCAAAAATCTTCGATGTCCCATGTACACTGTCTTTCTTTCATTCTTCATTTGACAATATGAAGTTTGTTCTTAAAAAATTGGACATGCTTTATGTCCCTTAACACTACATCCAGATAAGTTTCCATATGCAGGAAAGTCATTTATAGTTAACATTATCATAACACGTAAAAGAAAATACTCTTTCTTGTATGCATCGAAAACATTAACACCTCCCTCCCATAGCAGTTTCAAATCATCAATCAATGGTGAAATATACACATCTATATCATTTCCCAGTTGTTTTGGTCTAGAAATCATCAAGATCATCATAACATATTTTTTCTTCATACATAGATGTGGGGACAAGTTGTAAACTACTAGAAAAACAGGCCATGAACTATGTTGGCTACTGAGGCTCCGATATGGATTCATTCCATCAGTACACAATCCCATTATGAGATTTCAAACTTCACTTCCAAAATCATGATTTTTTTATCAAAACTCTTCCACTGTGGTGAATCGGCAGGGTGGCGTAAGTTACCATAAGAGGTGCACTCATCTGAATGCCATCTTAAACTTTTTTCATCAATTGAATTTTCAAATAGATGCTTCAAACGAGGAATTATTGGAAGGTACCAAATTTATTTAGCAGGAGTTATGATTCTGGTACCTAAAAATGAATCAGAATTGAATTATCAAAATTGTATGCAAAAAATATTGGATGATATCATTGGAAGGTACAAAATTGATTTTGCAGGATGTTAGATGACATCACCTAAGAATGAATCTGAGTTGACTTTACAATCTATCTTATAGCGTGATGTCCCACATGTAGGAAAACTTGATAAATATTCATTTTCTTTCCTATACAGTACACAATCATTGGGGAAAGCATGTATCTTTTTATACCCCAATCCCATTGGGAATAATATTTTCTTCGCCTCATAATTAGAATCTGGAAGCCCCTTTCCTTCTGGAAGTATCTCTTTTAAAAGGTCAAGTAAACTAGAGAAACTTTTATCAATCCACCCATTTTTTTATTTTAAGTTAACTAATCTCAAAACTGCTGATAACACTGTATATTTAATGCAACCTGGGAATGATGGTTTCTCGGAATCTCCATACAATCGTTCAATAGGTGGTGTGTTTTCGATGGTTTCAACACCTAAATTATGAATTAATTCTTCAATACAATCCTCTTCCTCATTGTGAATATCTTCATCAACATTGGATGTTGAATTTTCAGTTGTTTCACCATGCTAGATCCAACGTGTATAATTAAAGCTAAAACCATAACAAATTAGATGATCCTTGATTTCTCTGGAGTTTAAATTTCTCATATTTACACACTTCACACATGGATATAAAATCAAATCACTTTTTTGAAGATGTCGTTTAGCGAATTCAAAAAAATTATCAACTCATTTTTCATATTCACTAGTGGTTCTTTGTAGATGAATCCAATTACGATCCATAAAATACCTAATATCACAATAAATTTGATGAATATATTAAAACATATAAACATTTAAATATCTATCAGATAATTTGTAAACAAAAACACATTTAAGAATTGAATATTGAATTAATTTAAAGGATGAAGTATGTGTATTGGATGAAATTTGATAGCAGTCAATGTAAACATATACAATTTGATGACAGGATAATTAAGAATGTTTGTTGAAAGAATATTTAACCATGTACTAACACATTTAAAATAAAATATAAACTAATAATTAAAAAAAATCAATAACAAAATTGAATGATAAATGATTTATCTACAAAATTTAAAAAAACTTACAAAATTTGAAGTTCAACCCGAATGGAGATCCTCAATCCAAACTGCGTTCGGTATAATGACTTCTAAAAACAAATACTACAAAATATATAACAACAATGATAATACAAAACCAAAAATAATTCTAGACAAAAACTAAAATCGAACCAACATTGTAAGTCACATAATTTAGGGTTATGGAAGGATATATAAACAACGGAAGATAAAACAAGAGATCAAAACCAAGAACGGAAAACCGAAAAATGTGAAAACTGAACAAAACCGTCAACAATGGCCTCCCGAGATCCGAAATAGAGCTTCGAAGGACTTCGGGAGTCAAAGGAGCCGCATCGGGTTTCGATTTCGACGATCCAACAGAATGAGGGTTCCGCCACCCCAATAAATTATAAAAGATATTGGGCGTCGGTTTTTAACAAAACCAACACCAAAAATCAATTTTTTTTATGTTTCGGCGTCGGTTTCTTCCAAAACTGACGCCGAAACATCAATATATGGCGTCAGTTTAAAAAAAACTGACGCCAAATGTTTTTTTTAATTTTAGGCATCGGTTTTTCTAAAAACCGACGTGAAAACATTTGTTTTTCATATTCCGCGTCAGTTTTTAGAAAACCGATGCAGAAAATCATGCCGAATATTTTTTTTATTAATGGCGTCTGTTTTTTCTGAAAACCGACGCGAAAACATTTTTTTTTCGTATTCTGCGTCCGTTTTTAGAAAACCGATGCGGAAAATCATGCAGAATATTTTTTTTATTATTGGCTTCGGTTTTACTAAAAACCGACGCCATAAATTTTCCTCACATAATATTGGCGTCGGTTTATGAAAAACCGACATTATTACGTCGACGTTAAATCTCGTATTTCCACTTGTGATTATTGTATTTTTAATCACAAAATGAAATGTGACCTAAACATCTACACACATCAGCAATACATTCCAACATAAACAATTATTTAAGGGACTACCTTACTTCACCAGATTATTTGTCAGGGGTATTCTCACAAAATTTCAATTTTTCCCTAGGAACTAGTTTATTAACAATATATTGGTGATTATTCTTTTAATGAATTGTGAACATAATCAAGAATTCATGTAAGATATCTCATAAGAAATTATAATTACAACACATTTAAGTTTTCCAAGAACTATTATTTTTAGCAAGGAATATTAATACATAAATACAATGATAACAATCCTTCCGAAAAAAACCCTCCACACTTTCATGTAACTTCCATTGAAACATCATTCCTTATTTTTATGTGGATCTAACATGCGGCCTAGTTAAAGAAGAAACTACACACACATCATCTCAAACATCATGCTTTTATACTTTTTTAAGGGTATCATGAATCAAAAATCACATTTAAAAACAAAATATTAAACATAATTCATGATAAAATCTAAAATACTAGATATTTCATAGTTACTAACCAATTATTTTCAACTTTATACATGATTCACATAACAAAAATAATAATGATTTAACAGGTGATGAAAAGATATTTAAGAACTAATAGATCTTATATGTCATAAAAGAATAATTTCAATCATTTAACCACTTTATAATCACAATAGGTTACCAAAATGCATGTTTTTAATATTATAGGTATTTTAAAATAGAAATAAAAATCCATCCTTGCAATAAATGTCCAACAAAATTTTACAGCATATAAAATAATTAACACTACGAAACTGTAATCCTTCAAAATATAATAAGAATTTCATTCATGATAAAGATTCAAAATATTCATAGGAGTTTTCTATAATAATAATTTTCATTTTTTAGAATTTTAGAAAATATACATTTCTGAACCCATGTTTTTTGGTATCCCTATAACATATCCTTATGATAAATTAAAAATAAAATTAAATGCAAGAAATACTAACATGCATGGAAATAAGAAACTCCTATTATTGGTTTTTAATCAATTGTCTTAGTATGGTAGTGTAAAATATACTAAAGGTAATTTTCTTAAGTAAGTGTTTTCAAAATTTAATATATATTCACAATAACATTTAAATTTAAACCGATTTAGCATCAATTTAAAACATTAGGAAAACAATATATACTTTTATTCATTTTAGTAATGGATAAAAAATTAACTCATGAAAATAATTTTATAATAGAAAAGAAACATCACATTCATGTATCAATAAGGATTTAAGGTTTTTTCTTAGGCCAATTTCTAAATAGCTCAATATTCCCTTTCAGGCTATAAGGTTAATTTAGTAAAAAATAATAGTTCATTAGAAACCACAACATGTTCATAGCGGGAGATACGCTCATAAAATTATATTATTTATTTAAATAATTTCATTCACTTCCCAAAACCACTATGTTGAATCACAAATGAAATCAATCATGTTGTATGTACCTCTCTAAGGGTCCTACCCTAAAAATCATTCTACCAAATTTGATCATTTAAAAATATAAGTTGTTTTACACTAGACACATGAGGGTCAAAAATATCATGTCATAGCCAGTCTCTGATTTTTATCTCATGAACCAAGATCAACTTCCACAGTTTCGATACCAACCCATTTTATCCTAAATGTGTCTAAATAAAAACTCCATATTATCCCTAAAAAATAACCTATGATACCACTCTGTCATTACCCACACCCTTCATTGTTTTCATAATTAGGAATAATAGATGATGACCACCTTCTACCACCTGCAGTAGGCCCCAGGTTGGGGACTAACACCGAGGCTAAAAAAAATCATAAATGGGATGCATTAATCTCTATAATAAAACCTTATTGGGATATATGATATATTATCCCAAATAAAATACCTTATAGAAAATAGAATGGGAACAAAAAACATCTCTTAATTCTTGAATAAGTAAATGTAATGACGATAAAAGTCTCCAAATGTGAATTATGAAAACTAAAAGCTAAAGTAGCAACTCAACAAATGTATAAATGACTAAGGTTGTAATGTTCAACATAGTCCATGCAATCCTCCCAGAATACTGAAAATATTTTCTTATACGTAGGGTGATAAAACAAGTAGACTAAAAAGGAAAACAAGATTCTATCACGTACAATTGAAGGAAGCATACAAATTAACCCATGATATAACAACATAACCAAACGTCATGTAATTATGTCAACTAAATGATACCCATTCTCAACATGGCATGATAACCATATAATAAATCAGACAATAATAATATAAAAATAATCATATCAATGAATGATTCCCTACTCCACTTTTCTACTAATTCTCTACCCTCACACCCTAATATTGTACGTTATGGAACTCCTAACTCTTCCATATAACATATATCACCACCCAATAGCATGGTCACATCACTTATCTCACAAACACACTTGGGACAACACATCACATCCATAATAATAGAAGTCGTGTATCATGAACATAAAGTATATCAGTCTCATTCAATCCTCATACCATACATGACCTCCACTATAAGCTTCCCCAAAACACAATCTCACCACTTATATCATGAATAGGCACAAACACCACCCCACAACATGTTCACACCACATCTCACCCAAAGACACATGGAATATCACTTAGTGCAATATAAGTCAACCATCTATTAGGGAATGTGCATATCTACTTTCATATAAAGTAGATAGGGAAAGAACATGTAGATACCAGTTGTCCTCATCACTATGATTATAGGAAAAAACCATTTCGTATAAATATTTGGGTGTCAACACTTAGTGCTCAATGCAGATGGGTTTCTTAAAGAGACCACAAGGAACATACAAGGTATATATATCCCAAAACACAAGACTACATTATTTGTTTGAATCAAATCATTAGCCTCCTCACAACATCCCCACATTCGCTACCACCTCTAAATAAAAAATGAAACATTACAAACACAATCCCTAAGCCACCTCCCACATTCCATCATAAGACAATACAATTTCATTAAAAAATACCATTCCATTAATTATTTATCAAAAATAACATTTCATGAAAATTCCAATTTTAATTTTTTCATTATACATCTACCTCTCATTAACCTAACCAACCCATGTCATTTAAATTTATAAATTTCATTTATTTCTAATAATACCCAGTAAACTAGTGCAACACAACCATTAAAATCTCATATTCCATATGAAACTACCATAAATCATCATCATACATCCAAAACACTCATTTCCTCCCCAGAACACGACCTCACAAACCCATCACATCACCTCCCAATAACACTACCTCACAAACCCATCACATAAAATACCTATAACATGACCTCAAAAACCATAACTTCACCAACCCATATCATAACCCCAATACAAAATCACATTGATTCTACACAACAGAACATCAAAAACCCATCACATTGTCACCTCATAGTAGAAAAAAACCAATCTTTCCAACATGCCACAACATAACATTTTCAACCCACAACATTTTCATTAATCACAATACATCATGAAATGGTTTACAAGATTATCAAGGGTCTTTTTATAAATTTTCACTTATTTATTTTAAGGGAATTATCACAAGATCCCTAAATCACATGAAATCCATTTTATTAACCAAATATAAGTGGTTAGCCAATTTACATCTATTGGGTGATATCACAAAAACATGAAACAAGGATTTCATATCATGAAAACTACATCACAATGAAAGGATCACAATAGTTATGATTTTCAGAAGATTTCCAAGACTTCCAATTCAAAATATCATGATAACAATATCAATGATGTAAAAAATAAAATTCAGATTAATAGAGATTTCCCATCCAATTCCATTTTACCAATTAATTTATCTTGACCATGAAATATTAAATCATCAACCGTAGATAAAAAAAGAATAAAACCATCCCATATGATACCCAAATGTGAGAAATGATGAATTTGATACCTCAAATAATCTTTTCAAACTCAATGAACACCTCAAGATAAAGAAGAAACACTCATAAAACATAACCACACAAGGGAAATCATGGATCAATATGAACTACACCCAATGATAATAAAAAACACATCCCACACACAACACAAACCAAATATTAACCACTAAATGAGTTAATTGGGATATTAATGAAAGAAAACATCTATGAATAATAGAAAAACTCACTATAGATTGCTATTGGGAATCCCTTGGAAGGAACATATAAATTTGATGGAAGTATGACTAGAAGTTCCCCAAAAATCACATAGGGATATACCAAAAATGATTAAAAGGTGGGGTAACTGAATGGAGAGGGTTTAAATGATCAACCCTTTTTCTATCATGGACCCCATGGGTTTAAAATAATTTATTATTTTCAAAATGTTAATTCCAAGGGGTTCAGATTTCGGTTAAACTTTAGTTTCCATGAACTCATTTAATTACATTTCATGGATTCTCTATTGACAGTATGAATTTCTTTCCCAGATTTGAAATTATTATTTATTCAATCCCCGAAACCCTCTAGATACAGAAGTTGTAAAACAAGAATTCACATCGTGAACTCGTTTCACATTGTGAACCATATGTTGTTGCACTCATATAGCTCCATCCTAAACCTCCACTGAATCCCATAAAGAATCCCTAAACACTCTCAAAACAATAAAACATGAGATATAATGGAATGAGAAGGGACATGTTGTTATATAACTAGTGATAAGAAATTGAACTATTTACTAAATTTTACCCTCTTAAATCCAAATATAGAATAAAATATTCAAGATTTAATTCTTAATAATTACAGATATCATTTCTAATAAAAATGTAAAAAACCCACAAAAAACATTTATTAGAGAAATATGATTTTAATCCAAAATATTAATGAATACCAAAGTCAATTAAAATAATGATGCTTATGTACTTATTTAAATTATTCCTAATAAAAATAAATCATCTGTTACATAGAGATCAAATTCAACCCATAATAAGACTTTTGAATTACAATACTCAATGAAAATTAATGACATTTATTAAAAATTTATTAATTTTCACTTTTTAATTGAAAATAAATCATTTCAAAAAAATCAAATAAACAAACCTATAATAATATAGAAATACTGATTAAAAAATAAATATTTAATTACTCATTTAAATTTTCTAAATAATTTTTTAATTAATTATAATGTTCAAACGTAACATATAAGAATACACTTTTGGAAGAAATCAAATTTTTTGAAGCATAAATGTAATTTTAAAAATTATTGAGTAATTATTTATTATGAATTAATTGATAAATTTTTCTTGGGAAATAAAATTATATATATATATTTCATAATGTTTTTAACCCTATTCATACCAATCAATTTAATGACTATATAATAATATATAATTTTAGGATTAGTTTTGTGATTCATAAAAGCTATCAAATAGTTACAATTTATTTAAAGATAAGTATATTCTAAAATATTGTAGTTCTATATTATACCACACCTAAATAAATTATTACCTTAAAATTTCAATTATCTCCTCTAAGAATTATTATATTAAGAAATAGTAATAAAAAACGACGTTTATTCTATGAAGATTACTAATGTCTAGGTCACCAATATACAAATTAGTGTTTTCTAATTGAGTATTACTAAATCCATGTATGAATAATTAAAATATTTATGAGATTGGAAAAAATATACTTTGATATCCGGGTGATAATTTCCGAATAATACTTGATAGATTTCTATTCCTCTAACATAAATTATAGAAATCATATACCATCATGGTAGAGAAAACAATATAACATACATACTTGATTTCAATCTATTTCATTATAAAAAATTAATTATTTTTTCTACTTTAATCTATTATAACATCTATATCATCTCTTACTCCATGAAATGTATACTTATGATGAAATTTTCAGGCCTCAAGAACTAAAATAACATTTAATGGATCATAAGATCTAAAAAATAATAACATAAACTTCCTTTTATCTCTATATTTACCAAAGTTGTTAGTATAAATTATCTAATATGGATAATTATTCATATGATGAAATAATACATTTTTCTCTAAAAAAATTAACTCCCAAGGTTCAATTTAAAAAAATTCCTAAAACCTTATCCCAAAAATACCCAAAAATATATCAATTTATATTCAAAATCAAAAATTAAAAATGGAATTAGCATTAGTTTTTTCTAGATCAACATCAATATTTACCCAAAAAAAAATAATGTTACTCATAGTCTGACATTTAAAACATATGAATTTTATTATCATATAATCTTTTATTATATATTAATCCTTTAACAAAATTACATGAAACACTATAAAAACCAATTGAATCCTATATGAATCCATAAATTAATTTTTTTTTATTGAATTATGTTTTCCTTTATCATATAATGTTCTTAATATAGTATAATTCATCATAAATAACATTAATTTCATAGACACCAAATTAGTTTTCAATCTTATTATAATCTATATGTTAAAAAAATGTTCCCAAAATGTAATAACTCATTTTTACCAAGTTTCCATAATTACACGTACATCAACGATCATATGAAACATAAAAGTTATCAATAACAATAAACATGTGTTTAAAAATATAAAATAATAATTATTAAATTAAAATTACAACTAAAATACATATGAATCTAAAGTGTTTTATTTACATTAATGTATTCGAAACAATCCTTAACTAACTAAAAATCCCATAATAGAAAACCTCAAATTTGTACTTATTCATTTAAACTTATGATCAAAATTATACTTATTATCCCATGAAACTGTATTCTTATCCCATGTCATTACTCCATATAAAATGATACCATAGGTTATATAATCTCAATCATCATAATTTTTTATAAATAAAATTTGAGTTAACCCACACAAACTATGTGTGAGTGTCTGGTAAGGTGTACAGTCATAGGCTCACTATTGTGCATCAGTGAAGATTAAGTGATTTTTCAATACCCACTTTTAGAATATTTACCCATTGGATAATATGCTCTAAAATCACATACACTATCCATTATCTAAATGTTGATGTGTTTTCTTTAAAAAACATACAATCCATATATTATTAATTCTTTGGGTTGTTATCCTATAAAACTATTTATCCCTCATATTTTCACCAATGCTCTCTACTCCTAATGACCAATGAATAATTAAAAACTGAAATGATAATAACTACAGTGACTCAAACATTACATACATAATTTCTGAATCATATTATATGAATTTTCATTTCAAATAATTTTATTTACACTATAATTATAATGGTTTAGTGTCTTTGAGATATAAATACATGAACATTTTCTATATAAAAGATCAACATCATTTCTATCTATGTTCATCACAACTAGACACCTACTTGTAATATCCCTACATAAAAAAATTATTCATAACATAGGGAAAGTAAACATAATTATTCCTGGGATGTGATTTGAATTATGGGTAAAAATTGGTGAATATAATCAATGATCCTAAATGATCATATGATAAGAATAAGTGTATGATAACATTATCATAACACAAAAAACTCATACATATTAAGTCGAAGATACTTTTAAATAAATTAATGGAGATGGGGTTTTCAAGATAAATTACATAAGTAATAAGAGTTCAGAATCATCAATATTCAATCATGGGAACTAAGAACATATCATAAGCCTATATAATTGTTTTGTAGAATATACAGAAGAATATAAAACCACTTCCATAGGCAAGGTTAGTTTCTAATACTATAATTGCGTATGGTATCCCATTATTGAAATTCCAACCCAGTTATTTTCATTATTTTATTAGAAGTATTATCTATCTAGATAACTCTATCATCTTAGTGATGTTTATAATCTCCATTTTCACTTAGGAAATTCTCAACACTATCATTATTACTATATTCATTTGATATCTATATAAGTCCATGTCCTCCCATTTCCTATTAAAAACTATGAATATGTGTTATTGAAGATCACATAACATTAAACATACCACCATATCATAAACTATGAAATTAAAATGTGTTTTATTAACATTAAATCATATTATTATAGGATAACCCATTGAAAAAATGATTTTTGTTATGGTTTTAATAAAACATAATTAACACATGGAAAATAGAATGGTTTAATAAAACCATCCTTAAATATTCATTATCACAAGCCAGATGGAGATGGATTTGGTATGGTATAATTATATAATATTCATATTGAATCTTAAAAATACATAAATAATGTTTAATAGATGTAAAATAACATTAAAAGATCACTCATCCTAATCATTCAAAACTTGATAACATATCCTTATTTTTTATGAAATTATAACTATTGATTTCCATAATATAAATAAACTACTTTTAATTGAATATATATAATGAAACATGTTATATAATCTTCTATGAAAATAATTATCCCGATGGAATGATAAAATGTTCAGTTAATATATGTTAAAATAAAAAATTATTAATTCATTTTTGAAAATTCTAAAAGGAAATGTTAAAAAATCAATAAAAATATTATTTTATAAAAAATTTAAATAAATAAAATGGTTGTGAAAATTTCCAATTAAAAAAATTTTATGTATAAGAAATAAATTTCATAAAACTATTTGAAGAGTATGGACATGAAAAAAGTGTTTGTTGATCAATGAAGAAACATGGTTATATTTTCATTTGAAAATTTTTCTATAAAAATATAAAAATAATAACAAAAAACTAATGAATACTCAACGAAGAAGAAAATATGAGTTTTTTAAATTATTAAAACAAATTAATTTTTCCAAACAAAAATTTAACATAGATAAGCCAGAAAATAAATGGAATTATGACATAATACCCTTACCACATTGCTAGTCATTGAATCAAATCCTCATTAAAAGAAGGCATTTAAAAAAAATTTATAAATCACTATAATTTTATTGAATATCATACTTAATTTTATTCATGGGTATTACATAAATCACAAAAAAATATATTTTTTTTAATATGTAATATCTTCCACTACAAAAATGTGATATGGGAAATACTTACTTAAAGTGTTGCAATTTTTCATACATGTTAAAACCTTATGTATAAAAAATATGATATTAAAATAAATCTCTTAAAAACTATATTAATAAATATTATAATATATTTTATTTTATTATATCATATTTTCACCTATTTACTTACAGTTATTAATTAAAATAAAATTTCAAGGTGATACTCGTTTCATTATTTAGTCATGTTTCAGTTTGGATGCTTTGGTCCTTGTATATTGACCATGTTTCCATCATCTCCATAATTATTTACATGTAAAAAGTATATTATTTAGTAATTATATTATATATTTTAAACAATTATATAAATAGGTGATGAAATATTAATTTCAACACTTTGTGGAGATGGTAATTTGTACATAGGTTCAATGAATGATTAATGTTTTTAATGGATAAAACAAACGGGTGGTCAATAATAGATCAAATTTTAGAATAATTATTATATCATAAATATAATAATTAATAATTAGATATATATTTATTACTATCTATGTAAAAATAATCAAATCACATCATGTAGTTGCGAGTTCAAATATACATACAAGTTCAGTTAACATTTTCCAATGAATTTAATTATACAAATTTTGATGAGATATTATAATTCCATAACGATTAATTTTTAAAAAAATATAAAATACAATAATTAAATCTTTCATAATAACAATCTATGAAAGATTATTATGGAAAATGGATCACATCATTGTGCGAAGGTAGAATCCCACACATAGGAAGGAGCGATACTTTCATTTACCATTTCATGTAATAGAGGTGAAATTGTTTTTGACCATAATAATAGTAACATTTTATTATATTTACTATAATTTACTAATAATATTTTTACTAATACATATTATTTTATTGAGGTGGAATAATAAATAAAATTAAATGTACATGGTTAAGAGTTATACATCTTCATTGATATACCTCACATGGCTTAATCCTTAATCCTGGAAAAAATGGAATTAGGATATAAACGGGACCACTAGGATATGGTAGTTTATATTAGTAAAGTATTTGGGTATGTATTGTTTGAGATAATAGGATATGGAAATGTGGATAAGAATGGAGTGGTGGTATGCCTTTATAGTGAAGGAAAGAAAAAACTTGTAATTACATAAATGATTTGAATATTACAAAATATTTTCCTTTTTAAAGTAGAAATAAGTGGTGAATGTTTGGAATCTATGATCAGTTAACATTGAATTTTATTTACACAATAATATTTTAAATGGATTATGTGGAAATTTAAATATTATTTGTTGGTTTAACACCTTTGTTAAAAAACTCTAAACATTACCTTGCTAAAAATATTTTCAATACTAATGCATTATTAATTAAATTATAAGGTATAAAATGAAAAAATAATGAAAATGGGCAAAATTTTAGACCATATATAATCGCTCTTTTCCTCTATCAAGGTTTTATTATTTTTCTATAATTTAATAATTTATCATTTAACATAAAATACTTTAAAATGTATTTTAATTTATATTCACATATTTTGACTTTAAATACACTAGGACAAGTATTAAATTGAAACTAATTGTTTTTATTTAATATTAATTCATTATTTCTGACAAAAAAAATCATTTAATTTCATAACTACGTAAAAATAATTTTTATTTATTTTTAAAATCATTTACTTCAATTTTTCTACTACTTTCTGTAACACCAAGACAATATTGTGTATCCATGTAAGGTAATTATATCATAAATAAAAATTAAAAACAAATTATCATCGTATTTATAAATAAAGTATAATAAAATAATATTCTATAATTTATTCATCACATCTTCTTATCCCTATCTGAAAGTATAATAGAAATTAAATGTAAGAGAATGAAATTATAAAATTTTCCATTAATTATTATTATATAAATGTCATTATCATTTTAAAATATATCCAAATTGATATATATTATAATTTAGGATATATATGGTCAAATTAATCTCAAAATTAAATAATGTTTTTGGTTGATTGTGAGACCTTATCTCATAGTTGTTTCAATGTTTTATCCATCTTACCCTTACCGGGGTGATGAATATTTATCCAAGTTACTCTATATAATAACAAAAAAATGGACCAATTTAATATATTTTATTCTCATGATTACAAATATGAAATCCATTTTACAAGATTATATTTCTTATGTTTATTAACTATAATTTAATATAAATGTGTAAACGACAATGAAAAACGTTTTTAGAAAAAATATGTTTTTAATCCCAAAAAGAAATATTTACCAAAATCAAGTATAATAGTGATTTATACATAAATTATTAGATTATTTATAATTAAATGTGGATTTTTATAATTTTAAATCATATTAAAACATAATAGGGATATTAAATTACATGGTTTATTTATAAAAATAACAGTTTTAAAAAAATTCATTAATTTTTACAATTAACATGAAAATACATATTTTCTCAAAATTCCATATAATTCACACTAATATAATACTGATATGATGTATTAAAAAATATATTTACTTCCCAAAAAAATATTTACAAATATGCTAAAAATTAATTATAATTTCCATGTATATAATAAATTACAAACATTTTTTTGACCAAAACTAAATTTTTGACGCATAAAATTACATTACTAAAATATTGAGTACTAATTTGTTATAAATTAATAACTAAACTTTATTTGAGTAAACCATATATATATATATATATGATATTGATTTCACTACTATTCAAACCTATCAATTTAATAGTTCTTTCAATATATATCACAATTTAATTTGAGATTTTTGTTTTGTGTTAAGAAAGATATATAACACTTATAACTTATTTTAAGATTAATATATTATAAAAACTTAGGGTGTTACATTAAACATATATTTTTTTATAAAATTATATATGTAAATTCCACATTATAATCCACAAAATCTACTCTAAACTTGTTTATGTTCTTGAGACTAAACATCTAATGCTTCTCTAAAAATTTAAATATCAATTATCCATTATTCACATAAATGATATCATTTCTAACATAATGCAAGTGTATTCCTAAAATGATCAACAACTCATGTTAATTTTTAGTTTTTCAAATCTTTTTACGAAATGAATAATGAATTTTATGATTTTTAAAAGTATATAATATTGAATATGGTCTTTATCAATCATTGATATATATCTAAGTTGATTTTTTACATGTAAATGTGTTAGTTTTTATAATCCTAGCACCCTAAACAATTTAGTGTATTTAAATTTGACCTTTAGAAAAATTAATATGATTAATTTCCTAATATCAACAAATTGATATTCCAGTTGATGTAAAAGGTCTCTATATCCCATAGTAAATGTGGTATCCTTCATGGAATCAAGGATTAATACCTCTACCTTTGAGAGGCAACTCCAAACACTTCCAATTTATTATATTTTATATCATGTCCCCTAGATATTTTATCTTTTAATCATTTATTAATGGTATTCAGAAATGTGTTTGTGAATGTATTGATATATTAGTATTTATATAAATTTTTTAAATAATGATTCTAACATTCCCTTATATATTATCTCAATGAATTCATAATAAAGGTTTTATAAGTTATTATTCTACATTATTAACTTAATATATTAATTTTCAGTTCATTCAATATATTCCACTCTTTCAATTTGTTTTTCATTTCAATTTTATTATTAAATCTATATTGTACATGGGATATTTTACCATTTTTATATATATCATTCCATTACATTCACCCACCATCCAGTAACATCATTATTATTTTCTAATGTTATCTTATATATTTCTCTCAAAATATTAATAAGTAGTCACATTGATTGTTTCATAAATAATTACTTTATTTTGTGACAATTTTTTTTAAAATCAATGTGTCTATGAATCATCAACATTATATGATGATTTTGAATCATTTGATCATTTTTTAATATTTTATTCAGGAGAAACTATCCAAATTTTATTTTCTTGTATTTGTTTATTGAAAAAGTGGTTTAAGATAAATATAATAATGAATCCGATATTTTTAAAAATATATAATTATTAATTATCCTTAATTATTTTTTTGTATAAAAGATGAACCTGATTCGAATTTAAGTTCGATCAAATTTTCTTTTAGGTCTATGAATGATCTTCATTTTATAACTTCAATTATTGGTCATTTAATTTCTGATATTAATATAAGTGATATTTTTATCCATATATGTTTTATTCTATTGGATGGTTATGTTTGGTTCTAATCTAATATTAATCAAATATATGTTTTGGGATAAATGTTTCATAATATTTTTCTCACTAAAAATATTTTTGGTTGTCGATTTACCATGATGAGTTGATTCTAACTTCATTATGTGTTGGTGTGTGTGAATATCAAGACCAACAATGGTAGATTTTTATTAATCATTTTACCTCATTCTTATATTATAAATAAATTTATTACATTCAATCAATACTAAAACATTATGTTTATTTCCTTTATGAGTGGTGATAATTACATATAAAAATAATTATATGCTAATATTTATGTAAACATCCCTTTGGATGATCCATGATTTATTAATCATTATCCATTTATAAGACAAATTCTTTCCAAATTATATTAAAATAAAAGAATTTTGTTTCTAAAAATTCATAAAAGAGATATATAATATCATAGTATCATGTTGTGGATTATTACATCATCAAAAAAGGAAAAATAACATAATTTTATAAAATAAATAAGTAAATATATTCAATTATATTGGTTTATGTGTAATTAAACATAAGTATAAATTATCAAAAAATTCAGATTATATCATATGACAAGGTTTCTCATTAATTTAATAATATCATGATATGATCCTGTGATATGACTACCATGTAATTTCACAATAAAATAATTAATCCATATAAATAATATCACCAATGTTAAAATAGAACAAATTAAATAGGGATATAGAATTTTTGACACCCTATTTATGTAGTATTTCCAAAACATAATGAAGAACAAAAAACCAATTAAAAATAAGTTCATCAAAAAAATTTCATTCATGACATCTGAATTATCCTTGAATGTGGCCAATGATAAGGGAAGTAACTATTCTATTATTGAAATGCCCAATCAAAGGTATATATCATATAGAGCATTTTATCCATGAAATTAAACAATTGTACATTTATTATTGTGGAGAATGAATATAATGTCACAATATAAATGGATTGTTTGGATAATTTTATCAATAAGGTCACAAATAATCTAAATATGGTAATGTTATTGGTAATAAAAGTATCCATGTGAATCAATAATATTTATATAGGATATAAATTGTAAACTTTCATGGTATTGATTGATAATACCCTTATATAAATTATATTTATATAACATATATGTTTTATTAACACTAGTGATAGAACCCATTAAAAAAGAGCTCAATAGATTTTTTTCATCAATACTAAATGTTCACTTATACTTTTATAAATATTAATCCCAATAGAGACTTTATAAAATTTAAACTATATATATCCCGTCCCTCTAAGAACATAAATCATATATTATAACTTATATATCCTAAAAAACATAAATATATATCATATTTATATATTTAAATAATATTATGAAAAAAGTACATGATTTAGAGACAAAGAACTATACTATTTAATTTTGAGGCTATTGAAAATAGTTTAAAGAGTGTTACTGATAAATAAAAACATGTTTTTAAATGAATATTTTTTTAATATATAGAGAAACATGAATAAACATGAAGTTGATATAATAGTCATAATCATATTTTCTTTTCTAGATTGTCAACATGCATAGTGTCGTGATTTGAAACCCTACATTCTATTTAATTGGATTAGATTGAAATTTTAGGGGATTGGATACATGTAATTTCCATTTGAATATTTCCATACCCTAAATATAATAGAAATATCTAATATATATACATAATATGTTGTATATTAACACTCTTATTTAATTATATCATCATAGAACATCTTTTGAAAGTTCATCAATAATTATTTAATTATTTTATTTAGGGATCTTTGATGTGTTCTGAATCCTCTAACATAATATGATTTTATGTATTTGTTCCATGGGTCCCCCTTTCTAATTTAACCACCCTTTCATGTGTTAGGATTTTGTAACCATTTAAAAATACCTATAATTTATATATATTATTCTCTATTAAAATTATAGAATTTTCATTTGTATCTACTTTAAAAAAAACTAACAATTTATATTGAAAATGGATTCTTTTTAAATAAAAAAATGAAAAAAGATAGATAATGAGTGGAATCATTTATCACACTCAGATATTTTCTATTACATGAGATTAAAATATATAAAAATAGAGCTTACTCTTGATGTGATGGTTTTTAAATGATTTAATGGGATGATGATGATAAATATATTTATAGTAAAATATTTGTGGCAACAATTAAGGAACATTATATTGAAACTCTTGAAATATATTGTTAATTGTTAGTTGCGTCATTAGAATTTATATATTAATGTATTCTTAGAAAATATATTGTCTCTATCCATTATTATTTTTTATATCCAAAATAATTTATTTTATTAAAAAATCATTGATATTTAAAATCATCAAAACCAAGGAGATATCACAGCAATAAATAATGCAAGAGAGTGAATAAAAAATTCACAATAAAAAGTATGATTTTGGACATAAAAAATTAAATTATTGTTGTGACGTTTAGAATGAAAATTTGAAACTATTACTGAATCTAATAAACAAATATTATATTATTAAAGTTAGTTTACTATTTATTGAATCATTTATATCATAATAGACTAATACAATACATCTAATTTACATTATTTATCTTAATACTGTATCAAAATTAAAATGGTTCAATAAGTTACAAAAAAATAGATACTTTTTAATTTTCAATATTATGATTCATTATTTTATATTCATTTTATTATAATCCATTCCAATATATAAATAATTTCTTTAGTAAAAAATATTAATCGTAAGAAATTTCATTATATTAATAATTATTTATAAAAATTACACAATTATTCAGATGAACACTTTTTTTAATTGTTTTGTTATCCATTTTAATTATATTTATGAACTGAACCTAAAATATAAGTTTTCCAATAAGTTAAATCCATTAAAAGAAAATTATCATATCCATGTTACATTTATTCTTTCCTATCGTGTATTGAATAACTAATACTATTTTTTATTTGTAACATGAATTTTGTAGACTAAATGTTGATACGAGGAACCACAATAATTTTTTATTAATGATTATATCCATATTAATTTTAACACATTATACATTCATAGTCCTAGTTTTTATATAAAATATTTACATTTTATTAATATATAAATGATTATAATAAACCTAAATCTGCACCATCGGATCCAGTGTTGAAAACATAAACATTAGTTTTTCAGATTTTATATCGATGAAGGTGACCCAATTTTCACAATCCATAACATACAATATCAAAATGAAATATTTGATCACTTAAATTGTAATAATCCTTTTCTATTTAGAATTTTAGTGAATTAGGAATAATTCTTACACAAACAATACTATGTCTTTAAATGATAATTTCACCTAAATTACCCATCTTTTCTTATTTCATTTTAACACATCAATATCAACCATATGAAGCACTTTTATAAATAATTCATTCAGAATCGTTATTGATTGTGTATGGAAAAGTAATAATAATAAGATAGAGGTAAAATTCTCATTAAGAGTAAACATATGCATTAACTATTGACTGTAATTAATGGTAATAAAATAGAATAATGGTATGATGACATAATCAAAGTGAATTGGAACAACATAATAATATTCATACCCAAAAGTATCAGAATCCTAAAACATGAAAACATGGAATAATTCTTTAACAAAGGAAACATTCATTAGAATTAATAATTGTGATCCACGTGATATCAATCTTGATCAAAGGAAACATTTATAACCAACATAAATCATAAGTAAAATTTGTAGGATCCTTTATATTTTCTTCAAGGAACACTTAAAAACCCTTATAAATGGAATAATTATGCGTTAAAATTCCATACACAATTCATTGGAGAACTATCTAGGAACACCTATTATAAAAGCAATATTGGGATCACTCGGTGCTATCTTGTCTCACCCATTATATAAAAATGTCCAAGAACCATTAATAAAGTACATATATCAAACATTTCACTGTAACAAAAAAATATTTGTTATGTTCATAACTTAATTAACATAGGGAAAATAAGTAGGTTCAATAATAATATCTTTGAAACATGATTTAACCTAGGAAAATAAACATGTTCCATAATAATATATTGGAAACATGATTAATGAATGGAAAATAAATGGGTCCCATAATAGTCTCTTTAAAAAAATTATAATCCATAAATAGAAATTGTAAGGAGGAAATAATTAAAAAATACTCCCATTGTTGTATAAGGGAAAATAAGGGTTTTTTTATTTTGATGAATATAAATAACATTAAAAGATCATTAAATTGTTTTTTGAGTAAAATAACCTTTTCATTTTAAAATTAACTTCTAAAATTGAAAATTCAAAAAATATATCTAGAATTATTATATTTTAAAACAAGCTTAGAAACATATAAAGTAAACATAAAAATAATAACGAACATTATACCTAGAAAATCAGTTTATTTAATAGGTGTTGAAAATAAAAATTCATTTGAAACTATTTTGAAAACAGGAGTAAACAGTTACCCTTTTAGAAAATTATTTAAAATTTCTTTTTAAAACCATTTAAAATATGGTAAAATATCATGTAAAATGTAATTATGAAATTAATTATTTTTATGATCTTTTTTTTTTAATTTTTATTTAGAAAACATGGATATATAAGAGAAATTTACCTGATATAAAATAAAAATACAAGATTACAATCAGTTACAAACGAATTTGTTGATGTTTTTTCCTAATATATGATAGGAAATGGAAATAAAACATGTCATAGCTATCCATTACAATACGATAACAAAATATACATTTTTATGAAAATAATTTTATATTATTATCTCTACAATAAATTTGAAAGAAACCCATCTCGATAGAAAGGTGATTGTAACATAAATATTTTTACACAATGGTAACTCTTTAATCCTAAGCCTCATTAAAGAATAAAATAAAAATAAATAGTAAATACTATAAAAAAATATATTCATTATCTGACATGTAAAAAATGGTAGTATATACACATAAAAAAAGAGATAGTTCATATAATAATCATATTTCCCAATGAATGGAATTTGGGACAATTAACCCTTAGAATGATCATATCCTTGAATTGAGAGTTAATAAAAGGAAATTGTTGGCACAAAAATATGTTCAGAAGTATAGGATGAAATGAGATAACCAATTCCAAAGAGGCACCCTTGTGAATCCCATTGGAGGAGCCCCTCAGTACTGCACCATTTGTAGGGGCCCTTAGAAACATGGAATTCACAGATCCTTGTAGAACCACATCCTGTGCGAAGCCGAACCCCCCTTTCCAGTCACCATGGAGTATAGAGGCTGGATGCTTTGTGTTTACGACATAATTGATCGGAAGCTTCATGATGTAGAGGGAGATGAATCAACCTCCACGAGGATGTCAAACTTGATGAATGCCTCTGCGAGCGCCGCATAGAGAACCCAGGGGAGATTTGGGTCAAGGAGGGGATGGCGTTCAACTCCCCGGTTACATAAAACTTAACACATTCTGTAGCCAATCGCAGAGCACCACATAGAATCTCACCTAGCATTCCCAGCTTCGTGCTGCCCCTCGCCTATAAATATTGGGTTCCCCACAATCACAATGAATTGATACCCCGTCTGTTTTCCTTCTCAACACTCAAGTCATGGAGCACCTTCATCTCTAAGAAACCTTGAAAAAAATGACCACTTAAAAGTATGAGACGAGTCAGCATGATAAAGGAAAAATTGTGGAACATGGAAGACGATGTGCATGGAACGATACCTATGAGGTAATAGTAACTGATATGATACCATCCTGACTGTATCCAAAATATGAAAAGTATAGAAAAAAGTGCTGATTTCTTACCTTACCATAGTATCTATATATTCCCACATCTGGGTGATACCCATAACAAAACACGGTCCTTGACTATGAACACTAGGTTTCTTTAATTGTGATCAACATAATATTTCTATCTTGAATGAATAGTCGACATATGTTTCCTAATTAATAGAATATGCTCCCAAGTATCCTAACTGAGATGAATACCTATTATCAATGCCTCTCATTTCACTGACAAGACTAGAGTGTATGAAATATCCTACCTTACAAGGCCTCATATAGGAACATATTATTCATCTCTTGATAACAATTATTTAATATAAACTCAATGAGAGGGATATGCTTTTACCAAGAACATCCAAAATCAATGATTCATTCTCGGAGAATATACTCCAACACCTATATCATCTGTTCCATCTGACTATCGGTATGAGGGTGAAACTATATGCTCAGAAGCACACATATACCCATATATATTTGTTACCACTACCAGAATATCAATGTGAAACAAGCATCCCAATATAAAACAGCCATATTAGGGACCATGTTTAGTTGTATAATCACACAATCATATAGTCTTCTGGTTTCATCAATTGTGAATGTATCCTTGTTAGGATTGAAGTGGGAAACATTTGTTAGTTGACCCATAACTACCCAAACCATGTCACTACTTCGAGGTGATCTTGGTAATCCAACCATAATATCCATAAAAATATCTTCCAATATCCATTACTTGATTGGTAATGGATATAAAAGAACTTTATCTCATTGGATCTCTAACATCACCTTATTACATGTGGAACACCTACTGATATAACCTGAAATCTGATATTTCACCATAGGCCACAAATACTATCAGTTCATACAATGATACATCTTCGAGATATATGGGTGAACATTCCACTAAGAATAATGAACATCTCATATAATATCCTCTATAATATTCATGGTAACCACGACATGCCCATGAATATTTAGGATGTCATATCAATTGAAAAACAAATCCATAGGTGAGTACACACTTGGAATACCCTCTCATAGGACCAAGTATTCAAGATCTGAAAACTACCTCTTCGTCACTCTCTCAATATGTGAATAGGTCACCAATAGAGATGCAATAAAAGATGGTCCATGATGGTCATGAGACTCTATGTTCATATCAGAAAATAGAATTATAAATTTTGACCCACTACTATCCTCCTGAACAACCTTTTTTTTCATCCACCTGCTCAGAGCATCAACAACAGCATTGGATTTCTTAGTCATGTAAGAATGATTAATGTCAATAGACTATAGGAATTAATCCCATATTATCTTTCTAACGATCAAGTAAAATTTTATGAAAATATACCAATGTATTTTATGGTCTGTAAAAACCAAAAAATGTTCTCTCCATAGGTAATTCCTCGAAAAACTCAAGGAATAAACAATATCTACCAACTCTAGATCATGTGTGGGGTAATTCCTCTCCCGTGGACTCACTTTATATAACCCATATTCAATGCCTCATTCATCCTACATAAAAATTAATCATACATCAATAATTCATGTATAAAAATAAAATATTTACCTTCTTCCAGACTCCTGAAGAATCGGGATTGGTGTTGATTTCAATCTCTCATTCAACTCTTGAAAAGTTTCATCACATGCATCTAAACATATAATCTTCAGAGCATTGATAGTCATACTAATTGGATGTGCATCAAAGAATGACAGTTCATGTATAATGTGATAATAACAACCATCTTTCCCCAATATTCTTCATATGTCAAAGACATTCTTGGGATTATACCATGTTAGTACAACTCTCACCTTCACTAGGTAAACATATACTCCTACCTCTATGTTAATATGACCCAATATGTAATCCTTGTCACTCTAAAAGTGGAATTTACAAAGTGTATCATATATTTGATTCTATATCAGTGATTTCAGAATGATATCATGATGTTTATCATGTGACCTTAGATTATGAAAATACACCAAGATATCATATATGAAGACAATAATGAATGAATCAAAAAATTGGTCAAAACATGATTAATCAAATCCATTAAAATGGAAGGTGAATTCATGAGACTGAACAAAAAAAATAGATCCTAATATAAATTGTATCGAGTATGGAAAGAAATACATGATATATCTTAAGGTCTAACATAAACATGGTGATAGCCTGATCTAAATTCAGTCTTATATAATTCTATCACTCCTATAAGTTAGTCAAATATATCATAAATTTTAGGTAAAGGATATCATTTCTTCAAAGTAGGCGAATTTAGCTTCTAGTATTCTAGAAAATGCATGATTTTTTTAATCCACCATCGGGGAGAAAATGACCAGTGAACCCAAGGTAGATGTATTGGGATGTATAAATCTATGTAACTATAAATCCTCTATCTACCTCTTGAGGTTTGGAAACTCAGTAGTACCCATCCTGTAAGAAGGAATAGATACTTGTGCAGTACTATGAACTAACTCAACAACAAACTCATCCTATTTTCTAAGTGGTATTATAGATAAATATTTGGAAAAAACATTAATAAAACAATCAACTACAAGAGAGAAGTCATGTACCGTGATAGCTGATCATAAATATAAATTCTATAAATATATGATCTCCATCCAACTATCCTGAGATGCTCTGGTCCATCACTTCCTACCTAATCATCTATTTGACCGTTGTGATGATAACTACCACCCAATTGAGTTGTGAAAGACACCCTCCATTTATAAAAATACACATATGCATGATAGGGTACCTACCAATCTATTATGTGCATGAAATTGAAGTTCATTATGTTGATGAATAAGAGGTTCCGTAAGAAATAATGGCTGCCTACCTAAATGGGGGATTCCTTGAACTGGCGTATAATACTTAAAGGTTTACTAAATTGTGTATCAAAGGTCTTAACACCATTGAGGTACTTAATAACATGCCCAAGTATTTCCATAATTTCCACTAAGATAAAGTATAATAAATCACCTTTATCAAATATGGTAGACACAATAGTAGAGGCTACTAGAATAGTACCTCGAAAAGTTGATGGATAGGAAACTTGATCCTTTAGTATAGGCTACATTGAATAAATCCATCATAATACATAGACCTTTAATGCAGCCTGAATACCTTAAAGAGTTCCTATATGTTGGAATTGACTATCAGAATACTAGATAAATTGACCACAAACACCTCCTCAACATGTATTCCTAGTAGTACTCTATCTACCTACCTAGTGAGGTGATACTGATCATTCTCCAACATGAGGAACTGATACAAATCCTTTCCCATAAGGAACATATGTGATGTTACTATATAAATAATAAATTTTACCAAATATTTCATAGCCTCGTCACTCAATGGGGACTCTATGACATTGGGGATTCTTATTAATAGGCTTCCAAAAGTGGTTACAAATCATATAGATGTTAGTGTGTTTCACAAAACTACCTCTTCACCAGCACACAATCTCAAAGTGTCACTTCTGACTATTAGTTGAAGCAGTTACCTACCTTAATTTTAAAAAAACCTAGATGATTCCATCATCTTCTTTCAGGTTCTTCTCAGTGATTTGATCCTAGTTCACTGTATTATAAATTTTAGCCTATAATAATACATTAAACTAATAAAGAAAAGTATTCCTAATACAATCTCAAAATAGTCTCTATTTTACTATCTCAGCAGCAATATAGATAGGTACAACATGAAAAATCTCTGTAAAATAATCACTGTGCTCCATAAAAGAAATATAACCCTACTGAAGATTCATGAACTCCCTGGAACAATCACCCCTTTGGGTCTTAGGGAAGATAAATTCATAAAATCTCGACAAAAAATTCTTCCAAATCACATTTTGATATTATCCTACCTGGTTCAGAATATCCCTCAAGCATTTAGTGGATCCACAAAGCAGATAAGTAGAAATATTAAATCTCTCATCATGAGGTGTCTCATGGTTATCGAAGATAAATATATTAGTCACAATCTGTAACTCTATTTCTTGGGGCTACCATCCCCTTAAAACGTAGTTGAATGCTACAGCTAAAAAACCCACCTCTACTCTTTTATAAAAGTGTTGATAATGTAGATCCCTGTAGAGTATTCATAATCCATATAAACACCCCTCTAAATCATAATTCATATCCCATATCATGGATAATATGGGGTTCCATAGGTGGAACTATTGGATGTATCACAAGTGCCTCATGGGCAACTACCTCCAAATAATGGTCATCACTACCTTCCTGGTGTGCGACTAGAATAAATCCTAGTGGAATAGCTGTACACATTACAAGCACAAAACTCATGTAATATATGAAAATGATAAAATCATAGGTACATAAATTGGAAATTTATAATCCATCCTATGTAAAGTCCATACCCCTCTTCCAGCTATTAAATCTAGGCCTGGGTTAGAGGAATAATAAAAATATAACACAATAGATTCAACCAACTTCCTACTATTAAGGTAGGGTCTAGACCAATAATTTTGTTATAAGTTCATGTTTCTCATATAAATAGTATAAATTTCAATTTATAGTGTAGAACACCCTTCAAATTTAATTGTAATTTCTATTTAATAGTAACCATTTCATTTTAGAACACGATTTCATATTATTTCATCCTCATTTATATAGCATTTCTTTTTAGAAGGTTAAACTATATAGACCACCAATTCCAATTTTTAAGGGGGAGTAATCCTTATAAATTGACTTGTGGTGTCCATTTAGTTGAAACCACTCACTTATCAATTACCTAGATGAAATATTATCACAATTTGTGGACATAGGAATAAGAACCAAAACATGATGCAAGAAATGCACACAGTAACATAAATGTGTCTTGGCATAATTCATGATATACATAAATCCTATAAGGTGCCTAAAATTATTCATGATCATGATTAATTATTTTATAATAGATGGATGAAATATGAACCTCAATCATAAATTTAAATATCACACATCATCTATGTCACCCAATGGGTGAATCAAGGAAATTATAATAATAATACACTATAAAATTGTATCCCTTATTAGGTAATATGGTTTTTAATTATACAAGTGTTAGATACCCCTAGGAAAAGTTCACTACCAATTTATAACACATTTATAATATATATTATAATATCCACAAACTATAAGTCCAAAGAAAAAAATGGCTCTGATACCACACTGTGACATCCCAAACTACATGCCACTGAACAGTACCTTGAGCCGATGGTACACATGGCCTCAATCATGCCTCCCCATATTACATAGACTACCAACTAGTAGAGAGAGTCCAAGGTGGTATAGTGAAGATATTATAACTTCACAGTCATAGTAATACGTCAATGAAATTAATATATAAATAGTGGAATCAAAATAATTGACTTACAGAGAAAGGAAAATATTAAGATGTAATAAATAACCATCATCAATAATATATACTATCGTATAAAAAATAATTAAATTTCATGTATCTATTAAACGTGATTTGGAAGTCAACACGACATGCATGAAATATAATAAATGTTTCAAAATAATAGAATATCCAATAATTCTATCTCTAATATCATAACGAGTGAAATATCAGTCCTCTAATCCCTTTCTCAAATTCTATGAACATGTCAAGAATAAAAAACAAGTTTCTTTCCCATATATCTACATGCATCTACATGACCTACCCAGGTAAAATCAACAACCATTGTAGGATGTGACACAAACTCTCTAGGGAAACACTAACAGTGTCTACAAATATACAATCATTGCATATAATATGACCAGTGTGAAAATATAAAGTTATGTGGTAACAAATGTTTTAAGGGTCATCTATGGTTCTTCAAGGATACCAGACCGACACTACCAACTTCATCCTGTTCCAGATAATCTATTAACAAGTAACCATATGAATACAAATATATTATAACACCCCTGGATGGTAAATCATTAAATAACTAAATGATATGACTCATGTCAACCTGGAACACCTTCTTTTTCGGGAGCCAACCTGATTAGAACTCCACTGTTAAATATGCTTTGCGTAATATAGTGATCAGGATGGGTGACCTTCTGGGTAGATTCTTTGGGTTTGTGTGAGTGATCAAAAAACACATTAGAAAGGACATGTGTTGGAATTTGGGGGATATTCATTAGTATGATAATCCATTTGGGCATGTGGGTAGGCCCAAGGGTGGGGACCATGTGCCTGTGGGGCAATTGGTGGTACCTGGTGGGCCAAGACCTGACAGACTTCTTAATGTGGGGTGTTTATGCTATCAGTGGGACAAAATTTTTAAATTTTGTTGAGAGTATTTTGACCCATACTAATATTATCCTCAAAAGGCATCACTTTGGAACTATTAGAATTCAAAAATTAATTTATAATAAAATAATATTTTAGGACTTTCCTAAAGTGCCCCTTACCCCTCTTATAAAAGGAAACTAACTCTACCCACTTAATCACACCTATAAATCCCATTGGAACATCCAACATCTAATATAATAAGCTACAAACTTCCCTCCCTTCCTCCTAAAGTCCACACATTGGGCAGAAGTCCATCCTAAGGATAACTTTTGTGCTAATCAAAAGGATACCCTTGAAGAAGAGGTAATCATTTTATGCCTTCTTTCAATGTTATTTTCTTATTCTACTTCTTATTAGTAAGTCATTTCGATACTAATTTAATAAATCAAATTTCTACTCAATGAAGATATGTTATTATAATTATGGGACAACCTTATACCTCTTTTTATACATCATATTAATAACAATATCACATTGCGTTCGTACGTACGACTTACTATCTCACGTCATGGTGTAATTTTTAATTCAGTAAGAATTAATTTGGATGGGTATAATGATTAGTATAATGGATGTAAATAATAAATATAAGTTGATAATTATTATTTATAATTAATATACCATCTAATTGTATACCGTTTAACCATTAAGTGAATAGTATCATCGCTCGTGCGTACGTATGACCTACCATCTCCACAATGCGATGTGATTCATTCTACGTTATCTTCATTATGCCATGATTATATACATGAATTGTATTAATAAATATGATATATATATATATATAATATTTTTAATAACTATATTATTCTGTAATTTGTATTTACATCATACCGTAATTTTTTCCACAATGTGTAAATATAATAATTTCATTTGAGGAAGTGTGGACTACCACCCCCATCAAAATGATATGACTAGTTCATTATGGAAATGGAACATATAAAGGATGGAATTAATGAACTTAAGTAACATATATAACATAGATATATACTGTAATTATAAAATATCTTTGTATCATTTAGTTATCATTCCTTTAATATGACAATGAAATGAAAGCAGCATTCATGCATACATATGGCCTATTGTCTCCATGAATAGTGAATTTTGTTTATTATCTCCAAATGTTATGGAATATTCTAAATACATAAATACTGGATATATATGATATTTAAATCATGAATAATATTCTGCAGATGATGGACTTTTGACGACTTGGAAAATTTAAATCAAACAAGTTCATTTTTGACTCAAGTATCAAATATCGACAAAACGACCAATATGAACTTAAATAATTATGTAACTTTAATTACATGGAAATTAATGATGTTAAAGGAATAATATACATGAGAAATTTTCTAAATCAAGTATAAATTATCCTAAGTTTATTATTCATGAATATAATGAATGAAACAAGACAAGTCAGATTCAAGGTAAGGGACTCCGTCTCAGTTTCCTTTCATTGAGGCATATTTTGATTAATATAAAACCTTACTTTATACATTGTATAATAAACCCCATTGAATTTTAATTTCATTTAACATTTTTCAAAAATAATCTTCTATTTTATGAACCATTTTACTAAACGACAAAACAAATGTTTTATAACATACACTACGACAATGACATTTCCACCGTTGTGACCATAATTTGGTATTTTGATTACTCTACAAGCCGTAGTGTTTTTTGAAAAGAAAAGAAAATATCATATTCCATTTTTAGGAATTTTTTATTGAAATGGGTTTTGATAATGGATTTATCATATCAATATCTTGAAATTATTTATTATCATTGTAATGTGGAAATGTTATTTTTCTTTTATGCTTGTTCATATTTTATGATTATGTTATGGTTCTTGGGAATTACTTATGTTTACGAGTGGTTCCAGAGTTATCCAATGTCAGGTGCGCCTGTGATAGCTCTAGAATACTTTGGGTAACATGACCAAGGTAAACACTAATATTTCTCCTAATAGATTTAGGGAATATATTGTGATGGGTATTTCAAACCTAACCATAATGGTTACTCCCTGTGTAGATTTAAAAACTACAATGTAAGTATGTTATGGATGAAACAAGTTAAATTTTTTATTTATGATTTATATGAGTTATTTACAAATCTTACGATTTCATAAATATGTTAAAGAGTTTGTGTTTTATGGGTAAATATTATAATTTTCTGATAAAAATTTCATGACCTTTAAATATTTTTGGACTAACAGTTTCATTCCTTATTTTATATTCCTTAACGAGCCTTTATGATCATCCGATGTTATTAAAATGTTTTTCCCTGGGTATAAGGATAGGTTAGAGAAAAGAATAATTCAAGAAGATTTTTATCAAGAAAATAATTCTTGTATTATTTATAGATTTTTTTAATATGAAAAAAATTGGATAGAGTATAAGTTTGTACTTTGTAATTTTTGAGATGTAATTTAATAGTTATGGAATGATTATCTAAAACTATAAATGGTAGAATAATAGTTATTACCTACCTCTAGAATACATGAATTGCCTGGTCTTTAAAACTTATTCTTTTTATTTAAATGATTCTATGCATCATGAATAAGTTGATTTTGGGAACTTATGTGTTATCAAATAAATATCCTTTGTATAGGAAAATGATTTGGTGATTAAGTGATAAACGCCATTTTGTAAGAAGTTCTCTCTTTTGGGAACACTAAATGCCTAAGAAAAATAGAATACTATGGGATTTAATTTGATGAGTAGTGGTTTAATTTTATCTGTGAAGAATCTATGTTTTTATTGTGGATATATAAAGAATTGGGTTATTTATGGAAATGATTAACCTATCAGGGATAACATGTGATTAGGTTAATTACATTGATGTATGAGACATTATTATTAGTTGATTTTATTTGGAGATAAATGGTAAGATTTATCATTGAAGACTATTTGATCAAATCCTTTTGAATATTGGGTTTCAATCTTAGTTTGGATTGTTTTGATGAATTTTAAAGACAATTGTTTTTTGAATGGTCTTTATTGAACTTTGGGTATTGTTTCTTGAATTTTTGAGATTAAGAGTAATATTTCCTTTTATTATGGATTATTATTTTTGGGTATTATATGATCTTATACTAACCATTTTGGTATTGTTTAATGACTAAATACAGAGGAAATATATTGATCATCTTTTTTGGATTATGTGATTCTCTAGAAGTTGATTATAGAAACTCAGTTGTGGCAAAGTCATCTTGAATACTTGTTGTTTGGAGAAAATATGAGTTTGTGTTATATATTTATTAAATAATTAAACTCTAATTGGCAGGTATGTATATCCCTTATGTTTTTATTCTATGTAGTAAAATAATTCCTCAATATTATGAAAAGGATCTTAAAATAAAAATGTTTTTTATTTAATTTTCCTAATGCAAAATCAATGATTGTTTAACCCGTCATTGGTTTCTACTTTTATAGTAGTTAAATTTCTCATAATCATGTTTCTTATCACTCTCCATCAGAAAAATATGGTTATTTTCTCTTCCATATCCATTTTTCCTACATGAAATCCTAGTATGTGTTATCTCAGGCGACTTTTGTACTTCTCTTTCTTTCTTTTAAAGTGATAGTTTTATAATATATTTTCCCGATGTGGAATTTTCAATGAAGATAAAGATACAAATTTTGATATTTTTATGATGAAATTTACAAAAGGAGGTAATGATGTTACATATTTTGTTTTAAGAAATAAACACTATGTTTAATAGCATACATGACAGGCTACATCCAGCTTAAATGAATAAATAAATATTATTAGTTAAATTTTACCATTATAACCTAGCCATTGGAATGGAGAGAATGAATAATATCAATTTAATTTTAAAAATATTATTTAAAAATGTTTAAATAATTATTAATTGGTTACCAATTTTATTAGAAATGGAAATAAAAACCAATTGAATATAAAGGATATGTTTTTATGAAAACCTACTTAAAAAGAAAATAACTGTTTTTATAATATCATATCAATATTTATGGATTTTTATTTAATTAAAAATATATTTGAATTATTCAATTTAATGTTTTAAATTGATCTTATACATTTTCTTGATATGATATAATAACAAATTCAATTTCTCTGATTAGAGATGTATTTTTCTAAAAAACCAGTTTTACCGCCATTTAATGGGAAACCAATTATATATTTTGTTTTTGACACCTTTTTATGATCTATTTGACAAAATAAACTTCTTATTAATAATAAATACAAATTTTTTTTTTCATTTTATGTATTTTTATATTTTTCTTATAACTATCTTATTTTAATGAATAGTAAAACATGCTATATTTTAATTGAAAATGACTTTTTTACATCGAGATAATTTATATGGTTAAATTAAATTATTTAATTATTTCAAATTATAAATGGAATATATTTTTATAATTCATTATAATATAGGCCACTTTTATTATTTCTATAGTGAATTTAGATGTGAGAATAGTTCAATGTTTTGAAATGTTTTAACTTTTAAAAAACCCGACTTTCTTGTTTTTGCAATGAAAATTAATTTTAAACTAATCTCATCAAGTTCTATGTTTTGAATTTGGAAAAATAGATTCCATATTTGGAATAATATGGTACAATTTTTTTTAAATAGGTACCATCTAATTTTGGGCATTATGAATAGAAACTTCAGTAATTATTTTTATTTACCACGGTTAATGGGAATATTAGGTAAATAAAGGTAACAAAATAACATTATAATAATATAAAACAACCGTAAAATGTTCCTTAATCCTACTGGATTAGATATGCATGATAATGATCAACCTTAGGTCGATCCTTTGGAATTTGGGAGCCACTTGGGTGTGAAAATGACATTTTATAATATTTAATTTAATGAAAAGGGAAATATAACATAAACATGTATCTTTTAATAAATAAATTTTAATACAGTATTATATAATGGATATATATAAATGTAGATATGACTTATAATTCTAAAAATATTTCCTACATCAAAGTATTTTATTTATAATTTTTTTGAAATTTAATAAATAAATTTATTTATGCCATAATAATGATGTAGTGATTAACTTATTAATGAAAGATTCAGATAAATGAATTTATAAACATTAAAATAAATTTAATCTGAACATTTTGATGACATAAATTTATTTGGATGACTATGAAATATTATATTTTATTTAATGAACTTTTTTATAATTAATAAAGTTTTTTTGACTTTACAAAAATCAATTACTAAATATTTTCAAAATTGACATAAATGAGTTTTTAAAACAAATACTATTTTATTAAATGATATAATAGTCCTAAAAATATATGATTCAGCAAACTGAATTATATACTATTTAAAATGTTATTAATTATCCACTTTTGGTTATATTTTCATTTAGTAATTATGGTAACCACATATTATGAAAATAATAGAAGACATGTTAAGAGGTAATGTTTTTAACTAAGGGTTAAAGCTGAAAGATAAGGTTAATTTTATGACCTAGACTTGTCTAAAACATTTTGGTTGAGTGTATTATACCCATAATCATCTTATATTATAATTATAACAAATTTTAATTATTATAATTTGAAAAATCAATTTATAATAAAATAATATTTCAATTCATTTCTAAAGTTCCCCTCCTCCCTCTTATAAAATTCCACCAACTCTACCCACTTAATCAAACCTCTAAATACCCTTGGATCATCCAAATTCTAATCAAATAAGCTCCAAACATACCTAATTTCCTATTAAAAGACTTATCTTAGGAATAAGGCCATTCAAGAAATCCTTTTGTCTCAAATCAAATGAAGTTACCCGATTTTGAGGTAATGTCTACTCTCAAGTTCCATTCCTTTATTTTCCTTCTCCACACCCTATGATCTTATTATTATATTATTACATAACAAAAAAAGTATCCTAAATATACTAGGTTTATTTTATGAGATTTATTCGAACTACACTCATATACACCTCCATATAATGTATACGAACATACTGTTTCTGTGTACGATGAACTATTACCTCACAAAACGATGATTGTTAAATTTTCTTCAACCACCTCTCATAGTGATCATTATGATGAAACAATATTTATATATGACATATATTATATTTATATTATCTATTTTCATCTGTAATTTTTATTTACAACATACCTTTCTGATTTACATAATGTGTAAATATGATAATTTAATTTGAGGAAGTGCGGACTACCTCCCCCTCAATGTGATATGAATCGTTCATTCCATACATGGAACATATAAAAGATTAAATTAATTAAATTATGTAAAATATATAAAATAAAAATTATAATTTAATTATTATATAAATATTTATTATTTAGTTTTCATTTTTAATATGACAATGAAATGGAAGTAGCGTTCATGAGTACGTACAACCTACCATCTCCATGAACAATGCATTTCATTTATTATATTCAAATGCCTTTGACTATTATAGATAAATATATACTGGATATATATGATATTTAAATCCTTGATATCATTTTATATATTATTTAATTATGACTACATAGACAATCGTAATCAAAATAAGTTAATTTGAGACTCAAGTACCAAACATCAACAAAATGCCCAATATAAGTTCAAATAATTATCTAATTGTTATAACATGGTAACACATGTTATTAATCAGTAATAAAGTTTAAAAAAGTGTTTTAATCAATTATAAATTAACATATTTTTATTATTCATAAAAATAAATAATGAATGAGACAATTCAAACTCTAGGTAATGCAGATCTTTACCCAATCTAATTCCATTGAGTTAAATATCCATGTCATCAGTTATGTTTTTCCATGAAAATGTGGTCATGTCAACTGATTGTTTTAAAATAGAATATCCAATTACATTGGGTGTATTTATATTCTTTACACATAATTATTTCATTTATTTATCTTTAATCAAGTCATACTTTCATTGTATGAGATTTCGTCTCAATTTACAATCCATTGGGACTTAATTGTTGTTTTGAACCAACTAAATTTTATGGAGTATATACTTAACATTGACATATTATATCATTAATCTCCTTATTATCATGATATCAAAAGTTTTTTCTATTTTTTATTATTTTTTTATTTAATTAATATCTCAATTGGTAAGGGACACTTTAAATAAATCATTAATCTATTTTTTTAAGTATTTACTATTCTAAATATTTCTCATTAATGTACATGATTTTAAAATGGGTTTAAGGATTTATTTAAATGGACATTAATGTTATAAATTGTTAATTCATTTGAAAATATCAATGTGGTATGGGACACATTGATTCCAAAAATTTATTTTTATGTTGTTTAAATGTTCTTTTTTAAATTGGATTGATAATGTCAATATCTTGAAATGATATCTTGTGAATGAAAATGGGGAAATTTTATTTTTTTCCTTTAATTTGGTTTTATGTTTTATTATTATTTTATGGTTCTTGGGCATTTATTATGTATACGGGTGGTTTTGTAATAAACTGGGGGCAGGTGAGCCTGTTATAGCTCTCCAACACATTGGGTAACATAATGGAGGTAAACGTTAGGGTTTCTCCTAGGATATTTAGGGAATATACTATGATTAGTATTCCAAACGTAACCAAGAAGGTTACTCCCTATTCAGATATGAAATCTACAATATGAGTATGATATGGATTTTACTTGTTAACTTTATGTTTTATGATTTCTCTGATGTTTTTTAGGAATCTTATGATTACATGATGAAAGATAAGTAGTTTATGTTTTATGGGTTAAAAGTATGATTTTGTGAAAATGTTTCAGGGGTTTTAAATATTAATGGACTAATGATTTTTTTCCTTATTTTATATTCCTTACTGAGATTTTTATGCCCATCCCTTGTTTTTGAAATGTTTTCCATAACGTATTAGGATGTGTAATAGAAAGGAAGAAGTCAATAATATTTTAATCAAGAAAAAGAAGTCATCTTTTGTTTAAAGGGTTTCCATTGGTGGGGTGGATATTATGTGTAACTATCCACATGTAATGTTTGGGTCTATTATGTAATAGTAATGGCCTAATTCTCTAAAACTATAAACTGAAAACGATACTCAGTGTGAATTATTGACTTAAATCAATATTAATTAATGTCTAAGGATGGAACCTACCAACTATAAGTCCCCAACCTTAAATGTTACATAATATTGTGTTACATCAAGAATTCACATTGAGGATCCATTTAGCTTTAGAGATTTAGAGAATTAGGTAATAAATATGACATAATAAAAACATAGAAATACAAAGTGGAAACTTCCAACATTATCTTATTCTTTTATAACATAAAAACATTTAAAAAGAATCACGGTTTTCTTTCATGTTTAGTCATCATAACTTTTCATTGATTCCATCATTGACTCTATTCTCCCTTAAATCCTATGAATAACATATAAAAAACATGTAATGAGCACAAAAATCTCAATAAGGTACATAAAAATAAAGAAAAACCATTAGTCTAGTTATAACATGATAAGGTATTCAATGTTCATTGAGCAGATGAAATGAAACATTATCACATGAATAACACTCACACTTTTTTCACAATGAAAAACACTAAAACCAATAGCAAGCAATTAAAACTCCTTTAGGTGACTTAGAGCATCATATTAATAAAGACCATTCAAACATATACCAATTGAAATAACCATATGGTTGACTACAAAATTGAAGATCTATAATAGGGATCACCATTCATATATGCTATATCGATCCTTCCCATGAGCTATTATGTGGCTCAACCATTCGTATAAGTTGTGTCTGGCTCACCCATGAGCTATAATGGGGACAACCCTTTGTATAATCTTTATAGGGATGAACTGTGAGCTATAATGGGGCTCAACCCTTTGTATATGCTATATCAGGCTCACCCGTTTCATATAATGCTCATATACCATTTCATGAGTAAAACACATTCATCCGAAAAGGAATTTTTTGAAATCTTCTTTTAATCCCATAAGAAAAACATTTCCATATAAAAATAACATTTTCATTTAAGAACCAATTTTCAATACCAAGATACCAAAATAATGGAATGAGGGATTTGTTTTCATTTTAACTAACACTAAGTCTTATTGAGGAAACCAAATATCAAATTATGGTTATGGAAGAGTAGAAGTTGTTGTCGCCGTATACATTAAAAAAAACTCATTTTTATGTTTTCTAAAGAATGTAAAACGATTCATATAAAAATATTCGATTTGAAAACTTTTAATGAAATTCAGGATTGACTTAACATTTCTTGTATATTCCTTTTATACCAATATAAATAAATATGTTATTTAATATTAAGAAGAAAAACATTTGACAATTAAATAATTAAATATTCAAGTTATCCCATACCACTTTGACCATTTAAAATATTAATATCCATGATTTAATAAATAACAATAGTATATATGAAACATGGACATGAAATGTCAGAGTGGTTGTATATACACCTTATAAAAGAATAATGGTGCATATTATCAAGAAATTCCATAATGAAAGGAGACTGAGACGAAATCCCTTACGTTTAGTCTGACATGTCTCGTTCGTTCACTAATTTCCTGAAGAATAAATGTAGTTTAGTTTATAATTTCATTAGAAACATTTAAATTTTATTATTAATTTTATATTACTTATTACCATATTATAACAATTAATAAATTATTTTAGTTCATATTATATGTTTGGTCTATGTTCAATATTTGAGCCAAAAATGAACATGTTTTGATGCAAATTACCATGTGTTCGTAATTCCATTATCTACAGACTATTATTCATGATTTAAATATCATATATATCTAGTATATGTGTATTTATAATAGTCTATAACATTTGGAGATAAGAAATAAAATGCACCATTCATGGAGGTGGTAGGACATACGTACGCATGAACGCTACTTTCATTTCACTATTATATTAATGAGATAAAAAATAAAAGATACATAGGTATATTATAATTATAATATAATATCTTTATTATATTTCTTACATAATTTCATTAATTCCATCCATTATACGTTCCATATATGTCATAAAGGTATGCTGTAAATAAAATGATACAGAATAAAAATGACAATAAAAATATAATATATATCAAATATAAATACAGTTCCATCATAATTACCACCATGAGAGGTGTTATGTGAAAATTGAACACTCATCATTTTGTGAGGGAGTGGTTATCCATACACAGAAACAATATGTTCTATATCCATTAGATGGAGGAGTGTGTAAGTGTAGGCCATAACCATAGTGTAAAAAATCCTTGTATATTGAGTATAGTGGTGTTTTTATAAAATAATGGAATAATTATTGTTTGGGGGTTGGATGTGGAAAATAAATGAAAGGAGCTTGAGATAAGATGTTACCTCTAAATGGGGTTACTCCTTTTGATTTTATCCAAAACACTGTCTTAAAATTCCTTATTTCCAAGGTAAGTCTTATAGGAGTAATGGAGGGATGTTGGGATCATATATGAGTATAATCTGGATGATTCAAGGGGATTTATAAGATTGAGTAAGTGGGTAGACATGGTGTCCTTTTATAAGAGGGAGGAGGGGCACTTTAGGAAAGTCTTGAAATATTATTTTATTATAAATTGGTTTTCGAATTCTAATAGTTAAAATGAGAAACATTTCAAGGATAATATGAGGAAGGGTCTATATCCTCCCAACCAATAGGGTTTATCCATGTTTAGGTAACAAAATTAACCTTATCTTTTGTCTTTAACCCTTACTTAAAAACATTAACTCTTAAATGTATTCAAGTATTTTCCTAAAATAAGGTTACTATAGTTACTATTAAATGAAGAGAGAATAAAAAGTGGATCAATAATGATAGTTTTAACATTATTTAATTCATTTGATGGAATATTAGATTTTTGGACTATTATATCATTTAATTAAAAAATATTTGTTTTAAAAACTATATTATGTAAATTTTGATAGTATTTTGAAATTAGATTTTTTTAAATTCATAACAACTTCATTCCTTCAAACCAAAGGCATTAACTCATCTATAAAATGAAATTTTTATCCCAAAAATTCATGTACGGAATAAAAATGTTCAAATTACTTTTATTTTAATATTTATAATATTGTTTATTTGAATATTTCATTAATAAGGTAAATGTTTCAAAATCATTGTGTCATAAATATATAAATTTTTTAATGTATAAAAATTATAAATAAAATACCATAATATAGGAAATATATTTATATTTATAAGTATTATTTAATGTCAAATATAAAATTTATATAAATCTAATTAATATTATTTTATTTAGGAGATACATGTTTATATTACATTTCACTTTTCTTTAAAATAAATATTATAAAATGTCATTTTCACACCCAAGTGGATCCGAAATCCCAAAATTTCAGACTAAGGATGTTCGTAATGAGAAATATTGTAGCGGATAGGATTACAACATGTTTTAGGATAATTTTATATTATTATAAAATTATTTTTCCCTCATTTACCTGATTTACCCTTTAACCATGGTAAATAAAAATAATTACTACTATTACTATTCATAATATCCAAAAATAAAAGCTAACTATTTAAAAAAATTTAAACATATTACACCAAATATGGAATCAATTTTTAGAAATTCAAAACCCATAAATTTTATTAATTAATTTAAAATTAATTCCAATCTTTAAAACCCGAAAGCATGTTTTTAATTAGTAAAAAGTATCAAAATATTGACATGTGTTTATATCCAATTTTAATGTGAAATTACTTACGGTGAAAAAAATTGGATTAAATGAAAAATAAAAAATCAAATTACACATTAAAACCAATTAAATGGAAAATATAATAAGATAAATAAATAATATGAAAATCCAGTTTTTAATTAAAATGTAGTATTTTTCCCTATTTTTAAAAATATAGATTTTATCAGAAAAATACCAAAATTTCATCCAAAGAAAATTTTGATTCCTATATTCTAAATAGAAAGTATTTTTTATAATATAAAACATATAAAAGTGACAAAAACTATTTTTAAAAAGGGTTTTCCATCAAAAGGTGACAAAACAATCTTTTAAAAATATTAGAGTATTTTTTCTTAAAATTGGATTCATTCTCATTTTAAGCCTCTAAAATTTATTGGATAACAGTAAAAACATTTTCAAAATATGTAAAATCATAGATTAGTTAATTTTTATTCATTCTTTCCAATACAATGGATATGCGATAACTACCATATAAAATAATAATAATAATAATGTATTATTTTTCTGTATAACACAATGTTGTGTGCAACGTAAGATTTCGGAGAAACTCGTTGTTGCGTGTCGACTATGATATCATACATAGTGTCCCCTTTAAACTAAACTTTATATTAAAATAAAAAATATTAAAAAATATGATAATGTATCATTCTATAAATACCTGGGATGTTAAATCATTCCCCTCCTTTTGGAAATTACATCCTCGTAATTTTAATGAACTTATGTATCATATGTCTCGTTCATGCCATACATGGAACATATAAATGAATCTATTAACGAAATTAAGTAATATATATAACATAGATTTAAAAATTTAATTAAAATTTACCTATGTATCATTTCATTTTTATTTTGTTAATATGAAAATGAAATGAACGTAGTGTTCATGCATATGTACGACCTACCATCTCCATGAACGGTGCGTTTAATTTCTTATCTCCAAATATTATGGATATAATAAATACATATATACAGGATATATATGATATTTAAATCATGAATAATATTATTGTAACACCCCAAACATCCACGATACACTTCTCTTAGAATAATACAATAGTGTGTGGTGTACATAACTTCAAGATTCTAACACACCACAACATATCAAACTAGACGTTATGAATAGTAATACCCACTTTTTGAAATTTTATAAATTTTATCTTTTAAAATGGACTTCATTTTTTTATTTGGAATATCGAAATTAGCTTAGGGTGAATTTTTTGTATTTTTATGAAAACCTTCAATTTTTGATGAATAGTGGAAAACACTAAGTTATAGTTTAAAACCGAATTTTTATTTAAAATAATTTTTTATTTTATTTAAATTTATTTTAGGTCAAAATAAATACATAATACTTATATACGTTCAATGTAATTCATTGGATTTAGTTTATAATAATTTTAGATTTATAATTTTTTTTTGAAATTTTTACCGTCTTTTACCCACCACTTAGGAGAATTTTCATATTTACATAAAACATAATTTTACAGGTTTTGTGAGTTTAATTTCAAAAATCCAAGAGAAACGGTTGATATATGTAAGTAAAATTTGGTTCAATAAGATGAAAATATTTTTTGGTGAATAGTAAGTCTTTAATTTTATTTACCTCACTTAAAAGTAAATAGGGTAATTAAGGGTAAAATGATATTTTTATTACCATAAAAAATGTTATAATTCTATTGGATAAGTTTAATTCTATCAGAAACAATCTTAGAAATAAAATATGATCCTTTAGGTCCAATTGGATTAAATTACGACATTTTTAATTATTTAATTCAAATAAGAGTTAAAAGTGTTAAATTCAAAGTTTAATAACTAAACCATTTTTAATATAGGGAATCACATAAGATAAATTAGACTATAAATATTAATTATAAATATAGAAATATTTAATATATAATTGTATTTTATTTATATTTTTTAGACATTAAATATTTTAGTTTATTTATGACACAATGATGATGCTGTAATTACCGTATCAATGAAAGATTAAAATAATTGATATTATAAATATATAAATAAATGTTATTTGAGACATTTTATGCATTAAACTAATTTTCTAGGTTAATATGACATATTAGGGTCGGTTATATGATTTTTTTTGATGTAATAATGCTGTTATAAATTTAGAAAAAACAAAATACCAAATAGTGTCAAAATTGGCATAAAGGATTTTTTAAAATAAATATTATATTATTAATTGATATTCTATTCATAAAAATCTATGGTTATGCAAAAAGACTTAAGTAATGATAGGTGTATCATTAATAAACCACATGGGGTTCGGTTGGATTTATATGATAAGTTTATTAACCATATAATATAAAAATACAAAGAGACATGGTAAATGTGAAACAATTTAACTAAGGGTTAAATATAAATGATAAGGTTAATATAGTGACCCAAACCTGTCTAAAACATATTGGTTGAGTAGTTTTCGACCCATACCCACCATTTACTTTAAATAATTAATTTTGGAGCCATTAGAAATAGAAGATGACTTTATTATAAAATATTATTTCTAGCTTTTCCTAAGGTTCCCCTCACCCCTCTTATAAAAGGGAACTCCCCCTTCTCTCTAATTCAAACATTCAAAGCCATTTGGCTCGGCTAAACCCTGCCCAAATATCCTCTCAACTGTCCTAAATTCATTCTAGAGGCCTTACTTTAGTCAGAAATCCAACCCATGGAGCCCTTTTGATCAAATCAAAAGGAAGAACACGAAGAAGACGTAAATATTTCATCAACTATTTCAAGTTACTTTCTTCTTCCACTTCCTTTTTATTTGTTTTTTACATTATAAAATAATACCTACAATATATTCTATATACTGTAATGTTATTATAAATATGGTATATCCATGTTCATTATTCTATCCATCATTTTAATGACATGTCACCACATGTGCGTACGTATGGCATACCGTCTCCAGGTCGTGGTGTAATTGTTATTGAATACATTATTATTTGGATGGGTACAATAATGACGTGTAATTGATTTAAATAATAAATATAACATTATAATTATTCTTTATATATTATATACCATCCAATTTTATATTATTTTAATATAAAAAATGATATTCTCGCTCGTGCGTATGTACGGATTACTGTCTCCACGAACGCGATGAGATTCATTCCCCATTGTAATCCATTCAAGACTAATTTTTATTAGATGATTAAAAATAATGTTTAAAGACTAAATATCATTCTGAATATGAATATGATACATCCCATAACAAATATTACTTACATAACAAAGCATATAATGAAAAATGAATCAGTTAACACCCAAAACAAAGACCATACAATGATATTATTAACAAAGCATTGTTAAAAGATCATATATGATATCATATTAATGTATATGATTCTTCTATAATTTAATAACAAATATTTCACCATTATACAGGATATTAAACTACCCTCGACCAAGAAAATGTACAAGGTAAGGGTTAATTTCACAATCTTATTATTATCTGAGGTTGTTTTTATGTAAGTATCTACTAGGACCTCTTTATCATCCACATCCGTGTTTTCTTAAAAATGTATTTCAAAACATTTTTACTATTTACTAGACTATGGGATAAAGTCATTTATCCAATTTTTTGACTTTTTATAAGATGTTTTTGAAAGGAATCTTTCCATCCTTTTCCAAACAAGGTACTTTATAACCTTTTCAACAAAACTAAGGTAATAATGTATTTTTTAACTTATATAGCGGGTGCGGCTATTTTCTTCCATTATAACATCATCAATGTTTCCCTTACAAGAATATAAGAATATTTCCAAAATAGTTTTTTCTTTTATAATTATATGAATTTTGAAAGATTTCAAAATAGAAAGATATATTTCTCTAAAAAAAGGTTTTTCTTTCATCTATGTCAACATCCATTGATGGATTTTAAGCTTATTTTAAGTTGATTTATTATGATACAAAACATCCATATTGTATTGAAGGTTTTGTGTTATTTTTTACTGTGGATGTTTTATTTTTATACCATTCATGGTTTATGGATAAAGTATTAGAATTTCGTATGCTAGTTCTAATACGAATGTTTATGTTTTCTTTAAACATTTTCATATGAGGAATTCATTGGACTTAGTATGTGACGGGTGGAGCCTGCTATATCTCCTAGATGCATCGGTAGGTCTGATGAGACAAACTATCATCTTGGCACAAGTCCTTGACAAAATCTTATTTGTAGTCTTGGAATAAGGCCTTGACTATGTGGTTTTGAAAGTCTGGCATTATGAATTCCGTCATTATGATAGTGGCTACTGATATTGCATGTGATTATTCTACTAGTAGAATATTCATGTGAATAATTAAATGAAATTATTTTATTTTTATCTTTTCTATATTACGCTGAAGTTTATGTTTACAAGGATTTTTTTGTAGTCTTATACATTGCCTTAAATGTTTATTCTTATTTTTCAACGTTTCCGCTATATTGTTATCCTTACTGAGCGTCTAAGCTCACCCCTTTCTATGATTTATTTTTCACAGGATGCGAAGAGGTATATTATGACTGACCTGCAGGGATAGTCTATAGGATCTCAGTGTTTTCTATGGAAAAAATTTTGTTATAGTTTTCCATTTTATGATGTAATATAAACATAATGAATGTATCTAGTACTTACAAGGATACTAAACTAATTTGTTTTTCAAGAATTGATCTTTTGTGATCATGCCAATGATATGTAATAATGCACCGAATGTGGGATTCTGGGGTTGGGGTGTTACAGTTGGTATCATAGGAAGTTTTGTACAATCCTTGGAAACTAGATTTAGATAAACTCTGATTAGAGCACATAACCCTAAGATAGACTTTGAGGATTAGTATAGAAGAACTTCCTAGAATTTTGGTATTGTAGAGATTTTGTGAGTTTTAGAAGAAATAAATCCATCTCTACATACGAGCAGGTAGAGGTAGCTCTGGCATAGATGTACCTAGGGGTAAAAGCCGAAAACACCACTTTGTGCTAGACTCAAATGAGAACTGGTGCATGACAATGGGCCTTGCTGCACTCTTGGTTACGACACTCTTGGGGGGATATGATTAGGATAATTTTCATTTTCTTTACAAACCATTATTAAGGGTTTATGAATATATACTTCCTCAAGGAATACATTTTTTTATGATTATGAATTATATCCATAAAATGTTCAATTTATGTTAAGTGTTTTACTAGTTTTGAATTATGTATTTTGATTCATAAACTAATCTAGTTTATGCCATTGTTTAGAAATAGAGCTTAGTGGAAGGAATGGAAACCGTATCAATGCACACACTCCATGTAGGGATTTCCCTCATACTCAAGATAATTATAGTGGAGTTGGTGATACAACTGGTGTTGATCAGCTTATCACCATACTGGGACAACTCACTTAGGTTATGAATAATAACCTTACCTATATAGAACACCCTGATCCGCATTGTGGAGGATATGTGTTAGATCGCTTCATGGGGAAACAACCACAAAAATTCAATGGGGGTACAAATCCACTAGAAGCTGAGCAATGGATAAATTCATTATAGAAAATATTCCACACCTTGGGGAGTAGAAAAAGGGAAAAAGTTGTCATGGCAGTTTACTGCCTCACTAAAGATACTGATCAATGGTGGTCATTGATTCAAAACAAAAATATAGATGATGAAGTATCAAATATGGAATGAAGGGAGTTTAAAGATCTTTTCTTAGAAAAATAATTTCCTCGTGACCATCGAGAAAATATGGAAAGGAAATTTTTGAGTCTGAGGAAAAAGGAGGATGAGAATGTCCCAAAGTATGAAGCTAACATTACAAGGTTAGTGAGGCATGCTGCAGATTATATATGTAACCCAAGAAGTAATATTTATCATTTCCTTGCGGGGTTAAAACCATTTCTCCGTCGAGAATTATTCTCACAATCCTTCTCATTGTATGAAGATATTCTCTCATGTGCTATCAAGACAGAAAAATAATTCTCTATGTATTACGAATTTAAAGAAAAGAAAGAGAAGAAGAGATCTGCTGAACACTCTGGAAATGGAATTAAGGGGTAGAAGGGAAAAGTTGAATATCCATCCTACAATAAATGTGGGAAGAAATAACTTGGTACTTTCCTGAAGAGAATGAGAGTCTGTTACAAGTGTGGTGAAAAAGGCCACCAAGATCGTGATTGCAAGGGGAAGAAAGAGTATGTCAATGTTGAATGCTACAATTGTAGAGAGAGGGGGCATTATTCAAATGAATGTTGTAAGCATCAGGGGAAATTACCTTAGAAAAGGAAATGAGAGCAAGGCCAAGCTTATGCTATCACTACTGCTGAGGTTGAATCTCTGAAAGACGTGGTGGAAGGTAATTTAATAGTTTCCTCAAGTTTAGGAAATTATTTATTTGATTATGGATCATTGCATTGTTTCACATCTTCCCAGTTTTCTACGAAATTAGATATTTCTAATTTGATTTAACAAGGGAGTTTTCAGTCAGAACTCTTAAGGGAAGTTTCATTGCAACAATGTTTTGTGAATCAGTCCCCATTAGGGTATATAAATGTTCTTTTTCTCCTGATCTCATCGTCATACCCATGATTTAATTTGATATAATCCTCGGTATTTATTGGATTTCAGACCATGATGCGAAAATTTATTGTAAGAAGGAGGAGTTTATGATTTTGGATGACGATGATAAAGAGCACCTTATCTTTAGAGAAGAATCACCACCACTAGATTCTTATCCAGATCCACCCCCAGTAGCTCAGCTAAATTCAATTATGTGGGAGGAAGCGAATGAAATAATAGTGGGTGAGGAAAGGAATGTTCAAATAGAGAATTTACCTATTGTGAAATAATATGTTGATGTGTTTCCAGAAGATTTACTTAGAAATCCTCGAGAATGAGAAATTGAGTTTTCCATTTATTTAATTCCTCAATCAAGGCCCATTTCGAAGACCCCTTATAGAATGTCCACTGTGGAATTAGTGGAACTAAATAAAAAACTAGAGGAATTGAGTAATAAAGGATTTATTTTTCCCAGTTTTTCTCTATTGGGAGCCCCCGTCCTTTTTGTTAAGAAGAAAGATGGATCTATGAGGTTGTGCATTGACTACAGGGAGATCAATGATATAATAATAAAGAACAAGTATCCCCTACCTTGAATTGATGATTTATTCGACTAACTTCATGGAGCTCAATAGTTTTCAAAGATTTACCTTCGATCTGGATATCATCAGTTGTGAATGAAGAAGGAATACATTCTGAAGACAACATTTCAAACTAGGTACGCGCATTACAAGTTTATAGTAATGCCTTTTGGGTTGACTAATTCACCCTCTATCTTCATGGATCTAATGAATATAGTTTTCAAGGAATATCTTAATGACTTTGTAGTGGTACTTATTGATGATATCTTGGTATACTACAAATGATATGAAGATCATGAAAATCACTTGTGCATTATCCTAAAGACTTTTAGAAGACATGAATTATATGGGAAGTTTAGAAAGTGTGAATTCTGGCTTCAAGAGATTTATTTTCTTGGCCATATTGTCTCTTAGGATGGAATCTCTATTGATCCTTCTAAGACCATGGAAATCCATGAATGTCCAGCACCGACGATTATAACTGACGTATGCAATTTTATTGGTTTAACAGGTTATTATCGGCTTTTCATCCAGAATTTTTCCCGATTGGCTAACCGATTATCTAAGATCACACGTAAAGGAGTTAATTTTTTTTGGAAAAAAGAGTGTAAATAATGTTTTGAAGAACTTAAGAGAAGATTATTCAATGCTCCTATCTTGACTCTACCATCGGGGAATGATGCGTTTGTTATTTATTGTGATGCTTCAAAGAAAGGACTTGGTTGTGTCCTTATGAAGAATGATAGGGTTATTTACTATGCATCACGACAGCTAAAAATTCATGAGAAAAACTATTCTACTCATTATCTTAATTTAGAAGCTATAATATTTGCTTTGATGATTTGGATACACTATCTCTATGGTGAAAAATGTGAGATATATATCGATCAAAAGATTTTGAAGTATTTTTTCTCACAGAAAGAACTCAATTTGAGGCAAAGGATATGTCTTGAACTACTGAAGGATTATGATTACACTATAAACTACCACCCGGGGAAGGAAAATAAGGTGTAATATGATTTGAGTAGAAAGGATCAGAGAGTTTTGAACAAGAGGAGAGTTGAAAAGGATCCTATATACATGGATCTAGTAATGATGGATATGGGAATCACCATGGAAGGTGAAACATCAATACTTTTTCAAATAGTTTCCAAACCATCTTTATTAGAAAAGATAAAGAGTTCTTATAACGACCCATACTTTACATACATTGTTAATACTTCAAAATTGAAGCACACTTATTACAACATATGACAAAACCACAAAGGACCGTATAGGTATAGTGTCTTTAGAAACTGGGAAACATAAACAACTGGTTCATAAATCTTCTACAGTGTCTCCAATTTATTTCATCATATCTAGGGTCCCTTTTAGCATATTCTACTTAATATCCATCTTCCTGACCTGGGGAAAAGAAAACATAAAAGGGTGAGCTCAAATGCTCAGCAAGGGCAAATAAAGGAGATAAAAATCATATCATATCTTTTTGAAAATCAAAACCTGCAAAAGAGATCATAATATCTTAACATGGAATAAATCATAGAAGTGAAAATGAGATCCCCATAATCATAACATAAAACTTGAAACTTTGTGGCATGCACACATAATCATGGAAAATCATTTCTTGTTAGTCATGACTCATTGCCAAGACTATCTTAGTGGACAAAGTCCCTTTCTGAACCGAGTTCACTCCTCGTTTCAGTCCTGTATCACTGAACCGAAATAACCTTCCGTTCCAGCCATGTCTATCTCATGAGATATAAAGTCTTTACCCAATGCATTGGAGGGAGATATAGGTCCCACCCATCTTATAATGAATCCTTTCTTATGTGTGCCACATAAATCATAAATCATACATCATCGCATAACACATGTAATAAAAATGGGATTCTTGAAACATCATGACATCATAAGACAAATCATATAAGGTAAATGACTTCATAAAAATAATTCACTTACAACATAATCAAATCAATGTAATAATAGGGGTAAAAACAGAACCCTTTATTATCTTAGATGGAAAATAATTTTGATAAAACACTTGAACTCCATTCTTGAGGAAAATATCCTTTCTTCTTCAAAAACATTTTTCCTTTCATAGCATGTCATACAACTTTAAAATAAAAGAAGTTGATTAAAAATAAACATGAAAACTTGTAAAGGAATCTTCTTGTAAATAATGTTTTAAAACTCCATTCATGCCGTATAAGTTAAAAAAAACATTCTTTGTACTTTTGTCGGAAAAGTCAAAAAGTACCTCGTACGGAAAAACGACAAAAGATTCCTTTCATATTCTTTACTAAAAACTCACCTAAGGGTAAAATTGGATTTAAACTATTGCAAGTGGATGGAAAAAATATTACATATTGAGGGAACATGGATGTGGATGATAAAATACACCCCAGTAAATACTTACGAATAAACAATCTCGGATAAAAATGAGATTGTGATATTTCCCTTACCTTAGGTCCAATTTGCTTTGTTCGTGTCCGAAGCTCCTGTATAATGGTTTAAATAATGTTATTGACTTATTCCAGAATCATACATATTGATATGATATCATATATGGTCATATTATGAGCTTCTTGTTAGTAATATTTCATTGTTACTTGTTACTCGTGTCTTTATAACGTTTTGTTCTTATGCGTGTTTTGTTGAATAAATTCTTATTCTTATCTTTAGGTTATAGATAATTTATTTTCAGAATGGTATTAGTGTAGTATATACCATATTCATTCATTCAATTCATTTATATAATCATTATGAAATGAAGATCATGTAGAACGAGTCGCATCACATCGTGGAGACGGTATTCCGTACGTACGCACGAGTGATGATATCGTTCCTATGATCGTGGAATTGTATTGGAGTATATATATATTATTTCAGTATCAATATTACTTCATAATAATCATATATAGTTACTCATTACACCATTATACCCATCCTTGTAAGGTGATGGTGGAAAATAGATTACACCACGGCGTGGAGACGGTATTCCGTACGTACGCACGCGCGGTGATTTCATTTTTCCGTAGGATGGATAGAAGGTGAATTGGGGTTGTTTCATATTTATAATAACATATCAGTATGTAAGTAATACTGATGTTATTACTTTATCATGAAACAACTAAAGAAGAAGAATTTGAAGAAGAAAGAAATTGAAAAGATCGGTAATGGATATTACCTCTTCTTTGGAACACCTCTTTGAATCCTCCACTTAAGGAACTATGATTGGTCTTTGGAGAAGACCAGGACCTCTAGGATTATTCTAGGGAAGTGGAGAGGAGAAAATGGCAGGGTTTGGCCGAGCTTGAGTGCTCAAATTGGTGTGAGGAGGAGGGGGAGGAGGTTCCCTTTTATAAGGGAGGAGAGGGGCACCTTAGGAATATCTCAAAATATTATTTTATATTAAAGTAAAAATCGGTTTATAATGGTTCCAAAGGGTCTTATTTCGAAGATAAAGTGGGGATGGGTCGAAATCCTATCAACCAATAGGATTTAGACAAGTTTAGGGTATTATTTTAACCTTATCAATTAGATTTAACTCTAAGTTAATTAATTTAACTTTTACCGTGTCTTTTTGTTTTCTTTCACTATATGGTTAATACACTTACTATAACATGTCAAACGAACCCAAAATTGTTTATTATTAATATATATATCCTTATCCAAGTCATTTGGCCGAACCTTATATTTTTAGGAATAAAATAACAATTAATAATATAATATTTGATTTAAAAACTATTTTGTGTCAATTTTGACACTATTTGATATATGATTTTTGTGAAAGTCATAACAGAATTATATGTTCGAACCAAGTTGATTAAATAAACATTAATATATCATAGTAACCTAGAAAATTAGTGGAATTCATAAAAAGTCTCAAATTACATTTATTTTGGTGTTTATAACATCAATTATGTCAATATTTCATTAATAAGATAATTACTGCATCATCATTGGGTCATAAATAAATTAAATTATTTAATGTCTAAAAATTACAAATAAAATACCATTATGTAGGAAATATGTTTAGCTTTCTAATGAATATTTATAGTCGAATTTATCTTATGTATAACCCCATATTAAAAATGATTTACTTATTAAACTTTGATTTTAACTATTTTAACCCTTCTTTAAATAAATTAATAATAAATGTCCTAATCTAATCCAAGTGGGCCTAAATGGTCATATTTTATTCCTAAGTTTGTTTTTGCTCGAATTACACTTGTCCAATAGAATTAGGACATGTGTTAGGGTAATATTGATATCATATTTACCCTTAGTTACCCTATTTACTATTAACCGCGGTAAAAATAGTAAAAAGTTACTATTCACCAAAAAATTATTTTTATCTCATTGAACCACATTTTACTTACTGATATCAACCGTGTCTGTCGGATTTTTGAAATTCCATTCACAGAAGCGTTAAAATTAAGTTTTATGCAAAATTCAGTTTTTAACCTACCACTTAGTGGTTTCACTATTCATCAAAAATTGAAAGTTTTCAGAAAAATACCAAAATTTCACCCTAGGCTAATTTCGATATTCTGAGTCCAAAAATGAATTCCATTTTGAAAAATAAAATTTATAAAATTTCAAAAAGTGGTTATTACTATTCATAACGGCTAGTTTTAATAGCATATTGTTGTTTAGTGAAACTCGGTATTGCGTACGACGCAAGCTATCGAGGAAGGTCGCGATTGCGTGTAAAGCAAGCCAAGCAAGTGTTGTGTAGAAAAAGATTCCTTTGATGATTTATATAACATAAAAGTCTCGGGTGTTACAGTTCTCAGAATGATGATGAAGATTTTCAAAATAAGATTAAAGCAGTCAATGATGGGAGATTGAGTGACTTCATATAAGTAAATGGAATTTTAAAATTTGGGAAGAGACTTTGTGTTCCCAGTATACCTGATCTAAAAATAGAATTGTTGGATGATGCTCATAGCTCTAATTTCTCTATACACCCTGGGAGCAACAAAATGTATAGAGATTTGAAGGAATATTTTTGGAGGGACAACATGAAGAGGAAGATTGCTGATTTTGTGACAAGATATACGGTTTGTCAAAAAGTGAAAGCTGGAAGGCAACAGCCTGGAGGAGTCATGCAACCTCTTCCCATACCAGAGTGGAAATGGGATAATATTACGATAGAATTTTTCATGGGACTACCAAAGACACCTAGAAGGAACGATCCAATATCTATCATTGTTTATCATATTACCAAGTAAAAATAATTTGTTTCTATAAGGGAAGATTTACATCTTCAAGGTCTAGCAAGACTATACATTAATGATGTTGTGAGACTTCATGGAGTACCCCTATCGTCTGTTTCTGATCGTGATCCACATTTTAAATCAAGATTCTCGAAATGTATTCAGAAAGCCCTGGATACTGAAATTCATTTGAGCACTACCTACCACCCTCAAAATGATGGAAAATCAGAACAGACTATTCAAACCTTATAAGACATGTTGAGATCATTCTCACTTGACTTTCAAGGTATGTGGGATCAATATTTACCTCTGGTAGAATTTTCCTATAACAATATCTTCCATTCATATATTCAGATGGCACTATATGAAGAGTTATATGGAAAGAGATGTCGCACACCAACCTATTAGGATGATGTTGGTGAAAGAAAACTCATAGGCCCAGAACTTATTGAGGAAACAATGTAAAAGGTGAAGGTAATCCAAAACCACATCAAAGAAGCTCAATGTAGGAAGAAGAGCTATGGCGATAACCGAAGGAAGGATTTGGAATTTCATGTAGGAGATCATGTTTTCTTGAAGGTATCTCCATGGAAGGGTGTTATACATTTCGGTAAGAAGGGAAAAATAAGTCCTAGGTACATCAGACATTTTGAAATTCTAGAACGAATTGGGGCTGTAGCTTACCATTTGGCAATGCCGCCAAGTCTCTCCAAAGTTCCCGATGTATTACATGTATCACCATTGAGAAAATACATGCTTGGCCCAACACAAGTACTCACCTATGAGGAATTAGAACTGGAACCCGATCTATCTTATTACGAAGATCCTGTAAAGGTTCTTGATACAAGAGAAAAAGTGCTATGAAAACGGACGACTCGTCTGGTAAAAGATCTATGCGAAAACCATATGATGGAAGATGCAACATGGGAACCTGAGAAACTTATGATGAAGAACCACCCAATTCTTTTTATGCAGTAATATTCTAGAAATTTCTAGGACAAAATTATTTGAAGGAGGGGAGAATGTAACACCCCAAGCTTCCATGGTACGCTTCTCTTTGAATAATACAATAGTGTGTGTTGTATGCAACTTCGAGATTCTAACACACCACAACCAATCAAACTAGCCGTTATGAATAGTTATACACAATTTTTGAAATTTTATAAATTCTATCCTTAAAAATGGACTTCATTTTTTGATTCAGAATATCGAAATTAACTTAGGGTGATTTTTTTGGTATTTTCTCTGAAAACTTTCAATTTTTGATGAATAGTGAAAAACACTAAGTTATAGCTTAAAACTGAATTTTTATTTAAATAAATATTTATTTTATTTAAATTTATTTTAGGTAAAAATAGATACATAATTCCTATATAAATTCAATGTAATTTATTGAAGTAATTTTATAATAATTTTAGATATATAAAAACATTGTTGAATTTTTTACCGTCTTTTACGCACTTCCTAGGAGCATTTGAAAATTTACATAAAACTTAATTTTACCGCTTCTGTGAATTGAATTTCAAAAATCTGATAGACACGGTTGATATCATTAAGTAAAATGTGGATCAATAAGATGAAAATAATTTTTGGTGAATAGTACCTTTTTTTCTTTTATTTACCACGGTTAAAAGTACACAGGGTAATTAAGGGTAAAAATGATATTATTATTACCCTAACACATGTCCTAATTGTATTGGATAAATGTAATTCGACCAAACACAAACTTAGGAATAAAATATGATCCTTTAGGATCACTTGGATTAGATTGAGACATTTATTAATATTTAATTCAAAGAAGAGTTAAAAGTGTTAATTCAAAGTTTAATAACTAATTTTTTTTAATATAGGGTTACACATAAGATAAATTCGACTATAAATATTAATTAGAAATATAAAACCATTTCCTACATAATGGTATTTTATTTATATTTTTTAGTTAAATATTTTAATTTATTTATGATACAATGATGATACAATAATTACCATATTAATGAAATATTGAAATAATTGATATTATAAATATATAAATAAATGTAACTTGAGGAATTTTATGAATTACACTAATTTGATAAGTTAATAGGACATATTAGGGTTGGTTAGATGAATTAGTTTTGAAGTAATAATGCTTTTATAAATTAAGCAAAAACAAAATACCAAATAATGTCAAAATTGACATAAAAGAGTTTTTAAAACAAATATTATATTATTAATTGATATTATATTCCTAAAAAACTAAGTTTCGGCAAAAAGACTTATATAATGATATTTTTATAATTAATTAACTACATGGTGTTTTCTTGGATGTATATAATATGTTTATTAACCATATAATATAAAAATACAAAGAGACATGATAAATGTCAAACTATTTAACTAAGTGTTAAATCTAAACGTTAAGGTTAATATAGTGACCCAAACCAGTATAAAACCTATTGGTTGAGTGGTTTTAGACCCATCCACACCTTAGCCTTTAAATAATTCATTTTTGAGCCATTAAGAAACAAAAATTATTTTATTATAAAATAATATTTCTAGCTTATCCTAAGGTGCCCCTCACCCCTCTTATAAAAGGGCACTCCCCCTTCTCTCTAATTCACAACTTCAAAGCCATTTGGCTCAAACAAAACCAGACCCAATACCCTCTCAACTATACTAACTTCATCATAGAGCCCTTCCTTTAGTCATAAATCCATCCTAAGGAGCCATTTTGATCAAATCAAAAGGAAGAACCCAAAGAAGAGGTAAATATTTCATCACCTCTTTCAAGTTCCATTCTTATTCAACTTCCTTTTTCTTTGTTGTTTCCATTATCAAATAATAAATCAACTATCTTATGTATAATGTGAAGTTATTATAAATATTTTACAACCATATTCATTATTCTATCCATTCTTTGAATGACATGTCACCATACGTGTGTATGTACGACTTACCGTCTCCACGTCGTGGTGTAACTGTTTTTCAATACATTATTATTTGGATGGTTATAATAATGATGTGTAATTGATGTAAATAATAAATATAACCTGATAATTATTATATATATATGATATAACATCCAATTTTATATTATTTTAATATCAAAATAATTATACTGTCGCTCGTGCATACGTACGGATTATTGTCTCCACGAACGCTATGAGATTCATTCCCCATCGTAATCCATTCAAGACTAATTTTCATTATATGATTATAAATAATGTTTAAAGACTTAATATAATTGTGAATATGAATAAGTTACATCCTATCCCTAAAAAATATTACTTATGTATCAAATCATATAAAGGAAAACGTATCAGTTAACACCTAAAACGACGATAATACAAAGATATTAATAACAAAGCAATGTTAAAAGATCATATATGATATCATATTAATGTATATGATTCTTGTATAATTTAATAAAAATTATTTCACCATTATAGAGAAGTTTAACCTTCCCTCTACCAAGGAAAAGTACAAGGTAAGGGTTAATTTCAGAATCTTTTTATTATCTGAGGTTGTTTTTACGTAAGTATCTACTGGTACCTCTTTATCATCCACATCCGCGTTTTCTTAAAAATGTATTTCAAATTTTTTTAATATTTACTAAAATATTTGATAAAGTAATTTGTACCCTTATTTGACTTTTTATAAGATGTTTTTGAAAGGAATATTTTCGTCGTTTTCTAAACAAGGTACTTTATAACCTTTTCGACAAAACTAAGGTAAGAATGTATTTTTTGACTTATACGGTGGGTGCGACTATTTTCCACCATTATAACATCATTAAATCATCCCTTAAAATCTAATAAGAATATTTCCAAAATAATTGTTTGATTTTATAAATATATGAATTTTTAAAGATTTCAAAACAGAAAAAGATATTTCTCTAAAAAAATATTTTGATTTCATCTATGTCAACAACCATTGATTGATTTTAAGATTATTTGAAGTTGATTTATTATGATACAAAACATCCATATTTTATTTAAGTTTTTGTGATATGTTTGAATATGGATTTTTTATTTTTATACCATTCATGGTTTATGTATAAAGTATTGGTATTTCGCATGCCTGTTTTAATACAAATGTTTATGTTATGTTTAAACCTTTTCTTACGAGGAATGAATTGGAATTAGTAAGTGAAGGGTGGAGCCCGATATAGCTCCTAGATGCACTAGTATGTATCATGAGACAAACTAGTGTCTTGGGACAGGACCTTGAAAAAATCTTATTTGTAGTCTTGACACATGACCTTGACTATGTGTTTGTGAAAGTCTGGCATTATGAATTCCATCATTATGAAAGTGGATTTTGATATTGCATGTGATTATTTTACTAGTAAAATATCCATGTGAATAAGTAAATGGAATTATTTTACTTTTACCTTTTTCATATTTTGATGAGGTTCAAGTTTAAAAGGATTTTGTTTTAGTCTTATAGATTTCCTTAAATGTTTATGCTTATTTATGAAAGTTTCCACTATATTGTTATCCTTATTGAGCATCTGAGATCACCCATTTCCATGTTTTATTTTTCCCAGGATGCGAAGAATTATATTATTAATGACCTACATGGATAGTCTATGGCATCTCAGTGTTGTATATGGAATCAATTTTGTTGTAGTTTTCCATTTTATGATGTAATGTGAATCTTATGAATCTATCTTGTACTTCTAAGGCTACTAAACTAATCGGTCTTCAGAGACTTAATATTTTGTGATCATACAAATTATAAGTAATAATGAACTGACTCTGCACTTCTAGGTTCAGGGTGTTACAATTATTCTATATATGGTTTACTTTTGAATACAGGGACAATTTACATCAAAACAAGTTCATTTTCGACTCAAGTACTGAATATCGAAAAAATGACAGTTGTAAACATAAAAATTATATAATTTTTTCAACACGGTAATAAGTGATATAAAAGGATGAATAATATTTAAAAATTTACACAGTAAATTATAAATTAACCTAATTTTATTATCCAAGATCATAACGGACTAATTGAAAATTATGTTTTTATTATCAAATCACTTTTGCAGAGAAAGTGAGAGACCCCAGCAACCAGATCTACCATAGAAGAAAAATTACAAAATCAAGACAAAAAAATGACTATATAGGAAATTTTATGTCTATCTATACATTCATTCAATCTTTTTAAGAGAAATATTTTTATTCAAAGCATTTTAATTTCATTAAAAAATGATGAAAATAATTTTATTTGTTTTCACATATATGATGACGAAGTCTTATCCGCCACCATAATATTTATATGATATTTGGATTACTCTGTAAGACTTAATTTATTTTAAATAAATCCCTTATTCCATTATGTGGGTATATTGGTATTGAAAATGGTATAAAAAAGGTATTTTTATATAAAAATGTTTTTTATATGGTATTAGATGACTTTTTCATAATGTTTTTGTGATTAATGTGTTTTTTAAATATTACATGAGCATTATATGAAATGGGTGAGCCTGATAGAGATTTTACGAACAATTGAGTATTATTATAGCTCATAGGTGATCCCTACACAACATATATGAAAGGTTTATCCCCATTATAACTCATGGGTGAACTTGTTATAGCTTATATTAAGGGATAAGCCCCATTATAGCTCATGAGTGAGCCTGATATAGATTATATGAAAGGTGATCCCCATTAAAGAAATTAAATTTTGAATTCAACCATATAGTTATTCCAATTGAATGTGATTTGAAAGGGTTTTATGTATTTTATTCTCTAAGTCAACAGAAATAGTTTTAATTTCTTGCTATTAGTTTAATATTTTTATTAGAAAAAAAGTATGAGTGTCATTCAGGTGAAAATTATTTGTTTAATTCTATAAATTAATGTTAAATGGGTTACCATGTTTTAACTAGACTATTGGTTTTATTTATTTTTACGTCCCTTATTTTTATTTTTATTCCCATCCCATGTTTTTGAAATGATTTCCATAGGGTATAAAGGTGTATAAGAGAAAGGAAGAAGTCAAAAAGTTTTTTATGAAGAAAAATAAATCATATTATGTCTAAAGGGTTTCCTTTGGTGAAAAAATGTGGATACTTAGTGTAACTATCTACATGTAATTTCAGGGACATTTATGTAATAGTTCTGGCCTAATTCTCTAAAACTCTAGACATGAACAGATCCTCAATGTGAATTATTGATTTAAATCATGATTACTCTATCTGTTTTTTTCACAATAATAAATCTCCTTAAATAAAACAAGAATTATTTTCTTGATATAAATCCTCCTAAATTATTCCGTTCTCTTACCCTTCCTTATACCCTGTGAAAAAATTTCAAAAACATGGGTTGAGAATAAAGGCTCGGGTAAGAGATATAAAATAAGGAAAGAAACTATTAATCCATGAATATTTTAATCTCATGAAAATGTTTTCAAAAAATAATACTTTTCACCCATAAAACATAAACTCTTTAACAAAACTTATGAATCCATTAGATTTCTAAATATCTCATGAAAATCATAAATCATAAAGGTAAATTGTGGTGTCTATAACATACTTACATTGTAGCTTTCACAGCTACATTGGACGTAACCTTCATGTTTATGTTTGGAACACCCATCACAGTATATTACATAAATATCTTAGGAAAAAACTTAATTTGTACCTCCGTACTTTTAACCAATTCATTGGAGAGCTATCACAGGCTCACCCACCCTTGATTTATCCTTGTACCTCACTTATACATAAGCAATACCCCATAACCATAACATAATCATAAAATACGAGAAATCACAAAGTAAATATAACATTTCTACATTTCATCCATAAGACAAAATTTTAATATATTGATATGATAAATCCATTTTCAAAACCAGTTTGAATACCAAAATACCAAAAAAAGGAATATGGAATTTAATTTTCATTTTATAAAATGCTATGACTTATAAAGGAAGCCAAATACCGAAAAATGGTCACTACGGTAGCAAGGTCGTTGTCTCCACATAAATTAAAACAACATTCCTTTTGTTATTTAATAAAATTCTTCATAAAACAAAATATTTCTTTTGAAAATTGTTTAATGAAATTATAATTCAAAGGGGTTGATTATACACCGTATAAAATACTCTAATATTTTTAAAAGGTCTTTTTTCGCCTTTTGATGGAAAATCCTTTTTAAATATATTTTTTTTCACTTTTATATGTTATATTGTGAAAAATAAACTTATTCATTATAAAAGGGACATCAAAATTTTATTTGGTTGAAATTTTGGTATTTTTTTATAAAATTCGTATTTTATTGGATAGTTAAAAATACTGCATTTTAATTCAAAACCGCGTTTTATTCTAATTTATTTATATAGTTAGATTTACCTTTTAATTGGATTTAAAGTATTAATAGAGTTTATTGTTATCATTTATTATAATATAGGCCATTAGTATTAATTCTGTATTGAATTAAAAGGAAAAAACATTTCAATCTTTTGTAAGTTTTTAACTTTTAAAAACATACTTTTTCATTTTGAATATACGAATTATTTTTAAATTAATTTTTTCCAATCCTATGTTTTGAATTTGGAAAAATGGATTCTATATTTGGAATAATAAGTTTAAAATTATATAAATAGGTACCTTTTATTTTTGGACATTATTAATATTAATTTCAGTAATTATTTTTTTACCATGGTTAAAGGGTAAATTATGTTAATAAGATTAAAACACAATATTATAATAATATAAAACTACCCTAACACATGTCTAAATACTATTGGATAATATATGGATGACCATGATAATCATTGTTTTGATTTTAGGACCCCATGGAGAAACATGGATGTGATAACAACATGTTATAATAATCAATTTAAAGAAAAGCGAAATATAACATAAACATGTATCTTTTACAAAAACATTTTTAATTTGGTTTATATAAATGATATCTTCAACTATAAATAATAATTAAAAAGATAAAAAGATTACTACATCTTTTTATTTTATTTTATAATTTTTAGGAATTAAATAAATAAATTTACTTATGACACAATGGTGATGCAGTGATTACCTTATTGATGAAAGATTCTAGTAAATTATTATATAAATACTAAAATAAATGTGATTTGAATATTATGATGCCATATGAAAATTTTTGGGATGAAATTTATATGTTAGGTGTGAGTTAATTCATTTATTTTGAAGGAATCATGTTGATATGATTTAAAAAAACAATTACTAAATAATGTCAAAATTGGTAAAAATGAGTTTCTAAAATAAATAATATTTTATTAAATGATATAATAGTCTTAAAAACCAATGATTTTGAAAAATGACTTATATAATGCTAAAAAATTTCATTAATGATCAAATTTTAGTTCTGTTGGCATCTTATATTAACTATAGTAACCATATATTATGAAAGTACAAGAAGATATGGTCAGAGTTATTGTTTTTAACTAAAGATTAAAGATAAAAGATAAGGATACTTTTGTGACATAAAGTTGTATAAACCTCATTGGTTGAGAGTAACTGGACCTCTACGCATCATATATTATAAATATATCACTTTGGAACTATTATGACTCTAAAATAAATTTATAATAAAATAATATTTCAAGACATTCTAAGAGTGACCCTCCTCCCTCTTATAAAAGGTCACCAACACTGCCCACATACTCACACCACTAGAGAACCTTGGATCATCAAAATAATACTCAAATAAATTACCATAATCCCTAAATTACTCATATATGACTTACCATGAGATGAAAAAAATTCAATAAAACCTCTTGGCTCAAATCAAAAGGAGTTACCCGATTTAGAGGCAATGTCTTCTCTCAAGCTCCTTTCATTTATTTTTTTAATCCAACAACATAAAATAAATTTAGTCCATTATATTGTTAAAAAAGTATCATAAATACACTAGTAAGTTCTTACGATAAGGTTTCTATCTAAAATTACACACACCTCCATATAATGGATATAGAACATACAGTTTCTGTGTACGACAGACTACCGTCTCACGAAATGATGATTGTTCAATTTTCTACAACCACCTATCATGGTAGCCATTGTGATCGAACTATAGTTTCATATGATATATATTATATTTATATTTTATCTATTATTCTTTAATTTTTATTTACAACATACCTTTATGCTTTCCATAATGTGTAAATACAATAATTTCTTTTGAGGAAGTGTGGACTACCTCCCCCTCAAAGAGATAAAACTAATACATGCCATACATGGAACATACAAAGTATAAAGTTACTGAAATTATGAAATATATATAACATATATAATATAATTTAACTATTATATACCTATATATCATTTAGTTTTCATTCATTTAATATGACAATGAGATGAAAGTAGCGTTCATGCATACGTATGACCTACCATCTCCATAAATGATCCATGTAATTTCACATATCTAAATTTTAAGAACTATTATAAATACATATATATAGGATATACATGATATTAAAATCATTAATATCATTTTAGAGATAAATAAATTATTTCCACATTGACAATTTTAATCAAAACCAATTCATTTTTGATTCAAGTACCAAACATCGACAAAACATTTGATATGAACTCAAATAATTAACTAATTGTTATAACATGGTAACAAGTATGATAACATGAATAATAAACCTGAAAAAAGTTGGTTAAGAAATTATAAATTTACCTATGTTTATTATTCAGTAACCTAATGATTGTAAGTGATGATTCAGACTCAAGGTAAGAGAATTTCTAAACTTAATTTCCACTAATTTAGTTTTACGCATACTTCGTCGATTATATTATGACAAGATTTTGTTTTGAATCACCGTTTATTTTTTGATGTTTTAGTTTACACTTCCCATTGTGTGGATATATTGTTTCTACACACAATCGCCCCATTGATAAATTCTTATATAATTTATATGAAATTTGTATGGGAATTCATTACCCATCTCCATTAAATGAGTTAAAGATCCATGTCATTGGTTTTTTTTACAAGAATATATGTGAATTATATTTGATTTTTTACACTAAATATCCATTTATAATTGGTTGTATTTATATTTTTCACACATAATGATGTCATTTATTTATCCTTAATATAAGGATATTATCTTTGTCAGGGATTCCATATCAATTTACATTCCATTGAGACTTATTTTTTGTTATACACCAATTCTCTTATATATTGGGTATATACTTCCCTTTTACATATTATATCACGAATATCATTATTCTAATGATATTGTAAGTTCAGTTTAATTTTATTTTTTACTTGTTTTAATTCAGGTATTTTCTCAAGTGGTAAGTGACTCTTTAACTAAAAAATATTTTTAAATTTTTTAAAGATTAAATCTTCTAAATACCTCTCATTCATGTCCACATTTTCAAAATGAATTTAAGAACTTATTTATATGGGAATTAATGTTTTAATTTTAAATTCCTTTCCAAAAATTCAAAGTGGTATGGTAAACTTTTATTTAAAAATATTCTTTTTATTTTTTTCTATTCTGTGTTAAAAGGGGATTGATTATTTCAATATCATCGAATATTTTTTTATATATACATCATGAACATAATTTGTCTCTGTTATGTAAGTATTATGTATTTATTTTTACTTTACAAGTTTAAAATATTTTCATTTATGAGCGTTCAAATTGTAAAGATTAAATTTTATTTCAAATTTGAAATTTTATTTTCACTATATGCTTGGTCTATATGTTGTGATTATGATATGGTTTTTGGGAATTACTTAAGTATACAAGTGGTTATATGTTAAATCCATGGCCAGTGAGCCCATGATAGATCTCAAATGAATTTGGTAATGTAACAAAGTTAAATGATACGGTTTATCCTATGAGATTTTGGGAATATACTATGATGGGTATTCCTAATGTAACCATGAATGTTACTCCCTATATAGCTGTGAAAGCTACAATGTAAGTATGATATGGATGCCTCAAGTTAAAATTATGATTTATTTATTATAATTTATGATTGATAATATTTTTTTTCATAAATCATTTAACTTGATGAAGTATGTTTAAGAGTGTATGTTTTGTGGTTAAAAAGTATGATTTTCTGACAATATTTTCAATGAGATTAAAATATTCATGGGATAACATTTTCTTTCCATATTTCATGTCCCTTACTATGATTTTTTGTGCTCATCCCATGATTTTGAAATGTTTTCCATAGGGTATACGGATAGGTAAGTGGAAGGAATAAATCAAGATGAATGTAATGAATATTTTTTATCAAGAAAAGAAATCATGATTTATTTTAAACGGTTTAATTTTGTGAGAAAATGGATAGCGAGTAAAAGTGAAAACTTTGTAATTTTTGAGATATTATTTAATAGATATGGCCTAATTTTCTAAAACACTAAACATGAAAATATCCTCAATGTCAATTATAGACATATCTCAAGGTGAACCTTCCTTTTTAGGAGCCTACCTTAATAGAACTCCACAATTAAGCATTCTTGACCTGGAGTAGTGATCATGATAGGTGACCTTTTAGGATGTTTCCCAAGGTGTGTTTGAGTGAGAAAAACACACACTACAAAGGACATGTGTTGGCCTTTCGGGACAATCATTAGTCAAATGACCCATTCAGGTACGTGGGAAGGCCCTAAGTTGGGGACCATGTGTCTACGAGGAAATTGGTGGTACCTAGTTGGCCAGGACATGATGACCATGTTAAGGTGGGGTGTCATTACAGTCAGTAGGACCCAATTGTGACATATATGGACTATAAACTTAGTGATTTCTACAACCATTTGTATGGATACTACTACTAGTCTAGACTAGAGTCCAAACATAGGCATCCATGATATATAGCATAAGCATCACATGTTTCAAGGGATATAGTGCCTAATATCACAAAAAATGGGGATGTCGTTCCCTGTATCATAGTTGTAGGGTACGATACCTGAATCATGATAATATGGTCACCAGTCCCAAATCATGATAATATGGTCTCAATGCCCAAATTGTATTAGTATGGTTTCTATGACTGATCCAAAATAATTAGGTTACCATACCCAAATAATATAAATTGTCTTTCCATGCCTGAATCATATTAGTAGGATCTCCATTCCTGAATATTAATAAGGGAATCAATTCCCATATATTAATATTAATAGGGGTATTTGTTCCCATAACAATCATAATAATAAGACGTCAAGGATTTAATAAGATCCAGTAGTTAATTCACAACTCATGAATAACCATTATTCCGTTTATTCATGTGGTGTGGTCGTAAAACTCTCCCTCTATTTGATTCATATTATATTTATAAATTTTTTATCCTTTATAGGCCAAAACAATTATGCATTTTATTTTATGATATCAAATTTTATAGGTATGTCCAAACACACCGATACATGTTTTGGCTTTATGTCAATGAAATCCAAATAGTAATATTACGGGTGCACCCAAAGGGTTGAAATAATTGAAGGTTGGCAACCTAAATAATTTCATATGTTTTAATAATATCATTAGGTTAAATAATGGTCAACCAATTTGAAAGAAGATGCATTTTAGGGGAAACACACGATGAAACTGGTGTGCCACAAAAAATTCATATTATAAAACAAATCAAACATGAGGGAGAAATACTAAAACACCTAACTTATTAATATATTGGATAAATAATATAGTATAGACCATTGGTTAGGTACATATATTATGAAAACAGGAAAATATAATAATGTCCTAAAAATAGGGTATATGAGCCTGTAATTGAATAACTCATTTAAGAGGAAGACAACTAATGAAAACTGATAGATGAAGAGGGAAATCAAAAGTGTACATCCAATGAGACGAAAATATGTCAAATAAGAGTCATGATAAGAATTTTATCTATGAAACTAGATTTATGGGAGGAGGAGTATAGTGGTTGTCATATGGAATGATGGATATGATAATACAGTTTATTAAGATAAACATTTGAGGCATAAATGGAAACTTTAACCAAAATTTATGGGTCACACATTTTGGCTTCATGGTTAGCCAAACCACATACTAACCAAGTGACATACATTGCCTCAAACCCCCATCACATGGTTCATGGATGTGGTTTTTGAAACCATGTATAAAACCTATTATTACCCTTTGTTTATAATACCATACCCCCACCTACATGGGCGTTTGCGATGTGTGATGTGGTTACCCAAATTTTTTCACCCACTAACCCCCAATTAAAAAATTTATATGGTTAGGAGAAATTATCTATAATGAGAGACATGGTTTATACAAACCTTGAAGCCCAATTATATCATCTACTTTGTGAGGTTTTAGGCTCCCAACAAGCGCACAGACCTCATATTCCCCATATCCTCACTATCCATTCACATTATATAAAAATTAATAGTAATAATAAAAAATGTATGATTCATTTTTCATAGACATACCAAGTTCTAACAATATAAATATGGAATAAATATATAGTCAACATCCATATATAATCCATTGGATTACTTCTTTGTATCACTAATCATATAATCCAGATCAGAATCACCTGATGCTATCTGGGTGCACCCACCATATAAATATGTCTATGAACCATAAATAGAGCCCATAAAGCCTACATTGAAATGTAAAACATATGAAAATTAACTATTACATTAATAAAATTATTTAACTTGGTAAAATAAACATATTCCATGATTTTTTTCAAATCAGTATTAACATATTGGGAACAAATGGGTTCCATAACAGTCTCTCTAAAATAAGATTAACCTATGTAAAAGTAAGGAGTTCCAAAATAATATCTTTGAAATAATAATAATCTATGAAAAGAAAGAATGTGGATTTATCACTACAGAAATAACCTCACCAGAGTAAAAGTAATAGTAAGTTGATTTGAAGGTGATGAATTTAATTAACATTAAAATTTAATTGAAACATGTTTGAGTAAAATAAAAATTTCATTTAGAAAATAACATTTAAAAACTAAAAACTCCTGATTTTTTTTGAATATTTTTTCATTGCAATTTTTTTTGAAAATATTTAAATTTTTTTAAGGAAAATAATTTAAATTTTTGTGGTAAATTCTATTCAAGACCTTAAAGTTAAAAATAAATATCCTTTTTAAGAACAATTTGAAAAAGAAAGTCAAAAGTGACCCATTTGAAAAAAGAGAAGATATTCCCTTTTAAAAACTTTTAAAATAATGTAAAAGATCATGTAAAATGGATTTAGGAAATTTTATTTTTTTAAACAACCTTTTTGAATGCATTTTAGAATCCATGGATATATAAGAGATTGAAATCCAATATAAAATAACAATACATGATCAATATCACTTAAAAATAAATTTCATGATATTTATTCTATCTATAAAGGGTGAAATGGAAATTAAACATATGAAATAAATTATAAACAAGTGGATTATAAAATATATGTGTTTCAATAAAATAATATCAAATTATTTACAATTAAGGAAACTTGAAAATGAACAATATAAAAATAATGGAATTTATAACATAAATCCCTTTCCATATTCTTATCTCATAAATCGTAACCCCTTGTATGAAAGACATAAAATAAAACATTTAATGTCATAAACATAATAAGATACATGATATAAATTTTTTAATGGAATTATATACACCTTATAAAGAATATAAGATTATATCATAATCATATGTCTCAAAGAAATGAATTTGGAATGATTAAACATGACAAAGATCAAATTATGGAATTGATAGTTAATCAATGGGGATATTATGTGTAAAATTTTTAAATCAATAATAATGTATTTTAAATATATAATAAAACTATTTATATATAAAATCACACCTAATAATATCTTAATGGTGTAAATGAAGATGTTTTATTACCCAATTAATGGAAATTAAGTTAATAAACGATTTACCACTTAAAAACATTAATGTTAATACCCTTGGATAAATAAATTCAAATTGAAACATAACATACAATGATATATGAAAGATTTATTTTTTAATATGAATATGGTGAATTATGTAAACCATATTAAAGATAATTAGTGTGTAATAATGAAATGAGTCTCAAGGAATGTTAATTGAGATGAAATCCCTTACGGCTTTGGTAATATCATGATCAAAACCCCATTAAAGAGAAAACCTAATATGGATTTGTACCAAAAATTTCTATAAAGAAAAACAATATAAATTAATTTACATTGTATACAACAAAAACACTCACCATTTGTGTCGAATATTCCATATGTCCATTAAAAATAAAAGTGAAATGAGAAAAACCCTTACCTTGAGTCTAAACATTCCTCGTATAGCCTTCAACTCATATAAAATAAAAATATATAAATTATTTTATTTTTTAGTAAAATTTTATTGATTTAACAATTTTAAGTAAATATTTTCCTTCATTTATTTTTAATGAGATATTTAAATACTTAATCAGTTAAACCACATCAGGTGTTTTGAGAACATTCAGTTCATTGTTTCAAATCGTCTTCGGTGTGTCGATGGAGGAAAATGAGGTCATAATTTAGACACCTCTATAATAATAGTGATTATTATGAAATATTTATCATATTTTTACAGAAATTATAATTATAAAATAAATAAAAAATGGTTATAAAAAATTAATTACATTCTGATCGCAGAGATGGTAGGTTTTACGTACGGGTGAGTAACATAACAATTTTTTAATGATCATCATGGAAACAAAGTACGTATTAATGTACCTTTAATGTTATATTTATATACAAAATGACATATTATTTCATTAAATACACTTATATGATCATTATTATGATGTAGTGATGAAAAATAAGAATCAAATCCCTTCATGGAGGAGGTAGTCCACACATACTGGAAATACGTTATCATTTTTTAGGGTAAGAATGAAAATAATATATTATTATTTTATAATGATATAATATCATTTTATAATGATAAATAATTGATTAATATCATTATTATATTATTGATATCACATATATTCTTTAGAATTTTCCTTATTACCTTCCATGTAATGTATTAGTGAAAAAAGAATCACTTCACTTTTCGAGGTAGTAGTCCATCATACACACAAGAATTATTATCGTATACCCCACGAAATGGAAAGCAAGAAGATATATTTTATATAATAAACCCATAAGTATAAATACAATCAATATAATATATATAAATATATATATACTTTAAAATCACCATTAAAAAAATATGTGAGAAGAGATGATGGAAAACAAATGACATTGGTTCGGTAGGAGCTAGTCTGTTTTACACATGAATGAAGATTTCATATCTCATTTGATAAAAGAGGTGGAAAAATTAAGTTATTTTATTAAAATGATAACATAAAAATTTATGGGTTATAATTTTGTAATTATTTAATAATTGAATAATATTTTAAGCATTTTTAAGAAGAAATAAAATAAATATGCTCAGTAAAGAATGATACCTCTTCTTCGAACAACCTCCATAGGTAACAAACAAACTTCATATGACGGATTTATCATCATCCTATTAGATCTAGGGTTTGGTGAATGAGGTAAAAAATATATTTGGGTAGTTTTTTCTTGATCCTAAGCTATTTTAATTTTTTAATAGAAGAGTAAAAAAGATTTACTTTTTTATATGAGGTGAGTGTCACACTTCTAATTTGTGAAATGAAAACGTCTACCAATGTTTTTCACTGGAAAAAAGGATCTAAAATTCATAATTATAAATAATTACACATGATAATGTATATATATTTTGATAATTTTATTCTTGATTATTTTTTATGCCATATTATTCATTATATATTTTTTAACCCCCTCCCCCAGATAAATTTATTTTACATTAATAACGATAATCAATTTTAATTGCTTTTAATATACGGTGTGGTAAAAATATGGATCAACTTATTAGATATTATAAATTATAATTATCTTAAATATTGAATATATTTTTCCAAATTAACTTAATATAATTTTTAAAATTTAATTTAAAATTAAACCCATACACGTGATAAAAATGTGAGTTATGAGAAGTGTATTTCTCAAGAAAAAGAAAATTTTATATTAAATATGTGGGTAATAATATACATTTTATGAAATATAATTATTATTTATTGAAATATAATATATAAATTTTATTTAAATCATTTCTCATTACGTTTTTTTAATTAAAATGTTGAAACATTTTGAACTTTAGAACAATTTTCAGAAAAATCATATTTTCTGAAACAAAAAATTGAACTTATTCTAAAATAAAATATTCATATGATTCAAATTTAATTAAGTAGATTAAATATTACATTTTTTAAAATTGAATTAATATTCCAAAATATAATGGGACATTTAAATTACTTAATTTATTGAAATGAAAATACATTTTTCCACAAATAGATATTTTTAACTATTCACTAAAAAATCAACATTTTTCAAAAAGTCTAAAAATATCACCCAAATTAAATTTAGTTATACCATTTTAAAAAAATTAGTTCAATTTATTAAATGAATTTTATACATTTGCTAAAAATTTTATATCATTTTGCCTGAAAATTAGTACAAATGGTTTTGACCAAAACTTATTTTTCAAGAATAAAATTACACTACAAAAAAATGTTTGATTATTTACAAAAAAATATTTATATTTACTTTTTATTATATATATATAATAAATTATTTAATAATATTCATACCCACTAATTTAAAGGATAAGTTAAAGCGGTTATATTTATCGTGGGTCATTTATGCTCGATGGTGCATGTTGAATATGCTAGAAAACATAGTTTTACTTTTCTAAAATATTTTTGTGTTATAATGAAATAATTCACACATTTTCATATTTATTTATTTATATATAATCATTTTTGTATAATTATTAATATAAAATTTTTGATTCATGAAATGTATTCAATTAGAAAAAATGAGAACCGATATTCCTAATGCATTCATCGAGAACCCCTATACTACCTTTCACATAAAATTGAAATAATTATCTATTGGTAATTTTTTTAATTATTAAAAATTTCATAATTTTTATTTGAATTTTCCTATTCAAATTTATGGATCCTCCAAATAATAGTCCTTGACCATATTTTATTTATTCATAGTACATAATAATTTTGATATGAAATTAAAATTAAAATTTTCTCATAGGATTGAACATGGTAAATTTGTACTTCTTAAATAGTTAAAAAATGTAGTGGGTTTGAAATATACTTAAAAATTATTGAGAAATGGATAAAATTAACAACATAAAAATTTAACATTTATAGATACAACCTATATTCCACAAGTTCAATTGATTTATCTAAAAAAAATTTAAAAAATGATACATATTTATTAAAGACCATTGTATTGGATATATAATTTTTGATAGAGAACAAAAAAATTATGAAATTACAACTTTTCATATCCAGGGATGACCAATGAAAATTCGTTCAAACTATTATTTAAATTATATAATATAATATATAATTTATTTATAATTCCATTTAGTGTCCCCAAATAGATTTTAATTGAATTTTTTTTCAAACCATGACTAATATTAAACTCTCCCAGATTCCATGTTTCCCCATCATTAATTCTATCCAAAATACTGGTATATCAATTTTTTCACATGAGATATTGTGAATCTCATTATATGTGAAATAATAAATTGTATATTCACTAAATAATGATGTATGGAATATATATTTTCTTCCGTAATCAGATTATACTCTACTTATTAGTATAAAATTTGTGTAACATTCAACCATGAATCTATGGAATTCTGTTTTGTGATCAAACACCATGTTTTTGTTTCTTCATGATATTCTAACGAAATTATGGTTGAGTAATAAAACATAAATGATATTATGTGACTATATTCCTTATAATATTCCATTGAAAATTTATTAGATCATTAATCATAGGATCAGGGAAACTATTAATTATATATATATATAGATCTATAATTTTTCTTCCTTAGGTAATAAAGATAATTGTTCACCTTTAAAAGTTAAAAATAGATTACATAATCATAATACATTAATATTTGTATCGATATCGTATAACTCATGTTCAACTACTTCTATTGGAATTTTTATTTTAGAAATTAAATATATAAATATTTAAAATGTCTCACCAAAGATAAATTGATGAAAATCCTGATGTTAATAAAATCTACTTTTGTGTGCAATTTCTATGTAGGAAAATTCCTCCCATTAATAAATAGTTACTGTGATGAAAATTCCTTTAATTTCTCATTAGGGATCAATACAAATCCATTTACATTCTTTTATGTGTCTCTATAAATTAAAAATATATATTCTATTGGGAAATTATCATACATTTGTGATGATAAATCTCTCCATAATTTTCAAAAAAACATTTCTCACACTCACAGTTTATTTTAAATTATCCATATTTTATAAAAAAGTTATTATGGAATTAATAATCACTACAATTGCATAATATAATTTCATTAATTTACTGGTAAACCATAGAATGGATGTTATTATATCGTTTTTATGGGTCTACACTAATTTTTATTACATTTTACCTAACTAATTGACATAATTCTATAAAGAATAATCAAAATTTGATAAAAATACCACTTTTTTACATTGAAAATTGAATTTTGTTGAATAATGTATATATCATCATTCTATTCTATTTTTTAAAAGACCAATTAACTATCTTAATGATACTTATGAACTTTATAATATATTAGAATATAATTTATAACATCAACAAAATTATTCCAATCTCATCCTATAGTAATATATTTATTAAATACATGCATATTTTGGGTATAATTTTAGTGGAAACTAAATTGCCAAAAGTTCATATAGCCTCTATCTTACCTAAAATATATCCTTTAGTATACTCTTCCTTCATTCTATTAGTGGATAATATCGGTATATATTATTAATCCTAGTAAAATAGTAATCATAAAGATACTTGTAAAATAGTTCTTAACAATTATATAATTGTTACTTATTACTATTATAATTGTTATTTATATCTCTTTAATCAATAAATAATTTCATGTAAATATTTATTTTCTCTAAAATATTATATTAATACCTTAAGGTGATATATTAGAATAAATCATCACATTTAAAAAAATCTATAATTTCTTTATTCACTTATTCACATTTGTCAATTATTATTTTTTCATTCATTTGGATTGAGGTTCAAGGATTATATCATTATATTAATTTAATTTTAAATTAGGTGGGAGTAAAAATAACCCATAATGGTAACCAAAAAACATTTAAAATATAACCAAATCCTCTGTAAAAATTACATTTTCTATTTTTATTACTTGGGAAAGTAATATATACCCATCCCCCACTTATATTATTTCCATGTCATTAGAATACTGTAAGGAATAAATTTTATTCTTAACATTAAGTTTATAAATACTAGATAGTTGGGTTAAAATGTTACAATTCACAAAATTATTGAAAATTTAGTATTGTTACTATATTATAATGACCAATCCATGCCATTAATTACATAAAACTGTACAAAATAATGATCATCTTAATTTAAGAGTTATATTTTTAAAAATTATCAACATGTATTGATTTGAATATCTCGGTATTTAATATTTTTACTATTATGTTATGATTAACCCAATAATTTCATATATTATTTTTGAACATGAATAATCAGGATAATATTTAATACGTTGATAAATAAATAAATATAATAGAAGTAATACGTTTATTTTGATGACCAAACTAAACTTTTATGATAAAATAACTGCAAAAAATACATCAAGGAGTTTTTGTTCAAATACATTTATATACCTTATGAACTGTTTTCTTAGGAAATTAATTATAATTTTCATGAACCAATATTGGACAAACCTAAACTCATAACCAATCTCATCCCATGGAAGGGCCTGTAGGGTGTTTTTAATCTACAAATACTGGAAACTATTACATGTTTATCAAAGAAAACTCTGTTGGAGTGATTTTAGCTTTTGAAATAATATTAAATGTATAGTATAATTAAAGAATATTTATATCTTATGGAATAATTATATAATGTAGATAATAAAATCTAATCCACATAGGTATATTCATAATGATTCTTGCTAGAATATCCTCATTTGGTACCTCCAAATACCATGGTATTTTGGGTTATTAGTCATAAATGTTTTACATTATTTGTACAATTATAGTATTTTATTATTGGAAATATTGATATTTTAATTATATTTAAGCTCTATGTATTTTTTTATTTTCCCTTGTTGGAGTGTAAAAAGCATTAAGGAACTGCATGTGTATAGCCAGTCATATAGACTAGAGCACTTTGTCGATCCCATGCCCATGGTTCTATATAGGACTCGAGTGTATGTTTCATGATTAATATATAGTAAATAAAAAAATGCATAACAACTTTCTCTTTACGATGTTAATTATATACTCTAATTTATTTTTAATTGTCTTGGGTCTTGTTTAATTTTTATTTGGGATGAAGTTAAGATCATTATATAAGATAATGGTGTTTTTTTGTCATGTAATTTCCTTATCAGAACATACTTTTTAAAAAATTAACCATTTTTTCCAAATATGAAAGGATGTTGTCTCATAATAAATGAAGAATAGGTTTTAATAGGGTAAAATATTTTTTATCAAATTTATAATGAAATAATTAATAGAATACAAAACAAACATAATTTTTTGGATATCATAGTGAATTTTAATAATGGTTTTAAAAAATTTAATATTGATTTCAATGTTCATATTTTAAACTAATTATTGGGTCCTTTCACATAAAAATTATAATGAAATTAATGTTTAAAAATATGTAAATGTTTTTAATACAATGAATATGGTGTTTTAAAATTAATTTTACATTAAATCCTAAAGGCTTTAAAATGTAAGTGAAATATTTTGAAAATTATTTTATGAAAGCATTTTACATGTAATTTATAAATTAGTTCTATTTATTTTCTTATTATTTTCATACATGGAACTCAGATGTGAAAATTAGGAATGAGAATATTTAATGAAGATATCCCATATTTATTTATTTATTGGGTGAAATCATTTCCAATGAGTATAATATTATTCCATTGGAAAATATAACAGGTTTTCTAAGATTAGAAATTCCCCTCAAGCCATGACATGGGTCATGTTGGTATTCAAAATTAGATTTGGTATATGTTATCTCTTGAAAAAATGGTATTAGTGTACTATATTTTGTTTTGGAATATATGGTATAATTTTTAAGGATTGCCAAAATTTAAGAGATGTGTATAGGAGGAGTCTGTCAATATTATACTCATTATGAGACTCGAGACTCCATTGGATAATAAGTTAGAGGAAAAATAAATTTATTCCTTATTTTATTTTGAAAACAAAATATTTAAAATTATATTTCTTTTATTTATATTAATTATATGGAGTTATGTTTGAGGTTTTAATTTTGTTGCTGGATAAAGTAGGAAAAAATGGATATGAACTACTAGTCAGGACGTTGAAAAACCCATGTTGATATAATTTGAATGATTCTATTTTGGCCCAAACTAGTAGTTTTATTATTGGTGCACGGTCTACCAAACCTTGTAATTGAATTATATATAAACAATATTCCCTTATGATAATTAATTCTGTACTATGTTAGATTTTTATTTTCCTTGGTTCCTATGTAACTATTATTTGGGATTAATTAAATTTTTTATCTATTAATAATGTTATTTTATTTATCATCAAGGGAATTTTTTGATCCAATCATTTTTTTCTAAAACACTTTATATTTATAATTTTAAAAGGTTTTATTATTATATGAAATAATAAATAAATTTTAAAATGGAAAAATATTATTTTAAAATTTAGTAATATTATATTAAAATAAAATAAAATGATCTTAATGTTTTAGAATATCGTGGAAAATTTCAAACAAAGATTTGAGTGATTTTTTTTATTTTTATATGTGTATTTGAAAATAATTAAGGTTTATTTTTTATATAAAGTAAAATATACTAAATATTTTATAACTTTTAAATAGGTTTAGTTTAGAACATTTATTGGTTTAAAATTGTTATTAGGGGTAATTATATATTAATATATTTAATGTTTACAATTTTAAAATTATTTGTAAGGAAAAATTTATACCTTATACATCTCATTTTATTATATTTTTTTTATATTTTTCCAGTTTTTTATGTATAGAACTCTGATGTGGAGAGCTTTCATTCTAAACATTAAAAGAGAATTTACATCTCCATTTATGTTTTGATGAATTCTCTTCCAATGAGTATATTCTGATGTCCTTAGTTCTTTTCATTATTCCATGATTTTTGGTAACTCCCATCTATCCTTTCCATAGGTCATTATGGATGTTCAAATCAAGGGTTCCTTGGTTTTGTTAGTACAAATAAACATTACATTATTATTTACAAAAAATTAGTTACACTTTTAGTTCATCATTTTGAGAAAAAATATTTTCTTTATACTGAATAAAAATATTTAAACTTTTTATGTGTATATTCATTCATTTTCGATAATATCTAACATTTTGATAAATGAGTCAACATTTAACCAAATATGTAGATTATTTCCAAGAATTTATGTGTGTTTTATTCAAATTTAAGAACATATGTGTTGTTGAAAAATTATATTTTCATAGATTATACTACTGGAAATCTCACATTGATGTCCCCCTTTACATTTTTTATTAGATACTCATTTAAAAAATAATTTATTTTAAAACAACAATTTATATTTATGAAAATATTAGTAAATCACCACAAATATTTCCAGTGAATGAATGATTAAATCCTAAAATTTAAATTTAAATATTATATTATTGAATATTATTATAACTATTTAATGATTATTTATCTAAATAGGCTCAGGCTTATTTGTTTTCTTTTGCTCAAAAAATAGATAGCTTATTTTAATTCAATCCTTGTTCAGAAATGATCCAATAGAATTGATTGAATCCCATATAAATTAATTATATCTCTTACAAGTGTCCAACACTTATCTACAGAACCATTATAAGGTAAAATATAAAAAGAACTACATGTTTTTGTATTTTTCATCCATTAAACCAGTTTGTTCTCTAGTGGTATTCTTTTACATTTCATCCAAATATTAATCCTTGAACCCATTAAATAATTTAAATTAGTGTTTTAAGAAAGTCATGATCATTATAGGGAAATAATAACATGAATTAATAAACATCAATTGATATTGGTTATTAGCTATAACATTTTCTAATTAATTGGAAATATTTTAAAAAATCACATGAATTTCATTCAACTTATAATTATAATAATTTTCCTTGGACTATTATTTTATCCCTTATCATTATCCTTCTTTAATCATATATATTTTCCCAATTTAATTAAAAGATGGAAAAATTAATGAAAATATAATAATAAAATATATTAAAATAAAATAAATTGTACATATTTATCACATATATTTATATAAATTATAATTGTCCATTTTCCCCCAAACCTTGATTTTTAATTATATGGTATTTCATATATAATCATAAAATAAATTTAAATTTTATCTTATATAAAATATTATTACAAAACCTATAGTTTTGGTTTTTGAGTGTTTATTTAACATTATTCTTATGTTTTACATGAATTTATCCCCTTTCCCTAATCGTAAGATCATTTTTTTAGTACCATTTGAAATTATGATTAGAATTATTGAAATTTTTTATAAAAAATATTTATTTTACCATCTTCTAAACATATCCATATTCTTTTAATTATTAAAAAATTAAAATATTATTTCATCCCAATGGATTATATAAAGAAAATTGACTATAAAAAACTCATTAATGGTACCACAATATCATTTTATGGTATTGGGTAATATTCTACTTAAAAAATGGGTTAGAAGTTTTTTTAATCATAAACCAATTCCTGATAATATATAATAGTAACATATGACAAGGATTTATAATATTAAATTGCAAACATATGGGTAGAAGAACTCATATTAGAAGGATATCTACAAATATTATATTATGAAAGTTGTATCTAGGGACATGTAACCCCACTAATGTGAGGTTATAATAATCATTTCCAATATATAACATATATACTAATGAAATAATACCTAATATCTTTATGTATGATATAATTTTTATTTCAATTTCCACAAAAAGTTTAAAATATACACTAAATCAACAAAAATAAATCACATACATCATTTTATAACATGAACCATACATATCATTAGAATAATAATCATTGGAAAACCCTGAAAAGTTTAACTAATTGGTCAAAATAAATTTAATTATTCTCTAAATATCATTGTTTCATGACCCTATAAACACCTCCCCATATGATAGAGGACACTAACATGTAGTGACATCCTATGACCATCAGTTTGGAAAATATACTCTCTCCATAAAAAATAAAAAATAAATATCCAAATATCATCAATAGAAACATTTTATGGTATTAATTTGTAGAATTACAGCTCATGAAAACCATAGAAAATAAAAAAAAACATAAAATAATTATTTTATTATAATATTGATAGATCACTCACTTCACAAATCACACACACAAATAACAATATTATAAGACATATAAATGGATTAAATATAACACAATTGTTGGTCGGAGTGGACACTCAAGAGGGGGGGTGAATTGAGTTCCAATTAAAATTTCTGTTAAAAACAATTTCTATTAAAATCCCCCAATTTCAAAAACAAATTAAACTGTAGTGAATTTATATAGATTATAAAGGTTCAATTAGTTTCTCAAAGATTGATTAATTCTCAGTTAACGTAATCTTATGATTAAATTAACTTTTGAAACTAACTTACTGATTTATAACAAATATAAACACTTGCGAATTTAATTATCAAAGTAGCTTTGAAGATAGATTATATTTCAAAGTAATAGCAGCGGAATATGAAATAAATATGTATAGTATGGATATAGAGTATAACTATAAACACACAGAATTAACCAAGAGGTTCAGTCTCAAGCCGAGACTTAGTCCTCTCAAAATTTTATATAAAATGATCCACACCCTGGATCGGGGTTAACAACAGTGAACACACTGTCCAGGTCACAAGACCTCTACCACAGTTCTTCGTGGGAAAACAAACAACAGCAGCAAGCTGTCCAGGTCACAAGACCTCTACCACTATCCACAGTGGGAAATGGGATGCAAAAAGATTTGCTGAGGATTTACAGATCCTCCAGTGAAAGTACAGGAGTCAGTGTGTGTGTTTAATACAGCAGATAACACACACTGCTCAAAATGTAGAGTAAAACACAGAACAAGAGATGTAGAGTTTATAGAAGTGGTTCTGGTGATCTCAGTGTAGCTCTTGTATTTGATCAGAAGAGAGTTTGAGTCCTCTTCTCGTTTCTGTTTGAGAAACAGAGTGTCGTATGCTCCAGGTTCACAGGTAGTGAGAATGTAGTCGATGAAGTTCTTCAGGGTTCTTCTTGTATGCACAGAACACTTCTCGAGTATACTTGATTGTCTATGTGCTTCTCTGTGTTCTTGATGGAACTCGTTTTTATCTTCTTGTGTTTCTGGTATATTTCGTCCACCACGCACTTCTCTGGTTCACATTCGCATTTGTTCCTATTTTGGGCAGCGTAGTCTTCTCGTATTTAACTCCCGACAGGGGACAGAAAAGATTTCTTTTCAGCAGGTACGAGGTACGGGTTCCTGACATCCGACAACCTTTATCAGATATTTGAAAAATCATCAAAATGTATGATATGACCGTTAGATAGATTAAATGTAGGAAATAAAGAAATTAAAACAGTGAGTCGAGAATGTATGTCACTGTTGACTTCAACTGTGGTCTTCCAACTGTGGACTTCCTTCTGACTGCTGACTTCAACAAAGGGCTTGCTGTATGTAGGCTTGCAATGGTAGCTTTTACTCCATGTAACTGTAGCCTTTCTAACTGTAGAATTGTAACATCAAATTTGTAGAACTGTAACCTTTGTCAACTGTAGACTTCGATCATCAGTAGACTTAGTCGACAGAAGCTGTCTAACTGTAACCTTGACTGTAGGCTTATGACTGTAGGCTTGTTCGACTGTGAACTTGTTCCAACTGTAGACTTGTTCGTCTGTGAACTTTGAGCAGAGAAAACTTTGAGCAGAAGTCTTGTAATTGTGACCTTCGTCTGTGAGCTTTGACAATAGATAGCAGTGGACTCGTAACTGTAAGCTTGTATTAGTCTTCGACTGTAACCTTGTAACTGTGAACTTATTGCAACAGTAACTTAAGGTGAAAGTTAACTGTAACTGTGACTTTGAAAAGAAAGCTCTGACTGTTAGCTAACAATACCAAACTTATGTAAATACTACTGTAAGCTGTTACAGTAAAGTTATGAGAGTAAGAATATGAACTGTTTAGAATAAAATACGTTTAAGCATAGAATAATAAGATTAATGCAAGGTTTTAATACATCATAATTAATGTTTAAGCATGATTTGGGATTATCAAAACAGGTGATTCCAACAATCTCCCCCTTTTTGATAATCACAAATTATGTCTGTATGAAATATAGAATTATCAGAGAGAAGTGTGCAAAACACAGTATTAGCAATACAAAAATTAGGTATAATCCGCAAGGATTTCTCCGCTTTGTATAGGTTCATTTCTCCCTTGAGTTTTCCCTATTTCTCCCCATTTCTCCCCCTATCTATTTCTCTTTATTTCTCCCCCTTTGTGATTAACAAAAAGAAAGACAGAGAGAGAGAAAATAAAAATTGTATTAATAAGGAGTACAATACATGACCCAAAACGTGAATACATGATCCCTATCAAAAAAATAAACAGACTCAATCCTCTTCATCTGGAGGTAAGTGATCTTTTCCTTTGGAGGAAGAAGATGGAGCAGGAGGTGAAGGATCAACAGGCTGAGGAATGGCAGCAGGAATGTCTGGAGGGGCAGCAACAGAGGCTCCTGAAGGCCTGTAGTGAGTAGCTTGCCGAGGGATCAGTGGTCTAAGGCTTCTGAGGGCATCAGCAGGAGACATTATGGAAGAACCACTGGGGTTAGAGACAGGTAGGGCAGGAGGAACTATAACAGGTGTTCAGTCCACATGAAGAAAAGGTAGGAGCAGATTCCTGAAATCCATTATGATGTTTCCTCCTCTGTCCATGGCAGATAAGAAGTCATCTTTGTTTTCCACGAATTTATCCAAAGCTGGGGTCAACTCTCGTAGCTTGCTAACTTGTTCTTTGAAATCTTGAGTTACAGGCGGCAGCTTCATAGTTTCTAGCATGAGCTTGAAGTGATTGTTCAACTGATGCTTGGTGAAAATCCGATCAAAGTAATAATCCACTTTACTTTTGATGGCCTCCTGAGAAGCAGTAGCAGCCTGCAGGTGCTCACGAACAAAGCCACTGACTTCTCTTGTAGTAGCAAGGATCTGTAGGTCTGATGTGTCATTTGCACGGGCCTGAGTAATCTCTTCTCTGAGCAGGCTTCTAAACTGCTCAAGGTCTACAGGAGAGCTAGATGAAGGAAGGGACTTGACTGAGAATGCCACTGTCTCCTTGAGAGACTGAGTCAGATTTCCAATCACTTTCTGAATGACAGCATCCTGACTGCTAAAGTGTTCTTTTACTGATTTCTTGAAGGCCTCAAATACTTCCACAAACTGCTTGACCACTTCTTTGATGTATCGAATCTCACTGGCCACTTGTGTCTGAGAACTGCTCAGGGCAGTTAAAGAAGCAACTGATTGTCTGAGGGCCACTACTGCTCCAGTCCAGCTTTCAATTTGAGTGTGGCACACTTTCATTTCATCCATCACTTCTTTGATTGGACTTCCCACAACACATCCTAGAGATAGTTCTAAGGATTGTTCCACATTTTTCAGCTCATCAAAAAGACTGGTTTTCAATTCAGCAACAGACTGTCTGATGGTCTCCTTCATTTCATTCTTTAAGGATTCAAGGTTTTCCTTGGTGGCCAATCTTTTAGTTTCTAACACTGGAGAGCTGTTAGGTAGGATGACTGGATTTCTTGGTGGTTGGTTTTCCTCATCTGAATCCTCATAATTGAGTCCTAACACCATGTATCCTGGATCTGAGGTCCATCCTTCTATATCAAACATTACAGAGACTGAACCAACACGCTCCCCCTCACTTGGAGGTCCTTCCTGAGCACTTTCTACTATCTGCTCAACTCTGGGTAACTCTAAGTTCTCTTCTGTAGCTCTAGCAGGTTCCATACTTTCTTCCTCTGTAGGTTCAGCAGTGAGGTTAGCCTCCTTCTCTGTGGGGTCATCAACCACTTCCATGACAACAGTAGTAGGGACCACTCCTGCTTCCTGGTCAGACACTGACTTGTCTGTATACCCTATCAGAGGGCTCATACTAAGTTCTTCTGCAACAGTTTCTTGTTTTTCATTTAAAGCTCCAGCCTCTTCTGCTTCGACTGTATCACCCTCATCAGAGGTGTCCTTGACAAAATATTGAGATTCTTCTTCTTCTTCTGTAGACTCAGTCTCACTGTCTCTTAGAACAGGTTCTCTACTAGGTAGTTCTTTTGGAGGGCTTGCTGCTCCAAACGTCACTGTCCTGACAGGACTGTGAGTAGTATCAGGATCACTCCCTTCATCAATTGGGGTGTTCTCTCTTGCAGAGTTACCAACTACTACAGTCTGTTCATCATCTGAGTATACAGGTTCAGGTTCATCAGGCTTTAAGCCTGGATCTCTCCTATCTCTCGGTCTAGAGGGATGAGTAGAAGGGCTAAAATTCTCATAGATTCTCTCCTCATCATTCACCCATGATTTCTTCCAGGGATTCCAACTGATCTTCATGAATTTGCAGATTACTTTCGAGATACATACACTGTTCTTTGCTACTATCAACTCTTCCTGACTTCCAGCTGCACCTTTCACTTTCAACATAACCGAAATGAGTTTAGCATGAAACAAGGCACTTGATTTTGAGCTTGCCTTTATCATGTCCTCCATCTGAGCCATCAGCAACCTACAAAGGTTGACCTTCCTTCCATGTTTTAATAAGTACATCAAGTAAATATCCTGATGCTTCAGAGTTTCAAAATCTCCTCTTCTAGGACTCAGTACATGCTGAATAAACTTAAACAGAAGCCTGTCCTCTCCACACATTTCAGTAGCAATAATCTTCCTTACTGTGCCATTACCTGTCAATTCTTCCAGAGCCGTCTCATGATCAAAGATTCTACTATTTAGAGGAGCCGCTCCAGAATAGTAGTTGTAAATACCCTCATGAGGAACTCTTAAACATGCAGCCCATTCAACTGATGAAAAACTGACTTCATTACCGTTTACTCTGGATACCAGTCTATGCTGATCATCCTCTTCCTCGAACTGTAGATATTCATATAATTCCTTCACCAGCTTCGGGTAGTACGGTCCATTATTGTTTGCGAAGCATTCGGTCCATCCTTGATCATTAAGCACTGCCAGCACTAATGATCTGCTCGATAAAATCCACTCTTCACTTAGCTCCTTCTCAGCAACTATTTCTCTCTTAGTCAGATGTGGATTAACAGGTCTTATCGAGGCGTTCCCGGTGCCACTGGATTCGACTTGAGTCCTCTTTGGCATTGGTGCATCTTCATTGACAGTCGGGGGTCGCTTTGTTCTGGCCATTGGAACTGAATGAGGTTTCGAGGTTCGGTTGAAGGTTTAGGGTTTAGGACTTGAGAGAGCAAGGGTCGAGATGAGTGGATTGAGATATGTTCGATGTTCTCAATTTTATCATTTAGGGATTTAGAAATAAAAGTATAAAGAAAAGAAACGGTTCGAATTCCCACAAAAATAAAATAAGATTAAACAGCGAAACAGCCTACAGAGAGATGTAACAGTGAGGTACACCGGTGAGGTCTAACTGTGAGGTTTCAACTGTGAGGTCTAACTGTGAGGTTTCAACTGTGAGGTCTAACTGTGAGGTTTCAACTGTGAGGTTTAACTGTGAGGTTTCAACTGTGAGGTTTAACTGTGAGGTTTCAACTGTGAGGTTTCAACTGTGAGGTTTCAACTGAGAGGTTTCAACTGTGAGGTTTCAACTGTGAGGTTTCAACTGAGAGGTTTCAACTGTGAGGTTTCAACTGTGAGGTTTCAACTATGCTATAGTTAATCATACCTAACTCATGTTTGATGTAACTTAATCTCTCAGAATTCAAAGGCTTTGTAAAAATATCAGCTAACTGATGTTCAGTGCCAATGAACTCAAGAGTGATATCACCTTTTTGATAATGATCCCTCAGAAAGTGATGTCTCACATCAATATGTTTTGTCCTAGCATGAGATACTGGATTTTTAGAAATGTTAATAGCACTTGTATTGTCACACCTTATAGAGACATGTTTGAATTGATATCCATAGTCTAGTAAAGTGTGTTTCATCCACAAGATTTGTGCACAACAGCTACCAGCAGCTATATACTCAGCTTCGGCAGTAGACAATGCAACAGAATTCTGCTTCTTACTACACCAAGATACTAGTGACTTGCCTAAAATGTGACATGTTCTAGAGGTGCTCTTTCTATCTAACTTGCAGCCAGCAAAATCAGCATCAGAATAACTTAATAAATCAAATGATTGTCCTTTTGGATAAAATAATCCCAAATTGGGAGTATGTTTTAGATATTTGAAAATCCTTTTAACAGCAGTCAAATGAGACTCTTTTGGATTGGCTTGAAACCGAGCACACATGCATACACTGAACATGATGTCAGGTCTACTGGCAGTAAGGTACAGTAGACTACCTATCATACCTCTGTAATTGGTTTGATCCACTGGTTCACCAGTTTCATCACTGTCCAACTTGCAAGTGGTGCTCATAGGTGTGTCACTGCCTTTGGTGCCATCCAAAGAAAAACGTTTTAGAAGATCTTTAATATATTTAATTTGGTTCAAAATAATACCATTTTTATTTTGAAAGATCTGAAATCCAAGGAAAAATTTGAGTTCTCCCATTAAACTCATTTCAAACTCATTTTGCATTATTTTTGAAAAATCAACACATAAAGAATTTTTAGAAGATCCAAAAATAATATCATCCACATAGATTTGTACTATTAAGACATCTTTAGAAATCCATTTAATAAAAAGAGTAGGATCAGCTATCCCTTTAGTAAATCCTTTTGAAATAAGAAAAGAGCTGAGCCTATCATACCAAGCTCTTGGAGCTTGCTTTAAACCATATAAAGCTTTAGATAGTTTAAAAACATGATTAGAAAAATGGGGATTTGTAAAACCAGGAGGTTGTTCCACAAATACATCCTCAATTATATATCCATTTAGAAAAGCAGTTTTAACATCCATTTGATATAGTTTGAAATTCAGATGAGCAGCATAAGCAAGTAATATCCTAATGGCCTCTAGTCTAGCCACGGGTGCAAAGGTTTCCTCATAGTCTATTCCTTCTTCCTGACTATACCCTTGTGCAACTAGCCTAGCTTTGTTTCTGATTATGTTACCAAACTCATCAACTTTGTTTCTAAACACCCATTTAGTGCCTATGGTAAGACTATCTTTAGGTCTTTCCACTAATTCCCAAACTTTGTTTCTTTCAAACTGATTTAGTTCTTCTTGCATAGCCATTACCCAGAATTCATCACTGATAGCATCATTGACATTTTTGGGTTCAAGCTGTGAAAGAAAAGCTAGATGTTCAACCTGATTTCTTAGAGAAGCTCTAGTTTGTGTTCCTCTATCAAGATTACCAACAACAGCATCTAAAGGATGATTCTTTAGAATCCTAGTTTATTTGGTAAAGGTTGGACTAGAGATTTCAGGTTCATCTATAGGTTCGGGTTCCACAGAGGAAGATTCTGGAAAAATTCCAGAACTGGATGTTTTTATTGCAGGTTCTTTAGATTTGTCATTTAGGTCCAGAACAGATAAGTCTTCTTCAACATCTTCAAGAGAAGTTTTAGACTCATGTGGATCAGTCTCATCAAACTTGATGTGAACAGATTCTTCCACACATTTGGTTTTCTTATTGAACACTCTATAGGCTTTACTAGACATAGAGTAACCTAGGAAAATTCCTTCATCACTTTTTGGAGCAAATTTATCAAGATTATCTTTAGTATTCAGAATAAAGACTTTGCAACCAAAAACTCTAAAGTAATTAACCTTAGGCTTCCTATTATTCCACAACTCATAAGGGGTTTTCTTAAGAATCGGTCTAATCAAGACTCTATTAATAACATAGCAGGCTGTATTTACAACTTCAGCCCAAAAGTGAACAGGCAGGTCATATTCATTGAGCATAGTCCTTGCAATTTCTTGCAGGGTTCAGTTTCTTCTTTCCACTAGACCATTCTGTTGGGGTGTCCTAGGGGCAGAAAAGTTATGAGAATAGCCATTGTGTGAGCAGTAAGATTCAAATTCTCGATTCTCAAACTCACGGCCATGATCACTCCTCAAGGTCTTAATCTTAAGTCCACTAAGATTTTCTACAGACTTAGAGTATTTAACAAAGGAAGAGCAGGCTTCACTTTTGTGAGCTAGAAAGTATACCCAAGTATATCTAGAAAAGTCATCTACAAGAACATAAACATAGTGCTTCCCATTTAGACTTGAAATTCTTGATGGTCCAAACAAATCCATGTGAACCAGTTCAAGTGGTTGAGAAGTTGAAACTTCTTTCTTTGGTTTAAAAGAAACTTTGTGTTGTTTTCCCTTTTGACAGGGATTACACACTTTGTCATTTGGGAATTCAAGCTTAGGTAGGTCTCTAACTAGGTGTTTCTTAGAGAGTTTTCTAAGTGAGTGAATGTTGCAGTGTCCTAATCTCCTATGCCACAGCCAAGACTCTTTATGAAAAGCATTTAAGCAAGTAACGTTATGTTTAGCTAAAGTGTTTAAGTCAACAGCATAAACATTTTCATTTCTTAAGGCAGAAAATATTAAAGCATTTTTGGAATTATAAACATCACAAGAATTGTTTTCAAACTTGACATTAAAGCCATCATCACACAATTGAGAAATGCTAAGCAGGTTGTACTTAAGTCCATCAACAAATAAAATTTTGGAAATTAATACGGAGTCAGTGTTACCAATCTGGCCTAAGCCGATGATTTTTCCTTTTGAGTTATCACCAAAAGTGACATATCCTCCATCAACCTTTATTAAGCTTTTGAAGCACGAATAGTCCCCAGACATGTGTCTTGAACATCCACTGTCTAAGTACCATACCTTCTTGTAATTGCTTTTCAAACAGATTTCCTACAAAACAGATTAGACAAGAAATGACTTTGGTACCCAGATTTTCTTGGGTCCAGATATGTTAGCAATCAAGGATTTAGGTACCCAGATTTGTCTTATGGGTCCCATACAATTAATAGATGAAACAGATTTAGAGAGATATACTTTACTTGATCGACAACTATTTAAATAACCAGTTGAGGCATACGAATTTCCAAAACTGGAACTAGCAGGATTTTTTCCAGACTTGGAAATAAATCGGGTTTTAGTAAACTGTCTTTGTCCAGGTTGGTATCCCAATCCAGTAGCATACTTAGGTGCAACTTGCTTTCCTAGCAGTTGGGTTAGAGTATCTTTTCCATTTGTGAATGTTTCTAAGTCCTTTCTAAGTTGTTCATTAGATAGTTTCAGTTCTGTATTCTCCTTTAATAATTGAACATTTTTCTCTTTTTCTACATCAAGTGCAGACTTGACACTTGCAGTAAGAGCATGTTGTTTCTTTAAAGACTTATATTTATCCTTTAGTTCATTACACGTTTCTTCCAGCATATTACAGTATTCAGTCAATTCATCTTTAGACATATTTTCAGAATCAGAACCAGATTCTGCTTCACCTTCAGAATAATAAGAGTTTAAAGTGGGAGTGTCTAAGGTTACCTCAGATGTGTTTGTCATGAAACACATATTAGCACGATTTCTTTCAGAATCACTGGACTCTGATTCACTTGTGCTGTCTTCTGAAGCACTCCAGGTGGCCTTCATAGCTTTCCTATAATTGTTGTCCTTGTACTCATATTTCTTCTTGAATTTTAACTTAGGACAGTCAGCTTTGACGTGTCCTTTCCTTTTACATTCATAGCAAACTATGTCTTCTTCTTTATCAGTGTTCTTCCAATCTTTCTTCCACTTACCTTGTCTATCATACTTACCCTTGTAGTTTGGTTTTCTGAAGAACTTCTTCTTCCTATAGAACTTCTTGAATCTCCTTGCTATTTGTGCCATCTCGGCATCACTGTCAGAATCTAAGTCTTCACTAGATGTGCTTTCAGTTGGTATATGCACTTTCTCCTTGTCTTTGCTCTTTGATTCAGTAGACTTAAAAGCTACAGATTTTCGTTTTGGTTCCTCATCTTCCTCTTTATTCACCTTTAGCTCTTCTTCGTACATCATCAGCTTACCAATTAACTTCTTGACAGGCAAAGTTCCAATATCACAGGATTCTCTAATTGAAACGGATGTGCCTCTCCATCTGTCAGGCAGACATCTCAATAATCTCATGATTTGCTCCTTTGCTGGAACAATATTTCCGAGTGAGCTCATTGTGTTGACTATCTCATTAAACCTGAGATACATATCAGAAATAGGTTCATCAGCTTTCATCTTAAAGTTATCATATTTGATAGTATAAGTGTTTAACCGCATTTCCTTGACATTAGTTGTTCCTTCATGAGAAACAGCTAAGGTGTCCCAGATTTCAAAAGCAGTTTTACATGCAGAAATTCTATTGAACTCCTCATCTCCTAGAGCACAGTAGAGAGCATTCATAGCCTTACAATTATTATTGTAAGCTACTTTAGTAGGTTCATCCCAAGTTATTCTTTCAGTTTCTGGAATCTTGTATTGAGACTCTATAGCAGTCCAAATATCAAAACCCATACTTTCCAAATGAATTTTCATTTTGAGCTTCCATTGGGCATAATTCACACCATTAAAGAAGGGTGTCCTGTTAGTAGCAGCACCTTCTAGTCTATTATCCATAAGGAAATTTTAGAAAATGTTTTAAAGAGATAAAATTTAGAACTAACAGAAATTTAAGATCTTTTAGATAAAACTACAATCACAGTTTAAAAACAGAGAGTTAAAATAAAACTTTGAGCAAGTATAACAGAGATAAACACAACCTTTGACACCAAATGTTGGTCGGAGTGGACACTCAAGAGGGGGGGTGAATTGAGTTCCAATTAAAATTTCTGTTAAAAACAATTTCTATTAAAATCCCCCAATTTCAAAAACAAATTAAACTGTAGTGAATTTATATAGATTATAAAGGTTCAATTAGTTTCTCAAAGATTGATTAATTCTCAGTTAACGTAATCTTATGATTAAATTAACTTTTGAAACTAACTTACTGATTTATAACAAATATAAACACTTGCGAATTTAATTATCAAAGTAGCTTTGAAGATAGATTATATTTCAAAGTAATAGCAGCGGAATATGAAATAAATATGTATAGTATGGATATAGAGTATAACTATAAACACACAGAATTAACCAAGAGGTTCAGTCTCAAGCCGAGACTTAGTCCTCTCAAAATTTTATATAAAATGATCCACACCCTGGATCGGGGTTAACAACAGTGAACACACTGTCCAGGTCACAAGACCTCTACCACAGTTCTTCGTGGGAAAACAAACAACAGCAGCAAGCTGTCCAGGTCACAAGACCTCTACCACTATCCACAGTGGGAAATGGGATGCAAAAAGATTTGCTGAGGATTTACAGATCCTCCAGTGAAAGTACAGGAGTCAGTGTGTGTGTTTAATACAGCAGATAACACACACTGCTCAAAATGTAGAGTAAAACACAGAACAAGAGATGTAGAGTTTAGAAGTGGTTCTGGTGATCTCAGTGTAGCTCTTGTATTCGATCAGAATAGATTTTGAGTCCTCTTCTCGTTTCTGTTTGAGAAACAGAGTGTCGTATGCTCCAGGTTCATAGGTAGTGAGAATGTAGTCGATGAAGTTCTTCAGGGTTCTTCTTGTATGCACAGAACACTTCTCGAGTATACTTGATTGTCTATGTGCTTCTCTGTGTTCTTGATGGAACTCGTTTTTATCTTCTTGTGTTTCTGGTATATTTCGTCCACCACGCACTTCTCTGGTTCGCATTCGCATTTGTTCCTATTTTGGGCAGCGTAGTCTTCTCGTATTTAACTCCCGACAGGGGACAGAAAAGATTTATTTTCAGCAGGTACGAGGTACGGGTTCCTGACATCCGACAACCTTTATCAGATATTTGACAAATAATCAAAATGTATGATATGACCGTTAGATAGATTAAATGTAGGAAATAAAGAAATTAAAACAGTGAGTCGAGAATGTATGTCACTGTTGACTTCAACTGTGGTCTTCCAACTGTGGACTTCCTTCTGACTGCTGACTTCAACAAAGGGCTTACTGTCTGTAGGCTTGCAATGGTAGCTTTTACTCCATGTAACTGTAGCCTTTCTAACTGTAGACTTGTAACATCAAATTTGTAGAACTGTAACCTTTGTCAACTGTAGACTTCGATCATCAGTAGACTTAGTCGACAGAAGCTGTCTAACTGTAACCTTGACTGTAGGCTTATGACTGTAGGCTTGTTCGACTGTGAACTTGTTCCAACTGTAGACTTGTTCGTCTGTGAACTTTGAGTAGAGAAAACTTTGAGCAGAAGTCTTGTAACTGTGACCTTCGTCTGTGAGCTTTGACAATAGATAGCAGTGGACTCGTAACTGTAAGCTTGTATTAGTCTTCGACTGTAACCTTGTAACTGTGAACTTATTGCAACAGTAACTTAAGGTGACAGTTAACTGTAACTGTGACTTTGAAAAGAAAGCTCTGACTGTTAGCTAACAATACCAAACTTATGTAAATACTACTGTAAGCTGTTACAGTAAAGTTATGAGAGTAAGAATATGAACTGTTTAGAATAAAATACGTTTAAGCATAGCATAATAAGATTAATGCAAGGTTTTAATACATCATAATTAATGTTTAAGCATGATTTGGGATTATCAAAACAGGTGATTCCAACAACAATGACACACCACGCCCCATATATACACTCAATAGAGATACTCTAGTCTGATTAATTATGTATATTGTCATCAGAACATTATAATTTTTTTTGGAATGCATATGCAATGGGGTTCCCACATGAAGGTTGTTAAATTTATATATAATTATGCTTTATCCAAATAATATTCATATAAACCAATAGATTTGTGTTTATAGAGATATAAATTAAATAACGAAAACATACAATATATTTTCATTCACTTTAGGACATCATATGATAACCAAGACACCTGGATACTCGGACATACCCAAGCTGGTCACCTAATGATAACAACTTATGTAGTAAACTAATGGAATAAAAATATGATAAATGGAAAGGAAATTCATATCCAATAAAATTAATATAAAAGAACAATTAATAATATCACATAATGATGATACAAATAATGCTTATGAATTATAAACATAATGGGGTTTTAATCTCTACTCCTACTTCATAGGACTCATAAAAGCTCCCATCTAGAACTCCATTTTCATCTTCAATAGATCATAGTTTTTATATATTTCTTATAGAGTGTAATAATGGATACCAACATGGAAATGAGATAAACAATACCCTTGGAGAAGGTACCATTTCTAATCATGAATACTTGAGGTTGATCTTGAGGAGGGAAATAATATAACCAACACGAAATATATGTCACACTATCCCCCTGGCAGTATGCTTTCTAAATATTTATATATATATATATATAATCTTAAAGAGATAAATAATTTATAAATACATATACATGAGATAAACAATCTCTATTGGCATAGGAACCATGGATAATAATAAATACATATTGTGAAGTAAGATTAGGGATATAATTGAGAAAACCACCCACAAGAGAAACACCATATCGCTCAGGGTATGTCCCATGAATAAGTCCCACACGCACTTTGATATCATAAGAACATGGAGGACCAATATCATATGGAAACATTCGAAGAAGTAATTGAGCATTTATTGGAACTATCCAAACCAACATATTTAACATACAACTCACAACCCATTTTTATTAAATCATGAATTTGCAACATTGATCAAAGAACCCCTTATCAAACACATTTATAGGTGATCAAATTTTTTATTAATTAATAAAAATTTTACTGAATTTCACTCTATCTCAATTTTCATCAAAATTTCACCAATAAATTCACCCATAAGTTTCTTGAGTCCTATTATGGTCTATTTCTATCATTAAAAACTGCTAATCATCATCCCGTTAGGACCTATTAGCCTGAACTCCCTATTTGAACCTGTCAAAACTTTAATAGTATTTATCTTAATAGAAATTCCACATAATTTTTCTATCTAAAAAACCTAATATAATACAAATCCAACCTATCCAAATCTAATCAAAAACTCATTTCATAGCTATAATAACATTTATACTGCAAGAAATGTTTGGATACATATATAAATTTTCTAAAATGAAAACTGTAATGACCTCTATCTGTATATGACCATACTCATTACAAATTACCAATCCATGAATAAATACTCCATTCACCATATATTCCATGAACATTTCCCATGTGTAATGGGGATATTTCCAACAGACCATGTGATGAATGACAATATAATATGGCACCCAAAGGCATATTCCTAGCATGTCCATCATACTGAACCATGGATATCAAACCTATAATATTATAAATTATCCCCAAATCAATACATATTATAGAGAACTAAATAGTAATATTTGAACCTATCCCATGATGAATAATCTTTAAGATTATTAAAATTAACATAATACAAAACTTGGTTCTCTCTCCAACCCAAGGAGGTTTTAGCCACCTTATTATTACACACGTGAATTCATGATACCTACCTAAATTATCTAAGACCAGACATAATGGTGGAATATATTATCACATATAATAAGGAAATTTTTGAATATTATTAGCCCAACATACCATTATGATGATGTTATACCTATATTCCCAAATCCATCGTGGCCTCATCCATGAATGTACCATATTGTGTCTATTCCTTGAGCCCCTATGTCAACAAAAATACACAAATATTTAATTAATATATTTATTTAATTATTTAATAAATTTAAAATTAATATATTTAATTCTTCAACAATCATCATTCCAACTCAAAACACGTATACCGTACGATAAAACATTTCTAAATGTATATTATGTAACCCTTGAGACCTTTAAAAGAAGGAAATCCTTTATTTTATGCTCCATTAATTGCTTATTATGAATAAAATTTATGAAATCGATAGTAAAACTTTATGAAAAATGCCCATATTGAAAGGGTTAGTACCAAAAAATATTCCCCTATATTGAAATCCTATAAAAATTTCATAATTACGCCACAACATATTTTTTTGATTCTATCATTCTCTGGTGGAATTTCAATAAAATTAATATATAGAGAAAAAAGCCATATGGGGAAGACAAAAATAAGGACTAAGAATTAGATTCATTGGGGATTACAATTATATGATATGTAAAAAAATCCTTGGTCCACCATGAATAAAGGGGAGTTGGTGTGGGGGACCAATGAAGTATATGACTCTCAATTAACTAATAATAAGAGGCCACTCACCTAATGAAATTGATTGACTAACATAAAATGGAAAATATACACCTTCTTAATAAAAATAATCCTCAACCGTACCCTCTACTATGCATCTATATATAGTGTATCTAATGGGCATTTGGGGTCTCCAGGATCCTAAAGATCACACCATTTAGCTAGTGTGTAACATCCCAGGTAAATGATGAATAATACATAATTCATATTTATTAATATTTGTGAATTGAATATTAATTTTACTTTAAAGGGGTTTCTATGTTCAATAGCGTACCCGATACGCAACAACGAGTTTCTTTGGAATTTTACGTTGCACACTAACAATATAATAATATTATTTTAAATTGTAGTTAAATCCTAGCCGTTGTATTGGCGTGAATGAATGAAACTAACTACAATATGATTATACATGATTGTTAAATGTATTTACATTTATCCAATAAAATGGTAGAGGCTTAAAATATGAATGAATCTAATTTTAAGCATAATTAACATTAAAAGGACGATTTACCGCCTTTTATTGGAGAACCCTCTTTAAATATAGTTTTGGTCACCTTAATACATTATAATTGACCAAATATAATCCTTCATTAGAATGGGGACATCAAATTTTACTTTGGGTAATTTTTTGGTATTTTTCTGATAAAGTTCATTTTTTAATGAATAGTGAAAAATAATGTATTTTAATTCAAAAGTGCCTTTTAATCTAATTTATTTATATGGTTATATTATATTTTTAGTTGGGTTTAATGTGAAATTAAAATATATTTTTACCATTTAATCCAATGTTGGTCCTTGGAATTAATTTTACTTTGAAATTAGACATAAACAAGTATCAATCTTTTGATAGGTATTGTTTCCTAAAAACACGCTATTTGTTTTAACAACAGAAATTAATTTTTAAATTAATTAATGACACTTATATGTTTTGAATTTGAAAAAATAGACATCATTTTTGAATTTGGAATATCAAATAAAGCTTAGGATGATTTTTTGGTATTTTTATGAAATTTTCATTTTTTGATGAGTAGTGAAACCACATAGTGGTAGTTAAAAAACTGACTTTTTCATTTAAATGAAAATTTACCACTTATGTGAATTGAATTTCAAAAATTCGACATACATGGTTTTTATAAAAAAGTAAAATGTGGTTCATTAAGATGAAAATAATTTTTTGTGAATAGTAACTTTTGACTTGTATTTACCTAGTTAGAGGTAAATAGGGTAATTCAAGGTTAAAAGAATATTATAATAATTTAAAATTACCTTAACACTTGTCCTAACATTATTGGTTGATTCATTTACGACCATGGGAATCTTTGGGTCTATTTTGGGACCCCATTGAGCAACTTGGGTGTGATAATGACAATTTAGATAAATTAATTTACTGTGAAGACAAAATTGACATTAACAAAAAATGTTTAGTAATTAATTTTTATATACTGTTATATAAGTCCTATTTTAGACTATAAATATTATTGTAATTCTAAAAAGATTTCCTACATGATAGTATTTTTTTATAAATTTTAGACATCGAATAAATTAAATTATTTATGACACAATACTGATGCAATATTTACCTCATTAATAAATGATTTAAATAAATAAGATTATAATGATTAAAATATTATCCAAAACATGTCCAATTCCTATTGGATTTTTTTATTTCTAATATTACACATCTTATCTTTGACCTTAATGATTTTTGGACCTTTAGAAACCGAATATCATTATATAATAAAATAATTTTTTCACACTTTCCTAAAGAGCCCCTCCTCTCCCTTATAAAAGGAGACCACTTCTAACCAATTCCAAAAACCTCTCAAGTAATTTGGCTCATCCAAACTCTGCCCAATTAATCCCCCTAAATCCCTATCCTCCTCATAGAATCCTTAAATTTGGCATAAGGTATTTCAAGAAGTCCTTTGGTTCAAACCAAAGGGAGTTACCCAAATTAAAGGTAACAGTTTCTCTTAAATTGTTTTCTTTTATTTTACTTCTCCAACACCTAAAATCTTTTTATTTACTTTCTTTTGTAAAAAAAGAAGTATCCTCAATATACTAGGATGTTGTTATGATAAGTATTAGAACTACACTTACACACACCTCCATCTAATGGATGAATAATTTAATGTTTCTGTGGATGGAAAACTAACACCTCACGAAACGATGATTGTTCAATTACATATTACCGCCTCTCATGGTGGCCATTATGATGGAATTGTATTTATATATGATATATGTTATGTTTATGAATTTTTAGGCTTTTTTACCTGCCAATTATATCAAACCTTTATGGTTTCCATAGTGGGTAAATACGATAATCTCAATTGAGGAAATGCGGACTACCGCCCCCTCAAAGTGATGTAACTCGTTAATGACTTATGTGGTATGTATAAAGGATATAGTTAATGATATTATATATGATATTATAATTTAATTATAATATAACTATGTATCAATATGTTTTAATTCCATTAAAATAAGAAATAGAAATGAATATAGCGTTCATGTGTACGTACGACTTACCGTCTCCATGAACAATGCATTTCATTTCTTACCTCCAAATGCTATGTACTATTATAAATACATGTATATAATGGATATATATGATATATATGATATCTGCAACATGATTATCATTCTGGATATAATGGATATTTGACTACATTTATAACAGGTAATTATAAGAAGTCCATTTTTGACTCAAGTGCCAAATATCGACAAAACGAACGTTATTAACATAAATGTTTTCATAATGTTTATAACATGGTAATAAGTGATATAAAAGGAATAATAAACCCGAAAAAGGTTCTTAAGCAAGTATAAATTAACTTTAGTTTATTATTCAGGATATTAAAGAACGATCGAGTCAAGTCGGACAGAAGGCAAGGGATTTCATCTCAATCTCCTTTCATTGAGGCATTTTTAGTTTTATACACGACTTTCTTTTATACGCTGTATAAACACCCTTGAATTTTTAAAGGGAATATTTTTCTACGAAGCATTTTACTAAATGAAAAAAGAAATATTTTTTACGTAATCGGTGACAACGACCTTTCCGCCACTGCGAGTATTATTTGATCTTTGGCTTCCTTAACAAGACGTAATTTTTTTTAAAAGGAAAAAATAAATACCATATACTTTATTTACGTATTTTGGTATTGAAAATGATTTTAAGAATAGATTTATTATTTCAATATCTTGAAATGATATTTTTTTATTGCAATGTGAAAATGTTATCCTTCCTTTATGCTTATGTTATGTGTTATGATCATGTTATGGTTTTTGGGCATTATTTACGTATATGGGTGGTTCCGTGATAAACCTAGGGCGGGTGAGCCCGAGATAGCTCTCCAATGCATTCGGTAACGTGACGGAGGTAAACATGAATGTTTCTCCTAAGATATTTAGAGAATATACTATGATGGGTATTCCAAAGTAACTCCCTATGTAGCTTTGATAGCTACAATGTAAGTATGATATGGATGCCACAAGTTACTATTATGATTAATGATTTCTATGTGTCTTTCATTAATGAGGTAAGTAAAAGAGTTTATGTTTTGTATGTATTTATGAAAAAATGTTTTCATTATTTTTCTTATAACCCTTACTGAGCTTTTTATGCTCATCCCATGTTTTGAAATGTTTTCACATGACTTAAAGATGAATAAGGTTAAGGATGGGATCAAGGAAAAGTCATGCTGTCTAAAACATGGATCTAGACATGAATCTTTTTTTCAAGAGTTTTTATTTTATGAAAAAATGGAAACTATATTTATATTTCGACCTTGTAATCTTTTGAGATGTAATAGTTATGTCCTAATTCTCTAAAACTCTAACCCCGAAAAGATCCTCAATGTGAATAATTAATTTAATTTAATATTATGTAATGTTTAAGGTCTGGTCCTTATATAGTGTACCAGGATTGGAAACCCATTGGGTTTTCTGCTTAATTTTTTATATCCCAAAACCAATTGACCACTTGTTAATTCCACTAAATAGTTTTTCTAGATTGTATCACATGTTTTTCCCATGAATTGTTTTTCCATGAAATCTAATGGGTAGATCCAAAAAAATAAAAACAAAAATCTTTAAATACCCATATAAACTATCTTTTCATATTTTATATATAAATAAATTAATAATAAATTTCACTTATATTATTATTTAATTATTGATGATAATTCTATAGCCTCATTATTATAATCACTTCACAAAAGAATCCAAATCATAATTCATGTAACTACATCAATACATTATCTATTAATCTCAATGTTTTATTTTTTAAACTCCTTGAGAATGTGCTAGGGAAGTAAAAAAGCATGCATTATTCACCACTATTCACATTAAGCTGTTTTAGGGGAATCAAATAAATATTATGTTATTATCAATATTATTACTAGGAGGTGGATTATTGCATTTCATTAATAATATAGTTCATGGGAGAGTACTCTTTTGTGTTTAGATAATTATCTAGAAGAGATTTGATGTCTAAAAAATTACCATTGACCATGAAAATGATATTTATTATAATATATAGTTATGGTTATATATTTCTTAATTTTATTGATGAAATTTGAAAAATATTCTAACCAATTTAATCCACTTGTAAAATAATAATAATATTTTTATATCTCATGAAAATATCTACCTAACTGATATATAAATATCATTTTATAAATAAGTAAATTAAATCTTATTTAAATATTATTAAACAAAATATATCATATCTATCTAGGATTTAACTCAGTGTTTAATCAACCCCATAATTTATTGAACCTAATATAATTAATATTAATTTAAATTAATAAATATTATTACATTATTTTTTCAATAAATAAGTAAATGTTGTATTCACAACTTGGGAAACAAATATTTTATTAATATTAAACTTATATATTTTATAGAGTCCAAAAATAAAGATAGAATTCCGAAGATCAACAAAAATAAAATAATAATTATTAAAGGATCCTGAAAATTATATTTATTTTAATTTTTTCACATTGATTTTTATTTAATTTTTTGATACACATAATCTATGGCCCTTTAATAATCATTCATTGTGGCATTAAGTGATCTTTCCAAAATGTAATTATTCATAATTAGTAACACATCAAGTCAGGTATTGAGAAAATAATTATTTTCAACATAATGAAAATCCTAATTCCTTATATATTATTTAATATATTTCCTCTTTAATGATATATCATCATGATGGTTGGATTTGGTTTGTCAAAATTTGATCATAATTTATCATCCATTGACTCTATGAAATGAACTCAAAGATAAATCCATACGACTATACAATTATTTAAATAGATTTAATTTGTTCAAAATATACTATACCAACCCGAATCAAACTATAAGGTCATTTTAATAGGACCTCCATAAGTCCTAAATCAAACTCTCAGCCCCCATGGGTTTGAGAAAAGCACTAGGGTACCATAAAATAGATCTATGGAATGGTTTCACCCTCCATAAAAAATATGATATGTTGAAAACACATTATGTATCAAAACATTTTTCCATAATAAATAATATGTCAATAAAACAAAAAAGGTAAAACCCTACAACATTAAAATGATTTCTAATGAAATAAATAAAATTCCAATGAACATGATCCCAAATAAACCCCTAAATCCATCTCCATGTTTCCATAAGTCACCAAAATATCAACCCACCTAAAAGAAAACAGAATTTAAAGAGTTATCCTATACATGGCTGTCTTCCCTTTACCCATATCCAATAAAACACTGGCTAAAAAACCACAAAGAATATATTAGAGGGTGACATCATGATCCATATAAAATACAACCAAGAATACAAAAAATTTCTTTCCAAAAGAATATGTTGGTTCTCTTTAATGTTAGAGTGGGTACCAGAAATAAATTAAACATCTAGGCCCTCCACTAGCCATCTTGGGAATTCCCACTGGTGCCCAGTGGAACCTAAAGATATGCATGTGTTTTTCTAGACTATACTGGATGTTCAGTGTCCTCCACTAATAATATAGTGGCTCTTATAATCACTAACGACCCAAAAATATTCTTTTAAGTTACTAACAACCCAAAATTAAAAATTAAAAAAAGGAGTTCTATACATAATTATTTATACCAAGGTGTAAAAATTCACCCCACTATAAAAGATGTATATCCCCATTAAGGATCAATATGATAAAAATAATAAAAGTTATAAAAAATGTTTTAAAATCATGGTATCATGATCACATGTCTCATGGATGTCCCTACCTCACATCTATAAAACTTAAACCAATGGGAATATCAATACATGAAACACATTTTCTTGTTGGTTCACTATTTGATATAGTACATCAACCAAAAAGTTTTAATGTTTAATCTCATTATTCTCCCACTTGATCACAAAGGTAAGATTATGCACATAATTCTTTAGCTGGGAAACATGAAACATAGTATGGATTGATGTAAAATGTGTACATAAGTCAAATATATAATCCTTCTTCTTAAGCCACCACACAATCTCAAAAAGAATAATATAATAGGGATCTAACTTACCCTACTTCTCCAAACATGTACATCCCATCTTAGGTTAAATAGTGAGAAAATATGGAACAACTATTCCAAATTCCAAAAGACAATGATGCCGATCGACATCCTATTTTTAGAGACTCTAAGATATTTCTAATCTCTCCCATATCAATTCCACAATATCCACAATATCTTGAATGATTCTCATTCTAACCAAGGATGGCTCTACTACCTCTTCCCAAGTGACATGTGACCTTCAAGACCACCCATAAAAAACCTCAATTGGCTCCATATAGATCAAATAGTAATAACTATTGTTAAAATAAAATTTCAGTATGTTAATCTGATTATATCACAATATAATGATATCAAGAGTGCATACCCTAAGACTTCGTTCATGAAGTTAATGGTATTAATCAGTTTGTACATCCATATGAAGATAAAAATATGTGTTCAATATCCACTAGAAACCTATTACTATTTAATTTCCACTACAGAATCAGGATAAACATTTAGTGCCCCAATCAGAGGTGATATTAAATAGATCTCCATGAGGTCTTCCAATATCTCACACATATAATTTCATGAGCTCATATATCATCATAAACTCCATGATAGGAAAAAAACATCACATATTTCAAGAGTCAATCAATTATCACCCATATCACATCCATAAAACTAGCCTTCCATGGTATATAAATCATATATCCATGTATATCTCATCCCATTTCCTTATAATAATGAGTAAAGATTACATAAAACCAATAAACATATGATGTTCAAATAAAATTCACTAAAATGTGATGCATTTAGATAAAAAATCATTAATCAATTATGACATTCATGGAAACCATTAATGACATCTTAATTCATGGTAAATTGTGTTACCAAAATGGTGCATGAAAAAGTCTATCAACTTCCCATATTTATCGACACAAACCTCTAGTCTAAAGAAATAACCAACCTTCCACATAACCTCAAAAATCCATCAAGACATCTATACCACTCACTAATGGTATCCCCAATATAGATCAAACAGGTTCAGGACCCGGGAAATCCCATTCCTAAGATATTATTATTAAAAAAAGAGAAAGTGGAATTACAAGGGGGTTTACCAAGCCATGAGTAAGAAGTCCCACACATGTCCAAATCGAAAAAATGTGAAATAAATTCATGGGAAATAAAAGACCATCCAGAGGAGGCCTCCACAATTTCCCTCATTGAAAGTGAATCAGCAAATTTATTGGCCTCCCTATAAATATGGGTGACATCAAGCTGTATGCACTCAAGCATCCATAGATAGTTGATCCAGGAAGGAATCATTTTCCATGGTACAGATCTAGATCAGGTTTTTTGGATGTGAACCGTAGTGGTGGAGTCATATTCCACCCAAATTAGCCTCTATCCATAGTGAGTGGAATACCTTACTACTTTGATCATAGCCCATAGCTTTGCTTCAATCACCATGAAATTACCAATATAGTGGTGGAAGAAACATTTAAAGAAGCCCCTATGAGTGTGGAAAACTCCACCACATCCCTAAGGCCCTGGTGAACCTGAAGCTTCCCCATAATCGTTTAGTTTCAGCCATCCTAAAATGGGCATAATCCATCTAACGAATTTAAGAACATGATGTTTTTTCAATCTTCCAGTTACACAAAAATCTCTGAGAATAACCATGTCAACAATGTCATTTTTCATAGTGCCAGTATGAAGTTTGGAGGAAGTCATGACGTCTTGGAATATCGTATAAAATCCAGCCTGTAAGGATGGCTGTTGTCCGTAAAAAATAGTGGCATTTCTGGATTTCCATATCACTTTGAAGAAAGAATCAACAGACATGATGAACATCGCCCCAATCTGTTTACTGATTTGTACACAATGGACATATGTCATAAATGCCTCCATTCCATGTAGATCAATCTTCACACCAAAAGCAGCATGCAAGTGTGACCAAAACTTGTAATAGAAAATTCAAGACAAGAAGAGATGTGAGATTGACTCCTCAGCATGAAGGCATATGCTACATGCCGATGCCAGTTGGATTCCAGTTTTTTGGAGCATACTGTGCACCGAAAACCAATTTTTCCATAGCCTCCAGAGCATCAGGTAACATGAGGGTGCAATGAAACAGACTTAGATCATCTTCATCCATGTAGGTATAGAGGAGACAACATCACACATGTTCCTGTAACATTTCCTGGGAGAGAATCATCTATTGGTGTTCGGAGTCTAAACCAAGAAGTCCGCATCAATGTAAATATTTCCTTGATATTTAAGACAAATATCTGCAGGTAAGAATCTCTAAAAAGAAGCAGATGAAGTTGCATCAGCAATAGTAAGGTTCATTATTGAGGGAGGAACCACAATCCGTTCATTAAGGGGCTTGCCCAACCAAGGTGTAAACCAAGCATTGAGAGTAGATTGCCCACACACCAGCCACTTCGAAAAGCACGTGAGCTCCAAATAGGAATGTCTAAGTGCTGGCCATATAGAAGAGAAAATATGAAAGGAGGATCCATTCTTAAACTTCTCAAGAAACCTATGGGAAAGGAATTTCAGAAACATGTCATTGGATGTGAGAAAGTTCGATGTGAATTTTATGACCAAGGCATCATTGAAGATCGTAGGATTCTTGACGCCCATGCCCCCATGTCCATAGGTTTTTTTAAAATCCTTCTAACCAATGGTGATGAGTTTCCTCTCATGAATGGATCTAGTCCATATAAAATTTCATATCAAAACCTACAGCTCCTTGAGCAGATTTCTAGGCCATCGATAGATAGAGAAAGCATAAACAAACATTGAGGTGATCACCAAATTAACAAGGCATACCCTCCCCACTTGAGACATGGTTTTCCATTTCCATGTGGCCATTTAGGAGATGATATTTGAAGAAATGTTTTCAAGGTGGATTCTTTTAACCCTTCACCAAAAAAGACATACCCCCAAATAATTAAATGGGAGAGTCCCTTTTTTTAATTCAAGCTTCCTGAAAATATGTTTTTGGTTATGGAGAGTCATACCATCTCAAAAAACCACAAAAGACTTGGTCCAACTTATAGATTTCCCTAAGATCTGCTCATAATGAGAAAATATCTTTTGGGAACAAGAAGTAGTGCCTTTGTTAGCCTGTCCAAATAGGAGAATGTCATTATCATAGAGAAGATGCGACAGTGAGAAGAGGTTCCTGCCAACTTTCATTTTCTGATAAAGACTATCTTGGACCAGATCATTCAGGCAGACACTTAAATAATCTTCCACTATATAAAAGAGAAGGCCAGATAGAGGGTCACCTTTTCTGATACCCCTGGAGCATTTAAAGTAACCTCTTGGGGATCCATTGATATGGATAGAAAGTAGATCACTTGTAAGAATTATATGAACCAACATAGTGAAGGGGATATATATTTCACGTATATTTAACATTCCAAGGATGAAGTCCCATTAAATCATGTCAAAAGCCTTCAAGATATCCAGCTTGAGTGCAAATATTCCATATTTAACTTTCCTTCTCATGATATTGACAAACTCAAAGGCAGTGAAAAGATAATTTTGAATACATCTTCCAGGGACCAAACCAAACTAATTTTGGCTGATAACATTATTTGCAATGATCTCTAATATAGAGGCTAAAAGATTAGTAATAATCATGGGTATGGTGTTCCCAATGGTGACCGGTATCAAGTACTTAATATCCATCACATTTTCCTTCTTTGGTAACAGAGAAATGAAGTACGCATTCACACCATGCAGAATTAAGGAATGAGTGAAAAACTCTTTTACAACACTGATAACATCATGGAATGAAATGTAACAGTTTAAGATGAAGAACTTATTGGTAAACCCATCAGGGCCTGCCACACTATCAATATTTGAGGAAAATAGGGCAGCCTTGATCTCACGTTCAAGAGGTACCTCAACTAACATCCGATTTTGCTGCTCATCAACAGTAGGTTTAATATAGTCAAGAATCTTGTTAGCAAAATCTTCATCCTAACATGAGTATAAACTTTAAAAATAACTAACCTCCACATTTAAAATTTCAAGCTCAAAGTTGAAGAAATCTCAATTAATTTTCAGTGACAAGATACCTTTTCTGATACATCTCTCCCTATGGAGACAATGAATTTTTTTGAAGTTTCTATCACCCTCCTGAAACCATTGGACATTTTAGTGACTTCTGGATAGCCTTTCCTACAGATTCAGCAAGTCATCAAGCTAAGAAAGGGCCCGTACTTCATCCTTAGAAGGGGCATCCAACTGCTGGTTATCATTCTGACATTGAAGAATTCGTTGTTCATCATCCATGATATCATTTTCCAGATTGGAAAAGGATGACCTTCTCCACTCTTTAATCAATTTTTATCATTTTTACGAAAGGTTATAAAACTCTACATTCTCATCCTATAATAGTTGAATATGATCATCCATAAGTGATTTAGACTAGGCATAAGATTTGGATAATTTTTTTTCATCCCTAACTTTATCTATTTTCTTCTTATCAAACTAGCCCATCAAGACATACTATTCAATTGGTTCCTATCATACCTTATTTTGTAATTTTTTCTCAAATAATATATATACATTTTCCCTTTTGGGTTGTAATAAATATCAGAATCCATTTTTTGAAGGTATTCAACCCAGTGTATTTATTGAAAATTTATATCACTCTAAGTAAATACATAATCTATACTCTTATGGATTGAATATACTATAAACTGTTCCCTAAAGAGGTAGTGACATAAGGTCTTAATAACATACATCTGTACTTCCACCTAAAGGACCTAAATGGGATAGTTATTTTCATGGGTGCATAAATTATAGGATCCATAAGCTAATACCTATATATCGTACTTCATAACACAACCAAAATAAAATCATGAGATTTTACCACTAACATCATAATAAACTATCACCCTAGGAATAATCAAGAATGGATTTTATGTCAATATAACTTTAAAAACTAAAATAGATATCTGGAACTAATCACTCCACAAAACTTAACACCTGCATGATTTTTGTTTTTCAAAAATGATGAAACCTTCTTAATATCTTGAAAAAAGAACCTATAAAAATAAAAAAACTCTAACAATAACTAAATATCAAACATTTTAATGTGATTATCCCATTATATCTATTCCTAAAAAAATTTATGCTCCTCTATGACTCCCTTTATAGAAATTACATGGCCTAGAAATTTCACTTATTAAATATAGATACATTTAGATCGATTCATGTATGGATGATTCTATCTCAATATTATATGTAAAATATTTATATTCTTAATATTATCATTTTGAAATCCATAATATAAAATAATAAAATTCATAATTTGAATAATAAATTAATCCATGTATCGAATGATGATTTGATTCCCTAAATTCATAAAAATTATAAGAGATTTTTTAATGGAAAATGGTATAGACATATACTTATAATAACCATAATAACTCATAAATGATGTTTATGGAAAATATTCTTCATGGATCATGATATAAAGGTACCAAAATCATAGTTCAATATTCGTAAATCAATGTGATCCATTTACATGAAAAAATACATTAATCCTTGGAAATGGATATTGGTTCTTCACTACCACCTAGCCGAGTTTCCCTTAATAAAACAATTCATAGGCACCCACCAAACTTATTTGTAATGACCACTGGTGATACCCATGTTGAAACACCATGATTAATATATCGCTTAGTTCCAAGTTCCACAATCATATTAGTTAGTTCTTTAAATTTGGGGAGATCCATTATTTTGATGGTAAATAAATGGAGTTTGTCTCTGGAAGAAATTATATAAAGAACTCAATTTACCTCTACCGAAGTAACCCATTGAAACCATATGGAAGGTTTTAGGGATAAAAACCAACCATTTTTGGAAGAGTACCACTATTATGTGGATCAAAATCATCAAGAAACTATTCTAACAACTAGAAATAGATCATCTATGTAATATGGGAAAAAATACTTACTCTCTACAATCTCAGATCTAAATCACCCTAGAATACGTGAGTGGAATCATCAAATTAAAGAAACTATACATAAAAATAATATAAATATATCTTCAATTTAAATATAATCATCAAATACATTTAATTAATATGATTAATGATTTCAAGATCAATAACTAAAAAACCCATATTGTATCATGGCAAGTAAGCATTACCCAAAATTCAAGAAATTTAAATCCCTACCCTTAATTATTTCTCCAGGGAATTGAAAGAGTCTATGTGAAAGAAATAATCCATGAAAGCATTCCCCATGTAGTGATCAACCTAGATTAGTTAAAAGACTGAGCTTCCCCAGTATCAAATAAATACCTAACAATAAAATATGAAATAGTAATTTTACCTATCATGGTATCATGTCCTTAATCTAACTCCCCTAGCTCACATATTTCTACATACTTAATCCATCTTTATAATTACCTTTCCCTTCCACTCTACCACTATCCTTACCATGAGGTTGAGATACCAACCCATTATCTACATTATATCTAAAATAAATTCCCATGGTAAAGTTTGATATAGATCTTCTACCTAAGGATTCTCTATAAAAAACACTAAAGATAACTATATTACCAACAAGTATGACACACCATAGGTTATTATTTATAATCAGTTATACAATGTTCCTATTTTCCATATTGGTAATAATACACATGACTCTACCTTGATGTATGTTTTACACTCCTTACATCACATCAACATTGGTCACACAGTATACCATTCTGACTATAACAATTACCCTCGAAACCTTATACTAACATAAATTCTCTATGGAGAACTATTTCTCTAGCCATATCCACCTCTGATGTAGATGTCTTGTCTAAAAAATACACAAATATGGATAGGTAAATAGGATTTGTAATATTCTGAATATCCAAACTCAATCCCATATCAATACTTCATGAATTGAGATATTATTTTGAAACAATACTTGGAGATAGGCTCTATAACATAGAAGACTAAATAGTATACTCCATCATTGATGGATATCCCTACTATAATACAGAAAAAACTTGTACTTGAACTACTATTAGGGATTTAGGATATAAATATTTATTGGAGGCTATCTTGGACGTATTCCATGTTAAGTCTTCACGAACATGGATTTCTAAATGATTTACATCCACATACATCCTATTACATGTGAAATATAAATGGTGAAAATGAATTTGGAGTATCCAATAGTTATTAAGAAGTGTAATATCCTCTACACCCTCTTGTCTATTATTATACTACATGTAGAAACTTATAAGAATGAATTATTGATGAACGATTCTTAGTGAATTATGAATTATATTCTACCTTCTATTGGGGTTTAATATGGGCTAAATTCATTATAGATGTAATTGTTCTGACTGTAGTTTCCAAAAAGATAATGAAAACCTTCAATTTAATTTCAATTTAACCACTACAAGGCCCAATTTTATTTCTCGATATCCATTATATGGTCAAAGGAAATAAATTATCATAAAAAGAATTATGGGAATTATAAAACACTCCAATTAATATATTATAAGATTAAAACAACTAGTGTTTCTATAACGTCCATGCCTGGTTGGCTCAAGAAATAATAACCAAATTGGTTCCCCACATGACCTCGACTCACTACCTCATATTCCAAAGGATTTTAATTAGTATGAGGGCTCTTTTGTGGTACTGGGAGGAGACTACACCCTATTATTAGATTGTGTATTCATATATAAATAAACCAATCATCATAAAAAATTCAATACACTAAAATATGAAGCAAAATCATCATATAATAAAATTGAATGACACCTATAATTTTAATAGTCATGAGACCCACATCTGTTGGCTTGCTAATGAGTTAACCACATAAAAGATAAAAAATTGAAAATAAATATAGAAGGATCCTCTGCTAACTCTAACTCATCTCATATACACTATCCCCAAAACAATTTTCTGCTAATCTACTCCAATAATAAGAATTAAAATATGAAAATATACTCAATCATAAAACACAAGGCCTCCACCATATCTACAATGCATTTTATCTCAAGAGAAAATTAAATATAAGCTCTGTCTATACACCAAGGTGCATGTATTGTGTGTCGAAGATGTTTCATATTTTTCCACACCAAACAGTAAACAACTACTCTATTTTAATAATTTTGTAAACATATCATTTTACAATCCAATCCAATAATAAATGAAATAAAATAAACAATAACAAATACCATTGATTCTCATATATACAAACCCAATTGACCATACCTACTTCTACAAGTGATGGGGTGTCTCTCAGCATATCATGATGATTATGAAAATATCATAACTGTCCATGGGGACCATGTCCTACCATATCTCCATCAACCAATGTTGATCCTCAAGTCCATGACCATACACAACTATCACTACATTAGAAATATTCAATGTGTCTCAGAGCATGAAATGGGGCCCACACAAACCATATAACAAACCCATGTCAACCCATTTTTCATTTCAATATAAATGACCTAAACTATGGAATTGTTTCTTTATATTCCATCCCAAAACACTGGTTATGGGAGTTTTATTAGCTAGGGAATAAGCCCAAAATTATCAAATTCCACTAATATTGGTGTTTCCTCATTTGAGGCATAGGCCCTACAAGAATCTCAACATTCCCCTATGCATGTATTCTCATCCATGAAATAGTACCTATAATAATCTCCTACCTACCCTAATAGAGTATAATTATCTAGGTATAAACCCATATGTATCATAGACCCAAATCCATTATCTCCCAAGAATACTAAACCATCAATTATTTGGATGATATCAGTCCCCCAATGGATCATATTGCACGATCCATCGCCGAATGAACCCCATTGGGAAGTACATAATGTCAAAATCAGAACAACTCATCTCTAAATAATCAAAAATCAAACTTAATATTTACTTATACCATATTATTTATATTTATTAATCAAAACTCCCCAATAATTTATACATAAAATTACTTTACTCTTACTGTAAAAAATAAATATAGTTATCCCTTTACTAAACACTCCATCCCAACATGATCATATTCCCTAGAGTGTAACCCATTTTTAACAACAATGACATACTCTACACATCAAATTGGGTCAAAAAAGAACACCCAATGTCACCCTAACCCATTCTTTTTAATTCCCTCTCATTAAGTATGAAAAGTCATAGGGGAACCTACTAGGGTCCCTTAAGTCAAATCATTTTTTCGGAACCACATTTGGTTTCCTTGATCCTTAACACAAACCTCATGAAACCTGCAATATTTCAAGTGTAACACACCATAAAAACAAGTACCTAACATAAAATTTCCCTAAATTCCTAATGGGGTAAGTATCACTTAGGATATGAGCTAATGTCCATCCCCTTTCGATGTAACTCTAGGTTTTCATGAACATCCAACCTATTCGTCTGATCGATTTGAAATTTTTTGAAACTAAACATTAATAATGCCATATTAATTCTAATATAAGACCAATTATTTCCCATACAGTGTCCTCCAATCATTCTAATTAACCTTTTCTGGGTTTTATCCCTAATCTCACTCTTAGTAGACCACTGCATCTTATCCCTTATCTCTTTTGGGGAGCCAACCCTAGTGGCGTCCCTTTGTGATAGTGATGTCTACTGCTCCGGTCCCTCCCTCCCTGACGGGGGAGGGACCTTCTTTGTCCAGGAAAGATGGTTCTTCTCCTTTCATACCGTTCTCAAACTCTAATATGATTCCGCCATTTCCTCAAATCCCGCTCGGCCTGAAAGTCTCAGATTTTCTCGATGGTTTACCTAACCTTTTTCTATCATCATCGGAGTTCTTGGAATCTTCTGACCTTCTAAAAAACACTATGATTGTGAGAATTATTCAGTAATGGTCCTCAGTAGACTTTTTTGACCGACACATCTTCAGTTCTTGGGGTCTATAAGAGATGGAGATGGTGGGTCTCCTTGATAATCGGCAGATTATGGTTCATTTTTCCTCAGAGGCTGACCTCATCAAAGCCTGGTCTAGCGCTCCAAGAAGATTCAATGGTTTCCAATTGTATCTACTCCAGTGGTCCTTCGACTTGCATATGAAACGCGATCCTCCTTCAATGGAAACCTAGCTGCACAACCACCATTTTCACCCCATTAACCAATGAATATGTGTTGAAATGGATGTGTTAAGGGTTCCATTCAATTATGTGTGGATTACGGTGGGCTAAGAATACCGCTGAAAACAATGTGTGATTTACGAATCATGTACTTCTTACTACTCTAAATGCAAGAGGTTGGGCCACTCGAAGGAGGATTACTGTAATAATAATAAGAGGAATGGATTGAAGGTAAGTTTTAAAAGTGGCAGTGAAGCTAAGATGCATCCTAAGGTTGTTATGAAACTCTATGGGTCGATGGATCGACAAGTAGGTTCAGTCAGCCCTGCAAGGGTGTGCGATGGGTCAAGGGAGTTTGAACCTGAGCGAACGCCCTGAGTTTGTTCACCTCTGAAGAAAGCCTTGACGAATCATTTGAACCAGATAATGGAGAATGTGTTTAATATGCTGAGGTAAGATTTGACCAGGCCATCCTCTAGAAATAATTCATTACTCAAGGTCGTTGAGAGGGAGGAAGGGATGGTCACCTGACTGTAACTCATGTGGGGCTATGGGAGTCTGGGAGTTCTTGTGTTCCAGATCAGCTGGGGGTTCATGTGGAGGAGGGTACAATGAGAGTGGAGGATCTAGGGTAGGAAAACCTAAGTAAGGGAAGGCAGGGGAAAAATATGGTGGTTGTCCCTTCAAATAGTGCGGTAGTATCAGGGATTGAGAAAGCGTAGTAGATGAGAGTCAATGTGGAGGAGGTTACAATGGGAGTGGATGGTACTGGGCAGGATATGGAGGTGGTTCCTCCAAATAGTGTGGTAATGTCAGGGATTGAGCAAGATGGTGATGCTTCCTGTGAGGAAGTGGTCAGGGGGATACAATACTCCATTTAGGAGGGAAACCAATTTGATGGCCTATCTATGGAAGGGCTAAAAAATGACCATGAGGAAGCAAAATTTATAAATGGGGAACTAGTGGATCATTCCATGGTAGACATTAAGAGTATTTATGCTGGAGAAATACATTCAAGGAATAGCCGGAGTACCGTAAGGATGAAGGGTAGGAAGGACTACTCCTATTTTCAACCTCCTTTGAAGACTCGGTCTGCAAAAAAGAAAGTGGATGAGAGGGTGGACTGCGTGGCATTATGTCAACTGGAACACCCTGATCATCCTGGATCCTGGGGTTTGATTCTGAGTTTGGGAGATGAGGTTAAATAAGAAGGTGTTGTATCTCAATGAATCTGAAGAAGAAGCAACCAAGATGATGGACCAAAATTTTTATGTGAACCTTAATGAGGAAAAATATTCTTGGGCTGAAAAACAGGACTCAATTCTGGTTTGGGGGTTCAATCTGGGGTTGTTAAAGCTCGAGGAATACGTTAAGGTTTGGGATAAGCTATCTGCTACTTTAGATGTTCTGGTAAGTGAAGAACCTCAGACTCAGGTAATATAAATTTCATGGAATTTATTTAGGGATATGGAATCTGGCAGGTTTAAATTTTATTTCAATGATTCTATTCTTCCACTTTATAAATAATTAGTGGTCTATCTCTTTGATTATGTTTTTGATTATGAGGACTTATTTTTAGTCTGTGAGTCACAAGGTGAATTTGGAGTTTTGTTTACAGCGTTTATCTGTCCTGCTTCAGATGGGGTTCAGAGCATGAGGTCACCACTTTGGCATGGCACTTGGATTCTGAGAGGGTATGGCCTGGCCATTGGTACTATGCCCACACATCTTTTCACGGGATTTTCTGAGGGATAATTCCCTGGTGGTGGACCTTAACACGATGCAAGTGATGGGGTGAGGTAAAATTTTTATTTTCTTGGGAATTCTCTGTAATTTTATTTGGTTGTTATGTTGGACATTGTGGTTTCTCACTTTCCTTGCAAAGTGATTTGTTTTTCCAATAAAAAAATAATTTTCAGTCAACAGATATTGAATTGGTCATAACATACTCTCTCTAAATCTCTTATTATATTCTATCAAAATTCCGTGATTATTCTAAAAACAATATATATTTGGAAACAATTTCAAGATGGACTCGTCTATTGTCTAATTCTGGATTCGGGTGGGTGAAAAAACACCAAAACCACAAAAATGGGTAACAAGTGAGATGTACACAACATGCACCACAATTACACTATGTGCACTCCCTAATATCCACCCTAGACATATACTTCAATATTTATAGGGTAAACCCAGGTTCTACTCATGTACTACTACATAGAAATTGTACACATGGGGGTTTTCCACGTATTACTACATAGTCAAGGCACACATATGCGTTGTCTATTTACTATTACATTACTATGTCCCTCTCACATGGTATTCGTACCTAAGTACTCATCTATATGGCCCTATATCACTATACTAATTATACTTTGAGTACCTAGAATGTAGTCCAAAAAACATCATCTTCCCAAAAATTGAAGAACCCACTATATGTGTTCTTAAATCCAGATGATGTGTGATTAGGATTTCCTAAATAGAAACACCTTTGATCATCCCAGAACCCCTATTTAGAAAAACATAACCCCAAATAAACCCCCATGATGTCCCTAGAAACACATGTGTGGATTAAAAATAGAAAAGAAAAAAAATATTCTAATTGAAACATAAAACTAAAAAAGAAGACTACCATGTTGAGAATACACCAAAGCTTCATCTCTAAATCAATTCCCAGAAGTCGCTACACACAAATATTATCTTGATTAATGCCATGGACATTCAAAGGTTACTCCTTCTTCATTCCCTCTAAATTCAAGAATTGTTTTATAGGGAGAACCCATACCCCATCGATCATTGATAGGATGGAAATGGGTATGGTATAATAAAAAGTAAATTAATTTAAATTAAATTAACTTATCTAAAATGCATATTTAAATATTCATCTGGATTCTTAGAATATGAAGTAGGTTTTACCTTGACTAAGTAATGTAATTCATTATGGACTCAACAACATAGTCAGAATCTGAATAGGATGCTTTTTTAAAAATATATCATGATTTGAATATGAAAAGATAAAGTAATATAAAATTAAGTAAATATTAAAAATTTGAAAAAAATTAATGGCCCAAATTTACAACAATGTCATATATTAAGGTAAAGACACTATTATGAGACCAATATAGTGATAATAAAAATTATTTGATATCATATTATATAGAGAAATTTCCCTTTGTATCCCCATTGTTCTTTTGGAATAAAAAATTCAAACTCCCATTGAATTTCATAAATCATAAAATATAGGTCTTTGAAATGTACTAATTATAACCATTCTCATACCCAATAAGCTTTTGTGGTCAACAAACTTTCAATATTCCCTCCATTCATCTATGAAAATGGTATTGTCTCAACCATCCAGGACTTATGTCATTACACCCACGTCAACTTCCCTAAAAATAGAGATATTAAACAGTTAATGATTTGATACTCCCCACCATACGTGTATCCTTATTTTACCCTTATAAAAAATAAAAAACATCATCAACTATGTTCTATAAATATTAGAATTCAATTATTTGACAACGCCAAATAACTCATGCCTGATCACTAATATAAAAACATAAACCATTAATTCATAGCACACGAGTAATGGATTTTTTCTCTCAAAAAACAAATAAAATATAGATCTCATTATCCAATCGCTTATGGGTCCCTCCCCATTATAAATATTTCCTTAAAATTATCCTGGATAACATACCCCAACATGTCCACCTCTGCAAAACCACTTGAGTTTCCTTGTCGCCCAAAATAACATAAAATCCAGAACATTTTCTAATTGGAATTGTCCATAACTCACACACACATGCCTTAAAAATAACTTCTTACCCAAAAATCCATTTCAACCATCACTATAGTACTCATGAAAGTGATATGGACACAATAAACACTCAACATCTCACTTAATCACATGATCCATGTGCCCTAAACCTAATTTATAATTCTTAATTCACTAATGATTATCCTTGTAAAGTTTAGTTCTAAAAAATATGGGAACCATTCCAAATTTATATATAAAAGTACTCATATATATTATTATTAAAATTAAGTCACTCTTAGCCACCTTTCAGAATCATTCCATGTCAAGAACATCCATCCAAACTCCCTTTGATGTACTAAAAACATCCCAACAATTGCACCAAAAACCATACATGTTCTTACCTTGAATTCTCTCCATGATATAAGGACACCCCAAGTTCCATACATTATAGGGAAGTATCTTACAAGGTGTTTGTTCACATAAAACCCACATCACAAACATTCTAATAACACAAAATAGATTTTTCTTCATTTGTATTAATAATAAGAGCTAGCATATATATGTGAAACCTTCCACAAAGGTAACCAAAAACCCAGTCTAACCTCTCTATTTGGTTAACCTTGATGACTATAATAATTAAAACTCACTAAATATTGAGTCACATTTCAAGGTTCACTAATTCCCCCTACCTAGACCATAGGTAATGTCCCACTAATAGTCACATCTCTCGGGATGCCATACCAGCTCCCATATCAACACACATTACATCTTATGTTCCAAAAACCATCTTGATGTTTCGATATCCATAATGAGATCGGATTACATCTTATAACAATATTAGATAATTGATCCTCACTGATCATCCACCTATGGGACTACTCCCTGCCGAATCTCATCATAACTATGTTTTATACTAGAATTTCCTATGAAATAATCCAAGGTGATATATATTAAGATAAACCATAGTCAATAGCTCATATATGTATAATTTCACTCCAATATATATGGGAAAATCTCATATAGGTTACTACAGGAACAATAAGTGACCAAACAAGGGTGAATTCAACCTAAAATGAGTATATCACAGATACATAATGTGGAATTCTAACCTAGTAGGTTTAATATATGTCTTTTTCACCAACTGATTTTAATATTATCAACAAATTTTATCCCACCATAGATCAACATGATCTTCTATATGATGAAAATAAATATACACATTGTTCTAGATGTATTAAATGTTGTGTAGTACTTATATAGAAAATTATGTATGAGCAGTCACTAAAAATTATGAAATTGATCATATGGGTAGTGATAATAATCACACTATCATATAAATGAATTTCACAAGAATAATAAGTGGTAAAACATGATTCATGGGATTCTCATGCCTCTATATGATAGGAAAAAACATCTAAAGTTTTTCTCCAACCAACAGACCACATACTTGTTCATCTGACCTGATCATTTTCAACCTCCTATGAATTGAAATCTATAACCATGTCTCTTTCAAATGATCCCAGATAAATTTTTCATGACCTAGCCTCTCAGGGCCAATCACTTAGTCATATAACCCCACATTTCTCCTATAATATCATGGATGAATCCCCAACAATTGATAAGTTATTACCAAATGAGTTTAATTATCAAGCTAATGACTATACCCAATATCCAACACATGTTCTTTCAATAATATTTTTCATCACTCAAACACACCTTGAAAAATATCCTAGGGGGTCACCTATCCTATCCTAACATTTGAATATGAATGATTCACTATGGAGTTATAATAAGTAATTCCCTGAAAAAATAAAGGTTCTCCTTATTGAGATGAGTGCTAACATTTATCTTTTTAAGTCTCACATTTCAATCAGTGTTATAATATCCCCACATTAACACTTGGAATCCTAGTTGTAGATACCACACCTCGAGTAGATGAATATCCTTTTCACATCATGATGGGTAATCGATGTGATACCAATTTGTAACATCATAGTCTAGCTCACTATATTAATAGTGACATGATCAATTCTCCACCTGAACTAATGAACTCATCATCCAATATCAGAGGCTGTATTATTGTAGTTGTGGTATAAATGTTGTATGGTGAGGAGAATATACCCTAATATTATTGTTAAAAATAAAAAATAAATTACTCAAAAATCATATACAACAAATTACACAAAAAATATAAATAACATAAATACAAACATGCTACAATAAAAGAGAATATATTATCCATCTCATATTTTCATGATATATACATAAATTTGCCTCAAATTTTGACAACTACATAAAATAAGATAAATGAATGGAAAATAAATAAATAGTGTACCTCTACCCTCTCTGAGATGTAGCATATTCCCCATCTCCAAACCCTTGTTGATCTACTTTAACCCAATCACAAGACTCCACATGATTGAATCCACTTGATCTTAAAACTCTAGTCCTATTCCCTATCTATCATGAATTATTTTGAACCATAATAGAGAGATTACTTCTACACATCCCTAGAGTTTCATGTACAAGTGGTGAGAAATGAGTCTTAATAGGCCACCAACCATGGTGAACCTCTAACCTAATTTTATAAGTGAATACCCATGAAATATGCCTAACTGAGCATATAATAAATGCAATAAAAATAATGAATTATAAGGACCATTGATACTCAAGTCAATAATATAGGTCCACCATTATCTCTTCAACAATTGTTGGCGCATCTTTGAGGACACTAAGAAGACTGTTCCAACATCAAAACAAAGGAGTGGGACCATCTCTTACCCAGTGTCCATCAAACAATTTCAATCATCAAGTATATGGTCAAAATTAACTATATAATATTTTTTATGTTTCATTTCTTTGAGTATGATATGATGTACCACCCCAATATTTTACTATAATCATATATTTAATTTTAATATCTTTGATAACATATATTGAACACAAAACAGGGCTTAAACGAACGTTATATACTATTAAATATTAGTATTCTCACACTACTAGCTAAGTTTAGAGTTTTGAATAGGATTTAATAAAGTATAACAATATTTTTTACACATTTTTATAAAATTAATTCATTTATAACCAATTAATTGGAAATGAAAATAAAAAACTAATGCATTTAAAGGATGTGTTTTTATTCAAAGACAATTTTTCTTCCTACAATGGAATTTTACCATAATAAATTAAATTAATAACTATTAGTGAAGTATAATAGTGAAATATATATTCTATATACAAAAAAAATCTATATAAACCATTCAATAAGTTCGATAGACTTAAGATAAGAATAAAACCAATTAATGTATAAAAGGTTTTTAAAAGGCAGTTTTACCACCTTTTAATAGAGAAACCATTTTAAATAACATTTTTAAAACATTTTATATATTAAATTTGAAAAAATAAACTTATTATTATAAATATAAATATTTAAATGTACTTTGTATATTTTATTATATTTTTCTAATAAGAATTATTTTTTATGAATTGTGATAAAATATTACAATTTAATTGAAAATAGTGTTTTCATAAAAATAATTTATACTTTTAAATTATATTTTTAATTGGGATTAAAGTATGATTCTATTAATTTAATATCATTTAATACCATTTAGTTCATTGGAATAAATTTTACAATGATTATTAACACAAAAACAATGCAATCTTTGCTACATTTTCACTTTACCCTATTTTGTCGTTCTGTCAATGGAATTAAATTTAAACTAATTTATTCCATTTCTATGTTTTGGATTTTGAAAAATTGATTATATATTTTCATTATAAGTCCAATATTTAGTAAATAGTACCCTTTATTTTTTGGACAATATGAATAGTAACATAAGTAATTTTTTTGATTACCATGGTTAATGGTAAATCAGGTAATTAAAGGTAAAAAATATATTATAAATATTTTAAAATTACCCTAAAACTTGTACTAATTTAATTGGATGATTGTATTTTAATAAAAATAAACCATTCCGAAAATTATAACCTTTTTAAGTCACTTATATTAGAGTATGACATTTATTATATTATATTCCATGAAAAGTCAATTTTTTAACACTTTTGTTTTTAATAAGTGAATTATTTTTAAATGTGGTTATATAAGTGATATGTTTAAAAATAAATATTATTTATAAATAAAAAATTTTTATATACATTATTTTAATTTATTTATAATTTTGATTAATAATATAATTACCTTAAATGGTGACATAATGATGATGTAGTAATTGTTTAATCAATGTTAGAATCAAATAAATGATATTAAAACTATTAAAATAAATATGATTTCATATAATTATGGTCATCCATTATTTTTATGGATTAATACAAATCATATTTTTGAATTAAAATTATTTGTTTGAATTTATATTTTTAGGATATATATAAATAGTTATGTAATGAATTGTGTCAAAATTGATATTATTGATATTTTAAAATGAATACAATTATATTAAATAATATAAAAATCATAAAAATATAAATTTTGGAACTTAAATTTTATAATTCTAAAAATTCCATAAATTAATCATTTATTGGTCATTTGACATTTTATAGTAACTATATTAACCTTCCAAGAGTAAAAACGCATATTGTCGAGGTAAGAGTTAAAGAGTTTGAAAAGGAGTTAAAAACCAATATTAAACGGTATAAACATGAAATAAACCTGTCAAAAATTTATTTAATTTAGAGGATTAGAACATTATCACCTTAATATCAAATTTTAGTTTTCTAATCGGAATTATTCCAAGAAAATAACTTATATATTATTAAAATCAAAGACAGTTACAAAATGTCAGTCTCTTTGTATTTAATATCATTTTTGAGTCCACAATGTAAAAAATAAGGATATTATTAAAAATAAATGTTCATTAAGATCCTAATAAAATAAATTTTACTATATAAATTTATTTTTATTTTTTTATAAATTATATAATTACCTTAAATGCTTATGCAATGCTAATTTGGTATTTATTAAAATAACATAAAAATAAAATAATTGATTTTATATGCATTACTTCTGATATAATTTTGATGATTTAATGTGAATAATTAATTTAATATATCTATAGAATATATTAAATTTATTTTAAATCATTATATTTAAATTCCCACTTTTTATTGATGCATTTTGAGTAAAATTAAATGAATAGTGTCAAATTTTACAATAATGTTATTTTAATTAATTAATATTTTATAAATTTATTTAAACCTCATAAAAATATTAAATAATTAAAAATGGAAAAATATAGTGTTGAAAATGTATTCCAAAATTAATTTATAGTAAATTTAAAAGTATTTAAATCTATAATAGTCTTATTATATTTTAATATTTTAAGGTTTTCTGAAAGTACTCCTCGCCTCAATTATAAAAGGTCACCTCCTCCATCACATCCTTACGCATATTTTTTTCACATTATCTATATAAAACACTACCAATTAATTATTTCAACATCAGTAGTTATGTTCTATAGGGAATTAGCCCTCCAAAAGACCTACCCTAGATCACTTAATAAAATATTAAAGAAAGTTCGCTGAAGAATATGTAATTTTCTTTATTGACTCTTCCATGTTTAATTATTCATCTACATACTATTCATATGTTGTATCAATGTTAAACTAATAAATATTGGGTAATATATAGTCTCATATGTTATTATGATTATGTTGATATCATCTTCTACATTTTATCCATCCTATGAAAAATGAAATCACCCCACGTGCGTCTATACGTCATACCATCTCCACGTCGTGATGTAATGTATTTTTCATCACCAATTTATTTGGATAGGTAAAATGATTATTATAATGGATATCTATAGTAAATAATAAATTATATTGATTATTTATAATTAACATACCATTAAATTTCTTACCATTTTATATTTGTGGGAATGATATCATAGATCGTGTGTGTGTACAACCTATTGTCTCTGTGATGCGATGTGATTCATTTTCCACCTTAACCATTATTGAATGAATGTAAAATTATATATAATGTTTATATATCATATCTATGAACATAAAATCATTCTGGATATTTAAAAATCATATCTGATGTATACAAAACATGAATTACATGACAAAAAATTCATATGAAAATGAAGAAGACAACACCTGTAACAAGGGTAATAATGAAATATTATCAACATACCTGTGATAAAATAATATAATAGGAACATATATAATATCATAATTATGGATATGAATATTTTATAAGTTAATAAAATTCATAAAACCAATATAGAATATGTTAAATCACATTTATCTAAAGAAATCATAATGTTTGGGGTTTCTCATCTCACTTTTACTTATATGAGATATATGCCTTATTCAACACTTACTATTGTTTTTATATATATATACAGATCCATTTCCATGTTATATAATTAATATACTTAATATAATTGTATTATAAGTTTCATTAAATGTTTTTCATCATAGGTATTATGATTTAAATATTTCAATGTTCTATCGGTCACTTTGGAATGTTTAAATATTATTTTCCTCAAGAATATTTCAATGATCTCATTTAAAATATTATAATTCTATATTAACACCCTTTTATTAGTATTTTTAATCAATTAATTTTATCTCTTATGATACCATATACCATATTTTATTGATTGTTTTATGATTATTTCTATTTTGAATGTGCTATTTTGATACCATTTACACATTATATTTAAAGTATTCATGTTTCATATGCCATTTTTTCAATATGAATGTTTTGTTACTTATGTTTCACCATTTTCATGTAAGTAATGTATTAGACTTTATAATTTAGGAAATGACCCAATATATCCCCTATATTAATCGTTATTTCTCATGAGATAAAGTAGTTATGGACTTGGCTTAGGCCTTGTCCATTAATTTATAGATATGTATTTGGTTGTGGCCTTAACAATTTATTTTCAGATATATTGGGAGAGGCCTCGATAGTATGTTTCAGATGCATAGAAATATTCATTACATCATTATTATTTAATTTAATGATATCCAATGCAATTATTTGACTTTCATAATATCAATGGAGATGTTTCCTTTCTCAGGTGACTATTTAAATGGAATCTATTTCTGTTATTTTTATTTCCATTTTTCATATTCCATATTCACTCATAGATTCTACTATATGTTTACCCTTAGTATGAATTTTATATCACCCCTTTCATAGGTTTCAATTTAACCCCAATATTTCAAATAGTTTATTATGGCTGATATGCTGGGTTACACAAAGAAGAAATAATATAGGACTCAAAGAAACTCTTCTTATGTTTTATATTTTAAAATTTAATGTGGATATCATGTATATATTTGTTTTACCAATGCTACTAAACTATTTGGTCCTTCAGGATTTGATTACTTATAATCATTATAAAATAATAAATTTATTAATCTTCTATTTGATACTGGGGTTAGGGTGTTTAAATTGGTATCAATGTAAATTTAGAGGCAACCTTGGGAACTAGGTTTTCAGTACATGAATTAGAAAACATAACCATATGACTAACAATGAGGATAAGTTTCAGTACAAGATATCATCCCATAGATTTATTAATACTTTGTATAACATAGGATAAACCTATGAACTCATAGATTGATAAGAAGATGTAATTATTTTTACATCATATAAATGATTCTACATAACTATATCACTATGATTAGTTTTTCTCAAATTATTCTTTCGGTTTTGTATAATTGTTAGAATCTATATAGTTATAGAAATAATGGTTATAATTCTAATGATGAGGATACTACAAAATAAAAATGAAAGGATGGTGGTGTTAAAACATAATATGATAAAACATAGTTCATGGTTTAAAAATGATGTAGAATGATTAAAGTTCATGTGTTTATGGATTCAAGAATTATTTCATAAATGGTTCTCTTATTATAGGAATCATGAGATATATGGGGATTGAAATACAGTACTTATTATTTTATAATTTGGAAGCATGAATTTTTTCATTAAGGTTTATTAGGTGATGAAATAATTGGTATTTAACAATAAGAGTTACATTACATTATTTGTGGAATCTGATGTTACGATTTATTTCCAAAATTTGGAGACCTTTTTGGACATTAAATTTGGACAAATGTATTTTTGACGAGTCTTAAAGTTGGAATATATTTTGTTGAAAATTTTATAACACTATATGAGGTTAAATATTTATTTATTGGATAATGTGTTCTTAATAATTTTGGTTTCAATAAATATTAAAATTTTTAAGGAATGACAAGTGGATATTATGATTTATTTAAGTGATTCAGGTATGAAACATTTAACTTGAACAACCATTTTCTGATGTAAGAGATGAAGCCAAAATAGATCGAAGCACATGAAAAACATACTATTATAATTATGAAATGAGAAGAAAAAAAGTATGTTAACACTATTAAATTATTATCTAGAGAGAAATATAATCACAAAATCAAGAAAAATAATTTATAATTAGAAATTATATTTTTTTAAGTTTCCTACTAATTAATTAATGGCCTCTTTAACTGCCCATAGTTTTATAGTTTTATGATGGAATAAATTATGAGGATTATGTTTTCTATCAATATCCATCAGAACATTATCATTTGATTTCTCTTACAGGTACTGTATTTCACTTCCCATAAATATTTTCCTATTTCAAAGTGTAATTTCCTGGTGAACTTCACATTTCCATTTTCATCTTATTAATAGGATGCTTTATTAAACCTATATTTGATGTAGGTTTCCCACAAATAGATTTTCAAGTATAAAAATTTTATTTTTCAAGTGAAATTTAAAATTTATATTACTCAATTTATTAAAGTATGGTTGAATATAATACTTCATGATTTTCCAAAAAGTTTATTTTTAAATTTAATCAATACTATAGCTTACATTTCACCCAACAACGGGCTTAAATGAACAATGATATACTATTAAACACTATTATTTTAACAGCAACTATTAAGTTGGTGATTAGGAATAGGATTAACAAAATTATGAAAATATATTTTAAACATGTTTATAAAATTAATACAATGATTTTCAATAATTTGAAAATGAAAATAAAAACAAATTGAAGATAAAGGATGTTCTTTTATTTAAAAACATTTTTGATGACCAAAATGGAGGTTTATCATAATAAACTAAAATAATCACTATTTTTGAAAGATATTAATGAGATATATATTTTATATATTCATCAATTTTTCTTAAATGGATATAATATGTATTATAGGTCTATGATAAGAATAAAAGAAATTTTAAGAATAAATGGTTTTTTTGAAAGGTAATTTTAATGCCTTTTAATAGAGAACACAACATAAATCAAAATTTTAGTAGTTATATATATTATATTTGAAAAAATAAACATCTTTTTTATATAGGAATATAAAAATCTGCATTGGTTGAAGTTTTGGTATTTTTCTGATAAGTTTCTTATTTTGATTTATATTGACAAAATATATATTTTTTAATTAAAAATAATTTTTTCATCTAAATAATTTTTTGTGTGAAATTATATTTTCTATAGGTTTTAAAGAAACATTAAATTAAAATTATATTATTTAATACAATTACGGTTATTGGAATCAATATTACAATGTATATGAATACAAAAACATTACAATCTTTTGTACATTTTCACTTTAACTTGTCTTCTATTTCCTTCAAAGGTATTAATTTTAAATTAATATCTGAAATTTATGTCTTTTGAATATTGAAAAATGGATTTCATATTTTTAATCATAAATTACAAGTATACTAAATATAAACTTTTTAATTTAGAACAATATGAATTATAAATTTAGTAATATGTTTTATTAACACGGTTATGGGTAAATCAGGTAATTAAAGGTACAGATTATATTATAAATATTATAAAATTAACATAACATTTTACGTAATTTAATTGCATGAGTGGGTTTTAACAAGAATAATCCTTTATCCAATATAATAACTTTTTTAATCCACATGGATGAGAGTATGATTTTTATAATATTATATTCAAAGAGAAGTTAATTTCATCCCACTATTGTTTTAAACATGTGAAATATTTTTACATGGCATTATATAGGGGTTATGTTAGACTCCAAATAGTATTTATAATGATAAAATTTTTATCTACATCGAGGTAATATATTTATAATTTTAAGTGATAAAATATTTAACATAAATGGTGACACAATCGTGATTCGATAATTGTTAAATTAATTATGCATCAAATATATGATATTAAAATTATTAAAATAAAATTAATTTTATATATTTAATGTCATCCACAAATTTTATGGAATAATTTTATTTTTTATTTATTAATTTAAAGTATTTTATAGAATTTATCTTGTTTTTATGATATTTATAAAATGTTATGCAATGAATAGTGTCAAAATTGACATTATTGATATTTTAAATTATATAATATTTAATTAAATGATATAAAATTCATAAAAATTGATATTTTGTCCAAATAATTGGGATAAGTCTAAAATTTTCTTCAATGACTAATTGATTTCTCATTTTACAATTTATTATAACTATATTAACCTTCAAAGAGTAAAAATCCATATTGTTATAGTAAGAGTTTAAAGGTTTAAAAAGGAGTTAGAACAAAAATATAAGCATATAACCACGACCTAAAAATTTCAAAATATTATTTGATATATAATATTATAACCTTTTCACATTAATATTTAATTTTATTTCTTTAATGTACAATTTTCTATTAAAATAACTTATATATTGTTTAAAGAAAATATTATTACAAAATTTCACTCTCTTTGTATTTAATATAATTTATGCGTCCACATAGTGAACAAATCATTATATAAATGAACCTAAATTTCTATTTTATAATAATGAATTTTTTATGATATAGATATTTTTTAATTTTATATAAATTTTATAATGTCCTTAAATGCTTCTACATTGCTAATACGGTATTTATTTAATTAAAAGAATAACAAAATAATTGTTTTTAAAAGTATTACTTTTGATATATTTGGGATGATTTAATATGGATAATTAATTTTATAGATCTATTGGATATATTATATTTATTTAAATATCATTTTATTTTAATCCCCACTATGTCTTGTTGTATTTTGTGTCAAATTAAAGGAATAATATTGACTCTGGAAACAATGTTATTTTAAAGAATTAACATTTATTAAATTAATTAAAAATCATAAAAAGTTTACATAATAAAAATGGGTATAATATATTCTATTAAATAGATTCCATTGTTAATTTATTGGCCATTTTAAATTATTTTCCTCTTAAATAACCATAAAACATTTTAATATTTTGAGGTTTTCCGAAAGTACCCCTCACCTCAATTATAAAAGAGAATCTCATCCCTCACTTAATCACACCTATTTGAGAAATATAGTTTCACCAAAATCTAAGAATCTATCTTTAAAAAAATCCTTATTTATGTTCTATAGGTAATTTATCTTCCAATTGGTCTACCCTAGAACACTTAATAAGATTTTATAGGTAGTCTACTAAAGAAGCGGTAATCATCTTTATCGACTCTTTCACGTTTGTTTCTTCTTCCACTTCCTCTTCATATGATATTTTAATTTTAAAGTAAAAAATATAGTATCATATATATGTTGAGAAGTTATTATGATTATGGGGGAACGATATTCCACATTTTATCTATCTGATGAATAATGAAATCACCACGTGTGTATACGTACAATTTACCATCTCATTGACATAGTATAATATGTTTTTCCTCACCACATTATTTAGATGGGTATAAAGAGGGATATAATGGATATATATTTTACTTATGAAATTTTATTGACTATTTATAATTTACACACAATCCAATTCCTCACCATCTCACCATTATGGGAATGATGTCGTCGCACATGCATACGTACGTCCTACCATCTCTATGATGTGGTGTGATTCATTTTCCATGTTAACAATTCATGAATCATTATAAAAATATATATAATGAATAAAATTTTTATCTAATAACTTAATATAATTATAAATAGGAATTAATTATATCCTAATCATATTAAACATAACTTACATGACGAAACATGTATTGGGAAATGAAGCAGTTAACACCCGAAACAATGGTAATAACAACATATTATCAACATAAGGGTGATAAAATAATATAAGAGGATTATAAATGATATAAAAAAATTTAAGGTTCTATTTTAATTTAATAAAATTCTTAAAACCATTATATAGAATGTTAAATCATGTTTACTAATGTAAACATATGGTAAGGGTTTCTCATCTCACTTTTACTTTTGGGAGATTTATGCCTTCTTTGCCATGTACTTTTGTTATGTGGTGTATTTAATGATCCATTAACATGTTATATCACGAATATATTTATTCTCATGAGATTATAAGAATAAATTAATGTTATTCCTTTATAGGGATTCTTATTTTAATATTTCTATGTTTATGGGATACTTTGGAAAGTTGAAATGTTATTTTCATGAAGCATTTTAAACGGTCTCATCAAAAAGTATATGTAAAGACCCGTAAATTTCAAGGAAATTTTTTTTCTTAATTTTCTTTGGAATTTTACAAGAGCGCAGTTTCTGACGGCGCCTGATTCCGAGGCCCGGTGTGCCCGGAATCATTTTCTGAAGTTTGGCTCGGGTACGTTCAGTGAACGGACGAGCGGGTTTTTCTAACTTTTGAACCGGTGCCCGGAATCGAATTCTGAGGGCACCGATGAAATCGCAGCGCCGGTTTTCGCTTAGAAACACCTCTTACGGAGTTGCGTTTGCTCGGGTGTGGTTTTTAATTTTCGGGCTTAAAGTTAAGAAATAAAATAATTTTGCGACAACTTTATTTTATTTCACTTAAGCCACTTGGAAGCCACTTGAAGCCACTTAAAGGAGGCTTGAACTGAGTTGAACTGGATATGATGCTATCCAGAAATATCCTAACCCCTTGGTAGGATATTTGTGAGGTGGTGCCCGCACGAGCCCCGCCGTTTCTTTCCGCTAAGAAACGCACCCGTGAAAACCCGTCTTAATGAAAGTCAACCGACGCGTTTTCTAAATTCTTAACAGACCATTTAATTGGGCGGTTTATTTCGTGAATTAAATGGGTTGTTTCCTTCGTGAATTAAATGGGTCGTTTCTTTCGTTGAATTAATTCAACGAATTGATGGATCGTTTCTTAACCAGTTTTTCAAATTCGTTGGCGTAATAATAAAATAAGACAAACGCTTAACCTCTGGTTATTTGCGCTTGAGAATATTTGGGAGAACCCTCGAAACTTCTTCTCCCTCGCGAAGAACGCGAAGAACGCGAAGGACGCGAAGAACGCGAAGAACGCCGAACCCGGAAATCGACGACGCCTTCGCCCGAGACGCTCTTCCGATCTCCGATCTCCGATCTCTGATCACCGACCATTCGAGGTGAGTGCTTTCGGATTTCCTCTCAAGTTCTTTTCTTTGGTTTTAAACGAAACACAGATTTAAATATTAATAATTTAAATCTGTTGTTCTTGATTCGTTGAGCTCGCCGACTCAACGCCGGAATCCGCGACGACGCGACGCCTCCCCGCGACGACGCGACGATCGATCTCTTCCGCGACGGTCTCTTCCGCGAAGAACGCCCGCGCACGACGATCATCAAGGTAGGGATTCGTTTTTGAAAATTACCCCTTTTTAATTTTCTCATTAACGTTCTTGAAAATTAAAAAGCCGGTTTTCAATGAACAATTTTATTTTAATTAAAATTGTTGGATCATGTGTTGATCGTTTTTCTCCCAGTTGTTTATCTCTAACGCGGAGGGTGCGGGCCGAACGAACACGGCCCGACGACCCTCCGCTGTTCTTCGTTTTGTGCGGATTTGACGGTCGACGACGGAACGTGCCGCAGCGGACGGTTGATGATCCCACAGTAAAGAACGGATCCCGGGAGGAGCAACGGCGCAGACGGGAAGGAAAACGGGCCACCAGAGCGACGCCGGCGGCCCGCAGAAGTTGCCGGCGGCGCGGGTCACCGGAGCGGCGGCGCCGGCGGCCGGAGGCGGCGGCGCCCCGGCGCACCGCCGGACGAAATCCGCCCCGGCGCACCGCCGGACGAAATCCGCCGCGGCTGAAGCCGCGGCGGCGGCGGCCAAACGGACCCGCGGCGCGCGGGTCCGGTTCATCCGGGCGGACGCTGCTCAGCGCGTCCGCGGCTCGCCAGCGCGGCCCGCACGCGGGCCGCGGTCCTTCCTCAAGCCGCGGGTCAGCGCCCACGGCTTCCACCCGCGCGGCTCGGCCAAGCCGAGCCGGCCGAGCCGGGCCGGGCCAGCCGGGTCGGCCCGGGGCCGTACCCCCCGTCTTCGGACGTTTTCGTTCAAACGCCCGTATCTTGATCTTCGTGCCTCCAAACGACTCTCTGTCAGCGGCAACGCGATCCTTGGATCGAGACGGTCGTTTCGGTATATCGCACTCAAGGTTTCGGAATACTTTGAGTTCGGCCGGGTTGGTTCGTACACGAGACCAACCGGGCCCTCGGAGCGGAAACACTCATATCTTGAGCTACGGACGTCCGATTGACGTGCCGTCAGCTTTGTTGAATTCCTCTAAGTGAGACGGATCTTTTGGCATACTCCGCCCGAGGTTTGGACGCAGGTGGAGTGCGGTCGGGTTGGTTTTTCCTTAAAAACCAACCGGGCCCCTGGGAAGAAAATGCCAATATCTCTCAGACCGGGCGTCCGATTGACGCGCCGTCTGCGACGTTGAGTTCCTGTTGACGATACAGAACTTTTGGATACATCAACTTCGAACTTCGTGTCAGTTGATGTATCAGCCTCTCGGCTCGTGGAGCGGACCTTCCCGAACGAGCTTGCTGTGTGCGGGAACCCTAGTGCTGGCTGCGACTGCTACTTCGACAGCGACGACCGTGCAGAGATCCTCAGTGGACTGCAGCGACGACTGTGCAGAGATCCTCCGTGGACTCCGACGACGACCGTGCAGAGATCCTCAGTGGACTGCGGCGATGATTGTGCAGAGATCCTCAGCGGACTGCGACGACTACTGCACTCAGCGATCCTACGTGGATCAGTGCTGCCGGTCCTGTGTGGGCCCGATCCTGTGTGGGTCCGATCCTGCGTGGGTCAGCGCTCAGCGGTTCTGTGTGAGCCAGCGCCTACAGGTCCTGCGTGGGCCCGGTCCTGTGTGGGCCCGATCCTGTGTGGGTCATCTCTCAGCGGTTCTGTGTGAGCCAACTTCTACAGGTCCTGCGTGGGCCCGATCCTGTGTGGGTCACTGCAAGGTTAGTACCTATCGATCCTTCGTGGGTCCGACGACTTAGATGGTTCAATGATCATCTTTATCGCCATCCGAAGAAGTATACCTGTGTGAGCTGAATCTTGTGTTACTCTCCTTTGTGGATTTTGTTGAGCTATCCTGTGTGGATTTACTGTTTACTCTCCTTTGTGGATTGTGTTGCTCTATCCTGCGTGGGTATACGTTTTTCTTTCCTGTGTGGACTGGGTTGTGCTTGGGCTCGGACGTTGGAGCCGAACGGGAATTGAATACTTAGGTATATGTATGGGCATATACCTAAGCCGTGTCAGATGTTACTTCGTGATTGTATCTTATCCTTTGTGGATTTCGGGAGACCTTCGGGGGTCTCGGGGTCCCTACTGAGTAGCTTATACTCACCCCTGCACGGGCTATGCCCGCACTCCGTGGTGTTGGTTGCAGACGACGGACAACGCTGATCGTGGAGGAGGCGTGCGGAGCAGGACAGTACCTAGAGGTGGACCACTGGGCGGGACGTACTCGGAGCGGTTAGGTGGACCCGAGGAGCAGTGGAGGCTATCTGTACCCACCCTTCAGGTGGGACTTCCGGAGGACGGCTCGACGCTGAAGTTTTCCCTTTTCGGTTGCTGTTTTTCCTTTCAGTTGTACTTTACAGTTGGGCTTGTATTTCCGGCCCCTTTTTTACTTTCATCACAGCTTGTACAGTTTTACTTAGTGTTTACTTTTCCGCTTGCTTGCTCTGTGGTGCTTGTTTACTTTTCAAAGGCAATGCCTTCCCTTTTTGTTGGGATTTACACCTTGGTGCTAGTCGCCACCCCCTGGCCTATGGAAGGCGGGCTTGGGGTAGTCACAACACGGGCCCGAGGACGGGTCGTGACAAATTGGTATCAGAGGTGGTCGGTTCTACCGCAGACTCTGATCTTTCTTCTATGTGAAGCAAAAGTGTTTAGTGTATTGAGTGTGGTTATCAGTCCAGGGAGTCCAGTGTTGGTGCGGCGGCCGACGTATCCATACACCAGGACCCTGACTTCTGATTCCTTACTTAATGTACGAAAACATTGTTTGCATGTGTGTTTCAAGTTTTCTTTGTGATTACTTGTGTCAGATCACCAGGTATACTGTTCTGACCGTGGCATACTTGTTTCCTTTTCAGGATGGCACGACGACAGCAGCCAGCTAGGGTTCCCAGAGTGGGGCGCGACGACAGCCCGCCGAGCGACGAGGCCTCGGTACAGGGCCCGTTGACAGCAGAGGCACTGGCGGTACCTTTACCCGCCGAGACCCCGATGCTTCCAGCACTGGCAGCTGACGACGCACGACGCCTCGGAGCTCTGCACGAGTTCCAGCGCCAGCGAGCACCCAGGTTCCGTGGGGAGTCGGACCCCCAGGCAGCCGAGGACTGGCTGGAGGCGGTCGTCCGAGTTTTCAGGCTAGTGAGGACGCCAGCAGACCTCATGGTGATCCTCGCGGCGAGCTTACTGCACGCAGCAGCCGACGCTGGTGGAGCCTGATGCTCCAGGTACACGATGAGGCCTCCCTCATCTGGACGGACTTCGAGAGCCTCTTCCGCTCAGAGTTCATCCCGGCCACCCTCCGAGCGGTGCACATCCAGGAGCTTCTTTAGCTGTGGCAGGGCAGCTTGACGGTCGCTCAGTACGCGGCGAGGTTCACCGACCTTTCTCGGTACTCGACAGACATGGTACGGGACCCCTTCTTCCGGGCCCAGACCTTCGAGCAGGGTTTGAGACACGAGATCAGGGCATCGCTGATCTCCCTCAGCATCCCGACCCAGGCAGGGGTACTGGAGCGAGCCCTCCTGATCGAGAGCTTCCTGGCTGAGTCCACAGCGAGACCCACCGCAGGGCGGCAGATAGCGGAGTCTTCGGCAGCTGGTAGCCGGCGGATGACTCAGGGTTCCAGGCGGACCAGACCTTCCGGCAGGCGACCTCGGGACGCTGGCTCAGCAGTGCAGGGCACCCGGCCCGGAGCCAGCCTTCCGAGAGGCAGACAGTGCTACGAGTGCGGCGGGCAGGGCCACATGGCTCGTGACTGCCCGACCCGTCGTACCGAGGGGTAGCAGATGGTGGAGGGGCCACCCACGCAGAGGCAGAGGGTCGACAGTGGCGGTCCGCAGGGAGGAGGCGGACGAGGCAGAGGAGCTGGCCGAGCAGCAGGTGGTGGGCGACGCTTTGAGGCTCTGCCACCACCACCACCAGGAGGCCCGCCCCGAACACAGGGAGCTGGCGGGCAGAGACAGGCTCAGCTCCAGGCAGCGGAGGCCTACGACCACGGCGCGCCAGAGATGATTCGAGGTACGATCTGTGTCTATTACACCCTTGCTGCAGTTCTGATAGACACAGGAGCGAGTCACTCTTTCATAGCAACTGCCCTTGTTCGGAGCTCGGAGATTCCGACAGAGCCGTTGGATCGATCCTTGCGGCTAGAGACTCCTACGGGAGCAGACTCGACGATTACGCACTGGTGCCGGCAGTGTGAGCTTACTCTAGGAGGCGAGAGCTTCGGCTGGGATCTTCTTGTAGCAGCGTCGAGGCCTTACAACGTCATTTTGGGCATGGATTGGTTATCTACGGTCAATGCTCAGATTGACTGCTTTAGGCGCAAGGTGCGATGTGTGCGCACCGACGGGAGCAGGTTCACCTTCACCGGCGAGAAGGGAGCCTTAGCAGCACAGGATGGACTCACGCAGAGGAGAGGTCAGCCCATCACTCATCAGTTGGCTAGCCTCATCCTGGGAGCAGTTGACGTGCGGAGTCCCAGTTTCCCTGCAGTGGTGGATCAGTACGCGAGCGTCTTTCCCGACGACGTTCCAGGACTACCTCCTCGCAGAGAGGTAGACTTTTATATTGACCTGTACCCCGGGATAGCCCCGATATCCACTCCAGCATATCGGATGGCCCCCGCTGAGCTTCGAGAGCTGCGAGTACAGTTGGAGGACTTGCAGGGCAAGGGGTTAATCCGACCCAGTGTTTTGCCCTGAGCTTCCCCGATTTTGTTCGCCAAGAAGGCGGACGGGAGCTTGCGACTGTGTGTCGATTATCGTCGCCTGAATCAGGTGACAGTGAGGAACAAGTATTCGCTACCCAGGATTGATGATCTCTTCGACCAGCTCAAGGGAGCACGGTGGTTCTCGAAGATAGACCTCAGGTCAGGCTATCATCAGCTTAGAGTTCGAGACGAGGATGTGCAGAAGACGGCCTTCAGGTGTCGGTATGGCCACTTCGAGTTCTTGGTTATGCCTTTCGGCGTGACCAACGCTCCAGTAGTGTTCATGAGCCTCATGAACAGGATCTTCCAGCCATACCTCGATCGATTTGTCGTGGTCTTCATCGATGACATTTTGGTGTACTCGACGACGGAGGAGGAGCACGCCTACCACCTGCGTGTTGTACTAGACACACTCCGAGAGCACCAGCATTATGGAAAGCTCTCGAAGTGTCAGTTCTGGTTACGTGAGGTCCACTTCTTGGGGCACGTCATTTCTGAGGTGGGAGTTGCAGTGGATCCCGCGAAGATCGAGGCAGTGCTAGCTTGGGAGCCACCCAAGAGCGTGACAGAGGTGCGGAGTTTCTTGGGCCTAGCCGGATACTATCGGAGATTTGTGCCGGACTTCTCCAGAGTTGCGGCCCCACTCTCAGCATTGACGAAGAAGGGGAAACCCTTCGTGTGGTCAGACAGATGTCAGCAGAGCTTCCAGGAGCTGAGGAAGAGGTTGACCAGCGCACCTATCTTGAGGTTGCCTGAGGAGGGAGTTGGTTACATAGTCTACTGCGATGCATCAGGGACTGGACTCGGGTGTGTCCTGATGCAGGAGCGGGCCGTGATTGCCTACTGATCACGTCAGTTGAGGCCTCATGAGCAGAACTACGCTACCCATGACTTGGAGTTGGCAGCAGTAGTATTTGCCCTGAAGACATGGAGACACTATCTGATGGGAGAGCGCTTCACAGTCTTTTCTGACCACCAGAGTCTCAGGTACATCTTCTCTCAGAAGGACCTAAACCTGAGACAGCGGCGATGGCTCGAGTTCCTCCAGGACTATCACTTTGAAATAGTCTATACTCCTGGGAAGGGGAACTTGGTGGCTGATGCCCTCAGTAGGAGGATGGGCATCCAGCTTCTTGAGGAGGCGACAGAGCAGCTAGCCGCTTTGCAGATATCCTTCGTGGATAGAGACGGAGCAGCCTTCCTTCAGTCTCTCACAGTCTCTCCTCCACTTCTTCAGCGGGTCAGGGAGGCACAGCATGGGGATGTTGACTGTGAGACGCGGCGTGCACAGATATCCTCGGGACAGGCACCTGATGGTTTCTCCCTTGGAGCAGAGCACGATGTCCTTTTCAGAGGACGTACCTTGGTACCAGTCGCCTTACGAGAGGAGGTGCTGAGAGAGTTTCACACTTCTCTGTTGGCGGTATATCCTGGAGTGGCGAAGATGTACCAGGATCTCGGGCGACAGCACTGGTGGCCGGGCATGAAGAAGGCTGTGGCAGAGTTCGTTTCACGGTGCCTCACCTGCCAGCAGGTGAAGGCAGAGCATCAGGTACCAGCAGGCTTGGTACAGCCCTTGGAGGTCCCAGAGTGGAAGTGGGATGGGATATCTATGGACTTTGTGACTGGACTTCCACGCACTTCCAGAGGTCACGATTCCATATGGGTGATTATTGACCGACTCACCAAGTCGGCACACTTCTTACCCATCCGAGAGCAGGGCACAGTGGAGAGCTTGGGGCGTCTCTACGTTCAGGAGATTGTACGACTTCACGGTGTGCCATCGACCATCGTCTCCAATCGGGACGCTCGTTTTACTTCCTGGCTTTGGAAGGGGTTGCAGGAGGCGTTCGGGACGCGACTACGTCTGAGCACCGCCTTTCACCCTCAGACGGATGGTCAGACGGAGAGGACCATTCAGACTCTCGAGGACATGCTCCGTGCATGTGTCCTTGACTTTGGTCGCAGCTAGGAGGACCACCTACCCTTGGTGGAGTTCGCGTACAATAACAACTACCACTCCACCATCGGGATGGCACCCTACGAGGCGTTGTACGGAAGGCCTTGCAGATCTCCTTTGTGCTGGACAGACCCTGGAGAGTCAGCACTTGTGGGACCAGAGATGGTCCGGGCCACGACAGAGAAGGTCCAGATCATCCAGGAGCGGATGAGGATAGCACAGAGCCGGCAGAAGTCATATGCTGACAGGAGGCGGAGGCCACTAGAGTTCGAGTATGGTGACCACGTCTTCTTGCGGGTCTCACCTCGACGTGGTTTGAGGAGATTTGGCTGAGGCGGCAAGTTGTCTCCACGCTTCATCGGGCCTTTCCAGGTCCTCAGCAGGATTGGCGAGGTGGCTTATCGACTGGCTCTGCCACCTCAGTTGCACCGGGTGCACGATGTCTTCCACGTATCCCAGCTGAGGAGATACGTGCACGACCCGACGCACATCATTGACTATGGGGAGATAGACGTGGATGATGGAGCGACTTTTACGGAGGTCCCAGTAGAAATAGAGGATCGACAGGAGCGGGTCCTACGTGGGCGATCGATTCCTCTTGTGCGCATCAGATGGCAGCACGGGAACTTCCAGGAGAGCACTTGGGAGCGGGAGGCTCAGATGCGTGCTCAGTACCCACATTTGTTTCCCTAGTTTTTGATGTATCTTTATGGGGATGTAAAGTCCTGAGGTGGGAGTAATGTAAAGACCCGTAAATTTCAAGGAATTTTTTTTTCTTAATTTTCTTTGGAATTTTACAAGAACGCAGTTTCTGACGGCGCCTGATTCCGAGGCCCGGTATGCCCGGAATCATTTTCTGAAGTTTGGCTCGGGTACGTTCAGTGAACGGACGAGCGGGTTTTTCTAACTTTTGAACCGGTGCCCAGAATCGAATTCTGAGGGCACCGATGAAATCGCAGCGCCGGTTTTCGCTTAGAAACGCCTCTTCCGGAGTTGCGTTTGCTCGGGTGTGGTTTTTAATTTTCGGGCTTAAAGTTAAGAAATAAAATAATTTTGCGACAGCTTTATTTTATTTCACTTAAGCCACTTGGAAGCCACTTGAAGCCACTTAAAGGAGGCTTGAAGTGAGTTGAACTGGATAGGATGCTATCCAGAAATATCCTACCCCCTTGGTAGGATATTTGTGAGGTGGGGCCCGCACGAGCCCCGCCGTTTCTTTCCGCTAAGAAACGCACCCGTGAAAACCCGTCTTAATGAAAGTCAACCGACGCGTTTTCTAAATTCTTAACAGACCATTTAATTGGGCGGTTTATTTCGTGAATTAAATGGGCTGTTTCCTTCGTGAATTAAATGGGTCGTTTCTTTCGTTGAATTAATTCAACGAATTGATGGATCGTTTCTTAACCAGTTTTTCAAATTCGTTGGCGTAATAATAAAATAAGACCAACGCTTAACCTTTGGTTATTTGCGCTTGAGAAGATTTGGGAGAACCCTCGCAACTTCTTCTCCCTCGCGAAGAATGCGAAGAACGCGAAGGACACGAAGAACGCCAAACCAGGAAATCGACGACGCCTTCGCCCGAGACGCTCTTCCGATCTCCGATCTCCGATCTCTGATCACCGACCATTCGAGGTGAGTGCTTTCGGATTTCCTCTCAAGTTCTTTTCTTTGGTTTTAAACGAAACACAGATTTAAATATTAATAATTTAAATCTGTTGTTCTTGATTCGTTGAGCTCGCTGAGTCAACGCCGGAATCCGCGACGACGCGACGCCTCCCCGCGACGACGCGACGATCGATCTCTTCCGCGACGGTCTCTTCCGCGAAGAACGCCCGCGCACGACGATCATCAAGGTAGGGATTCATTTTTGAAAATTACCCCTTTTTAATTTTCTCATGAACGTTCTTGAAAATTAAAAAGCCGGGTTTCAATGAACAATTTTATTTTAATTAAAATTGTTGGATCATGTGTTGATCTTTTTTCTCCCGGTTGTTTATCTCTAACGCGGAGGGTGCGGGCCGAACGAACACGGCCCGACGACCCTCCGCCGTTCTTCATTTTGTGCGGATTTGACGGTCGACGACGGAACGTGCCGCAGCGGACGGTTGACGATCCCGCAGTAAAGAACGGATCCCGGGAGGAGCAACGGCGCAGACGGGAAGGAAAACGGGCCACCGGAGTGACGCCGGCAGCCCGCGGATGTTGCCGGCGGCGCCCCGGTGCGCCGCCGGACGAAATCCGCCGCGGCGGCGGCGGCCAAACGGACCCGCGGCGCGCGGGTCCGGTTCATCCGGGCGGACGCGGCTCAGCGCGTCCGCGGCTCGCCAGCGCGGCCCGCACGCGGGCCGCGGTCCTTCCTCAAGCCGCGGGTCAGCGCCCGCGGCTTCCACCCGCGCGGCTCGGCCAAGCCGAGCCGGCCGAGCTGGGCCGGGCCAGCCGGGTCGGACCCGGGTCGGGTCGACCCGGGGGGGGGGGGGGGGTCGGGCCGGGTCGGCCCGGGCCCGTACCCCCCATCTTCGGACGTTTTCGTTCAAACGCCCGTATCTTGAGGTTCGTGCCTCCAAACGACTCGCCGTCAGCGGCAACGCGATCCTTGGATCGAGACGGTCGTTTCGGTATATCACACTCAAGGTTTCGGAATACTTTGAGTTCGGCCGGGTTGGTTCGTACACGAGACCAACCGGGCCCTCGGAGCGGAAACGCTCATATCTTGAGCTACGGACGTCCGATTGACGTGCCGTCAGCTTTGTTGAATTCCTCTAAGTGAGACGGATCTTTTGGAATACTCCGCCCGAGGTTTGGATGCAGGTGGAGTGCGGTCGGGTTGGTTTTGCCTTAAAAACCAACCGGGCCCCTGGGACGAAAATGCCAATATCTCTCAGACCGGGCGTCCGATTGACGCGCCGTCTGCGACATTGAGTTCCTGTTGACGATACGGAACTTTTGGATACATCAACTTCGGACTTTGTGTCAGTTGATGTATCAGCCTCTCGGTTCGTGGAGCGGACCTTCCCGAACGAGCTTGCTGTGTGCGGGAACCCTAGTGCTGGCTGCGACTGCTACTTCGACAGCGACGGCCGTGCAGAGATCCTCAGTGGACTGCGGCGACGACTGTGCAGAGATCCTCCGTGGACTCCGACGACGACCGTGCAGAGATCCTCAGTGGACTGCGGCGACGACTGTGCAGAGATCCTCAGCGGACTGCGACGACTACTGCACCCAGCAATCCTACGTGGATCAGTGCTGCCGGTCCTGTGTGGGCCCGATCCTGTGTGGGTCCGATCCTGCGTGGGTCAGCGCTCAGCGGTTCTGTGTGAGCCAGCGCCTACAGGTCCTGCGTGGGCCCGGTCCTGTGTGGGCCCGATCATGTGTGGGTCATCTCTCAGCGGTTCTGTGTGAGCCAACTTCTACAGGTCCTGCGTGGGCCCGATCCTGTGTGGGTCACTGCAAGGTTAGTACCTATCGATCCTTCGTGGGTCCGACGACTTAGATGGTTCAATGATCATCTTTATCGTCATCCGAAGTAGTATACCCGTGTGAGCTGAATCTTGTGTTACTCTCCTTTGTGGATTGTGTTGAGCTATCCTGTGTGGATTTACTGTTTACTCTCCTTTGTGGATTGTGTTGCTCTATCCTGCGTGGGTATACGTTTTGCTTTCCTGTGTGGACTGGGTTGTGCTTGGGCTCGGACGTTGGAGCCGAACGGGAATTGAAGACTTAGGTATATGTATGGGCATATACCTAAGCCGGGTCAGATGTTACTTCGTGATTGTATCTTATCCTTTGTGGATTTCGGGAGACCTTCGGGGGTCTCGGGGTCCCTATTGAGTAGCTTATACTCACCCCTGTACGGGCTATGCCCGCACTCCGTGGTGTTGGTTGCAAACGACGGACAACGCTGATCGTGGAGGAGGCGTGCGGAGCAGGACAGTACCTGGAGGTGGACCACTGGGCGGGACGTACTCGGAGCGGTTAGGTGGACCCGAGGAGCAGTGGAGGATTTCTGTACCCACCCTTCAGGTGGGACTTCCGGAGGATGGCTCGACGCTGCAGTTTTCCCTTTTCAGTTGCTGTTTTTCCTTTCAGTTGTACTTTACAGTTGGGCTTGTATTTCCAGCCCATTTTTACTCTCAGCACAGCTTGTACAGTTTTACTTAGTGTTTACTTTTCCGCTTGCTTGCTCTGTGGTGCTTGTTTACTTTTCAAAGGCAATGCCTTCCCTTTTTGTTGGGATTTACGCCTTGGTGCTAGTCGCCAGCCCCTGGCCTATGGAAGGCGGGCTTGGGGTAGTCATGACACGAGCCCGAGGACGGGTCGTGACAGTATCTTCATCTAGGAAACCATAATTTTTTTTCATATTTTTTTATTTTTATTTTTATTTCTTATGATACTATCTACCATATTTTTTATGGTTTTATAACCCCTTTGACTATGTATGTGCTATTTTGATACAATTCATGGTTTATGGTAAAAGTATTTATATTTTATATGCTAGTTTTTTCGATTAAAATGTTTATATTGTTCGTGTTTCACTATTTTCATATCTGTAATGTACTGGGATCTGTATTTAATGGGAGTGTCTCATTATATTCCCTTGATTCATTGGAAGGTCTCATGAGGAAAATTAGATATGGACTTCGCTGAGTCCTTTCCCATTTATTTTCAAATATGGATTTGGTATAGGCCTTAACCATTTTTTTTCTAATGTCTTTGATGAGGCCTTGATAGTATGCTTCAGATGTCCAAAATTATTCAATCCGTAATTATGTTATTAATTATTTCTTTCCCATTTTATTATCATACTAGTATAATATTAATGGTTATGTTTCTTAGTCTCATGTGATTATTTAAATGGTATGGGTTTCTATTATTTAACTTTTTATATTGTTTATTCCATATTTTATCATAAATACCATTGTATTATTACCCTTAATAAGCATCTGATCTCACCCCTGTCATATGTTTCTATTTTTCACTAGGATTTCACGAAGTGTATTATAACTGATATAGACAGTTACACAAAGAAGGAATAATGGATGACTTAATGAATCTCTTCATGAATTTTATGTTATAAATTTAAATGTGCTTTCCATGTATGTATCTAGTTTACTAGGACTAATAAAATTTTTAGTCCGTCAATATATGAATCCTTGTATTCATGTGAATGTGATAAAGTAATGCACTTCCTCCAATATTTTGGGTTTATAGTGTAATAAATGAGGAAAAAACTAATGATATAATTCACTTGAGTCCCCCTAGTATACAAATAATTTTAATTCACCTCTTCTATGGGTATCTTCAATACGTGTCATAACTACCCTCCCATTATAGGTGTTTTATCTTTTGTGTAATAAGTTGATAAGTATCATTGGACACCCTTTTGGGTGTTTACACATCATGGGAATAACCCCTTAAATCATCTTAACCCTTCCCTAAGGGAGTATTATAATCTGTGGAATGTCCCTTATATGTATATCATTCATCCCCCATGGGTGTATTCTCATCAATCCATAACCACATAAGTATCATAGAAGTTGGGAAACAATAATATATTATAACAGAGAAGCTAGGATTTGATATATTCTAGGCTGTCAAAATATCACTGGGAATGAGTGCAAAACAACCCTCTATATATAATATAATCCATGAAAAATGGTATCCATATTTTTAACCCTAAATTACCCCATGGGCATACTCCCAATAGTGGGGCCTATCTCATTAAATCCCTAACTAGATCAGCCCAATACTATAGTCTAAATGGAACACACATGATTGATATCACCGCTTCTAATTTATTCCTTTTCATTAGGGACAATATGTCAGAAGGGAACCTACCTGGTTCCCCTAAGTCATTTCATAACAAGGAACCCTATTTTGAGTCCTCAGTAATAATCACATTCCTTGTGATAACACCCATTTATCCAGTGTAACACATCCCAAAACCTAGTCACTAAAATTACATGGACTCACATGAAAAATATATAAATTCTTACAAGGGATAGGCCTAAATCCCATTCCCTTTACAGGTACCACTTGGTTAGCCTGAACACACAACCTATCTTTCAACTCGAGTTTCAATCTCATCCCACTAACCAAGAAAAACCCCTTTCAAAACCTAATAATAGAAAATAGATATACCAAGCCACATACAACAATCCTTAGGATGACCCTAACCTATTCCATATTCCATGTATCACTCTATAGAACAAAAACTAATATTTTCATTATCTTAATCCCCATTTTAAGGGCTGAGGGGGAACCCAACATGACATCACGACTTAAAACAACAACCAAGACTCTCTAGTCAGATACAAGACAAAACAACTCATCTAAACTATAAATCAATGATCCAACCTAGCAACATAACCATGAAGACCAGATTACACCTACTCATTATTGCTCTGAAGGTTGTCTCGTTTATAAATGCAATTTCCTAGAACCGATGGCATTGTCATACCCTCTCAAACTTTTGAATCCAAATAGAAATTCCAGGTGAAATATTATTTTCTGAACCAACTTTTAAGCATCCATTTGAAGATGAACTCATCGAAAATTCCCTTAAATGAAAACCATAGGTCCACAGGGAAAACATTTCCAAAACTAGAAGATCATAATAAAAAAATTCAACAACATCACACTCGAAACCTTCAAGACAACCTTTCCTGTTCCAACCTCAATGATTCTATTTATCCTTAACCTATTTGATATGTTGATTCTATTTTTTTCTTTAAATGTATCTTTCATCCTCACAAAAATCCTACACACCTTTAATGGAATTTAACAGAAACTCCGTCGCATTCCTTAGAAAAAAACATCCATAGCTAATTTAGGGAAATTTATTCATCACAATACACAGTAGAAATTATCAAAAAGATAGAATTGAGAGATACCGAATAATATATCCTTGTCCATCGCATTCTTTCAATGATGTAAGATTATCACACACCATGAAACTGTATCAATGCGCACAACAGAAACAACACCGAATATAGAATCAAGCATAAAACTTCACAAATGAAGGATGGTCCGACTATATCTCATCTAAGCTGCCACCATAATGTATGTGAACACGAACCTATAAACATGAAAAATAAAATTCCAAATGCAATCCAAATCCAGGTCTTGTTTTCCCCCCTTGTTTTCACTTAGAGATCACCTCAAACTACTACATGCCCTTCCGGCCAACACAAAACCATTGTGTCCACCCTCTTCCAAAAGATGCTGGAAAAACGAATATTGGCTTCACCGCACCACCAAATAAAGACCTACCCAGTGATAAGGGAAATAACAGACATATGGAAACAATCACTGGGAAATTCCAAGACATTCTCTCCCATGAATTGGGTATTATTGTATAAGTACATGGTTTTTACCATGTTTAAAGGGTCTTTACTCCCTAAACTCCACCTCATTTATATAATTATACACATAATGGGTACACCTAGGGTCTGTTTATGTATTACTACAGAGCCTAGGAATACATGGGGTCTATTTTTTTACAATTTTATGACTAGATAACAATTTTGGTCTTTATATATTCTATTAAATGACTATTACCCCCTTATATGGTGTGTCTACTTTGGTACTTTGCCACATGGAAATCACACACTATATAGTGTGTACTCTAAATACTAGATATTTGGGGAAAAAATAATCATCTTACCAACATATGAAGAATGTATTACAAGTTTTCCTAAAACAACAAACCTTGTGATCAAAATTTTAACTACCATGAATATATTTTTATATAACAAATGAAAATTTTAATATTCCACACATTTTTGAATATCCTGATTTTATACTTAACTCATAATAAATGGTAAAAACCATATTTTGATAACAATATATTGATAAAAAAATTTCCAATATCATATTTTAATGGAATGTTTTCAATTTTACACCTCAATATACTCTTGAAATAATAATTTAAATTTCACTTGTATATCATATAGTAAAAAAACTAGAGACTTTATGATATAAAAATGGATATAAATAATACTAAATATTTCATACAAAAAATTAAAAAGGTAAATGAAAGCAATATGAAAACAGAATCAAAAGGAACAATTTGGATACCAATAACATGGATCCTAAAGCAACCACTGGGTATATCTTTTTGTGATCATAAGTCACCATCATCCCAAGCCACCATAAAGGAGACACAATCATGTAGATTCATTCTCTACATTACACTCTTATCTAAATATATATAATTGTAACATCCCAAGTAATTAATGAATAATAGATATTTTTATCTATGTCTATTAATGATTAATATAGTGTTTTAGAGGCTTAAAATAAAAATAAATACAATCTTATGCATGGAATACACTAATATTCTTAAAAGATTGTTTTACTGCCTTATGATGAAAAACCCTTTTTAAATCTGTCTTTTTACAATTTTATAAACTATGTTTGTCAAAATAAACTTATTCTTTATGATTGGGACTTCAAAATTTACTTTGTGTGATTTTTTGGTATTTTTCTGACAATGTTCATTTTTTAATGAATAGTGAAAAATACTACATTTTACATCAAAACTGCTTTTTAATCTAATTTATTTATATGATTATATTATCATTTGAATTTGTTTTGAAGTGAAATTAGAATATATTTTTACCATTTAATCCAATGGTGGTCATTGGAATCAATTTCACTTTGAAATTGGACTTAAACTGGTGTCAATCTTTTGATACTTATTGTTTCATAAAAACACGCTATTTGTCATGACATCGGGAATTAATTATTAAATTAATTAATGTGACTTATATGTTTTGAATTTTGTAAAATGGACTTCATTTTTGAATTCGGAATATTAAATATAGCTTAGGGTGAATTTTTGGTAATCTTCTGAAAAACTTCAATTTTTGATGAATAGTGAAACCACTAAGTGGTACTTATAAAAACTGATTTTCCGTTTAAATGAAAATTTTCCATCATTGTGTTTTGAATTTCAAAAATCTGACATACATGGTTGTCATTAAGAAGTAAAATATGGTTCAATGGGATTAAAATAATTTTTTGGTGAATAGTAACTTATTAAGTTTTTAATCGCGATTAGTGGTAATTAGTGTAGTTTAAGGTAAAAATAATGCTTTAATAAAATAAGATGAGCTTGAGAAATGTTCTACCCTCATGGGTTGTGTCATGTCCGACCAAGAAAAGCCATGGGTCAACTTTGGGACCCCATGGATCCACTTTGGTTGGGAAATGACATAAATTGCTTTTTATTTAAAGTAAAAGTAAAAATGACACAAACATAATATGTTTTACGAAAACAATTTTTACATGGGGTTATAAAGATCAGATTTTTGATTATAAATAGTCATTGGAAAGATAAAATTATTTCCTAAATCATAGTATTTTTTTTATAATTTTTAGACTTTAAATAAATTATATTATTTATGACATCATGATGATGCAGTGATGACCTCATTATTTAACGATTTAAATAAAATGGAAAGATAATGAAAAATCTAAAACCTACACATGGCCAAAACCAATTGGATGAGTGTATTTCGAAGCCTTATCACCTTATCCTCGAATTATAGCAATGTGGGACCTTTTGAATCTTAAACTCTTTTTAAAATAAAGTAACTTATCTTTACTTTCCAAAAGTGCCCCTCCTCTCCTCTTATAAAAGGCCCCCACCTCTACCTCATTTCACACACTCCTCAGGACTTTGGCTCGGCCAACCCCTGCCCATGTACTCTCTCCACATACCTCTCCTAATCCTAGAGGATTCCCTTTGGGCAGAATCCTTTCAAAGGAAGCCTTTAGGCTCAAATCAAAAGGAGTTACACTTTTAAAGGTAATTCATTCTTTCATGTTCATTTATTTTATTTTTCTTATCCAACCCCCTAAACTCTTTTTATTTACTTATTTTGTAACAAAACCAGTATATTCATTATACTGGGATTTTTTTATAATATTTATTTGATCTACACTCTCACACAACTACATCAAATGGTTAAAGAACATACGGTTTCCGTGGATGGCGAAATTTTTCTTCCCGAAACGATGATTGTTCAATACTCATTTAACACCTTGAAAGGTGGCCATTATGATGTCACTATTTTTATATATGATATATAATATGTTTATGTTTTCCTTAAGCTTCTGTTTTTTTTATTTTGGGCATACCATTATGGTTTCCATTATGGGTAAACACGATATCTTCATTTTAGGAAGTGCGGACTACCGCCCCCTGAAAGTGATTTGATTCATTAATACCATATGTGGGATGTGTAAAGGATAAAGTTAATGATATTATATATTTTATTATACTGTAATTATAATATAATCTTATATCATTATGATTCCATTCCAGAAAATACGAAATATAAATGGAAGTAGCATTCATGCGTACGTACGGCTTACCGTCTCCATGAACGGTGCATTTCATTTCTTACCTCTAAATGTGATGTAATATTATAAATACATGTATATGATGAATATATATGATATATATGTTATCCAAATCATTAATATCATTCTGGATATAATGAACCTTTGACCAAATTAACAACATGTAAGTGTAAGAAGTCTATTTTTGACTTAAGAACCAAATACCGAAAAAATGAACATTATTAACTTAAATGATTACATGATGTTCATAACATGGTATAAAAGGAATAATGAACTTGAAAAAGGTTCATAAGAAATTAGAGATTAACTCAAGTTTATTATTCAGGAGATTAAAGAACGGTCGGGTCAAGTCGGATACGAGGTATGGGACTTCGTCTCAATCTCCTTTCATTGAGGCATATTTTAATTTATACACAACTTTCTTTTATACGGTGTATAAACCCCTTTGACTTTTAAGTTTATTCAAAAAGAATCTTTTTTATACGAAGCATTTACTAAACGAAAAAAGGGAATGGTTTTTGTCGTACGTATGCGAAGACAACGACTTCTCCGCCGTCGTGACCGTTATTTGAGTTTCGGCTTCCTCTACAAGCCATACCTTCTTTTTAAAAGAAAAATAAATACCATGTTTTATTTTATTTTATTTTGGTATTTAAAATGGTTTTCACAATGTTTTTTGTGTTGTATTGATATCTTGTGATTGAAATGTGGAAATGTTATGTTTCCTTTACGCATGTTTTATGTGATACGATTATGTTATGGTTCTTGGGCATTATTATGAAGACGGGTGGTTCCGTGATAAACTAAGGGCGGGTGAGCCCGATATAGCTCTCCAATGTATTGGGTAACGTGAAGGAGTGAAACGTTAAGGTTTCTCCGAAGAGATTTTAGGGAATATACTGTGATTGGTATTCCAAACGTAACCAAGAGGGTTACTCCCTACGTAAGAATGTTATGAATGCCTCAAGTTACCTTTATGTCTTAAGATTTAAATGATTTACTAATGATTTGATGAGGTATGTTAATGTGCTTATATTTTATGGGTAAAGTATGATTTCACTCTTATGTATATATGTACCCATGTTTCCTTTCCATTTTTTTATAACCCATACTGAGCTTTTTATGCTCATCCCAAGTTTTTTTTGAAATGTTTTCACAGGTCAAGGGAAAGGTACATGATATGATTATAGTGTCAAGGAAGTGTCAAGAATGAATCCATGTTTTATTTTAAATATGTTTCCATTGATGGGAATGAAGAATACTATTTTTATGTAACCACTTTGTTTATATGTGGAATGTAATGAAAGTTTTATGATCTAATTCTCTAAAACTCTAAACCCGAAAAGATCTTCAATGTGTAATCTTGTAATAACTCAAGATTAAGTAAGGTTTAAGGCTGGGGCCTTATAGTTGGTATCAGAGGTCGGTTTAGATAAATTTAGGAGTTAGAATTTTATTAGATGATTATCCAATTTTTTTTTGAAATCATATAGCATTTGAAGATTACCATGTTGCTTCATCTAAGACATGTTTGTTCAGAATGGTTTTTCGTAGAGGAAATAGGGAAGCAGTGCTAGGAAGGCATACAGAAGAAAATAACCTTCCGAATCAGCATCCTGAGATGGTCGGAATTGGATCTGAACAGTTTGTTGCAGTAATGGCGTAGTTGACTCAGGCTATAAATGGTGGTGGTATCCATGCACGAGATCAGCCAGATCAACCGCAGAGGAACATGTCAGTGGTGGAACATTTCATGAGGCAACATCCACCATCATTCAGAGGATCATCTAACCCTGTGCTAGCTGAAGGGTGAATTAAAGCACTGGAGAATATATTTGATGTCATGGGGTGTTCAGAAAATCAAAAGGTTAGTCTTGCTATTTACTGTTTGGAGGGTGAAGCAGATCAGTGGTGGTCTATGGTTAAAAATATTAGGGATGCCGATGAGATTGATGCTCTCGACTGGGATGAATTAAAAGGTATGATTCTTGAGAAGTATTTTCCTAAGGCTGTTCGACTTAGGATGGAAAAACAATTATTGGAATTGAGGCAAGAGGAAGACTCAGTGGCTGCCTATGAAGAAAGGTTCACTCGATTGGCAAAGTATACTCCAAATTTTATCCGAGAACTTGATAGTAAAATCAATCATTTTTACTCAGGATTAAAGCCAAAATATCGAAGGGCATTAGCTTCTCATGAGTTTAAAAGTTATGAAAAGCTTGTTCGATGTGTTGAGAAGGTGGAAATGGAGTTTTCCGATGATCAAGTGTTCTATAACAACCAACAGAAGAAGAGACCGAGGTGGCAGGAGAAAGGTAAGAATTCTTCAAAAAAGTCTGATGGTAAGAGAACTAAGTTTCCAGTTTGTGATAAATGTGGAAAAAGGCATGCTGGGGAATGTCTTCTGAATTCTGGAAAGTGCTACCGATGTAGTAAGATGGGACATAAGGCTCGAGATTGCACTAAAAAGGATCAAGGTGAAGGTAAGAACAAATTTGATTTACAGTTAGTGAAATGTTATAAGTGCAATGAGATGGGTCGCTATGCAAACGAGTGTCCGACAAAGAGCTTGAGTGATGGGAAGCAGTTAGACTACAAGCAGAAAGGGGTGGTGAAATCCTTTGCAACTACTTTAGCAGATGTCAGGCCATCAAATGAAGTTGTATCAGGTACTTTGTTTGTTTTTTCAGATTATTCCAGTGTGTTGTTTGATTCAGGGTCTACACATTCTTTCATCTCTGAAACCTTTTCTAGTAAAATGGGAATACCATCTCAATAAATGACTCCTGAACTTTTGGTAAAAACACATGGGGGAAATGTTGAGGCTAAAAGAATTTATAAGAATCTTCCTATCCTTATCTGTGGAAAGAACCTACTTGCAAACCGTATTGTTCTACCTCTAGTAGAGTTTGATGTTATCCTGGGTATGGATTGGCTCTCTATTTACCATGATAAGATTGACTGTAGAGCTAAATAAGTTTCTTTTCAGAAAGACTTTCAGTTTGTTTACAAGAATGAACCCTTACTTTTGATTACATATCAAGAGGCTGAGAAACTTGTAAAAGATGGAAATGAATGTTACCTTGCACACGTCGTTGAAAATAAAGGAACTGTTTAGATTAATGATGTGCCAGTGGTAAATGAGTATCCTGATGTTTTTCCTGATGATTTGCCTGGAATAATACCAAATCAGGAAGTTGAGTTTACTATTGACTTAGTTCCTGATGCTAATCCAATTTCAAAACCCCCTTATCGAATGAGACAAATTGAACTTTTAGAGTTGAAGGAGCAATTACAAGATTTATTAGAGAAAGGTTTCATTAGACCTAGCACATCACCATGGGGTTCTCCTGTTTTATTTGTTAAAAGGAAAGATGGTTCTATGAGACTTTTAATTGATTATAGAGCCTTGAATAACATCACTGTTAAGAACAAATATCCTTTTCCTCATATCGATGATTTGTTTGATTAGCTCCAGGGAGCTCAGTTTTTTTCAAAGATTGACCTGAGATCGCGGTACCATCAGCTGAAGTTAAAGGAGGCAGATATTCCGAAGACCGCGTTCCGTACGAGATATGGCCATTATGAATTTGTAGTAATGCCTTTTGGGCTAACTGATGCACCTGCTGTATTCATGGACTTAATGAATAGAATTTTCCATGAGTTCTTGGATAAGTTTGTGGTGGTTTTCATTGATGATATTTTGGTGTTTTCTAAAAGTAAAGAGGAGCATGAAAGACATTTAAGGGTTATCTTGCAAACCTTAAAAGAAAAGAAACTGTATGGGAAATTCAGAAAGTGTGAGTTTTGGTTGCAACAAATTTCTTTCCTTGGTCACATTGTTTCTAAAGATGGAATAACTGTTGATCCTGCAAAAACAAAAGTTGTGGAAGAATGGCCAAGACCCACAAATGTAACCGAGATTCGTAGCTTCCTTGGTTTGGCGGGCTATTACCGAAGGTTTGTTAGAAATTTTTCACGGTTATCTAGTCCAATGACTAAGCTAACTCGGAATGTTGTTAAGTTTATCTGGACAAAAGAATGTGATGATTGTTTTCAGAAATTGAAAAGAAGATTGGTGAATGATCCAGTTTTGGCACTACCTTCTAGGAATGGTGAGTTTGTTATATACAGTGATGCTTCATTGAAAGGACTTGGTTGCGTCCTAATGTAGAATGATCAGGAAATTGCTTATGCTTCACGACAGTTGAAAACTCATGAGGTAAATTACCCTACACATGATTTGGAACTAGCTGCTGTTGTTTTTGCTTTAAAGATTTGGAGGCATCATTTGTACGGATTAAAGTGTGAAATATATATCGATCACAAAAGTTTAAAGTATATATTCACTCAGAAATAATTGAACATGAGACAAAGGAGATGGCTAGAATTAATCAAGGATTATGATTGTACAATTCATTACCATCCGGGAAAAGCAAATAAAGTGGCTGATGCTTTGAGTCGAAAAAGTAATGCTTCATTAACAATGTTGCGTTTGGAACGTGATCCTTTGGTTAAGGATTTGATGAACTTTGGCATATAAGTTGTTGGTGCAGGAAGTCCTTCTGTTTTGTTTCAGGTATCAGTGAGATCTTCTCTATCAGATAGAATCAAGCAAGCACAGAAGCAAGACAGTGAGTTGTAGAAAAAGGTAGTGCTGGTTTAGAAAGGATTTTTCCCTGAATTCGACATTGATAATTTTTGTGTTTTGAGATTTGGGAAGAGATTGTGTGTGCCTTGTGATTGATAGTTGAAGAGAGAGTTGTTATGTGAAGCTCATAGTTCTCCGTTTTCAGTTCATCCAGGCAGTACTAAGATGTATAGAGATCTGCGGGAGTATTACTGATGGGATGGAATGAAAAGAGATATTGCTGATTTTACTGTGAAGTGTTTGACTTGTCAGCAGGTTAAAGCAGAGCGACAGTTACCGAAAGGGATGCTTCAGCCTTTACCAGTGCCAGAGTGGAAATGGGAGAATATATGAATGGACTTTGTTGTGGGATTACAGAAGACATCTCGAGGTAATAATGCAATCTGGGTTATTATTGATCGCTTGACCAAATCTGCTCATTTCCTTGCTATAAGAGATACTTTCTCTCTTGATCAACTTTCCCGTTTGTATCTTAAAGAGATAGTCAGGTTACATGGAGTTCCTCTCTCCATTGTATCGGATCGTGATCCCAGGTTTACTTCTAACTTTTGGAAAGGCCTTCAGAAGTCGTTGGGTACTGAATTAAATTTTAGTACAGCTTTTCATCCTCAATCAGATGGGCCGCCAGAACGAACAATTCAGACATTGGAGGATATTCTACGAGCTTGTTCTATGGATTATCAGGGAAGTTGGGACCAACATCTTTCTTTGGTTGAATTTTCATATAATAACAGTTTTCATTCCAGTATACAGATGGCACCATTTCAGGCATTATATGGGAAGCGGTGTCGAAATCCATCTTTCTGGGATGAAGTGGGTGAAATGAAGTTGATGGGACCAGAATTGGTAGAAGAGATGGCAGAAAAAGTTCAGCTGATTCAGAAGCACATGAGAACAGCTCAGAGTAGGCAGAAGAGTTATGCGGATAACCGGAGGAAGGATCTATCTTTCGAGGTAGGTGATCATGTTTTTCTCAAGGTTTCTCCTTGGAAAAGTGTGATGAGATTTGGTAAGAAAGGAAAGCTGAGTCCAAGGTTTATTGGACCATATGAAATTCTGGAGAGAGTTGGATCAGTTGCATACCGGGTGGCTTTACCTCCGAGTTTATCTCAGGTACACAATGTTTTTCACGTTTCGATGTTGAGAAAGTATATGCCAGATCCATCTCATGTTTTGAGTCCAGAGGTAGTTCAGCTGGAAGAGAACCTATCTTATGAGGAACAACCGGTCCAGATTCTTGACCATAGGGAGCAAGTGTTACGGAATAAGGTGATTAATCAGGTAAAGGTTTTGTGGAAAAACCACATGATTGAAGAGGCAACATGGGAATCTGAAAATGAAATGAGGGATAAGTACCCCCATTTATTTGATAAGTAAATAAATTGCGGGGACACAATTTTCTAAAGGGGGGAAAGATGTAACATCCAAAGTAAGTAATGAATAATAGATATTTTTATCTATGTCTATTAATGATTAAGATAGTGTTTTAGAGGCTTAAAATGAAAATAAATACAATCTTATGCATGGAATACAATAATATTCTTAAAAGCTTGTTTTACTGCCTTATGATGGAAAACCCTTTTTAAATCTATATTTTGACAATTTTATAAACTATGTTTGTAAAAATAAACTTATTTTTTATGATTGGGACTTCAAAATTTACATTGTGTGAATTTTTGGTATTTTTCTGACAATGTTCATTTTTTAATGAATAGTGAAAAATACTGCATTTTACATCAAAACTGCTTTTTAATCTAATTTAATTATATGATTAGATTATCTTTTGAATTGGTTTTGAAGTGAAATTAGAATATATTTTTACCATTTAATCCAATGGTGGTCATTGGAATCAATTTCACTTTGAAATTGGACTTAAACTGGTGTCAATCTTTTGATTCTTATTGTTTCATAAAAACACGCTATTTGTCATGACAGCGAGAATTAATTATTAAATTAATTAATGCGACTTATATGTTTTGAATTTTGTAAAATGGACTTCATTTTTGAATTCGGAATATCAAATATAGCTTAGGGTGAATTTTTGGTAATTTTCTGAAAAACATCAATTTTTGATGAATAGTGAAACCACTAAGTGGTACTTATAAAAACTGATTTTCCGTTTAAATGAAATTTTGCCATCATTGTGTTTTTAATTTCAAAAATCCGACATACATGTTTGTCATTAAAAAGTAAAATGTGGTTCAATGGGATTAAAATAATTTTTTGGTGAATAGTAACTTATTAAGTTTTTAATCGCGATTAGTGGTAATTAGTGTAGTTTAAGGTAAAAGTAATGCTTTAATAAAATAAGATGAGCTTGACCCATGTCCTACCCACATTGGTTGTGTCATGGCCGACCAAGACAAGCCATGGGTCAACTTGGGGACCCCATGGATCCACTTTGGTTGGGAAATGACATAAATAGATTTTTATTTAAAGTAAAAGTAAAAATGACATAAACATAATATGTTTTACGAAACCAATTTTTACATGGGGTTATAAATATCAGATTTTTGATTATAAATAGTCATTAGAAAGATAAAGAGATTTCCTACATCATAGAATTTTTTTATAATTTTTAGACTTTAAATAAATTAAATTATTTATGACATCATGATGATGAAGCGATGACCTCATTATTTAACGATTTAAATAAAATGGAAAGATATAGAAAAATATAAAACCTACAAATGGCCAAAACCAATTGGATGAGAGGATTTAGAAGCCTTATCACCTTATCCTCTAATTATAGAAATGTGGGACCTTTTGAATCCGAAACTCTTTTTAAAATAAAGTAACTTATCTTTACTTTCCAAAAGTGCCCCTCCTCTCCTCTTATAAAAGGCCCCCACCTCTACCTCATTTCACACACTCCTCAAGCCTTTTGCTCGGCCAACCCCTGACCATTTACTCTCTCCACATCCCTCTCCTCATCCTAGAGGATTCCCTTTGGGCAGAATCCTTTCAAAGGAAGCCTTTAGGCTCAAATCAAAAGGAGTTACACTTTTAAAGGTAATTCATTCTCTCATGTTCATTTGTTTTATTTTGCTTCTCCAACCCCCTAAACTCTTTTTATTTACTTATTTTGTAACAACAACAGTATCTTCATTATACTAGGATGTTGTTATAATATTTATTTTAGCTACACTCTCACACAACTACATCAAATGGTTAAAGAACATACAGTTTTCGTGGATGGCGAAATTTTGCCTCCTGAAACGATGATTGTTCAGTACTCATTTAACACCTTAAAAGGTGGCCATTATGATGTCACTATTTTTATATATGATATATAATATGTTTATGTTTTCCTTAAGATTCTGTTGTTTTTCATTTTGGGCATACCTTTATGGTTTCCATTATGGGTAAACACGATATCTTCATTTTAGGAAGTGCGGACTACCGCCCCCTGAAAGTGATTTGATTCGTTAATACCATATGTGGGATGTGTAAAGGATAAAGTTAATGATATTATATATGTTATTATACTGGAATTATAATATACTCTTATATCATTATGATTCCATTCCAGAAAATACGAAATAGAAATGGAAGTAGCGTTCATGCGTACGTACGGCTTACCGTCTCCATGAACGGTGCATTTCATTTCTTACCTCTAAATGTGATGTAATATTATAAATACATGTATATGATGAATATATATGATATATATGTTATCCAAATCATTAATATCATTCTGGATATAACGAACCTTTTACCAAATTAACAACATGTAAGTGTAAGAAGTCTATTTTTGACTTAAGAACCAAATACCAACAAAATGATCATTATTAACTTAAATGATTACATGATGTTCATAACATGGTATAAAAGGAATAATGAACTTGAAAAAGGTTCATAAGAAATTAGAGATTAACTCAATTTTATTATTCAGGAGATTAAAGAACGGTCGGGTCAAGTCAGATACGAGGTATGGGACTTCGTCTCAATCTCCTTTCTTTGAGGCATATTTTATTTTATACACAACTTTCTTTTATATAGTGTATAAACCCCTTTGACTTTTATGTTTATTCAAAAAGAATCTTTTTTATACGAAGCGTTTACTAAACGACAAAAGGGAATGTTTTTTGTCGTACGTATGCGGCGACAACGACTTCTCCGCCGTCGTGACCGTTATTTGAGTTTCGGCTTCCTCTACAAGCCATACCTTCTTTTTAAAAGAAAAATAAATACCATGTTTTACTTTTCTTTTATTTTGGTATTGAAAATGGTTTTCACAATGTTTTTTGTGTTGTAGTGATATCTTGTGATTGAAATGTGGAAATGTTATGTTTCCTTTACGCATGTTTTATGTGATACGATTATGTTATGGTTCTTGGGCATTATTATGAAGATGGGTGGTTCCGTGATAAACTAAGGGCGGGTGAGCCCGATATAGCTTTCTAATGCATTGGGTAACGTGAAGGAGTGAAACGTTAAGGTTTCTCTGATGAGATTTTAGGGAATATACTGTGATGGGTATTCCAAACGTAACCTAGAGGGTTACTCCCTACGTAAGAATGTTATGAATGCCTCAAGTTACCTTTATGTCTTAAGATTTCAATGATTTACTAATGATTTGATGAGGTATGTTAATGTGCTTATGTTTTATGGGTAAAGTATGATTTCACTCTTATGTATATGTGTACCCATTTTTCCTTTCCATGTTTTTATAACCCATACTGAGCTTTTTATGCTCATCCCAAGTTTTTTTTGAAATGTTTTCACAGGTCAAGGGAAAGGTACAAGATATGATGATAGTGTCAAGGAAGTGTCAAGAATGAATCCATGTTTTATTTTAAATATGTTTCCATTGATGGGAATGAAGAATACTATCTTTATGTAACCACTTTGTTTATATGTGGAATGTAATGCAAGTTTTATGATCTAATTCTCTAAAACTCTAATCCCGAAAAGATCCTCAATGTGTAATCTTGTAATAACTCAATATTAAGTAAGGTTTAAGGCTGGGGCCTTATAATAATAAAAAACTAAGGATAAAAATACCAAAAGAAAAAATATAGTTCATGCACTCAAGAAAGTAGTAAGATACCACAATGAATCAATAGAATGTATATACAATAAAATCTATTGTGTCTTGTATAAAAAAAATTACTAAAACATTCAAAAAAATCATTTTTATTATTTGAAATCATCATTTGTTTTCCAATTTAAAAAAAACCATATAGTATAAGAAAACAATATTAAATAAAATATATTTATGTGACATTAGAATAAAAATAAAATTGTTTTTATGCATAAAATACAATATCAGGTTAATGTGGTAAATAATCATATCAAGCTAACATGAATGTAATGTATCCATAATACACCAAATACAATCCATCACATGTGGGTGTACAAAATTAATACAAAAATGAGTCACTATTATTTATATGTTAATATTATTGTATGTTAACCACATTCGATTTGAAACATAATGCATTAGAATACAATGCATCATGAGAACCTCTTATAGTGATATCTAACTCTAATGTTTCTATAATATGTCTAGTTTTCCCCCAAACCCAAAGGTCTCTTTATCTTCTCACACATTTCTATCCTATACAAGAGATCAAAAAATTTAACATAAAATATTTTCAAAGGAAAAATACCTAACAAATTCAAGCAGAACATTTCATATTCCATTTTCTAAATTGATGTCACACTGATTCTTTTGAATGAAATCCCAAATTCACATAAAATTTATCTTTTATGAATTTTATCAAATATGATGTGTTCCTAAATATAATATTATGTTAAAACCCATATTAAAACACTTTATTCCAACAAATATCACGGTAATAAAATGTTAAATATTTATAATAAAAAAAGAATAATATCAAAATAATTATAATATTTCTAGGGGATATACCATTGGATTGAGACACATATCTGAAAAACAAAGAAAAATATGCTTCTGTGACAACTAACAATGGGGGAGGAGGAGATAACATCCTAGAGAACCTTTATCTAAGAAAAAATAAAATTAATTCTCTATTTTCATTATTCATCCATTGATATTGTCTCACTTGGAATATAACATTGGGATAATAATTGAATAAAATACACCAGAAAGGATACACATACCAAATGACACCCAACGATGTTCCAATATTCCATCAGGAATGGTGGATATCTAATACTATGAGGGAGAGTGGAAAAATAATCACCAAAGGGATCATTAAGTGAAGAAAAATGAAATTGATATATAATGTTTGGACTAGATGAGATAAAAATAATATCTATCCAAATGACATATTATACACCTACTAATACACACAGCATGCACCGTCACCAATATGAAGTTGGACCTCATCATCTATTCTATGTGTGCAGGAAATATTTCAATACATATACATCTCCTATTTACTAGATATTTGAGGATCACTATAAAGCTAGGGGGATATGAAGAAATCATTTACCATGATTCCCTCCATCATCAAATCGATGGATGCCCACTAGGCGACCGATATAAACTACATACATGTTTGTGTTCTTCCAACCAGCAGTGAAAAAATGTTTCCCACCATTGGAAATATGGTGGCCTCATACTACCACAAACTAGAAAAAAAACTTATCCTAAAATATAATTGAAAACTTTTAAAGGATATAACAAAAAGGAGATTCATATAAGATTCATCATACCATATTCTAACAAATAGGGTATTAGATAATTTGTTCTATGAAATTATATATTAAAAATCCTTAAATATAATATTCATTCAATCCCATATAAAGTATAATGCATCGATATACTCTACATCACTTTGGTTATATGTTGTCTTGATTTCCAATAATACATCAAAATACATGATTTATGATATGCGTTTATAATAATCTAAACTCTAATGAAAAATAGACACAACTTCAAATTAAAATATTCAATGTCATATTAAACATGTCTAAGTACTATTATCAGCAACTTACCAATAATCTCATCTCATGGGGATTACCCAGTTTAAAATATCATGATAATAATCCTTATCACCAATTGGGAATCCGACACCATAATGTTAAAACATAATCTATATACCTTCATAAATATATCATCTTGACTATAAGACAAATATTTAAGTGTATTATCATTGAATTTTTTTATCATTATAGTGGATAATAGTTATAAAACATAAATGTGATAGATATTTTAAAGACCTTATAACATAAATATCATACAAACAATTCTAAAGATGTGATAAAAAAAGATTATTATTTTTATCTTTAAAAATTTTGTTATAAGAAATTGAGAATTATAGTTCAATCAAGGGAACCAATTTTAAAATACTCCCACTTAAAATAGAGTCAATTGAAATCAACTTTTAGTCAAATTATATTAACTCTTTTAATGAGATATGTCTATTTTCAATAGGTTTTCCATAATCCATTTAATGAACTATCTAACTACTACAACCTCACAACTCTTAGAAAAATCACCCAAGAGGTTTTTATTTTGATAAATATTCTTCATATATTGATGTAAAGTTTTATTTTTTATCTATGACCCCACTGATGTGTTATTACAATAAATGTGAAAGAACATTTTATTAATTGAAACATAAAAATATCCTTGATGATGTTTCATATCAAAATTACAAAAATTTTATGAAAAAATAACATATATATATATATATTCTACTATAAAATGAACCACCATTATATTCTTAAAATAGTCCCATATCATAGCTTCTCAATTAAGGAATAATATTTATCCTAATTATAATCTCATATCATTTTTTCTTTTCTATAAACAAGTATCTTTGTATCTATAGATGGATTGTTCCTTATTCCTTTAACATAGTAAATTGTGAATTGGAAACCCAACTCACACTCACCATGAATTTATTAAAATAGAAAAGTGTATATGATTAACAATAGGTGAAATGAACACACACCAGCATAAAATTATCAATAAATAGAAAAACAAATTTGTAGTAAATAAACTCTCCCATCACTAAAATTGACCACTCTAATGTATTCCATGTATATATTTTCTCCAAAATTATTTAGTATATAGGTTCCCATACTACTGGTGATCTATAAAATCAATAATCATAAAAAAATTCAGAATAATATTCTTAGTGATCACTTCATCAAATTTATCATCACTAGATCCTATGGAAGTACACTAAAGCAATGTAAAAATATCTGAAATGATAGATTGTTGATTCATAATAACCAAAAACTCAAATAATTAATTGAATATACAAGTGTATAATCTCAAAGAATACAAATTCAACAATAATAAATACATTTCAATCTAGAAAATTCAGCAGGGAAATACACTATTGAAAACCAATATCATAGAACATACTAAAATCACCACCATGGGAAAGAAATGAACTACAAACTACCAGATTAAATATTCAAGAATTTGTAGCATCAAATGAAAGGTCTATAGAACTGAAGATTTCCCAATTTGAAGATTTTACCAACCAGTCCCAATTTTATATCAAGAATTTCATTTATATAATGAAATTAAATATTTCAATTGATGTTATTATTTCCTGGGGATCATGATTCAAATGTTACTCAAGTAGTAAGGGGATTTCAAGTATCAATTTTATTTATATTATACATATTCCTTATTCAAAACATATTTATTTTTGTGTTTTTTATATACATACCATGAATGTAATCTATTTTTCATATCATTAAATTTAGTTGTATTTATATTAAAATTTTATGATCTTTATTTAATGGGGTTTTACAATTTAAAGTTACCAAATCGGAAGGATAATTTTATCTCAATTTTTATTCTTTGAGACACATGTTTTTTATGAAGCTATATTATTTTATAAGATTTATATACTTCTATTTGACATGGTATATCATTAAAATAGTTATTTTAATTATATATTACGATTCATGAAATGTTATTATTTCGTGGGCACTTTGATTCAAAGTCACCAAATGGTTGGGTTTTACTGATCCAATCTCATTATTTATTTGGATATTTTTTTATTATGCTTCCATTGATGAAATATTATGATCCAAATATCAACATATCTTATGAATTTTATTCTACAATGTTTATTAATAAATATTTAATGTATTGGTACTATTTTACACTCTTCGGTAATTATTATAATTAAGAATTTTTTTAATGAAATCTTACTTTTTCTCTCTTTGGTCAGAAATATGAGTTATTTCAAAATCATTGTTTTCTAATAATATTTTCATAAATTTTATACTTTACTCCTATAATCCTTACTATAAATTTTTACACATTTTTAACTTTTCACAGAAATAGTTTTTAAAAAGGAATCTTCTTTCCTTTTTCGGATCAAGGCACATTTCTAAAAATTTTATGATGGAAAACAAATGTTTGTAATTTATGGATTTATCCACCATCATTTCCATCATTTATTCGAAGCTTTATTTTAATGTTTATAAGATCAATTTTTATAATAAAATTGGTTTTCCTTATATTTTAGATATTCATTATTTTTAAATTGGTTTTCAAAGAAAAATATTTTCCAAAAATATTTAATGTTTAAAAACTGTTATATATTTTTTTCCTATTCCATTTCATGTATTCAAGGAAAAAGGTTTTAAAATTTTTTTCAATGTAAATTTATATGTTTTTATGGTAACATATTATCAAAATATTTTCAATCATCTATTATATGTTTTCATGTAAATATTTATTCCAATTCTATTCAAGAATCCATTTTATGTTTTCATTTAAATCGGTTTTCAAAATAATTACAAGATTCATTTATAAGGATTCAATGGATTTTTTTTCAAAAAGTTATAATTATTAATTCTATGTTTACATGGTTATTTTTAATGAAAATTGTTTCAAACATTTTTATGTTTTAAAAATTATTTTCCAAAGAATAATGTATATTTTCCCCAAATTTTTTAAAATATCTCACAGAAATATTTTAATTCTAATATGAAATCTTCTAGTGTTAATCATGCATTATTTTGGATATGATCTAAGGAATCTGTTAATAATCATTCCTTGAAAGGGTTATGATTTCATGTAATGATGTTTATGAAACCTATTTCTATTTCACAGTTAATATGTATTTGAAACCCTTTTACCTTTCACATTTTATATGCTTATAAAGCCTACATCTTTTTATGGGTTATGCTTTGAATAAATGATTATGTAACCTTTCAATTTTATAATGGTTATGATATGGTGATGTGTTTATGATCCCTTTTCATTTCATGGGTTATTATATGATTTAATATGATCATATGGATGATGTATATACGATTTCATTATTAATTGCTGTGGGACCTATATCTCCCACCAATTCACTAGGAAATTATTTATATCTCATGAGATAGATATATATGGAATGGAAGTTAACTCGATTCAGTAAAGGACATTGCCTACTAATGTGGTATTGTGAGTGATCCTTAACTACTAAGATGGTATTGGAAGTGATCCTTGACTACTAATATGGGTTGGGGAGTGAATCTATTACACTATATTGAATGTCATGTGACTAGGGATGGTGGTGTGCCCCGCCCAGAAAATGTACCCCCATGAGGTTCCCTGATAAGTTTTGGAAATGATCCTTGACTTATAGATAATGATTTTATATACTTATGTGTCTATCACAAGTTCTATTTCATATTACTATGTTATTATTTCATGGATTATGATCTTAATTTACTTATGATTCAAGTCTTAGTAACATCCAATATTTTTTCCATGATTCATGTTTATAATATTTGATTTGTTGGGTATGATATTTTATTGATTTAGTCATGTTATCTTACCCTTATGCTCAATATTATTCTAACATATCTCCATTTCTACCGTTACTGAGAAACTAATATTACTATTTCATATGTTTCCTTTCCCCAATTTATGAATAAAGTCATTGAGTGGGAGTACTAATGTGTAAGATATTTATAGTAAACATTGAATGTCATTCCCTATGTTAAAAGAGTGTATTCTAGGATTCTAAATACAGAAAACAATTATGGTACTCAGACATATAATTTTTTAATTTTGTGAATATTCATATGAAATGATTTAATATTCATGTATCCTAAGCCTGGTTATCTATAATTGGTATCAAAGGAATGGTTTGGTCAACATTTGGAAACTAGGATGTGAAAACATTAGTGAGATCCCAAGGGATATTTATAATGATATTTATTAGGATGTATCTAAGGATAAGAAAATGGTTTCCAAGATTTAAAATTATGTTTCATAATTAATGCATCCTATAATTAATTTTCCAAGACTATCTGGTTTTTTATATGATAAGTGTTGCTTGAACTATTCTTTATGGTCATAGTAAATAACAGGAACTAGAAGGAACTTGATTAACCTTGAATGTTTAAGATGTGGAAATTATGGGCATTATAAGACATTATTTCCTAACTAGAAATATCATGGAGAGAATAAATAAGGTATTAAAAGTATTGGTTATACTACAATGGATATAGACACTGTAAATGATATATGAAATATACAGTATGTTCAAAAAAATGGTATTTTGAATTAAAGTTAAGATGTAGGATTAGATTTAGCTTAAGGGACCTTAAAACATGATTCATATTTCATATTATATGATAGGGGAATTAAGAAATAATATTATGATGTCTATGTAATGGTTTAAGGATAAGTATGAATGATTGAAGTGAATATCTTCTGGAATCCAAATATTATCTTATACGAATCATGAAATATATAAGAATTTTCAATTTAAATATTACTTTAAGGATAAAAATGATATATTAAATAGTTATAATGACTTAGAAAAGTGACTAAATGGAATGGTTATATTTTTATTAAGGTCATGTTTCCCTTAACGTGCTCTTACGAATAATAAAATGACATTTAGTATGGATAAAAATATAATCATATGTATAATGTAAATTGGATTGTATTTGTTGCCTCAAAACTGATAAAAGATTTGTTGAAAATGTGTTTTAAACTATCTTTGATAGAGAATACATCATTTAAAGAATATTCCTAAGGACCTTTGGAATAATAAATCATGAATGTTATAAACAAGTATGTATAGTAATTTAGGTTATTACCATGTTTTAAGATGATACATGATTAATTTATTCACATGTTTTGAATGTTCCAACAAAGAAAAAACTAATGATATATGAAGGATAGATGTTAATATGTTTTAGTGAAATTACTTTTAATGTTTTTTTATTTTCTTATAGTGGATGGGTTAGAAGGTTGACCATTTATGGAATGGTTTATGTTAATCCTCGAATGATGTTTTAGAGATACAATTATTTTTGGATAATGAAATATATCATTTTTTATTGTGATAGAAACTAATTAATGAATGATTTATCATTCAGCATATGAATCTTATGATCTATTAGTTCTTCAGTCATAAAATATTCACCTTCATTTTTAGTAATACTTGAAGTATAAATTTGTTAAGACACAACCAAAAAGTAAGGTTGTGAATATAAAATAGAATGAAATCATGTAAGTATATAACCTTGTGAAAATTATTCAACTCGAAGAAAATAATCTTGGAACAAATATTTTATCCTATTACCTTTATTTATGATGAATCAAATGGTCCATTAGATCATTGTATATTTATGGTTTTCTGATCGTTAACTTTCATTAGATAACCTATTTCTACTGATCCATTTTTTCTATCACTGTCTATTAGAAAATGATTTTTAGATTTCTCTTGCATGCCCAGGTTTTCACTTTACTCCTATGTTCTCATTTTTTTAACCAAGTTATGGGTTATATTGGGTAACTGTTATGTTCTAGAAATCCATTTTTGAATGTATTTTTATTTTATTTTTTTAATGTGGATTTCTTGGATAGGGAAATTTAATTAAAAAAACCCATGACAACCAAGATGAATTCTGAGGGAGAAATTATTTTTCAAGGTGGTAGTATGTGACACCCCAATATATTTAAATATTTTTTTGAATAAATGTAATCTCTTTGATATTATGCATTTCATGCAACACTAAACATATCTTCTATTATATGAATGCAATACATTTCATTTTCATTACTTGAAACACCATGTTAAGATAATGATAAATAAAAAACTTATATTATCTTTTACTACATGCAACATTATTATTATATTTTCTTACACATAATAATGCGTTCATTCAACAAATTGTGCTGCTCGTAAGAACTAGTTGTACAAATCTACATTGTATGATTAGTACTATTATAAAAATATTATTATAGTTGTAACCTTTCCTTTTGAATGGTTGTTATAAATAATAATAGTTGAATTATTAAAACATTTTTCACACATTTATATAAGAATAATTATTTCTTCACCAATTAAATAGAAATGAAAATAAAACTCTTTTTATGATATAATAAATCTTTTGCTGGGAATCCATATATATGAAAATAAACAAGTTTTTCCTCAATAAATTAATTAAACATATATTGGTAAATTATGTTAATGATATATATATATATATTATTCAATCAACTATTTAATGTTATTCTTATTTTTTTCGGGACCATAGTTTACATTAAAACCAATTTTATGCATAATGACATATATTTTTTAAAAGGTAAATTTACATCCTTTTAATAGGGAAGCTATTTGAAATATAGGTTTTTAAAATATTATAAATTATATTTGATAAATAAACTTCATTTTGGAAAGTATAATTTCATAATTATCTTCTGGTTAATTCTTGGTGTATTTCGAAGAGGTTTCTATTCTGGATAAATAGTGAAAATACTAAATTTTAATTGAAAACATATTCTTCGTCTAATTTAATAATATTTTCAAATTATATTTAATATTTAAAAGTATAAACGAATCAATAATAAATCAGTTTATATTATTTAGGTCATCGGTACAAATTTCCCAATGAAATTGGATAAAAATCATTTCAAACATTTGAACATTTTCACTTTAAAAACTCATCATCTCATCCAATATGCGTGATTACTATTAAATTATTTTTTAAATATTACGCGGTTGGAATTTTAAAAAAATTATTAAATATTTTTATTAATAATTATATATATTTTAAAATATGTTCAATGTTTTTTTCATCAAATAAAATTGAGAATATAATCAAAATAAATTACAACAATTAAGGTAAAAACATGATTACATAGGGGTTAATCTTTAATATTAATGTGTAAAAATGGACCTACACTTGTCCAAAACTCTTTTCATGTACATATATAGACCATTAACTTTTATTTATAAAAACATTGTGGCCAATAATCCAGTTTTTGGTAAAAACGTGGGTAACACACTATTATTTTAAAAACCGTCAAGTGTGTCCTCTCCCTCCACTTATGAAGGGGAGATCACCCCCTCATTACTTTACACCTCTAAATCCATTTACTATTCCAAAAACTATCCAAATCTCCAAAAAAATTCCCAACCTTCATTCAATAATCCACCTTTTGGGAGTTAATCCAACCAACTAAGCCCTTTGGTAAAAACCAAAAAGATTTATGAAAAGAAGATTCAATATCCTTCAATAATTTTTTTTGTTTTATTTCATTCTCTACCCCTCTATTATTCTTATTAAAATATTATATAAAATCCTTAGTATCCTAACTATACTTATATTTTTTATGTTAATGTTTTGACCAACACTCACACACACATCTATCTAATGGGACACACAATCATCATTCACATGTACTAAATACTACAACATTGCGAATAAATATCATTCGTTCATCCATTGCCACCTTTCAAGGATAAGAATAATGACGTAATTAGTATATTATATGATATATATGATAAATAAAATATTTTTTATTCCTTTATTCTTCTTGTAATTATTATATAACACATATCTTCATTCTTTCCATTTTGTGGGAATATGATAACTTTGTTTGTTAATGTGTGGACTACCGCCACTTCGAAGTGATGTGATTCATTCACACATTTCATAGAATGTATAAAAAATGGGGTTCATAAAATAATATGATAATTATGATATAATAAATCAACTATCATCACAATATATATATATATATATATATATATATAATTTTATGATAATAAAATGGAAACAACATTCATGTATAAGTATTGTCAATTGTATACATGAACGGTGTATTTTATTTAATATTTATATCCTTTATAGATTATTATAAATAATTATATAATAAATATATATGATATTTATTTCACGTTTTAAATTAATTAAATAATTAAATTTTGATGTAATTATGAGGGTCAAGAATAAGAAGTGAAAACATATACGGAAAAATGTGTTTTTTACCTAAAACATAACATTAATATGGAATCATTAATAAATAGGTAATATAAAGAAATAATGAAATAGTAAATGGACTAATATATAAAAATATTTTTATATTGTATATTTATACTAAACTTATATTTATTTTACATGAGTTTTGAATGTTTACGAAGAATGTCAAGACTTAAGGTAAGGGTTTTTTCATCTCACTTATATTTATGTGATATATTTGCTATATTAAATAATTATTAGTAATGTGTGGTATATTTATTGACCTGTAAGATTTCATATAAATAAATTCCTTTATTTAACAATATTCAATGATTTAATTTATTTTATTCCTTCAATAGTATCATAATTCTAATGCAACTCCTGTAGTTAGAAGATTTCTAGTATAACTTTTATTTCTGTGAGACTTAGGCCTTCTTCATCACAAATTTATTTTATGTAGTGTATATAATATAAATTAATTTATTATATGATTCCAATCATAAATTTTATGGATATTTACATGTCTATTTTATTATCTCAATTTTATTGGGTTTTACGGTAAAATTTATCAAACTGGTAGGGAAATTTTGTCTGAATTTTCCGTCTTCGTGACACATGTTTTCTTAAGCACCTATATTCTTTTTCAAGGTGTATATACATAAATTTGACATTTTATATCATGATTTTTCATCATTTCATGATATTAAAAGCTTAATTTAATGTTATTATTTCAAGGGTACTTTGATTCAATGTCACTATAGTGGTAAGAGTTTATTGGTACAATCACATTATTTATCAGGATTGTTTAGGATTATGCTTCCATTGATGAAATATTATGACCATCTTTCAAGATGTCTCATAAATTTTATTAGAATATAGTTATTCATGATATCTTCATGTATTGGATCTATTTCTTACACTTTTTTACATATAGTAAGTATGTAATATTTTTAAACAGATTTTGACATTATATATCTCTTCGGCCGGAAATTTTTGTTTTTCCAAAACCATGTTTAAAAAAAATAAAAAAAATTCTATTATTATCCTACGATCATTAATGGATTTTTTTATCCATTTTTAATTTTTTTTAGATAATATTTTTAAAAAAGTAATTTCTTTTTCTTTTTCCTATCGAGGTACTTTTCTAAACTTTTAATGGGGAAAGAGTAATGTTTGACATGTACTGATTTGTCTGCCATCAAGAATATAATTTCATTAAATTTCACATTCTTTGTTTTCAATAGTATTTTTTTATGAAAAAAAATTCCTAATATTATAGAAATTAATTTTTTAACTGGATTTCAAAATAAAATTATTAAATGATTTATGTTTAAAATGAGTTTTAAATTATTTTCAATCCCCAGTTATATGTTTTGAAGGATATATTTTATCAAAATTATTTTCATCTTCTTTTATAAGGATTCAAGGAAAATATTTTCCAAAAAAATTCAATAATCCACTATAATTATTCATAGAATTTTTTTTTCTAATTGTTTTCATTATTAATTTAAAAATTTTCAAGGAAAAAGTATTTCAAAATGTTTTCAATCATATTTTATAAGTTTTCAACATTATTTTAAATGAAATTTTGTTTCAAAAGGTTTTATCTTTTGAAAATAATTTTTACAACAATAAAATATATTTTCCTCAATATTTATTTTAAAATATTTCTCAAAATTTATTTCCATATAAGATGACATATTTTAGTATTATGCATTACGTTCTAGGTATTTTATCAAAGGGTTTCATTTAGGTTATTTTTTCTAAAATGTGTATTTTTTTGAAAAATGTTTATTTTGGGATGGAATGATGTTTATGAAACCCATTTCTATTTCAATGGCTATATTTTTTTGAAACTTTTTTCTCTTTAATTGGATATATAATTATTAAAAATACTTCATTTCACCATTTTTTGTTTACTAAAATTATTATTAGTCTTTTCTACTTTCCACTATTATAATATGATGACATTTTTATGATACCCTTTCGTTTCACGGTTTATGAAATGGTTACTTATGATCATGTGTCACATGTATGTATGATTTCATTATGAGATGTGTCATACCTATATCTCCCTCCAATGCATTGGATAAATATTTCTATATCATCAGATAGAAATGGTTGGATTAGGGAGTAAACATGGTTTAGTAAAGGAATGTTTATGCTTGTATGCTCTTAGGAGTGATCCCTGAATAATAAATTTGTATTGGGAATGAACCTTGACTAATAAGATGGTTTGGAGAGTAAAACCATTCCATTATAATGAAATTTATTCAACTAGGGATGGTGGTGTTTCCCACCGAATAGGTGTATTCCCAATAAAGGGAATTGATATGTTTTTGAAATGGGCCTTGACTTATATGGATTGATTTTGTATTATTTTGTATCTTCCCCCAATACCATGTCTTATTCTTATATTATTATTTCATGGATTATTCTATAGATTTCTTTATGATTCATTTCTTATGAACTACCGATATCTATTCTAGGATTTCTGTTTATAATCATTGATATGTCTCGTATAATATTCTAATGATATTATCTTGTTCTCACACCCTTGTGCACATGATTTTGCTAAAAATATTCCCAGTTTACCCTTAATTATCATACTATCTCACTATTACTTATGTTTTGTTTCCCCAAGTTATAAATTAATATTTTTAGTGTGAGTACTAAAGGGGAATGTCATTTTGGGAAAAATTTACATATTTTCACCATGTTAGAAGATTGTGTTCTAAGTTTCCAAAGACAATAAACTATTATGGTCCTCGGTCATGTAATATTGTATTTTTATGAATATCCATCTAAAAGTTTTTAATATCCATGTATATTAATCCTAGGTTTCTATATCACCATATTTGTATTTTAAAAAATAGAAACATACTTCCCCTCCAACTATGTTTCCAGTTACTCTCTGAGGTCCCCATATATCTTATATGTATCATTCAATATTGGTTCAATATATTCATCATAAAAGAATATTTTCTAGGTATCCTCACTATAGGATGAGAAAGTAGGATCAATATTTATATGTGTGGGGGAATATATGTTTTTTGTATCCTGGAAGCCTCAAAAGATATAGTGATAATTGTTCTTTTGATATTATAAAAATATCAACATTTATGATTCATATTGGGATCTTAGGTGATGATTCTATAAAAATTACTCATTTGATTTTTACTTTTCATAGAACATTACTTTAATTAAGGATCATCAATATGATAAAATTCATATTCCTCATCTCCTTTATAAACAATGACCATATCTTAAAAATTCCTTAGGTAGTATAGGATTTTCTGTACATCTGTATAATGTGGATCATATAGATCATCATTGTACGTAAAGATCATATTCAACAAATAAGAAGCATTAAAATATTAATATATCACATGACACTTGTTAGTCCCAATAAAATATGTGCAACGAATCACATAATCCTATTTCCATTTTTATAACATTTGGACGATTTTCTTGGAATAATGTATGACATGTTACATTAGAAAAAACCCCCTATTGGATTATTTAACACTAAATCACTAAAATACCATGTAAATAAATTTACCATGAAATAATTCACATAGAATGTTAGATATATCATAATAGATCATGATCCAATGAATTCATATTTCTTTAAATAATGTTTAAATGAAAATATTTTGTTTAATTGTGTCTTAAATGAGAATAAGAATGGTATCCCACATTGTGAGGATAATATATCATTGATATAAAGAACAAGGGAAAAAATTAAAATCATATAAGTCCTTTTATAAACACAGGGCTCACATTTTATTTTTTTTATTCAAAATTATATTTTACAGTCCTAAAAATGAATGTTCAATGATCATGATGCTTTATTAAAAAAATAAATGAATCTTGGAAACTATCACACTTTTTCATAATTATTTTTTTTCACAAACCCATCGGGTTGTGTTTTATAGATATCTTCCACAAGGTTTCCATTAAGGTAGTATATTTTATCACTAATTTTATATTTCTCATAAGTAATTTATGTTATTATGGAAATTTTAATTCTAATAAATTTAATTATAGTAAAAGGTATGTAACATTAAAACCTGGGTAAACTAGAGTAGTAACACAATTCATCCCATTCTGATGTGAGGTATAACAATGATTGAAAAAAAAGTCTTCAATATATTCAAACTAATACATACAACCAAATTAAAAAGGAGAAATATTAGGTATATACAACTAAGAAAAAAAGTATCATCTAAGAAGTATAAAAAGTCTAAACTAACAATTCTCAACGTTTCTAACCATTACCTCCACAAAGCAACTCAAACTGAAAAAATGACATAAATAGAAGACACCATTCTATAATAATTATCTTCCCTTTACCTTTTTCCAACAAAACAATGTCTATATACACCCAAAATCATAAGTATAGTGTGAGAAATATATCCTTATAGGATACCAACAAAGAATATATACAAGTTATAATATCCATAATACACAAGTTCAATCAATAAGGAAAAGTATTTATTGAAGCATTTTATAATAATACCATTCAAAAATATTTCTCAAACACTCATTTTGTTTTCCTTAAATTTAATATCATGTTTTCCAAAACCAGAAATAATACAGTTTGAAAATAATTCTAGTTAATATATAATGATATAAATATATATGTGATCCAACATCCATGAAATAATACATAATGTAATAAAAACCAAGAAATAACAGTTCCTCTACAATTTGGGATCTAGCCTTTGGGAAAACATGTTCAAGGAACTCATGAGCCCAGATAAGGAATAAGGTTGGATCCAATTAATATTGATTCCTTCCACAATCCATTGATATACAATAGGTTTCCGCCAACTAGTGTGACAAACATTAAGAATAAAATTGTATCTTTATTAATGCACACAATGTTCCCACTGTGCAATGTTTATCAATTTCCATTTTAAAAACAATGATTACATTTTCATTAAACAATTTTAAACCCAAAAAATATTCTTCAGATTTTGAAAATACATTTCATTTTAAATCATGTTAATTCTACTGTTAAACAAAACCCTTCAAAACATGAACTCCTATCTTATTCAATTTCAACAGATTTATTTTTCATTTAAAATATCAATGAATCAATAATAACAATAATAAATTCTATAAATTGGAAGACTTCAACAGATCCACCGACCTCAAGGATTTAGAAAACATAACTAAATTTGATAATGGGTATTGGAAAACACATGATCTTCTTTTAGAAGAAAATTATGATAAAATAAAGATCAAGATTTATATAAAAGATGATGTGATTAAAAAACTGAATCCAAAATAAAGACACAACCAAAAACTAAGAACCAGAAGGAATTCTTACATATAGAGAAAAATCCCACCACAACGGTGATCAATCCTCGGACAAAATCACCCCGAATGAATGGACTCACTGTATATAACCTAGGAATCTCACTAGGATGATCAAGAAAGTCTGAACAAAGAATTAATGAATCTTATCACTCATACAAAAGCCTATATACTAACACTACATCATTTACATAGCATGGAATATATTTACATGTCTTGTAATCCTTAGGGTCTGAATATTCTAACAAATAATCACCCATTTATGTAAAACCTTAATTATATATATATATATATATATTTATTACTTGTTACACAGTATTTAAACCATTCACAATATTTAACCAATTGATGAATTCTTCCCTAAATCCATTACATGGTTTTTACTTCATATACACAACATGCAATTTCCCAATGAGTAGAAAAAACTACAATATTTTACGTTGAAAATTACAACACATTCCTGAATACAACATTACCGGTATTCGTTCAAATTCCTATTCGATAATGCTCATCCAAAGGAAATGGAAACCCAAAACCAAGTTTATAACACACCCGACTCAAAGTTAATAGGGCATTACAATCTCCCCACTATAAATTATTTAGTTTCCCCGAAAATGCTCAAGATCCTGGATCTGTAAAATCATAAGGCCAAAACAACATTTTTAATGACTCATGCTCCCACATATCATAGAGATCCCATCCACACTAAGATATTTCTTGGAAAGGGGATCATTTTACCCATTAATAACTTATCTTGGAGATCCATAATCTAATATAGATTCTTTTCCAAAGTGGTCTCGGGTTCAAGATCTAAATCATCTTACTAAATTACAAGGGATTATTTTTTAATATACCTCCTAAACATGGAAACAAAAAACACCATGGGGATATAAGTTAAATCATATGGGATTTCAAATCAGTATACCACCCTACCCAGTTTCTCAATTATCTCGAAGGGGCGCAGAATCCTCAATGAAAACATACCCTACTTAACAATAACATGATTTAACTAGTGTGGTAAAACTTTGAGAAATATATGATCACCAAAAATCTCTAACAGCTAATGAAGATGGTCTAAATATGATTTCTGAAAACTGTATTCTTTGATAAAATGCCTATGGATGAACTGCACCACCTCCATCACCCCTTGTACCAAACTCATCCCAAGCAAAGAACGCTCTCCCAGCCCTACCAAACACAAGGAATATCGACATGGATACACATAAAAATCCATAATGAGATTCATTATGATTGATTTATGATAACTAATGTTATAGGAAAACTTGACCAACGTCAAATTCATGTCCCAATGTCAATCAAAATTTGCCACAAAATCCTAGTGCATATCTTCAATAACTTGGATATACCACTACCTATTTTCATCCATCTTTGGATGATAATCCATGTTCAATTTAAATTAGGAATCAATTTCCCCTATAAACTATTACATTATCTAGATGTTAACCTCGTTTCTCTATAATATAATCCCAGAAATGGAACTCTTTGATGTCTCACCACATCCTAGACATATAAATCCCCGATAATATACACTTCTTTTGTTTCCTTTACTGGTATTAAATGAATTGATTTAGAGTGATTGTTAATAATAACCCAAACCACATCCACTCCACTTGGAGTTTGTGGTAAACTAATGACTAAATCCATGGAAAGTTCATCCCACTTCCATATTAGATCTGGTAAAGGTAATAAAAACCCTTTAGGTCTCCTATGTTCCATCTTCAATCTCTCACTAGTGAGACACCATGACACAAAATCCTCAAATGTACACCTCATACCCACCCACTAATAATGAAATCTGAAAACGTGGTTCATATTTGAATTCTCAGGGTTAATGGAGCAACATGACCAGTTTCCATTATCTTATAGCTCCTTTATCAAAGAAAAAAGAACAACCAACTTACTATAGAAGAAAAAGATCTTTTTAGAGACTGAGATGACACTAGTAAGGTCTCCCCACCATTTTGGATTTCTCTTAATAAAAAAATATCAGTGTATTTCATTTTCTCATGTCAAACTCACTCATAAAATAGAGGACTAAACATTTACAAAATCCAAGAAAACAAATCCACCAACCACCTTCACTCCTATGATTATCTCATAAAAAGATCATTAATTACCACTCTTTAATTGATTCATTCTCTTCTTGGATTGGTACACTAATACTCAGTGCATTTGAAACCAATTTTCCTTTCTTAGGGGTATATAAGATATCAAAATCAGTGGATTAAAGATACTCAAACCATCATCTCTATTTAATGTTCAATTATATTTGAGTAAAAATATAATTCAAGATTTATTATCCGAATAAATTGTAATTTTCTCACCAAAAAGAGAGTGAAACAACAACTTGATTTAATGGATAAAAAATTCCAACTCAAGATCATGGATAGGGTAGTTCTTATCCTTGGGGCCTAAATAGAGAGGTCTGTAAGCAACACCATGTTCCCACTACATCAAGAAACATCCCAAACTGTTACCTGTGGCATCCAAAAATACATCATAACGTGAACCAGGCCCTAGGAGAATCAACACTATTTCTGAACTCAACCTCACTTTCAACTCCTCAAAATATCTATGACATTTTTCATCCCACTGAAACTTTACACCCTTATGGGTCAAAGCTATCATTGGAGATTCAATCATGGAGAATTTCCAAACAAACCAACTATAATAACTTTCCAACACCAAGAATCTTTAGATATAAAACAAGTTTCAAGGATTTTCACAATATATAATTCCCCACTCCATTTCAGGATCCACTATGACTCCCCTCTAATATATTAAATGCCTCATAAATATCACCCTCTGATGAAAAACAAGCACATGTAAATTTTACCATATATAAGATGATCTTTAAAGGGTCATGGAATGAAATCTATATGCTCCATATGTTCCCACTATGACTTGGAGTGAGTAATGAAATAATATAAAAAACAAAGAACAAAATAAAGTTTCTAATTACTGATGAAATATCGATTTCATCAAATCCATCAATAAGAAAGGAGAATTAGTGAGTCTGAATGGCATAACAAGAAACTAAGAAAATACTATATTGACTACGAAATTATGTATTAGATATGTCCTCCTCTTAGACTCTTAAATGATTGTATATTGACCACATGCCAATCTTATAAAACTAACAACCCAATATAATCTGATCAAAGAGGTCATCAATTCTGAGGAATGGATATCTATTCATAATAGTCACTCGACTCAACTTTAGAAAATCAATAAAAATCATGATAATTTTTATTCCATCTATGAAATGTTTATAGGTAAACACCATGGTTAAATTAAAGGAAGAATATATCCTTTCACCTCTAGGTACTCAAGATGTACTGTATATTCCAAAAACTCAATAGGTTCTATTTGATATGTTGGAAAGGAAATGAGAGTCGTTCCATGGATAATGTCACTAGTGAACTCATCCTCTCCCTAAGGTAGTAAACTATAGAAATAATTCAAAAAGACCATCAGGTATGCATGAAAAACAATAGGTAGCTAACTACCCATGAAATGTTTATCTACGTCAAGAATAATTTCTAACAAAAAGAATGAAATAATTATATCATAATGAGTAAGTGTCCCCAACTTTCCAATTCTATAGTACCACCCTCCCTAGAAAACAAGAGTGACACCATCAGTAGATAAGAACTACACCCAATGGTGATAAACGTCTGTCTCAACCTTAACACTAATTATCAAATCCATGTCGATAATCAATTTGAAGATTTCATGTTAAATCAAAATGAAGTCCTAAACCACCTCGGGGTCAGCTAACATCACCCGAAACATGGGACACTTGAAACCTTTCTCAATCCTCTTTCTTAAAGGCAAAGAAATATCCCTCATGAATAGCATAATCTACGAACCCAGACCCAACATGTCAACCAATGTTGATGATATAAAATAATGAATATCACCTCTATCACATAATTATAGAACCATAGAGGATGAAATAAACATAATACTTCTAACATTGGATGGTCCTGCTTCAGATTCCAATAAAAACACTCTTCATTATAGAGTCTCCTGCATCCCCAGTATTCTATGAATGAGACTCACCACCATTGGGTGCATCAATATGATCCTAAAACCACTTGAAGACAGTGGATCCCACCTTAATTCCTTGTAATATCTAGTTATATAATCATTTTAGATGTCCAGATCACCCACAATGACAATATGCCCTAGGATCCTCCATATAATGAGGTAGAATATTGAAAAACCTTCCAAACTATTAGCAGATAACTAATTTCAACCTGGTGGAATCCCCTAAAATTATTATAGTATAAAACTAACGACTCTTGTTCTTCCTTTTATAACTAGAAGATGAACCTTGGCTAACCACTTCACCAGCTAAAGATATACCCAAACCTTTCCTTCTAGATATATATTCCTCACCCAAATATTCATATCCACTACATCCAAAAAATACATAAGCAACAAAAAAACTATCATTGAAAAAATATTTTCTCACTATCTAATCTCAAACCCTAAATCCTTCATATAATTATTATTGACAAGCTTTGGTTCCAGGTACACAAACTCAGTAAAATAGGTGGATTACTCTATAATGGTATGTTCTCCTTGATCCTGGGTTAGAAAATTTTGGTTCTTTTTCACATGTATGGTCTCATAATAAAACATAAAATTAAATATATTATTTAAAAAACACCCATGTAGTACCATCATGTATCTTATCTTACACTATAGATTTCCACAATATTCACCATGTCTCCTCGAGCATATTTGAGGGTAAACCCACCAAAAATTTCAAAAGACTTTTCAAGAAGTTTAAGATCCATTCGATATATTCAAGACACCACTTTGATTATTATGTAACTTATCACCTCTAAATATTGGCTGATGATTATTGATAAATTTTGAGCCATGATCCACTAATCGTCCTGACTTCATGCTGCCAAATGAACCGAGTGTTTGATTGGTACAAATAACTACTCCAACCAAAATAAGGTTCCACTAGAGGATATTTCTATAGAACCTTCCTTGTGGATTCCCCTATCTTATTTGGAATATCTCTTATAGGATTAATTGTTTTATAGACATAATAAAATAACCAATTAGGCATGAGAAGATTCCATAAACATCGAACCAACATTTAGAATTCCAAAAAATGATTGAAAATGATCATAATTTAAAGAAATTATGAATTATACCAAAAAATGGGAAACTATTCGAAAGGAACTAGTTGATTAAAATAAAACCCCTACTTAGATTATTCTACAACCCCACACACACCAATCCCTCAAACATATAGGACAATTCAATTTAAAATTATTTCCCATAAAATCATTCCAGTTTACATATATACCAAATATTAGACTTAGTAACGATTTTTTGACTGACAATGGTAACTCAAATTAATTCATGGGTGTGATCTAGCATGACCCTTTCCAATACCTACTATCTAAATTCTTATGATCATAATCATATATTCCTAATAAACAGAACCAACTCAGGTAGTGATGAAACACTTCAGGATGACTAACTACTCTAATACCAAAATATAAAAGACCAACTTGGGTGAACCAGACCAGTCACCCAAGTAATACCATTGTGGGTTGATTTATAACAAAGATAAAATCGATCTTGAATATAATAAAAACAAGACATATGATCCGAGTACAAAGAAGATAAAATAAGGAGATACAACGGATCAAAACTAGATAAACCAATAAATATGACAAGTCTACACCAATAATTTTCCATGTGACAAACCTTCACCTCCTCAATGAATCCCAATCCAAAAAATAATGACATAAATAGAATCCAAAGGACTATAGAATTCACTTCCATTACCTATGTCTAGAAAAACAGGTTATATTTATGACCAAATGAATAAGTATGGTGTGAGAAATAGAGCCCATAAGGAATCCAAAAATGAATCAACACATGTTATAATATTAAGAATTCATAGGTTCTATCTTTAAAACAATGAAATTTTTAAAAATTATAATAATCCAATTTAAAAACATTTTAAAAACACTCCTTAGGTTTTGAAAAAATTTCATATCATGTTTTCCAAAAACTAAATCAGGCCAATTATTAAAAAATATAAGAAAAGATACAAAGATATAAATATACATGTGATCTAACATCCAAAAAATATTATATCTTCTAATAGACAACGAAAAACAACAATTCACCTCAAAATGAGGATATCGCCTATGGGGAAATATCTAATAGAAAATCACAGGCCTCAAAATGCATAAGGTAGGATCCAAATAATATTTCAACTTGTTATATTGTATTGTAATAAAAGTGGTTACATTGTTGGGGTTTCAAAAAAAATAATACAACTAGTGTCTCTTCCTCAATGTACCCAAGGATCCCTCTATGAATTATTTTTCACATTTCATTTTAAATAATATAGTCACATTTTAATAAATCTATTTAAAATCCAAGCCAATATACTTCAGTGTTTGAAAGTCTATTTCTTTCCAAATCAATTCTATTATATTTTCATAGGAAATCCCCTTTGAAACATTAACAAATGACTTTTCAACTTTCAAGACATGCAATTACAGATAAAATATCTATGAATCAACAAGAAAAACATGTATTTCAGGGAATTAGAAAACTTGAATAGATCCACCTACCTCAAGGATGTAGAAAACATACCCACAATTGACAAAAGGGATTGTAAATCACAATATATACCTTTGGAAGATAAGGAATGAAAAGATACTAAAAATAATTTCTAATAAACTTGAACTGATTATAAGATTCTGAAAAATAAAATAAAACCAAAATCTATAAATAACTTGATGCAATGCCTACCTAGAGATGAAAAATCCAACCACAATAATGATCAACCCCTTAATGAAATTATCTATATATAATGAAATCCATCAAGATATTAAGGTGGATCACAAGTTAGAATGAGTAAGTCTTCATATAGAAATAATGGAACATATCACTCATATATCATCCTAAAAAACTAACACTGCATCATTTAGATGAAATATAATCCATTTACATGTCGTGTAATTAATGGGGTCCATATATTCTAAAAACCCTTTTCCTTTCAATTTAAAATTTTATTTTTACACATAACTTGAGTGTACCTACTACATGGCATGTAAACTATTCATTCCATGTACCCTATTCATATATTCTTACCAATAAAGAATTAATAGTGTGGTCCCCAAATAGACAACATGTATGTGTCCAACATGGAGGATAATCTATCTATTTTTTGTTGATAATTATAACAATCCCTTACTTGAACATCATAGGTATTCTTCGTATTTCATGGTTATAACTACTATCCTATTGAAATAGAAAACCAAAATCTATTATTATAACTTACGTGACATAAAGGTAATAGGGAGTTACATGGTCAAAAATTATTATCATAGGCTATGAGTTCAGATTTCATTTGACATATATTAAATAGATATTCTTTATAGGTATTGAATATACCATCCATGTCCGACTATGTTATGGAAACCCATTTGAACCTGAAAATATTTACATCAACTAAAGGGTCAACCAAAGACCTTACTTTGTTTTTTAGTATACGAAATCTATTTACAAATTCATGGATTTGTTCCATGTTGACATTTATGTCCTTCCCAACATTGTTGGATAATGGTTGATCATTATCATTTAATAATGTATCTCTATATTCAATTATAAGAAAATCAGATCATATTAGTTTTGTAACTTGTTTTATGTTAATTTTCATTAGTTTTTTCAATGGAATAATTTCATAAATTTTTCTTATACCCTATCTTGGGTATCTTAAACCTCTATTTGATCACATTATATATTATTCACACAATCTACCATAAAATGACCCCTCTTTTTTTATTTCTATTATTTTTATTTACTTCATGATGTTGGGTCTTTTTTTTGAATTACGAGATGAGTTTCTGGATAGAATTTTGGAGTTTTGGATGTTTATAGCTTCTTTTGAAACTATGCATGGTTAGTTTTCAGGGTTTGAGGAGAAACGTTGTGGATTATGAAAGATGGGTTTGTTTCCATCTCATTTTTTCTTTAATAATTTATCTATAATGGTCTATTCATGGTTTGGATCAAACTCTTTGAACTAAAAGATTAATCATGTGGCCTTTAGGTCATTCCCAAGGTAAGGTGAAAGGCTTGTGTATGGTTAGAGGTGACCATTCATAGATCCTGAAAGAGGATATTGAGTTTTAATAGAGCCAAATTTCATGGTTGGATCCTGGTTTCCCATACCATTCATCCAACATGTTCGTTTCCCCCCTCCTTCACGTAGGGTGTGCACGGTTTGGAAACCATGCAGCCAAATCACGTAACTTATCCAAATTCTTAATCATTTCAGTTTCCAAGTTATCCCCTCCATAAATTAAACCACCACCCATGTTACTCATACCCAACTTAGCATAAGTATATGATGGGATCCCAAACCACTTCACTCATGTCCCTCCATGGATCGTTGGCGCTCCATCAGATCTAGGTATGTTTCCCTTGATTTTTGTCAATTTTCTCATCTCCTATTCTCCTATCTCATTTCATGGTTCTCTATTGGTTTGGATCGTTCTTAGATAAACCTTATGTATATATAGGTGATGTTTTCTTGTATTTACATGACTTAAGAGTGTGAAATTTTCTTCTTTATCCTTATTCTTCCTTCTCCCAGTGTTTCATTTCATTCACACATATTTCAGGTAGGTGTTTCCATCCATTTACCTTATGAAGAATTCCATTTAATTATACATCTTTCCTAAATTATTTTTAATATATTAATTCATTCTTTTGATGTGTTATTATGATTTATTATGGTGTTTCTAGGTTAGATAATTGATTAAATTAGGTTTTCAAGGGATATCTAGAATTATGCCTACATGTATATGCATTAAACATGTTTGATAAAATTATTAGAGGTATATTAAATTTGTTTTTTTTACTTTGATATTTTTTTCTTATTTTGAGACTGTATGGTTGGGGGGTATGTGATATTTATCCTTTTTTAGGATTGGGTGACAATTTAGGGTTTGGTGCTTATGTTTGGATCTTAGGATGGATAGTAATATTCCTCGTGGACCTTTAACTGGACTTAGGGTGTTTTTTGGGTAATCCATTTATGTGTTAGTGAATGTGGTCATATGAATTGGTTCATAGGGTGTACAGTTCTATAGAATATACAAATAAATGGAATCCTACGAAAATTTCTATTTTAGTGAAACCTTGTTTTTCAAAACACCCTTATCCAGTATTCACCTTCTCTCTTCCACCCCATATCTCAAATTTTTCTTCTAAGAACACATTATATTTTCAAATGCATTTCTGGGTTCCATGTAACTCAAATATGGTTTTTGATTATGTTTTCAAAATATTACCTCATTTTCCACCTTGAGATATGATTAAGTAACTTTTGTGACTTTATAGTCCCATTTTCACCTTCAAATCATTAGTTAATTATCACCTTGGTTTTGGTAAGGATATTGAGAGGAATGGTTTTTTCACTAAAAATGGATGAGAGATGGTGTTGACCAATTAGTGACATGGATATCTTGTTGGTCCCCATGTTGGTTCATGAAAAACTTGTACCAGAGAATCCCTTTCTTATTTTTTTGATTTGGGTAGTTTGGAGATATTAATTTTGGGACAAGAGACGTATGTGTGAGAATAGAATCATAATATTTTTCTCAATATTTCCTTCAAGTTATCGTGGATAGTCCAAGGATTGAGTATTTAATTTTATATCTTATGTTTATTTAGTTTGTTTTTGTTGGGTTTATGATTTGGTGAATGACAATGAAAGTGAATCAGTGCTACATGGAGAGATTTCATGGAGAATCGACTCATGTTGAGTTTGACCGAAGATCTTAAGATACATTCAGTGGTTGGTTCGTTCACGGGGAACTGGTTTCTAAACATGTGGTCAGAATTTTCTTGATGCTCATTCCATATTTCAGGAGTTTCAATGTGAGTTATTCTTGGGCCTGATTTGGTCAGTTTAATGTGGATTTTAAATGAAAAATGGATTTGGAAAAGAAATTCCAAAGTAAAATTATTATCAAGACATGATTTTATTTTTAAAGTTGGATATGGTGTTTAACTAGGATTTGCAAGAGGGTTTTAGTATTTGGAATAGTTTACTTGGAGTAGAATGGTTTTGGACATAGAGTATACATAGTGGTTTTTTGAAATGAATTTTGATTTTCCTTGACATTTTTTTGATTTATGTGCTTAGTTTTTCAGTTTGGAATTTCGTTTTTAGTTGAATATTGAGATCTGATTGGATATTTATTCAGTTCTTCCTTTTTTTAATATATGGTATGCCTCCCATAAAAATCTCTAAGGATTATAACAAGTCTCTTCCAGTCACTGGCCCTTCACAGACTCCTAGTGGGGTAAGAGAGTCAAGTTATTCTTAGTTGGTTCCTATTTTATTTAGTGATCATGGTGTGTTGGAGGATATAGGATGGAATGAGGATGTCAACGGTTATTTTGGGATTTTGGGAACTCTTAAACCCATGAGGGTGTGAGCTATTCCATGTCCATTTGATGGACTATGTTTGGATCATTGGAATGTGACCATCCCATTATCTTTTCTAGTTGGTATGTCTTGGGATTTTTTTGATACCACATTTATCCAATGTTTATAAACTAGGGAGGTGTAGGTGAATAATGTGTAAGATATCATTGGTATTCAACAAGGTCAAGAGATGGTGAAGGCCTATGTTGAGAACATAAAATAGCTAGTTTATATTTTTCTGTGGAAATCATAAAGGGATCAACTAAAATATCCACTCGTTATCTGGGGTATTTTTTTTATATAAAAGTTGGGGGCGAACCCGTTTATTAAAAAGAAAAGAACACACGAACCCTTTCAAGGGAAAAGGAAGAACCCGAAATCCCATGACAAGCCGGTAGGCTTAAAGGTTTGAAACCATAAAATACAGTGGCTCAAGAGCCCAGTGAGACATAACCCATTACAAAAACAACCCCCACTCCAAATCCTATGCAAAATCAGCCAAGTCTCCGCCGATTGATGCATCACCGTCTTCGTCGGCCGGAGGACAACCCCATCGCCAATACCATCGATCCATGAATTCATGAACTGAAGGCTACAAATGGCCGCAAGGACCAGATTTCGAGTTGTCACCGCTGTCCCAGCCGATCCCACATGTGAATGCCACCGAAACCTCTCCAAACGCTGAGGCCCAATCAAACACCCACCTCCGACTCCGAGAAATACGGACCACCGTCGCAGACATCTCACCTCCGCGTTTCCATCAACACCACCCGAAACACTTCACCAGGGTTTCAGGACCTCCGGTAAACCACCAAGGCCACCAGATCTGTAGATATTTTCAAATCCGACTTCCAAAAAGATGCACTGCAACTAGATCTGAGCCAACAATCCACAAATCCACCACAACCATCATTCCGAGCCATCACCACCGATGTCAAGTTCCTCCGCCGCAACCAAGCCAAATCGAGGCTCCATATCGTGTATACTGTTATCTATACATGATCATACAATTATAGTATTTAATTTTCTGCGTAAACTATTGAAAAGGGAATGTCCAATGATTAATTGTCGAATCAAAAGCTTATACCAGATCCTAGGCTATAATTAGAACCTCTAGATACTCCGACATTAATCATAAATATAAGCTTTATAGTGTAGATATATCTTACTAATTGTACATAGTATATGTTTGACTATCAGGTGTTGGGGGGTCATAACCATTTAGACTTATTCTCATGAAGTTCACAATGGTGATCTCTAGTAGTGAGATCATGAGGACTCGCCTACCAATAAGAACGCCACTTGTTTTAGGCTTCCTTGGATGTTCCTATCTATTATCATGTATAATGGTCTTCTGACTTGAGATCATTACCAATATATTTCATTTTACTACGTACTTTGATGCAATAAAATGCCATGTAAATAAAGTAATGGCGAGGTAGATTGTGTTGGGTGCGTCATTGGTGGCATGACATTGGTTGAATGATCAAGAAATGATTGGTCACTTCCCAGTTATGGAAGTAATATATCTCAAGACATGTTGATATGGATGGCAATACCTTTATAAGACCATGGACAAGGAAGTTGATGGTATATCTGACCAATTACATCAATAAATAATAAATCAAGATAAAGGAGATGACACGTTAGTGCGTCCTATTTTATGAGATATTAGAGACAAAGAGATTATATTACACATTGCATATTGATAGGTTGGTTGTCAGTACTATGAAAATCCTTTTCTCTTTAAAGGCCATGATGGGTTGTTAAATCCCACTCATGATCTATGAATACAATTCACTCCTATCGAGATAAGGTCCTAGAGGGTCACACATAATAGCATATTCAAGAATCTACCCTATTAAGTGGAATAAGGCTTTGGACACGCTAGGCCCCACCATTGGGGTTTGGGATTTTTCCAAGGAAAAATGATCATCAATGTAATAAATGAATTCATATTATTTGAGTTTAGAATAATGATCATTGAATTTATTTATTAATTGTATTTACAAGTTTTAAGTAAATACATGAAAATTATTAATGAAAAATAATAAATTATTCAAGTTTTAATTAAAATTTATGGAGTGACGAGTTGAGTTAATCACTAAATTATTATCATCTAATCTATTTTAAAATATTACAACTGAGTGATAATAGTATTAATGACTTAGATAAGTATTAATAATATGTCGTTTATATTTCCTTGATTATATGGGGATTGGGTTGGAATTTTTGGGTAATTAAATGACAATATGAATATAAGAAGAGAGGAGATTGACAAAAAATATTCATGGATCTTCTCTATCTTCCCCTCTCTCCCATGATCTAGAGAAAGTGGCTCTAGGGCCAAGGAGCATGGATCAAGAACTCTCTCAGGCATCACTTGTGAAGCAATGTCATGATCATTGGAGCGTTGAAGGCATCATCACAATTCTGTGCTATCAACCAGATTATGACGAACGATGCTCTCGCAGATTTCATGAGGCATGTGTGGATGATCTAGAAGAGTTTGATGTCAGATTCTTCAAGAAGTGATCTCCAATGATGAGAAGAAATCGTATGTGGATTCAAAATTAAACCAAGTATTTTTATGGTTTATTTTTGTGCTTAAAAACCATTATGCATGGTCCTCGGATTTGACTGGGATGCTATTTGCTGACATCGACATGTTCATGTCGAGCGTTAGTGATTTTTTTTAAAAACCCACCTGTTTGGGGCTTTTGCTGCAATCTCAGTTCCAAAAAACAGTATCAGAGGAATTCATGTCGATTTTAATGGCAAAATAATTAAATTTTCATTAAAATATGAAGATGGTATCGATACGGTCCCAACGCTGCAGACCATGTGTTAATCCGACATTGGATGACCATTCTGCGGTCATCCGATGTTTTAGTTTAGATTTAACACCGGTAAATATATGAGGGTTTATGTCATTAAACCTCAATTTAATTTTCTAAATCTTTTGTTTACACCGAAATAGTGTTTTTCGGTGAGTTTGTAGAATAATTATTATTATAACATTTTCATTATAATAATAATTGTTTTATTATAATAATAATTTCATTATTATAATATTATAATATTATAATAATATTACTATTTTTCCAATGCCTCTATATTAGGTTATGGGTTTTTTTAAATAAATGGAAGATGACCTACTATTGTGGGTCATGTTTTTCAAAAAAAAAGTTTGGGGTGTAAGACTAGAAAATTAGGTCTAACAAACCGAAACAATAAAAAAATGGGGTCGGGGGTGACCTACATGTCCAGGTCTAAAAAAATTGGACGGGGGGGGGGGGGAGTTGCCCTCCATCTTTTCCCTTCATGCATCAAGAGGTGAACATGCACCAGGGGAAGTAATGGCCACACCTCCCTATGACCTCCTCCCTTCCTTAGCCACCTAGCCAGGCACTGCACCATACCCGACCGGCACCCCGACACCTCATCAGCTCCCTCCCAATACCCGTCTATTGTAGCGCATAGGAACCTCACAAAAACAGGCCAGCCTTGCCCCTGTCCACTGACCTGCGGCGGCACCCTGACATTTCCCCAGTTCAGCGCCTCCCATTCAAGGCACAAAAAAAAACAACAAACAGGTTTGAGGGCCGCCTTCTCCTACTTTAGCCGCAGTGACGTCGAGGCCATGCCAGGTCACTCTCCACCTCTCCAACACTACACCCCTCAGACAAAACCTCTTGGCGACCTACTCCTCGGTTCTCCCCTATGTCACCACTCGTGGATAGCCAGTGCCTCTGGCCTCCTCCCTTCCCAGTAGCGCTCAACGCTGATTCCTGCAGCAGTAGCCACCGCACTGAGCCGCACCAACCGCGACAGCCCCTTGGAGACCTGTGAAAACCCTCTCTATAGGCGATGATGGTGTCCCCTATTGGAGATCGCACTGCTCTACCTAGGTCGCATCACCTACCTCTCCACCCTTGGCCTTTAGCCTCCGCCGTGACGTAGTAAGTAGCAGCCCACCGACCAGCTCTTGCACATAGCTATCCGCCTTCGGCCAGTAACCCGATCTGGGTGACTCCCTGCTCGTGGCCCCGACTACCTCCACTCGAACCAGCCCTCACCAGATCCTATAGCATAGCGTACACCACCGCCTACACATATCATGTGCCACCATGATATTACCATGTTCTGGCTATCTCCCGGTCCTCCTAGTTGGTAGGTATCTCCCATAGACCTGAAATAGGTCCTAAGGGTTAGCCTAGCCCGAAACGGGCCTAGGTGGACCTACCCAGCCTTGAATACCCCTGCACAACATTGCTACCCCCCAGAATGGGCCTACGTAGGTTCCCCCTGACCCGCACAGGCCCTGCCTAAAGTTATATGGGCCCAGGTGTTTTAATTTAATTAAACTAATTAATCTAATTTTAGTTGAGAATTATATTATTTTAATATTAATTTTTGGTTATTAAAATTTTAATGTGTCTTAATGAATTTAATTGATAGATTAATTAAATTAATTAGTCACTTTAATTTTATATTTAAAATTAAATTAATAAATTTGGACCGAATGACATATTTATTGAAATAAAATTTAGTGTGAAATTTTTGTTTCAATTTAATTCCCTCAAGATTATTTTTAATGTAAGTTTAATTTCTATTTTCCATTTAGTTTATATATGCGAGATTAATGCATATATTACTGATCATGATTGTGAGACCAACCAATGTTTTTCTGGTGTATTTTCTTTAGTTTATTATTTAATTTATTTAATTATTGCTTGTAGGTTTGTAATATTTATTTTAATTAAATAAAAGTTGAACTGCATGTCATCTCAAGTGTTGTTATATGTATATGGGTATGAGAGCCCATTCATAGAGCTATATATTTCATACCTCGAGACCCCCTCACCTACATCCGAGTAAAATTGTATAATTACGAGATGAGATATATAACGCACTTCACACCAAGTGACAATGATGCACTAGAAATGAATTGGATGAATTAGAGGGACATACATTGTAATTTAACTTGCAAGCCATACGACCTGAGGTACATACCCCTAGGGTTTCGGTTGGTCTGTTATCCACTCAACGGATCAACGAATAGTATCGTCTCATGACCAGGTTTTTCATTTTATTTTTGTATTTTTTATTATTTTGTGAATGTATAGTAAAGCACGATCACATAGAATAATAATAAAAAAGCATTAAAGATAAAATGAACATGTGAGGTGATGTGATTTCAATTTCTTGCATGGCCATATGTGAGTGCTATCACACAGTACGTGCTTATAAAAATAGAAAATGATTTTTTGTCACATTAAAAATAATAAAACCCTTAATGATATATTAAGTCATAACCTCCATACTTCATTCATGTTTGGACAAAACCGGCTATTTGAGATGCCCTTCATGCCATAAAATAGGGTTCCTCTTACTACTGGGGAGTCCTTATAAGAATAATGGGTGGACTTAACTAAAGTTGTAGCAAAGAAATATCCATACCTGTATTTTAGTAATTTTAGAGGAAAGTGTTGAGTAAATAATGTTCTGATTTTAAGAAGCTGGGACATCACTCAACAGATCAAGGAACCCGAATTTAAAACGGTCGGCAAGATAAAAGCCTACCTCAAACCCTGGACGTAGTGGCGTATCCATAACTTGTAGACTATGAGGGGTGGTTCTGGGATCCAAGTCACTATAATACTCAACCAATATAGTATTCTGATTTTACAACAGATGGTTCTTATAATATGATAAAATATTGGGAGACATTAAATGATTTATGTAATTAATCAAAATATCTAAACCGGTAATCTAGATAAAATGAACTAATCTAATTAAATTCATTTCTGTAGAAAATTGAAAGATATACCAAAAGTATAAAAAATATAAAATTATAATGGACTAATTAAATGTCCCCACTAACATGAGTATCCATGAATAATACAGATGTGTGCGCATAGAACTATGATATAAGAAACTCAAGTTGCAAGAGACCCCAACACTATTAAAATACCTCAAGAAGTGAGGGTGAAACTGCTTATAAGAGAATAATGTACAAAGAATATGATGGTTATATCATTACACTTTCCTCAATGTCTAGTGTCAATTTCGGTTGCTACACCGGGACATATATGATATAACATAAAGTCTCATCACCGAGAAGTTTATTAGGAGAAATCATAGAAATAATATGAATAAGGTGATGTCACACCGACATGTGTAACATGAATGATTGATCATGATCTTTAAATGGATCCATTTCTCATATCATTTTCACCACTTTACTGACGTCTCGTTTTTATGTTATAAAATTAGCAAGTATCGAGTAAACGGTCCATTATCTATCTAGGTAAGGTTCAACAAGTGAATAAGAATAAAATATAGTCAATTCTTAATTTTTATAGGGAATAAATTTAAAGACAATGTGAAAAGGGAAAAGGAATTTAATTCCAATGACACATTCACGATGTCCTTCAATTAATGAGGCATTAATAAAGGTTATTTCCATTGTATATTATAAAATAATACTGTGGAAGTTTAAAATAAATAAATTGATTTAAAGAAGAAATTTTCTACTTCTACATCAAGCAAATTAGGCAATGTTAGGTTTACTTTTTACTACATGGGTATTTAATACTATATACTTTTTACATATGTTTATACAGTTACCAAGTAAGTATCGAAACCTTACTAGAAGTTAGGTTTATTTCACAAGTGGGTACTAAAGGCTGATACCTAGGCCAATGGTGAGAAGTACATGACTTATAATTTTCCATGTGAAAGATTCTTTTTGAACTAATATTGGGTATAACCACAAAAAATATTCTCATGTTTCTTTGAATGCTTGGAGAAATTCTTTCACGTTCTAGAATGAATTTTTTTTTGGTAAACTCAATCACTAGTTTAGTGATACATGAATCATGGGCAATGAATAATGAATATAAATGTAAGACGTATACCCAGCTGTGGGAAGATAATTGTTTTTCAAGTAATACTAATAGTGGACGTCATGAATATACACAATGTGGTATTTAGACTAAACAACACTAAATAATTTTGGTATTATTAGCGTCTTTAGTTTGGACAAAAAAAAGCCTTTAAAAATAAAGGTATGTTGCAATGGTTTTGGAAGTAGGTCAATAAGTAATCGTGATGTATTCCAAGTATAAGATATAGGTATATATAATTCATAAGATTCATTTATGTAATTAAGGAATAATAATGTGAAGTATATACATGGTTAGGAGATATGAGTTGCTTTGGGTTGGGAAACCGAAGAATATATTGACCAAGAATTCATCAATCATGATAATGTAGCATTGTAAAATTCATAAATTCACATTACCTTATCGACATAACGACATTGATGTTAATGAGGAGGATTGATGATAAAGTCATACATATCAGTATTGACCAATAAACATGTAGCATGGGGCAATTCTTAAATGCATATCTAATACATCAAAATCTTGATGTAAGTAATATCAATGCTGCAACTTGCCGAAACTTTCATGAAATTATTTGATAATAAAGGAAATATCCCACAATAATATGCCATATATAATGAAAAATTTAAATCATATGAGTCATAGTATGATGTAAATCCATTATGTTATAAGGACTTATATTTTTAAGTAAATATTTTGTTCAGATACAAAAAAAACATGCATTAAGAAAAACACATTGTGCATATGAGGTACTTATCATAACGATTTCTTAGGATATTACATAAATCCATAAGATAGAGAAATTGTAGTCAAGTGATAGACTACACTTCTATATAAGGGTGAACATCTCTATTATAGATAGTGGGAGCTACATTAAATAGTGTTTAGTAAATGCTCAAGATTCAAAAATAGTTGGCATAGGAACTAGTTCCACAAGAGCATGTGGAACATAGTATGTTCCACAGACACATACTACGTAGGAAGTATAAGACCATAGTGATGGTTTTTATTCACCGTGGTCGGTGATCTATTATTCAATATGAATAATAATTTCTATAAGTAAGTGGGATATAGAAATTAGCTAAATTTGATAAGACCAACTAAAATTCAATTAATGCATTCTATGTATCAAAGTGCAAAGGGTCTTATTGGTTTGATTACTGCGGTGGGTATTCATGTGAGTAGATACATGGGTGGTACACGCGTAGTACCAATAAGGATTGATTGGTTTGACCAAGTAATTATGCCTAAATCCATTGGAATTTCACTTATCATAGTTATAATCTATGATTAGATTATTTAGCATTGGATTTCATGACCACCAATCCTGGATGGTGTATATAAGATGCAACCAGAAAGGGATGGTCACATCATAGAATGATAATAAAGGTTGCAAGTTATAGAAATCTACTTTCTGATTAATGTAAGAAAAAAGGTCACAGAATATACATTTGTGAAAAATGATTTCAATGTGTCTACTAGCGGTTAATGGGAGCACCAATGTTTTCCAAGAAAAATATGTTTGGCGACATATGGAAAAAACATTTGTCTTATAGTTGGTTAAGACCAATACGAAATTCATTCTCTAGTGATTTAATTAAAGTAGAAACCTACGTTCTAGTGAACAAGACCTAATGAGGAAAATATTTAGGTTTCTTGGTCTTACTCAATCATACATATAGTGACATAGTATTGAAAAACACAAGTTGGAACAATTCAAGAGATGAATTGTTGCCTATGTCACATGTCATAATATCTTCAGGTTTACATGTCCAAGAAATGGAATAGATAAACGTAATGAGTTAAATAAATACGTTGAAGTGATGGATCAATCACATATTTCATGATATGTACAAGAACTGATATTTCCAAGGTATATTTTCCAATAGGCAAATATCAGTGATATCTAGGATAACTGCAAGGAATGCAGTTAGAACTATCTAATTGTACTTCAGAAAGTACAAAAGATATGTACCTGGTAAGTGGAGAAGAAAAGATACTAGTTTTCAGTTATAAAAACTAATACTCAATAGATAAATTTGATCTACTATCATAGTTAGGCAAAAGATGATGAGTGAGTCAAGATCATATAAGCTAGTGGAAGACATACCTAAAACAACGAGTACATTGTAGATTCAAAGATATCTAAAAAGAAGATAAATGCAATTCCTGGTTCATATTATTGGAACCTCACTTAGGAAGATAAGTATTATCATAATGATAATTATGATATTTTTACTATCCAAAATGTCACGTTATCACAGTGGACATACTCGGGATACTATCTCTTGAGAAGTTTTACTCTATGAGATGAGGTCGCTATGGATGAATATCTATGCAACATAACTGTGGCAGTCCCAGTAGCTAAAGCCATTACTCAGCAGAAACATGATCTTTATCATGTGAGTAGCTGGCAAGTTAGGTTAGCAAGTTGGATCTAGTGAAAGTGGGAGTTTTGGACTAGTGGGTTCCCTAGACCCAGCTATTTAGTGCTTTTGATTACCATATTAGGTATATAGATAGCTATACTTGATCTTAACATTGTAATGTTGACATTTCTACATCCACTATTGAAATAGAAATCTCCAAAGATTAATTGTTTTATCCAAAGGTTATAGAAGATCCCAAGATATAATGAAAACATCTAGATACTAAGACACTAATCTTAATTATATGTTCTATAGTCCAGATACATTTTATTGATTGGAAATAGTATATGTTTGACTATCAGGTGTTGGGGGCTCATAATCATTGAGACTTCTTCACATAAAGTTCACACTTTGTGATCTCTAGTAGTGAGATCATGAGGACTGACCTACCAATAGGAACACCACATGTTGCAGGTGTCATTGGATGTTCATATCTATTATCATGTGTAATGGCCTCCTAACATGAGATCATTACAAATATATTTCATTTGATTGTGTACTTTGATGCTAGACGAAAACCCTGGGAATGAATTTTTGGCAAGGCAGTTTGGGTTGGGTTCATCATTGGTGGCATGACATTGGTTGAATGGTTAAGAATGGATTTTTTTGCTTCAGGGTTATGGAAGTAATATATCTCAGGCCATGTTGATATGGATGCCAATACCTTTATAAGACCATGAACATGGTAGTTGTATGTAAATCTCTCCAGTTACATCAACAAACAATAAATAAAGAAAAGGGCAATGACACGAGTGTGCATCCTGCATAATGAGATATTACAAACAAAGAGATTATATTACAGAATGTACATTTGTATGTTGGTTTTCACTACTGTGACAATTCTTAGTTCTTCAGGAGCCATGATGGGTTTCTATATCCTACTATTGATCTTTGAATACTATTCAATACTATCGATATAATGTCCTAGAGGGTAACACAACACCGCGTCTTCAATAATCTTCCCTTTTTAGTGGGAAAAAGTGTTTTGGAAATTGTGGACCCCACCACTGGGGTCCGAGATTTTTCCAAGGAAGAATGATCACCAATGAAATAAATGAGTTCATATTAGTTGAGTTTAGAATAATGAGCATTCAATTTATTTATCAACTGTATTGACAAGTTTAAAGTAAATACATAAAAAATATTAATCGAAGAATATTAAATTATTCAAGATTTATTTAATATTTATGGGTGTGACAAGTTGAGATAATGACTAAATTATTATCAAATAATATATTTTAATATATTACATGCAAGTGATAATAATATTTATGACTCAGATAAGTAGTCATAATATGTCTTTAATAGTGCGTTGATTATTCGGGGGCAGGGTTGGCATTTCTGGGTAATTAAATTACACTATAAATATAATAAGAGAGAATATTGAAAAAAACTATTCAGGGAACTTATCTCTCTTCTCCTATCTCCCATGATCTATATAGAGAGGCTCTAGATCCAAGAAGCATGGATCCAACACTCTCTTAGGCATCACTTGCGAAGTGATGTAGTGATCGTTGGAGCATCGAAGGAATCATCACAATTCCGCACAAGCTGCCAGATTACAACGAACAGAACACCCGTGTATTTCTTGTTGTGCATATAGACGATCTAGAGGAGTTCGTTGTCAGATTCTTTGAGCAGTAATTTCCAACAACAAGAAGATATCTTGCACAGATTTGTAATTATTCTTTCCATTTTTATGATTTATTTGTTTCCTAAAACCCTTTACACATGGTCCTCGGCATTGACCGGGCAGCTCTTCTCTGACATCGACATTTTCACATCGAAAATTGATGAATTTTATTTAAAAACCCACCTATTTATGGATTCTACTACATGCCTGGTTCCAATAGTTCCATGATAAATTGTTACCCATAGAATATTTTGTTGTATTTGTAAGTCTAGTTTATATTGGTTCTTGTGAAGGATCCCCATGTATTTAATAGTTTAAACCAAAGGAACCCATTTCTAAGAAGTCTCATTTCTTCATATCATGATATTTTATCTCCATACCACATGATCCTGTTCTTCTAGTGTGGTCTGTTTGGGAATTCAAAGTCATATTGTTGTAGTCCTCTAAAGCTGTGTCACCATTGTGGTCATTTGGGCCATCTAAAGAAAATTTTGAAGAATTGTTTCTAGAATATGATGTCTCGATTTGAGGTTTCCATCTCTTGGTTGTGGGGCTGAAGGTGATTGAAGGAAATATGGATCCATCCATTGGACTCAGTGTTAATTTCATCACATTTTTAGGAATATATATGTTTAGGGGACATGGGCCCAAATTTTTTCTCCAATGTTGGAGTGAGAATGGTTTTTGTTTTCCTGTAATAGTTTTATTTGATTCTAAAATTTACTTCCTATTGTGAAGGGATTAATGATCTATTTTTTTTATTTCAACTATTTTTCCATGTGTCATGAAACATTTTTTAGACTATGTGGATTAATTTTTGGTTTTTGGTCATGTTAATTTTAGAGATATTCATGCCTTTTGTAAATTATGAATCAATGTTATGTTTGATGTTTATCTTGAGCTTATTTTATTGGGTATAACTACAAAGTTGGACTATGATGGTTGGTTTTAATAGGAGTTAGACCCCCTTATTTTCATCCCCTATTGTTTTTATTGTTATTTTTTCTCCATATAGGATCATTTGTAGCTTGTGGAGATGAATTATCACAATGTGGTTCATGCCTTCATTTATATTCGATTAGTGTTTGGTTTGGGTTTTGTTACTCATTCTTCGAAGTGACTTTCGAAGGGAATAATATTTTTGTGGTAGAATAATTTTCACACCCAACCCTAATTTCCCTCTATTTAATTTATTTTTAATTATTTTTAATTATTTTTACTTATTTCTTTATTTTGGATCTTTTTTGGATTTTCGGGTTGAGTTTCATTTTAGAATTTATTATTTTTGGAGGTTTCTGTTAATTTTTGGCCGTGTGAACATTTTGGGAAGAAACAGTGCAGCTAGTGAAAGTAGAGGGTGTTTCTAGTTCATTTGTTTCTTTCATGGTATTCCTTTCATGGTCTATGAATGGTTTGAACAAAACTATATGAGCCAATGGAGTAATTTTTCAGCCTATTGGTGGTTCCTGAGATAATGTAGGAATATTTCTTATGGTTATAATGAACCATGTGACAATTGTAAAAGAAGGTCTATAACTCTTTTTGAGACAAATTTCACATAAGGTTTATGGTTTCCCAAACTATGTGGCCAGCCCATGATGGTGTCCCCACCTTCTAGTAGGAATCACATGTTTGGTTCAATATTTTGGAAGCTATGCAGCCAAACTCTGCGCCTTACCCAGATTCTTACAATTTGGAGTTTCGAATTTTCCCCTCCAAAAATTAAACCAAAAATTATTAATATACTCCAAAAATTGACCTAGGAAAATCAGGGGGATCCAAATACCCTCTTATATTGTCTCTCCTTGGATCTTGGAGGTTCCTCATTCAAATCTATTTGAGTTTATCTTGATTTTTGTTCACTTTTCCTCCTCTCCTCTTCCCCATATCCCATTTTATAATTAAATCTATGTTGGGTTCCCTATTGGATGATACCTATTTGTATAATGGTGATGTTGTATTTTGTTTCTTTGGTTCTGTGGTGTATGGTTTTCTTCTTGAGCCTTATTCTTCAATATCCTAAAGTTTCATTTCATTTTCACATTATTGAGGTATGTGTTTCCATCCATTTCCTTTATAAATCATTTCATTTGATGATTGAGATTTCCTATATTATTTTTTAATGTTTTATTTTGGCCTTTATTGTGTAATTAGGATTTATTATGGTGTTTTGATGATTTAAAATTGATTAAAATCAGTTTTTCAGGGATTTATATAAAAATTATTATATGTATATGCATGCAATGTGTTTGATAAAATTCCTAGTGGTCTTTAAAACAATTTTCTTGTAATTGGAGACAATGAGTGACCTTGTTTTGAGAATTTTTTTTCGGGTTTGTATGTGACATTGATCCTTATATTTTGTTTTTGGTGCATTTTAGGGTTTGGTACTTATATATGGATCCTTATGCTGGGTGTCAATGTTCCTTATTGTTCATTTATTGGACATTGGTTATTTTTATGGTTACCAATTTATGTGATAGTGAATGCATAAATATGGATAATTTGACATGCTATACATGTAGATTGGAACGTTCACATATTTGTTAGCCCATGAAAATGTCCATTTTGCTAACTCTTGTTCATCCAAAATACTCTTCTTCTGTATTTCCCTTCTCTATTCCAATCCATCTCTCAAATGGTTCTTCTAAAAATTCAAATTTTTTCTAAATTTATTTTTATTTCCCAATGGAATAAAAAGGGAATTTAAATTATTTTTTTATTCCTATACCTTTTAGAACCTTGAGATTTGAATTGGTATCTTCTCTGACATTAAAGTCGCATTTGGAATCTTTTGATCACGAGTTATGTTCCACCATGGTTTTGTAAAATAATTTTATAAGAAAGGGATTTTAATTGAAAATGATTTAAATAAGATAGTGACTAAGAGGTCACATGGAGATAATGTTGGGCCCTAGGTTGGTTTGTGACACAATCCTTTTTTGGGAGGTTTTCCATCTCTTAAAATGTTGGTCTAATTTCAACGACGAACTGTTTCAAAAAAATATATTATGGATAAAATCCTTTTGTATCATTAGGATATGCAAATAAATATACACATAGTTCCTTGTGTAATTTTTTTTCCATTAATATCCTTAAAAATCTTTTGTATCCACAAACACATATTTTTTCAAAACGGTCTTATTTTAATATCATAGATTATATGGAATATTTTTTTCCATTATTTAGAAAACGATTTTTTATGACTATAGTAGTTTTTAATTTTTAGTGCCAAAATAAAAATATAAGACATTCATGACTCATTATGGATTTCACAATACAAAATATGTCTGGTCCCCCATTTCAAGGACACCATTACACTATAGTTTTTAGTGGATTGAGTGGAGATAGTTTCCTAAACTCATTTAAATAACCGATGAACCATTATTCAAGATATTCTATATAATGATATGAGATAAGTTTATTTAATGTCATAACAAGAAAATTATATACATAATTATTAATTTTTTCATTTCATAAAAGGAATTAAACTGATAACATATTATTTATATGAATCCATAAATCATTGGTAAATTTTTTGATATAGAAGTATCCATCTCATGATTCTATTGGAAAAGGTCAAAAAATATCTATATGAACCAGTTAAATAAGATCAATGGTCATTTGATCCTTTAAATTAAAAGGATCATTGGAAATTTTATGATAAAAACATGCATGATATATATATTTACAAGGTTATTTGATAAAGATAATATAAATACCCTTCCTTGTATTTTTTAGTCAAACACTTCCCTTTTTCAGATATAAGTAGCTGATACAAAAAAGGGGGTTTGATATAATCCATTAAATCTTGATTATTTATCAATTAATTTCTTTTCATCAAATTCTTGTTATTAAATTGAACTGTTAAAATACCATAACATATTATATAATTATTAACATTAAATATTTTATTTATAATCATGAAAATAAATTAATCCATATTCCGAAATTACACATATTAATTGATTTTTGTTATACTTGGAACATATTAGTAATTCTTTTAAAAAAATAAATATTTGTTGGTTATATATTGTGGTATATTTTAATAGTCATCACATCCAATCATGATAAGTTTTAAGATAAAATTTCCACATCACCATAAGTGATTTTCATAAACATAATTTTTATCTATATATACATATAAATGTGTCAAATGTAAGTTATATAAAATACCCACTTTAAAAAAACATATTTATTACATTCTATAATGAAAATACATTTAGGTCCCCATTGTATATTCACTAATAAACTGATCTTATTCTAGTATCCCTTCTTTTCTATTTGAAAAATATAATACATCATGACATTTATCTTGTACCCTGATTCTTCTACACTTTATAGGTTTGTGCAATGGTTCCTTATAATTAGCATTATCTTTATATATTTTTTCTTTTCCCTTTATAATGATCACCAGGAGAACTAAACATCATCCCTACATAATGTCCTTATTGACAGGGAAAATCAGTTATAGGTGATTTGGGTAAATCATCACGATACATTTCATATTAAAATTCCTAATAAAACTTTTGAATCACTAAATAAGTTAGGCGAACATGAGGCCAATAAAAAATTCCATATATTCCTTAAATTGTGGAATTTTTATGTAATAAATTTTACCATTAATATTGAAAACATGAATTACAATTGGTTCACTACCACCACACAAGTGTGTAAAGTTCCCCTTAGAAATATAATATGTATTATTTCGTTCATTCTTTTAATAATGATCATAATGATTCTACAACATGGTGTACGCTTCCATATCTTTATATCACATTTGAATACAACTTTTCATAGATAGAAGAACAATTTTTTTAATATCCAATTAATTATCCATGTGTTTCTAGAATAAATATTTATCTTCATTAATAGCCTCTATAGAAGGCTGTGTAGAAATAGAAGACTTCAACATATAAAACATCTTATTCTTCTATAGTAAGATATGCATGTTATTGAATAACACCAAGAAGTTAATTAGATACTTAAAAATATATTTATCCAACATTAGTTGTGAGAAAAGTATCAAGGATGAATTATATGAAATTAATTATAAAAAATGAAATAAGTTTTATTTAATTTTTCATGATGACTTGGTATGATGTAAAAAAATTATTTAACTATTCTCCCACTATTTTATTAAATAATAATATCCCCTCCATTTGATTGAAAATATTATTTATCATAGATATTAATGTTGAAATGATTCATATTTCACTTATTAAATCTCATCCTATATACCTGAAAAATACATAAATGTATTTATGCTTGATATCTTTTAAAAATAATTTAATCATGCTTTGTTGATAGAGGTAGTTTTGTTACAAATACGGAAATCCATAACTCTTGTCACTATAAATAATTAACATAAATTTTAGTATGTAGTCAATATCAATTTCCCTTGATATATATGTGGTTAATTGGACACATTTTATATGTTAAAACTCTATGATAACTCAAAATTGTCCTCGAAAATATGTTGATTGACGCTTCAACTAGGGTTTCATATTAACACACAAGATGGAAGGCCGTATATGAGATAATATTTCCATGATGTATTTTATTAATTATAAATATTTATTATTCATTTTTTACCTTAATATTGTATAAATATATCATGTATTTTACAAAATTAGTTATCCATGAATTATAAAATACTTAATGCACAATAAAATTATAATTTTTCATCCAATATTATTCTGAGTACATTTACTATTTCTATCATGTGTAATAATATAATAAACATTTCATTAATGTAATAAATAATTAATTATGAACATGAAGAAAATAAAATAATCATGTTGTAAAATTAAGGGATTTAATTACTAGTTAGTTTTTATATCATAAGATAAACCAATTGTTGACCCTAAGGGTTTAGTTTTGGGATATGATGTTTGGAAGGAGTTGTTCTATTCCATATTGATCTATGTGTCTCTATTATTGGATTCAAATTTTCTAGGACTTCAATCAACACTTATCACCTTTTGATCAATATTTTATATACTTTTACTCAGTTACATGTGAGTCGTACCAAGGAATTGTTTTCATATATATTTTTTTTAGATTTGTGTCCACATATAGAATAAGGAGTAAGGGATCATACATAGATTATCAACTATAATGTAATAAAAAGATTATTCACAGTAACCCATGAAATAAACTATTAAATAAAATAGAAACAACTCAGAAACATATATATGGAAATCACATGACTCTAAAAGTACATATACTAACTACTTTAAGATTCATTTAAAATTTATATATTTATGTTACATAGCAGGATTTAGAAAATTAATTATTGTATTAATTATTTTTTTCATTAATTTTAATCAACAATCAAAAGGAATATTGAGGATACCATCAACTAGTAACTTTAAATATATTAATGAAATTAATTTTAATTTAAAATAATTTACCACACAAAGTGTACAATAGGAGGAATGGTATAATGAAATATACCTTTAATATAAGATATTACATCATATTAGATGAATATTTACTCCATAACATAGTTTTCCATGCCACAATCATATAAGATTAGTATCTTTTGAAAAATGGATATTTGAAAAACTAGTTCATAATTACCAACATCATCTCCCAATTAGTCCGTCATAACTAGAACCATTTTGAAAAATATAATATATAATTCCTTTCTTCCTAACCTGGGGAAACGAAAAATAGAAAACTATGAGATCTATTGATCATTAAGGATAAAAAAGTGACATATCAAGCATCACATAAACTTAATAAGATAACATGGGCATTAGAACACTATAATAATATTTGAAACCCATACCATGCAAATCATAGTTCATAATTTTCAATCGTGGTATAATTCGTTACATTTCATCAGATATGAATCCCAAAGGAATCGAAGAACATAACCATTAATGAATAACATTCCTATAAAACATAGAATTTTTCCATACACTTAAGACCATAAATTAATTTCCTTATTAGTGAATTGTAACATCATAGGTATTTATAGAATAATAAATTTTCATATATATTAATATTTATGAACAAGATATTAATTTTATGTTTAAGGGGACTTTTTTTTCTGATAGAAAACTCGACATGAAACAATGGGTTTCTCCAAAATCGTACGTTGTACACAACGTTGAGTTATACCGAAAAATAATACAATAATATTTTTTTTAAATGGTAATTTTTTCCTATCTATTGTATTGGTGTGAATGAAAAGTACTAAGTAAAATATGATTACACTTGTTTGTTAATTTTTTTTACATTTATCCAATAAATTTTAGAGGCTTAAAATGATAATGAATCCAATTTTAAACATAAAATACTCTAATCTTTTTAAAAGGTAATTTTACCACATTTTGATGGAGAACCTATTTTACACCTATTTTTTGTCAATTTTATATGTTATATTTTACAAAATAAACTTTTTTCATAGATGAGGAACATCAAAATTTAGTTTTGATAATTTTTTGGTAATTTTCTGGTAAAATTCATTTTTTAATGAATAGTGAAAAATACCACATTTTAAGTCAAAAATACGTTTTCATCTAATTTATTCACATAGTTAGAATATATATTTTATTTATTTTAAAATATAACTATATTATGTTTTTGTCATTTAATACAATTTCAGACATTGGACATAATTTCACGTTTATATTGGACATAAACACATGTCAATCTTTTGATTGTTTTTTTAAAAACTTGCATTCTGGTTTGGACACCAAAAATTAATTTTAAATTAATTTATGGAAATTTTGTGATTTTAATTTAAAAAAATGGATTCCATATTTGGAATCAGAATTTATAAATTATGTAAATAGGTACTTTTTATTTTCGAATATTATGAATTGTAACTTTAGTAATTATTTTTATTTTCCACAGTTAAAGGATAAATTAGGTAAATAATGGTAAAAATAATATTATAATAATATAACACTACCATAACGCATGTCCTAATCATATTATGTGAGTCATGGGAGACCCTAAAAATTCTTAGGAAGAATTTTTGGCATATGAGAGCTACTTGAGTGTGAAAATGACATGTTATAATAATTAATTTAAGGTAAAGGGAAATATAACACAACCATGTATATTTTTACTAAGACAATTTTATAGATGGGTTATATAAGTGATTTGTTCGAATATAAAAATTAATAATAAATCTAAAAATATTTCCAACATCATGATATTTTATATATAATTTTTTGATATCAAATAAACATATTTAACAATGAAACAATGAGGATGCAGTGATTGCTTCATTAATAAAGGATTCAAATAAATGTTATTATAAATGTTAAAGAAAATATTATTTGACATAATTTATATAATCCAAGAATTTTCAAGAGGAATATGAGATGTCATTATACAATTAAACATTTTTTTAGATGTTATCTCTCTGTTTAGATTTTATTTAAATTCAATAAAGTGAATAGTATAAAAATTGACATAATTGATGTTTTATAAAAAAAACTATTTTATTAAAAAATAAAAAAAATATTTTAAATTAAAAATATGATTATTATATGGTATAAAATTTCATTAAGTTTCCAATTATGGAAAATTGACTCTATATAAGTAAAATTAATTCGTTTTTAATAGTTAAAATATTGTTACCACTTTTAAATTTAAAATAGAATAATTAAGGGTAAACCGAAAAGATAAGGTTTAAAATAGACTCAATAAATATCTAAAAACAATTGGATGAGATGATTAGGATCTATCATCATATTATCTATTATATATCCCATATTGGAACAACTTTTATTTAAAAAATAATTTATATTAATTTAATATTTTAACACTTTCATAGGGTGCGCCTCCCCTCTCCTATAAAAAGGAACCCATACCTCTCTATTACTCACACTTCCAAAGCCTTTTAGTTCATCCAAAATCTATAACATACACTTCCTAGAATCCCTCCCCATATTCTTAAGGCCTTATTTTAGGTATAAAATAATTCATAGAGGTGATTAGGTGTTTTTTAAAGGCGATCAACCGAAGAAGATATATCATTTTCTTTAAGTGTTTCTATTTTGTTTCTCCTCATACTTCCTCAAATATAATACAAAAATGATTATATAATAACTCCAATATCAAAAATATACATTGATGTTATTTTTTTAATATCATCCCCTAAATCCATCACTACCTCCATCAAATAAGAAATGATCTAATTGTTCATGCGTACATGTGAATTATCACCTCCACGAACTGATTTAGTTCATTTTCCATTACCATATATTAATATTGGTAAAAATGATGGAATTAATATTAAAATATTATATTCATGAAATATTAATAATAATAATATAATAATATATCAATTATATTTTAACTTTCATGTGCAGAAAAATGACAATGTCGTTCGTGCGTACTTGTGAACAATCACCTCCACAAAGCAGTGTGACTTATATTTATTCATTATATCAATTGTATGATATATATAAGTATATGTATATTAATAATCTGAATTTAATAATATGATGTTCATTATGTAAATAAAAAATGATAATTACTTTATTTCCATAATGATAAATGAAAAATTGAAACATTACTCATCCGTACGTACGACCTACCATCTCCTGATTATAATGTTGTTCATTTTTTAATACCATATTTAATCGTTTAAGTTATACAATATGAGTTATTTTTATAAGTGATGAATATTATCTTAATACTATTATTGATATGATTTTCTTACAACCACATGGACTAGTGACTTCATATCATGTTCATTTTCAACCCAAGAACCGATTATCGGCAAAATGTCAGAAATTAACTCAATTAATTAACAAATTATTATAACAATTTCATAAGTGATTATATGAGAATAATAAACATTAAAAAAGGCTCTGAAGATAGTATAAATTTTACTATGTTTATAATTCATGAAGATAAATAATGAATAAGACTTGTTAGTATCCAGGTAATGGACTTTATCTCAATCTCTATTCATTGAGGAATATTTTGATTTATATATTACCTTATTTTATATAGTTTATAATTAAACCTTTTGAATTTTAATTTAATTCAAGGATTTTGAAAAGGGATATTTTCTTATGAAGCGTTTTACTAAACAAAAAAAGGAATTTTTCTTTTTAATATTTGCGGCGACAATGACCCTTCGACCCCAACAAGAATTATTTGATATCTGGCGTCCTCAACAAGCTTAATGTTTTTTTAAAAAGAAAAATATACCATATTTTTTTATTTTGGTTTTTGAAAATGGTTTTGAGAATATTTTTATTATATCTATATCTGGAAATTATGACTCACAATTATAATGTGGAAATGTAATTTTTCCATTATTCTTAGTCATGTGTTATGATTATGTTTTGATTCTCGGTCATTGATTATGTATATGTGTGGTTCTGTGATAAACCAAGGGAGAGCTAGACCATGATATCTCTCCAATGGATTGGGTAATGTGATAGTGGTAAACATTAAATATTCTCCAAAGATATTTAGGGAATATATTGTGATGGATATTCCAATCAAAACCATGAAGGATAATACCTATATAGTTTTGAAAGCTGTAATGTAAGTATATTGTGGATTCCACAAGTTTACATTATCATTTATGATATCTATGAGGTATTCATAAAATTTATTATTTTAGTGAGTATGTTAAAGAGCATATGTTTTATGAGTAAAATATAGGATTTAATTTATTTGTATGTATTCCTGGACTAATGATTTCTTTCCTTATTTTATATACCTTTCTGATATTTTTATGTTCATCCCATTTTTTAAATGTTTTTCACAGGGTATAAGGAAGGGTAAGAGAAATGAATAATTCAAGATGATTTTTATGAATAAAAAAATTATTGTTTTATTTAAGGGCTTTTATTGGATGGAGTTTAACTGTCTACTTTGAAATATTTGAGATGTAATGTAATAGTTATGGGCTAATTATTTAAATATATAAAAATGAAAATATAATCAATGTAAAAGAAACTAAATTCAAGATAAAAAGACAAGATTCTATAATGTTTATGTCTGGATCCTTATAGTTGGTATCCGAGGTCTGTTTAGATAACATTATAGGTTGGGGAGTTGTTTAAGCATAAGCGAAATGTTTTATTTAACAAAAATGGTTTTTAGTTTAGAAATAGTAATAACTATTTTAGATAAATTTAATGAGGTTAAATTAACCCGAATTAGTATATATTAGTGTTTATACTCCTCATAAGATAGTATAAGTTGATTTTACTCATATAATGACATAGACTATTTTGGTTTTAATAAATGGCATGATCTAGAAGGAACCAATGTAACAAAATATGTGAAGGAAACTATGGTGGTTTTCTGAATAAGAAACTGAATGAAAGGAGATATTTAATAATAAATATTGTGTTTATTCTATAATAACTATCTAGAGTCATGGTTGACCACTTGATCATTGGTGATTTCTCTAAGGCATCATATATGTGAGAAACAAATCCCTATAGAAGTTCAGGTAAAAATCATAACGGTAAGTACATTTAAAAACCCATGTATCTAGTATGAAAAAAGATAAACCTAGTTAAATGTTTCTAAGGGACGATAATATATTATAAATTTGGTAATGAAGGCCATAAATTAATAACCAACCATGGAAAAAGGAAGCATTCAATTGACTCTAGGATATGGAACGATGTTTTTATAAAGGAACAATTTAATGTTTTAAATGTTGTGTGAATGGTCATTACAAAAATAGATGTATTATGAAGATGATGTGGGAATGGGATCATTAGGACCCTAAAAATATATTTTTAGCAATAACTAAAGCTATTCCAATTGAATTTGAGGAAACTAAAAATAGAATATGAAATATATGGAATATTTATTGTCTTGTGTTGTAAAATTATTGAATCATAGGAAAAGATTCATGTTTTTTATTATTAGGAATGATGTATTAAGGAATAAGATATAAAATCATGTTTATGTTATCCATAAGAACATTTAATGATTAATAAGTCTATGTATAAGGGATTCAAGAGTTATGGTAGATTATTGGATGATGAAATATTTAAAAGTATTAATGTTATTTTGATGACATGATTAATTTGAAAGAATTTTTCTTGTATGTTTAACTTTATAGCTTGTTATGTGAAAATATTATTCGAAGAAGAATTATCATTTCTATTTTGGAAAAAATTACAATGTAATGAATAACCTCTAAATGATCATTGATATTGAGGAAATTATGAGATGCTACTTTTTGGGATGCAAAATGAAGGATATGAAATAATCTTTGAGATTATAATAGGTTATGGTTATTTTTTTTAAAGATTTTACCACATTTTGGGAATGATATATTAATTATAAAGAATTAGAAAAAAAGGACTACCTACAAGATGGGTGAAAACTTGTTGTGTTCGGAAAGGCCATAGGAATCAAACCCACAACTGATGGGCGACAAGGGAACATCCCCTACCACTGGCCTACATGAGGTCCCTTATTTGTGTGACTTATAATTTTTAGTTAAATTATTTTATGGATCAAGAATAAGTTTATTTTGGGAACTTATGTTTTATCAAATGGATATCCTTAGTATAAGAAAATTATTTGGTGATTAAGTTATAAATGTTATTTTGGTGGAAATTAAATCTTTTTGGAACACTATAAGCCTAAGGAAAATAGAATACTATGAGATTACAGTTCAGGATTAATGATTGTAATTTATTTTGGAAGAATATATGTTTTTATTATATACATATTGAAATTTGGGTTATTTCTCGAAATGATTATACTATCATGGAGAACATGTTATTATGTTAATTTCTTTTATGTATTATACTTTAACAATAGTCTATGTTATTTAGAGATAAATGTTATGATTTATTGTAGAAGACTATGTGACAAAATCCTTATGAATTTTGGTTTTAAATCTTAGTTTTGATTATTTTGATGAATTTTAAGAAGAATTGTTTATTGAATGGTCTGTATTAAACTTTTGGTATTGCTTGTTGAATTTTGGAGATCAATAGTAGTATTTCTTTTTATAAAGTATTATTCTTTTTTGGGATTATCCGATCTTGTACAAACCATTTTGGTTTTGGATAATGTCTAAAGACATGGGAAATATATAGTTCATATTTTTGGGATTTTTTGATTATTAATTTGTTGATTCTAGCACCTCAAGTGTGACCAAGCCATCCTGAATACTCATCATTTGGAGAAAATATGTGTTTGTGGTAGATATTTAGTAAATTATAAAACTCAAGATGACCAGTAAGTATGTTTCCATATTTTTTAGTCAATCTGATAAATAAATTCCTCAACTTTATAAAAAGTATATTAAAAAATATTTCTATTACTTTTCCCTACTGGGAAATCAAAGGCCAGTTAATCCATCACAAGTTTTTGATTTTCTGGCTATTAACATTCTCCTGATTATGTTTTCTATCACTCTCCATCAGAACAAGATGGTTAGTTTCTCTTCTATATCCGATTTTCTCTACATGGAATCCCACTATGTATTATCTAGGGTGACATTTGTACTAATCTTTCTTTCAATTAAAGTGATAGTTTTATTGACTATTTTTCTGGTGTGGGATTTTCAGTGAAGTTTCTGAGCCAATTTTTAAAATTGCAGGGATGCAATTTCCAAAATGGGGGAATGATGTAAAATCACATGTATTTATAGAATAAATGTTTTTCAGAAAGATTAATATTTATGACTAATATATTAATTTTATGTTAAAAGAGATGGTTTTCTCGATTGCATAGTCGACACATGACAATGGGTTTCTCTAAAATCATACATTGCACACAACGTTGAGTTATACTAATAAATAATACCATAATATTATTATTATTTTAAATGGTAGTCAACACCTAGCCATTTTATTGGCGGTAAATAATATAACTAACTATAATATTATTACACATGTTTGTTAAATGTTTTTACATTTATCCAATAAGTTTTAGAGGCATAAAATGGGAATGAATCCAATTTTAATAATAAAATACTCTTATATTTTTAAAAGATAGTTTTACTACCTTTTTATAGAGAAACCTTCTAAAATATAGTTTTTGAAAAGATAATATGATATATCTGAAAAAATAATCTTCTTATTATAGAAGTAGGAAATCGAAATTTAGTTTTGTATTATGTTTTGGTAATTTTCTATTAATGCTCATTTTTTAATGAATAATGAAAAATACCACATTTTAAGTCATAACTGCCTTTTCATATACATTATTTAAATAGCTAGATTATATTTTTATTGATTTTAAAGTGTAACTATATTATTTATTTGTCATATAATACAATTTTGGTCATTGTAGGTAATTTCACATTTAAATTGGACATAAACACATGTCAATCTTTTTATAGTTTTTATTTCTTAAAAACCCACTTTCTGGTTTTGACAAAAGGAAATAATTTTAAATTATTTAATGTAATATCTGTGTTTTGAAATTGAAAAAATGGATTTCATTTTAGCATCATAAGTTCTAAATTATTTAAATATGTACCTTTTATTTTTTGATGTTATGAATATTAATTTCAGTAATTACTTTTTTAAACAATGATTATAGGATTAATTCGGTAAATAATGGTGAAAATAAGATTATAATAAAATTAAACTACCCTAACATTGGTCCTAATATTATTTGATGAGTCATGGGAGACCAAAAAATTCCTTTGCCTAAAATTTTGGCTTTTGGGTGCCACTTGGGTGTGAAAATAACATGTTATTATAATTAATTTAAAATAAAGAGAAATATAACATAGACATGTATCATTTTACTAAAACAATTTTAAGGTGGGGTTATATAAGTTATCTATTATAATATAAATAGTCATTATAAAGATAAAAATATTTCCCACATTTGGTTATTTTATTTATAATTTTTAGAGATTAAAAAATAAATTTTACACCGACACAATGACGATGAAGTGATTGATTTATTAATAAAGGATTCAAATAAAGATATTATAAATATTTAAATAAATATTATTTGACTTAATTTATATCATCCAACAAATTTAAAAAACTAAAATGAAATTTTATTGTACTTTTAAATTGTTTTTTTGATGTTATCTCTCGGTTAGAATTTTAATTAAATTCTATAAATTGAATAGTTTAAAAATTGAATTAATTGATGTTTTATAAAAATATTAATTTATTAAATTATTTAAAAATACTAAAAAAATTTAAAATCACAAAGTGATTATGATGTGTTCTAAAAGTTCATTAAGTGTCTAATTATTATAAATTGACTCGATATAATTAAAATTAATAGCTTATTAACAATTAAAGTATTGTTCCCTCTTTGGAAGTTAAAATAGAATAATTAAGGGTAAACCAAAATGACAAGGTTTAAAATAAACAAAATACATGTCTAAAAATTGTGGTATGAGGGTAGTTCGATCTATCCTCATATTATCTTCTTTATATCTCAATTAAGAGAAAATAGTATTAAAAAATTTATATTAATTAACTATGTTAATACTTTCAAAGGGTTCCCCTCCCCTATCCTATAAATGGCACCGATCTCTCTTTTAATAACCCTTCCAATGATTTTTATTTAATCCTAGATCAATCCAATTATCTTACTAGAATCTCTCCCTATATTCTCAAAGCCTTATTTTTGGCAGAACGCCCTTCATAGAGGTATTTAGGTGTTCTTCAAAGGTGATTAAACGAAGAAGTGGTGTTGTTTTCTTTAAGTGTTTCTATTTTGTTACATCTTACACTTCCTCAAATCAAATACTACCATGATAAAATAATAACTCCAGTATCCTAAATATACTGAGATGTTATTATGTTAATATCATCTCCTAAATCCATCTCTACCTCCATAAAATAGGAATGTAATTAATTGTTCATGTGTACGTGTGAATTATCACCTCCACGAACCTATTTAATTCATTTTCCAATACCATCTATTAAGATTGGTTATAATGACGGAATTTATATTAATATGTGATGATAATAAAATTTTTATAATTATAATGTAACGACCTGGGTTTGGTGGGGATCCTTTACTTTGTGAAAATCTCATGTTGGGTTTTCTGGTCTGGGAATCACGGCGGTGTAGGCCTATCGATAGCCTTAGCCTACCGGTAGCAGGCCTACCGGTAGCCTTGGCCTACCGATAGCCTTGGCCTACCGGTAGCCTTGGCCTACCAGTAGCCTTGTCCTACCATGGACTATCGGTGGCCTTGGCCTACCGGTGGCCTTGGCCTACCGGTGGCCTTGGCCTACCGGTATCCTTGGCCTACTGGCAGCCTTGGCCTACCGATCGCCTTCTCCTACTGGTAGCCTTAGCCTACCGGTAGCCGTCACCAACTGGTGGCTCTGTCCTACCCCCGCGGGTTCTTTCCAGTGGCATTCCTTCTCGCGCAATTGGGGTTTTAAACCCCATTTTGGCCTGTTTGAGTGTGTTTTAAAGACCCGTAACTCCATAAGAGTTTTAATTAAATTATTAATGAATTAATGAGTCAGTTTAAACCACCCGACCCCCTTAATGACGAGTGGGGCTGCATGGCCAACCCACGACCCCGCGCCTTACGTGGTTTGGCATTCTCATCTCAACCGTCTGCGGCTCTTATAAACTAAGGGTTAGCCGTGGCTTCTTCTTTCCTCGATCTCGGATTTTCACGAACAGCTTCTGGTGCATCGGGAGAGCCGCATCGTTATGCGTAGAGTTCCACGCCCAACCTAATCATTGATAGACGAAGCGATTTTTTTTGAGGCGAGCCGCATCACTATCCGTGAACTTCCTCCCTCGGCCTCAGTGTAGATCGTTGATCCAACAGGTAGGGAATTTCTTCATCGCCTCTCCCTTTGGTGTATCATGCGGGGTGGGTGTGCTTTTGTTTCAGTAGAATTGGATAAACCAGACCTAAATAAAGATAATGGACAGATTCTATAAAGAATGAAGGGGGGGCTGTGACTGTTGATGTTGTTTATATTATGATCATATTTCTGAATTTTTTTGGCTTACAAGTTATGAAAATTGAGGTCGTTGGTGGTTTTTTTTCTGTGCACTAATGAACCCCTCGTGGTGTTTTAAATGGATTGTTCCTAATTGTAAACTCATGCTGTGAAAAGTAAATTGGTTAATCACGTACACCTGGATGAATAAATTGAAAGCGCCAGGATCAATCCCTTCTGTGATAACCCCGGTCAAAACATGGAATTGAAATCATGGAGCGTGTAAAATCTTTTAAATCTGAAAATACTGGCATGGACCTGCTTAGTGTTGGTGGCAGTGTTTTGGTTGTTTTCTTTAACGAGATGATTGCTGGAGATGTGGTAGGGGATGAGATCCCCTGTTTTCATACTCTCTATGGTTGTGGAATCGGGGATGGGATACCCTGTTGTTATGGATTCAGTGTTTGCGAGTTTTAAGACTGGGTGGTTACCTTTTTTATATCACGAATTGGGGTGGGATCCTCTGTTGATGAAAAATCTTTTTGGGGAGGGGACATGGGGCAGTGTCTCGGGGTTGTCCTTGGTTCGAGTACTTCGGGGGATCATACTTATTCCTTGTTGTCGTAACATTACAAGAGAACTGAGTGTGAATGTTTAAATTGACGATTGGATGGATCCTTTTCCTTGGTTATTCTTATAGTGTTAGGTTCCCAGTAGTGCATGAACTTATTTGAACGTTATCACTAAACATGAAACAAGAATGGGACAATGGGTTTTTGTTGGCGAGAGTCGTGACTCGTACTTGAGTGCTGTTGTGATCTGTAGGCTGTCTGATGAAAAACCTAGCTTTGGGCGAGTTCTTGTTACCTATATATATACTTGTAGCTTTGTGTTTCTTATTCGCGCCCCACCCAAGTTGAGCACTTAGTGCCGAACACCCCCATTTCATGGGGGAGGGTGTTTTTCCTAACACTATTTTTAGTGGCTGGTTTTTAGCTCCTTTTCTTCTCCCTTTCCCAGATAGCCCAAGTATCTTCGGGAAGGCTGTGATGGTCTGAGGTCCATTATTAGCCCAAGAACCTTCGGGTGGGGTAGTGTGGTGGTTATGGCCCAGGTTTGTGAGGGCAGGTAGTTTCCCAAGTATCTTCGGGATGAGGCCCAAGTGTCTTCGGGCGTGGCAGTTGATCTTCTATCCCAGGTGTCTTTGGGCGTGGTGGTGGTTGTTCTGGCCTAGGTGTTTGCAGGTGTGGTTATGTATGACAGTTGTGGCCCAGGTGTTTGCGGGCTGGATTCGGCTGTGGGACTGCGTGTGGTTGTGGCCCAGGTGTGTGCGGGCGGGTGAGGTAGTGGGACTGCGGTGACAGAATTGCGGGATTGGTTTGATGCGTAGGATGTCGCAATAACCAGTGGGAAAGTGGCACGGGGTACCCAAACATCGATGTGCTATTATTATATATATTACTTGACTTGCGTTATTTGGGGAGTGTGCCTTGGTGAGGCTTGGGTGGATAGTTTACCTTGATAGGTGTTTGGTTTAATCCTTTTCTCACGGGACTTTAGTACGTTCCCCCACTTGTGCAAGAGAGTCTTTGGTTTTCCCTACTGGGTGTACTTGTATGCTCACCCTACATATATAAAACTACTTTCAGGTTTCCAGGAGGACTCCAGGGATCGTGCAGGACCATACTACCTCGGACCTTGGGGCAGTTGCAGTTGCTGTTTTTCTTCTTTTGGTACTTACCTTTGTGGTCATCTTTTGTACTTCGTGGCTTTTACTTTCGGAACATGCATGTGGGAATGGTTTACTTTTGGCTTTACTTTTCTTTTACCTTGGTGTTTTTGGTTTTCATCTTCTTATCTCCTGATCCTATAAAACAAAAAGGGGTAATGCCTTCCATTTGTGTGAAATTCTATACCCTTGGTGCTAGTCGCCACTCCGGGACCTATTGAAGGCGGGTCTCGGTGGTCATTATCTCTCCTTCAACTTAAAGAAGGAAGGGACTGGAAATTTGCGGACCCTTCCCTACTTTTGGTGAAGGCAGGTTGTGACAGAATGGTATCAGAGGTGATGGTTGAGAGATATAGTGGAGTCTGGAGTTAGGCACAGTGAGGATTGCATGGGATGGTAAGGCAAAAGTGTTGGGTGACCTTGGTGCATGAATTAGGCTAGGGAAGACCGTCTAGGACACTGGGTTTTAGGCCCCCCTGTGATCTGACGCAAGGACTCTGGACCCACCGAATGACCAAGTGATGCCACACTGATTGTAGGGTAGAGACCCTGGGGAAAGTAAATGCATCATAATGACTTGTGTTCTCGTGTTTCTGGGGTGTTTTGGGAATTAATAATAAACAAAAAGTTTAATAATTTTTAAAGACCTTAATTTGCACTTCTTGGGTTTAGGCATTCCTTGTTTACCTTGCAGCTATTTCACCTGGAAGGCGACCGCGTGTGGTACAGACGAACGAGGCCCCACATACTACCTTGACCGATCGGCAGAGAGCAGACCGAGAAGAGAGGGACGACCAGTGGCACAGGAATCTCTGAGCCCTCCAGCGACATACCCTCAAGAAGTATGAGGGAATCACCTCTGACATGAAGACAAAAGGCTGGATAGAGGAGCTCGTGATACCTTTCGGCCTGATTCGGGCCCCGACCGAGTACTGGGTTCCTCTGGCTGTCAGCCAGATGCGGGGAGTGGCACGTCATTGGTGGACGCTTTACCTAGGGTAGAGGAGAGAGGCTGAGGTGGCTTGGGCAGATTTCAAGAGGGATTTCCGGGAAGAATTCCACTCTTCGACGATGAAGGTGGAAAAGAGATAGGATCTACTCTACCTCCAGCAGGGGAGTATGTCTGTGAGGGATCTAGGGATCATGTTCAAGGACCTCCTACGTTTTTCTCTGGACCTCTTTCCTGATGAGGAGTCTCGGGCAAGGCGTTTGGAGGAGGCACTCCGACCCTCCATCTAGTATGCTATTACCCCATTTACCCTTCCAACGTACTTGGGTGTCCAGAAGAAGGCCGAAGTGGTGAAGAGGATGCATGCTCTAGGAGTTGTTTCACGAGAGGGGATCCAGATGGGACCATCGAAGGGGAAGGCCGTCAGCACCAGGCCTCCAGAGTTAGGACTCTACAGGTTCCGAACCACAGGGAGAATGCCACAACAGTTTCAGTTTTGATCCCCTGGTCCTCGCCCTTTTCCTGCGGGCTCGGGGCTGCGGTGCTTCATCTGTGGGAGCCCTGGATATCTTCGGAGTCAGTGCCCGGACCGAGGCCTTTCCAGCAGCAGTAGCAGGGACAATGAGCTCCCGCTCCTCCGAGGGCAGACGTAGGAGGTGGAGGCTGACCTCAGGGCGCTCCTGAGGGACCTCGACCGGGGTGTGGCCGGGGAGGTGGCCGACAACTGAGGGGCCGGGGAGCTGGGCGTGGACAGTTGCACGCCGCAGAGGCAGTAGTTCCAGCAGGGCCGAAGGATGTTTGAGGTACGATCAGTTTGTTTAGTACCCTTGCTTATGCCTTGTTCGATACCAGAGCTTCCCACTCCTTTGTTGCACCCAGTCTTGCCCGTTCCTTGGGTCTAGATGTCGAGAGGCTTCCAGTGCCCCTAGTGTTGAGCACACCAGTCGGAGGTCAGACCGACTTGTTGTTTGTTTGTCGGGGATGCAGACTGATGATAGGGCCACATCAGTCGGTTAGGGATCTTATTCTGCTATAGATACAACCATACGATGTCATCATGGGCATCGACTGGATATTCTCGGTGTGTGCCGTCATCGACTGTTTCTGAAGAAGAGTCGTGTTCTCAGACTTGGGCGGCCGGCGTGTTGTTTTCACCGGTGAGCGGAGAAGTCAGAAGGGCAACTGGTGAGAGGAACCCCTCCTCTCCTTGTTAGCTGAGCTGTTAGTAGGGTCGGTAGATGCTGAAATGGTGTAACTGCCAGAGATCGTCCGTGGGTTTATGGACGTATTCCCTAAGGAGGTGAAGACTCTACCCCCTCGACGTGATATCAATTTCGGGATAGAACTGCAGCCTGGTGCTCGTCCGATATCGATGGCTCCATACCGGATGGCACCTTCAGAGGTGCGGGAGTTGCGGATCCAAATTAACGATCTGATGAAGAGGGGTTATGTTCGCCCGAGTGCGTCACCATGGGGCACTGTAGTCTTGTTCTCAAAGAAGGAAGATGGTGGCCTTAGGTTGTGTATAGACTACAGGAGGCTGAATCAGGTTATGATCAAGAATCGCTACCCTCTTCTGAGGATAGACGATCTTTTCAACCAGCTGAAAGGTGCATGATGGTTCTCGAAGATCGACCTGCGGTCTGGGTATCACCAGCTGAGAGTGAAGGAGGGAGAAATTATGAAGACTACCTTCAGGTGAAGATATGGACACTTCGAGTTTGTAGTCATGCCCTTCGGTGTTAAGAACGCCCCGGCTGTGTCCATGTGGCTTATGAACTCCATCTTCCGGGAGTACATGTATGAGTTCGTGGTTGTGTTCATCGACGACATCCTGATCTTTTCGAGATCAGAGGAGGACCATGCAGAGCACCTGAGGAAAGTTTTGGAGGTCCTATGACAGCATCAGCTCTATGGGAAGTTGTCAAAATGCAAGTTCTGGACACGAGAAGTGCACTTCCTCAGGCACGTGGTGTCCGAGCAGGGGGTAGTGGTGGACCCGTCAAAAGTTTAGGCAGTCGTTTCTTGGGAAGCACCCAATAATGTGGCAGAGGTCCGTAGTTTCCTTGGGCTGGCGGGTTACTATCGGAGGTTCGTACCCAAATTTTCCCGAGTAGCATCCCCTTTGACAGCCCTTACCCAGAAAGACCAGGTTTTAGTGTGGAGCGAGCAGTGCGAGTCAACCTTCAGCTATCTGAAGGATATGTTGGTTAGGGCCACAGTGTTGAGATTACCAGAAGAAGGGGTGGCTTATGAGGTATTCTGTGATGCTTTAGGACAGGGCCTGGGATTTGTGTTGATGCAGTAATAAGGGGTGATCTCTTATGGGTCCAGGCAGCTATGCCCTCATGAGCGTAATTACGCCACCCACGACCTGGAGCTTACAACGATCGTTTTTTCACTAAAGATATGGCGGCACTACCTCATCGGAGAACGCTTTATAGTCTTTACAGATCACAAAAGCTTGAGGTATATCTTCTCCCAGCGGGACCTAAACTTGCGATAGCAGAGATGGGTGGAGTTCCTACAGGATTATGATTTCGAGATCTCTCATACTGAGGGAAAGGGCAATGTAGTGGCCAATTCCTTGAGCAGGAGGACGCAGAAGGATGCGGTCCGAGAGTCGGCAGACGCCTGGAAGGCGATGGAGGAGTTGGCTGCCTTACTCCTGGATGCGAAGATGGATAGCGGTAGAGGTTTCCTATATCAGTTGACAGTGCAGTCATCTCTATTTCAGCAAGTGGAGGAGTCTTAGTGGGGAGACCCCGAGTGCGAAGTAATGCGTGACCAAGTTGACCAGGGAAATGCTACGGAAGGATGGACATAGGATGGATAGAACCGAATACTTTTCCATGGAAGGTTGTTCGTTCTGGAGGCGATGCACGGCAAGGTTCTCAGTGAGTTCCACAACTCACCCCTGGAGGTACACCTAGTAGTTTCCAAGATGTACCAGGGACTGAAGAGGCAGTTTTGGTGGCCCAGAGTTAAGCGAGCGGTGGCAGAGTTTGTGACCAAGTGTTTAGTATGTCAGCAGGTAAAGGCTGAACACCGAGTTCCAGGAGGGCTACTGCAGCCTCTAGATTTCCCCGAGTTGAAGTGGGATGACATCTCAATGGATTTTGTCATGGGACTACCCAAGGTCCAAGGGGGATACGACTCCATCCGGGTGGTAGTGGAAAGGTTGACGAAATCGGATCACTTTCTGGCGATTAGGGAGTCGAGTGCAGTGGATGCTTTGGCACTAAGATATTTGGATGAGGTGGTGTGGTTTCATGGAGTTCCGAGGTCTATAGTCTCGGATAGGGATGCACGGTTTACCTCGCGAGTCTCGAGAGGATTGCAACATGCTTTTGGAACCCAGCTACGCCTTAACACTGCTTTCCATCCCCAGACAGATGTACAAACTGAGCGCACCATCTAGACCTTGGAGGATATGCTGCGGGCATGTGTTATGGACTCAGGAGGATCATGGGTGCAATACTTGCCTATGGTAGAGTTTTCCTACAATAATAGCTACCACTATACCATGAGTATGGCCCCGTTTGAAGCTTTGTACAGGAGGCCATGCCGTTCGCCTGTGTGTTGGACCGAAGTAGGAGAGGCAGGCATCCTTGGCCCGGATGTGGTGCAGAGCAGGACAGGGAATGTTCAGCTAATATGGGAAAGGATGACGGTGGACCAGGATCGACAGAAGTCGTATGCTGATACGAGGAGGAGTCCCTTGGAGTTTGAGGTTGGAGACCACATGTTTTTGAAGGTCTCCCCTCGGTGTGGGCAGCAAAGGTTTGACAATGGGAGTAAGCTTTCTCCCAGGTTCATCGGACCCTTCGAAGTGTTGTAGAGGTTCGACGAAGTGGCTTATCAGCTAGCGTTACCACCTCCACTAATGAGGATACATGATGTCTTCCATGTGTCCCAGATCCTTCGATACCTGCACGACGATTCACACATCCTTGATTGGGGTGAATTGGACATCGAGGACGACAAGACTTTTGTGGAGAGACCAATGATGATCGAGGATCGCAAGGAGAAGGTTCTTTGTGGGGGAACCATTCCCTTGGTTCGTGTGTTGTGGAGACATGGTGGGATTGAGGAGAGTACGTGGGAAAGGGAAGAACAGATGTGTGCCCAGTACCGAGAGTTGTTTTGAGTTTTGTTCCTTGTTGTACCTATTGTGGTAAAACGTTTTGCCTTGTTGACTATGAAATGTACTAGTTTTCTTCCTCTGAATGTGTGTGAAAAGCCCTGGCTATGCGGGAGGAGAGAACCCGACCCCTAATCAAGATGCATTAAGGTGGATGTGATTAAACCCATGAGGGTGAGTCAGTGCCTCCCAAAGCGGATAATATCATGACATGGGGGAGGAGACTCCCCAACACACATACCTGGTCAGCTTGGCTTGGTATGTTGGAAGTGTGCGTGGGTTCACTCCTAAGAGGTATCTTTCGAGGTGGTTGTTCAGACCCTCTCTTTCCTTATGGTTTGTTTTGATTCTCGGGGACAAGAATTGTTTAATAGGTATCTGATGTAATGGCCCGGGTTTTGTGGGGATCCTTTACATTGTGAAAATCACATGTTGGGTTTTCTGGTCTGGGAATCACGGTGGTGTAGGCCTATCGGTAGCCTTAGCCTATCGGTAGCAGGCCTACCGGTGGCCTTGGCCCACCGGTGGCCTTGGCCAACCGGTCGCCTTGGCCCACCGGTCGCCTTGGCCAACCGGTCGCCTTGGCCCACCGGTCGCCTTCTCCCACCGGTCGCCTTCGCCCACCGGTCGCCTTCGCCCACCGGTCGCCTTCGCCCAACGGTCGCCTTCGCCCACCGGTCACCTTCGCCCACCGGTCGCCTTCACCCACCGGTCGCCTTCGCCCACCGGTCGCCTTCGCCCACCGGTCGCCTTCGCCCAACGGTCGCCTTCGCCCACCGGTCACCTTCGCCCACCGGTCGCCTTCACCCACCGGTCACCTTCGCCCACCGGTCGCCTTCGCCCACCGGTCGCCTTCGCCCACCGGTCGCCTTCACCTACCGGTAGCCTTCTCCTACCTGTAGTCGTTACCCACCGGTGGGTTTGGCCTACCCCCGCAGGTTCTTTCCAGTGGCGTTCTTTCTTGCACAATTGGGGTTTTAAAACATATTTTGACCTGTTTGAGCATGTTTTAAAGACCCGTAACTCCATAATAGTTTTAATTAAATAATTAATGAATTAATGAGTCGGTTTAAACCACCCGAACCCCTTAATGGTGAGTGGGGCCGCGTGGCCAACCCACGACCCTACGCCTTATGCGGTTTGGAATTCTCATCTCAATGGTCCGCAACTCTTATAATATAAGGGTTAGCCGTGGTTTCTTCTTTCCTCGATCGCAGATTTTCATGAATAGCTTCTGGTGCATCAGGCGAGCCACATCGTTATGCGTAGAGTTCAGCGCCTGGGCTAAGCACTGATAGATGAAGCGATTTTCGTTGAGGGGAGCCGCATCGCTATCCGTGAACTTCCTCCCCCGGCCTCAGCAAAGATCGTTGATCCAACAGGTAGAAAATTTCTTCATCGCATCTCCCTTTGGTGTATCATGCGGGGTGGGCGTGCTTTTGTTTCGGTAGAAATGGATAAACTAGACCTAAATAAAGATAATGAATGGATTCTATAAATAATGAATGGGGGGCTGTGACTGTTGATGTTGTTTATATTATGATTATCTTTATGAATTGTGCTGGCTTATGAGCTAGGAAAATTGAGGCTGTTGGTAGTCATTGTCTGTGCACTAATGAACCCCTCTTGGTGTTTTAAATGGATTGTTCCTAATTGTAAACTCCTGCTGTGAAAAGAAAATTGGTTAATCACGTACACCCGGATGAATAAATTGAAAGCACCAGGATCAATCCCTTCTGTGCTAACCCCGGTCAAAACACGTAATTGAAATCATGGAGCGTGTAAAATCTTTTAAATTTGAAAATACATGGATGGTCCTACTTAGTGTTGGTGGCAGTGTTTTGGTTGTTTTCTTTCATGGGCCGATTGCTGGAGATGTGGGAGGGGATGAGATCCCCTATTTTTATACTCTCGATGGTTGTAGAATCAGGGATGAGATCCCCTATTGTTATGGATTCTGTGTTTTTGAGTTTTAAGACCGGGTGGTTACCTTGTTTATATCACGAATTGGGGTGGGATCCTCTGTTGATGAAAAGCCTTTTTGGGGAGGGGACACAGGGCAGTGTCTCGGGGTTGTCCTTGGTTCCAGTACATCGGGGGATATCACTTATTCCTTGTTGTTATAACATTACTGGAGAACCAAGTGTGAATGTTTAAATTGGCGATTGGATGGATACTTTTCCTTGGTTATTCTTATGGTGTTATTTTCCTAGTAGTTCATGAACTTATTTGAACGTTATCAATGAACATGAAACAAGAATGGGACAATGGGTTTTGTTGGCGAGAGTCGTGACTCAGACTTGAGTGCTGTTGTGATCTGTAGGCTGTCTGAAGAAAAAACCGGCTTTGGGTGAGTTCTTGTTACCTATATATATACTTTTGGCTTTGTGTTTCTTATTCTCTCCCCACCCAAGTTGAGCACTTAGTGAAAAACACCCCCATTTCATGGGGGAGGGTGTTTTTCCCAACACTATTCTTATTGGTTGGTTTTGAGCTCCTTTTCTTCTCCCTTTCCCAGATAGACCAGTAACTTTGGGCAGACTGTGATGGCCTGAGGTCCATTATTAGCCCAAGAACCTTCGGGCGGGGTAGTGTGGTGGTTATGGCCCAGGTGTGTGGGCAGGTAGTTTCCCAAGTATCTTTGGGATGAGGCCCATGTGTCTTCGGGCGTGGAAGTGGATCTTCTAGCGCAGATGTCTTCGGGCGTGGTGGTGGTTGTTTTGGCCTTGGTGTTTACAGGCATGGTTACGTGTGACAGTTGTGGCCCAGGTATTTGCAGGCGGGATTCGGCAGTGGGACTACGTGTGGTTGTGGCCCACGTGTGTGCGGGCGGGTGAGGCAGTGGGACTGCGGTGAAAGAATGGCGGGATTGGTTCAATGCGTAGGATGTCCCAATAACCAGTGGGAAAGTGGCGCGGGGTACCCAAACATCGATGTGCTCTTATTATATATATTACTTTACTTGCGTTATTTGGGGAGTGTGCCTTGGTGAGGCTTGGGTGGATAGTTTACCCTGATAGGTGTTTGGTTTACTCCTTTTCTCACGGGACTTTAGTACATTCCCCCACTTGTGCACGAGAGTCTTTGTTTTTCCCTACTGGGTGTACTTGTATGCTCACCCTACGTATATAAAACTGCTTTCAGGTTTCCAGGAGGACTCCGGGGATCACGCAGGACCATACCAGCTCGGACCTTGGGGCAGTTGCAGTGGATGTTTTTCTTCTTTTGGTACTTACCTTTGTGGTCATTTTGTGTACTTTGTGGCTTTTACTTTTGGAACTTGCATGTGGGAATGGTTTAATTTTGGATTTACTTTTCTTTTACCTTAGTGTTGTTGGTTTTCATCTTCTTATCTCCTGATCCTATAAAACAAAAAGGGGTAATTCCTTCCATTTGTGTGAAATTCTATACCCTTGGTGCTAGTCGACACTTCGGGACCTATTGAAGGCGGGTCTCGGGGGTCATTATATCTTCTTCAACATAAATAAGGAAGGGCCTGGAAATCTGATGACCCTTCCCTCCTTTTTGTAAAGGCAGTTTGTGACATATAATATAATAATATATCAAATAAATTCTTAATTCCATGTGCATAAAAATGATAACGTCGTTTGTGCGTATACATGAACTATAACCTCCACAAATGGGTGTGACTCATATTTATTCATTATATCACTTGTATAATATATATAATTTTATGTGAATGATTATAATGATTTTCATAATATCACGATAATTAAGGAAGGATAAAATTATAATTACTTTATTCCCATAATGATCAATGAAAAATTGAAACATTACTTATGCGTACGTATGACCTGTTATCTCCCTGATTATAACATTGTTCATTTTTCATAACCATATATATAGTTTTATATTAAAAAATATTATTTATTTTTAAATGTGATGAATATTTCATGAATTCTATTATAAATATGGTGGAATTATGACCACATGGACTAGTGACACCATACAATGTTCATTTTCGACTCAGGTATCGATTATCGACAAAACATCCTATATGAACACGAATAATTAACTAATTATTATTACATTGTCAGAATAAATTTAATGGTAATTATATATATGAAAAAAGGTTATGAAGAAAGTATAAATTAAACTAAATTTATTATTCAGGATGATAAGGAATGAACAAGATAAGTCAGACTCAAGGTAAGATACTTCTTCTCAATCTCCTTTCATTGAGTCAAATTTTGATTTATATACAACTTTGTTTTATATGGTGTATAATCAACCACATTGAAATTTAATTTCAGTAAATAGTTTTCAAAAAGAATATATTTTTATGAAGTGTTTTACTAAATGAAAAAATTATTGTTTCTTTTTATCAAACGCGACGACAACGGCCTTTCTATCGCCGCATGCATTATTTGATAACTGGCTTCCTCTACAGTTTTAATGTTTTTAAAAGAGAAACGTAAATAAAATATATAGGTATTTTGGATTTAAAAATGGGTTTCTGAATGGATTTCATATATAAATATCTTGAAATGATTTCATATTATTTCAATGTGGAAATGTTGTTTTTTTCCTTTATACTTGTACATGTGTTATGATTATGTTATGGTTCTTGAGAATTTCTTATGTATACGTGTGGTTATATTATATACATAGGGTGGGTGAGCCATTGATAGCTCTGAAATACATTGGGTAATTTGACATAGGAAAACATTATGATTTCTCCTAAGAAATTTATTGGAATATACTGTTATGGGTATTCTAAACATAACCTTGAAGGTTACTCCCTATATAGCTCTGAAAGCTGCAATGTATGTATGTTATTGTTTCCAAAGGTTACCATTATGATTTATGAGTTCTATGAGGTATTCATAAATCTTATTATTTAATGAGTTATGTTAATGATTTTATGATTAATGAGTTAAAAGTATGATTTCATTGATTTGTATGTATTCATGTACTGATGTTTTCTTTCTTTATTTTATATCCCGTACTGAGATTTTTATGATCATACCAAGTTATTGATTTTTTTCCTAGGTTATAAGTAAGGTTATGAGAATGGAATAATTCAAGAATATTTTTATCAAGAAAAGTATTCTGGTTTTATTTAAGGATCTTTATTAGATAGAGTATAAGTGTCTACTTTGTAATATTTGAGATGTAATGTAATAGTTCTGGAATAATTCTAAAAATATCTAAACCTAAAAAGATCCTCAATGTAAATGAATATAAATTATTCATCAAAACTCAATATTATGTAATTTTTAAGGTTAGGGCCTTACATGAATGTTCATTACTATGAATATCATTGTGGAAAGGGTTCGGTCTAATAATTATTATAGTTTTCATGGTTCACTCACAATATTATCATAGTTTATAGTGTATCTAAAAAATGGGTTCCATCCTCATTCAAATATATTTATCCCATGAGATATCCATATTTTCCCAATGGTATGGAGGGACATATAATTCCAATTGCATATAAATAAATTAAAATCATATATATATATATATATATGTGCCCAATAATCCTAAAACATTCATTATTTCATAACCAATAAATAAAAATATACTTAATGAAAATTTCATCATCACATTAGCTAGGGAAAAGAAACAACATTCATAATCATTCTACAAATTCATTATAGTATAACTCTTGGAAGACAAATCAGTTTAATAAAATTATTTACATCAAAATCAAAAAAAATTCATAGAAATAATAAGGATGGTATATTTATATCACATTTTCATTAAGGATTATAAAACATAAAAGGATGAAATTTTAGATTGAAAAATATATTAAATGATCACAAGGAATGTTTAATGAGGAAAATACACTTTTCTCATAGATAGAAAATATTAAAATTCAAAAAATCTCAAACATTTAAAGGAAACAATTTGTGAAAAAATAACCTTGGAAACATTTATTTGAATATATAATTTCTTTAGTGGTCAATACAATAGAAATTTCATCCATGTTATATATGTTAAAAAAATATTTCTAGTCGCATTTATGGGAAAATGTTAGAAATACCCCATTTGGAAAATAAAAAGTGGACTCCTTTTATAAAATTTTCTTTAAAAAATTAATTTTTTTAAAAAAATAAATTAAAAATTATAGTTTAATATTACAAATATAGAGGAATTTTTTTAGAAAACATGGATATGGAAGAACAATGTTTTTTGACTGAAGAGGAAAATGATGTATGTTTTCCATAAAACTTTTCTTTTTGTAACTTATTTAACTAAAGAGAGTAAAATGAAAGGAAAACATTTAAATACATGAAATAACTAGTTTAGATTTATATTGATCAAGGTTTTTATAGGTAGATCATGAAATTTTATCATTGGAAGTATAATCATAAACATCCTGATAAATAATGACTTTGTAACATAAAAATCTAATAACCTTCGTAATTTTAAACTCATAATTATTATATAAGAAAAAACAATATATGGGTATGTAAAACATCAAGATTTTAAAAATAATAATCATAAAAATTATTGAATCCATTATATATATATATATCATATAATAAAAATAAGTATTGAATATTGAATGTGCCTCACATATGTAAAAGTGAGAAAACAATCCATTACCTTAGGTTTGACATCCTTATTACATGTTAATAAATTCTGTAAGATAAATATATATTTATAGTAATTTTATTCATAATCCATAAGAATATATATCATACTATATATTATTTACTCATATTACTTTATCATCCATTTAATAATAGTTATTTGTTAAAATGACTATTTTCGGGGGATAACTACATTATTTTTCATGTATGTGTTATTTTAATAGTTTTGGTCTCTATAATTTGATTATGGTTTAATAATCTATAAAATTTTAATAATGATATAAATATCATATATATTCATTATATAAATATGTATGGTTTTCCATAAATGTTAGTGGTAGAGAATCTAAATACAATATTCATGGATACCGTTGGCTAAATATACACATGAAAGTTGTTTTCAATTTTGGACGGATGGAATGAAAGAACATTAAATAATAATTTAAATTTCCATAATTATTATAATATAATTCACACCATAAATATTCATCAAATCCATCATTATTTCCATCAATGTAAAATAGAAATGAAAAATTATTTGCATCACTTCTTCGAGGGAGTATTCCATACATTTAAACAAGAGACATCATTATTTTCCAACGTATTAGAAGGTAAAAACATATTTTTGATGTTATAATTACAGAAATAGAAATATTTAATAAATATAATATTTTAATATTAAATCCATCATTATATAAATTCATGAGTTGAGCAGATGGAAATTTAATTACATCGATTCGTAAGGCGGTAGTATGCAGTACACCTGACTTGTGGTTTTGATTCCTATTTGATAGAAGAGGATATGTATATTTGTTATGAAACTAAAATAACATGATATAGGTATATGAGTTATTTTATTGTTCTTATTTCATCATAATTGGTAAAAAAATAAGTATTTGGAAGAAGAAATAAAAACAAAAAAAATTTCGGTTAAGAATGGTTCCTCTTCTTTTGAGAACCTTATTTATTTAAACCAATATTCATCATTGGAAGGTTTTCCAATCGAAAAATACATCCATGAGGAGATATTGGAATTATTTAAGGTGTTTCAGTACATATGTTATGAGATAAAGATATTTTTATATGGGAATAAAATAGGATAAGATGTTTTATTTTATAATTAAGAAGGAGTTTCATTTTTATAAATACCCAAAACTATTCAATAATGGGAACCCACATGACAACCTAGTGGAGCCAAAATTCATAAATATTGGAGCGGAGGGCAGATAAGATCGATTAATGCTTCCAAAACTAAAAAGGAAATATGATTTAATCATGTTATTCCCTTTACCTCTATGGTTAGTCACATTTAACATTTTAGTATTCAATAACGCACCACGTTTTTTACCATAGTAATTTATCATTTATACATGAAAATAAAAAAGAAACTTATCTATTAATTTGGAACCAATACTTCTCAATATTAAATATAACGTATCAAATAAAAAATTCTATGAGTGTGGAAATTTTATTTTAACAAAATTGCATATAACACAAAAAACCACCTTCTATTCTTAACAAATGTAATTAATTTTTAAGGTTTTTACTTTTCATTATGAAAAAATAGACTTCCCTTATTACAAAATGTTGATTATTATTATTATTTTAAATATGAAATCTCCTTTATGTAATTCAATTCACAGACATGGAACAATTTTATTTAAAAATAAAATCACAATCGCAGCGAGAAAGTAGTATTCCTAAGGAATATTTTCTTAATTATAAAATATTTTTTACCAATATTAAACATAAAATTGATTTAAATGAAATAAATTGGGTTATTAAAAATATATTTTATCTAATGTTACTTTGAAAACTATTTTATTTTAAAATGGAACATGTAAATTTTTTTAAAATAAAATAACATTCCAATAAGATTGAATATTCTCACTATTCATCGAAAATTTAATCTTTTCAAATACATTTTCTATAAGTATAAAATTTAATTTTAAAATTAGTGCATAAAATTCATTGGAAACTCCTTGTATAAATATTTCATTAGTAGGAATTAAATTTTTTATTGTTATCACATCCATTGAAAAATATATTAGATGAACTATAAAATAACTAATTGAATATATAATATATAAATTAAATTAAAATCATTCACCAATTGAGAACAATGAATTTTATTACGATTAAAAATATTATTCTCATGATAATATATTTTTAATATTATTTATTTTTCTTTCAAATGAATTTTATTTTTATTTCTATTCAATTGATAAATAATATTTTTGTCTAATACATTTATAAATTTTTCAATTTTCATAATTCAGTCAGACATATTTATACCATCCATTCAAATTGCAATGTGATAATTCTCATAGTAAATAATAATATTTAAAAGAATATCATGGACTATTTATTCTTGGAATTTTTTATAAATAAATCTATTATAAATAATAAATTAATTTGAAGAATAAAATATAAACTCTCAGTGTGTAACATTTTACAACCCTTAAAAAAAATTACACCCATGAAGTTTTATTAGTCTCATTCAAAGAAATAAAAATACTTCTTGCTCATCATATATTTATTTTACCATATAGCTTACTTAAATTGGTGGCATTTATATAACACATTGACTTGGTGAGTGGGCTCATTTCATAGAACATTCTCTTTATGAAATTGAATCTCTGGTAGTTATTTCTCATAATAGAGATCTTGCAAAAAATGTATGACCTCTTAGTTCAATACGTGTGAAGTATTAGGAATATACATCATCACGATTGATACATCTAACAAATCATGGACATGGGAAACGTTCAATGGAAGAACCAAGATATAAGAAATCATCCCTACTTCATCAATAATGAAAAAGTCTCAATATACCTAATGGAAAACATTACCTTATTTCTAAATCTCATAAACATCTACCATATATAAAATAATTGAAAACCCTTTTCACCAACATCAAATTCCAGATAAAGAAGATTATTTTTCACTTCAATTTTATGTTGAATATGATAAATATTTATGTGTGTTTTAGTGATTATGCATTTCTACACAATTTCATCATCTAGCTTAGGTATAAATTACTTACATACTATAACTTTAGATCAGTATGTCAGATTCCAACACTTGATTCCATAGGGAGATTTAAAACTATCCATATAAATGCTCAATTGTGGATATTGTTGTAAAATAACATCCCTATAGGATGTTTTTTATCCCAAAAATCTTTTAAATCCAAATATCATGTTCTCATTATATCCTATAAGGTTTGAAAGGTTCTCTTATACAGACCATCTGAATGAGGATTTTAAGATTTGTTGAAGCACAACCATATTTTTAGAGCAAACGTAAGACTTCACCAGAACATCAAGGTAAACTTCAAATCACTATTACATATAATATAATTTGGTACTATGTAAAACACTTCTATTTTGTTAATTTATATTATTGTAATATTATAAAGATACAAGTCTTATCTTATAGAAATAAAGTTTACTGACTTTTTATAGTGGATAACTACAACCCAAATATAATTATATATTACATATGTTTTAGTGATTCCATCTAGAAAATCCATAGTGATGTTTTCCCATTAACATTCTATAATGGATAATAGGTGAACATATACATAACCTTATTTCATTCATCCTTAACATATTGATATACCAAGCACCGAGATTCATACTCTAAAATATATATCTTCTTTCATTACCTCTATAAATACTCTTTCAGATATATTTTCAGCTTCTTACTAATATGGTGAATAGATAATGTTGAACTATAAGCCTCATCTAAGCTCTCATTATTCAATTTTACTACTGATGGAATACATAAATGGTTCATGAACATGATTATTTAATCATTATCAAGGTTATATTCAGAATTTTTTTTTCATTCTTCTTCATTTCTTAATCATTCGTTTATCCCCCCTTAATTTTTACATGGATATATGATTGAACAATTATCTAAGAAAAATAAAATTTCTACCCTTGTTTCATGATGTCAAGTTCCATCCATTATAAATATAGAAATATTGTATCTTTTCTTAACATCAGTATAGATAAGAAAGAATGGTCTTTTTGACTTAAGGTATCTGACACATTTTTTCCTTTCCAGTATTGGAAAATAATTGTGTTTTCATAATCATTAATTAGTTCCAACTATCCTCTATGGTTCTTATTCAAGTAAAACTATTTGAATTTAAAAATTAATTTTTTTGATCAATATATGTATCAAACCATTCTCTATAAAGATACTTATTCCACATTGTTAATACATAAATACTACATCTAACTCTTGAACATGAGTGGGGTATTTTTTATAAAAAAAAATCAATTTTCCTAAGAAATAATAAATCATCATATCATTCTACATAAGAATAAATCACAATCCCTTATTTTATAAATAATTATAGATTGTGAACCACTTATTTATTGAAATGTTGCATAATCATATCTTATTTGACTAAAATTATATTTAGTTCCTTAAACTTTTCATCATATTAATATGTACATTGGAATATGGATCCCTTCCAAGTTAACATAGTTATTAGATTATACAGTTGGGAATATTCCCTAAAATGTATTAACAATATCAATCTAAATAAAGAAAACTAAAAATATCAATCACATTTTCCCATTTCCAACATTCAAAAATTTATATCTTTTAGGGATCCCTAGATATACCATATAATGGGATTATGAGATACATAAATTAATTATTTTTTAGAAACAAATCACACTTTGTAATTATTTCACATGACTTATCTTTCCATATTATCATCATCAAATGTAACAAGTGATAATAAATCTCTTAATTTATCATTTTATTTATAAGAACCTATTCTAAAAAGGCTTCATAAAAATAATCATTTTAATCTCTAAATATTATATTCATTGAATCCATAAGGATAATGGGGTATTTATGAGACCAAATGGAATCACAATATATAACTACTGACCATAAAATATATGGAATTATGTTTAGCACATATCATCCTTATTGACCCTCAATTGATGACATCTATATTGATGTTCAAACTTGTAAAAGTATTTAACTCTGTGAAAATGATCAAACAAGTCATCATTAGGCGGTAGAGGATAAGTTTTCTTGATTTTTATCACATCAAGTTCTAGATAATCATTATAAACTCTCATAAATTAACATTTCTTCATAATAATGGAACATGTTTGCCTATAGATAACAAAAAATTCTGAAAAAATACCTTTTCAGGAATCTCCTAGAGTTTCTTCTTCAATTATTTCAACTCATTCAAGGCCATTCTATATAGATTGTTTTAAATTGGTGTAGCACAAGGTATGAGATCTATTGAAAAATAAACAACACAATTTGGTGGAATATTAATAAAAATATATAAAAACAAGTTAAAAACTCTTTAAAAATAGTTAAATTATCAATAATTAGTTCCTCTATAACCATATGAGATAGAATCTCCTTCTTCAAAGGAATGAATACCCATACAAAGAATTTTATTTCCTTTGAATGTTCATATTTATCATCACATTAAAGGATTATTTTAGGTTGGTTCAGAATCCCATCAAGACTTACCTTCCTCTTGAATTAATCTAGGATTTATATATAGTAATACTATGAAAGCACATGATAACATCAAATTCAATCGAAGGGATAAAAACATGATTTGTTGGAATAACATTAACAAAAACTTCAATCGAAGAATAATATTATAACTGAGATGGAATAATCATTATATTATGGATTTTTATTTATAATTCAACATAAAATCATTGAGGGTATGAAATAACATTCATAATAAAATTTCATGACATAATTGAACTCATAAAACTATTTTCAAATAGGGGTTTTCAATATTTGATCTTACCAATTTCAACCAAAACTTAAAAAATATATCATGAAACCCTTAGTAAAACCAAATGGTTTGCATAGTAATCAATAAAATTTAATTAGAGTTATAAATCATGAAAAATAATTAATAGTATTCAAAAATCAGGACTCATTCATTTCAATCAATGATAGATTAGGTTTAACCTAGATTTCCCATCGAATTTTATAAAATTTTATGATGATTTCCTAACCATAGAGACATAATACAAGGGTTCTGACCAATTATTTATAATCCTAAAATCCAAAAGTAAACTAAACCATTCTATAATATCAACTATAAAAAATTTTAGTTTTCATTCATAGATATTACATCTTATTATTTGAATATTCATTACATTATATAATGATCTTCATTAGAATCATATTACTCTAGTATATTTAAAAATGTAGGAATATAATCACCTATGTCATAAGATATAAAAATCATCTCCCACTTATTTATTATATAGTTTCAATCTTATTTGACAAATAATTCATATTACATTTATTTATAATCTTGTAGAAGGAAACATAAGAAAAATTGATTTTCGATTCTTAGTAACAATAAACAACCAAGGTATCAACGATCAATTAAAAATTTCATGTGAATAAGGGTATGATAACATGAATATAATAATTTTAAACCATACCCTTAATATCAAATATCATAATTTTTAATCATAGGATAAATTATGGTATTTTATAAGATAAGAAATGTGAAAAAAATAAAAAAACATAATCCATGAGGGCATAAAAGTTTCCTAAAACATTGAATTGTATCATACATATACTGATAGAAAATAATTTTTGTAGTAGTAGAGGTTAATTGATAAGACTATCATAGTGGAATCTATTAACTCCACAAACCATCATAATAGTTATGTTTCACTCTCAAGACTAGAATGGTGGATATTTTCCCTTACTAAATTGATTATACATCCCCATTCTATTCATGATTATATCCTGAGATGTCCACAATTTCCCATTTAATTTGTTTTATATAGAAATCCAAGACATCCTTTCAAATAATAAAAGTTGTACATACGTATTCCAACTGATTATAAAACATTTATCATATCAGAACATATGAATAGAAATGGATTTAATAAAAATTTCATAAAATATATTCCATTTAAATGAAGTGGGATTCATAGTGCTTTTATCAATTCATCATACCATAAATCATGGAAAAAGAATGTGTCTCATAAATATCTTTTGATAATAGTCATTTAACATAAAAGTAATGAATAAATATGGCATCATTAGAAAATATCCCCATTAATTTTTTGGAATCACCAATGGTGACATCTTAGAAATAAAATTATTTTAGAAGATCACATAAAATAATTATAGAGGAAAATATAATTTTCACATTGAATCAATTAATGAAAATCAATAAATATTCAAAATATTAATGAAATATTTTTCATGGAAAATATCCTTGGAATCTTGTATGTGGATCTTCAATGTATTGAGTGCTCATAATGATAAGGAATTATTTTCATTTCATATATGTTAAAATAACAGTTCCTTTCACATTTTCAGAAAAAACTCAAAAGTTCCTCATTTGGGTAAGGATATGAATATTATTTCTAAACAATTTTTAATGATTTTAAAACATGGGTTAAATGGAATTAATCAATCATATAATAATATTAAGAATAGTTTGGAATTTTTTTTAAACATGGGTATGAACGAAAACGTTTTCTTGAATGAATATAGAAATAAAAATTAATTTTTTTGATAATATTATTTTGGTCTCTAGTATAGTTATGTAGGGTAAAATGAAAACAAAACATGACATTTAAATAAATAAGTAGTGGAGAATAAAATTCATTGGATTGATGAGAGGTTTATCATAGAATTTCATCATCAAGGCTATAATCATAAAAAATGTTGATATAAAATAATATTAAATTCTAAAACCCTCACCAAATTAGTAAATTTTGAATCAAAATCCCAATGAAATAAATAACCTTATAATGATATGTAAATCCCCATAATTTTCATAAGAAACATTGTCAAAAACCATCATGACAATTATAAAAAATATAAAAAATATACAAGTGGTGAATATTGAATGTATCTCATAAATGTAAAAGTGATATTAAAATAAATTAATAACACTAATATATATAACAAAATATATTATATTCTTATAACATTTTATCGCCCATTTATTAATATTTATTTGTTAAGGTCATTGTTTCATGTAATAATTAAATCATATTTTATGTATGTTTTGGTTTAGTAGTTTGCTCCTTATACAATTATCATGGTTTCATAATCTATCTAATGTTGGTCAGGATATAAATATCATATATATTAATTATATATATATGATGTCTTCCAGAAAATTTAGTTATAATAAAATGAATTATAACATTCGTGAAGAGACTTGGATGTATGTATGCATTGAGACTTTTTTAACATTTCGATAGAAAGGAATGAAAGAAATTATATAATAATTCACCTTACCAAAATTATTTTCAAATAATAAAAGTATTGTATATTCATAAAATAAATTCTTATTTCCATTTATATAAAATGTAAATGAATAGTTAATCATATCTCTTTATAGAGGTAGTAGTCTAGACATACACACATGAACATCATCATTTTCAAACTAATATGAAGGTAAGAGGGTAAATGTGATAAAATAATTACATTATTATAACTATTTATTTAATATCAGGTATATATTTATTAAAACCTTTACTATATCCATATTTGATAGGTAATTTATTCAAAAAAATTATATTATTTTTCAAGGTGGTGGTCTACTTTACACAAGGAAGATGGTCTTGATTTTCATTTGAAGGAAGTCGAGTTGAATATATGTTATGAAATTAATATTATAACATATAATAATATGGAATATATAGGTGTTATTATTTAATCATTACGGAAGAATATTTTTATGTGGTGGAAGTAGAAATAAAATAAAAACACTAGGTTAAGAATGATACCGATTTTTGGGACATCCTCTATCGGTTTGCATCAAAATCTTTTTTTGGAGGGTTTTATAAGAAAAACAAGTCCTATAAGAAGTGAAAATATAAGTAAATAAGGGATTTAGTAATGAATTATCAAAACCAAAAATATCTTTAATTGAAAATAAAATAGGATATTTGGTTTCCTTTTATTAAGGATAAGGAGTTTCATTGTCGTAAATAACCAAAACAATTCAATAATGTGTTGAAAATATGAAAACAAGTTCCACCATAATTGATTAATAATGTATTACAGTGAATATAAGGTCAACTGATCCTCAACCACTTAAAATTAAACTATTTTTAAACATTTTATTCCATTCACCACTAAGGATACATACTTTAACCATTTTATTATTCCGAATTCTAACAATATTTTTAACAAGGATATTTGTCCTCTAATAATAAAAATAAAGTGATCCGTACTAGAAAATTTTAACCAACTAATGATTAATATGTAATAAAGTTAATAAAATAAAAATAATATGTATATAGAATTTTTATTTAAAAAAACACATGAAACCGACAAAACTACATTTTATCCTTAACTATAGTAATTAATGTTTTCGGTTTATAAAATTCTTTATAACCAAAAATAATGTTGATCGTATGAAATAATTTTACTTTTTTTTATTCAATATAAGAAATAAATTTTATTAAATTAAATTCAATGATGTGGAATAATTTAATTTTAAATTAAAACTATAATCTCATAGAAAAACAGATTTTCCAAAGCAAGGTTTTCTTCGATATAAAAAGTTTTTATATTAATTTTAAACAAAACATTGATTCCAATGACCTAAATTTTATTAGTATTAATATAAATAAACTATTATTACATTTAATAATATTTTAATAAAATGTGGAACTTCTAAATTTTAAAAATGAAATGATAATTTTAATTAGATTCACCCTTTTCTCAATTCATTAAAAAGTTAATATTTTTAGAATATTTTCAAAAGTTTATTGTCAGATAATTTTTAATTATTGATTTCAAAAGTGAAGTATATTTTTTAATAAATTATTATAATGTTTTTATATTTCATTTCATCTTATTCTGTAAGTAAATCCATTTATCAGTCATTTCATGTATAACCACTTGACATTCCATGAATATACATGGTGTGTGCCTCTAGTAATGTCTCAAAGGTACATAGATTTTATGATAACCATATATATCACAAGACAATAAAATAATAAATAAAATATTTGAACATAAATTTCATTCTTTATGACTCATTAAAAATAACTTTGTTCATCATTCTATTGAGAAACCATTTAACACAAAATATACATCAAAATACACATCGTGTATTTCAATGTTCTCTTTTGGTGAATTAATTACACCCCATGTTGAATAACCTGATATTAATATTTCTCCATGAATATTCCTTGAGTTATTCTAAATTATATGTCTTGTACATCTATCTACATATCATGTATTCATCATTGGAAACCCACACAACATGCTTAACGACTAGGTGTATACCACATGTGGGTTGTTACATCTTACATAATGTTTACTGAAAACTAAATATTGTATACACAATGTAATTTTAGATCTATCATCTAGAAATCATTAAATATACATTTTAATTATAATCTACATATTTTGACCACATATATTCCATGATATATCTAAATACTAGATTAACGGGTTTACATCACCAGAATATAGGATGCAGGACATATTACCATATCATACAACATGTTTGTTGTCAGTGAATTCATTATGTTCACATAAACATGTTATGTGATGTAATCCTTGCAGAATACCATTATTATTATTGTCTACACTTGTTTTGTTTACTATGATTACACTATACATAATTTCTATTACATTTCCTACAAACACTTTCTGTAACCTTCATCTATAAATCCTTTGGATTGAATTATTGACCATTATTCATATCTTCACTACATTCTAGTGGTCACATGAAACTAAACGATGATTTTCCCTTTTTATATTGTATAATGTAAAACTATAAATGTCTTCTCTCTAACAAAATGAAAAATTCATCAACCAAACCAAATATATTTCTAAATTAATTTTAAATATGTCTGATGCCATAATAAGGTCCCCAGGAATATCCCATGTAGTAAAGAATGATCCCACAATTGGTTTTCATATGTTTAGATAGGGAAATATAGTTAATTATAATACAAAAACCCTAGAATATTAGCCAAGATGATATTTTCACATATAAATCATAGTTATGTTATAGTAAAAATTACCTCAACTTGATAATTAAATCATCGTTGTTAATTATTTCATAATCCACATTTATATCCTTATTATGGTGAATAATTAAATGTATATTATCTCCTATGTTATCCACACATGTTCCAAGATTCTATAAACATCGTCATTAGAAATTTAGGTGATATCCCTTCACGAAAAACACCTAGAATCAATTACCTCTAATTAAAACAATAATTCATTCATATAGGAAACAAATCCAAATTTTATCATTATTTGGAGTGAATGAGAGGGTTTCATGTCATTCTTTAGGGAATGGTTGAGATAGTTTTCTTTCGTATTGATTTTATGATATAGATATGATTTGTTTTGTACAAATTTTTTCTAAACACTATAAAATGATTTATGATGTAATATGTATATAGGGATAAACATTTGATGATTTTTATGAGTCTCTTTAACAAATATTATCTCTAATAAATTCCCCCATTTCAAATAATTATATTGTTATTATTATATCACATGAAATGTCCTAAATCTTGTATATTTAAATATCATTTCCTAAATATATAATTTAATATTTGTAAAATTGATATTAATTTACCTGTATTGTTTCTTTCGGGACCATATATAGGATTTGAAGTCCTTCATGACATTTATTCAATATTGAAAAATAAATATTTATTTCAATAAATAAGTTTCTTTAGATTATTTATTAAATAAATACCCAAATACAATATCAAGATCCTATAAAATAGATATTTATATTATATTCAACTTATATGAAATCTAGACACTGATAACTGCTGATAGAATTTTTGTGACCAATATTTCCAAAATAATTACTATTCTTTATTCCAAAGATATATATTTTTTTATCTATTATAATCAAACTAAATTTAACTATGATTTTAGATATATTTTTAGGGTGATACGATAGGACATTTTATTTATGGAATAAGTATAAATTGCCTAATAATCATTATTTTGGATTCGAAACATGTCATGAAACCCAAATAGACTAGACAAAATGAATTTCAACAACTAAAACATCATTAAAATGAAAACTATTAATATAAAAACTATTTATTGATTTCTAATCAAATAGTTTGTATACATACTTCATAAAGCCATAATAGTGATTTCCAATACATGAAATCTATGATATAAAGAAATCTGTAGGAATCCAAGGACATGGACATCATATTATACTTCCATTTAAATAAATATTTCTGAGTTATCTAATTCAAATAAATCAATAATGAAAAATCATTTCATGGAATATTGTATCATTTTAACATAACTTATGATGTAACAAACATATCATACTTAAATTTAAGAATATATTATGATATTGTTTTTGATATTATTGAAAAGTTTATGATTCTTAATATAAATTAATATAATAATTATTTCTACAGACTAACAGAAACATCCACATAATGGAATATCAAATGAAATATATGACATGTATTATTCTAATAAGCTGTTAAATCCTCATAACCATCTATATTGTATAATACTTTATGAGATATATCCTTAGAAGAAGTCTCATATTCCTGTGAGCATCAAACACATGATAGTCAAAACATCATTTGTTCCTTTTAGAGAGACATCATCTAGACCACCAAAAATATGTTTAATAATATTTTCAGAGAACTTCAAGGTTATCATTAGAGTGGTGAATTTATATAACCAATTCATTCAATGGAAACACTAATAGAATTTTCCAATATATATATTGTAGAGGGAAGCTATTTATTTAAAAATTTATTATTGAATATTCAGTTATTCTAATATATGTTTAATTAAAGTAAAAAGATTGTTTGTTTTATAGAATAATATTCAATACTAAGAACCACTAAAACATTTATAAATGAAATAAATCAATTGAAAAGGATTCATAACACCTAATATTCCAATCTGAATAAAAAAATACAATTCTTCTCTCCTTGAGGATCAGAAATTCAAATTTAAAATTTATTTAATAATCCATAATGACAAATGTCATTACAAATGTGAAACTATAATGTATCAAATCAATTAGAATAAAATTAAAATGTTTTCTAAAATCATATGAATCGCTCATAGATTCATATTATAATCTTTAACAAATATGATTAATCAAATTGTCTAAAAATAAGGGATATACCTTATTCTCCATGAATAGTTCATTAATAATAAAGAAAACATGAAAATCACATCTTAAATGATGTTCAGAATATGATATCAATGCTACAACATCTAATTAGTCTTGGATTATCTATTCATCCCTTCACTAGATTACTTTTCTGAAAAACACCTAGCATTTTAAAATGACATAGCAACAATCATGTTTATCATTAACCATAGACACATTTTTTCATCATGAAAACAACACAACCATTCTAATTGATATCTAATCAATATATTTCATATAATTTTTAGTAAGATCCTAAACTATCCAATACCAATATCGCACTCTATATGAAAGTATCAACGTACGAAAATCTAAATTATTCTATGTCGAACATCGAATTGAAAGAGAGTTATCATCCCAAATCATTGAAAATAATCAAGCACAATTTCTAGGTAATATTTCAAGTGATAACCATTTTAATAGATATATTTCATATTCATATGCATTGATATCTAAATAGTGTCTCAAAAAATAAGCAATTAGTGTCACCGGAGCAATGACCCTTCCAACATAAGGGTTATACAAATGCACATGATATCATTCTCCCCACAATAAGAGTATCCTAATAATCATTGATCATAACCATCATAAAAAATATTAAAAATTATATCCTATAAAATATAGAGAGTAATTAATTGAGAGAGAAATCCCACTCATAACTATGTGCCAATAAGAAAAATCGATATTACTGATTATTGAATTACTAGGAACTTCTATATCAATTCCCATTGAAATAGATGTGAAATGTGGGTTACACAATCTAAATTTCAACAGTTTCCCCATTGGTATGAAATTATATAAAATCACTACCTAAGAACTAAACTAGGTTTTATCTAATATCACAATTGTGTTCCTCCTCTTAATCCTTTCTCAAACCATCCCAATCAATCCTATTCAGGGCCCATAACCAATTGTAATACATCACATTTTTTTACCCCTTTACCATTAAAAGACATCAATGAACCATTTTTTCATTTCACAAAGCACAATTATTGTTTTTTTAACCAAAAAAATTCACCACAACTAATTTTTACCCTTATTTTTTCAATTCATTTATATTCCCAAATAATTTTCAATATTATTCATAATGGTACACCATGAATTCCACCAAAACCTCACGCCTTCCATCCCATCAGCAACTCACTGACTACAATCAATTATATCATTCCATGTATTTCACATACTAGAATATTATAAAATTTCTGGGAATCACCTATGATCAATGTGGATATATGAGTACTCAAAATAATTACATTATTACTATAAAAATTTAGTTATCCCATAAACCAAAAAATTATAAACAGACCCATACATAGATAATTCCAACACTCAATGTGTCAAAAATACACCACATGTAAATGATTTATTTTCTTCACCCAACTAAAGAATTCAAAATATATCATGAAAAACTCTCTATCATTTCTTATAAAATAGTTAACACCATTAAAACACCCAAAAATTACTTCTTATACCATATAATAATTTCATCTCATCTTACCAAAATATTTTATACACATCCATGTTATCTTTTGAAACTTCTTGAACAATGATTTCATAAGTTTTATCCCACAAAAAAGAATCAAAAAACTAATAAACCAACCCTGAATCCCTGGAATGAATGACCATTACATAAAAATATCAATCTATTATTACTTAAAAAAATCCTTACACCTCAACTAGTTCAAAAAAACATGAAATAATACATCACACACAAATTCATTGTTTCTATAAAATACTAAAATTTATACACAATATCTATATGTTTTGGATAAAACTGTCTACAATAAACCCTCATTATCCTATAAAAAACAAAACAAATTCATGTGATCCAAAATAAACCACCATTTAAGAATGATCATTATATATAACGCACTCTGAATTTTTTAAATCAATATATTAAGAGGTATCTCATGTTAGATCATAAGATTTTATGATGTATACATGAGGGCAGTGAATTGAGATAAAAAATTATATTAATACAATACCCAAAACCTCTTTTCTAAAAAAAGATATGATGTAGAAGTCATAACATGAAAAAGTGTATATATCTAATTAATAAATTTTTTGATAAATTTATTTTGTTATAAGTCTCAAATATATTCAAATAAAACCATTTATTCTAGAGAAAAATTAAATAATAATTCTAATGAAAATATACAACAAAATATAATCCTATTTTAACATGTAAAATTAAATATTATAACAAAGTAGGAATGACTTAAAAGGTTTATAATATTAATTATTTACTTTATCCTTATGAATTATAGAATTTAGAAATCCTGAAATAAGATAACAAAAGTTTTAATCCTAAGTATAATGTTCTATATTCCTTACCAAGAATTTATGTGTTACGAAAATCATAATTTTTCTATCTTCCAAAGTCCTGGAATCCCTCAACCTGAAAAATAAAAATAGTTTTGTCTTCCAATCCCTAGAATCCATTGATCTTTTTGATAATATTAACCTACCCTCCTATTCTCATAATCCTTTAGTCTAAACCTTGATTGAAAAAAATAATACAAAATAAAAACATTCTATGGAATCTTAAATCATTAAATGGGTTCCATAGAAATTCAACTCCATATTAAATTAAAACGCATAAAAACAAGAAATTCACGAAGGGGTAAATATCATGCATGTTGAGTTGAAAATTAATCAGCTCCCAGATCCTCAAATACACTCATATTTATAGGCATCCCTATAAAGGTCATACTTCTGTGAATCAGAGAGTTGGTTGCAATAGCCTCTCATGATCATCACTTGACATCTCAACAAAAAAATTGTATCTTTCTTTAATTTTAATTATCACCATTACAATGTTATTAATTATTACTTATAATATAAATAATTCCAACTACCCGGATTATAAAAATTGGATAGTCTGATAGAATATATTATAGTTTATCAGTTAGATAAACTGAAGTATAGCCTATCATATGGGTCAGATCTATTTTTAGTCCTGTATATATTACTATGTATAGTGTACTAGATAGAACCCTAGTACACCGAATAGAAATAAATCTAGTCGGTCTGTTGAAAAATACACACAGAAAGATTGATGGATAAAATTAAATAATAAATTTATTATATTATTTTTACATTAGAACCATTTCAACTTTCAGTATGAAAGTATGTTTTCTAAAAAACATTCTAAAATACTTGGGATATACCAATGAAAGTCTAGGATCCAATAGTTCTTAGTGTGAAAAATATCTATTAAATAAAGGGAGTACAAGAAAATAATATGAGGTATTATAAAGTGTTTGGTAAACCCTAGATTAGACCATATAGCATCCCTCCTTTTTATAACATAAACTTTCCTTACATTTTACAAAACCGAGGATCTTTAAGGTTTAGTGTCTTGGAAACCAGGAACTTTAAACATGAAAATATAAAACATTCTTCTAAAACACTTGAAAGGATTATCCTCATGTTCATCCTAGGTTCATTACTACATCACATAACCTGGGAGAATACATCAAAAGAAAGGGTGAGCAAAAAGCCCAGTAAGGAAAACAAGAGAAACATTTTACATGTGAACTTGAGATACTTCAATAAGGTCACGAAAAAGAACTTTATGGAATGAGAATGAAATAAGGAGGCATATCATAATAAAAATAACATTTTTCATAACTTGAAAATGTTGCTACATCATTTAACATAGACAATCATGAACATATCACCAAGGTCCATCCCCAAGGTGTCATTTGAAAATTACCAAGGTTATTCACCAAGGTATCGTGAAAATTGTAATCTCTAGTGGTTACATCATTACCCAATGCATTGGAGCGCTATCAGGGAGCACCCTTAAATTTGCCTTTATTATCATGTGAGCGACATATATCATCATCAAACATTTCATAAATAACCCATATAGCATAAAATAAATGGGTTTCATTTCATAATCATAACGTTTTAAAAACTGCTTTAAAGACATGATCTTTACATCACTTTAAAACCCACAGAAAAGGAAGGTGGGTATCATGCATGTAAATACCAGAATTTAAAATAGAACATTTTGGTATATATGTGAATACCACTTTAGAAGAAAGAGCTTTGAGTATTCACTTAATAATATAAAAGAACTTTACAAAAAGAGAGAGACATTTTGAGACGAAAATTCTGCAGCATAACGGCTATGTTACGAGGTTTTAGAAGACATTAAAAAGAGAGGTAAAATGGGTCAAACATTCATAAATAACCCATAAAATAGTATATGGACAGAATAAGAAGGATACATGATCATGGTAATGAAATTTCAAGGACATACCATTTGAAATAAAAAACATGGAAGGAAGACAAAAAATTAGATTTCTCTTATGAAAGTTCGGCAGCCTAACGACGTTACTTAAACTTCAACAAAAATGATTTGAAAAGATCAAATAGGGTCTCTAATCATGTGAACATAAGAGTTAAGTATGATAGATATATAGATAATTCCCCAACATAACAAAAAGGAACTTGAAAGAATTGACATGAAAGTATAACTTCAAAATGAGAAGGGTGAAGAACCACTTAAAAATTCGGCAGCCTAACAGCGCCACTTAAAACTTCAAAATACTGAATTGAAGAGATCAAATGGGGTATCCCATCATATGAAAATAAGAGTACAGTATGATAGATATAGAGATCATACCCTAACATAACAAAAAGGAACTTGAAAGAATTGACATGAAAGTAGAACTTCAAAACGAGAAGGGTGAAGAACCACTTAAAAATTCGGCAGCCTAACGGCGCCACTTAAAACTTCAAAATACTGAATTGAAGAGATCAAATGGGCTCTCTCATCATATGAAAATAAGAGTCCAGTATTATAGGTATAGAGATAATACCCCAACATAACAAAAAGGAACTTGAATGAATTGACATGAAAGTAGAACTTCAAAACGAGAAGGGTGAAGAACCACTTAAAAATTCGGCAGCCTAACGACGCCACTTAAAACTTCAAAATACTGAATTGAAGCGATCAAATGGGGTCTCTCATAATATGATAATAAAATATCAGTATGATAAATTTAGAGATCATACCCCAACATAATAAAAAGGAACTTGAAATACTTTACATGAAAATAGATCTTGAAAAATGAGAAGGGAGAAAGAATCCGTTACAAAACTTTCGGCAGCCTAACGGCGCCACTTAAAACATCATAAAACGAAATAATGAGAGAAAGAGGGGATATCTCATTATATGAACATGAAAAGGGTAATAATAGGAGTATAAAATAACATCACCCAACATAAGAACATGGAGCATAAAAGAAATGACATAAAATAGATTACTTGAAAAGAAAGAGAGAGGTCAAATCCCTTACCTTAAAACATAACTCTTAAAACTCAAAGGTTGGGACCTTGAGGGCTTGGGGGCACCATGGGAGGACTCCTTGAGAGGTAATTAGACCAGAACTTAATTGGGGGATAGTGTGGAGTCGAATGGATGAGAGGATGGCTTGGTATTTATAGGGAAAGTGAGGGGACAAGGCATTAATGGCAAAGGGACACCTCATTAGTGGTTTTGGCAAAACCATGGGCTTTCCCATGGTATTTGCCCATGGTATTGGACACATGAAACACCTAATACCTTATATCACTATTCATAATTCGAACATATTGATTACAAACTTAATACATCATTTAATGATGTCATTAAACACTCGTAACTTAAAAACTGTATTTTCATTATTCATCGAAAATTCAACTTTCTCAGAATAATCCCAAAATTTCACCTTAACCAAATATCAATGCTCTAATTAAAAATATGAACTCCATTTTATAAAAATAATTTTCTAAATATTTTTAATTTAATTTTAAAATAAAAACACTATTCACCAAAAATTCATTTTTTTCAGAAAAAACCCCAAAAATTACCATAGCATAATATCGGTGCTCTGAGTTCAAAAATGAAATCCGTTTTATAAAAATAATTATCTAAATATTTTTAATTAAATTTTTAATTAAAAAACACTATTCACCCGAAAAAACTAATACTTGAATAATAATTTATGAAACCGTTATTTAACCATTTTATTGAATCACATTACTTAATCAAGGTGCCTAGATTATATTACTACTTTCTTTAAGTGGGATTACTAATCCATTTGGACACATTACTAATCCTAATCATAAAATCACTATTCATAATATACTATTCATCAAAAATCATGTTGATCTTATTAGACTCTAAATTTCGTACTGAACATAATTGTAGAAGAACATTTTTCGAAAATCATTACACATTTTTAATTATTTACGGTTTACACAACCATTTTTAAAATATCCTTTTTCTAAATTTATCAAAAATATGCATACTATATTTATCCGGTCATTTGAAAATTCATAAACATCATCATAAGAAGAAATCCCAATTTTTATTGAAAACAAAGGATTACACAAGGCAGTTATGGTGTCCATACATAGCCCCTTATCACACCAGCATAGGACCTAAGTGTAAGGTGTGCTAAGGTGAGAGAATCCGAGGGAGGCTCGGCCAACATCGCACGAGTAGTAATTTCTATCAGTTTGAACTTCTTGCGAAGGCGATCCCGTTCTAGCTTTATACGATGAAGTTCAGCTTGGGTTTGGTCCAGAGCAAAGCCCAGTGGTGCTACCTCCTTCCCAAGTTCTATTAGATGGACTTTGATTGGTCCAAGACTACTGGGTGAGGCCATCGAATCTTCTTTCTATATTAATTAACCAAGATTACTTGTATTTAGAGACAATAATAAAAATGTTTAGTTTCCAGTGGTCATATTGACCTATGGTCATATAACAGTCAAAAAACAACAGTATCATTTTAATTATACTCATGTTATCAAATGAAACATTTTTGTTGAGTATAAAAATAAAATAACACAAAAAATTAGGAAACAATATTTATTCAAAATTTTGGGTTGTTACAATCTTCCCCCCTTAAGAAATTGCGTCCTCGCAATTTTTTAAAATTAGGTTTTGAAATTTCATTGAAAGTCCCAAATCGGAAAAGGAGTCAGTAAAACTATTACTTTAAAAGAAAGAAAGGGAAGTACGAAGGTCACCTGAGTTATCCCACACTAGGATTCCATGTAGGAAAACATGGACATGGAGGAGAAAACAAAGGGTTAAGTTCTGAGGGAGAGTGACAGAGAACATGATTAGGAGAAAGTTAACCATAAGAAAATCCCAAACTTATGATGTGTGTAAACGATCTTTGATTACCTAGTAGGAAACGTAAACCAACAACGTTTTTGTTTTACGTTCCTTTTCATAATTTTGAGGAATTAATTTACAACATAGAACAGAAACATAAGGAAATATATCTACCTTCATGTAGAGTTTCACCCTTTAATAAGTTTATACCAAAACTAATCTTTTCTCCCAAACGATGAGCATTCAAAACTACTTGGTCTCATCAAAACACAAGAATAATCATCTAGGGAATCACATAATCCACAAAAGATTAACTATCTGTTTCTTCTATCTTTAAACATTATCCCAAAAACAGAAAGGGTAAGGTTAAACAACTCTTCAAAAAGGAATAATCCCATAGGAATGGAAACTAATTTTAAATCTTCAATGTTCCATGGGAATACCCAAAGTTCATCATAGACCATCCCATAAATAATGGTCCTTAAAATTCCTCAAAATAAACCAAACTAAGATTGAAACCCAAATACAAGAAGGATTTGATAACATAGTCTTCCAAAATAAAATTCATTGTTCATCTCCAAACAACATCAACCACTCTTATCATCTTATAAAAAAATTATCTAAACTAAACATATTTTACCCAATATGGGTTAATCATTCCCATAAGTAACCTAAATTACTATAATTCCACCATAAATTCATCGATTCTTCAAAATATAAGTCAACCTTACTCCTCAATGAAAATACCGTAGTATTCCATTTACCTCGATCATATAGGGTCCCTAAAATAGTGAACGTATTCCAAAATAATAATCATCTTTTAATCCTCTAATCACCTCTGTCATATTAATACGACAATCGTCGCATTTCTTGTCACATTGGTTTTTGGGACATGTTCTTCCATTTCCCGCCATTAACTAAGAAAAGAAACTATAATTAGGGGCTTATTTACTTAGCTTATAATCATGAAAAGGAAACTTTAAGCATAAAAGGATAAACATGTAGAATAAAAGTATATCCTAACTTGTGATCCCCAAGGTTCCAATCTAGGTTATCCATGATCATATATTCTTATGTGAATCTTTATTTTGTTTTATCCTTGTTCCTTTAATAATGGTTCATACTAAGCTTATTAATTTACCAAAGCATATCCCCCAGGAGTGTCGTAACCAAGAGTGCAGCAATGCCCGTTGTCGTGTACCAGTTCCCGTTCGAGTCTAGCTCAAAGTGGTGTTTTTAGGTTTTACTCCTATGTACATCTGTGCGAGAGCCACCTCTACCTGCTCGTATCCAGACAGGGATGTATTTGCTTGGAAACCCCTTACTCAATACTCACCAAAATACTAGGAAGATTTCCTATATTTAAACTTTTCTATAGGGTTATTCCTAGATTTTTCATATCCTAATTTACACAAATAACTAATCCATCCTTTGATACCAACTACAGCATCCCGCCTTTTTATAACATAAACTTTCATTACATTTTACAAAACCGAGGATCTTTAAGGTTTAGTGTCTTGGAAACTAGGAACTTTAAACATGAAAACATAAAACATTCTTCTAAAACACTTTAAAGGATTCTCCTCATGTTCATCCTAGGTTCATTACTGCATCACATAACCTGGGAGAATACATCAAAAGAAAGGGTGAGAAAAAAACCCAGTAAGGAAAAGAAGAGAAACATTTTACATGTGAATTTGAGATACTTCAATAAGGTCATGAAAAAGAACTTTAAGGCATGAGAATGAAATAAGGAGGCATATCATAATAAAAATAACATTTTTCATAACTTTAAAATGTGGCTACATCATTTAACATAAAAAATCATGAACATATCACCAAGGTCCATCCCCAAGGTGTCATTTGAAAATTACCAAGGTTATTCACCAAGGTATCGTGAAAATTGTAATCTCTAGTGGTTACATCATTACCCAATGCATTAGAGCGCTATCAGGGTGCACCCTTAAATTTTAATTTATTATCATGTGAGCCACATATATCATCATCAAATATTTCATAAATAACCCATATAGAATAAAATAAATGGGTTTCATTTCACAATCATAACGTTTTAAAAACTTCTTTAAAGACATGATCTTTACATCACTTTAAAACCCACAGAAATGGAAGGTGGGTCTCATGTATGTTAATCCCAGAATTTAAAATAGAACATTTTGGTATATATGTGAATACACTTTTAGAAAAAAGAGCTTTGAGTATTCACTTAATAATATAAAAGAACTTTATAAAAAGAGAGAGACATTTTGAGACGGAAAGTCTGCAGCATAATGGCTATGTTATGAGGTTTTAGAAGACATTAAAAAGAGAGGTAAAATGGGTCAAACATTCATAAATGACCCATAAAATAGTAGATGGACAGAATAAGAAGGATACATGATCATGGTAATGATATTTCAAGGACATACCATTTGAAATGAAAAACATGGAAGGAAGACAAAAAATTAGATTTCTCTTATGAAAGTTCGACAGCCTAACGACGTTACTTAAACTTCAACAAAAATGATTTGAAAAGATCAAATAGGGTCTCTTATCATGTGAAAATAAGAGTTCAGTATGATAGATATAGAGATAATGCCCCAAAATAACAAAAAGGAACTTGAAAGAATTGACATGAAAGTAGAACTTCAAAACGAGAAGGGTGAAGAACCACTTAAAAATTCGGCAGCCTAACATCGCCACTTAAAACATCAAAATACTGAATTGAAGAGATAAAATGGGGTCTCTCATCATATGAACATAAGAGTACAGTATGATAGATATAGAGATCATACCCTAACATAAAAAAAGGAACTTGAAATAATTGACATGAAAGTAGAACTTCAAAATGAGAAGGGTGAAGAACCACTTAAAAATTCGGCAGCCTAACAACGCCACTTAAAACTTCAAAATACTGAATTGAAGAGATCAAATGGGGTCTCTCATCATATGAACATAAGAGTCCAGTATGAGAGATATAGATATCATACCCCAACATAACAAAAAGGAACTTGAAAGAATTGACATGAAAGTAGAACTTCAAAACGAGAAGGGTGAAGAACCACTTAAAAATTTGGCAGCCTAACGGCGCCACTTAAAACTTCAAAATACTGAATTGAAGCGATAAAATGGTGTCTCTAATCATATGATCATAAAAGTTCAGTATGATAAATTTAGAGATCATACCCCAACATAATAAAAAGGAACTAGAAATACTTTACATGAAAATAGATCTTGAAAAATGAGAAGGGAGAAAGAATCCGTTACAAAAATTTCGGCAGCCTAACGGCGCCACTTAAAACTTCATAAAACGAAATAATGAGAGCAAGAAGGGATCTATCATTATATGAACATGAAAAGGGAAGTAAGAGGAGTATAAAATAACATCACCCAACATAATAACATGGAGCATAAAAGAAATGACATAAAAGAGATTACTTGAAATGAAAGAGAGAGGTCGGATCCCTTACCTTAAAACATAACTCTTAAAACTAAAAGGTTGAGACCTTGAGGGCTTGGGGGCACCATGGGAGGACGCCTTGAGAGGTAATGAGACCAGAACTTCGTTGGGGGAGAGTGGGGAGTCGAATGGATGAGAGGATGGCTTGGTATTTATAGGGAAAGTGAGGGGACAAGGCATTAATGGCAAAGGGACACCTCATTAGTGGTTTTGGCAAAACCATGGGCTTGCCCATGGTATTTTCCAATGGTATTGGCCACTTGGGACACCTCATACCTTATCTAAATATTCATAATTCGAAACTATTGATTACAAACTTAATACATCATTTAATGATGTCATTAAACACTCGTAACTTAAAAACTGTATTTTCACTATTCATTGAAAATTCAACTTTCTTAGAATAATCCCAAAATTTCACCTTAACCAAATATCAACACTCTGATTAAAAATATGAAATCCATTTTATAAAAATAATTTTCTAAATATTTTTAATTTAATTTTTAAATAAAAACACTATTCACCGAAAATTCATTTTTTCAGGAAAAACCCCAAAAATTACCATAGCATAATATCGGTGGTCTGAGTTCAAAAATGAAATCCGTTTTATAAAAATAATTATCTAAATATTTTTAATTAAATTTTTTAATTAAAAAAACTATTCACCTAAAAAAACCAATACTTGAATAATAATTTATGAAACCGTTATTTAACCATTTTATTGAATCACATTACTTAATCAAGGTGCCTAGATTATATTAATACTTTCTTTAAGTGAGATTACTAATCCATTTGGACACATTACTAATCCGAATCATAAAATCACTATTCATAATTTACTATTCATCAAAAATTAAGTTGATCTTATTAGACTCTAAATTTCGTACTGAACATAATTGTAGAAGACCATTTTTCGAAAATCATTACACATTTTTAATTATTTAAGGTTTACAAAACCATTTTTTAAATATCCTTTTTCTAAAATTCATCAAAAATATGCATACTATATTTATCTGGTCATTTGAAAATTCATAAACTTCATCATAAGAAGAAATCCCAATTTTTATTTAAAACAAAGGATTACACAAGGCAGTTACGGTCTCCTTACATAGCCCCTTATCACACCAGCATAGGACCTAAGTGTAAGGTGTGATAAGGTGAGAGAATCCGAGGGAGGCTCGGCCAACATCGCACGAGTAGTAATTTCTATCATTTTGAACTTCTTGCGAAGGAAATCCTGTTCTAGCTTTATACGATGAATTTCAGCTTGGGTTTGGTCTAGAGAAAAGCCCGGTGGTGCTACCTCCTTCCCAAGTTCTGTTAGATGAGCTTCGATGGGTCCAAGACTACTGGGTGAGGCCATCAAATCTTCTTTCTATATTAATTAACCAAGATTACTTGTATTTAGAGACAATAATCAAAACTTTTAGTTTCCAGTGGTCATATTGACCAATGGTAATACAACAGTCAAAAACCAACAGTATCATTTTAATTATACTCATGTTATCAAATGAAACATTTTTGTTGAGTATAAAAATAAAATAACACATAAAATTAGGAAACAAGATTTATTCAAAATTTCGGGTTGTTACAGACCACCCCATGCATTTCATCATTATCCAAGGTGATACAATAATCATGTTTTCTGTATTCCAACATTTTTCTTTCTTCAAGGACCACCCTCTTTGGAAAGCACAAAAAAAATTAAAACGAAAACAATTAAATTTGAAAAATTCATATCCCATTGTTTATTTATGAACATCAAAGAACATATTTATAAGAAATATCTTGACATATCATATCATAAATACATTTTAGTTGAGGAATTATTTTTGGACTCAATATAATGTATTGTAACTTTGAGTACTCCCACTTATAAAATTATCTTTATTAGAATGTTTTTGTCCCATTAGATAATTTCTCCACCTTAAAAAAATATCACGAAAATTTCCCAAAATTCTCCCACATTGAGATTTCAAAAAATGTTTAATTATATTTATATAAACTCTATAATTTTTGGAAAAAAGTTTTATGAAACAAATGTTTTTAAATAATGATTTATCCATGATAATAGGAAAGACCATTTATCTAAAATGAATTGAATAACATTCAAGAAAAAATATTTGTATAAAAAATCACTAAAACTAAAAAATCATAATAAAGATTAGATACATAAATAGTTAAGAAAAAAATGGATTTTCATTAAATAAACTATTTTTAATGGCCTGTAAATTCCTGAAATCCTCTTTATTTTTTTCGAATTAACAGTTGAAGACTAGGGTAATTTTATCTTTTTTTCTATAACTAAAGCCTCCAATTATCTATCTTCATTGTTTCAACCTCTTCACTGATCTTAATATTTTCTTATTTCCAATATAATACTGCATTTTTTTTCTATAATTTTTCACATTTAAATTATTCAATAAATTTCACTCTATATGATACATCAGATGATATCTTATCAAAAGAATCAATAGTGTCTGGAAAATCATTATTCATATCCACAATTTGATCATCATGATCCTTGAGAACACCATAAACATTCCCTGACCCTTCACCATCTAATGGAATCTTTACTTTTGTGCCTTTGACATACCTTTAAAATATTTTATGTCAACCACTTTCAAAACCACTAAATTAGTCATCAAAATTAATGACTTAGATGTCTCATTCAAAATATTTTTATTATAAACATCTTCCTTATATATTAGGAAGGTATGGGATTGAATCAATTATTTGTTTCATATTATAATATACATAATCAATACATTTTATGTTTCAATGGCGAATTATTATGTTTTTAAGATGTTTCTAATATATGAGGACGATAAGGTTCAACATCAAAATTCTTTTATTATTAAAAAATTTCATTCTATGAATATTTAAAAATATCAAAATCTCTATCAGTTTCATCATTGTCTGATATTATATAATATGAATTTTGAGATTCTACTTTTTCTTTGGATGATGGTTATACTTCTACTGAAATATCTAATACTGGATGCATATCATACTAGGATGGTATCATAGTTGATGTTGAGGATGACTATGAATAGATTTCCTCTTCCTTTTACTCTTCTTCTATTTATATTTATTATTATTCTACTATATCATCATATTATTCTTCTAGTTCTATTTAAAACTACCTTTAGGTTCTTATAACCCCTTTACCAACCATCTATATTATTTTTTATTTCTTTTTATAAACTAAATTTTCAATAGATTTTGGTGTCGATAAATGAGCTGGCTTTTGAACTTGAAAATATTCCACAACTTTTTTCATTTCCCCTTTCCAAAAATGTTTATAGAAATAGTAGAGGTATCAAAAAAATATTAGATTTCTAGAGGTAAAGGATCTGGTTATGGTTTATTTTTAGTATAAACGGTTCTAGACCCTAGACTTAGTTGTTTAATTTATAATGTATAAATTGTAATTGGTTGATTTATTGAAACTTGTTCTAAACCTTTCAAGGGATTTTAAATTATCCTTACTTTAGAAAATAATATATATTTTTTATTCTACTTTTCATCTTTTTTTTGGTTTTACACTTAAGTATATGGGGTTTTCATTGTCTGGTCTAAGGCTAGGATCTCCTGGTTTCTTTAAAGATTTAAAATCCATCATTTTCATAAAATCTTCTTTATAATTTTTTCCTTTTAAAATTTCACTAGAGGGGAGTCATATTTCCAATTATCCCTTTATACTTATTTTTAATTGATCATTTTAGCATTAGAAACATCTTTTTCCTTCATATCAACAGATATATTCATCTTTTAATAAAAAACAAACTTCCTATATGCCATCGTTTCCTTCGGACTAAGGTAAACCCTTTATCTTAGGGAATATTATTGATTCGTAATTTCATTGACTTGAATGATGTTTAATAAAATATTATATATAAAATATGTGTCCATGATTATCTAGACTTAATCAATGCCTTTATAATATATTCTATTGATCATAAATAAATCTTTACTAGGGAAATCATTCCCATGTTTACTAGAAAGTACAAAATGAAGATTCTAATAATACATTCTTTTAATAAAGTACCTCTGCATCCAAAGGGGTAACACACTTTCATCCAGTCTCAAGTGAAAACAGTTAATAGCATTTTGAGAGGACATAAACAATGAATCTTTTTCTTTTAACTGATCTAAACTACCATGTTTCTCAAGAAGTTTATGATAAGGTAGATATGATTCACCCTTCAAATGTAAATCCATTAATTTGGGAACTTTTTGGAATGTGATTTTATAAATTACACCAAATAGACTAATTTTTTTATTTTTATCCTATTTTATATTAAATTCCACTTGAGAATATAATTCTCTAAAAAGTTCTGGGTAGCGAAAATTAAAGACCTCCATATCAATTCTTATATTTTCCAAACGTTGAAACCTAATATCTCATTTAAATATAGAGTAGTAATTTTCATACCATGTTATCTTTATTAGTCTTTATCTAACAACATCTATCAATATAAATTCTTTTACATTGGTCATCGTAATGAAGAAGATTCCAAAACTCAGACTAAAAAATCTTATCATAAGAATGAAAACCGCTAGAAAGTGTAGTATAACTGGTGTCAAGGGTCAGGAATAAATAATTAAAAAATTTATGTGGGATAGGGGATGTCCCATCCTTATATATATGTATGGGGTAATGGTTCGTATTCTAAAAAAATTAATGACTCATATTTAAATCCCAATTATGATTATATGGATGAGATTGATCATAAAATGATTTTATAAATATATCTGGAACACTTAATGTTTTTAGAGAAAACTACTCATTGAACACTTATATTGTCTAATTACATATTAGTTTATAAAATTTTTTAAAAAAATTGATGGTTTCAAAAACATAATGAATACGTACACCAAGATGGATAAACTAAATTGATGAATAATTAAAAAAACTAAAATATTGGAATATTAACTTTTTATGTAATTATTAAATTTCGTATTAGTATCTTTTTCTCCTTGGTTTTTTGTAATATAAGTTTAAACTAAATATTTTTTAACAAATATTTTATTTGGAAATATTTTGTACCATTTTTTAATTATATAAACTAAAATAAATTGACTTTTAATTTTCATTTAATGATATTAATTATGATTTTTTTGAAAATTTGTATTCCTAAAACAAAAAAATAAACTTTTAGAAACATTAAAATAATTAGGAAACATTTTTTTCAGAAAAATAAAAGGTATAAATTTTTTTGTAGAAAGCATTTTTTTACAATATCAAGGCATATATACTTCCACTTTGAAAATGAGTTTTTAATGTAAAGATATTTGAAAATATAAAGTGGGTATAAATAATAATTTGATATTGATAATTAATAGCTTATATTTTATATATTCAAATACATAAAATCTAAGTAGATTAGTAAAAATATCAGAATATTGTTCTTAGGTTCTGATAAACTGTAAAATGATATCTAATTCTTGTGTGTGATCTTTAATATAATGTATTCATATATCTATGTTTGTGGGTGTGTTCTATAAATTGAGAATATACAATCAAGAATGTGATGAAAATGGGAAGAGGTTTCCTAAAACTTTTTCTCCAATATCATGAATGTGGAATCTAATTTTGTGTTTTCATTATCACAATTTTGGGTAATTTAAACACATTATTAACAAAATCTATTAAACCATTCTTCATGGGAACATACATGTCACCTTTCAAGGTTTTATAATTTTAATGTCTCACAAATGAAATCACAGACTCATTTTAATGGATACTACCTCCAAGGGAGTGTTGAAGGTTATACATTGTTTTATAGATTTCTTATTTATAATTTTATGTTTTTAATATATCTTTTATCAACCATTTTAAATCAATTCCCAATTATTATAACATATGAAATAACTTTTTTCCATATCCTTGTATATTTTGAGCTGGTCATGCATTGTTAATTTTTTATGTTTTCCCTTTATGCATAGTTTGGATCATGAGTTGATTTTTATTTAATGGATTACATGGTTAAGAATGGGGTGTGAGATTTATTAACTAAGACTAGTTATTATCTTTTGGTTATAAAGGTATCTTTAAAGTGTTGCTATTATTTTAGGACCACTGTGAGTTGGTGATATGTGTGTTAGTTCTTGTGTGATCATAAATGTAGTTGCATACCCCACAAAAAGAACTATTTCATTCCATATAGACACATGTTTTTATTTGGGGTGTTTCAATTATTTTTAGGGACTTTTTCAATTTTTATTGTTTCTAGTAACTATTTTGTTGTTTTTGAGGATGTTATTTATTGTGGTGTTTTGATCAGTGTGTTTTTGGTTAATGGAATAGTTTTTTATGAGGATTTATCTTTTGGGTTTTATAATATACTATTTTTCCAATTTAGATAAATTATAATAGGTGGGGTGAATTGTTCCATGTCTCCATGTCTTCTATACATAACATTTTCTATCATATAGAGTGATTTTGGTTGGAATGTTCTTTTCGTATTCTTTAATGTGACCATCAAGGATCTAGAGGTGGTTATCATGTTTTGTTTTCAGATATAGCTTGATATTCCATTGAATATTTTGGTTCATTGTATATATTTTGATATAAAAATTTCAATGAATAAAATAAGAGTTTATTTCCAAAAATTTATTTGAATTCACACATTTCATTCATTCAGTAGTGAATTTATGAATGATTGGGATATATAGGCCCCTTGTTGTTGGATTTAGGTTCATTAGTGGTTATATGTGTTGTTTTATTTTAATCGGTGATTTGTAAATGATTTTTCCCAGATATTTGTTATTTATAACATTATATGGGAAGGAAGTTCCATTGTATGGGAAATATTGTCACCATAAATGTCACTTAATTTATTTTGGTTGAAATCTACCATGAATTATAGGTGTGTGATGTGGAATGTTTATATTTTTGGGGCCTCTACAGGGAAACATAATTTAGGTTCAGTGTCAGGAAACCATATAGGGGAAACCATTCCCCTTTAATCGTTTTTAGATACTATCAATCATAATTTCACTACATGGTTTGGTGCACCACAAGGGTATACCATGCTACCAACATGGTTTTTTTGAATTGCAATATTTTCCACAAGTTTTCAAATATTAGATTCTCCTCACAGTTATTCCTTTCAGAATCCATTCTCCTAGGAACCTCTCGAGGTCTTATAACGACTTCTTAATCCCCTCCAAGGTGGATTTAGAGTGATTTCATGGTATTATTTCATCTGTATTATAATGTTAGGAATCCTACATCATTTATTTTTATCTTATATCTTCGCAGTATTCTAACTCTATTTCCATGGACGGATGAATTTTTAGTCAATGGTGAATTTAAAATTTTGTGTTATGGATTATGAAGGGTAAAATTAATCATAGGAAACTTAATCTCTTGGATTATATTGAAGGTGACCTATTTTCAACACTTTAGGTAGGGGTTCACACTCATTCACTTGTATTTTAGTTTTACATATTTTCATATGTGGTTTAAATAATATTTTAAATTATGGTAATGAAGTAAATATTTTCTATGATATTGACATTGGAGGATTTCCATATTTTTTGGTATTCCTTTCATAAAATTGGTTGAATTTCATAATTTCATTAGAATTTTTATTTGAATTTTTATTTTATATATTAAATGGGTTTAATATAATTCCAAAAAGGTGTTTTCTAGCATAACTACCCAAGATATGTTTTTGGAAAGATATAAGGTTCAAATAACCTTAGGTGACATCCCCAAGACCCCAAAGTATGGAAATAAATGTGAAGGAAATAATAAACCATTGGGGGAAGATATTATCTTTTAAAAAACCATTATATTTCAATACAATGAAAAAAACAATAAACCAAAATATATGAGTTGTGATGTATAATTGATAAAATTAAAAAGATAAACAAAATAAATAATATCAAAAGTTGTTATGAAAAAAATATAGAGAAATAGAGACACTAAAATAAATAATTACTAAATGATAAAGAGGAACCACTGTAAACTCTAATAACGTGACCAAATCTATGGCTCAAACACAAACCAATTATTTCAAGACACACCACTACAAAAATAATTTTTCTTCTACTTTCCTGAATCAAGGATAAAAGTGTATACATATGCACCCATGTGTATTTTTATGGTGTGAGAAATCATTCCCAATAGTGAATAAATAAATATATTACCAGTGAAAGCATATGGATATTATCATGTTAGATGACATATCATTTTATTACTTAAACAAAAGAAACATCGAATTATTTTACTAATTAAGATAAATTTTAGTTAAATTATGATAAAAATGTCCATTAAGTCCAAATGGTATACCCAAACCTTATAAACTTACTCATATACACATGAAATTATGGTGACAATCCTATACTCAGTAGTATTTACTAATATCTCCACGAAACCATCATTATGTGACTGATAACAAGATTCCCCATGTTTGGAGCCACATTCCAAGTCTCTAATTGAAAATCCACATACAATGCAACAATAAAACATGCACCACCCACATATAATAATTTATAACACCAAATCATTTCATAAATAATTTTTTTTAAAAACAATTAATTATACATGTTTCATGTATCATCTCAAATTCACAATCTAAACAAAGAAATAATCTATATATTCAAGAATAACCATTCATCCCATGAGTTATTGATCATCAAGAATAGGGGTCTCTAATAAGAAATATACATGATTTTACTCTGATATTAAAAGAAAAACAATTGATAATAAATTCCAATAAGTTATAGAATATATGGGTAAGAGAGAGAAGACACTTACCTACTAATGGGTGAAAAAACTAATGAACGGAAGAATGTAACAACTTAATCTAATATTGAAATTTCTTTTAATAAATATAACAATTTATAATATCATCCAATACACATCATAGAGAATATATCTAACCATAATTGATAATATATAACACTATTTGTGGGAGAAGATGAAGAAATATATAAATAAATAAAGAAAAGATAGACATATCATTGATTTTAGAGATCCAATAGGCATAGATCCATCAAAACAGGCTTCCAGATCAATGTGAATCTCCAAAATCACGTACAATATTTCTTTCATTTGAGAACCGTAGTAAGTGGGGGGAAAATGAAACTTCTCAATTGAATAATTTATTTAAAATCCAATTTTAATATGTTATTACTTCACCTCACGTGGTTTAGCTTCATGGTTTAAAAAGTGTATTTCAATCAGGCATGTAATATAGGAGATCACCCTGAAGCCAGATGGTTTGACACACTATACAACCACTTTGTGGTTTTATTGTCCCAAAACTCCCAAATTGAATATTTTGTCCAAACTATGCTCCCACAATGCACTTACCTATAAAATTTATCTAACTCTCTCATGGTATATAAGGGAATCTTAAAATTTCCCTACTAATTGTACTCATACTATTTACCCTAAAAAACCTCAACAAAACACTAAAAAATAACAATAACCTTTATAAGGTCTAAAATGATCATTCCAAATCTCTGAAAGATGATATGAAACACCTAATACCAAAAAAGGGGTTGTTATATTTTCCCCACCATATGTGTTTCTTTTATTATAAATCTCATTTCATGATATTATGATACATAGTGAGAAACCACTAGTCCAACATAATATAATTTCCACCCTTGTTTTTCTTTATTCATTACTTATTTTATCACTCTTTATTTAACTATATTATGAGTAGAATTTACCAAAATTTTATATTTCATGACTAAGGTAAGGAATATAGTGATAACCAATTGGATCAATCGGTCTAACTATGATATGTGAAAAAGACAAATTATTCTAGAAACTGACTCACCAACTAAACCAATGTGGTAAAAGGAATATGTGTACTAAATTGATTTTTAAAACATTGATAAGTAATTGAAAACCCTTCAATCATGGTTTAAAATCTCATATAATTCTATAAATATAATGAATATTGTTAACAATTTAAATAAGACACAACTATTTAACTACAAAACTCCACAAGGAGGACATGATTTGTGATTAAAAACTTGTAAATAAAATAAAAACAAAGATAAATTGAAATCAACATAGATGATGGCATTATAATAAAAATAGGGTCATATAAAGAATATATAAATAAATAAATAGATATGACAGCTCATATTCAGTGAGAGGGACATCTATAAACTTCTAATGACCATCACACACATCTAACTAGACAAATGATCAGCTCAGTTTACCCTTCTGATGAATGATGATATACTATACTCAATGATATCAAAGATTCTAATATATAATTCAATATCCACTAACAAAGAAATGAATAATTTTTTGGTTAAATATTAGTATAATTAGAACACGATTCAAGGTAATTAGTTCAAGAATATAACCCATGATGAGAAAATCATAGATATTATTCCCAAAATAGAAATGAAAAACTATATTTAAATGAGTTAGTTAACAAGAAAATTGAGGAAATAATAAAATATTAAGACGACATGTTTCATTATCATTGTTAATTCACCTAATTCATTGTAATGGTTCTATTTTTTTATCATAACAATCCCATTAGTATTTGTGGTATATTTTCTACGGTGTGTAATTTCACTATACCTTAGTGGAAAATCCCATTAAGGACTTCCTCATACAAGGAGGAACCAAAACTAGATCTTAATACCCAATAGATAATTTTTTAATAGTCCAATGTTTTATGAAATATTTTTTTCAAATAAATTTAAATTCTATGATTACTTATGTTATACACAAAACTCTATTTCAAAATCCCATGATATACAATTGAAATATAATTATTTAATGTGATAGTTATCACCTAGACATTTGATTGGTGGATATTAATATTACTAACTAAATTATGAAAATTACATGGTTTACATATGACTATAATTTATTCATTATTTATCAAATAATTTGAAATTAAAATAAAAATTATTTCAAAGTAAATGTGATATTTTATGAAAAACAACTTTTAGGTACATAAAACACATTGATCATAATAAATTTAATTATTTCCACTCTATGAATGATTTTAATTGTATAATTATATTAAATATCTAAATAAATATTCTGACATCCATTTAATATTTTTCTAAGATATTGGATAATAATAAATCATGTTTTATTTTTAGAAGTGTATTTTTCTAGAAAGAAAATTATGTCACGTGTTCTATGAATATTTATAAATTGATTCGATATTTTGAATTATTGGGTAAAAATTTGGAAAAGAGGCCACTATTATTCTTTTGTGAATATGAATAGTGACCATGGTAAAATTTATCACCACAAATAAGGGTTAGTTGGTATAATCTTGGTTAAAAATAAGTGATATGGATACTAAATTTTAATAATTATAATTATTTTATGAAATTAATTTGATCATTATCAACATAGTTCTGAAATTTTGTAGGTTAATGGAAACTTTTCCATTAAAATGACCAATATAATATTTAAATCAAATAATGTTTAAAAAATGTAACTCTTTTAGTTTTAAATATCTATTATGTTTCTATATACAGACAGTATAACATTTTAAATGAATATATGTATGTATTTTGATATTAATGAAATTATATTCATGATAAATATTTATTTTGGATTTTTAGTTATCATATAATGATCATCAATTCATATGAAACACCTATGAAAAATTTCTCTAAACAACAAAATCTATATAACAAATTTTTAATAAAATATTAACATTAATATAATTTGACTAATTCATTGTGTTCTAAATTTGTTTTATTTAATATGACATATTAGATTTATTTAAAATAATTATATTTTAATTTCAGAATTTTCTCTACGTATTGAGTGTAAAAGTAAATGAATTGGGTGTAAATAAGAAATAAATATATTTTATGAAAATAATTTTATATTAAATCTCAAAAAATCATAAAACATTGAAAGTGGATAAGTGAGTTAAAATATAATCTAATATGTAAACCATTTCTTGTTTTTGTTACATTGGTAACTATTTTTCATAAGAATGAATTTAATATATTTTAGCCTTTTACAAAATTCCTGGAGTACCCATCCCCTGAATTATAAAAGGTCTCCAATTAATTCTATTCTTCACACCAAATTGACACTTTTATCATGAACAATATCTACTAAGTTATCCTATACTCTACCATATCCAAAATTTATAGTATCTTTTCTTCCCAAATGACCAACTCTATAACACATTAGAGGATATAGAGAGGAGTTAATTAAAAGTAGAGGTAATCACCTTAATTGATCACTTTATTTTTAATTATTGTTTTACCTTCCCTAAATAAATAATATAAATCATAAAATAATAAAATAAGTATCCTAAATATCGTAAAATTATATTATTATGATACATGATTAATTATCACTCTTTAAACTAAATAGGATGTTAAAATATTTCTTGTGTGTACGTAAGACATACCTCTCCATGTAGCAATACAATTCATTTATCATCACCATATTTTATAGATGGGTATTATGATGGATTTATTGTTTATATATGAAACATATTAAATAAATATACTTTTTTATAGATAATATTATATTAACCATTAAATATTTAAATCTATTAGGGAACACTATTGTAGATCATTTGAATGTGTGGACTACAACTTCCATGAAGCGATGTGGTTCATTTTTCATTTCAATTTTATTTGGATGGTAATAAGGATATATTTAAGGGATATATATGATATAGAAAATATAATAATTTTTATGGAAATTTTAGGTATTATTTATCAATATTTCATTCCATCTATTGAAAAATGGAAACAATATTATTTCATACATCCTATCAACCATCTCCGTGAATGGTTTAATTTATTTTTATATATATTTGTTTTATTAATCCCATCAAAAGATTTAAATAATTAATATAAATTACATTTATATAATTACTAACATTATCATTATTATGTAATAATCTTAAAAATACTAGGACCAACCATACTGACCAAGAATATACTTGAAACAACTATGTAGATATCACATAGTATAGTGATTTTAATAATTGTTAATGTGGTTGAATATGGTTATATGAAAATCATATAAGGTATGATATATAATTTTATTTTTCATTAATATTTTTATAATAAATCTAATTTAATTATACGTGTGTTTCAAACATGTTTGATAGATTTAAAACCTATGGTAATGTATTTTCTTCTCACCTTAACTTGAATAAGATATATGTTATATTCACCACTTTGTATTTTCGGTGGTGTATGTAATATCAATAAATTTATCTTTTTGTGATTATTATGAACATATGTTTATCTAAAAATATATATTTTTTTCATTTCATTCATGGGGCTTATTATTCATTCTTTATAAAAGAGGCATTGTCTTTATGTTAAAATTACATTATTTATCAGGATTATTTATTGTTAAGCTACGATGATGAAATATTCTAATATATATCTCAAAAAACTAAATAATTTTACCCCTTTTTTATTTTCATTGAATACATGTCTTACATTCATTTTTCTCACCTTAAGTACTCAAGATACTAGAAGTTCATTTTTAAGGAAAATAAATATAATTTTTCTCTTCATCCGAAAAAACCCTTTTCTTCCATATCTAAGTTTTTCAAAAATGTTTTCACTATTTTATTATTATTATATGTTTATATACTAAATTAATTTTTTTTATGATTTATATTTTAAAAAATAGTTTAAAATGAAGGTTCTTTTCCTTTTATGAACATGTTATTTTTTGGTTTTTACCAAAAATATTAAAGGAATTTTTACTTTTAATATATACGGCATGAAAATAATTTTATGGAATCATGAATGATAATTGTTTTTAATATTACCTTAAAAATTAAAAAGATATATTTAAAAGGAACTTATTCAGTTATTTTTTGAAAATATTCTTATTTTAAATGTGATTTTCAAAATGGAAATGTTATTATCCTCAAGAAATATTTCAGATTTTTTTTGAATAAATTTTCATATATTATATCATCCTTTGATATTTATTATGATCCAGTGGGGATATGATCCAATGTTACCGTCATTTTTATTTTTCATTGTGTTTAATGTTTATGTTTATTAAATTTTTATGGAACCCATTTATTTTTCAATGGGTTATGATATAACTATTGGATGTAATATTTATTAAACAAGTTATCATTTCACTAGTTTTGAAAAGATGATATGATTAATGTTTATGATTTTTTGGAACAAATATGTATGGTTATCCATATGTGAATATGGTAAAAATATAACTTAGTATAGTGGTTATGTTATAACCAAGTATAGTGGTAAAGTGAAAACAATGTACTACAATTATGTTATAAACATGGACGGTCCTCATGTTATAACCAAGGTTGAGTGTTACATATATCTCCCTCTAATGCCTTGGGTAATTATTGATATCTCATGAGATAATCATAACTGAAATGGTGAGAAATCCTTTTTTAAATAATTTTTTTTACTATGATATTTATGGGAGTGAACCTTAACTAAAATAATTGTTTGGGAAGTGAACTCATTCACTGGTGATGGTCTTGGAAATCTACCATGAATAATAATGAAACAATTTATATGCTTATGTTTATTCCAAAAACATATGTATCATTCCAATATTAGTCCCTCATATACCATATTACTTGATTCATTTTTGGTTTATGACTTACGAAAATCAAATCTTTATTCCATAACTTTAGATTACGATTTATGATATGAAAGTTAGGATTTCCAAATGTTATTCTCATGTTCGCATACCCTTATGTTCATGTTATTATCATGTGATCATTGATATATCCCTATTTTACTCTTACTGTTATTCAGAGCTCATAATTTCTTATGGTTCCCTTCCTTGTGTAATGAAGTATGATATGCCTATGTATAGTGATAGTTATGATGAACATAGTGGGAGACTACATGAATATTTTATGAAATACTGTTTTATGCATCCATGTTTCCAAAGGGACTAAACCTATAATATTCTGGTGTGGGTTATTATATTATGTAATGAATATTAATTTACTATGATTTTATATCTATGCATGGAATGTTTGGTACACCATAGTTTTCATATTCTCTTCAACTCTTAATGGGTCCCTATTTTAATGCAATGTTTAGGGCTTTACCCTATTTATTAAAACATAAAAATGAATCACACAAAACCCTTTTTAACTCAATGGGATAACCCATTAAAATCAAAATGGCTAGAGGCATACAACCCATAAAAATGAGTGAAAAATATTAATGGTACATATTAAATTACAATAAAATCATGAAAAAGAATATCCAAAATGGCCATAACAGGCCCAACACAGTAATGCGCCACCAAGATGTCTACACTGGCACTGCAACAACAACCAACACATCTACCGCCTACTCAAGGATGTGCCATAGGTTTTATTAAAAAGTTTTTTTTAAAAAATATTTTTTAAAAAACTTATAGGTTAATTTTTTAAATAAAATATACACTAAAGGTGGTAGTACATCTACCGACTTTAGGCTTCGGGTGAAAGGCGGTAGCGGTGCTACTACCATTTGGGTCATGTTGAAAGGAACAAAACCCATTTCCACCATTCTTATAAACCCCGTAAAAATTACTATTTTTTTAATTTTTTTTATTTTTATTTTTGTTCTTTTTGTTTTGATTATAAATATATATATATAAATTCAGAATAATTTATCTTATATTTAATACCCAACAGTATTTCCACTATAGTACTCTGAATTCTAATAGAAGCTCTTACTGAGGGAACCTTTTTATAAGAGCCCTTACCCAAGAAATCATTGTGCATTTCCGATGTGGGATTCTAGTTCTCCCATTCCGATGCAGAACATTGTCCATTTCTGATGTGGGATTATGTTTCATGTATGTGGATTTGAAAGCCTATAAAATATAAAATATATGACCGATATAATTGAAACTTAAAAAATGGATTAATCATATAATAAATATTTGAAAATAAATATAATTTCATAAAAATTGTTGATGGAATATAATTTGTATTTTTTTAAAGACACTTAATTGAAAAATAAAAATATTACATGAATGTGATTTTGAAAGCCTGGAAAATATAATCTATAAGACAAAATAAATGAATCTTAAAACATGGAATAATCATATATAAAATAGTTGACGATAAAAAAACTTCCTAAAATTCTTTATGAAAAATAATTAATAATCTTTCAAAGACACATACTTGAAACATAAAAATGTTTCAAGTCCATGACTTTGAAAACCTATATTATATAAACTATACGACCAATATAAATGAAAAATAAAACCTGAATTAAACATATAATTAATAATTATAAAAATATATAATTTTATCAAAATTGTTGATGGAAATTAAATAATAAGCCTTTAAAACCACTTACTTAAAACATAAAAATATTTCAAGTATGTGGCTTTGAAAAACTATAAAATATAAAATATAAGACTAATAAAATTGACACATAAAACATGGATTAAACATATAAGAAATTGTAAGTAATTAATTAGTTAATTAGTAATATAATTATTCATTATATAATTACTAATTATATAATAATTAATTAATTATAAGCAAAATAATTAATTTTTATTAATTATATAATTAATTAGCTAATTAGTAACATCATTATTAATTATATAATAATTAATTGGTTATATAATTATTAATTATATTATTATTAATTATATAATAAATAAATAGTTAATTACAAATATAACTTTTAATTATTAATTATTAATTATATAATTAATTTTATAATAAGTAATATAAATATTAATTATATAATAATGAAATAGTAAGATAATTATTAATTATATAATAATTTACTAGTTAATTTGTAATATAATTATTAATTATATAATAATTGATTAGTTAGTTAGTAATATATTTATTTATTATATAATGATTAATTAGTTAATTAGTAATATAATTATTAATTATAATTATTCCTTAATCATTATTAATAAATAATTATATAATAATGAATTAATTAATTAGTAGTATAATTCATAATTATATATTAATTAATTAGTCAATCAGACACATGTTATGGCCAACATGACTGAAACACATGTTTTCAATATAAAATTGTTATTTTATTTTAATCATATAAATATTAATTAATATTTAATTAATTAATAATTTAATTTACATAAATTTTTATTTAAAAATGGAATTAATAATTCATAAAATTATTATTAATTAATATAATAATTATCAATTAATAACTAATATAACATTTACTATATAATCCTTAATAATGTAATTAAAAGTACAATTGACAGTATCATTAGTATATAACTTAATCAACAGCATAATTTTTCATATATGGATACCATAACATTAAATTTATAGTTAGTTTATTTTTTATTTAATGTAACTAAAATCAACATTGGATTTATTGTAGGGACATATTTTAGTATGGAGGATGATATTTGGGGAAAGACTTCCATAAGAGTTATGATTTTGTATATTGCTTGTATTTTTTTACTAATTGAAAATACAACATCAATGTAAATATCTATTATGTGAATTTTGAATTCAAATTATAGTGTAATTTTATATTTGTATTTAATTTTTTTTATACACAAAACAATTATTTTATTTGAGTTGTTTCCTGGTCTGCTGGAGGGCTGGATCTGTGAAGTAGCTCCATGGACTTTTTAATCCCTAAACAAAATGAGAAGATAAAGGAGACCTTTATAAATTATAAAATGAAAGCACTGATAAAGGCCCTCTTTATTAGTTCTTCTTGAGTATTTCTAAAGGTAGGGTGCTTTGATTGTCATCAAATTTTTTTTCTGGATTTTCCTATTTCTACCATTGTTACCAACCGATTTTGTAGTAACGGTATTTCTCCCCTAGGAAATACTAGGATGTTTTGACCGTATAAGAATTTGAATTTCTATGATTTTTAATCTTTTAAAAATAAATTTTGAAAGACCATTTTTTGTAGGATGATGTGCAATATGATGTTCAATATGAATTCTTATAGACATATAAATCTCAAAAAATGCCTTTGAAAAAAATTCTCTTAGATTATATAAACAAATTGTTGGAATTGGGTGATCAGAAAAACTAGATCTCAATTTTCATAATTATACAACTAATTAACTAATTAATTATTATATAATTAATAATTATATAGTTAATAATTATATTACTATTTCCTTATTATATAATTAATAATGATATTACTAATAAACAAATTACTTATATAATTAATAATTTATAATTTATAGTTAATAGTTATATTACCGATTAACTAATTAATTTTTATATAATTAATTATTATATTACTAATTAGTTAATATATAATTAATAATTATATTACTAATTAATTATTATAAAATTAATAATGGTATTATTAATTAATATTCAATTCTATAATTAATAAATAATCATTAATAATTAAATTATTAATTAACTAATTAATTATTATATAATTAGTGATTATATAATTAATAATTATATTAATAAATAACTAATTGATTATTATCTATTTATTATATGTTTAACCCATGTTTTTTCATTCATTTATATTTTTCTTATAGTTTATATTTTATAGTCTTTCAAAGCCATACACTTGAAACATTTTTAAGTTTCAAGTTAGTGGGTTTGAAATCTTGTAAATTATTTTTAATCAACATTTTTTTTCCACAATTTAATATATTTTTATTCCATTTTTTAAGTTTAATTTATATTGTTATTGTAGATTATATATTATATTCATCCAACTCCATAGATTTGAACCATTTTATTATTTTAAATAGGTTTCTTTAAAATATTATAAATTATTATTCATCATCAATTTTTATGAAATTATTTTTATTTTCTATAATTTGTAAAATGTTTAATCTATTTTTTATGATTAATTTATATTGGTCTTATAGTTTATATTTTATTGGCTTTCACAGTCGCATACATGAATCATTTTTATGTTTTAAGTGGGTGTCTTTCAAAGCTTATAAATTATTTTCCATCAACATTTGTTTTGAAATTATTTGTTTCAAGTATTTTTTATATGTTTAATCCATGTTTTAAGTTTCATTTATGTTGTTATTATAATTATTTTTTTATAGGAATTCAATGTAACGTACTTGAAACATTATTAAGTTTCAAATAGGTGTCTTTGAAAACATTTAAATTATTTTCCATCTATATTTTTTATGATATTCTATTTATTTTCAACTATTTCTTATATGTTTAATCCATGTTTTATGTTTCATTTAAATTGGTAGTATATATTATATTTTATACCATTTCAAATCCAAGTACTTGAAATATAATCTCACATCAGAAATGCATAATGTTCTACAGAGAAATGAGAGAACCATGATCAAACATCAGAAATGACGAATGATTTCTAGGGTAAGCCCCCATATAAATGGGATCCTTGGATGAGTGCTTCTGTCAGAATCTAGACTGTTGTAATAGAATTACTGCTGGATATTAAATATAAGTTAAATTCTGCTGATATATATATATATAAACAATGAAAAAAATGTAAAAAGAAAAAAATTAAAAATTAAAAAGTATTTTTTGGTTTTAGAAGAATGGCGACAATGGGGTTGCTGCCTTTCACATGATGCCTAAAGGAGGCAGCGTGACTACCAACTTTAGTACATATTTGTTTTTTTAAAAGTAACCAATATGTTTCAATAAAAAATTTCTTTTCAAAACCAATTTAAAAAACTCATGTGCCATCATGAAACTGCCCCCACCTTCGTCTAGTGAGTGCCACACCATCGAAGTCACCACTTCACCGCATCATCGTGCATACCACCATCCTGCCACCACATAAGATCCACTGAGAGAATATTTCATGAACAACATAGTACATCTCTCACTGACACATTAAATATTTGTCCATAGTCGAGACATAACAATATACAACATCTTACACCAAGGTCTGACTGCCGATTCTGAGAAATGTCCACCTCTACCATCAATGATTGCATGCAACGAAACTGATATGATTAACAAAATATCTAGAACGAGAGACCAAGATACTCTCTCACCAAACCATCAGATAACCTTTACCCACATCAAGAGTCCATCGTCCGGTCTGGAATAGATATGGAAGAAATATGCAGATCCAAAGGATACTGCACTTCCTGACTTTCCAAGCCGGATCCACTGACCTAAGAGTCACGTCATCGACATCGCGGGAAATCCACTGAAGCTCGGTGAGTCATCATTAAGGAAGCTGAAGAAGAAGAATCACTGAGGAAGCCGAAGAAACTCTGATTAACCCCTAGTGGAGACCATGTTAGTATTGAGATCTTTCTAATATAAATCCATTCATCCATCATGATCCATACAAACAATTTTCATGTTAGTGATTTAAACCATTAATCATTGGTGATACCACATTTTCTAAACTAATACCTGAAGACTGTAAACATTTTAAATACAATATTCAACCAAACATGAAAAAAGAGACATGTTAAGAGACATAATTTTTATAAATGGAATAAAAAAACATGAACATAAAAAGGAATGAAATCTTGATAACATAAGTGGTAAGAATCCTTGATGTATCTAATGATATGGCTTGTCTATTTCAAAATCCAAGGACGTGGCCAAGCAGACACTCATACACTTGAAAATATAAATAGAATGAACGAATTGTAAAATATACTCAATTATCCTCACTAAACGTAAATATTCCACATAGAACACATGTAAATTGGAAAGAGATGATGTTTAATTCATTTCTATAAATCCTGCTTGACTAATATCCTGACCCTGATCGAAGAATGAATATATTATTGATAATATAAATTAGAAACACACCAATCTAATTAATCAATATACCATTGAATTCAAGGAATCAATGTATTCTCCAAATTAAAATAATTTCTCATTAAATATAGTGAATTTTACCCCATGTTTTCAAAGCAAATGTTCCTTGATCACATTGTCTACTCTAGATTCATGAATATTCTATTACCCATAAGATGTCCAAATATTCATCCCATGATGCATCATCTCCCAATGAATCAATAATTTTACCTCCATGAATTATGTTTATCAAAGAGTGATAAAATATCAAACATTATAAGGGAGACCAAATGAAATCATAACAATAATAATAAATAGGAGCATTAGAAAAATACTATTAAAAGAAGAATACCATGAAGGAAAATAATAGGAAAACAACATTATCATAATAAAAATACCATGTGCCACAAGAATAAAAATTTCCCATAGTAATATAAAACCACATATTTTCCTGGAATTATACTTCATTATTTCAAATTTTAACACACCATAATGGATTCTATCCCTTGATCAAACATGTTAAAACTTTCATAATGAACAATTTCATAAGATATCATCTTCTAAAAATAGTGAAATGATTTTTGATGAAGATATTAACATCTAAAATCTTAATTAATGAAATATTTTATGTCCATTCAAAAATCTAAAAACATTTAAAAGGATTTCAAATTCAATTTATAGTAATAATTTTAAAAACATAATCCAAAAATATAATTTTTATAATGTAATGATTTGAAAAAACCAATCACTTTTTCATTAAAAAGCTTTTATTTTCTAAAACATTTTTCTCAAGGGAAAAAAAATAATTATCTTTAATTATTTTATAAAATCCAAAATGAGTGATAATTTTTCTAAAAAAAATACAGTTATAAAAAATGTGGTTTTCTAAAAAAAGTGTACACACAAAATTTTCCAAAACATATATATAGGTTTAATAATGATTTATCATCAACACTTTATTCTCTAATGAAGATCACATAAATGTTAGAACCCAAGAATGAAACCCCCAGGAACTAAAAAATTAGACATCAATGATCACATTTTCATGAAAATAAGACTAAATGTATTATTTATTCCTAGTTAGTCAACTAATTGATGTAAAGACTAGTATCATTAGATGCCAAAATCATAAGCACACGAACATTTTTCCAAAAAGTAAAATATTATGTGAGAGATACACAACAACCATATTTCATTCCATTATTTTTTTTAAATATATGAATACTATTGGAAACATTATTTAAGAAGTAATTAATGGTCAATTAGTGAATAAAATTATACTATTGAAAATTTCCACATTATAGATTTTCATGATTTTATAACCAATGAATATAGAAATAAATGGTTTTCAAATCACTTTAAACATTAAAATAGAATTAACCTATTAACATGTAATAGCTTTGTTATTTTGGATAAATATACAATGTTAATTACCTATATGAAAAAATAACTAAAACATGCAATATTTATTAATCTATTATATTACCTACATTAGTTACACATTTAGCATGATTTTATGGTCCATAAATATATTATTATAATGTTATCAAAACAAAAGATGTTTGTAGACTATTTCAATTAACATTCCATAATTCTACTATCTAAACTATTGAATTTATTATTCATGTTTTATTATTTAAAAATATAATAAGAAATAACTCTAATATTATATAACATTTAACAAATAATTAAATTAACAAAGATAATAATTACTCAACATTCTAGCATAAAAATTGGTTCATACTTGTGTATATACACTAATATCAAAAACATAAATTTAAATTTACAGAAGACATGTTTTGATTTTATTTAATGTTATTTCCAATTGAGGTTTCAGTTCCATACCAATTTCATATTCCTTTAAGAAATAAAATTCAATGAATGACTAAGTGGGAATCAATGCAAAAAAAAATCAACACACAACACAAGGGAAAGAATATTTTTCATCTTCTTGAAACCACATTATGGAAACTCTCAGTTTAATCCAAAGAACAGTTACACATTTTAGAAAAATAGTTTATTATTTTTCTATATACCAAATAATTTTTATATATTAGATTAATATTTAAATCATATGGGAAATTCACATTACTAATGCATGATACAAAACTCTAATTGGAATAATCCATGACGAAAAAGTGGTGATAAAACTGGACATATATTATAAAAAATTAGATACAAATATAACCCTACTAAGTTCATGTTCAGAATAAATACGTTAGCTAAAAATTTTATATTATACATTTTATATTATAAAACTAAATTTTCCATTTATACCATGAACTCTAATGGGATGAAGAAATTGATACAATTTGTTACATACCAATCTTGATAATTGTAATGAAAAAATATGGTATGCAACTAAACACAGGGGATTTCTGTAAGACACGAAAGGATGTAAATAAATTCCAAGGGATTAAAAAATAGTTATGGTTTTATTTACTATTTTTAACAACCACAACCTATCTATAAAAAATAAAATCAACTAAACTAAACTATATGATGCTTGATGTATAAAAAATTAAACTCAAAATAAACAATAACAATACAATAACATTTGAGAAATTTTTAAAAAAATAGAGAATAAAGACTAAAGACTACTACATGAATCAATAATTAAGGTTCCACCGGTCAATACTCAAAGTACAAAACCATCTTTAAGTCTCATTATCCTCGAAAATATTAGGAGGGAACCAATTAAGAAATATAAAATATGTCCCTTCAATGTACCATGGAAAATAATATAGTCATATGAATAAATGTGAAACTTCACGAGGAGAGTAAAATTACCGTTTAGTGAATCCACTTAAATAACCTAACTCGTTTTATTAGGAAAACAAAAAGTTATCCCATAGCTCTAATTAATATATAAAATAAAATAAATTAACATCAAAGTAGTTTGTGAATTTAAATCAAATTATATTTATGTTAGAAATATTTTACACATTAATTCCACATGGAATATCCAAAATGAATCCTTATACACACTCACACATTTATTATAGTTTAATAGTCCATAGTCATGAATGGTTACTCCATTACATGCCATTTTAACAATTGTTTATCAATATTTACGCCCATCTAGTCTGGAACCTTGATCTAAATTTTTAATTTCAATTTCACATCGAATGAAATAGTTAATATACACCATAATGATATTCTATGGTGTAACACCAATTTTTTTAAAATTAAAGATTTATTTGAGAAAAATTATAACCCCCTTTTATGAATCATCTCAAATTTAGAAAATAAAAAATTAATCTGAAGATATTTTCCAAAAAAAATCTAGTCATTTCAATATTTCATTATCATTAAACAAATATGTTTTAAAAATTAAATCTATAAGTATTTACATTGAAATTTAAATGAAAATATTTGGTAAAAAATAATAAAATGTATAGTAGAAAAAGTGATGATGAGATAGAATCCACATACCTACCAATGTGTGAAATAACCAATGAATGGCCCAAAAAACTATATTTTGAGACATGAAATTTAATTACTTTTCTATATACTATCACAATATCCTCCTATAATACATCATAGATCTATCCATAATTGATCATATCTAGTATTCCATGTCGGCATAGAGGAGGGGATCTAAATAGAAATAATTAAAACAACGACTTTCCATTTATTATGTATATCTAACTAACTATGTTCCATAAACATTGGATTTCATATCAATGGGAATAAAAAAAATTTTATATCAGTTATCTAGTTTTATATAAATACTCAATATGAGAGAAATGATAGTTTTGTGTCCAAAATATAATCCAAATACAATTTTTAGAAATAATTAATGCATTTCACATGGTCAGGCTGCATTTTTTGAAAACAATGTACCAAATGTGTCCCTGGTACTACACATCGGCCTATTTAATGCATGGTTTCACACGATTGTTTGAAAAAACAAGCCTCAACTGTGATTTGCTAACATGGGAATAATACAAATTTTCATGGTTCTCATGTTACGCACCAAAAAAAATCTTGAATAGAATACTCCTTTAACATTTTCACTATGATGGCCTAGCCTACTAGATATGATAAAGGTGCCCTGCGATTTTCAGTCACATAGACTCATGAACGCCTCCCCATACACAAGAGGCCATCAAATAGTAGAGGGGGTATATATGTTTTATGTGGAGAATATCATACCCACATTATCATAGTAGAACATTTTTATAAAGGAAACTCAATATTGTAACCAATACAAATAATAAAAGGAGGATAAATATATTAACATATGACAATATTTAATGAATAAATGTGTAATAATGCATGAACATGCTACAATGGATACACATAATATATACAACAGTAAATACATGAAAAATACCCAACTAAAATATCAAAAATCACAAAGACCATCTCAATGACTATCCTGAGATTTGACTCATTATTTTTATCCGAAGATCCCAGGTATACGGGTGACATCACAAAAATAATCCATAATTTAGAACCACCAACCATGAGGTATGTTCGGGTACTAACTGAAAACATGAATAGGGTGTGAGATTAACATGGTTAGACACTTCCAATAGAGTATTAGGCAATATATTTTTCGAATATAAATTATATAAGTGTATAATTATACTAAATAAGTATTAAATTTATAAATTTAATCAAATAATACTTTAGTCCCCCAATGAACGCTCTGCTGAAAATTACTTCTTCGGCCTATGTTAGAAAACCTCTGAACATATGTCACCATGAATATAAAAAAGAATATATATATATATGTGTGTGTTTATATATAGCTATCTTAATTGATATAAACATATGTATATGGAATATATACGTTGTTTTTTTAAATCCACATATATATACTTAAAATAACCTAGACCCGAGGTGTACCTCAGGTGTTTATGCTTAGTCATAACTATCTTATCGAGGAGTATGGTTCAACATATCTCAGTATCAAAATCTATAATGGACCCCATGCATAAGTATCATAGTTGGTAAGGGGCATCATTCTAACGTATATCATTTAATAAGGGATTCCATGCCCATGTGTCACATTTAATTAGGGTTATTTTCCCTTGTATAACATTTTATAAGGGATGATGTGAAATATTTTCACATTTTATAAGGGACTACATGCCAGAGTATCACATTTAACATTGGATCCCATTCCTAAGTATCGAATTTAATGAGGGACTCTAGTCTTGAGTATCAAATTAAATAAGGGATGTCATCCCCAAGTATCACATTTAAATAGGTATTTTATTCCCGAGTTCCACATTTAGTTTGGGAAGCCATGACTGAGTATCACATTAAATAAGGGATAACATTGTTGATTATCATATTTCATAAGGGATTTTATATCTGAGTATAACCTTTAATAAGGGACATTATTCCTATGTATAATATTTAATAATGGGTTACATGATCCAGTATCACATTTAATACAATATTTCAAGATTTAGTATCACAATTAATAATATAAATAATATCATACCATTTAAGTAATTTAGTTGGCCATAGGAAGGTCCATTCTATTGATCATATCAATTAACTATATTTTATTGTCGTTTTATTTAAATAATAGATCATACCTCCATGGTGGTTTTATTAAAAAATGTGGCATAGTTTTCATACCATGTCATTAATCAAACCCAAGTCAACATTAACTTTTCAATTTCAAAAACATTTCACTCATTCCATAAGATATTGTCCTTTAAAACACATGAGTTTTCCAAGAAACTATCTATAACAAAAAATTATCCACTTAACTATAAAGGGACATCTCACTCCCATGTTTTATACAAATAAGGTACATTGTAATTATCAAAACTAGGAAACCGGGACTTAGTGGTTTCTTGGTCAAAAAGGAGACTTATCATCAAGTAATATTAATGAACTTATCCATAGATTTTCTTGGATGTGGTTTTCAACCTACCACAACATATAATTATGTCCTATAATGTCTAAACCAATCCTAGGTGATCAATTAATGGAAAATAATGATTTACGAGTATCACATGGAGAGTAAAGTGCATAACCCAATGACAATAACTTATAAAATAATGAATTGTCAATAGAACATTCATAGAGAACCTACATAATACCAAGGAAATATCACTAATCCAACATCAATATTTAATTTGAGTTGATAAAAAAGAAAAAAGTAGAATTTTCAAATAGACTATAAATAGTGCGATTTAGAACCCACAAAAAGCTTACCAAAGATGGATATATAATGGGATAAATGAAGAAATATGAGTCTTAGACATACTGAGGGCCGACCAACACGATGAAAAGTGTCTGATTCTGGTCCAAAATGAGGTATATCCCACAATGGAAAAAGGAGGAGTAGAGGTGAATGCGTGGAATCTCTTCTAGGAAAATGAGGGAGGAAAATACTGTAAACCCCCTTATAAGAGGTAGGAGAAAATCATCATTTCGCACATTTTAATGAGGCATATAGTTAGGTTTCATTATTTGGATAACCATGAGGTAATTGTGTAGATAACTCTAGAAAAGAGCCACACCAATCATGGTTTGGACACATGGGATGGGCTAAACATGTACCAATAGTGTGAAGCTACTGGTTAATTGGATCTAACCATTATAGATAAGTGTATATTTTGTAAAACCTTTCAGATTCCATGAACCCAACTTTGTACTTTTTTACATAAATCTTTCATGATATTTTACCCTAGGATTCATATTTTAAGAAATTGTTTGATACCTCCTTTCGTGTTGCACAATTTTTTCTAGTGGTTTGTACAGTTTCTATGAAATAGTGCACCCATGTTTTTGTTCCTTGGAAGTGAGCTTTCCAATCCAGTCACTCCCAAAACTCATCTTAAATCCCAAGACACCTCTCTATCCTTAAATAATTTCAAATAACATTACTTTCATGCATTGTAACTCTCATAATTCAATTCTAAATATGAATTTGTAATTACTCCCACACACCTAAGAAAAATTTCAAATTCCATGGACATTTCAACTCAATCCAAAATGTTAGATATTACAATAATCCCTCCTTTAAACTACTCATCCATGATAATTTTTTGGGAACAAATAAACATCAAATGACTTACTACGTTCAATAATTTTATATTCAAATGGCTTCATTGCATTTCGAAATACTCAATTCACCTCCATGATTTCTTAAAGAATATGAGATTTAAACATTCAAAACTAGATACAACACTCATAAATTGAATTTAATATCAACTAAGTGATTAAATAATCCCATATAACACATGAAACAATCATGTCGTCATCTCTCTCGTCATTTGGCCATTGAAATCTCCACCATAAGATCTAATTTGAACGATTAATTGCAATGCATTATATCACCACCATTGGAATTTTCTAATAAAACAATCCCTTATCGTTCTAATGAAACTCCCGAGATGATATTTAACTAATCAAATTGCTTATTACCAATTGAAAAAACTATCATCTTCATACTGTATTTTCCAAATAAATATATGGCCAACCTTTACATTTCACTCATCTCATCCCAAAGATGTTCAATAAATTGTTCATTACTAACTAAATTCAATTAAACAAGATGAAATAATATTGATGCCCTACTATCTGATTACCACTAAAAAAATTAAACTTTAATAGTTTATGTATTAATAACCAAATTAGGATTCCTTTATTCAATGTCATTATAAGTAACTTACAATAACACTCACTAAAGCTCATTAGCATCTTTTAGTGATGTTTTTTTTTCAAATGTCAATTTCCCAATCCAAAATGTTGGTTGTACTATAACACAAGTTTTGAAACTATCTTGATCTAGAATCCATCGATCAACATGAGTTAAGCTATGATTAATGACCAATTATGTATTTCACCCAAATCCATAGTTGAACTTGTAGTTGGAATTTACCAAGGATCCCATAATTTCATGTTACAATTCATCAAATGGAATATGAGTTCCGAAACTACCGACACATTAACTTTATTATGGTTACAAGACAAAAATCACCTGAGGGTCACCCTCCAGTGAATAAGATTCCATTCCCCCCATTTGGGGAATCCCTTTAAACACATGAATGAAATGATTTTTTTTCTTACAGCCCATGCCTATATTAGACAGTTGGCATGGGTAAGATCTCATGCATCCTGAGCACGAAATTAAGCATTAAACACCACCCATCACCGGTTATCATATCCTAAGAAATGTTTCCATTATATTCATTAAAATTCAGAAAAATTGTGTTTACCCCCATTAATCAGCCAATGGAGTACTACAAACCATTTTTATTTCCCTTAAAATGATATTTGGACCCAACTCCCAAGGAGTGTTTTCATCACATCAAAAAAGTAATTTATGTATGTAGTCCTATATATAGCTGAGACTCTCGTAGTGTACCTAAGATGGTGTCAATACATATGGTATTAACACCTCTATTAAGGATTGTAATAATATTCCATAAAAAAATGTTTCCATCTCTCCCAATCAATGATCACATCCACCAAAATATATTTTTGTTTATCAAAAACTAACACCACATATCCTAACAGTTCATTTCATAGTCCTCCCATAGGTCAAATGTCTCATATTATTCTATTTATTTCTTAATTACCCCTCCTTATATAGAGTTTCATTTAGATTTCCACATACTTCCGTCCACCCTACTCGTAAACTTCACTTCCATGAAAACATCAGTCTTCGGTTCAAACCTGGACATTATCCAATATTTGAATATAAAAAGCCCTAATGTGAAACCATTATGTAATAAAAATTTCACACACACTCATTTTATATCATCTACCAACCAATTCATTACCTGGCTAATTCTTTATATATTCATCCATCATTTAGTTCCAGTTTTTGGGGTTATAATGCCTCTTAGGCATTCCTCATGTGGGAATATCCCTTGGTTGTCCTCTTCAAAATCGAAAATCTCACCCATGACATGATTTACCAAATGACCTATATCCTCACAAAATCATTTCATATAATAAATAGTCAACCACACAACCACTAGTCAAATGGTACAATCACCCAAATAGTACATCACATCAAAAATAATTTTGATAAAAATTTCCTTAGGTTCATCCTTTTAATTTGAATGAATCACTATTCCTATAACACTAAACTATTGAATCTATGGTTAATAGGTATATATATGATCTTATAACCATGATAATCACTTTAAGGAAGAATAATATCTAGCCTAACAACTCACATAGGTTTCCCTTGATAAATGAAAAGTCATTTTCCTACTAGGGTATAGATTAGTTCCATGGGCCTCTAGGTTTCCCACCTCTCCCTAAGGTCTCTCACATGAGAACTACAGCCCATTTAAGGGTATCTATTACACATCTTCATATTTTCATGTAATTTTTTTTTAAATTTGTTACACTATGATATTTAATAAAACATTAACCCTTGATTATCAAAATCTATCTTTCAAGGTGTAATGAAATCACAGTTGAGAATCATGATATAAGCCCATAATCGACCCTGATAATATGAATATAAGTGTTCTCACTAAAATTATAAAAAATTAATGTAGAATTTAAAGTTAATACACTCATTGGGTATAAGTATTCAATAATACCCCCTTACAATTCAACACACTAAACAACCACTCATCCACCTGGAGTTTTTATTTAATTATATAGAGTCCCACTAGGGTCAACCAAAACTAAAATGACACCATACATTTGAACCTTTTAATATAATTTAATAATGTTATTATTTATAAGGATTCAACTTAAATTGGGTTGGCCCCTTACAAACAAAATTCATCAATTCAAAATAAGATGATGCATGAAAGGTCACTATGCCTTTTCACCTAACCTCTAGATCTAATGTAACATAAGAAGAGGTCATAATAGATATATGGGAAAAAATCACATTACCATTAAAGTTAAAAATCATGGATAAAGTAAATTAAACCCTTACCTTAAAATTCCCTCTATATAGACCTATATATTGTTTTTATTTAAAGGCATTTGAGTAATTTTTATTTATTAAAAAATTCAAAGAAAATCTTACAAATAATACACCTTGTACAAGTTTCCAAAAAATTCCAACATGAACCTTATTTGGATAACTCCATGAAATAATGGAAATAGTTTCATAATTTCATTTTAACAGTCATTTATTTATCCAAATTGTTCTTACCACTTAGTTTGGATAAAAAAACATCATTTCCAATATATATAAGAAAACACTCTTTTGGTTTCAAATGGAATTTTCATTAAAGAATGCCTCATCATAACAAATCTCAAAATAATAAAAAATTCGTTTTACCAGATAAGGTGACTCATCAAGTATGATTCGATAAAAAGTTTATATGTAAGACCATATAGGTGGTTACATGAACCTTAAAATTCATCCAATTTATCATGAAAATACCACTATGTGGTTGGGTAAAAATGCATAAAAGAATCAAAAGAGACCTATGACTGTCCCATAATGTCAAAATAACAGTCCCATAATGTCAAAATAACTAAAATTAGATGGAAATACAATCTGAGTTTATAGATGTAGTGATATGTAACCTATAATTTCCATTATGTTAATGTGTAATAAAATTAATTTTAATTGCAATTAATATTTATAGATACCATTTATTGATTTTTCACATAATTACTGCATATAAAAACCATAATATGTGTGTTACATACAACCAACTTCATAAGAAACCTACCTTAGTCGACCTATATGGGTCTAGTTGTGAATTGAATAATTTAGTCATATAGGTCATCATTCCCATGTGATAGAGTTAAAATACTTATCTATTATTATATTTGTCCACAAATATAAAAAATCCATATATGATTATTTAACTATATGAGTCTCTATTTACCAATTTATAATGGTCTATACACATTCTAAAATGAATAATTGATTCAAATTTTATTTTATCCATAAATTTTTCATCCCAGGAAACCTATGTTACACGGATTAAACATTAAATAATTTCTTAATTAAGGTTACACCATTAATCTATAGGGAAAAATCCAATTAGTTTTATGTAGAACATTTAAGAAAAAATTTCATTGTCATAAAATAACAATGCATGATGTCACCTTAGAAAAGAATTATATAATTATAATTAGACAATCACAATTTCATGTATACAGCTTGGAATGAAAAATAATTACCAAATCATGATATAAAAAAACATGGAACATAACCAAATTTTTTTACAATGATATATATATATATATATATCATTTAGTATGAATAGAATGTGAATTCCAAAGAGCCTATAATGATCCTTGTACAACACTACTTGTCCATACTATAATAAGGGAAAAAATATAATAAATGAATAACCAGTGGATTTACAACAATCTCCCATGGTGAAATCATAATAAATTGTAATATAAAACAACATGAATATCAATACAATCATAAGAAACATGATCTTTCTCTTTGGTGTGGGTTGGAAGGACCAAAAAAATATCTATTTACTAAGATTGGAAAAATTCCTAGCCTCATGGATACTATCCCAATGTTTAGTAAAAAATCCAATGAATCTTTTGATAACACTTTGTAACATCTCGTCGAAGGATACACTAAGATAAAAGAAAAAAGTGTAAGAAATATTAAAAGTAATTAAAGTGAAATATAATAATAACTAACAATAAATAATACTTGAATGATACATATATAAAATAAAAAAATCCCAAAGGCAATCTGCATGAGTATACATAACTCCATATCAGTATTTTTCTTCTATGCTCACAAGAACAAAAGTAACAATACAGTCATAATCTATGATACTGAATGGAAAACCTTGTATTCTATTTGGTTACCAATTGGTAGCTAGGCATGGTGTGATATAAACTCAATAGGCCACCACCAACGCAATATATATCTATCTTATTTGTGAATATAATGTACATAAGGGTGAAAGTATAATAAATAAATAATAATAAAATTTAATAAAATAATACTTGGGTTCTAAAATGGAAACCCAATAGACAATGCATGCTTCAACATAAACTTGGAAACCTCTTAATATAGGCCACCACACATATATAAGATTATTTGTGTGTGTGTCTATATATATATATTCATATGTATTGTGATATGTCTGTATATATACAAAATATATATGTAGTGGAGTTTTTTTCCATACATATACATATTAAAACTAACATATTCTCGAGGTATAACTCATTCATCCTTGTTCTATCATATGATTTTCATGGAGGAGTAAGGGTTTCAATCTGGACTATCACAGTCAATAAGGGACAAAATTACCATTTATAAAATTTATTAAGGGGAGCCATTCTTGAGTATCACGTTAAATATGTGACGTGATTCAAAATTATCACATTTAATCAGGGACACCATGCTTGAGTTTCAAATTTAATAATAGGTTCCATTCCTGAGTATCAAAATTAATAATGGATTCCATTCCTTAGTATCACATTTAACATGGGAGGTCATGATCGAGTACATAAATTAATGATGGAATCCTTGCTCGAGTATCATAATTAATCATTCAATCTATTTCATCCATCCATCCAATGGCCCGAAGGCCTTTATTTTTTATTAAATTTTGATAATACACCTTTCAAGGTGTGAGGTGGAACCCTTACAAGTCCTGTAGGCATAAGTATTACATGGTTCGTAGGCCTTAGAGGAATTCATTACTCTTAGGATTCAAACATTACAAACAACCTACACTAACTACTTAGAACTGTTCCTCCCTAGCATCTTCATCATGAAATCAGCTCTCTACCTTCACATGGATATTCAGCTAGGCTATCCCAAGCATTCATAGGCTTGTCTCGATGGAATGTGCCATACCCTCTCATTATTGCAATCCGTGTAGCATCTGTTGTGGTGAAAGCCCATTACTCATCCTCCTATAGAGCTTGTTCCTTACAGGTTATCTGATTGGCATATTCACTTAAGGTGGCATGAAGGCTTTGAGGTGGCCCGAAGGCCTTATTGGCCGGAAGGCCCTATTGGCCCGAAGGCTTGGGTGGCCCGAAGGACTTAAAGGACATGAGGACCAAATCTGTGGCCCAAATGCCCAAAGGGGGGAAAATTCCCGTCTGATACAGTGCCAAATAGTGCCTCCTACAGTTCTCGCTATAGTACCTACTACAGTACTAAACAGCTCCTGATACAGTACCTACTACAGTACTACTATAGTACTACTACAGTACCTGCTACAATACAACTACACTACCCTAAAATTATTCCTCTGCTTGGATTTGATTCTAGGTCACCTGAATGCACATTAGAGTCCTCACAAACTGGGATGTGGCTGATGTGCCAATCAATCTATTTCAAATTATGACATTTAATAAGGGATTCCATACCTTGGTATCATTTTTACTCAAGGATGTTGTGCCTGATTTTCAAATTTAATAACGGATTACATTCCATGTATCACATTTTCTAAGGGATTGCATTCCTGAGCAAAAAATTTAATATGGGACTCCATGCCTAAGAATAACATTTAATAAGTGATTCCATAAATGAGTATCACATTTAATAATTGAAATTTGGTCATCATGTTTATGTAATTTAGTAGGCCATGGGAAGTTACATATCAGTGCTCGTTTCAATTAAATACATTTATTGAGATTTTATTTAAATATGATAGTGAGCCTTAGAGGCAGTTTTATTAAACAATGGGGAACAATTGTCATATCATGTCATTAATTAATGTCAATTAAACCTTAATATTTCATTTCAAATATTAATATGTGATCATTCCATAGGATATTATCATTAAAAAAACTCAAGTTCTCTGATGAATTATCCACAAAACACAACTATACATTTAAATAAAAAAGATAAATATCAATCTAAAATTTTATACATATATAAGGTCCATACTAATTATAAAAAATTCTGATCCAACTGTAGAGGATTCTTGGTGAAAATGGAGACCATTCATCATGGAATATTAATGAGCATACCCATAGGGTGGCACAATTTGACATTTTTGTTGGATCAAATATGTGCATGTATATGTTTATGAGATGGAACAATACAAGAGGGGGGGGGGGTGAATTCTAGGTTTAAAACCTTTGTGTTTAAACACATAAGAAATTATATTAAAAGATCTTAAACTAATACAATTCACAATAAGAACAATCAACCACAATTGTATTGAATATAAAGGTATGATATGATGTAATACTATAAGAAATGTAAAGCAATTGTATTCAAGATGAATACAATAATCAGAGTAATTCAATATTGAAGGATTCTACCATAAAGCGTATAGAATCAATCGATACAATATGTAACAATATGATTTTAATTGGAACAATTACAAATGAATATGGAATGATGAAAGGAAAAAAATACAATTACCTTTCTTAAAACAAATAGTAGAAGAAATGTAAAATTATTACAATTATTTTGACCCAAATAGAAGGGTTATCCTTTCCCCCAGGATAAGAGGTCTGTCTTACCACCACCTTGGTAAGACCTCGATACGATAATCGGTATGTCTGTCTTGCTATCCCCGCAAGCCCTCGATACGATGATAGGAACGTCTGTCATGCAATCCCCGCAAGCCCTCGATTTTGTAGGTAATTGACACCTCTGTCTTTCAAACAATTGAAAGCCCTCGATACGATGATCGGTATCACCGTATGCCAATCCCCAGTAGCCCTCAATCGTTATCACATGATCGGTCACACAAAGAAAAATAAAGCACTTATTGAAATACAAAAACTAAGAACGAGTTGTTCACATTTTGTAATCTCAAGGATTTCGCACGTAGAAAGAGAGAAGGCACAACATCTCTCTCTAGAACTTGATAGAGGCATAGAATGATCAAGGTCTCTCCGTTGTTTCTCAAATTCAAATGACCTCCTATTTATAGGCCTCAGGTTCCAATGGTCATATTTCCTCCAATGGTCATATTTCTCCAGAAAACTCGGAGGGACTTGGACACCTGGCATTATAACGGTCATATTGAAAGAGAAAAAATGACATTGTTTTGATTAATTTATAACTAACTCCACAACATCGTTTTGGTTAAAAAATATATGAAGATGATAATCATGAGTACGACTAATATGAAACATGTGTTTTTGATAAAGGACCAAAACAATCATGTAATGAAAGTAAAGTATGAGTACCATAAGTATTACTTAAGGTAATGTAATGATATTATACAAGTGAGTATGATTCATAAAGCTCAGTACGATTAACACAGTCAATACGATTGCCAGAGTAAGTACGATAATTATAGTCAGTACGATAAACATAGTTGATATGATAAACATAGTCAGTATGATCAGCATGGTTAGTACGATAAGCATGGTCAGTACGATTAATATGATCAGTACGATAAACATGGTCAGTATGATTAGCATGATCAGTATGATAAGCATGATCAGTACGATAAACATTGTCAGTACGATCATCATGATCAGTACGATCAGCATGATTAGTACAATAAGCATGGTAAAAGACATTTTTGAATTCCAAAACAAGATATAAAAGTCAAAAAGAACTTTTGAATCAACAATCTCCCCCTTTTTGGAAAGCAGAAAAAATAATGTAAAAACACCTAGAAAAACTTATCTCCCCCTAAGTTATTGGGAACTCTTCTGAAAACGAAATTGAATACAACTAACTCCCCCTTAGGTATGTATTTTCCTAGGGATTGTATTAATATATTTTCCTTTATTTAGAAGTGTGCTTTAAAACCTTCCCCCCTTTGTAAAACATTCTCCCCCTTTGTGATTTGAAAAAAGATTAGGGTAGTCTTTAGTTTCCTGAAAGAGTTATAGAAAAAAAAATCCGGACAAATAAAAGGATAACATAAATTTCATTATGATAGAAAAAGCTTATAGAGTTCACAAATACAACAATCATTTTTTTCTCTTTCCTTTTCCTTCTTTATCAACTCATGATGAACAGATTTCATCTTTTTGATTTACTTCTTGTCTTCAGATATGGAATCACTCTGAGATTTGAGAAGCTCTTGTTGCTCAACGAAAATTCGATCCGGATTCTTTATGGTCTCCTCATGGACTCTGATTACATCTTCAAGGGTATCAATTATGACTTGTAAATTCTTGTTATATTTGGATAACACAGAATTTTGTTTCTTTAATAAGACTAATTCATCTTTAAAAGATGAAACCTATGAAAAATCAGATTAAAAAGCATTCATTCTCTCTTGAAACTCTTTCACTGAAAGAATATCACCTCTATGGGTATTTGACAATTGATTCATCCTTTCAACAGTTTCTTTGTCGAGCTTATTGAAAGAAATTGCGAGATCATTTGAATTTCTCCTTAAGTTTTCAATTGACACTTCATGATCATTCAATAAGATCTCTGTTTTTTATGACCACTTAGTCATTCTGTTACAAGCCTTCTTATAAGCATCCAAGCTTTCAGATATAACTTTCAAATCGGCTTCAACTGACAAAACTCTCTTTTTCAATTCTCTTACAGAACCAATATTCTTTTTCTGATTGTCAGTAATGAAGTGAGTTTTTCCTTCAAGCCTGGGAAAATTAGGGATGGTCTTCTCAATTCTCCTCAAAACATGAATAATGTAATCACTTTTCTTAAGATAAATTGTCTATTCTGAATTGGTATCCTCATCGTACGAAACCATTTCATTTGATCGGCTTGAGTCTACAACTGGTTGTTTTCCTTTTTCTTTTTCAATCCCCTTTCTTTCTTCTTCCACTTTATCACTAATAACTATTGTTTTTTCCGTATGAGAAGATTGATGACATTGATTACCTTGGGAAACAATTATTTCTGGAGTTTCAAAAGATTCAGCCGGTGCTTGATCGGCATGAGGAGCTTGTTGAATCCATTCAATTTGTCTTTGGAAAGATTCTTCTCTACTCTTCTTTGAGCTCTGAAGGAATTCCAAAAGGAAATCTCCTTCCTGTTCTTCAACTTCCTGAATTTCTTCCAGAATTTGTTTCCCTTTCTCATTCTCTGGAAGACTCTGTACGATGGGTTGTTGATATACTTCTTCGGTTAGTTGAGAACTAGCATTCAAAACCATTTTCAAGACTTTAGAAATATCAAAGTCTTGAGCTTTTCTTTTCAAAAGTGTCTTATTTTTTCTTTTCATCCGGAAGGGTATCCTCAACCCTTATTCTTTCAGCAAAAGCTTCAGCTAGGCCAAGACAAAATTTCGGATCACCTTACTTTCTATGTTCTCTTTCTTTTATCCACCATTCCAAAACCTCCTTACTATACTTAGGTTTCTTCTTTGGCTTTGAACTGGTTTGCGGATCTGACTTTTGACGAGAACCAACAGATGGATTGTCTTTGACTGACATCGGTGCCGATTGATTCTGTGCCGATTTGGCCTCTTAAATCCTTAACAAAGAGCTTTGAATTATGATCAAAACATACATTCAACTTCATCAACGTAATTTTACTTATCTAGGAAGGCTTCAACTATTTCAATTTTCCTTTAAAAGGAATATTGCAAAACTTCATGATCTCAAGATTGAAATTTGTAAGAATAGCTGGATACATGATCAAATGTGACTTAATTGATTCTGACTTTACATTCTTGATTGTTTCAAAAACATATCCCATGATATTTACATTTCTCATGTTGACAAGATAGTCAAGCATAAGGATATTAGAAACATTCAGAGTTTCTCTATCCCCTTTCCTCTGGATAAGAAAAACTTGCATCCAAAGTACCACAAATCTATTATCAGGAGAAAGATGAGACACTTTCCTCTTTTATTAATTTATAAGAAACAATGACTTTTCAGAACTTTCTTTTTTAAATGTGCCAACTTCCACTGGTAGTTTATGAGATGGAAAAAAATAATCACCTTCTGTTGGAAAATTTATAAAGTGGGCATCTTGTTTCAGAGACATTGATATCTTTCTATCGTACACAGCAAAGTTGACAGTCATGTTTTTGTCAAAAGACAAAGTTTTGTAGAACTGGCTGACTTCATCAATAAGGACCAGATCTTGAGACACTAGTTTTTCAATACAGAAATTCTCCCAGCCTGGAAACAAAATAATTATTTTGATTTTAGAATCATACTAATCAATGAAGCCCCGAGAACTTAACCTTTCTCTGAAAAAGTCTTTTTCTGAAAAAGTCTTGGAAGACATTTCAGCAGGAGTGTTAGCAGAGGACTGAGACATATATGTGAAGCCGATGGAAGATCGTACGAAGTCTTAAAACCAGGAGGCCGAGCTTCACCACAAAATCTGAAAAACCGGTGAGGGTTTTGGGTGGGGGTATATTTATAGGCCACAAAATAAGGACCGTTGGTCTTCTACAGTTGAGATTAGAAGAAAATAAATCAACAGAAAGGATTAAAATGATTTATTTTTTTTTAAAAAATTAGGAATGTATGTACCTTCTGGAGATTGTAAGGTAATTGTTGGTTTAAATAGTATTAACAGTGAAAGAAAACACAAGCGAATGAAGAGAACGAATACGATGTACAGTCATGCCGATGGAAAACAAATTCATTACCAATGACTGAAATTCCGATGGAAAACAAACTTGTTACCATGAACTGACGTACCGATGGAAAACAAAGTCACTACCATTGACTGATGTACCGATGGAAAACAAACTTGTTACCATGAACTGACATGCTAATGGAAAACAAACTTTTTACCATGAACTGACGTGCCGATGGAAAACAAACTTGTTACCATTAACTGATGTGTTGATGGAAAACAAACTTGTTACCATGAACTGACGTGCCGATGGAAAAAAAACTTTTTACGATAATCAGGCAGTCAAAACAAAAAAGAAAAGATAAATAGAAACTAATTAATTAATACGATAAAAAAAGGTAAATAATGATAATTAAACAGTCAATATGATAAATAGAATGATAAATAATGATAAGTAAACTGTCAATACGATAAACAGAAAGATAAATAATGATACGTAAACATTCAATACGATAAAAATAAAGATAAATAATGATAAGTAAATAGTCAATACGATAAACAGAAAGACAAAAACACAAACCAGGAGAATAAATAGATAAAAATAATATCATGAAAAAAGTGTTCTCCCCCTTTTAAGAGGAGTTTTTTAATGTAAGGAGAGGTAGAAAACCTGAAGTTGACATAAATGATTACTTTAATGTAATCATTCCTAGATTTTGTTTTATAAACTCAAATCTATCATAAGATAATGGTTTTTTAAAAATGTCATCAAGTTGTTCTTGCATTCTGATGAATTGTAAAATAATATCTCCTTTCTGCGTGTGATCCCTAAGAAAGTGATGCCTAATATCTATATGTTTCGCATGAGAGTGATGTGTTGGGTTTTTACTAAGAGCTATGGAACTAGTATTATCCCATAGAATTTGAGTTTTGGAAAAACTCAATCCATATTCAGTGAGTGTGTGTTGCATCCACAACACTTGAGCACAAAAACATCCAGTTGCTATATATTCAGTTTCAGTAGTGGAAAGTGCTACTGAGTGTTTTTTTTCCGGACCAAGAAACCATGGAATCATCTAATAAATGACATGTTCCAGATGTACTATTTATATCTATTCAATAACCACCAAATTCAGCATCTGAAAAACCATTTAAAAAAAATCATTTCCAGAAGAGTAAAAAAGTCCTAAATCTAGAGTTCCTTTAAAATACCGAAAAATATTTTTCACAGCTTTTAAATGAGCCTCTTTTGGATTAGATTGGTATCTTTCACATAAGCAGACATAACACATTAAGTCTAGTCAACTGGCTATCAAGTATAACAAACTTCCTATCATACCTCTAAAAATTATTTGATCTACTGGTTTCCTAGTTGCATCGAGATCCAGTGTATTTGAGGAACCAATTGGAGTGCTAATACTTTTAGTTTTGTCATAACCATAATTTTTGAGTAAATATTTTATATACCTACATTGAGATATATATGTTCTTTCTAGTTTTTGTGAAATTTGAAAACCTAAAAAAAATGTTAACTCACCCATCATACTCATTTCAAACTCATATTTCATTAAGTTGGCAAAATAATCTGTTAAAGATTGTTGAGTTGATCCAAATATGATTTCATCAACATAAATTTGAACAATCAAAACATTTTTATTTTCCATTTTTATAAAAAGGGTTGGATCTGCTATACCTTTTGCGCAACTTTTTTGTAAAAAGAAATCATGTAAGTCTATCATAGCATGATCTTGGGGCTTGTTGAAGGAAATATAGAGCCTTGGTAAGTTTAAAAACATGATTAAGATGTTTTGGGTCTAGAAAACCAGGGGGATGTTTGAAAACCACTTCTTTTTCAATAACACCATTTAGAAAATCACATTTAACATCCATTTGAAATAATTTTTAATTAAAGTATGCTACAAAAGCTTATAGAATACGAATAGATTCAAGTCTAGCTACCAGAGAATATGTTTCTTTGTAGTCTATTCCCTCTTGTTGATTATAGACCTTAGCAACAAGTCTTGCTTTATTTCTTACAATGATTCCATTTTCTTCACATTTGTTTCTGAAAACCCACTTTACACCAATTAGAGTCGTTTCTTTAGGCCTTTCAACTAGAGTCCAGACGTGATTCCTTTCAAATTCATTTAGTTCATCTTGCATTTCTTTAATCCAATATTCATCACCTAAGGCCTCACTTGGACTTTTAGGTTCAAATTGTGAAAGAAAGGCAAGATGTTCTATTTCATTTATTATGGAATTTTTAGTCCTTATAGGTTGATTTACATCACCAATGATATTATCACTAGGATGATTCCTAAGAAACAATTTATTTGGTTTTTGTAAAACCTATTCATCAACATATGGTAGAAAGTCTTCAGGGGTAAAAGTTTTAGGAACACTTTCTTGAACATTTTCTGTATTAGAAGAATCTTCTAATAGAGGATGATAAACATTTTCAGAAAACATATATGAGGATGTAGGTTGTGGTTGGTTGAAAACAAAAGGATTAGTTTCATCAAATTTAACATCCACTGTTTCTTCAACAGTATAATTGTTTTTATTGAAAACTCTATATGCCATAGAAGTTATAGAATAGCCTAGAAAGATTCCTTCATCAGATTTTGGTGCAGATTTGTGTAGATTATATTTAGTATTCAGGATGAATACTTTCCACCCAAAAACTTTGAATTATGAAACTTTAGGTTTTTGGCCAGTCCACAATTCATAAGGTGTTTTATTAAGAAAAGGTCTTGTTAAAACACGATTTATAGTATAACAAGCAGTACTTACAGCTTCAACACAAAAGAGATTATTAATTGAGTATTCACTCAACATGGTTCTTTTCATTTCCTGAAGAATATGATTTCTTCTCCCAACAACACCTTTTTTCTAAGAAGTTCTTGGAGCTGAGAAATTGTGAGTAATACCTTTCTTACTAAAAAAAGATTCAAAATATGAATTTTGAAATTCACCACAATGATCACTATTAATATTTATCAATGGTAGGTATTTCTCATTTCTAAATTGGGCTCTAAAGGTTTTTAAATAGAAAAGGGCTTCGTATTTCTTTGTTAGAAAATAGACCCACATAAATCCAGTAAAGTCATCAACTAAAAAAAATACATAGTATTATCCTCCAATGCTTCCAGTTTGTGAAGGACCAAAAAGATCCATATGCACTAGCTGTAATGCATTTGAACTTGAATCTTCATTAGTTGATTTAAATCTAGTTTTATGTTGCTTTCCAAATTTACAAGGATCACAGACTTTTAAAGAATCATATCTAAGATCTGATAGTCCCTTTACATGTCTTTTGTTTGTAAGTTTACAAAGGTTTCTTAGGTTGTAGTGTCCTAGTCTTTTATTCCATAGCCATGATTGGTCTTCTATTGTGCTTAAGAAGGGTAAATGTTTTCTCCTAAGGTCTTCTATGTTAATAGTGTATACATTCTCTTTCCTATGGGCAGATAGAATGAACTCAGCCTTGGAATTGTGAACTAGACACTTATCATTTATAAAATTCACAAGGTAACCTTCATCACATAATTGACTTATGCTGATGAGATTTTTCTTAAGACCATTAACAAACAAAACATTTTCAATAATTAGTTTTCCACGAAAAACAATATTACCTATTCCAACAATTTTTCCTTCAGCATTATCTCTGAAGGTAACATTTACACCTTTTGTTTCGATGATCTTTTCAAAGAAATCTTTATTTCCCATCATGTGTCGAGAACAACCACTATCCATGTACCAAATGTTCTTGTTTGTACACTTCTTATTTTCCTGAAAAATAAAAAATTAGTTTTTTGGAATCCAAACTTGTTTGGATCAAGAATGGTTAGATAAAAAAAATTTAGGAATCCACATTGTTTTTGAAAAATGGGATTTATGAAATCCTAAAGATTGTGTTCTATTAAGAGAACAATCTCTTTTCTATTGTCCTCTACATTGACAATTAGAGAAAAAAGGGGTATTTTGAGGAACAAAATAGTTATTACTAAACACTAGTTTAGAATGAGTATAACCAATACCAGAATGATTCCTCAAAGGTCTAATTTGAGAATACATTTTGTCGAAGTTTTCCTTTCCATGAGTAAAGTTTGACAAACATTTTTTCAAGGAAAAAATTTCTGATATTAGTTTTAAAACTAAGTTTTTATCCTCCAAAACATTTAATTTTAAACTCGAGTTAGGCTTGAAAACATTTTTCTTTGAAATTAAATTTTCTAGATCCCTAGAATGTTTATCCTTTTCAGAATTAACTTTCTTAATGGTCTTTAAAGCACATTCAAAATCAGAAGTTTTCATATCAATATCATTAAAAAGATCTGATACTTCTTTAGTCAAAATCAAAATTCTAGAATTTTCTTTATCAATATTTTTCTTGAGTTTATAATTTTCATTGTCAAGTAATTTAGAAAACCTAGACACTTCTTCAAAAGAAGGTAAAGTATTATCTTCTGATGGAGAAGACTCATTTTAAGATCCATAATATTTATTATCAGTATAATTCGCATTCAAAGAAACATTTTTAATAGCTTCTAATATTGTGTACCTTAGCCATAATATAATAATTTTCAATAGGTAGTCTGGCTGTAAGTCCAATATTCCATTGACTTGACGATTCATATTATGAAGAATTATCTGATGAATTTCTACCACTTTCACTCCAAGTATCATTTTCCTTCAAGAATTTATTCATCTTTGTCTTGTAATAATTTATCTTATTTTTTTCATAATTTTTTTTTCATTTCTGTATTTTCTCTTCAGTAAAGAACAATCAGGTCTTATATGACCTACTTTCTTGCATTCATAACAAGTTACCCTGGAATCTTTCTTATCTTTCCTATATTTCTTTTTGAATCTGTACTGGAATTCATTCATTCCCACAATATTGTTCATCCTTTGAGAAAGATTGGCTAACTCATTATCCGAGTGATCACTATCACATGAATCAGACATTACTTTCTTAGCTTTGGATCTTTTTATCCTTTCAGGTGTTTTAGATTTAGATGTAGTAATAAAATCTACACATCCATTTTCATTTTTCTTCGTGTTGAAATCATAATCTCTCTTCATTATTGTCTCATTCTTTAGAAGAGTTCCAAAGTGTTCATCAAGTGTAATCTGGGAAACTTTTCTATTTTCATCAATTGCTGTCCTTTTTGGCTCCCATTCATTCGACATTATATCAATAATTTTGTCATCAAGAGATTCATCCTCAGGACCTTTTTCTCCCATAGATTGTAAGCTATTGACAATTGTCATAAATCTTTGTTGCACTTGACATACTGGCTCTCCAAAAGGAAAAAAGAAAACCATGATACTCTGCTCGAATAATTTCTCTTCTTGTTTCTATAACCATGGATGTACCAAAATGCGTAACATTCAATTTCATCCAAATACAGTTGGCTGATACACAAGAAGATATCTGGATGTATATATTCCTGGTCATAAAACATAGCAAAGTATTGCGTACCTTGTAGTTCAGTTGATATTCTTTCTTCTCATGATTAGTGAATGTACTGACTTCTTTGTCAGGAATTTTGTAACCTCTAGTAAGCATAATAAAATTGTCTACACTAGAATTGATAATAAATGTTTTCATTCGATCTATCGAGAAATCATAATCATTCCCATCAAAAATAGATGGTCTAGTTGGATTTAGATTTTCAATTGACCCAATATTCATTCATGCCATCTAATAAAACAAAATCTTTTCCACTCCACACTTTAGTGTAGTAAATAGTTGAAACAATAATATAAAAGAAATAGAGCTGGTAGAACAAATCAGTGGAAACCACCTTTCATACCAATTTTTGGATCGAATATGTAGATGTGTATGTATATGAGATGGAACAATACAAGAGGGGGGGGGGGTGAATTTTAGGTTTGAAAACTTTGTGTTTAAACACTTAAGAAATTAATTTAAAATATCTAAACTAATACAATTCACATAAAAAACAATCAACCACAATTGTATTGAATATAAAGGTATGATATGATGTAATACTATAAGAAATGTAAAGCAATTGAATTGAAGATGAATACAATAATCAGAGTAATACAATAGTGAAAGATTTTACCATAAAGCGTATAGAATCAATCAATTCAATATGTAATATTCTGATTTTAATTGATACAATTATAAATGAATATGGAATGAAGAAAGGAAAACAATACAATTCCCTTTCTTAAAACAAATAGTAACAGAAATGTAAAATTATTACAATTATTTTGGCCCAAAGAGAAGGGTTAACCTTTCACCCAGGATAAGAGGTATGTCTTACCACCACCTTGGTAAGCCCTCGATACGATCATTGGTACGTCTGCCTTGGTATCCCCACAAGCCCTCGATACGATGATCGGAATGTTTGTCTTGATATCCTCGTAAGCCCTCGATTTTCCAGGTAATCAGCACCTCTTTCTTTAAAACACTTGAAATCCCTCGATACGATGATCGATAAGACTATCTGCCTATCCCTGGCAGCCCTCGATCATTATCACCTGATCAGTCTTGCAAATAAAAAAAAACACTTATAGAAATACAAAAACTAAGAACGGGCCGTTCACGTTTTGTAATCTCAAGTCTTTCGCACGTAGCAAGAGAGAAGTCACAAAGTCTCTCTATAGAACTTGATAGAGGCATAGAATGATCAAAGTCTGTCATTTGTTTCTCAGCTTCAAATGACCTCCTATTTATAGGCCTCAGGTTCCAACGATCATATTTCCTCCAACTGTCATATTTCTCCGGAAAACTCATAGGGACTTGGACACCTGGCATTATAACGGTCATATTGAAACAGAAAACACGACATCGTTTTGATTAGTTTATAATTAACTCCAGACATCATTTTGGTTAAAAAATATATGAATATGATCATCATGAGTACGATTAATATGAAACATGTGTTTTTGATAAATGACCAAAACAAACATGTAACGAATGTAAAGTATGAGTAACATAAGTATTACTTAATGTAATGTATTGATACGATACAAAGTGAGTATGATTCATAATGATCAGTACGATTAACAGAGTCAATATAATTTCCAGAGTCAGTACGATAATTATAGTCAGTACGATAAACATAGATGATACGATAAACATAGTCAGTACGACTATCATAGTCAGTACGATAATCATGGTCAGTACGATTAGTATGATTAGTACGATAAACATGGTCAGTACGATTAGCATGATCAGTACAATAAGCATGATAATTACAATAAACATGGTCAGTACGATCATCATGATCTGTACGATCATCATGATCAGTACGATAAGAATGGTAAAAGACATTTGTGATTTCTAAAAAAAGATATAAAAGTCAAAAAGAACTTTTGACACAACAGTTTTCAACCTCCAATGATGTATATTGATGTCCCATAATGTCTTATAAAATTCTATGTGATCAATTTATGAAAATTCTTAATTTATAATCAACGCATGAAATTTATTAAATGTATCACAATGAGAATAATATATAACACAAAAAACGTTAAGGGAAAAGTCATAGAGCACCTACCCTATACCTAGAATTATTCACCCATCCATCCTCAAAAATTTACTCAAGATGAGGCAAGAGAAATCAGAGTAATCATAAAAAATATTAAAATATAGTGAATTAGCACCCACAAATATCTTTTTGAAGATGGAAAGATAAACAAAAAAGGAAGCAAGAGGAGTCCTAGAATTACAGAGGGATAACCAACATTACGAATGACATCCTATTTCAATACCAAATGATAGATAACCCACTTTCGGAAGAGGAGGAGGAGGTGTGAATGCACGAGAGGGATATTGGGTAAATGAGGTAGGATAAGGGTGTCAACAACATTATAAGAGGTAGTTAAAACATCATTTTATGTAATTTTAATGAGGTTCATGGTTTGGCCGCATGGTTTGGCTAAACATACAAAAATATTATGGATCACACAACCCAAGTTCAACACCCCATATGATTTGGCCATTAGTGATTGGATAACTGTTTCTAAATGTCTTATGTTATGGGTTATATTACACTAACCATGCATTCTGGGAACATAATTATACATATCGTGTCATCATGTGTGCCCACTTCTGTAATTATTTACAAAAAGGTAGAATTTATTTTTGACATTTCACATTATTTAAAAAACTATGTGACACCCCCTTTAGGTCGATACAGTTTCTTATAGAGGCCCACATGGTTTCTAACAAACCATGTGCCCCTACCAGTATTCCGTAAAAAGTAGTTTTCATAACTTTTTATACTCAAAACACATTATAACTCTTGATAATCCTCTGGAGCCTTATAATACTACTAAAAAATTACTTTTAAGCATTACAACTCTCATAATTATATTTTTAAACTAAATTTATAATTCAAAACATCCACCTTACATAACTTTAAAATTCTTTAGTCATTTTACCATGGTCTGAAATGCAGGATCTTATATGCATAGTTTCCATGGGAATCCACCGTGTTTACCATAAACATGCTCAAATTATAAACCCTTTAGAACTACCCAAAAAGACTAAAAATACATCCAAATCATTTTCAAGGCCTATCCAATACATAAAAAAAATTCAAATTTGTTCTAAAATCAAAAATTCCATAAACATATTTTCTATAATTTTCTTGCAGAAAATTTTCATTTATTATATTTTTTATGAAAACCCATTAATAACATGGGATGTAATTTTTTTTAATGTATTTACACATTTTAATAGTGTTTGTTTCACATACCTAATTTTTTAATAATTTTTTTGAATTTATTGTTTTGGTAATTGATGTTACATTATGAACTATCTCAGATCAGGTTTAGATTCCAAATGTTTTTAGGAAAATATTTTCAAATACTTATATTTTAGGTGATGAGTAAATGTACCTGTTAGAATATTGTGAAATGATATTTTACTGATGGATTTATTTTTCCTTATTCATCAAAGTTCAATATGTTAATTATTATCATGTATATTTATGTTTTAGATGATTGGATTCTGGTGGGAAAGGTTAGGGAAGAGGGATATTTGTTATAAAGAAAAAAAAGACAAATGAATGATAGAAAAGGTTAAACAAGAATAAATTCCCTCATGCAATGTAGATATAATAAATGAGATCCAAAATCATTTTTATGATAGGAAGCTTCATAATAACCATACCAATTATAATCATACTCTAAAGGAACATGGGACCTGGTAACCCTAGTATGATTTAGATATGAATAGTGTTTCCTTCATCTTTCTTTTCTAGGAGGAACAGGTTGAAAACCTTCACCATCCACAGTGTTATTTTTCCCTTTGGAAAAAGACTAAATATAAATTATTTTTGGAGAGATCATCCTCTACAATATCCCAACTTCCATGGATTCCCTACATTTCCACTAATTTTTTATTTTCCTCTCAAATAATTGAATGATTTATACCATAAATCAATGTTTGTTTCCCCTCAGTTTTAGGACCACAGTCATACTACTCCACTCCTAATTTAATTCTACCCTCTTCTTGGGCATTCACACCATACAGAAAAATCAAATATACGGAAAGTCCTGGCTCAATCCTAGTTAGGGAAATCCAACATTCCTCGATTCCATATGCATTAAAATATTCAGTATCCTAATCCACCCAAGTCTTTTTTGTTAATTCATTATAAAACCCTTACACCACTTACGGAACAATAGCGTTAATCCAACCCCTATATTTTTCTGTAGTTGAGTACCTTACACAGAAAATTTCATCATTTTACACTATTTTATTCCTAAAATTCTTTTTACAAGAAGACTCTTGATTTCCTTTTAGTAAACTAAAATCGAATATAATATTTTTATAACACTTGACTTTATCATGGAAAATATCATGAAAGTCAACACAAAAATATGTATTATCTCGTATTATAATTTTAGAGATATTTTATCTTCCAATAGAGACGAAACAATATTATGAATCAAGAATGGGAATAAATATAATTCCAATAGGACCCTAGCATAATGACCCAAATTCACAAGCTTAGTGTTCTAATCAACCTTGATTGAAATTCCCACAATAGAAGAAATGTGAAAAATAATCTTTGGATGATATATGATTTAGCGAGGACGAAATTTTTTAATCCAAACATGAAACCTATTGTTTTAAATAGAAAATGGATTTAAATTGAAATCACATTCCTGAAATCAAATCATACATGGAATTAGTGTAATCGATCCAATCTCCAATGATCTTCTTTATATCCTATTATAGGAAAATCATGTGGAAGAAACCTTGACCCATCAGTATACATATCCAATTGGAACATCACCATAAATAAGTTAACTAACAATACAAATAATCAATTTTTAATTTTTCCCCCACCAGGAAGAACAATTCTATAAATAATTGAATGTTCACAAATTTTAAATCTGTCAAGGATAGATTCCAAATTGGAAACCACACTGGCAGTATCACCCTAGCTCATGACCCTCTCAGAACCACCACCACACAAAGATTGAAAATTCCACTGACTGGATTCCATATCAATACCTTCATGGAACCTTTTAGAATTTCCTACACAATTCAAAATACCATAAGAAGAAAACAAAACTACAACAGTCATATATTTTTTTATACCGCATCTCCACTACTTCCACAATGAAATTACCAATTACCTTCCCTCAAGATGTATCAATTGATTTCCAAAAAAATGACTAGCATTACTCAAATTGGCCATCACCACTACAACATAATAAACCCCACCAAATAATGTTGATAGATTGGTAGATAACACTAGAGCTTAGCAGTCCTCCACATAGTACAATCCCACTAAAATGAGGACTTCTACCACAGAACCATGGGATATATCACTCCAATATACCACCACCTCCTTCTATCGGTGCTCATCCTCATCACATGCCACTAATTCTTGGAGGTCATCCTCCTTGTTTAATCATATTAAAACCAATACATATCCCATAAATCTATGGGATCTTAAACTATTAGATAACACTACCGCCATTTGTTGGTACTCAAACTCAATATGTACTATCGTATATTAAAATGGTTTTGTTAACATCTTTCTTTATTAAATAAAGAATCTTTGTCTTTTACGTGAGAAATATATGGGTCATGATTTTATAGTTGATTGTTTCACATTTATAAAAATACTTAGTTGAGATATATCTATCGAGTGGTTGTGTCTCTGATGGGGATAGATGAGAGTGATTGGAATGAAAAGTGTTAGATGGTAAGACATGGATTCTTTGGGTTCTTACTTTTTATATTCTGTATTTTACTATTAATTCATAGTTTTTCCCTCATGATGTGTCTCATATGTAATGATTTAATATTTTTTTATATATTATGTAACTATATTTCATTATAAAATTGTTCTAATATAATGCATTAGATATTTTATCTTGATCATAGTCTTATATGGTTTCCCTTGATTCTTATTTTTACATCATATGTGAAATTTTGTTTTAAGATAAGTGAATCGAGTTTTATTTCAATGAATATTGTAAATGGGAAATTAAAAATAGTTTTTTATTTTGAATGGAATGAAATTTAAATGGTTATGATTTCATGGTGGTTTATTTTCAAATTATTAAAATGAAATAAAAACCTAAATCTATTTATTGATTATAAAACTGGTGAAAATGGATTATTTTATAAAAGTAAAGTAATGGTCTCATGGTGATATCATACAGTTCGATCAATTATACAATACATACTCACATTTTTTTATTATGTAATGCTCACATCTTATAAAGGTATAAGGCCTTAGTATCCAAGTTTGGCAAGGATCTTCTCTCTTAAAAAATCATATTAACTTTTAGTTCACTTTGGTTACTTTATATTCACATAAAGTTGATGGTTTTTTTGTTATTAGTCATATTTCCATATTACTTTTTTTGTATTATGATTATAGATTAATTTAATGTATTTATATATGTTTTTTTGTGATCTATTGTGTTTATCTCTATTCCATATGATCATGAAATATTTATATGTAATTTCTGTGGTTATTATAGTTGAAATAATCCCCACGGATTATGACTGTTACCCATTAATATTTTTATCTTCTAGAAGGTATTGGGAACTTCAATCGCATTAGTGGAATGTCATTTCAGATTTTTTTTCATGTGGTATATTGAGATGATTCATGGGAAATATTATCTGTGACACTTTTTATTTTTTATACACTATAGAAGGTAGTATGGGACATTGAGGATTAAATAGTGGGTGAAAAGTGTTCATGGGAAAATCTTACAAAATTCTAAACATTGAGTATCTTTTGTTTCAAACTGTTTTTTTCTAATTTTTGTTTTATAGTTTTTTATTGTTGAGAAGTTTTTAAGTGGTCTGATGTAATAATTAGTTAAAGGAAAACCCCAGTATTCCACTTGTTAAATTCATAGCTTATGAGTAAAATAAATGAAAATATAAGGGATTCATTATTAAGGTGATTGTTCTGTCAGACCATGTATATGTCATCTGAACTATTATAGACAACTTATTCTAGAACTCAGATGGTAGGAACACAATCAGAAAAACCATGTTGCTAAACCATACACAATGGAGAATATTGGGAAATTTTCTTCCCTGGTATTCATTGGTGAAAATGGTTTCTCAATTATTTTATGGAGTTTTATTAGGATTACGTAAATGCAATTTCATGTATTAGTTTGTTTGTGTGGTCAAGTATTAGAGTAATGTGTCAGGGATTACTATTTTATTTTGATTGAAAATAATGTTTTGGGTGATAAATTTCACTATTATGTGTTTTGATCTTAGTAAACAATGGTTTCAATAAAATTAATCTCGATTGTGTAAATTGTCATATTATGAATTATTCTGTGCAATAGTAAATGGTTTTAGAATGTGTGATTTGAAAGATAATTTTTTTTAAATAATGTATTTATTATTATTATTTTGTTTCATAAAATATAAGTATTTTGAAAAAAAACATAGAGAGTGATTTTCAAGAACATGTATAATGTATGATATTGAAGAAAATTTTTTTAAGGAATTTTTGAAATTATATTTTCACAATGCTTATTGTAATACTGTTTCATTTTTTTTATTCAAATGTGCCCCATATAATATTTTTTGTGATGTATCAATTTAATGTATTCTTTCTGTGATATTTTAAAATGTGACCTCAAGAAAAGATTTGAAAGTATTGAATGTATTTTATCAAATAGTTATCCTAGTAATCGAGGAAATACATTTCCATTCCTGAATACTACATGTACTATAGATATATTGGTACAAACATATTCTTCTTGGATTGTGGATCATGATTTAGTGTTTCGAAATTAGTATCCTTTGGTCATTTACTATGAGAAATAATCATATTAGGCGAAGGAGTGACAAGTTAGAATCGAATGGATATTAGATTACCTAAAAAATACATAACCCTTTTAGAAGAGGTTTATTGTTCCCTTTTTCAAGTATTTTATTTTGAAATTGTGGATGCTCCATTTTCACGCCCAACCCTTTAAAGTATAACTTGGGGAAATTTCAAGGATGACACCAACAAATTGTTTTATTTTTAGGAAATGAGGATTTTAATGGTTATGAAATTATTATGTTATAATCTAAGTGATCAGTTACTAAAAGACTATGTTGGGTATTTTACTAGCTTGGTGCCTCTCTCCCAAGAGTTGGTTGTTGTTGAATTGAAGAAATCATGGTTCCTTTTTAGAGGTCTTCGTCCAGACCTTCATTTTTTAGTGTTTCACTTGATCATAACTACATTTATAGAACGTTTTTTTATTTCCTCCATATTATACAAAATAATTATAGCAATACCAATGGGATTTTATGCTTAGAACCCATCAGGTTTCAATGTGGTTGACTTGTCCAATGAGAAATAGAATAAAAAAGGTGATTATGATGGGAAGCCACCTCCTTGATAGTTTTCTCATATTTTTGGAAATATAAATTTGTTAGTTTTTTAGTGTGTTAATTTAATGCATGTTAGTTCCTCTTAATAGATAATTTTTAGAGAAATTCTTTTTGTTATTCATCTCAATATCCTTTTGAGGTTTTATAATTTGAATAGGCTTTAAAAGAAGTATCAGACCTACCTTAAATCTTGGTGTGCTTCTAAAATGGGATATTTTTTTGGGCACATATAATATCTAGTAAATCATATTTACATTGTTTATAATTGATGAAATATATTTATATCCCATCCACATATATTTGGATATATTCATGTATCATCAATTGTTGATGTTTTTTGTCATTTATTCATGTTTTAGACTCTATGTAGAGGGTTTTTATGGATGAAAAGGGGATGCGTGAGGTGTAGGAATGATTAACAAGGATGTTATTTTTTTATTTCCCCAAAGGGTCAACATGGATGTTATTTTACTTTTAAAGCCACAATGATTTGTTGTTTCATGGAGTGGACCCCAATTTATTCTCTATATAGTTTCCAGAAAATAGATTAGAACCCTGATTTGTTATTGCACGATCATATTTAGGGTCTCATCAATTTTTATAGAATATATTTTATTTGTTTTTAGTTTTATTGTCCTTTAAATTTTTCAAATGGATGTGCCATATTATGGTGTCTTAAGTAGGATGATTGCTATTATTGGAACAATGTTTGATTGATTATGATAGGTCTTTTGGATGTGAATATAAAATTTTTCTTCATTTTAAAATTATTATATCGGCTGGGTAATCCAATGCTTGGTATCCAGGTGTTGTATAATTTCTTTTGGTGTATATTTAGGACAAATTTTTTATGGGTCATGCTTTTGATTTGGGCTCACGTGACATCAGATGACTCGATGATGCAGTTTTTTGGCTTTTATTTGGATTTGGAATTTTCCTCTTTTGAATATAGGCATATTTCCTGATTTACCCAAAATGGAATTATATAATAAGAGTGGTTTCCAAAAATTTAATTTTAGGATTTCCTATTATTAGTTTATTAGTGTTTTCCCGCTGAGTTAGTTGTTTGGGTCCTCAGATGTAGTTTTTTTGTATCAATATGGGCCTCTACGGAGGGTCCTTTCCATTAGTGAGTTGTTCTTAAAATTTACCTCAACATATGTTTTTCATGACATTCTAGTTGAAATAAAGTGCTCTGGTTGGGATAATTAAGACCCAAAAACATGTCCCTTTATTGATTATTTTTTAGTGATTAATTCCTCCATCGAGTTCATGGTGTCTTAGAGGGATTTTTCTATGTTTATAGAAATTTTCCAAAGCTATAAGGTTTAGTTATATAGTCTAAAAATCATGTACTAGAAACCATTAACCTTTTTTCATTTTGGTAGAGTAATAATAAGATGTTCAATGCTTGGTCTTGTTATCCATGCATGTAAACCATGTGGCATACTTGGTTTTAGGAATATTTTTTCTTTTCCACTTGTTTTTAATTAGGGTTTCTCCCCCAATATAGCATATTCAGAGTTCTTCAAACTCTATACCTCTATATATATTTTATCAACTTTCTAATCCCTTTTGAGGTTGATATGGAGTGATTTCATGGTAGGATATCATTTGGATTGAATGTTTATCTATACTATATTAATCAACATTAGTGTTTCTATATTTCCCCCATTTACCAATCATCAAGTCCTTTAGAGGCCAATTTTGTCATCTATGATTTTTCTAGAAAATATTTTTTTTCTAATGGTTTTCATCCATTATAAAATACCAAATTTGCTGGTTTCACTAAATGGGGACATGATTTCATCTGATGAAGTAGATATTTACATTAATTTAAATTTATTTGATATTTTTGTTGTTTCATGATATTTATAAATGATATTTTTAATTATTTAAGGAATTAAATATTATCTATAATTTGGATTTCAGTTGTTTTCCAGGTTTTTTTATTTCCCCTTTAGTAAATTGGGTTCTTATAAAAATTGAATGGGACATTATTTTAATATGTTATATTTTTATTCAATGTGTTTTATGGCACTCAAATGTGGATTTTCTCGGAGAAAAATAATTAATAATAATTTTTTGGTTTAGTATTGATTAATAAATTATAATAATGTTTTTAAAGGTATTACATATTTGAAAATTATTTCTTTGAATTAAGGACATTTTCAGTGATTTTAATTGATTTATTTTTTGTAAATTTTATCATTAAACTCACTTTTTTTGGGTCCCATATTATTTATGAAATATATTATGAAATTAATAATGTATATAAAATCATTAAATGGCCTAGTTGGTTCATTGTTAAATGATATATTATTGATGATTTATAAATATTATTGATCCTAAACGTATTTAAAGATGATTTTCATGAATATCCATGGGATGTATATCTTTATTGATATTCATGCCTATGATTATGGGTTTGGGATAAAGTTAAGGGGATGAAATATATGGGAAGGATATTCTTGTGATGTCATGCCTGGGCTTATATATTTTTCATGTGATTAGAATTGGTTGAAAGAAACGAATACCCATTATTTATTTCATAAATAATTTTAGGTTTATAAGTGGAAAATCTTGGGATTGGGAATTTTTTGTTGTTTTTTGGCCTTATCCAGTAAACCATATTTTCATATTTTTTATCTAATGGATATATCTCAAAGGATACTAGTTGAGACTGATCTAGTAGACAAGTGTTGGACCACAATACCTCCGAGATTGGGGTTCTCCCTATGTATATATTTTATTTTCCAGTTAGTAACTAAAAGTTTTCCTCATGATATGTATTAGATATATTTTTTAATTATTTATTATTTATCATGTGATTTTTTACCTTAAATTGTGTTCCTATTAGATGAAATGTTTTTCTCTTTTGAGCATTGCGTTATATAAATTCCATTTATTCCTTTTTAGTGGGTTTATGTACATTGGATTTAATTTAAGAGAATGAATTTTTTTACTATGTATATTTTAAATGAGAAAAGGAGGTTTATGTTTTGGGTTTAGAGGAATTCATCTGAAATGGGTAATATTATGTGTTCTGTTTTTTATAAAACATTAAAATTAAATGAAAAACAACATAAATTTATTTAAATTAAAACTAGGGAAATATGATTCATTTATGAAATAAATATAATTGTATCATAGTTTTATAGTATTGGAATTTAGAACACACACTACATACTAACATGGGTGGGCATGTAGTCCTCAAGTGTTTTTTAGGGTATTCAAGTCTTAGTTTCTGATTTTGGTTTAGCATTAGTCACATCATGAAAGGGGATGTATATTTTGTTTAGGGTTATAGAATTTGGTGTTATATAGAGTTGGTGTTTTTTGGTTTGATTTTAACATCTGATTCTCCTACTTCTTTATCCTTAGTTTGTGTATTTTTGTAAAGGATTTTTGTGATCATGTTTTGATCTATTTCGACTATCAATTTTCCATATGATCATGTCATATCTGGATTTCAATTGTTAGGTTATTGAGGTTGAAATCACCCTCAATAGTTAAATTTTATACCCTTTATTCTTTTCATTATCCAAATGGATCGAGTGACCCTTTTGGTTAGTGGAGGATCATTTCGAGTACTGGTTTTAGTGGAAGATCTAGGGGAGTCATTACACATGTGATTAAAAAAATATCAATTACACTTTCATTAATATTGACATAATATTTGATGAAAATTATATAATTATATATTTTTATAATAAAGGAATTATAGATTTTAAAATAATTTTGAATGGGTTTTCACATTCATATTAATAATAATCCTAAATGAATTATATATGGATTTGAAACATGCCTGACCATGGGGATGTCGTAGGTACGTGTATATTTTTGAATTTCACATTAAAATTATAGTGTTATATATAAAAATCTATTTGGAGAAAATTATATCTCTCTCTATAATACCCCATCCATTTTCTTCTCTATTAGTTTTCTCCATGGTTATACGTTTATTCATAAAATTTCACACACCTTTGGATCACAAATAAACTAAAAGGTTTCTTGTAAGTGAAACCAAACTGACTCATGTCTTTAGCCAAAAATAATTATCTTCCATTTCAATTTTCATTATATCATTTTTTTAATGTTCTTCTTCGTACAACAATGATTGAGTAATTTAATTTTTTATTTTATTTTAATTTACTTAAAAAATTGAAATTAAACTCATTAATCATCTTCTATAACAATCATTTTCTATTGACAATGTCTATATTTATGAATGCCTAAATTGGTTCATCCCTTTTAACATTTTTTACATGAATTCATTTCCCCCTGTCTTCATTTCTTTAATTTAAGAATATTAAACTATAGTTTTACTTTTTTTTAATGTAACTACTGTTCACACTATTTAATAAAATATTTCATGTAAAATAAATGTTATCAATGGAAATTTTAAAATTAAAATTATTATAAAAAATATTTTATGTCATTATAATCTTGTTGTTAATATTTTTTGCATCATTTTTTATTTATTATACTTCACAATATATATATTATAATGATTTAATCCACTTTATTACTCTTCATGGATCTATTAAGATTATTAATATTTTCATGTTAATGTGATAGAAATATGTATGTTTTAAGTTATTTCATATGTTGGATCCAAATTATATAGCCTTTTTATTTATTAGATAATTATTTATATATAATGAGATGATATGTGTGAGATAATGTATTGAACCCAATACACTATTAGACAACATCCACATTTTTTACGGGAACTGTGAGTTAACACAATCAGAAATTAGACCCCATACATTATGTGATGATAATATTGGCAATGGTCCTTTGCATGATAAATTATTTTCCATCATTTAATATGACCTATATTTTTATCTTGATGTTTTGTTCTTATGTATCATGATTTTGACTCATGTTGCCAAGCACCTATATTACATTTCATCTGTTATTCTAAAATATTGATGGATTGATTTAGGGTTAATTTTAATCTTCTTATTGGATATTAATCTCCTATGATATGTTAATATACCATGATAATGTTCTTAAACCTACATTCTCAACAAATTCTCACTTATGATCAAAAAATTTATCTCAATGTTTACCCATATGCAGAATTTGATCCTTCCCTTTTCTATCAATCTATTATAGAGGTTATGAAGAATATTATTATGTATTAAATCTATATATGGGTATCATATATGTACTATATATATATATATATATTTGAATAATGGTTGTAATATTGGTTTGTTATGTATGTAGTTTCCAATTACACTAAACATGAATGTTATATGGTGAGATTTATTAAGAAATGTAGTAAGTGTTCATCCAAAATAATATAATATGTATACATGTTATATTGAGTCATCTCATTAGTAGATTTCAAGAATGTACGTTGTAGCTATGTAGGCATAAGAGGTTAAGGTTGATTCATGGACATCTATGGTTTAATGAAATATAATTATAACATTCATTATTATTTATAACTTTTTTTATTATAGCATATATATAATTTATCTATTCATGTATGGTTGATAACTAGTGGTTGAAAATGGAGTTTGAACCTTATTTAATGTTTAATGTAAATAATTTTTTTATAGAAAATGACAAGGGTTCATGTTTCTATCTTTAATGATCATGATCAAAAATATGGAAACCACATGGAATATTGTATTTATTGATATGGAAATTTATGATAAAAATCATTCTATGGATTTCATAGTCAAATTTATGGATGAAATAAATATTTACAATTGAGAGTTATTTATATAGTATTGTAATTCATTATATTATTTTTTATCATAGTATGGGAAACTTTCAAAATTTGTAAGGGTTAAGTAGTTGGGGATGTTAGATACCTAGGTTTTTATTTGATAGGACTATTTATTTGTTTTGTGGATTAAAATAATTCACCTATAATTCTAATTATAGTTGATCAAAATCAAGTTTTATTTATTAAATACTTCTTTTTACAACCACCAATGAGGAATGGAAAAATTTATATTTACTTGATTCTACAAACAGAACCTGTATCATTTCAATCATATCTCTTGGAACTAAATTTTTTTTTGGAACTCATCAAAAAAATTTATTATCTATTGAAAATTCATTCAATTTCCCTTGTGTTTACACTTTTAATTCATAAGTTTTTATCATATATATCTAAGAATATCATGATTTTTTAGAAAGAATACTGAATGAAGAATCATGTGATATTTAATAATAATTATCTTATACCTTTAATTGCTAATGTTTTTGTTCAATTGAAGGGGATCATTGGTTTTCAAAATAAATAGTCCGTTTAGATATATACAATTAATGGTGAAAAATGGATTTTCAAAAAAATGTGCTTTTTATTGTCAATTTATTATTGGTGTTTCTATTGAGAGAATTAACAATGCTATTTTGGTTTTTCAAGTTTTAGTGAATTGGATTTTCAATTGGTACTTGTACTAATTCCTAGTATTATTTTTAAAAGATCAAGTAATTTTCTAAATTCAAAATGAATACCATTAGGGGTACCTGGAGGTTTTCATATGCATTTTTTAAAGGTTATTAATTTGAAAAGGAAAATATATATTAATTATGGTTTTAGGATGATAAGTTTCATTTTAATTCTATTTCTAATAATGTGATATCATTTGATCCTATGAAATTCAAGGAGGTGATGTCTTCGTAATGTCTTAGAGAACCATTTGGGATTCCATATATAAGGTGGTTAGATTGATTTCATAATATTTTTATTCAATACTTGTCAATATTAGATTCATTGATAATATATTTTACATAATATGGGGAAATGATTGAATGGAGTGGGATGTGTGTGGAAGAATTCCTAGAATTATAGAGAATTATTACATCTACACCAATTTGGATTCTTAAAATATTTTGGGTTGGTTTCAGTAATTATTATGATGCATCATCTTTTGTTTGGGATATTTCCTAGTGAATGGGATTAATATCACTAATCATGTATCGAGGAATCTAAAACTCTTACAGAATAATTTATTATACAACACATAGAGCTATATACTATTTTTCTTTGTCTAAATTTAAAAGAAAAAATATATCATCAGTGAGAAAATTTTATTGTATATGATCTATTAGAGTCTTACATTTATTTTCTCATATCCTAACTTTAATTTGGGATTGAGTCTGTTTCTTCAGTGTGTTTAACAATTTTATTTTAATATTATAGGTATATTTAAGACGAGGAATGTAGATTAAGATGATCAAAGTATAAAAATTCAATCATAATATATTAAGTAAACTTAATATAAATAATAGGTGATTTTATTAATAATTAACATTATCATTAATGTGATAAACTCCACATGAGGAGTTGTACCCTCTTATATCAACATGATACGGAATTTGGAGTCGTTAAAGATGGGGAATATTTTAGGAGGATGTTTAAAGTAATTACACCATCTCAATTATTAGGGAGACCGTATAGGGTTGGATGGTATAAAAAAATAAGGATTTTGTTTGGGAAATAATCTAATCTTATTTGATTCTTGTGAAAATTATGTTGGTATAGTTAGATAACAATTATTATCATTATATCATAGAGAAACAATGACATAGAAGACATCACAAATTAGTTGTTCTATTATACAATAAAAAAATGAATTTTTTATTTTATTTATCATTTAACGATGTATTATTCAATGATTATGATGCTTCAATATCTAGTGACATTGTACTAACTGATACATATCTATGAATAGAAATAGCAGAAAATTTCAATGCATGTCATGATATTTTTTCATTTGAAATCATTAAATAATAATGATATTTTTCATATAATTGATAAATTCATAAGGAATGCATATTTCATAACTATATGATAAAGATTTTCATTATAAGAACTTATAATTTCTTATTTGATGGACAATGAATGATTTTATAGAATTCTAATATCTCTTTAGATGAATAGAAATCCATTGTTCCTATAAAGGTTTTATATATAACATTAGAATAAAATGGAAATATATCTAAGGATTAGTATATCCAATAATTTCTATAAAGTTAGTTTAATAGAGTGTCTTATTAAAATTTTCAAGGATATGGTCGAATCTTGAATGATTATTATCATGATTTCTTAATATGAACAACTCATTTTTTAGAGTTTTTTTAAAACAAGAGTGTTTATTTATCAATTTAAATTGAACCACAAGAAAAATAGTATGGTAAACTATAAAGGTCATCATTATATTGAGTTGAATCAAGAAAAATGACTCTATTAGGTCTATGTTTGGTGTTGTAGATATTGAATAAGGTTACGATAATCCAAAAAAATGTTATTTTATTACATATTTAGTGTAAATATTACATATTCCATTGATAAATACATATGATATTTTATTTTTGAAATTATATGTTCTTGAATGTGATTATTAGTTTTTGGAATAATGTGAATGAGAATAGGGGGATCTATGAATGGGATTATGTGATATATTTTCACTACATTATGTGGTAATTGATGAATTTTACCATGAGAATCAATAGATAAGGTGTCCACCAAATGCATAAAATGTACCAAGATGGATGGAACTATAATTGAAACTAGATGATTCACTTATGGAGAAATTTATTCATGTTATATATTATAGGAATAATATTTTTATAGCATAGAGGATTCCATAGGTTCGAGTGATAAAGAACCAAATTATTATTCAACAAGAGACATGGGAGAGAAATTATTGATGTGAAATAAATTACTGTAGTCATTCATGGAGAATGGATATCATTGAAATTTTTATGATTAAATGTCATATGGAAGTTAGAATTGTAATTCTTATGTTTTAAAAACTTTTCATTTTTTTGTATTCAATGAAATATTTTTTCTTTTATAGAGGCTCATAGTGTTTATTATGTTTTTTTAAAAAAATTGATGTGTATTAGATCTATAATGTAACATGGGATGACAACATTTCATATCAATCCCTTGTTCTTCTATTATTAAATATTTAATTATTAATTCCAAATTTGTGGGTTGTCATTCTAATGGTTGTTGTATTTTTTTGATATGGGTTGAAAGTGAGGTTACCACATGACAAAAATGTTTTTTAAATAAAAAATTAAAATAAATGGATTTGGATTATGACTACACCAATTTATCCAAAATGGGTTATTTATCATATGTACCATGTTATAAATTGATTACTGAGAGGAACGATAGATAGAAGCATGTTAAGCTACTATTGGAATATAATAGAATATATGTGTGTATAGAAAACTATATCTAATAAAATTTATAAATTAATTGTATCTTGACTATGTATCCTATACATAAATAGTAATTTTTTGGTAGTATTGAAGGAAATTTGATCACATTATTCACTTAACAAGGAATCCAAACAATTTATGTCTCAAAACAACTATGAAATCATATTTATCAAGAAAGGATTAACACCCTAAGACCTCATTAACAGAATGAAAAAAACCTATGTTAACTAGGGATTATATGGATAAAATTTGGGGCTTCCCAACATTCATACAATATATATATATACATAGTATTGATCATATTGATGTGAAATCAAAGGTAAGGGTTTAATGATAACTTCTGTTCTTAGATCTCTCCTCACTCTTTAGATTATTATTTTTATGAATACAATGTTTTTAGTTATTTCATTCTGAATTTCATCGATGGATAATGGATTATTTGTGTTTATTATGTATAAGAATTTAATTATTCATCTGTGTTGGTATTATTCAAAGAGTTTTAAATTTGGGACTTTCTAAAACTGATGTGTTTATATAGGTTGATCAAATATCATAAATGAGATTTCTAATTTCATATGGGTTAGTCATTTATTATTATCTATTATTGTATTAATTGATCAATTTTTTATAAGATAATGAAATTTTGTTAAACCAAGATTTTTTCCTAATTAATATTGATTGAAAAATTTTTAAAAAATATTTTGGAATGAAATTGGGATATAGAAAATATTGATTTCAGAATATATTATTAAAATTATATCCATCATTTATAATAATGTTTCGTCAAATTCGGAAAATTATAGTGATGATTAGATAATGAAATGGTGCTTCTAATGAAAAATAAATGGCATAATAATGAAATTAAATTGGTTATCTAAATAGGTATATTAATGAATCAATTGGAATTTAAATGTTATTTTGAGTAACTGTATTATTTTTAGTTGTTTAAATTTTCATTTCATGTATTATTATTTTTTATTTTCATATTGGTGATGGGATATGAACATATTGAACATATCAGTGTGTTTAAAGTGTTGTTTCGTGGGATTTGATTTAGGACACCATGTGTCATATGTAAACCAGAGTTGTTTAAATGGTGGAGAAGGTGCAGAAAAATCTATAACCTGGAATCTAAGTAGAATCTAATAGTAGTGAATGAGACATTTCAAACTGTGGAATCCATGGAATCCTTTATACACTATTTTTTTTGGAAGAGTGATAATTTTGATATTTCTTTCTTGAAAACCATATACTTTTTAGAATTGATAAGGAGATGAATTCATTTGTTAAGTGGAAATAAAATCTCCATTCAACTTTCTAAAATGTTTTTTTTTCATTTTTGGAATGTGAGATTTCATGGAAGAAAAACATCTTAGCCAAATTTATTTATTGAAAAGAGATATTAAATTATATTATAGAAATTATTTATTACTATTTAAATGAAATTATTACGTATTAATTTTAGAAAAAATATCAATTAAAATGTTTTAATTTTAAAACATTATTTCATTGATCACAATTTTATAAAATTAATTATGAAATTTATTTTCTATTGAAATGTATTGGAGTCCTGGGGATATCCATTTTGGATCTATAATTATCACTTACTTGATCATTTTATTAAACATATAAATGTCATTAGAAGTAATTCAAGTGAAATGATGATGTTGATCATCATCATTGTTCATCTATAGTTAAAATATAGAGTTGTGTATGTAGATATGATTTTATATGGTGGATGCTTTGTTATCAGGGTTAGTGTGTCATTTATTATATATATAGAACATTTGTTTCACGTTTTTTTATAACACTAGTTTATCAAATATTTTAATGCATTTTTTGTAAAAGCTTTTTCATATGGTAATGTATAATTCATGGTTTAAACATGAGGTTAAATCATTCCCCATGCTATTCAATTAATTCTTATCACTAGTAAACATTCTCTTGTGCTTATGGGAAGTAGTTGACACCACGTGGAACTTTGAATAAAAAATTAGGTTACATCCCCTTCATAAGGTGTCACATTGAAGCTTAAATTACAATATTTTCTCAATAAAACACAAAAAAATTAAATAATCTTGTTTAAAATGATATTGATAATTTTTTAGAATGATTATTATAATTTTGAAAAAAATAATAAAAAATAAAATAAATATCTTACAATTCATAGAGTATATATTATGGAACCTATAACGATCAGGGTTGGAATATCGGTATCTTTTCTGAGTATAATTTTATCTTTAATGATTAGGAAACCCAAATTAGATTTATTTTTTATACATTATTTAATATTTCTATTTATTATTTATACAAGGTTATACATGTCCAAATTATGTGGTGTAAATTATAATGAAATAAAAACCTTGATATTTATTTAATTGGGATTCTTTCCGAATTGGAAATAATTTTTTGAATTGTTAACTAGTAATTTATTATTTTTTGAGAATATTAATTAAAATATTTTATAAAATTCAAATTATATAGAATGTTACTATTATAAATAATTTTACACAATATATGCATTGGTATAAAGGGTATAGTTCTTGTGATGACACTATTCCTATAATAAGGGATGTGTTAGTGAATTTGGAATCACAAATGTAACATGATGCATGTTTTAGGAATTTGTTATAAGAATATTTTTTATATTTTACGTCATTAATCACTATTTATTTTCTAAAATGGATTCTATACAAATTTATATATTTATATACTTATATATATATATATATTTATGATATATTATATATTAGTTTAATAAATTTTTTATCCTTGTAATACTTTAAATGAAATTTAGTTACATAATATCAATGAGAATTAAAATTAATAGTAATTATCAATCAACATTATTGAGATATGATGTCAATGAAACCAATAGGGAAAGAGAAGTGACTGATAAACCATCTATAATACTTATTAGGCCAGTGATATGGGAAATGTAGAATCGTTAGATGACTAATTTGTGATATTCAATACTTTTCTACAAAAATACCCTAATATTATAATATAGTCTATCCTATTACAACTAAATGAAGAAAGCCTACCTCGATATCACAATTTAGTTGAGAATATGATTATGGAGAGTATATAATAAATTAGAATACATATTCTTATATAATCTATTTTAATTCAAAAAATCATACATGTTTTACACATTTACATGGAAATAAAAATAGTATTATATCTTCCAAGAAAATTATTACACTTATTAGCGAATCAAACATTTATGTTTGATCCAAGTTCCTCAATTCAATATTAAAAGGTATGATTATAAATATAATGTAAGCAAATAATAACATAGGTATATTTAAGTAAGATTCAACCTTAAATCATATAGAATAATAAATTAGAGTTAATACAATAGACAAAGTGTAATAAAGCTACACTTTATCATTAATAAAAATGAAGTAGAAATAAAAGAACATGTAATTAAAAAAGTAAAAAAATTGTAATGAAATCATTTACCCAAAAGATAAGGGAATCCAAAAAATACATGGTTAATGGTCCCTTGATTTATTCTTTTTGGAAATTATGTGTTACCCACATCTGGGTAATCCCTCGATACGAAGATCAAGATCAGTCTTTCTAGCCCCTCAAGCCTTCGCTCTAAAATGTGATCGAAACCATAGTCATCCTTAATCTTGGAAGCCCTCAATTAAATATGTAATTGATACCTATGTCTTCCTTCAACTTATAAGACCTCAATTGTAAATAGCAATAATTAGAATCGCACAAAGAAAACAAATCTTGTTGATGATTTAATTAAGTGGAACAAGCTCTTCACAACATAAAATCTTCAAGGATTTTGCACGAAGAAATCTAGAAGAGATCTCATAGAGTGTCAATTCAACAAAACTTTCACAGTCTAAAAACATTAAAATATATAATTATTTATGGGTGAGATCCCCAACGGTCACATTCTCCTTGAATGGTCTTATTTCTTTGAAATTTAGGAGGGGCTTGTATAAGTGTCATTCATACAATGGTTATTTTGTAAAAGTTTTGAAAACACTGTTTTATGTATCAAACAATTAGATGTATTGTGATGACATCATTTTGTATAAAAAATATGAGAAACATTATCACATTCTTTATTTGTTAAAATGTATTTATTAATAAAAGAAATTTTGTAACAATAAGAAAAAAAAAACAACTGGATTTTGAAAAATAAAAAAATTTGGATTCTGATTTCCAAAGTAATCAGAATCATCTTTCAGGAGAAATCAGAGTCTAATTTCAGACGAAATTAGAGTCTGATTCATGTGAAAATCGGTGTCCGATTTATGAGAAAATCAAAGTCTGATTTCTGAGTAAGCTCGATTTACAAATAAGGATTCGATTTAAATTAATTAAATGTTGACTTATGGTAAATGGTTAGTCTTTGTTAAGAAAGTTTTATAGAAGATGTTAAAGACTAGGGGTAATGTACAAAAGCTTAGAAAATATAATTATCCTTTGGAAATGAAAAAATATTTTGAATAAGATGTTGTTTTGACATTCAAAACAAAAAGGAATAGAACAGTCATAAGGAAAATTTTGACTCAATAATATCCCCATTTTTAGAATCACAAAAAAAATTTCATAAAAGAAAATAAATATCTAATATTTCTATTTTTGAACATGAAATAAATTCTTATTATTCATTGTGTTTTTGACTCATAATGAATATGACTAACTCCTTCTTAGGTTATGAAATCCCCCAAAGGATCACATTCTTTTCTTTGAGATTGTTTGTCTTTCATAAAGAAAGGATTCCCCCTTTACAAAAGTAATTGTTATTTATATTATCTGTTAATTTCATAATCATTCTTCTCCTTAGATTAGTATTCTTTTTGATCATTATTTTCTAGCCCTTTGTGATTTTAAAAAAGGAATGGGAAGATATATATTGTACCAAAAAGGTTAGTAAAATAAAAGAAGAAACAAAGAAAGGAAAAAAAATCATTATATAAATAAATCATAAAAAATACTTACAACCAAAGATCATATTTGGAAAAATTAACCGTCCATGTTCTTCATTTCTGGCATCATATGTTTCATTATTGCATTCAAATTCTTCGAATCCTTATGATCTTATTGAAACATCTTGAGAAAATCTTCTGAATCATGATTTTTCCTCTTAAGGTGTCTTATCCTTTATTATTGGGATATTAATTATTAATATTGGGACTAAATAAACTATTCCAATGTTTTTTGTATTTTATATAGATCTTCCCTAATTTCATTCTCCCTTTTTATATTGGGAGTAATAGATTTCAGTTTTCCATTCAGATCTTTATCTTCCTGTTGATAGACATCTTTATCCTCCTTTAGATTATTTGAAAAAAAATGTTGAGATATTCTTTAGATTTCCATTAGGCTTATCAAAGGAATCCTTGACCGAGTCACTGATGTCATCAAAGATCTTGAGATCATTGATGATAGATTTTTACTGTATGGTTATCTGTTTGCATTAATCTCTACACGCATCATAGTGGTAGAGGAAGGTCTTGAACTCAACATCAAGTTTGATTAAATTTTCTATAATAAGGACTATTTATTCTATCTTCTAACTGAATGATTCATAAATTTGATTAATCCTTGAGTCTATTCTTGGAAATAATGCAATGGAGTTTACAAGTATCTTCATGGAATAAACCACAAAATCATCACCTATTAAAGATGAAGATTCTGAAATAGAAACTATTCTTGGTGATGTAACATCAATATGATCTTGTTCTTTCTTAAACGATATACTAGAAACAAACAAATTTATTTTCACCAACAACTTTATTAGGCATGTCAAGATCCACATTCATTCCTTTCTCTACCTTAGATATTGTATTCCAAACTCAATGAGTTTCTTTCTCTCCATCAGAAACTTGTTCTATTCTATCATCATCATCAACAACTTCAATATCATCATCTTTTTCAACAAATTCAATCGTTTTTCCTTCAACATGTTTTGAAATATTATAATTATCACATTCATCATCTGTGATAATTTTATCGACTTCCTCCAAAGTAACATCATCCTTCTTAAAATATTTTCCTTCTAAAATTATCTTGGTGGAGGAAACATGGGAAGTTATTATTGAAAACTTGTATGAATGAATTTCTTTCAAATCATGTTTAATAAATTGGATCTCATCTTCACATTTCTCTTCATCAACGATTTATCCTTGGTTTTGGTATTTTTGTCAACTATCGAAGTTGGAAATGAAACAATTTTATTTCCATTATCTCGTACCAGAGTCTCATATTCCACTAGTGCTAAAGGTTCCTTCGGTTCTTACAAGAATGATTTTGGTATGTGAATTTGTTCAGGGGATTTCTCTATGTCACTTAGTAAGGATTGAATAATTTTTGCTTCCGACATATTCTTCTTCTGCTTCTTATTTTTTATTTGTTTCTCAAGCTATTTAGAAGTTTGGATTTTTAAGGCCTTTCCCCAGTCAGATTTAATCCAAAAATAGGGTATCCTTCTTTTATTTTTTTTATTCTAATCTCCCCACATAGTAACTGCATCTTCTGATAATATTTTCTATTTCTTAGGCTTAGGAGGAGAAGATGTGGGTTTAGATACATGAGGTGTTTTCTAAGGTTCTATTACTTGATACTTATTTTTCATGGGTTCAAATTTGGATCTTTCTCCAACTTGGTATGATTTTCCATCTTGATCAACAAACTCATATGTATTATCAGTGAAACCAAAAATCATTCTCCTATGGGTGTCGTCACTCTACAACATGATTTTGATTGTCTCAGGCTTTGACAGGCAATGAACTTTATATGTTTCTAGCCAAATAACAATGATCAGGGATAAGATAACTGGATACATTAAAATCAAAGTCTTCAATTTTTCATTATTTATGTTACTGATGGTGAGGAATATATACATCATCAAGTTAATATTTCATTGATTCAATAAAAATTCCATCATTTTTATGGTTGATGTCTTTAGGGAGTCCTTATACACTATTCTATGAATTAATATTCCTTGCATATGGTGTGTCGTTTGTGTGAAGTGTTGTTTTCAGCACCAAATTAATTTCCTTAACTTGTAACTAGCACAGTGTGCAAGTACGGGGTCGGTCCACAGGGAAACCATGTTATCTTTTATGTCTCCTGATTTAAAATTTCTCATGTGGAGATGCTAAATTTAAATATTATTTGTTGGTTCATAATGATGGATCTCGAAAGAGATCTAATTGTTAGGACTTATCTGACTCACTACAAATTAACTTCAAAATCTAAGATTACTTAAAACTACATTTTAATGGATAATGATAAAAATGTGTTGGGGATGGGCATTTATGTGAGACGTTAAACCTTAATCCCTATTATGTTTTTTTTTCATAATAACCCACATTTCTAGGTTTCATTTTTGTCGGAACTCCCTTGGTCCGGTGAGTTCCGATTAAGTCGGTGGAAATCAATCCCTTGGTCTAGAAATTTATTTATACTGACTCTTAATTTATGAACTACCCTCTAGAAATGACAAGTATATCCAATGGTCATGGATATACTTATCTTAATTCTTACAAAGATCCCTGGAAACTCCATTCTTGGTCCGATATAGGGTTTTCAAGGAAATAAGACACAAAAGTTGGGAGAATTAGGCGAGAGATGATGAAAAAACTCAAGAATAGAGAAACTAGTTCTAACAAACCCACATTCTTCCCAGCCCAAAAACAAGTGGGGTTTAGCTACTCATGTTTAAAAGGATAGGAGACATACAAAAATTCATAATAGGGTTTGTTACAATAGAAAATAGAAGAATTAGAAGAACAATAAAAATATAGAGAACAAATGCTCCAAAACCTGCCTCTCACAAAAAAAACATAGTTCCTAGCCCCCTCTTCTACTCTCTCGAATCCTCCCATTATCAAAGCTCACCCCCAAGGTTCTTCTCAATCAGAAAGAACCTTTTTCATGTTTTCCAAAAGTAGGTCGAAAGGGGAACCTCGGGTCAAGGATTGGGTGAAAATTAAAAAATCTAAAAGGAGAAAGTTGTAGTGGTCCGCATAGTTTTGGGCACATGATTTGGTATGTCGTGCGCTAACAATGCAGAATTCTTTGTATCAAATCGTTATGGCCACATAGTTTTCCTAGATGGGATGCACGGTTTAGGTAAGTCGTGTTCTAACCGTGCGGATGTCTCTATCCATATGTGCATGTCTCGCATGATTTCTCTAAAGGGCCGCACGGTTTTGGTAAGTCATGCGCCAACCGTGAAAACCTCTCTGTCAGTGGAATATTCCCCCACATGGTTTGAAGACAGTTTGTATAACCGGGTTTCAGTCATGCAGGATTCCTTTCTATTTGAAATTCCATAAATCACATGTCTTTCATATCTCGGTGCTTGATCAGAGTGACTCCAATCCAGTATAGTCAATGAAAAAGGGTCCAATAGACTCCAATTCCCTTCTGAATATCCAAAATTCCTAGACATACTACTTCATGCTCTGGTGAGTAAAAATCGTATTAAGGAATATCAAACTTGTTAAATACATGAAAAAACCATCCACAAAAACCATTTTATAAAAATTTAACCAATTGCAAATTCTTTATGCACAACTGTGCATCAACCTACCCCACACTTGATTGGTTGTTTTTCCTCAAACCAAGGCATATGCATACATTTCCAAGGAGTTATCAAAGATATGGGTAGAAACATTATAGAATATACCAATTAGATGAATATTAACATTGAACTAACTACCGTTAAAAATTATAGCATTCATAATTCATGGGTCCCTAAGTTTGTGAGGATAGCTAAAAAAGTAGGCTTAATCCAAAATAGTCAACCTTTCATTCATAAATCAATTTTTCTTAAAACTGTGGTTTACCTTCTTCATTCAAAGAAAGTGCCTACCTCTATTTTCATTTCATTATACACTCAGATTAGTAAATCCCATGTTTCGTTATCTCCAGTTGGTGGGATATCACTTTTATAGGTCACACACCCTCATTCACTTGCATTATTTGGAACATGATGATAGGTAATCAAAATTATTGGTCATACCTTTGCATATCTCAAAAAAATTAGTTGGGTGAGATACTAGCATAAAATTTTGCCCAATTTTCTCATGGTAACACATGATGATATTGTTTTAGAAAGTCAATAGATCATGTAATTTAGACCATGTAATAGCCACTAGTGCAGAAACAACAATTTCCGAAACCTCATCTCTCCTTATGCACAATTTGACATCCATTTTATGGGGTTGCTCAATATGAATTACTCCATCACAAAAGTTATTTTTAAATGAACTATTTTTATAAATGAATGGATCAACATTTCTTTTCAAGTATTACACAGTTTTACACATCAAAAACTAGGTTTGACGATCCGGACATTTGAGCCATTTTTAGAGATAATTTCTATAATTCATTTTTATCTAATTGATTTAAACACATGACATCTAGAACAGCCCTTTAGACACACCTATGAAAATAGGCTACCCTATGTACGTGGGCTAGAAATAAATCAAAATGGGGTTCCAATTAAGGGTGCCCTCCTTCACTTTTAAAACCAAGAACGACCCCCCTTGAAGGTAATAAAGTAAAGAATGGTGTGAAAGGAAGCATGAAAAGGGAGGTCAAAAATTAAAGAATATAAAATTGTTCAAAATTGAAAATCTCCCCAGGATGTTGGTCACATGTGGAAAATAGGTGGTTTGCAAGAGCCCACCGAGCAGAAAGGTGGCTGGCATGGAATAGATGAAATCCCTTATTGGTGAGACACGAGAACCAGACATGTGAAACAAGAAAAATCAAAACAAGCATTATGGAAATAAAAGCACAACACACAATCACAAGAATGAATTCAAAACATCACACCACAAAAGAGGGTACAGTACATGACAATACAAATGGAACATAAAAAGAAATAAGTAACAAAACACCCAACACCCTCCCACTGAGGGATCAGATGGATCAAAAAAGAAGGCCCGAGCGGCTGCATCCCACGTCAGATTAGCAGTAGGTGGAGGTAAGTCCACAGGATCAGCGGAAGCAGAGGTAGAAAAAGCCTTTCCCATTGGGGCACAAGCTCATGACATATAGTAGGAGGGAGGATGGTTGGGAACAACTTCATACATGGAGGGGTAGTATAGATAGGGTGGGTAAAATGTTTGGGGAACAGATGGGTAAGTGGTACAAGCAGGAGAATCAGGGGTTCCCTAGGATGTGGAGTGGTGGGAAACAATAGGATCATAAGGGTGCTCCTTTACTTGAGTGAGGGGTTTGGGGCGCATGGGCTATGCACAGTTTTGATAAACATGCGCCAATTGTACATTGGTTCTGTATTTAGTGGTCTGTAGAGCACGATCCATGCACGGTTTGGAAAACCTTGTGCATACCGTGCTGTTGGTTCTACATGATAAAATTTTGAAAATTTTCCTATTTTCAACAAAAAATACACCATTTTCATTAAAATATTTGGCTCCCCTCGAATAAGATAAAATATCATGATACTTCCATAAAATGTGTAAGACTTGCATTATAGAAATTCAATAAGATACTATGACTTGTGTTGATAATTATACACTATAACACACAAGAAAAGAACACCACACTATCATGCAGTCCTAGGAACACTAAAAAAGACAAATCATTTGAACATAAATTTTTTCAGAATGTTGGGATACCTCTCGGTCAGTGCTACTTTTAATGTCTGGAGCTCGACTTACCTGGGCCTTGAGCTACCCTAATTGCATGGTGGAAAATATTCGCACAATATCTTACAAGCTAAAGTAAGGCTTTAGGTTCTTCCCATTGACCTTGAATGTTTGATCATCCGCCCCAACCACTTCCACCATGCCATGGTAGAAAACCGTAATCACCGTAAAGGGTCCTCACCACCTGGACTTCAGCCTACCTTGAAAAAACATCAGACAAGAATTAAAAAGTAAGATTTTATCACTTGGAAAGATGGATTTCTGGGAGATCAGGTGGTCATGGACCACCTTCATATTCTCCTTATAAAGTTTCACATTCTCAAAGGCCTCCCGACTTATCTCTTCAAGCTCGGTTAACTGAAATTTCCTCTTTTCTTCCACAACCTTGAGATCATAATTCAGGGCATTTACAGCACAATAGGCCTTGTGCTCCTTATCCACTAACAAGTGGCAGAGTTTCCAATAGATCAACCCGAAAGGATACATACCCAATGGTGTTTTGAAGGCTCTTTGGTAGGCCCATAATGCACCATCTAATTTCTTGGACCAATCCTTTCTAAATACATCTACTGTTTTATCCAATATTTTCTTTAACTCGTGGTTTGACACATCCACTTGACCACTATATTGAGGGTGGTATGGTGTCCTTCGGTTGTACTTGACCCCATACATTAAGAGAACATTATTAATGAGAGTGTTGTCAAAATGTGTATTGTGGTTTCTAATCAACACATGTAGGGTCCCAAACTGACTAAAAATATTTTTCTTTTCAAAAGTGACGATGACCTTGGCCAAATTATGAGTCATTTTCACCACTTCTACCCACATGGAAATATAATTTATAGATACCAGAATGTACGTGTTCCCAAAAGATACGGGGAAATAGACCCATGAAGTCGATTCCCCAAACATCAAAAACATCAACCTCAAGTATAGGGTGTTGTGGCATCTCGCCACAATGGCCGACATTTCTTATTCGCCGGCACCGATCATAGAAAGAGACAAAATGACGAGTGTCCTTATGACTGGATGGCTAGAAAAATACCTATTGTAAAACCTTTACTACTATTAGATCTGGCCCATGATGTCTTCCTATCAGAGAAGAGTGACAGAATTTCAAAATACTTTGAATCTCTTCATCCGGGGAGCAATGGAGGATTACCCCATCGCCACATTCGCATAAGAGTAGGGGTATTCCAATAAATAACTCTTTAACTCTGAAAATAAACTCTTCCTCTGCTGAAACGATAAGTTCGGGTGGAAAATTCCTAGGGATAAGTAATTTTCAATGTCAATGGACCATGGCCGAGGTGGTACTCCAATGGAAAATATCTTCTCATCAGGGAAGTCTTCCTTGATCTCCTAATCTTCTTCTCTCTCTAAATTGGGTAGTTACAACCATGAGAGATGATCAACCACCACATTCTGACTACCCTTCTTATCCTTAATCTCCAAATCAAGATCCTTGAGGATGAGCACCCAACATATGAGCCGTTTTTTTGCGTCCTTCATGTTCATCAAATACTTAAATATGACATGATCTATGTAAACTACAACTTTAGAAAGCACTAAGTAGGAGCGGAATTTGTTAAACGCCAAAACCACGGCATGAATTTCTTTCTATGTGGTGGTGTAATTATGTTGTGCTTAATTTAATTCTTGGTTTGAATAATATATCAGTCTGAAAATTTGGTCTATCCACTTTCCAAGCACTGCCCCCACAACATAATCGCTCACATCACACATAAGTTCAAACTACTCCTCCCAATTTGGAGTGATCATTACGAGTGCGGTGACCAGTTTTTTGTTTAGAATTTGGAAGGCTATGATAAAATTATCATCAATATCAAAAACTAAATCCTTGAATAGTTGATTGGTTAAGGGATGATTGATCTAGGAGAAGTCACGGATTAATCTTCGATAAAAACCCGCATTCCCCAAAAAGCTCTAAATTTCTCGGACTGATGTGGGAATGGGCAGCTACGAGATAACTTTAATTTTTGTGGGATCCACCTCAATTCATTTCATCAAGATCCTATGGCCTAATACGATTCTGTGTTGCACCATAAAATAAAACTTCTCCCAATTTATTACCAGATTTGTATGCTTACATTGTTCATGAACCGACACTATATTCTTTAGGCAAGTATTGAATGACTTCCCATATACTGAGATGTCATCCATGAAAACCTCTAGAATATTCTCTTCTATATCATGGAATATGGATAACATGCGCCTCTGAAAGGTATCTCGATAATTGAATGTCTCGAATGACATTTAGATAGGTGAAGAATGCATAAGGGAAAGTAAAGGTACTCTTTTCTTGAACTTCCGAGGTGATAGAGATTTGGCTATATCCCGAATAACCTTATAAGAAATAGTAAAATTCATCCCCCTCCAATATTTCTAGCATTTGATCCATGAATGGAAAAGGGAAATTATCTTTATTGGTTGCATCATTCAACATCTTATAATCTACACTAACCGGCAATCACATAACTGTGTGGGTCGGGATGAGCTGATTCTATTCATTGGTCACCACCGTGATGCCTCGCATTTTAGGCACCACCTAGAGAGGCCTCACCCATGGGTTGTCGGAGATGGGGTATATAATTCTAGCATTAAATAATTTTTTCACCTCCTTCTTGACCACTTATTTTATGGGGGGTTCAATCTTCATTGTGGTTGGAGAGATGATTTTTACCTTCCCCCATAAGTACTTTGTGGGTGCAGACCATGGGGCTTATACCCTTAAGGCCAGTGACCATCCAGCTAGTGGCATGTTTTTGCCTTCAGAGGACTTACAGAAGAGACTCTTCTTGAACATTTGATAGCAAGGCATTTAGGATCACCGAAAGTGTTTGTTCCACTACCAAATATCCATATTTCAACAAGGAAGGGAGATGTTCCATCTTAATCTAGGGATCCTTGAGAATGGAACGTACGATCGGCTGGACCTCGGATAGCTTTAATAAATATGGAACAACTTCCCTCTACTAGTAACGTCAACCTTGGACTACAATAAATTTTTATTCCTTCTAGATTTCTTCAAGATGGTCGTCCTCTAGAATGGGTTCATTGCTAAATGAATAATATTTCATATCATCTTCCCCTGGGCCTAAGTAGTTAGCTGTTGTTTTCAAGGCACAACAATCCTCTTGTTCCATCAGTGAAACTTGTTTCACTGCATTGAGGACGTTGTAGGAAACCTTCTCATCACCCACATGGAAGATCGACTTGCTTTGTTGAACATCAATTAAAACATTCCTAGTAGCTAGAAAGTGTCTTCAAAGAATAAAATATTCCTCTTGTCCTTCTTCCATGTCAAAGATAATGAAATTTTCCAGTAGAATTAATTTCCGCACATTGACTGACATGTCATCCAACATCCTCCTATGGTATTTAATAGAACGATAATCCAGTTAGAGTGCCAATCGAGTTTTCTTGAGATAATTAAACCCTAACTTCTTGAAATCTCTAAAGGGAATTAAATTAACAATCACCCCCAAATCAAAAAGGGTTTTGCCGAACTCGTAAGGTCCGATAGTGCTTGGGATCGTAAAACTTCCTAGATCCTTGAAATTAAGAGGGAGAGTGTGTTGGACTATCGTTGAGCATTCCTTGGTTAGGGGAATAGTCCCCATGTCTTTGATCTTCGTTTTATTTGAAAATTTCTCTTTCATGAACTTCGTATATGAGGGAATTTGAATCAATGCCACTATAGAGGGAATGTAGATGTGAAGCTTCTGGATAACTTCCATGAACATGGAAAACTGCTGGTCCATCTTCTATTGTTTCACCCTTACTGGAAATGTCATGGGAGGTTCATATGCATTAAATACTTATTTACCCTTATCCTATGGGACATCTGGTTCTTTATCCATCTCATGTTTTGGGGAAGATTCCTAAACTATGACTTCTCCACCCGAGGAGAATGTGGACTACTTTGATGGGGTAGTACCCTAGCTCATAGTTACCTTCAGAGTCACCTCCTTCCCACTACGTAAAATTACAACATTAGCCTCCACCCTTTGATTTTCCTCAGTATTTCTCGGTAGTGTACTAAGCTATCTATGAGAGGGCTGATTAGAATGACTCTCTATCTAGTTCTTGAGGCTTCAAATTGATGCCTCCTAGTTTTGAAATCTTGTTTCAGCAGTAGTTATAAATTTAGACATCATTTCCTTCAGACTTGAGGGAGGTTCCTACTGAGGTTGTTGGGCTACATTTTGGGGAGGTGGTCATCGCAATTGTTGAGTAGGGAGAGGGTTTTGGTACCCTCATTGTTGATATGCTCCTAGATAAAATTGGTTACCCTGTTGCTACCTCCGATACGGAGTCTTAAACTGTTGCTGACCATAACCAAGTCGTCTTTGTAGTTGGGGCTAAGGATTTTGATGTTGCTACCCCAAACTGTATTTTGAGTCTCTTTCCACCCCTAGTTTTGGTATTGAGGGTATTTGTTGGGTCCTCTATTCTATGAAACATAATTTACATCACCGGTAGTGGTTCATTAACTTTCCCCTCAGCACTTTACCAAATCATGGTTGTCACTGCAATCACTACATCCAAGTTAACTGACATCATGAACATGAGATGGATGTTTTAGATTCAGAGCATCGATCTTCTTTGAGACGATATCAAGTTGAGAGGAAAGAATGGTGGTGGAATCTATATTATGCATGCCCCTTTTTTTATTGCCCCGTTCAGAATGCCACTAAAAACTATTGGCTGACATGTCTTCCAACAATTCAAAAAGCACTTCTGGGGACTTCCTCGTGACTGTCCCTCTAGTAGCTGCATCAACCATGGACATTGTATTAGCTGTTGAACCTCCATAGAAATTCTGGAATTTTATCCATAATGGTAGTCTGTGGTGTGGGCATTTCCTCATCATCTCATTAAATTGTTCACACGACTCATATAATGATTCTAATTCATGCTATTGGAAGTTATGGATTTCATTTTTTATGGTGACCGTCTTCGAGGGAGGTATGTATTTTGATAAAAAGTATTCATCCAATGCCTCCCAGGTAAGAATAGATATCTGAGGTAACCCTTTGATCCAGTCCTTTTCCTTATCCATTAATGAGAAGCGAAACATACTAAGGTAGATTGTATCCTCTGACACTCCATGGTACCAAAATGTGTCACATATCTCCAAAAGGTTGGATAGGTGAGCATTTGGGTCTTCACTTTGAAAGCCACCGAACTAAACTGTATTTTGAATTAACTTCATTATTTCTTGCTTGATCTCAAAATGTTGAGCCTGCACCGGTGGTCTTTCTATTCCAGTGTCCACTCCCTGAATGGAGGGTAATCCATATTCCATAAGAGTACGTCGTGGAGATATCAGTTCCAAAGGGGAATAGGGAATGAAAATTTATTTTTCCAGAGGATAATAAGACTACTGATTCTAGGCAAATAGGGAGGCTGCTCCCCTGGAATATATTGCCTCAACTATGGCTGCCCGAACCCCGACACAAATTGAGCCAGTGGACTCTATTGGTTCCCTGGGATATATTCCATGTAAGACTCTAGTGGATTTGGATTATGCTCTTCCTCGACACCCATTGGTGTATTTAATTCAATAACCAATGTCTTCCCAACTTGTTGGACATTCCCCAGTTCTTCCCCCAGATGCAGCAAAGAATCCTTTTCGTTGTGATCACCCATAAGTGCATGACGTCACATGGACAATGTTCATTCGATTTCTGGATCAATCAGGTGTAACTCTGATTTCTCATAAATCTGGGAATGAGTGACCCAACTACTCATATACCTACGGGCCAACAAAACACAAGCAACACACCCAGCATAAAAGGGAAAAAATAATGAAAAACATAAATGTGATGAAGAAAAGAATTTTTAGAAATTTTTAATTTTTTTCACTCAACTAATCCAATTCAATTAACAAAAATTACTGCTTCCCTAGAAAAAATGCCAAAATTAGGTGTGTACTTTGTCTGAAGTGTTGTTTTCATCACCAAATTAATTTCCCTAACTTGTAACTAGCAGATTGTGCCAGTATGGGGTCGGTCCATAGGGAAACCATGTTGGCGTTTATGTCTCTTAATTTGAAATTTCTCAAGGGAAGATGTTGAATTTAAATACGATTTGTTTATTCATAATGATGGATCTAGAAAAATAACCAATTACTTGGCCTTCTCTAACTCACTACAAATTAACATCCAAATAGAATATTACTTAAAATTGGATTTTAATGTATAATTATAAAAATGTGAAAGGGATGGACATTTATGTGGGATGTTAAAAATTATTCCCTATTGTGTTTTTTTGTTCATAATAGCCCACATTTTTGTGTTTCATTTGTGTTATAACACCCTTGGACTGGTGAGTTCCGATTAAGTCAGTAGAAATCAATCCTTTGGTTCGAAAATTGATTTCTACTGACTCTTTATTTAGGAACTGCCCTGTAGAAATGAAAATTATACCAATTTTCATGGATATACTTGTCGTAATTCTCACAATGATCCCTAGAAACTCCATTCTTAGTCCGATATGGGGTTTCCAACAAAATAAGACATGGAATTTTGAAGAATTACGTGAGATACGATGAACAAACACAAGAATAGAGAAAACGGTTCTAACAAACCCACATTTTTTCCAGCCCAAACACAAAGAGGTTTTAGAAACACATGATTAAAAAGATAAGTACCTTAATAAAATTAATAATATAGTTCATTACAATATAAAATAGAAGAATCAGAAGAAGCACCAAAATACAGAGAACAAGTTCTCCAAAACCTTCCACTCATATAAAAACTTAGTTCTCATCCCCTATTCTCCTCTCTCGAATCCTCCAATTATCTAGGCTCACCCTCAGTGTATTATCAGTCAGAAAAGACCTTCATAAAGTTGTACAAATGTAGGTAGAAATGGGAAACCTGGGTCAAGGATTAGGTGAAAAGTGAAGAAGCTAAATGGAGAAGTTTGCAGTGGTCCGCACGGTTTTGGGAACACGGTTTGGTAGTCCGTGCGCCAACCATGAAGAAGTGTCTATCTAAAATCCTTAAGGCCACATGGTTTTATTGGATGGGCCACATGGTTTGGGTAAGCCTTGCACCAACTGTGCAGATGTCTCAATCCATATGTGCATGCCTTTCACAGTTTCACCGAAAGGCTGCATGGTTTTGGTAAGCCGTGCGCTAACCGTACTCACCTCTCTGTCAATGGGATCTTCTACCACATGGTTTGAACATAGTTCGGATAACCGGGTGGTGGTCATGAGGGTTTCATTTCTCTTTGAAATTCTAGAAATCGCTCGTCCTTCATGTCTTAGTGCTTGATCTAGGTGACTCCAATCCCGCATAGTAAGGGGAAAAGGGTCTAAAAGCCTCAAATTCCATTCTAAATGTCCAAATTTCCTAGATTCACTACTTCATCCTCAAGTGAATAAAAAACCTATTAAATAACATCAAACTTGTGAAATACCTGAAAAAACTGTCCAGAAAAACCATTTATTTATATTAATCCAAGTGGAAATGGCTTATACACAGCATTGCATCAGCATTCAAAGGGATACTATCATGTGGTTGGCTGAGAGATTATAGATATTCGGATTCTTTTCTCCCTAAGGTACTAAGAATTATATTATCTTAATATTATCAAATTATCATTATTTATTAGGAAACCTATGTGAATAAAAACATGCATCTCTATTATAAGGTATCCTAAGAACTCTTAGGGATTTAATGTAAGATAAATAATTGGTACGTCCATAACTCTTGAACTGAATCATATATTTTTCTCCTTTTTACAAATACTAAACTATGTCATAAAATTATATTATAATATATGGATAAATAAGATTATGATTGTTGGACTCCTCATGTGTTAATCATGTTTTAATGATCCGAAATACTATACTTTTTATAAAGATTGTTAATCCTATTTAATATGTTTCATGTCCCGTGTACAAATGGATGGTTTCTTTATGCATTAAATAAACCTATCCCAGATCTTAAGTGATATGTTGGATTATTTTAAACCTATTTAATTTGTTTTAAAATGGCTTTCGTTGATAAATGATCAAGTCTAATCCATTATATGAATATCAATATTTACGTTTGTATACAGATATTTGGCTATGTCTGAGAAATACTGAGTATACCACTAGTTATGTTTTTTGGAAAGTGACCTAGATAGAGTGACCCAGACAACGTGACCTAGAAAACATGACCGAGACACCATGACCCAGACACTGTGGCCCAGACACTGTGACCCAGCCACCATGACCCATACATTGTGACCAGACACCATGACTAGACACTGAATCCAACTTCAGATCTGTTGAAGTCTGCGACACCAGTTCCGTGCTGAGACACTGTTTGAAGTTTGGAAAAGGACCAGACACTGTGATACTAACTCCACATACATGCTATCGGTTCCTGATCTCTATACATATATGCCCTAATAATGTTCTCATTTATCAAAGGAAAAATGGAGGCATTGTTTCAAGGAGACATAATTTCATGAAGACAGCATTTCCATACTAACTGTGATACCCTTATTTAATCTATTTTTTCATTTTAAAATTTAATTTCTAATGTTAACATTTGAGTATTTAAATGAACTGACATAATTAATATTTCTTTTTAGACATATCACGTGACATTACGAGGTACGAGGTGAATAATACATGCATTATTTTGGCTCCAACACATGAAATCCCTCATGAAAAAGATATGTGTGGCCCAAATATAGCATCACCGGATAACGATCAAGCACTAGAATTCTTGAGAAAAGAACTGAAACATGCAATTAAATACATCTAAAGAACACACAAAGCATAATCGAATCCAAAGAGCCAGGATAACATATATTATAGTCAAGAACATCTTCGCATTAACAAGTCCATGAAGAACACGATCCAAATCAAACCGAAAACCAGAGCATCAAACATTCAATACTCTATTTCTCAAAAAAGGACAAAATTCTTACATCTGCTTCATCATAGAAGTCTATAGCTACATAGAATAACACTCGAATCACTTCTTACCTTATCTAAACATTTTTTCTCTGTTGTGTATTGTTTTTAGCCTTCGAGAAGTGTGTGTATGTCTATATAAAAACACACACAATCTCCAACATTAAACTAGAGGATATAATATATCCTTCATCTCACATCCTTTTACACTTGTTTATTCCCACAAATAATTGTGGAATAGGTCCCTATGTGACTGGTTAATTCATACCCACAAAGAACTGTGGAAGAGGTCATGAGACCTGGATCATTTTTTGCACTGTTGTTTACCCCGATCATGGTTGTGGATCATGTTTATTTATATAATCTTCTTTATGGCAGGTAATCACCAAGTAGAGTGGATTATTTATCAGCTTGAGACTGAACCACTTGTTTTATATTCTCTGTGGAGATTAAATTATTTTTCACTATTTTATTTATAATTTAGAAATCTATAAATTTACTTTTATAATGAATCGTGGAAGGAAGTTATAATTGTTATTCCTTTTTAGAGTAGAATCAAAATTAATATTAATAACTGATATTAAGATTACCGAGAATTAATCAATCTTATGAGAAGTTATTTAAACATTCAAACTTTTATAAAAATATTACATTGATTATCTCAGCTATATTTATTTTTATTGGGGATATTTTTATGAATTATTCTCAAACAGAAATTTTTATAGATACTCAATTCACCCCCCTCTTGAGTACTCAATTCCAAACAATATTTTGTATCATAGGATTGTTTGTATTTCTATTATGATTCAATTTTTTACCCTATTCAACTGTGATTTTAGTTGTACTTTAATAATCTATAAATTTCTATTAATTATAAATTTCACTCTCTTTCAAATTATTTCTTTATTAAGGATAATAGAATTGATGGTGTTGTAACCAAAATACCACCATTCTTTAATGGAAATTTTTTTTCCCAATGGAAAATTAAAATGAAAGTGCATTTAGAAAGTATGGGTTTTGGGATTTTGTATTCAATTATAGAAGATTATAAGATTCCTACTACTGATAAAATCACTTTGGATGACCCAATAACGACTACCTACAATAAAAATTTATAATCCATGAATGCTTTATATTTCTCTGTATGAGATGAGGAATTTAACATAATTTCTGCATGTAAAATTTCCCATGAAATTTTGGATACTTTGTCTGTTTCACATGAAAGTAATTTTAGTGTGTAAGAAATGAGACTCAATACTTATACTGTAAAACATGATAACTTTAAAATGAAACCTAATGAGCCGGTTTCTAAAATTTATCTCAGGTTCAGTGAAATTGTCAATACAATGATTTCACATGGAAGAGATGTTACTGCTAAATAATAGATTATGAGTATTCTCATATGTTTTCCTGGCCAATGGAGAGGAACCTCTATCTCTATTAGAGAATAGGGAGACATCAACAAGTTACCTGTAAAAGAAATCATTTGGAAACTGACGATGTATGAAGAGGAGATGAATGTAAAAATGTAAGAGGATGATAATCCAAAAAAAATCTATTGCATTTAAGTCCACCACATCTGAACACAAAGAGAAATGGAAATTGGAAGTCTCTATATAAAGCTCAAATAGTGAATGATCATCACCTTATAATGATGAGGATATGGCTAAATTATCAAAAAGGTTTAAGATATTTAACAAGAATAAGAAATTTATTACAAATCCTAACATTAAGGGAATATATAATCAAAAAAGAATCTAGAAGAATGATTGGAAAAGAATTGACAAGTTTGATGAGATAGTATTATATGAATGTAACAAAAAGGGACATGTAAAGTCTAACTATCCCAAGATCATGTACAAAAAATATATGAGAAAAAAGATAGAAAGTATAAAAAGTCAATGAAAGAAACATGGATTTATTCTGATGGTAGTTTAGGTGACTCAAAATCTTCACATGATGAATAGGCTAACAAATCCAATATGTGTTTTATGAAAAACACATCTAAGTAAACACTTGAATCTCCTATACATAATTCCTATTATTCTAGAGATGAGAGTGACACTATAAATATGTCTAATGAATAATTGTTTAAATACTGTAATATGGTTGAAGAGACATGTAATGAACTAAAATATAAATACAAATCTTTAAAGAAACAACATGCTCTTATCTCAATTGTTAAAACTTAACTTACTTTAAGAAAGGGGGGAAATGATCAATTACTCAAAGAAAACGACGAACTGAATCTATATAATGGGAAATTGAAAAAGGATCATGAAAGTTTAAATAATGGTAAAGATACTTTGGTACAAATTCTAGTTAAAAAGATTACTTCTAAATATATAACAGTCATTTTATATCAACCTTTTAAAAGTAATTTTGGAGGAAATAATTTTGTTTCTAAGTCTACGATATATAGCTTTACTCCTAGTTCTATAAAAAATTCATCTTGTTCAAGTTATGATACACTCTCTTCAGTTTCAATCTTTTCTAGACCAAATAGAGTTTATTTTTCAAGCACATTACATAATGCTTATAGGAAACCTATTTGGTACATGTGGGTTCTTAAATCACTAGTCAATAATATTACTGGACCCAAAAAAATATGGGTACCAAAATCTATTTTTATTTGACTATTTTTTAGGAAAGATATTTATATAGATCTTGTAAAAGCTTATGGTACATGGATAGTGGTTGTTCAAGACACATGAAAGGAGACTATTCACGCTTCAAGAATTTAATAAAAACTGATTATGGACATGACACCTTTGGTGGAAATGATAAAGGAAATATCATTGGTCTTGGCCAAATCGGTAACTCTAACTCAGTTTTAATTTCCAATGTACTTTTTTTATGGGTTGAAATATAATCTTCATTGTATTTCAAAACTATGTGACGAAGGATTTCATGTTGAATTTTAAAATGATGCTTACAATGTTTTCAACTCAAGAAATGAATTAGCATATTCTGCATTATGAAATGAAAACGTATAATCTGTTAACATATACCATTCAGTTTCTCAAAATGCTTCATGTTTAAGTGTATTTCCAAAAGAGTCATGTCTTTGTCATAGGATACTAGGACACTGAAATAATCACTCCCTTAGAAAGTTAACAAGAAACAGCTTAGTCAAAGGCCTACCTGAACATGAGTTTCAAAATAATAAAGTGTGTAATCCTTATCAAAAGGGAAAGAAACACCAAAATTTACTTCAAACCAAATAATAATGTGTCAAATTCGCAACCTCTCTAACTAGTCCACATTGATTTTCTTGGACCATCTAGAGTTTCTAGATTAAATCGGAAGAACTATGTTTATGTTCTTATAGATGACTTTTCTAGATATTCGTGGAATTTATTTTTATCTCAAAAAAGTGAATCCTTCTATCATTTTATCAAATATTCCAAATCTATAGAAAATATTAGTGGAAAAAGAAATAAATCCTTAATAATTGATCATGTCCATGAGGTTGAAAATCAAGAGTTTGAATCCTTCTACTCACAAAATAGATATAGTCATGTTTTCTCTACCCTTAGAACACCTCAACAGAATGGAGTTGTAGAAAGAAGAAATAGAACCTAGAAATATATTTCTAGAATCATGCCTAGTGAATATCAAATACCTATTTATTTTTGGGCTAAAGTTATAAATACAACATGTTATATTATCAATAGAGTATTGGTTTTACCCATTTTTAATTTACCTCCATGTGAATTATGGACAAATAGAAAACCCAAAGTTATATTCCATAAATTATTTGTTTGCATAGTCTAAAACCTTAATACTAAGGAAGAAATTGAAAAATTCTCATCCAAGAGTGATGAAGGAATCTTTCTAGGATATTCAATATCAAGTAAAGCCCATAGAGTTTTCAAGAAAATAACTAAATGTGTGGAAGAATCTTCTAAGGTAATATTTGATGAAATGGGTCCCATTGAGCCTAAGAACACTGTAGAGAACCTAGAGGATGATGTATCTAATCTGGAAATTAATTCAAAATCCTCTAAACATCCTGTAAAGGAATCTGGGAAAACATCCAGATATGGAAATTCATTAGATTCGAGTCATATTGATCCAAAACATATTGAAGTGCCTAAAATCATTGGTCCTTCATTTTATAGAGTTGTTAGAAATCGTAAAAACCATACTTTAGATAGTATTTTAAGATACATTGATAAAGGAACTCAAACTAGAGTTTCTATTAGAAATCAGGGTGAATATCAAGTCTTTTTCTCACAACAAGAACCTAAAAACCTCAATAATGCTTTCAATGATGTATTTTGGGTGATTTCTATGAAAGGAGAGCATAATTAGATGAAGGGAACAAATTAAAGAAACTTATTGATAGACCCAAAGACACATTTACCATAGGCACTAAGTGGGTGTTTAGAAATAATTTAGAAGATGCCTGTAACATAGTTAGAAACAAGGCTAGATTAGTTGAACAAGGCTATAGGCAAAAAGATTTAATAGACTACAAGGAATCCTTTTCACCAGTAGCTAGACTTGAAGCCATCAGAATTATGCTCGCTTATACTGAACATATAAATTTCAAACTATATCAAATAGATTATAAAAGTGAATTCCTAAATGGGTATATAACTGAGGATGTATTTTTTGATAGAACCCCAGGTTTTTCAAATCCTCATTTTCCCAATCATATTTTTAAATAATCAGAAGAATTATATGGTTTAAAACAAGATCCAATAGCATGGTGTGATAGATGAAGTACTTTTCTTATTTACAACGGTTTTACAAAAGGAATAGTAGATCCTAACTTTTTTAGAAAATGAATATCCAATGATGTTTGGGTAGATCAAATTTATGTAGATGACATTATCTTTGGATCTTAAAAAAATTATGTGTTGAATTTTTTCAAATGACGAAAAATGAATTTATAATGAGTTAAATGGTAGAACTGAAATTATTTCTTGGATTTAAAATATTTCAAAATAATGATGGTATTATTTTAAATCTTTGAAAATATACTACAAATATTTTAAAATGTTTTGGCTAGGATGAAACTTAATGTAGTGAAACTGAAATGTGTACTAATTGTAAGCTAGATCTTGATTAAGGTGGAAAATCTTTTGGTCAAACCACTTAGAGTGAAATGAATGCAAGCATACTCTACTCAACTGCTAGCCGACCTGACATTATGTTTACTTTATGTATGTGTTCTCATTTTCAAGAAAACACTAAGGAATCGCATTTAAATGTTCTTAATATAATTTTTTAATACCTCAAGCATACACCCAATATAGGACAGTTCTATCCTAGAGGAAAATATTTTTATTTAGTTAGTTATTTCAAAGCCAACTTCAGTGGTTGTAAGTCAGATAAAAAACAACCTTTGGAACATGTAACTTTTCAGGCAAGTTACAAGTATCATGGTGTAGAAAGAAACAAAACTTTGTTTCATTATCTACAGCAGAAGCAGAATACATAGATGCTGGTAGTTATTGTGCACAAATTAGGGTGATAAAACACACATTATTAGATTATGGATATCAATTCAGGAATGTACCTATTAATTGTGACAATAAAATTTCTATTAACATCTAAAAAAACTATTTCACATTCTAGGACTAAACATATTGATGTAAGACTTCAATTTCTGAGAGATCATTATCAAAAAGGTGATATCACTTTGTAATTCATTGGAACTAAATATCATATTGCTGATATATTCACCAAAGCATTAAATTCTAAACTAACAGATTACATCATACATGAGTTGTAAATGATAAATCCTAAGAAGTAAGTAAACGGTTTCACATCTTACTATTTCACAATTTATGGTTTCACAAGTCACTATCTTAAGATTATTTTCTATATCTAATAGTTCTATAGTTTTACTATCATAAAAGTTTCTTTTTCATGTTTATTATCTCACAATTATTATCTATTGGTTACAATCTGGCACTTACTTCCTTTAACCATACTATCAGACAGTTTACAAATCACACAATTATAGTCTCACCATGAAGGCCTGCAATGGTCTCACTATAAAATTCAGTCACAGTCTAACAGTATAGACACGTAATTATTTTATTTATTTACTATAACCCATTTCTCAGTAATTAATTATTTTATTTTTACTTTCTTGCGCTTTTTCTTTAGAGATGCTTGGTATCCCAAAATGATAAAAATTGAAAGAAGTTTCATTCCTTTATTCACTCGGGCTCTCTTCTCTCAAACTGTAACCCCTTATTCAACCTTTCTCTCTCTCTCTCTCTATCGAAACTTTGTTGAATTCCAAGAATGAAACATCTATCATCATCAACTCTTGAGAAGCATAGATCTAATAAGAATATGAAAATAACACCAAAGTTAGCCCCGGAAGGTCAGTTAAATCCAAACCTAGTGAATATAATAGTGGTACCTGAAAAGGAAATTTTCCCCAAGAGGCTACTGTCAAGTAGGATATTATTATTGAATGTAAAAAAAGAGAAAGGGTGGTTGGATTGGTTCAAAAAGGTGGATAGGGCGATTTATCCAAAGCTAGTTGCACAATTTTATAAGCTCATTCAATTCTCTTTGGATATAGAAGATGGTTTTGTTCTAAGAAGCTGGATCAATGGGAAAAGATGTAATTTTTCTTCAAGTTTATGGAATTCATGCCTAAGGATACCTCATGAGGGTATTTTTAAAGACAACCGGTGAGTTCCTACTCCTCCTCCAAGTGAGATATTTGAGTTGGAATAAGCCTTGAGAAGCATAACTGGAAATGCAACAAAGAGAAAAGCTATAGCTGCCGAGCTAGATGGGGAAACCAGACATTTGATTAAATTTGTTTAGAATCTGATCAGCCCCCTCAAAGGTTATTTCACTACACTCAAGTATCAGGATGTATTTTTGATTCCCCATATGAATAATGGACAGAAGATCAACCTATTCAAGTATGTTATACTCCATATGTGTGAGTTTTTCAACACAACATCCATGTCAACCTCCCAATTCTACTCAAGGTTATTCTCAGCTATTCTTCCGGAAAAAGAGTTGGTTGGAACAGATAAAGAAGCCATCAAGGATTATGAATATGTTATTTCAAAAGTTATAATCAGGATAATGAAAATCAGTTGGAATCCTTGGAGAAAATCATTTGTGGAAGATAAAGATAGGGTCTATGAAAAGTTTAACATGGTTGAAGATCTTCAAGTCCTAAGGATATTTATGATCCTATTTTGGAACCAGATGAAATCATGGACTGATGAGGAAGAAGAAGAAGAGGTTATTGTACCTACATGGAAAATTTTCTTGGATGGGAAAGACAGTGAACCTTTTCTACAAGACCTAATTGTGAAAGAAATACATTTCAATGAAGTGATTATTGATATGGAAGAACCAGCCTCTAAAGAAGAATCTTTTGTTATTGAAAGGGAAAAGGATTTTTGGAACAACATTTAGAAGAAGATATTTCTCTTGAGAAAGAATCTTCCCTTTAGAAACCCCTAGAGGTACTAGCTATTCATAAGTTTATCCCATCTACGAAAGAGAGAATGGAGAAATCCTTTTAATTAACTAGAAATGAAATGGGTGAGGCTATTGGGGATGAGATCATGGAATTAGATCAAGGATCAACATCTCTTAATCCTGAGAAAGATGCACATTTTGAGGGGGAGAAGCACCCGAATATAGAAAGTGATTAAGTGAATAATCCAGTTGATTCATGCTCTGTGGATACATGGTATTAATTTCATAGATATTTTTATGTGAATGACTCCCAGGAAGACTCAGTGAATGGTATAAATTTGTATTCTATGGTTTAATTGAAACTAGTGTCTACTATTGATGTTATAGCAATAAAGGAACCTGAGCCTGTCTCATCTCCTATTTCTGAACCTTTTCAATAACCTTCAAACTTGGTAAGTATGGATGATTTAAAAGAATTTGAAACTACGATATTATTTGGGATTAAAAATATAATGAATACTCAACCTGCTCCTGTGACAAAGATGAATAAAATATATGTTTATCTATTGTTATAGAATATTATTGGGAAGATTCAGCCCAAAATGCTTCATGAAATTCTAGAAGTAATAGTTTAGAGAAAACTGTTTAGTGAGGAAGTGAAGTCTGTCAGAACTATGGTTGTAGAAATGAAGAGAGTGATGAACTCAAGACCAAAACCTATTGCTCATCATGTTGAGGATGTTGGTAGTAATTTTACACATGAAGTATCCTCCCGGATTCAACCTACCCTAATTTCCTTAGATGACAAGGTGGCTAAAAGAAACAAGAAAATTGTTCATGAAATGCATGAGTTTGTTATTGGACTTAACAAATTGACGGATGAGTATTAGGGATATATCCAGAAAGTTATAAATGAACTGATGTATTTTACTTCAGTTGTTACAACTTCTAAAGACTCTGGAAAATAATCTCACCCCTCCATAGGCAATGATTTTCTCAGAACAATTATTAGAAAAGAACTTCAATCTGTGCTCAGTGGCTTTGACAACGTATCTCAATCTCTGGTTGTCAAGAACAGTGAACGATTTCTCGATTGGGTGAATATTCACTCCAATATTTCCAATGATTCTCAAGAGGAAATTACTAACAAGTTGTACTTATACTTCAATATAATCTTATCCAAGAATGATGTGACAAACCACTCCACGTACCTTGTAGAAAATCTGAAAGTCCCTCCTGTCACTCAAGATTTCAAAACTCATGTCCAAAAGCTCAATGATTTCACTCCTTTTTTGTAAAAGTTCTTAGAGAACAAGGATGAATTTTAAAAAATTATATAGTATGGTAGTGAGATATGACTTCATCGAGATTTTGAGGCCTTCTCTTCATGTCTAAAGCACTACAATTGTGGCTTCTACAGCTGTACCATTGCTACATAGTTTGCCTACCGTCTCATCCCCTAACCTTGCCTCAACCTCTATGTATGTCTCTCAGGCTCTGAGTCAGATTAGACTTTTTATCCTTGACCAACAAATCCATTGGTCTTCCAATAAACCTACCATGCCCCCGTTTTTTTGAAGGACATTTTCTACCATCTCTCTTGGTTTCTTCACATCCTTCATTCACTTCTACCACTTCTCCTGTGGATTCTAGTGATGCTACTACCAATGGAAACCAGAAGACATCTAGTGCTGAAGAAACAGGAACACCGTATTTTGATATGGATGATTTCTATATTTTTGTTTCTTACTATTTTTAATGAAATTTTAATCCATCCGATGATTTGTGAACTCTTATTATCTATTCTATTATTTATTTTCATACTATTTTTGATAATCTGAAAAGGGGGAGAGACATGCACACTAAGGGACAGACACCTTCACTAAGAATAGATATCTCACTCACATGATTTATGACCATGAAAAAGGGAGATATTGAGCGACTCCTCATGTGTTAATTAGGTTTTAATGATAAAAAATCCTATACCTTCTATAAATCTTGTTAATCTTATTTAATCTATCTCATATCATGTTTACAAATGGTTGGATTATTTTTGATTTAAATAAACCTATCCAAGATCTTAAGTTCTATGTTTGATTATTGTAAACAGTTTTTAATTTGTGTTATATTGAATTTCCTTGATAAATGATTAAGTCTAATCCATTTTATGAATATCACTATTTAATTATTTATAATGTTTTTTGGATATGTTTGAGAAATCGTGAGTATACCACTGGTTATGTTTTTCTAGCAAGTGACCCAAACACTGTGACCCAGACACCCTGACCCCAAAATGTGACCCAGACACCGTGACCCAAATGTAACGACCCTGACCCGAACATCCACCCAAATAGTGCTAAATGGGTCAGGTGTTACTACTTTAGGTGAACCTCCCCGAACTCCAAAGGCTGCTGACTAGCAGTGAGGGGTGTATAGGTATAGTGGGGAGGCTATAACCTCTTAGAGGATAATAATGGTACAAGTCCAAGTATAATAATAAAAATGCAGCGGAATAAAGACTCTGTAGACTCGAACTAAACCCGCAGAGCGGAAGCACATTCATTATCAATAAATAGCAGAAGCAATAAATAGAAATAATAGCAGCAGAAAGTAAACACAACATCATGTTAAACACTTGTAACTACCACTGAACAACAAACAATGCATCCAAAGTAGGTCATACATATCCATATATAAAAAGGGAACCAATGGTGAACCAATTGTAGCTACAAAACGAGTAAGTATGATGATACATGAAATAATGAAAAATAAGGAAAACTCCAGCTAGGCAGGACGTCAAGGTCCATACCATCTCCATGAAATAGGTAATGTATCCTTGCTCTTGAAGCTGGCCACTTTCCTCAACATAAATTCATAAAGTCTGCACGTGTCTCGAAGGGCCCGTGTAGGGTGTGAGATGAATCTCAGTAGGATACCACCCAAAGGTGCGTACCTAATATTAGTGTTTAAGAAGGCATGTAGTTATAAGGAAAAGAGTAAACAATATGATGCACAAACAAACACAAACCCAATGGTGATCAACAGCCACCATGGAGTGTCACCTACTTCGACCAACGTCGGAATCTCTGTCATGTAACCTGGCACCATGGGCCCCCTAACACTGCATGTATCAAGTACTGATGTCCTGAAGGCATGCCTAGGAAATAGTAACCTGGGGGAACAACGATACCTGTTCTCAAATAAGTAACCGGGGGGACAGTGATGTCGGACCTCAAATGAAGTAACTGGACGGAGAGCGATGTCTTCCCTCAAAATACTGGTGAGCCTCTTCCCCAACCTGATAGCCTCAATAATATCCCATGAAGGCTCCTCACCTCCTACATGGATTCCTATGGCATGCACCCCCAAACCAACAGTACCTAAACTGCACCTAAGGGGGGCCTCTTCCCACACGAGTGGTAAAAACCACCTCATCATAGAGTCTCTCTATTTGCACACTACTCAATGTTATGGGTGAGAATTAATCACAAAATAGTACCCAAGCCACAACACCTCTTACACCTTGTGTCCCTGCTACCATGCTGCTCATGTCCGACAGTCTTTCCATCCATGTAAACTGGGCGATGCCCAACCTGACAGTCACCCTGCCTCAATCCAACATCCATGACGCCCAATCCCGTGGTCAGAACACCCCAACGTAACCCAATCCAAACCCAACCTGTGATCAGCATCAATCAACAATACCCATGCCACGCTCAGCACAACCTGAAGGTTCCAATATATGCAATATCACACACCACACACACACACACACACACATACAATAAAAAAACATTAATTAGGAAAAAAACTAAACAGTCGAATTGCACTAAATTTATGTTGTCCCAAACCAGTACCATGGTTTTTCAAGCCTCTAAAAATTCATATCATGACTTAATAAATAACTTAGTTGTTTAACCTAATAAATCAACTTGAGACATTTTGACTCCCACGAACAAAATGCCCCAAATGAGCGATGACCCCTCGCCCGACCCTGCTCAAGGAAAACAGGACAAAGGAAATGGCCAAAGGCATCTTATAGGTCTAATAGTCAATTGAATATACAATAGTAGATAAAACGGGGTCTCTCTCAAAATACCCGAATATGCGCTTAAACTCGGGCCACCCAATGGTCTGTGAAAACACAAAAGAAGGTATGAACCACCTACCTGAGAATAATAGATGTAGGAATTTCTGATATCGAGCTCTAATTAGAAATGAATATTCATATATTTTCATTTCCTTCAAAACCTAGAAACTTTTTTCGGATGGAATTTGTGGTGTGCGAGGCAAGGAATCAAGAAAAAAATAGGGAGTGCCGGTTTAACCTCACTGTTTTGATCCCACAAACACAAATGGATAAAAAATGACGGATGAAGAATATAAGGCTAGGTATTTTCTTCTGGTTTTTGAAATGGAGAGGTCCCAAAGTTGGGGAAGAAGAAGACATTTTACGAAATAAGACGTGACAACCTTTCACTTAAGCGAATAAAAAAAGTACATGACATGTATTTAAGAACTACATGCCATGTAGTGGACCTTTCCATAATCTGACATAAGTAGGGTAGCCACATGTCTTGAACGCTCCACACGGCATGAATCCATCTGTTACACTGGAGAGAGGATACACGACATGTTGAGTAACACTATAGACTGTGTAATAGGAAATTTCTACACGGTCATCACATGACATGTACTTGGTGATCACAAGGCTGGTACTCGCCCAACCCCTACACGGAATGTAATTTTGAGTATACGGAGTGTAGTTCTTGAAATTTCTAGGACTTCTCAGATTTTTCCAGTCCTCTCAGTTTCAAGTAAAAAATTTAAACAGGATCAGGATTTTGACCCTTTCTAAAAACCCGGGTTCTTACACGAGACACTGTTACCCAGACACCATGAACCAGACATCATGACCCAGACACTGTGACCATACACCATTACTAGAAACCCAATCCAAAATCAGATCAATTGAAGTCTGTGACATCAGTTCCGTGATGAGACCCCATTTAAAGCTTGGTGAAGGAACAAACATCATGATCCTAACACCGCATTTATGCTACCGGTTCGTGATCTCTATACATATCTTCCATCATTACTATCTCACCACTCAAATAAAAATATGGAGATACCATTTCAAGGAGACAACACTTCATGAAGATGATTTTTCCAGAATGACTGTGATACCATTCATTAATATATTTTTTCATTTTACAATTTAATTTCTAGCGGTCCTATTTGAGTCGTTTAAATGCACTGACAAAATTTATATTTCTTTTTAAACATATCACCTAATAATAAGAGGTATGTGGTGTAGAATACATGAATCATTTTAGATCTAACACATTCACTACAAGATTAAAAATATAAGTGTGTCCCAAAAATAGTAGCACGTGATAACGAACAAGCACGAGCATTCTTGAGAAATGAAATGAAACTTGCAACTCAATATATCGGAAGAACACACGAACAATTATCGAATCCAAAGAGTTGGGATACCATAGATCGGTGTCAAGAAAATATTCTCATTACCAAATCCATGGAGAACTTGAGCCAGAACAAACTGGAAACCAGAGAATCTGACCTATGATACTCTGTTTCCCACAAAAGGACATGATTCTTACATCTGCTTCATCCTAGAAGTCTAGAGTTGCATATTCTAACACTCAGATCACTTCTATCTTTATCTCCTCATTTTGAGTCAATTTTGTATTTTTTTATCAATATAGCAGTGTGTGTATGTCTATATAAAAACACAAACTATATCCGACATTAAACTGGAGGATTCAATATATCCTTTCTCTCACATACGTTTACACTTGTTTACTACCATGAATAAGTGTTGAAGAGGTCCCTATGTGACCTGTTAATTCATACCCACAAAAAACTATGGAAGAGGTTGTGTGATGTGGAAATTCTTGTGCACTATTGTTTACCCAAATCTAGGTTGTGGATCAAGTTAATTAATATAAACTGCTTGGTACAGGGTGATCACCCAGAGGAGTGGATTATGTCTTGTCTTGAGACTGAACCACTTGTTTTATATCTGTAGTGCTATTTAAATTAGTTTTCTCTGTTTTACTATATAATTCAGAAATCACTAAATTTACTTGTATAGTTAATCTAGGAATGATGTTACAATTGTTTTTCTTTATTATAATAGATTCAAAAGTAATATTAATAGCTGATATTAAGATTACCGAGAATTAATAAATCTTTTGATATGTTATTTAAATGGTCAAACATTAATTACTATATTACATTGATTAAATGGGCTGTATTTATTTTTATTTGGGAACATTTTAAGAATGGTTTTCAAATTTAAATTTTTATAGATACTCGATTCACCCCCCTCTTGAGTACTCTACTATGACCAACACTTATCACTTTCCTTTTCTATAAAAATTACTTTGCATCCATTGAGTAAGATAATTTTCCTTATAAGCGAATCATATTTGGGAAGAATTTATAATGAACTATGCTTTCTTAAATGATTAGCCATACTATGGTTTCCTTATGTGAAGAAATTGGATTTTGATAAGAAATTTCTAGTAACGTTAGGAGTTTAAGGAAGGAAGAAAGAATCAGAATGGCCGAATTGAAGAGAGCCAAAGCTCGAGCACAAAACAATGTTGTGGATAATGATGTGGGACATGAAGGGGGTTATTTTATATAGGCTTCATGGTGACTATTCGACACCCCTGAACAATACAACGGTTACGATTATCTTTATCTGATCTAATGATTGATATTAATTCATAATAAGGATTTATATTCCTATATATAGAGGTTTTAAGGAAATGATCGGATTTAAGGATAGATGAATTCGATAAAATTTTCATAAAACTTGATTGAAAGGATAACAAAAAGAAATTTAATTAAGAGAATATAAGTAAGAAAATGTACCTTTTGGAGTTCTTATAATGATTTTTAGTATGATAAATTTCATCTTAGAAAACATAGGTTCTGAAAACATGTATGTTCTATAAATTTTTAGGTTCAAAAATATATCAGGTTATTTAAATTTTGGGAAACTTTCTTTGGAAAAGGAAATTTATAATAATAAAGAGATATACTACACCTATGAAAAGGAGTATCTAAATGTTAAGATATTTTAAAAAAAGTTATATATGAATGATTATATTACATTTATCAATCCTAAATTTTCAATAATGTATTAAAATCTATCAAAATGTAATGATTTTGTAAAAATATTATCATGTTTTTCTTACGTTCCGATATATTGTAAAATAATATCTCCTTTAAGTGTGTGATCCCAATGAAAATGAGGACTAATATCTATGTCCTTTTCATGAGAGTGATGGGTAGGGTTTTTTCATAAGTATATGACTCTAGTATTATCTCATTGTATTGGAATGTTGGTAAAGACTCAAAATTTCCATATAATAATTTTTTATATGGAATTATTCTGAGACCCCGTGCGCTGATGACACGTGATTCCGAGGCCTAGAGATCCCGGAATAGACTTTTGAACATTTTTAAGGTACATTCAGTAAACATGTGAGCAGGTTTTGCTAACATTTTACCTGGTGTATAGATTAAAAATCTGAGGACACCGTTGAACCCAGAATGCCGACATTCAACTAAAATAGACTTAACTTCAGCCGACAGAGGCTGAATTGAAATGTTTACTTTCAAAAAATTTGGAAAATAATAAAATAACTTCAAAAAGTTGTTTTATTTTTTAATCAAATGAGGTGGAAATGGGGCACATTGATGAGGCCCATTAATGGATCGCGTCACGTAGAATAATGATGAAATAAAGGAAGTTTAACAGAAACACTATTTCACAAATGAAACAACATAATTACTCGACATCGCAGTGTAACTAAAACAGTGAGATGTGATTTCCTTTTTATTGACTAACGACTTGGTGGACAGAGAATTAAATTTGAGGGATTCTCTAACAAAACTCCGGAAAATATTTTCTGCAGTGAAAAATGAGAAACATCGTCGGATCTTCATCGTCTTTGATGATCCCCGATGAACGGATCCGTAAGTGACGACATTGGCATCTTGAACTCTTGAGGAAGAATGTTTCTGCCTAGAATGTCAAAGAGGTAGGGGTTTGATTTTTATTTAAAACTTAATCCCCAATATTATTTTTCTAGAAACAAGGAACACAATTCAACACACGAACAAGTGGATCCATGATATGTGTGTTTATATAGGAGGGTGATTTTTTCTTGGAGATTTATTATTCAGGATTCAAAACATGAATTAATTGATTGAACATAAATCCCCAAACCTCCCCCTTTATTTAAACCACTAATGCGGAGTGTGTGGGCTTACCCAAACAAGGCCAGAGTTCCTCCGCTCACGAGTTCTTTATTGCTTCATTCTCTAAGTGACGGAAATTCAATTTTGGGGCCTAAGCAGGGATGGTGACAACCCAAGAGGCCCGTAGATGCAGACAAATCAAAAAAAAAAAGACCACCGTAGAAACTCCGGTTGTAACACCCTGAGATTTTATGAGAAATATTTTGTTTTTATGTTATATGCAATAGCAAAGGAATCTTTCAGTACACACAACACTGTCTGGGCTTTCATTACATGCAAGACCAACCTTCCTCGATAGCTTGCATTGTACGCAATATCGAGTTTCACTAAATAATGATATTTTATTAAAATATTATATAAAATAGCCGTTATGAATAGTAATACCCACTTTTGGAAATTTTATAAATTTTATCTTTCAAAATTGAATTCATTTTTTGATTAGGAATATTGAAATTACCTTAGGGTGAATTCTTGGTATTTTTCTAAAAACATTCAATTTTTTATGAATGGTGAAAAACACACAGTTATAGTTTAAAACCGAATTTTTATTTAAATAATTATTTATTTTATTTCAATTTATTTTAGGTCAAAATATATACATAATTCCTATATAAGTTCAATTTAATTCATTGGAGTCATTTAATATTAATTTTAGATATATAAAATGTTTATTGAACTTTTTAGAGTCTTTTACCTACCTCCTAGGAGAATTTGCAAATTTACATAAAAAATAATTTTACCACTTCTGTGAGTGGAATTTCAAAAATCTGAGAGACACAATTGATATCAGTATGTAAAATGTGGTATAATAAGATAAATATAATTTTTGGTGAATAATAGCTTTTTTACTTTTTTTACCACGGTTAAAAGTAAATAGTGTAATTAAGGGTAAAAATGATATTATTATTACCCTAAAAAATTTACTAATTCTATTGGATAAGTGTAATTAGACCACAAGAAACCTTAGGAATAAAATATGACCATTTAAGTCCACTTGTATTAGATTAAGACATTTATTATTATTTAATTCAAAGAAGAGTTAAACGAGTTAAAATCAAAGTTTAATAAGTACAACATTTTTAATATAGAGTTATACATAAGATAAATTCGACTATAAATATTAATTATAAAGATAATAATATTTCCTACATAATTTTATTTTATTTATAATTTTTAGACAATAAATAATTTAATTTATTTATGACACAGTGATTATGTCGTAATTACCATATTAATGAAATATTAACATAATTGATATTATTAATACCTAAATAAATTTAATTTGAGATTTTTTATGAATTAAAATAATTTTATAGGTAATTATAACATATTAGGGTTGTATATATGAATATATTTCGAAATAATAATGATGTTATGAATTTAGAAAAAACAAAGTACCAAATAGTGTCAAAATTGACATAAAAGAGTTTTTAAACAGAATATTAATTTTTAATTGATATTCAATTCCTAAAAATATAATGTTCGGTAAAAAGACATATATAATACGATATATGACATTAATGAACCAATTGGGGTTATATTGGTAGTTTATAGTAAGTTTATTAACCATATAGTGTAAGAATACCAGAAGACACGGTAAAAGTTAAATTATTTAACGTAGAGTTAAATCTAAATGATAAGGTTAAAATGGCAAACTAAACTTTTCTAAACCCTATTGGTTGAGAGGATTGAGACCCATACCCACCCTATCCTCAAAATAAGTCACTTTTGAGCCATTAGAAACCGAATATGAATTTTTTATAAAATAATATTTTAAGTTTTTCCTAAGGTGCCCCACACCCCTCTTATAAAAGGGAACTCCATATTCCCTCTAATTCACACCTCCAATGGAATTTGGCTCGGAAAAACCCTGAAAAAATTCAATATAAAATTTCCACCCTTCATCATAGAGTCCTTCCTTTAGTGAAAAATCCAACCAAAGGATCCCTTTTGATCAAATCAAAAGGAAGAACCCGAGGAAGAGGTAAATATCTCACCACCAATTTCAAGTTCCTTTATTCTTCCACTTCCTCCTTATTTTTTGTTTCCATTATAAATTAATAACTCCATTATCATAAATATATTGTGATGTTATTATAAAAATGGTACAACCATATTAGTTATTTTATCCATCCTATGAATGAACAATTCACCACACGTGCGTTCGTACGACTTACCGTCTCCACGTCGTGGTGTGGTTTGTTATTCAAACATTTCATCATTTGTATGGGTATGATAATGAGTATAAATGATATAAATAATAAATATAACATTATTATGATTATGTATATGTGATATAACATCCAATTATAAACTATTTTAATATCAAAAGAATGATATCATCGCTCGAGCGTACGTACGACCTACCATCTCCACGATGTGATGCGACTCGTTCTACATGATCTTAATTGAATAATGATTATATAAATGAATTTAATGAATAAATATGATATATATTACACTAATACCATTCTTAAAATGATGTATCTATAACCTAAAACGATTAACATGATTTTATTCAACAAAACATGCATAAGAACATAAAGCAATGAACACCCGAATAACAAGTAGCAATGAAATATTACTAATAAGAAGATAAGAATATGACCATATATCATATCATAACAATTAATATGATTCTATAATAATTAAATGACATTATTTAAATCATTATAAAGGAGGTTTAGATACATACGAAGTATATCAGACCTAAGGTAAGGGAAAATCTTACAATCCCATTTTTATCCGAGATTGTTTATACTTCAGAATTTACTAGGGCATATTTATCATCCACATACATGTTTCCTAAATATGTAATATTATTTTTATCCTCCTACAATTGTTAAAATCCAATATTACCTATTGGTGAATTTTTAGTAAAAGATATGAAAGGAATATTTTTTCATTTTTAGTATGAGATACATTTTGACTTTTCCGGCCAAAGTACGACAAGAATGTTTTTTTAACTTATACGGCATGAATGGATTTTTATGATTTCATATAAACTTATTTCCATGAAACTTACATTACACGTTTTCAAGTTTATTTTTAATTATCTTTTTTTAGTTTAAAATTGTATGAAATGTTAAGAAAGGAAAAATGTTTTTGAAGTAGAAAGGAAATTTTCCTCAAGAATGGAGTTCAAGTGTTTTATCAAAATTATTTTCCATATAAAATAATATAGGGTTATGTTTCTATCCCTATTTTTACATTGATTTGATTATGTTATGATGGAATTATTTTTATGTAGTTATTTTATCTTATATTGATTATGTTATGATGGCATGATGTTTAAGAATCCCATTTTTATTACATGGGTTATGCTATGATATATGATTTATGATATTGTGGAACACATAAGAATGGTTTCATTATTAGATGGGTGGAACCTATATCTCCCTCCAATGTATTGGGTAAAGATTTATATCTCATGAGATAGACATGGATGGAACGACTAGTTAATCTGGTTCAGTGATACAGGACTGGAACGGCGAGTGAACTCGGTTCAGAAATGGAAATTGTCCGCTATGATAGTCTTCGAAATGAATCTTGATTAATATGAAATGATTTTCTATAATTATATATGTATGACACAAATTTTCATGTTTTATGTTATGATTATTGGGATTACATTTCACTCTATTAATTATCCCATGTTATGATATTATGATCTCTTTTGCAGGTTAAGATTTTCAAAATATTATGTTCTAATGAATATGATATGATTGATATTTCCTTTGTTTACCCTTACTGAGAATTTGAGAACACCCTTTTGTATGTTTTCTCTTCCCTAGGTCAGGAAGAAGGGTATTATTTAGGATATTTCATAAGGGTCTCTAGATATGATGAAATAAATGGGAGACAATGTAGATGCTTTATGAACCAGTTTATTACCTTTCCCAGTTTCTAAAGACACTATACTTATACGGTCCTATCATGGTTTTGCTATATTTTTTAATAAGTATGCTTCAATTCCGATGTAATGACAATGTATGTAAAGTATAAGTCATTATACCGGTGGCCCACAGAAGGTGCTGGCAGCGCGACGATGCTGGAAACCGGAGGTGACGACCTGCCCACACCGGAAACATGAATGGGACAGTGCCAACCAGAATCGCGGAAGCAGTTGACATGACTGGCCCTTACAGGCTACACTCGAGGAAAATGGTACGTCTATCGGCACACCACGATGGTAGGAGGCATCAACCAACTTCCTGCAACAACGGGAGTCGCGATGGCTGGCATGAGCCATGTGGAGGGGGGGGGGGCACATGCGGACCCCTGAGGTGGCTACATCCCACGGTTCGTCGACCACGAGGCTAGAAGGAGATGGATGTGTCATAGCTATCACGTCCCGATAGGACAACGCACCGACAGTCCGCCCCCTGGAAAACCGATCTAAGGCCGGCGGGCCACACCCCCAGCACAGCAGGCCACGCCCCCAGCCCAGCGGGCCTATCCTGCACTACTGGGATGGACCCGAGGCCTAACAGGCCGGACCCAAACTTGTAGTCCAGATCCATTCCCTTTAGGCTGGGCCGAACTAGACTGGGTCTCCGGGCCACCCGGCGGGCTCAACTCTCGGCCAAACTGAGCCGGGTCCAGCGAGGCCTATTGGGCATGTCCGATAGGCTAGGCAGGACCAGACCGACCCCAACCAAAATCTGGTCAGATTGAGTCTATATAATAAAATAGGGTATGTGAGACCCTGAGCTAGGTTTGTCGGTTTGGTCCAACCGAGTCGGACTGGGCCCCATTGCTACCAGCCCCCTATTTACTAAAATGATTGTATCTTACAAACCACATGTCTGATTGACGAGATGTTTGTGGCGTTCAGAACCTCTTGATGATGAAGATATTTTGGCCAGATTTTTTTGTGTCATTAATGGACGTATTGATGAAATGAATGGATTGAGGATCATTTCTCCAAATCACTCTATGTATGGAACCATATTGTTGGCAGAGACCTGAAGACTAATCGATGACGCCCAGGGTGGGAATAATCTCAATGTGACTTGATAGGTTCATGGTGGGGAGAGAATTTGTGTGGCCTAGAAAGCCCATGGTACTCAATAGGAGAATTACATCATTTCATCCATGGTAGGAAGTGACATTGAGTGACCCAACATGCCCACAATGGGGAGCAGCTTTGTGTGACCCAGCAGTCCCACGGTAATCACCATGGATGAGTATGCCAACAGTCCATGGTTAGTGTTAAGTGGCTCTGTGTTACCCAACAGTCACACTATACTTGATAAAGGTGGGGTTCTCCAACAACCGAGGTGTTCTTTGTTATGATTGATGATGCTACTATCACTGCCCTAAAATAAACCTAGTGTGAGATGTCTTGTGCTTCGTGATTTACATTGAGTATTTTCATGTGGTATTTCCCTTATGTTTTGGGGTCCCTAATGAGTGTCATGTTACTCACACCTGCACAGGCCCTTCCGATGCATGTCTTATCCTGTGTAGATCGACGCTTCGAGGGAGACCTTGGTGGATCCGGACCCGGGGGCCCAATGATACAGGACCGGTCAACGCTTCAATGGTTGATATAGTGGCCTAGGATAAGGTGGGTCCTAGTAGGACCCAACGGATGAGACATACTACTTCACCTTCAAGTAGCTTCACTAATCTTGTGATCAGGTGTGTTTTTTGGCACATGGACATTAGATCTCTTTTTTCCTTGCTGATTTAGTTCCCTTTGTTGGGATTGTATTCCGACCCACATGCTTTCTACTGTGCTTTGTTCTCATTCCTATTTTAATATATTTGTTCCATTTTGGGTGTTCGGATGTGGTTGGTGTGTGTGTGATGCATACACGTACTCATCCAAATGCCTCCCACTTACATGTTGATGCCTTCAGCGCTAGTCACCAGCCCCTTTCCTTTGAGAGGTGAGCTTGGGGTAGTCTCAGCATGGGCCCCTAGGGACATGTTGTGAAGCAGTGGTATTAGAGGGTGTTCGATCCTGCCACAATGACTAGGAGTCCGTGTTTTGTTTTGAGGCAACATTGTTACGTATTATGAGTCTGGAATTCAGATTTGGGGATTCCTGTGTTGGTGTGACGACTGACGTATCAATACACCAGGACCTTGAATTATTATTTTTGGCACAATAAATGAAAACAAAGGTTGCATAAGTGTATCCTTATGTTCTTTTTAATAAAAATAGATCACCAAGTGTAACCTTATGACTATGGTACATATTGATTTATTTTAGGATGCCTCTACATGGACGACCAGTCCAGATCCGGATATGAGGTCGTGAGGGCAGACAGCCTAGCAAGCATGCATATGTTTAGGGAATAGTGATTGAGATAGACCCACCGGATGATGCAATAGTTCTACCACCCCAGGATGGTCAGAATCTACTACCAGAAGTTCGGGTAGTGGATGTTCGTAGGATCAATTCCACATTTTAGTTTTAGAGACATAAACCTCCCAATTTCAGGGGAGAGACGGATCATCAGGTTGCTTAGAACTGGATGGAGGTTGTGACGTGTGTCTTCATCATAGTGAGGACACCAATTGACCAGATGGAGATCTTGGCAGTGAACCTTCAGCAAGCTTCACTAGGTAAATAGTGGGGCTTGACCTCCCATACACATGACGAGGCAACCCTCACCTAGGTAGACTTCAACCAAATTTTCTGAGAGGAGCTTGTTCCTGTGACCATGTGGTCTGTGCGCATTCAGGAGCTAATTCACATTTAGCATGGCAGTATGATATTGGATGCGTACTTTGCATGTTTCACAGATATTTCGTGCTACTCCTTAGACATGGTGTACGACCCTTTCATCAGGGATTGAGCCTTCGAGTTGAGAATTAGGTGGGAGATCAGTGCATCAGCGTTGTTTGTCTGGATCCCTACCTAGGCTGGGGTGCTGGAGTGAGCCCTTATTGTGGAGATATTCTTAGTGGAGTATGCACCGACAATTAGATCCCCCAACAATTCCCAGGTGGAGGAGTCTTTGGAAGGAATAATATAGTAGACACATGGGCCATATCATGCCAGGTATTTCATAGAACAACCCTAGGGCTCGGGGTCAGTAGTGTAGGGAACCCAATCTCAAGGGAGTCAACAGGGATCTAGATAGTGCTTTTTGTGAAGTGGGCAGGGACACATGGCATGTAACTTCTAGACCCATTGTACAGATGAATAGCAGACAATTGGGGGGCCACCGAGGCAGCAACACCAGTTTGAACAAGGAGGTCCATAGGGTGGCCGATGTGGTAGGGGAGCTGGTCGAGCAGCATGTGGTGGGAAAGGGTTTAAGGTATTTCTGCCACCACTACCAGGTAGTCCACCCTGACCTCAAGGAGTAGACAAACATGGGATTTCTCAACTCCAAACAGCAGAGGCATGAGACCATGGCACTCTATAGATGATCTAAGGTATGATCTGTGTCTTCTCCACCCTAGTTGCAGTACTTATAGAAACAAGTTCTAGTCACTCCTTCCTTGCCACAGCTCTCATTCGAGGCTTGGGGATTTTTAGGGTGTTATTGGATCGATCCTTATAGCTAGATACTTCTACAAGAGATAACTCGATGATTAAACACTAGTCCCTACAGTGTGAGAACACTCTAGGAGGTGAGATATTTAGATAGGATCTCCTAGTAGTGGTATCGAGGTCTTACAATGTCATCTTGGGGTTGGACAGGTTATCAAAAATCCAAGCTTAGATAAATTATTTTAGGCATACATTGTGGTGTGTCCGTAGATATGGGACCCGGTATTACTTCATCAGTGAGAAGGAAACCCTTGAAGTGTGGGACGAACTCTCTCGGAGGAGGGTGCAGCCGATCACTCACCAGTTGGCTAGCCTCACCCTAGGTGCAGTGGATGAGAGGAGTCCAAGCTTTCCAGTAGTAGTGGACGAGTTTGAGTATGTTTTTCCTAAGGATGTTCTAGGACTACCTCATCGCATAGAGGTAGACGTTTTCATCAACTAGTACCCCATGATTACAATGATATCCACACAAGCATATCAGATGGCTCTCATAAATCTTCTCATTTTGAGGTTATAGGTAGAGGAAATGCAGGGGAAGGGGTTCGTAAGGCCCATAGTTTCTCCATGGGTATCCCCAATGATTTTTTCTATGAAGGAAGATGGATGTTTATGGTTGTTCATGGACTTCTGTCACTTGAACCAAGTGTCCATGAAGAACAAGTATCCACTACCACGAATTTATGACCTATTTGACCTACTAAAGGGAGAGAAGTGGTTCTTAAAGATAGACCTCAGATTAGGCTATCACTAGCTTTGGGTACGATATGAAGATGTACTGAAGACTTCCTTCAGGTGCCGATACAACCACTATGAGTTCCTAATGATGGCTTTCAGTGTGACCAATGCCATAGTAGTGTTCAAGGGCCTCATAAATAGGATCTTCTAGACTTACCTTGACTAATTTTTCGTGGTCTTCATTGATGAAGTCTTGTGGTACTCAGAATCAAAGGTGGAGAACACCACACACCTATAGATAGTCCTAGATAAACATCGAGAGCACCGGATTTATTGTAAACTCTCGAAGTTATAATTTTTTATTTGGGAGGTCCACTTTCTGGGACACGTCATCTCAAAGGCTGGAGTTGCGGTAGATCCAATGTAGATAGAGGCAATGCTTTCTTGGAAGACACCCAAGAGTGTGACTGAGGCGTGAAGCTTCACAAGTTTGGATGGTTAATACCATTGGATTGTACCTGACATTTCTAGAGTAGTATTAACCTTATCATCATTAACATAGAAGGGACAACCCTTCTTATGGATGTAAAAATGCTAGGAGAATATTCAAAAGATATCATGGAGACTGACTAGTGCCTCCTTCTTGAGACTACCAGAGGAGGGAGTTGGGTTTGTAGTTCACTACGACACATCAGGGACCAAACTAGGTTGTGTCCTGATGTAGGAGAGAACAAATATTTCTTATGGATCATGGCAGTTGAGACATCATGAGCAAAACTACACAACCCCTGACCAAGAGTTAGTAGCAGTGGTGTATACCATGAAGATTTGGCGACACTACTTGATGGGTGAAAGGTTTACCTTCTACTCTGACTGTATGATTCTCAGGTATATCTTATCAATAATGGACATAAACTTGATACAATTGAGATGGATGGAGTTCCTCCAGAGCTATGACACTATGATAGGCTATACTCCTGGGACAAGGAATCTGGTGGTAGACACACTCAACAGGTGGTTTGGTTTAGAGCTACTGAGTTAGGTGAAAGAGTAGCTAGCAACAATGTAGATATACTTACTGGATAGTAATGGAGAAGCTTACCTCTAGTCTATGACTATCAATTCTCCACTCTTACAGTGATTTAGGGAGGCACAACTTATGGATGTTGAGTGTGAGGCCTGATGTTCTCAGGTATCCTCAGGACGTGCTCTTGATGGATTTTCGATAGATGGGGAGCACGCCATCCTTTTCATAGGGTGAACTGTAGTACTATTGAATTTGTGGGAGGAGGTGTTGATGGAGTTCCATACACCCTCTTTGGTGGTACATCATGGAGTGGAGAAGATGTACTAGGAGATCCAACATCTGTACTGGTTTCTAAGGATAATGAAAGCAGTGGCCGAGTTCATTTCAAGATACCTCACTTTTTAGCAAGTGAAGGCTGAGCATCAGGTTCTATTTGGATTGGCCCAACCACTCAAGGTACCTGAGTGTAAATTAGATGATATCTCAATGGAATTCATGACAGGGTTACCACATATTTCCAGAGGCCATGATTTTATAAGTGCGATCATTTACCAAATCACCATGCGAGGTCACTTCCTACCCATCTTGGAGTAGGGACCGGTAAAGGGCTTGAGACACCTCTTTGTACGGGAGAGACTATGTCTCCATGGGGTTCCATCAATGATCGTTTAATATTGTGATGCACACTTTATATCTTGGCTATGGAAGGGATTACTAGAGGCATTCATGTCTCAATTGTTCTTGAGCACAAATTTTCATCCCCAGAAAGATGATCAATGTGTGTGGTCCATACAGACCCTAGAGGGCATACAATTTTCTTGCATCCTAGACTTTGATTGTAGTTGGGAGGAACACCTGCAAATGGTAGAGTTTTCATACAACAAATTCTATTAATCAACCATTAACATGGTACCGCTTGAGGCCGAGTACGAGTGGCCTTGCTGATCACCCATGTGATTGACAGACCCAAGGGATTCGTCACTCTTGGGTCCAGAGTTGGTACGGGCTACCACTGAGAAGGTGAAGATCATACAAGACAAGATTAGGACTATATTGATCAAGCAAAAGTCTTACAACAATAGAAGATAGAGACACTTTGACTTAGGGGAAGGAGACCATGTGGTCTTTCGGGTCTCTCCCTGATGTTGGTTATAGAGATTTGGCTAGAGTAGAAAACTATTTTCGTGGTTCATCAGAAACTTTTAGATCCTAAGAAGATTTGGAGTGGTGGAATACTACCTAGCCCTTACCCCACAGAGGAACTAGGTGGATGATATTTTCCATGTGTCACAGTTGAGGAGGTACGTGCATGGCCCATCACACATCATTGACTGGATCGAGTAGGACATTGACGATAGTGTTAAATTTTCAGAGTTCTCAATAAAGATAGTGAATCGAAAATATCGAGTCCAAATTGGGTGGACAATTACTCTAGTTCCAGTTCGGTGGTAGCATTGGAATCTTCAAGAGAGAAAATGGGAGCAGGATGCTCATAATCATGCTCAGTACCCCCATCTATTTATCTAGTTTTTGTTTTGGCTTTCAGAAATGTAAAATCCCCAAGGTGGGGAGAAGGTAGAGGCTCGTAATTGATGTATATTTTTTATTTTATAGAATTATTATAATACCACTCTCTTTTATGGCACGTGATTCTGATATCTGGAGATCCCAAAATATAATTTAAAACTTTATTTAAGGTACGTTGAGTATCATGCGAGTGGGTTTTTCTAACTTTTGAACTGGTTGTTGGATAAAAAATATAAGGGCACTGTTGAACATGGAACCCTGCGATTCGCCTAGAATGGACTTAACTTTGTCTAGTAAGGGATTAATGGAAATGTTTATATTTATAATTTACTAAAAATAATAAAATAACATTATAAATTTATTTTATTTTCTTTAGTCATTTCATGAGGTGGTGATGGGGCCCATTAACGAGGCTCATTAAAGGGTTGTATCATGCAGCGTAAAAATGCAATAAAGAAAGCATAACTGTGATGTTGTTTCAAAAATAAAATAGTGTAATGATGTGACATCACTGTGTAACTAAAACGTTGTGATGTGATTTCATTTTTTTTGTCTAATGTGTTGGTGGACAGAGAATTACACATGGAGGATTCTCTAATGAAACTCAAGAAAATATCATGTCCAACTAATTATGACGAAATCCAACGGATCTTCATCGTCTTCGACGCACCTAAAATAATGGAGCTGGAAGTGACAATGTCGATGTCATGAACTATCGAGGACAAATTATTTGGCATCGAACGTCAAAGAGGTAGCAGTTTGTTTTTTATTTAAAAATTACTCCTCCATCTCTTTTTGCTAGAAACGATGAACACAGATCAACCCACGAACAAGTTGATCTATCATTTGTGCGTTTATGCAGGAGGGTGATTTTTCATAGGGAATTATTATTCAGGATTCAAACATTGCATGAAATTATTGAACTTCAATCCTGGAACCTCCACCCTTGATTTAAACCACTAACACAGAGGGCCCAGGCTAACACGAACAAGGCCCAAGCACCTCCGCTCATGCGTTCTTGATTGCCAAATTCTCTATGTGGTGGAAAGTAGATTTAGGGACTTGAGTAGGTATGGAAGCAACCCGAGAGGCCCATATGAGCACATGGATTGAAAAAATGGACTACAGGAACAACTCTGGTGGACCGCGGAAGATGTTGTCGGTACGACACCACTGGCGCAGCGGTGAGAACCAGCCCACGCCAGCTGCGTAAAGGGGGTGGTTCCAACTGGCCCTTGCCGACTATATTGGATGATTGAGGCATGACTGTCGGCAAGCCACAATGTTAGGAGGCAATGACCAACTAGCTGTAGTAGTGGGAGTAGCGACGCTAGGTGGGTGTCGCATGGAGGGGGTGGCCCGAGTCTGAGCCACCCATGCTACGACATGCTATGGTCTTTCTACAACAGTTGGAGGGTCCCCGCGTCTATGGGGCCAGCTGGAGAAAGACATTCCTTGACTGCCACATCCCAACTGGGAGGCACACCGCCGGTCCTCCCCCTGGTGGACTAGGCTATGGCCAGAGAGCCCCGCCACAAGCACAGCGGGCGGCACCCCCCATCCAAGCAAGCTGCGCCCCCAGCCCAGTGGGCTGGACCGATGACCCAATGGGTCGGTTTTGTGGCCAACTAGGCCTATCCCATGACCCAACTTTCTAGAACCGCGACCTAGTCTCGCGGTCCAGCGGGCCGGACCCACAACCGAAAGTGCCAGACCTGCTCCCTTCGGGCTAGCTAGACTAGAATGGATCACCGAGCCACCAAATGGGCTAGACCCTCGACCAAACTAGGCAAGGTCCAGTGAGGCCTATTGGGCCTGGCCCCCTGGCCAGGCTAGACCAGACTGACCCTGACCCAAATTATGTTAGGTCTAGTGCATCTCATGAAATAGAAAATGTGGGACCCTGGGCCTGGTTATTCATGTCAGTCCTACTGGGTCAGACCTAGCCCTATCGCAACGGGCCCCCTTGATACTAAAATACCCGTATGGTGGAAAATACACGTCTGATTGAAGATCAGTTAGCGGTGTTGAGACCCTCATGATGAGGCAGATCATTTGACATGATTTGTGATTACATTCATGGATGTAGAGATGCGATGAATGTCTTGAGGTGTGGTTCTCTCAAGAGGGCTATATACGGAACCATATTGTTGGCAGAGACCTGATGACTGATCGATAACGACCAAGGTGGGAAGAGATTATGTGTGACCTAGTAGGCCCACAGTGGGGAGTGGCTACGTCTGACCTGATAGACCCATGGTACTAGATAGGAGGGGTACCTCATTTTATCCGAGGTGGGAAGAGACTCTGTTTGACCAATTAGGCCCATGGTGGGGATCCGCTCTGTTTGACCTAGCGTACTCATAATACTCATTAGGGATGTGTACCAAAGAAGTCCAAGGTTAGTGGGAAACAGCTCTATGTGACCTGACATACCTACTATACTCAATATAGGAGTATTTATCTGGCAACCGAGGAGTTCAATGTTATGACTGATGATGCTACTATCACTACCCTAGAATATACCTAGTGTGAGTTTCTTTGTACTTCGTGATTTACTTTGAGGATTACTATGTCGCTATTCCCTTTTGTTTTGGGGTTTCTACTGAGTTTCATGTTACTCACCCTTTCATCGACCCCTCCCATGTGTGTCGTGTCCTATAAAGATGATAAACGCTTTGATAGATACCTTGGTGGACTAGGGCCTAGTGGTTCCCAGTGAGAAATGACAGATCGACACATTGATGGTGGACTTAGTGGCCTAGGACCATATGGGGCCCAATAGGACCATGAATATGAGAAATACTACTTCATATTCCAATATCTTCACTAATATTATGATCAGATAGGGTTTTACACATATGTCCATCAGAGATCCTCTTTATAATTTGTTGTTTTAGTTCCTTTTGTTCGGTTTATATTCTGGCCCACTTGAATTTAACTGTAATTTGTACTCAGTCTTATTTTAGTATACTTGTTTTCCCCTTTCAGTGTGTTGGGAAGTTGTTGGCATTTGTGTTCACATACATGTACATAGGAAAATGCGTCCCACTTACAGGTTGATTGTTTTTTCACTAGTCACCAACCCATGGCCTTCAGGAGTCAGGCATGGGGTAGTCACTATATGGGCCCTGAGGGAAGGGTCATGAACTTTTTGGTAAAACTCATGCCATATTCTATGATTGTGTGTTTCATCCACAACCCTTCAAACAAAAACTTTCAGCTGCCACATATTCATCTTCATCCGTGAAAAGAGCTACAGTGTGTCATTTCATACATGACCAAGAAACTAATGAATCTCCTAAGAAATGAAAAGTTCCATATGTACTTTTCCTTTACATTATACAACCACAAACAAAATGGGGGATAATACTTAAAGATTAAATCCTTATGTAATGAGGGAATAAATTCTTTATGAAATACAAAAAAATTCAAATTTAATATGATTCGCAAAAGAATTAGTTAAGGATTGCTGAATTGATCTGAAAATGATGTTGTTAACATATGTTTGAACAACTAAAATATTTTTGTTTGTTTCTTTATAAATATGATTGGATCTGTAGTTCCCTTAATATAATTGTTTTGTAAAAAAATATTTTTAGTCTTTCATACCAGTCTCTAGGGGATTGTTTCAAACCCTATAAATATTTTGAAATTAAAAAAACATGATTAGGATGCTTTGTGTCTTCAAAACCAAGAGGTTGTTCAATATAAATTTTCTTTTGTACATATTCATTAAATAAAGAACACTTCATATCAATTTGAATATGTTTGAAAATAAATAATGATGCAAATTCTATGAGAATTTGAATATATTCATATCTAGATACCAAAACATAGGTTTCATCATAGTCTACTCATTATTCTTGATTATATACTTTAGAAATGAACTTTCTTTATCTCTTACTAAGATTTTATTTTTATAATATTTATTTCTAAAGAACCGCTTTACTCTAATGACTGATGTTTATTTGGGTCTTTCAACCGAGGTCCATATTTTATATCTTTCAAATTCATTTAGTTCATCTTGAATATCGTTAACCCAATATTCGTCACCTAAATCTTCTTCAGTGCTTTTATATTTTAATTGGGAATGAAATGATAAGTTCTCTACATTATTTATCAAATAAAAACTAGTATATACCAGTTTATGAACATACCCAATGATACTATAACTATGATGATAGTTAAGAAACAACAAACTTTTGTTTTGTAAAACCGTTTCATCAACATAGGTTAAAAAATATTCCAGAGTGAATACTTGAGAAATATTTTCTCGAGTAATCTTCTGATCAAAAGAATATTCCATCAATTATTGATAACTAATTTTTTAAAACACATCAAAAGATGTTGGTTGAGGTTGTTTAAAAAAAAGGGATTGGTTTCATTAATTTTTAAATGTACTATTTCCTCAACAGTACAAGAATTTTTTATAAAAAATCTATAAGACTTAGAAGAAGTGGAATAGAATATGAAAATTTCTTCATCATTTTCCGGTGAGAATTTATGTAAATTATATTTTGTATTCAAAACGAATAGTTTTCATTCAAATACATAGAAGTGTGAAACTGTAGGTTTTCAACATGTCCATAACTCATAAGTTTTTTTTATGAAATGGACTTATTAAAACTTGATTTATTTTATAAAAATCAGTACTTATATCTTTATCTAAAAAATTATTATCAATTGACTATTCACTCAATATGGTTCTTGTTATCTCTTGAAGAATTTGGTTTCTTCTTTCAACAGCACCATTTTACTGAAGAGTTCTGGGGGTTTAGATGTTATGAGTAATGACTTTATTACTTCAAAAAGTTTCAAAATATCAATTTTCAAAATCTCATCCATGATTACTATGAATAGTTATCAATGGAAGGTTACTCTCATTTATAAGTTTGGATGTAAAATTTTAAAAATCAAAAAAAATATTCAGAATTTTTTTAGAAAATAGGACTTTTTAAATCAAGTGTAATCATCAAATAGAACAAATACATAGTATTTTCCTCCAATACTTATAGTTTGTTTAGGACCAAAAATAACAATATGCACCAAATGTAATGCATCGGAAGTTGAGAGTTTAATAATTGATTAAATTCTTGACTTGTATATCTTTCCATATTAACAAGGATAAAAAAATTTGAATAATCAATTCTATGATCTGGTAGATCCTTAAAAAGTATTTTTATAGAATTATTATAATGTCCTTAAGGTTGTAGTTTCCTAATCTTCAATTTTATAACCAATATTGGTCTTCTATTTCACTAATTCAAGGTAATTCTTAGCTCCTATGGTTTTCTATTTTCTATTTATAGACATTATAATGCCGATGGGAATAGGGAATGAATAATCCTTGGAATTGTAATCTAAGAATATAACATTCATAAAATTCACAAGGTAATCATCATCACATAATTGGATTATTCTTTTAAGGTTGTTCTTATGAACTTTGACAAATAAAACATTTGTAATTAATGCTTTTCCAAGAAGCACAATGCTACATATACAAATAAATTCTCATTGAGCATTTTCTCTGAAAGTGAGCCTTTGACCTTTTATCATAATAATATTTTCAAAGAATTTTTTTGTCACCAGTCATGGGTTTGGAACATCCACTATCTGTGTACCACGTATTGTTATGGGCACATTCTTTGTTATATTAAAAATAAAGCAGTTAAACATTCAAAATACAAACTTGTTTGGATTTGGTATTTTTAGAAAGTAAAATAATAGGTATCCACATTTTCTTAAAAAAGTTGGCTTTATGAAAACATAAGGATTGAGTTTTATTCAACGAAAAACTATTCTTCCAATGTCCACCACATTGAAACTTATTGAAAAAAGGGTCACTTTTAAGAACAAAATTGTTATGACTGAAAACTGGTTTTGAATTAGAATAACCAAATACAAAAGAATTCGTTACAAGATGAAGTGTTGAATACATTTTATCAAAACCTTCATTTCCAAGAGTAATGTTTGAAAAAAGTTTCATTAAGAAAAATATTTCAGATTTTAATCTAATGTAAAAATTCTTAACCTCATAGTCATAGTTATAGAATTTGAGTTTTTCATTAAAAATATTTTCTTTGAAAATAGCATTTCCATGAACCTTAGAAACTCCATCGTTTTAGAATTAACTTTTTCAAGGTTTTTTTAAATAGAAAAAATTTCTAATGGTTTTTTATCATATTTTTTCGAAAAATATGATAACTCTTATATTAAAATATTAATTATTTAATTTTCTTTATGATGTATCTTATTGTTCTTAATATTTTCATTCCCATGTAACATGGAAACCCTAGATACTTACTAAAAATATGGATAATTATTACCATCTTAGGAGTATTATTCTTCATTCAAAGATTCATAATTTTCTTCATCAAGATAATTATCACTTAAAGAAATATTTGTTAAAGATTCAGTAGAATTAACCATAGCAACGAGTCATTGATTTTAAATAGGCATCCTAGAAATAAGTCCAATGTTCTTCTATCCAGAAGATTTAATATCTAAAGATTCTTTTGAAGAGTGACCACCACTAGCACTCCATTAATCATTAGCTTTTCGTATATTCCATTGTTTATACTTGTATCACTTCTTCTTATTCTATTAAAAATGTCTAACCTTTAATTATTGATTCTTAATCTTAGGAGAATATAGTATAATATGTCAAACCATATTACATTCATAGAAATTCACTTCAGATTATTTCTTATCATTTCTATCCATATTCATGTACTTGTAGTGGAAATATTTTGTTCACAGAATCTTGTTCATTATTAGAGAATTATTGGCTAGTTCATTCTCTAATTTTTCTGGTTCACTTGTGTCTGAATGATTAATCAATTTATTATATTTTGTTGTCTTATAATGTTTCTCATGATTCCTAGATTTCATATGATTTCACGTAATAGTAAAATAAACACTCCCATTCTTATTCTTAATAATATTAGCCTCTCTCTTCAATCTGTTATCATGTCTCAAGAGAGTCTCAAATAGCCCCACAAGAGTAACTTTTGTAACTTTCTTAGATTCATCAATAGTTGTTCCTTCGGATTCCCACTCATTCTGTATGATATCAATAATATTTTCAATAAGAATTTAATAACCAAATCCTTTTCTACCATGGAATATAGGCTGTTTAGAATTTTCATATATATTTTGTGGACATTACATATGGGTTCTCCATAGGGAGATACAAATACATGATAATAATCTCCAATAATATATCTTCTTATTTTAATAACCTTGGATGTGCCGTAATGTGTAACTTCTAACATCTTCTAGATAATATTTGATTCTTCTAATGATGTTATCTGACTCTGTATATTCCTAGTCATAGAACATAAAAAAATTATTATATACCTTTTAATTTAATTGATATTCTTGTTTTTCATAGTTAGTAAAAGTTCTGACTTTCTTTTATAGAATCCTATAATCACTAGTAATCACAAAAAAGTTGTCAACAGAAGTGTTAATAATGAAGGTCTTTATTCGATCTCTCCAATGCTTAAAATCATTACAATAAAAATATTGGTGGTCTTGTTGGATTTAGATTGTCAGTAGATTCAATATTGATTCCATACATTTTACAAACATGCATCTTTTCCACTCCACACATTAGTGTGGTATATATTTATAAACAAAAAATTTATAATCCAAATAAATATAACTTTTAAGATAAAACAAGTAAGATAAAAAAGTGGAATCCTCTACTGACATAAATATATATATTAATGTTCTAATGACCGCTCTTGATACCAATTGTTGGATTTAAATGTATTATTACAATAACCAATTATAATAGGGGTGAATTATATTTTTAAAAACATTAATTTTAACCTTAAGGAAACATTGGTTAACAATTTTAAACAAATAACATTCACAAAACCCTCTACTATCTTTAAAGAAGAGTTCGGAAGGGCCTAAGGTCTAATTATAAAGATAATGTAAAGAAATAAGCACAAGGGTATACTCATGTAATATTCTTCCGTAAAGCGCATAGAATCTTATTTAAGATTTAATACTATAGAGAATGTGTAAGAAAGTTAAAATTTATCTTCATAAAAAATGCAATAGAATTTAAATTACTTTTAACTAAAAAATTAATACAAGTGTAGTTAAATATTTTTACCAAAAGGGTAGGGTATCCAACAACCTTAGATAAAGGTCCCTTGATTTATACTTTCATGAATGTCTACCTTACCCACACCAGGGGAATCCCTCGTTATGAATATCATAATATATCTTGATATCCCCACAAACCCATGATCGAAAAGGTTATGGACACCTATATCTTCTGTAAACATAGAATCCCTCTATTAAGTAGGTTTTTGATACGTCTGTCTTCCTTAAGTTCGGAGGCCCTTGATTTTAAACATCAACAATCAGAATCACATAAAGAAAACAAATCTTGTTGAAGATTTCAGTAAGTGGAACATGTTTCTAACAACATAAAATCTTCAAGGATTTTGAACAAAGAAAATGTGGAGGAGATCTTGAAGAGTTTCAATTCTCTCAAAAGTTCATAGCACAAAAACATTCAAATGTTGGGGTATTTATAAGTGAGACCTCCAATGGTCACATTCTCCTCCAACAACCACATTTCATTAAATTTTCTGAGGGACCTGTATAGGTGGAATTCATACAATGGTTATTTTGTAATAGTTTTCATGAGACCATTTCAGGTAACAAACTATGAGAAACATTTTGAAAACATCATTTTTTATAACAAAATATGAGAAAATATATCATATTTTAGTTTCGATAAAATGGAATGTTACGTAAAAGAAATTTGGCCACTATAAGAAAAATATAACCGGATTCAATTAATATTAAATGTTGTATTCTAATTTCTAATGTAATCTGAATTTGATTATAGGAGAAATCAGAATCGTATTTCTGAGGAAATCGGAGCAAAGTTTCTGAGGAAATCAGATTCATATTTCTATGGTAATCATATTTACAAATAAGGATTCGATTTAACATAAAAAAATTTCACTTAATGAAAATGGTTAGTCTTGTTTAAGAAATAATTAGGTAAGACATTGTAGACAAGGCGTAAGGTATTACAATTTATAAAATATAATAATCCATAGGGAAGGAAAAACTATCTTTAGGAAGATGTGTTCGTGATTTTCAAAACATAAAGGAATGGAAAATCAATAAGGAAACTATAGAATTAATAGTGGTTGTATATATTATGTGAAGAATAATAAGAACTCAAGATATATTTATGTAACTAAGCCTGTTATCAAAAAAATATTGATTAATTCCAATTCAATTCCAAAACCATTATTTCATTAATATATATATGAAAAACATTAATATTCTAATAAAAAATTCAGTAACATTTTTTTTATATTTTTATATAATGTTTTTTCATATATTTTAACTTCATTATATTTTGTCTTATTGTTTTATTTTATATTTTATAACTTTATGTGATTAAATAACATGCCATACCTACACCTACCATTAAATGGTATGATATTTAGTTATGATTACAAGATAATAAATCAAGATAACACTATCGTGATTCATTTGATATTTTATCAGTTAATTAGGTTTGTGAATACATATTAAAATTATATTTTCCATACTATTGAAATATACACCTCCTATTGAGTTAATGAATGTTTAATGAAAGAATGAGGATCATGTATGTATATTATACTATAAAATTTAGTGTGAGTTATTATTCTATTATGTAATATTTTATCTTACATGTATTGATCTAAAAATATCATTAGGGTTTTAACATTAATATAATATGAAAAAATTTAAGATAAATGTTTTGAATATTTTATATAATGTGAATTGAGAAATAGGTAGTTGAGAAGACCTTAATGATTCATGGTCATCACTATATTGTTCATTTCATATATGAATATAATTGTCTTGATAACGTGGTTTCCATTTTATTAGTGGGTTATTTGTTGTCAATAATGATTTATGAAAGAAAGTAAATGTGTGTTGACCTATGTGATGAAGTAATAATCCACCCTAAAGAAATGAATATATTACCCTTGTATTTGGGTGAAGAATAATAGTGATAGAATCTAGTTAAAAATCCATTAAAAACATAAGATTATTAGAGACGTGATCCTCAAGCCAATGGAAAACTATAAAGTGTGATAAGCCTTTTCTACAACATGTTATAAATAGAGGGGATGATATTGAAGGTATTGAATAAAAAACCTAGTAATATAATGAATATATACACAACATTATAATAATTAAAATAGAATCAATTTTTAAATAAATCTAGATTAATTTTAGAGAAACCATTCTAGTGGAATCTCCTATACGAGTTATTAAAATTGGTGATAAAATCCACTTCGATATCAGATGTTATGAAAATTGATGTATAGATGTAGTAGAGCATACAAATATACACTACATGAGTATTTATATAATGTTAAATAACATCTGGACTATACCAATGAAGTCCATTATGGTTTAACATATTCAAAAAAGTGTTTGAATAGTATTAAAGAGATTAAATAATCCATATCATTACTTTAATGATTCCCTAAATTATTTTAATGAAAATTTGTATAAATGGATTTGTATTATTAATGTATGAAAATTTATGTTTAGGGATCAAAAACAGTCATCTATATATGAATATCCTTCACACATAAGGGGATTCGAGTATGGAAAGAGATAAACAAATGCATATCTATATGATATGTATAACAGTGAAAGGGATTATCAAATGAGACGTTTGTAATGGGATAAATATTTCCCTATATTCAGATCTTCATGGTAAAAACCTAAGGGAATTTATCCTTAATTACTAACTAAAAAACTAAATATTTTAGAATATATTATTTTTAAGTTAAGATATAATGGTATGGTGTTTTATCCATTATATCATGTTCCAAAAATCATAAGGATTTTAAAATGCATGAAAAAAATAAATTATTTCACAAAAATATAATGAAAATAAGATGATGAATATCATTGTTTCTATAAAGTGGTGACCTATAGATATTAATATTTGAAAATCAATAGCCCTGATCAAAATAGAGGAAAAATTCAGAAAATACATTCACTATTCTTAAATGTTCTATATATCAAACCAACTGTAATTCAATAAAAATGAATGTGGAAGGTGATATATACTCCTAGTAATTTATTTATCTTCAAATGGTAAATTAAATATTTTAATAATATCCCAAAGTAAAAAATGAATGTGTTAATGAATTTTTTTTTATATCAACCTTTTAAATATCCAAAATGAATTGTGATTCATGTTGAAAATGAGAAAAATAATGAAGGTGGTTGTGTTTCTATCTGACGTTTCCTATTCAAGGTTTATTTTATGTAGGCATTAGAATATCTCATGAAACAAGAGATTTCTATGCTACATGTGCTAATTATATATGACTTTGACAAATATTTAATGAATGGTCTAAAATGATTCATTAGTGTAATATTTTTATATGGGTAAATTGATATCATTTCGGGAGAAATAGTAGGAGAAATATTCATCCAAAAGATAGAAGTTGTTGAAAATAAAAATATGGATGTCTCATTATATTCCTAGAGATAGCCCCTGAGTAAATTATTTTAGAGTATAATGAGCAGTTTCATGAACATCGTTTTAATTTTTTAATGTGTAATTTATACTAAATTAATCTGATTTTTTTGAAATTGAGAATAGATTCATGAAAATTGGGTAACGTTCTAAACACGTATGGTTTTTAGTGGAGAATAAAAAAAGGTATTGTGCATGTTGTGTGTTTTCTATGACTGCGTTCACATAAGAACTTGAACTCTTGATAATGATTATGAATGTGTTTATCTTATTCTAAATAGAAGAATATATGTGTATCAATTAAGATGGTGAAATGGGAAGAATTATAAGGAGGACTTTGGTTTAAAAACATGTCCCTACTATACTACGTATTGAAGAATCTTGATAAGAAGAAGAAAGAAAAATAAATTCTACAAGCTATTTCATGAAATAAGAAATAAAAATAATAAGAGTTTATTGGTTTTATATAAATGAAATATCTTAGATCTTTATGATTAATTTTATTCAATCAATGTATGATTTTCCACAATGCATTCTATAAAATCTATTTCAGATAAGGAAACATTCATATTTAGTTATTATTTAATAATTTTTCTATATTTTTTAGTGTTAGATTTTAATTTTTAGATCTTAAAAAATATAAATCAGTCAAGGATCATCTGATTTGGGGATACGTATCGGGTAAACGATGTGGGTACATCCTTGGTCAGTGTTTTTATTTAATTCAACATGTTGGAATATTTGAGGATAGGTGAAATGCATATATAATGAACATGTGTGATATTGTTATGTTCTCTTGTGTAATGTTGTAAACATATATACCATTATAATATGATAATATGAAATCAGTTTAACCCCACCAGTTCCAACTAAAAAATGATGATATGGTATATAGTGGAAAATACATGACCTGTAAATCCTGATCATAATAGAGACTAAGATTCGTTGGTTATCCAAAACCATATAAAAACACACGTTTTGTGATTTACTAAATTTATTTATTTTATAATTTTTTCTACTATGTTAGGAAGACAATTTTTCAAATATAATAAACTGAAAAATATGTTCAAATTAAAAAGGTTTACAATTATAAAATAATAATATTGTAATTTGAAAAATGATCTTCATTCCTAATTCAACCCACTCTATGTGTGTCTTTACCAGTCCATTGGGACATTAACTATTAGTATCAAAAGAAAAAGTTCCCTTTGATTTAATTCATATGTATATTACAAATTTTTTGTTAGAAAATTAAATCATGTGATTATTTCAAAATGGATATTTTCATATAAAAATACTATATCCATCCATGATGAAATATATTTCGATGTTTATTCAAAATCAAATTACAAACCATAAAAAAAATGAGGACAATAATATAACTATATATTCAATAGTTATGGAGGAATCACTATTAGAAGATGGTATTCCTAAGGATAAAGGGTTTTCTAAAACAAAATTTTATTATTCCTATGATAAAGAATACACATGATTTGAAAAAGATTTTTTTGAGGAGTAACTCTTTTATTTCAGTTCCTATTCAAATTATTACATGGAGATAATTATAATTTATTTTTCTACCTAAATTTTTTTACATAAAAATGTTATACATGGTGACCCTTCACATCAATAAAAACAATGTGATGCTTTAAATATTAGTTAGTTAAATATTTAATCTTTGATAAAACCATCATAAGACATGATATTACTGAAGAAAAATAATTTTCACATAATAGTGAAAGAGTGTCATTAGTTGGTAATGAATTATAATGAAAAAATTGTAAAAATAGTGTTATTAGGAGATTAATTATAGAGGTGATACATGAAATATAAAAATTACATAAAGTCTCTATGAATGTTATGGATGACCATTTGTAAGTTAAATGAATGAAAATAAAATAGATTGGAATTTATTTTCTAAAAAGTGTCGAAATTCATGAATATTAAATGACTAAGAAAAATGAATATTTTGAAGAAATGGTGAAAGAACATAGAGTCTAATAATATATAAAGCATATAAAGTTTCATGTCTTCCATTTTATGATGCTTTTTTTATATCTCGCTAGTTGGATCTTCATATTTTTATGTATGAGAAGATAAATCCCCAAAAAACAACATTGAATGGTCTTGAGTATTTGAAAACTATTATCTGTTGAAGGGATATCTACGAATCCTCACAAGGTAAACCCATAACCTAGTCATATGAAAAGAAAACCCATAACATAGTTGAATATGTCGATAATAAACATATTTTCACTGGTTGTATAGATTTCAATTGAAAATATTTATGATAATGGAATGAGAGAGTTCCAATAAATTCACCACATCATCAGGGGTGAATTTTGGAATTTATAAAAATATTCTCTCCCTAATTATAAACAAATGTGTTTTTAGTCTAAAAATAAAACTCTTATAATTTTGGATATACTCAACCTAAATAAAAAAGCGTTATATAGGCCACTATTAGTGTTATAAGGGGTTGGAAACATGGCCATACAAATGTAGTAAAATCATTTTAGTAAATGGATGTGATGGAAGGGAAAATGATACAGTAGATAAGAAAAAATATGAAACAAACTTATAAGAATAAATGAGTTCTCAATGAAGTAGTACAATCTATCTATCAAAAATTTAACTACATATCATAGGAAAAAAATAATTTTTTCCACTGTTATGAGGAGTGATTTTATTTATTATCCCAAAAAAAACTATTATATGGATGAATTAAGAAGGTCATAAAAATTTAACAAAAGAAATAATTTTATTTTCATCTGTAAATATAAAATAAAATAATGATGTAGAAAAAGAGAAGACTATATAAAAAGTTACAAATAAGAACACATATATAAAATATATCATACTAATAATGAATATATGGATATATTATGATAAGGGAGGCCCTAGAGAGGAAAATTTAAATATATAAATTAAGATCATTAATTTAGTGAGGAATCTAGAAATTGATAAGGAATGTATCAAATAAAGGGATAATTTGACTTTAATGGTGGTCTCCACTCCAAATAATTTACAAACCATTCATGAAATTTTATTAAAAATTGTTAACCCAAAAGATATTAGATTATTTTATTATAGTTCAACCCATAAACGACACATGTATGTTTAAATAATGTCTTATTTGTTTATATAAGTTTCAAATATCAGAGTATTACTGATGACACACTGTATTGAGGTTTTATATACAATAAAGGATCTAATGTTAAAAAATATTATTGATCATATTAAGATATAGTTATTTTTGCAAACTAACTTGGTTACCCTAGTAACCCGTTAACCATGTGTGTCCTGAAATAGCATGAAGAACATTCTTGATCCCCACTGATTGGTGACATTCACTTGGCATCATACAAGCTAAAAGTGGGAATGATTTTTCGACTAACAATGTATAATGAAACGAAAACAAGGTAGTATGCATGTCAAAGGAAAACTCCACTTTGAGTAAAGTACCAAACATTAAATAGGCACAACATCCAATGTACTACAACCCATGCACTAAAAGGGGATAAATAGCCCAATGTCCCTGAGGAGAAACATTCCAAGACCAATGTTCTGTAGCTAGATCCACCTCCAAGAGATCATTTTCCTATGCTCGAACCTAGAACGAGATAATCAAGAAAAACCTGAAGGCACATGTTGGGTGTGATTCAAAGCCTAGTAATATTTCACCAAAAGATTCTATAACTAATGCCTATATCAATTTAAAAAAAATGTACAGTCAATTTTAAAACAAACAGGTTTCAAATTAACAAATAATGTTTAAAAAATTAATTATCAATTGTTTAAAATAGTAATTACCTTTATCAAATCATGTTATACATTTTAAATGATGGAAATAATTTCAAAAGATGGAATTTACCATTAATCAAATGATACGTTTCATAAATAAAAATTCTCACAAATGGATTAAATAATTAATTTATATAAATAGTTTATATAAATTCTCCAGTCATGTAAAATAGTTTATAACAATAGCATATATGCACATTCAAAAAATGAAAACAAGTAAGAAACATGTTCATGTGAAAAATATTTACTATAGTCCAAGGCTATACGGATCCAACATTATAAGTACAGAAAAGTATATGCATACACCCCTTTAGGAATAAGGTAAATGGATCTAATCACCATCAGCTATGGAATGTGATGTGTTGATATGATGTTTTAGAATGTTTTAGAATTGTGAAGTGATTCCCAAAATAACTCACCAACTACCTATTGATTGTATGTGCCTATGTAAAAATCAATGATGGACAATTCATTTTTAACAATAAATGCAATTTATCCCATTCACCATTTCAAATATCCATACTTTATCTGTAAAAACAATAACGGGGTTTAAATAAACAACATGAATTTTCCAAAATATGAGACCGTAAGGTTTCTATCACAACATTTTAAGCAATTTTTCACAAAACTGGGATTTGAAACCAAATCAAACAATTCCAAAATTGTCATCACAAACCCCCAATTCACGTGAATCACAGTTTTATCATAAACATTCCATCAAATAAAATTTTCTTCAATTAAAATAAAAATTTAAATTGATTCCAATCCAATAAAAATGAATATTCAATTTAAACAATTTAAATCTAACTAAATTTCAATTCCAATTCAAAAACCCATTTTTCCATAATAACTAAAATTAATAGAAATTGGGGTTTTTCAACAAAAGGATTTAAATCCATTTGATTAAAATTTAAACAATTGAAATTTAGACAGATAATTTGGTTCAATAAAAATTGGAAATTTTAGTGGAACCACATACCAAAAACAAAAAATCTCGCAACTTCAAACCCAAATCGAGATTTGTCCATGAGGAATGAATTTCACACAAATGGGAAACACAGTTGGGTTAATGATCCCCAAAAATTTTATTTATTCCACAAACCAATTCCAAGATCCATTGAAACCTAAGGATAAAATACAAAGGTCATGGGAGGATGAGAACAGATGGAGGAAACTAATCTTAAAGAGATTGACGAATATTTTCCTAGATCCAGATCGATTCCGGAAGGGGTTCAAGGAGAGAAGAATCATTACTAGGATCTCCAAGGAAGGCATAAATGCATTTAGGTCAAAGGAGGTGCACCTATGACATAAAAAGGGGGCTGAGAAAATGTTTATAAACATTTCGAATCTAGAAAAACCCGTCCGCACGGTTTCCATGGAACCTTGGTGTAGTTAGGGAAAATCGTGCACAGACCCTACGAATCCCACTGTCCAAAACATTGAACTGTTGGACGGTTTTACAAATCATCCATAGGCCATTAAAAAACCTTACCCTATCCATGAATCCTATATAGTTTTTAGAAAGGCACATGAACCAACTCCAAACAAAACCCAATCAAAGATCAACCAAAGTAGGAGTTTAGAAAAACCTGAAAGCGGTAACGGTATGTTACAACCTCCACCACATAGAAACATTTTGTCCCCTGAAAGGATACAAAGAATCCTCACCATCAAAAAGATGATGCCACTTCTCCCTCATCAGTTCCTTCCTCTCCCATGTCTCATGAAAATCAGAACCGTTCTTTGATAGAATACAAACCAAAGGTATCATTCTCCCAGGAAGTACCTGGGTCTCAAAATCAACTATCCTAACTGGATGCTCAGTCATGGATAAATCAGGTTCCACATCAAGATCATGAAAAAACAAATCATGAGATGGATAAGATAATTACTTTCAAAGATGAGATACATGAACACATAATATATCGACATCATCTGCGTGGTAGTGATACCTATATACAGAATTTACCACCTCCTCAAAAACCTCAAAAAGTCCAACAAAATGAGGCGAAATCTTCCCTTTCATCCCAAGACATCGATGACCCAACTGGGGTGTAACATTCAATAACACATGGTGACCAACTGATAACTCTAATGTTTTATGGTGATGATCAACATAATACTTGTATCATATTTAAGCTATCAACATTCTCTGACAAAGCCACTGAATCATTGTTATAATCTCTTGGACAAAGATCGGTCCAACCAAGGAACTCTCAACAATCTCTGACCAACACAATATATATTAACAAGTATAACCATACAAAGCCTCAAAATGAGTTATCCTAATTACATATTTGTAACTATTTTTAAAATAAATATATACCATACCTAAATGATCATGCCATTCTCCACCAAATTCTAAAACTCAAGAACATAGCATATCATAAAGAATCTGTATACCACTTTTGATCTAGACATCCTATAATGGATGGTGCACCATGCATAGACAGAGGTGGGATCCCAACACCTCCTGAAGGCCTCTACAAAAGAATTTAGTAAACTGAGGATCTTTATCAAAGATTATAGTATATGTAAATCTATGCAAGCGAAAAATCTATTTCACATAAAGGCTTCCCAACTCCTCAACTTTGGATGTATCATGAATGGGTACAATGTTATCCTATTTCATTAGCCAATCGATCACAAAAAAAATCACATACTTCATCCTCTGGGTACATAGAAATCTAACCAAAATGTCAATAGACATCTCATCCCACTTCCATGTAGGTAATGGAAGTGGATGAAGCAACCCCAAATATTTCTGGTGTGCATCGTTCACTTGTTGGCATGTATAGTAATGAGAGAAAAACTCAATGGTAGATCGCCACATACCTGGCCATCAGAACTATCACCTAAAGTAGTAGAACATCTTCATGGTTCCTGGGATCACAGACCATTGGGAATTATGTAAATCCCCTATCATAGATTCCCGTACTAAATACGGTACCAAAAAATGATTCTGATAGCATAGAATTTCTGCTTTGGAGGAGGATCACTGAGAAACTGTCTCCCCACAATTAAGAGGGTCTATAATTCTCTGGAATTCATCATCAATCTATTGAACCTAAAGAATCATTTCATGAATAGGGAATGAAAACTAAACACTATACAAGGAAACCTTGACCCTTTCTTCTAGAACATCAATATTCAATTGTTTATATAGAGCCACCATGTTCCACTCCTCTGAATATTCTTGAATTTCCATGGCCAAAATCATTCTACTCAAAGCATCAGCAATGAAATTCCATTTCATTGAGGTATAAGGAATGTCAATATCAAAATAAAACAAGTATTCTACCCAACGACTTTATCAAAAATTGAATTCTTTTCTACAGAGGATATATATCATGATTTATTTGTCGTAAAACATGGTAAGCCTTTCACCATAAAGGTAACGTTGTAAACTATTTCAATTGTGCATCACATATGCATGTTCAAGGTCATGGGTTAGATATTTATTCTCGTGCAGCCTAATCTAACAAGATCCATAAGAAACAACATGATCACAAGGCATAAGAATGCATCCCAAGACATAACCTGATGAATCACAAATGGCCAAATATCCCTACCTGACTTATAAAAGAGTCAAAACCGGTGTAGTAGTCAAAACAAATTTCATATGAAAAAATAACTCTGAAATTTCTCATTCCAAACAAATGTCACTCCCTTTTTAGCAACAACATTCATCGATGAGTCGAACTTTTCTATGTCTTTCATGAAGTGGAAATAATATCTGACTAAACCTAAGATTATTCGTATATCGATGAAATTCCAAGGTTTTTTCCATTTCATAATAGATTTCACCTTTTTAGGATCAACTAACAGACCAATTTCTAACACAATGTGTCCCAAGAACATCACATCCCATATCCATAAATAATATTTTGAAAGCTTTACATAGTGTTAGTGAATTCTCAACAAACTCAGCACTATTATCAGATGATGAAGATGGTCCTCCCTAGATTTTGAGAACACAAGGATATTTTCCATAAACACAACCACAATGGTATCAAGATACTCATGAAAATACTATTCATTAAATCCATGAAAACTGTAGGAGCATTGGTTAGACCAATGGGTATGACAAGGTACTCATAATTGCCATACTTATTCTGAAATGTGGTTTTCGAAGTGCCATTATTTTATCATCAACTGATGGTAACCTAAGATAATGTCAATATTTGAGAACCAATTCACCCCTATCAACTGATAAAATAGATCATTAAATCATAGTAATGGATACTTGTTCTTTATATTTACTTGATTGATCATTAGGTAATCAACGCAAAGGGGAAGTCGACCATCAGATTTCATGGAAAAGAGAACTGGAACTACCCAAGGTGGCCCAATCGATATATAAATCCATTCTCAATAATATCATCCAACTAAAAAAATCAAATCATTCAATTTAAATGGGTATATATGGTAAAAAATAATGTAGACTGGTTGAGTACCAAGAATAAAGGCAATGGAAAACTCAACCTCTCTTACCAATGGTAGACTAGAGAATTCAGAAGGAAACTCATCGGGAAACTCAAAAACTACTAGCGGGAGATAACCACTCAAAGGCTTACACACTATATCAAAAGATAAGACTGATATTAATTTCCCCAACCCTTAATAAGAAGATCTGACTCTACTCGACCTTGAGTCCCATTCTCCTTGAAACATGAGAGACACACCCCTTGGAATAGTGAAGGACACCCGTCGAATATAACAATCAATCCAAGATTTATTGGCCATGATCCAATCCATTCTGAAGATGATTTGAAATGATTTTATGTAGAGAACTAGAATGATCCAAGCTAACTCAACATATGATAGAGAGAAAACCTAAGTAGGACTATGGAGTCCCTACTCTCTCAGTCTACCAAGGGGTGTAGTAATATCCATTGAACAAGATAAAATCTCGAAAGGAAGATTAATAACACTAACATCACATATTTAAATAAACAAATGAGGTCCACTGGTATCAAATAATGTAGACACTAATGAAGAATAAATAGGGATGGTACCTCTTATAGTCATTGGACACATTTCTTTTTCCCCTTGATACTCTTCCTCTACATGAAGAAGCTTTGTTTTTGATGCCTGTGGTGGAACCCTTTTTCACATGGAGCATCTGATTTCCCCATAGATTTAGGAGGATCTGATGATCTTGTCCCACTGCGCGGAGTTGATAAATATGGAAGGACCTTTACAAGTGCCTTGAAAGCCTGTAGGAGCTACAATTCTTAGGTTCTTCAGTGAAAACATTCTTAGAATCCCCTGCCTTTCAACACTTGTAACAAACTAAAGGACCTATTACTAATATTAATGTAGGTATTGAAAATCCATTTCATTGAGAATTTCCCTGATAATCATCACACTTCTTCTTTACCTATAAGGAAATCATGCTTCCACTAGGATACAAGGAGACTCCCGATAACCCTAACATAGCCATCGGGTTAATCTGGACCATTAGTGGTTTATCTAGTACATCAACAGAAGAGGGAATGTTCAACAAGAAAACCTGAGAATTAATGTCCTAATGGTTTCCCAACTCATAACTTATAGCCTTCTTCATATCATTCGATATTATCTCAGGTGTGTAGCACACATGCCTAGTAAAATAGTTTGCATAATCTGTTATAGACTTGTTAGTCTGCAGAAGTCTGAAAACTCTATAGACTTGGACTACAAAATCTAATCTAGAAAGCACTATTTGATGAAACAAACTTTGAAAAATTTATAGTATAATAACTCACATTTCATCCCCATCACCATAGTGTCCCTCCATATTATTCTCAGTACTTATAGCACTGAAGTCTAACACTTCACTTTGATCTCATCAGGTGTGTCCAAAGACCACAATAAGTATTCCAAACTGTTCAACCACTCCTTTGCCTCTTGAGGGTCACTAGTGCCCTTAAATAGAGACGGTTTTTGGAAAAGTAACTATTGAGATCTAATCGTGATAATTTCCCTCTGAGGTTCCACAATGGGACCCTAAACCGAAATTGGAGGTGGTTCATATTCCAAATATTGGACAGTGTGCATGATCAGCTCAATTCAATTCACATCCATAATAGGATTTTATCTCCGAGGTTTAGCATCAGCTTCTTCCTTGGTCTGATTCATATGTCTTCTCAGAGGCATGATGCTACAAAACATCAGCAGAAAACGAGGAAGACATTAGAAAATATTCAAAATGGTAAACAAGGGAAATTAATTTTAATAGATAGTATGTAAAATATTTGGATTTCATGTTATCCAAATCGTAATTTGGAATAGAATAGAACTATTACACAATACAACATTCCCATACCAACCCTGGGGACATAAGGTTCTTTATGTTGAGATCTAGAAAAGGTAATCAAATGAAACTAACTCCTAAGTCCTGAAAATATTTCACAATGCATATTGACTTCAAGAAAAAAATCTCAACCTCCCTCTGGTACCATGTTTTCACAAACAAACCTAGGTACCCTAGAAACCTGATAACTGAGTGAGTCTTGACATAGATCGAAGGGATTTCCTGATCCTCATGGGTTGGTGACTACCACCTTGCATCATACAAACTAGATGTGTGAATAATTTTTACATTTATAACGCGTAAAGAATAGAAAAAAAGACAATATGCATATACAAGGAATCCTCTACTATGAGTAATGTACCAAAAGATAAATAGGCATTACTACAAATGTACTAAAACCCATGAAATAAAACTGGAGAAATAGCCTAATGCCCATAAAGACACAACTCACTAGGAACAATGTTGAGAACCATGATCATCCTTCAAGAGATCATTTTCTTTTGATTGAACCTAGATGGAGATAATCTATTAACACTTGAAAGAATAAGTAGGGTGTGAGCCAAAAACCAGTAAGATTTCACCCAAAGATTCCATAACTGTTGCCAATATCAGTTTAACAAAATATTGCTTTAAATTTTAAGTCAAATAGGTTTGGTATTAACAACTCATATTTTTAGAAAATAATTCTCTATAGTTTAAATTATGTAAATACCTTTATAAAATAATGTTATACATTTCAAATGATGAAAAAACATTTCAAAAGATAGAATTTCCATTTAATCAAAGGATACATTATATAAATAACAATTCTCACAAATGGATTAAATAAACACTTTATATAAAAATATTAAATAAATCCTTAACAAATGTAAAATATTTTATAACAATGGAATATATACACATTCAAAAAATGAAAACAAGTGTGAAACATGGTCATGTTACAAATATGTATGATAGTTCTAGGCTATAGGGAGCCAACACTGTGAATGTTACAATGTATATACATACGCCCCTTTAGGAATATTGTAAAGGGATCACATCACCATCACCTAAGACATGTCATGTTTTGATATGATGTGTTATAACATTGTAAAATCATAAAGTGTCACCCAAAATAACTCACTAAATACCTAAGGATTGCATGTGCTCAAGAAAAAATCAATGATGGGAAATTCATTTTATAACAAAAAATGAAATTCAACTCATTCACCATTACAAATATACCAATATTATATTTAAAAACATAATAGGTATTTTTAAAACACACATTTTCTTATAGATGAGACCCTAAGGTTTTTGTCAAAACATTTCAATTCATTTTTTCAGAAAATAGGGATTTGAAACCAAATCAAACAATTCAATTATTTTCATCACTAACCCCCAATTCAATTGAATTAGGGTTTTTCAAAAAAATCATTAAATAAATTTTACTTCAATTAAAATAAAAATTTCAATTCATTCCATTCAAATCAAAATGAAAATTCAAATTAAATAATTTAACTGTCACCAAATTCCAATTCCAATCCCAAAACCCATTTTTTCCTCAAGAACACTAATTCATCAGAATTGGATTCTTCCAAAAAATGATTGAAATAAATTTGATTCAATAAATACTTTACATCGTAACATACCCACATTCTGAAAACAACAGATCTCGTAACTGCAAACCCGAATTGGGATTTGTGCATGAAGAATGAAGATCAAACAAATGAGAATCTAACAGAGGTTCAAGATCCCAAAAACAAAGGGTATTAGATCCAAAAATCAATAAAATTATCCATGGAACCTTAAAGAGAATGAGATATATCACGAGAAGAAGAGAAATAAAGGATGAAAGTAACTGGAAGGAGACTGACTGACATTCTCCTAGCATTAAATCCCTTCTATAAGGGGTTTAAGGGGAAAAGAATGCTTCTTGTAATCTCCAAGGAAGGGAAAAACATGTTTAGGTTGAAGGATGTATATCCATGACCTAAAAAGGGGGATTGAGAAATTTTAATAAAAATTTTACATTAAAAACCCCAGTCAGCATGGTTTCTTAGTAAACTACGTACGTTTAGGGAAAACCATGTGTAGAGCATGTAGAGCCCATGGTACTGTAACACCCCAAGATTTCATTCTTAATTTCATTAATGACTTGTGTTTTACACTACACCAAAATGATCTTGCACAACACACATCCCTGACTTGCCTTGCATTACACGCAATCGTGACCTTCCTCGATAGCGTGTGTAGTACGCAATACCGATTTTCACTAAACGAGATATTATTATAATATTATTATGAACTAGCCGTTATGAATAGTAATACCCACTTTTTGAAATTTTATAAATTTTATCTTTCAAAATGGACTTCATTTTTGGATTCGTAATATCGAAATTATCTTAGGGTGAAATTTTGGTACTTTTCGGATAACATTCATATTCCGATATATAGTGAAAATTACTAAATTTTAATTAAAAACAACTTTTCTAATCGAAATAATTAACAGTGAAAAATTATTAATTTGAGTGGTTTTAAACTATATTTAGAATATATTTTTAAAATTTAATACAATGTTGGTCATTGGATGTAATTTCACATTTAAAACAGACATAAACAAGTGTCAGTCATTTGATAGTTATTATATCTAAAGAACACGCTATTTGTTTTGACGACGGGAATTAATTTATAAATTCATTAATGCAACTGATATGTTTTGAATTTGGTAAAATAGAAATCATTTTGGAATTCATAATATCAAATATAGCTTAGGCCTAATTTTTTGTATTTTTCTGGAAACTTTCATTTTTTGATGAATAGTGAAACCACTAAGTGGTAGTTAAAAAAAATGAATTTTTCATAAAACATAATTTTACCGCTTCTGTGAGTGGAATTTCAAAAATCCGAGAGACACGGTTAATATCAAGGACTAAAATCAGGTTCAATGAGATGAAAATAATTTTTGGTGAATAGTAACTTTTTACTTTTTTTACCACAGTTAAAAGTATATAGGGTAATTAAGGGTAAAAATGATATTATTATTACCCTAACACATGTCATAATTCTATTTGATAAGTGTAATTTGGTCAAAAAAACCATAGGAATAAAATATGACCATTTAGGCTCACTTGGATTCGATTAGGAAATTTATTATTAATTTATATAAAGAAGGGTTAAAATAGTTAAAATCAAAGTTTAATAACTAAATCATTTTTAATATAGGGTTATACATAAGTTAAATTAAACTATAAATATTCATTAAAAATATAAAACGATTTCCAACATAATGGTATTTTATTTGAAATTTTTAGACTTAAAATAGTTTAATTTATTTATAACACAGTGATGATGCGGTAATTATCTTATTAATGAAGTATTGACATAATTGATGTTATAAATAACCAAATAAATGTAATTTGAGACTTTTTATGAATTACAATAATTTTAGATGTTAATATGACATGTTACTATTTATTTAATTAACTTTGTTCGAACTAATCATTCTGTTATGATTTTCACAAAAATAAATTACCAAATAGTGTCAAAATTGACATAAAATTGTTTTTAAAACAAATATTATATTATTAATTGTTATTATATTCCTAAAAATCTAAGGTTCGGCCAAGATACTTAAATCATGATATTTGTATCATTAATGGACCACTTGGGTGTCTCTTGGATGTATATGGTATGTTTATTAACTATATAATATAAAAATACAAAGTGACATGGTAAATGTCAATCTAATTAACGAGGAGTTAAAACTAAATGTTAAGGTTAATATAATGACCTAAACTTGTCTAAATTCTATTGGATGAGAGTATTTAGACCCATCCCCACCTTAGATTCTAAATAAATCGATTTGGAGCTATTAAAAACCGAATATGACTTTATAATAAAATATTGTTTTTAGTTATTTCAAAGGTTCCCCTCTCCTCCCTTATAAAAGGGAACCTCCTCCCGCTCTTCCTCACACCACTTTGAGCCTTCAAGATCGGAAAAAACCTGAAAATGTCTCTTCTCCAATTCCCTAGAAACATCCTAGAGGTCCTGGTCTTCTTCAAAGACCAATTTTAGTGCTCTAAGAGGATGTCTCAAAGAGGCGCTTCAAAGAAGAGGTAATGTCTGTTACCGATTCTTTCAACTTTATTTCTTCTTCCACTTATTCTTCTTAGGTTGTTTCATTATGAAGTAATAACATCAGTATCACTCATATACTTACATGTTATTATAAGTATGAAACAACCCTATTTCACCATCTATCCATCCTACGGAAAATGAAATCACCGCGCGTGCGTACGTATGGAATACCGTCTCTGCGCCGTGGTGTAATATATTTTCCACCACCACCTTACCTGGATGGGTGTAATGGTGTAAATAATAACTATATATGATTATTTTAAATTGATATTGATTCTGTAATAGTATACATACACTCCAATAAAATTCCACAATCATGGGAACGACATCATCGCTCGTGCGTACGTACGGAATACCGTCTCCACAACGCGATGAGATTCATTATCAATGATTAACCATTCATAAATGATTATAAAGTATATATAATAAGTAATCATGAAATATATGACATAACAATGATACTGGGTTTATGTATATATATATGTATGTCATCCAATTAATTCCATTCAATTCAATGTGGAAATAAAAACAACGTTCATGTGTACGTACGGCCTACCGTCTCCATGAACGGTGTATTTATTTCCATTTATAGATCTATTATATATATGTATATTCTGAATATATATTATATATAAATAATTTTTTATATTCTGCAATTAAGTAATCATGATCTAAGTAATCATATGAATAATTTCAAGTCAAAACACGGACGACAAATGAAACGATTTTACCCCAAACGCTCTTTAACATGGAATTTAAAAACGAATGGGTAATATAAAGTCCTAAGTGAACCATATATGATCTCATAACAATGAATATGATTCTGTAATAAGTCAATGACATTATTTAAATCATTATACAGGAGTTTCGGATACGTACGAAGCATATTGGACCTAAGTTAAGGGATAAATATTCCAATCTCATTCTTATACGAGATTGTTTATTCGTAAGTATTTACTAGGGTTATTGTTATTATAAATGTACATGTTTTATAAAAATATTTTCATGTATGTTTAAAGTCCTTTTTACCCATTTTTTACTTTTACTACATGGTATGTAAGGAATCTTTCTTTTGTTTACGTTACGAGGTACTTTTTTTTACTTTTCCGTTAAAAGTACGAGAAGAATGTTTTTTTAACTTATACAGCACGAATAGATTTTTAAGGTTTTCTAAAGCCTTATTTTCATGAATATTCCTCTAAAAGATTTCATGACTATTTTCAACAAAATCATTTTCTTTTAAAATTGCATGAAATTTTGTGAAAAGGGAATGATTTTGAAGAAGAAAGGATATTTTCCTCAAGAATTCATTTCAAGTGTTTTATCAAATCCATTTTTCATCTAAGATGACTTTATTTCATATGTGCATGTTTCAAGTATCATGTCTATATGATTTATATGGTTTCACTTTTCTTATTATGAAATGATATCCATTCCTTTAATATGGATTATTTGATGATGGGATGATGTTTCTGAAACCCATTTTATTTATTGGGTTATTATGAATGATGTATGTTTATTTTGTGGCACAATTAAGAATGATTTCATTATGAGATGGGTGGGACCTATATATACCTTCAATGAATTGGGTAATGATTTATATCTCATGATATAGACATGGCTAGAACGGTAAGTTAATCCGGTTCAGTATTACAGTACTGGAACGAGGAGTGAACTCGATTTAGAAAGGGACTTTGTCCACTAAGATGGTCTTGGCAGCAATGCCTTGGCTACTATGGAAATAATTACATGTTCTTAATGGATTCCACAATTACATGTTTTATTCCCATGATAAGTTATCATGATTTATGTTCCATTATGATCTATGCCTTATGTACTTCCATGTTTTAAGTCATTGCTCAAGATTTTGATGTTTAAACATTATGTGCATGTTTTTAAGTTCAAATGTATATGGTATGTTTTATTTTTTCCATGCATACCCTTACTGAGCATTTGAGTTCACCCTTTTTATGTTTTATTTTCCCCCAGGATTAAAAGAAAGGTTTTAGTTAAGGAAACAAAAAGTGGAAGATCTTTATGGGAGATATTGAAGATCTTTCACCATGATTAGAAGATTACGTTCCAAGTTTCCAAAGACACTAAACTATTATGGTCCTTGTGTGTCTCTTTTTGTTATGTATTATTTATTCCGGAAAAGTAATGTAATATCTATGTACGTCAAGCTTCATGTCTCTACAGTTGGTATTAGAGGGAGGTTTAGTCAACCTTTGGAAACTAGGATGTGAGAAATTTAGTGAGATCCCTAGAGATATTTCTAAGGTATGTCTAGGGATCTCCCTAAGGTTAAGTATAAGTATAGGTTATAGTCCAAGAGTTACAGAAACGATCTTAGAATTAAACCTAAGATGTTAGATATTTAAGGTACTCCCCCTTTATTATGTTGTTTTCCCTAGCATGATTTTTGCCTCTCACACTATTCGTTTTGGGTTTTAGATGATGGATGGAACCCGAAGGAACCGTGTTGATCAATGCAATGGACAATGCAATGATTTTCCTATTGAACAAACAAATTTTATGGGAGATGGAGTGAAAAATATTATTGCTATACTTACACAAGATATGAATCATTCTGGACTTCCAAATGAGATGAGAAGGGAACAATATTCTATTGAGTCCTTCATGAGGCAACGCCCACCTTCTTTTAGTGGGTCTTCTGATCAACTTGTTGCTGAAAAATGGATCAGTACCACTGAAAATATATTTTCAGTTCTTCAATGTTCTGAACATGATAAAGTTATCTTAGCAGTATATCGTTTGGAAGTTGAAGCTGATCAATGGTGGAATCTTATCAAGAATACGAGGCCAAGTAATGAAATTGAGTCCCTGGAATGGGACGAGTTCAATAACTTATTTTTCAATAAGTACTTCCCTCGTATTCTTCGAACAATGATGAAGAAGGAGTTTCTTGAACTAAAGCAAAAGGATGATGAATCTATTGGTGTATACGAAGAGAATTTTACAAGGCTTGCAAGGTATGCATATGTATTTATCATCCAACCTGAAAGTAATGTTGATCGATTCTTCAGTGGCTTAAAACCAAATCATCGAAGGTCATTAGCTATAAGAGACTTCAGTAGCTATGAAGAAATTGTGCATTGTGCTATCAAGGTAGAAATGGAAGTTGGCGTTACTTATGCATCTCATAGTTTTGATAAGAAACGAAAGATGGAGTTCAAGGAGAAATCTCAGAATAATGGTGAAAAGAAGATGAATGTTTCCTTATGCTCAAAGTGTGGAAAGAAGCATAGTAGAGATTGTCTTAAAGGGACTATAAAATGTTTTAAGTGTGGAAAAGAAGGTCATCTAGCAGCTGAGTGTCGAAGTAATGGAAAAAGGGTTTCTAATGATGTGAATAAAGAAAATACTGCAGAGAATGCACCACCAACACTTCAATGCTTCATGTGCAAGGAAATGGGGCATTATGAAAATAAATGCCCTAATCCAAGGATAAGTGATGATCGACATGAGCAACCACTTAAGTAAAAGGACAAAGGGAAGTCACATGTGATCACTATTGGCGATGTTGAATATGACAACGATGTGGTGGAATGATTAAGTGTTTATGTAATGGGATTCCAAAATAATGTTGTATATAGTATCGTGGAATATTGGAATATTTATGTATTGGTCTATTGTGGTTTTCAATAATTTTATGGTACCGGTAACCATGGAAAGTGATTGATATATTTTTAGAAAAAAGATGATATGCGCATAATGAATGGATAAGAAGAAAATGAAATGTTTGACAGTATTCATGAGCTCATGACTGATATATGGAAATAGTTATATCATGGTTTGAGGTTTTGGTATGTGAAAAGAGTTAACTTTTGACAGCACTCATGTTTTCACTAAGATTCAATGGGTATTCATTTTTCAAGAGAATACATGATTAAGGCCTTCGAATGTTTGGAATGTGACCAACAAGACATATCTCATGATATATAGGGATCAACGATGGTATTAACATGCTTGTTATATGAACTCTTTGGTAATAGTTTTCACTATAATATGAGATTAGACATCAGTATTTTAGATAATCCTAAAGTTTGGATTGGATTATATTGGACATAAGTTAGTAATGTTTATGGATAGAAGTTTTTTTGATATTATTGATGGGATGTTATAGTAATGTAGTTTTAGAAAAAGGAAAACCTTCAGGATGGGTGATAGCCCATCGCGTCGGACAAGGCTGTGGGAATCGAACCCACAACCGAAGTGCGACTAGCCTTTATCACCTACCACTAGACTACAGTAAGTCCCTGTTTAGTAGAAACTAGTTTTATTATATTAAGCAGTGTGATATATGAATTATAAGTCCATTTTAGGAACCATATATGGTTAATCTCACTATAGATGAACTTATGTATTTTTTGATAACTTTTCTAACCTTTTGTTTGAGACAGATGGAATGACCCATCATTCTATCACATGATCTGCTAACACAACACGAATGAAAAATTCAACTTCATTTCTTTAAGAGATGAAGTTCAAATTGTCCAAAGAACGACCAACGGTGAGACTGTACCAAAACCACAAATGTATTTCTTCTAATTCAAATTTCATCAACTTTAGGGAAATGATCTTGAAAACCAAAAATGTTGTCCTAATGCTCTTATATCTGATGAACCAGATGGTACCTTAGATCGTCACAAATTTATGTCTTTGTGATTTTTGGATTTTTTATAGCCATGTTCTCTACCACTATCCCTCAGAACTTGATGGTTAGAGTTTTCTTCCATATCCATATTTTCACATATGTTCTCCTACGTGGAAACCCAATGATGAGTTAATTTGGGTAACTGTTACGTTTCATACTTTAGTTTATAAAGCCAAGTTTTCGTATTCCTTTTTACGATTTGGGTTTCTATTAAATAAAATTTCGAGTAGTAAACCATTTATAACCCCGAAGAATTTTGAGGGAGAAATTAATTTTATGGGGGGTAAAATGTAACACCCCGAGATTTTATTCTTAATTTCATTAATGTCTTGTGTTGTACGCTACACCAAAAGGAGCTTTCACAACACGCATCCCTGACATTCCTTGCATTACATGCAATCACGACCTTCCTCGATAACGTGTGTAGTACGCAATACCGAGTTTCACTAAACGAGATATTATTATGAACTAGCCATTATGAATATAAATACCCAGTTTTTGAAATTTTATAAATTTTATCTTTCAAAATGGACTTCATTTTTGGATTCTGAATAGTGAAACTAGCTTAGGGTGAAATTTTGGTACTTTTCGGATAACTTTCATATTCCGATGAATAGTGAAAATTACTAAATTTTAATTAAAAACAACTTTTTTAATCGAAATTGTAACGCCCCGACCCCAGTTACCCAGAGTCGGTGCATTATTACATAACATTGGCCTGATCACAAGAAAGATCAAATCTCGAAAGACCGATTGGTTTAGTAGCCTTGGAAACACTAGATATATTCATATGTTTTACATTACATCATAAAATGAAAAATTACTACAACAACATAATGTTTCCACAATCCACACTATTAACCCCTCATAAAATCCCTGAAGGTCATTCATAACTTACTTCTTCACATCCTGGGAAAAATAAAACATAGAAAAGGGGTGAGCTCAAATGCCCAGTAAGGATAACAATATAGCGGAAACTTTCATAAATAAGAATAAACATTTAAGGCAATGTATAACTAAACAAAAGCCTTTTAAATATGAACTTTCAACATGGTATGGCATAAATAAAATGAAATAATGCCATTTACTTATTCACATGGATATTCTACTAATCGAATAATCACATGCAAAAATCAATAACCACTTTCATAATGTTGGAATGCATAATGCCAGACTATCATAACCACATAGCCAAGGCCTCGTGCCAAGACTACAAATAAGATTTTGTCAAGGCCTTGTGCCAAGACACTAGTTTGTCTCATGAGACCTACCGATGCATCGAGGAGCTATAGCGGGCTCCACCCGTCACATATTAAGTCCAATGCATTCCCATATGAAAAGGTTTAAACATAACATAAACATTCATATTAAAACTAACATATGAAATGTCAATACTTTCACCATAAACAATGAATGGTATAAAAATAGCACATCCACAGTCAAACATATCACAAAACCTTCAATACAATATAGAAGTTTTGTATCATAATAAATCAACTTCAAATAATCTTAAAATCCATCAAAGGATGTTGACATAGATGAAATCAAAATTCTTTTAAAAGAAATATCTCCTTTTATTTTGAAATCATTTAAGATCCATATAAAATAAAACATTTTCTTTGAAAATATTCTTATAAGCTTGTAAGGGAAGCTTTGAAGATTTTATAACGGCGTAAAATAACCGCACCCGCCGTATAAGTTAAAAAAAACATTCTTACCTCAATTCTGTCGAAAAGGTTAAAAAGGACCTTGTTTCGAAAACGACGGAAAGATTCCTTTATAAACCTCTTATAAAAAGTCAAACAAGGGTATAAATGACTTTAACCCATATTCTTGTAAATAGTAAAAATGTATTGAAATACATTTTTAAGAAACATGGATGTGGATGATAAAGATATCCCAGTAGATTATTACGTATAAACAACCTTGGATAATGAAGAGGTTGTAAAGTAAACCCTTACCTTGTACTTTTCCTTGGTTGGGGTAGGTTAACCTCCTGTATAATGGTGAAATAGTTGTTATTAAATTATACAAGAATCATATATAATAATATGATATCATATATGATCTTTTAACATTGATTTGTTAATAATATCTTAGAGTTATCGTCGTTTTGGGAGTTAACTTACTCATTTTCTTTTATATGTTTTGTAACATAAGCCATGGTTGTTGTATCTTATCCATATCCAGAATGATATCTAGTCCTTAAACATCATTTTTAAATCATCAAATGATAATTATACTTGAATGGATACGATGGAGAATGAATCTCATCGCGTTCGTGGAGACGGTAGTCCGTACGTACGCACGAGCGACAATATCATTTTTTCGATATTAGAATAATATATAAATGGATGGTATATCATATATACAGAATCATTAACATGTTATATTTATTATTTACATGAGTTACACATCATTATTATACCCATCCAAATAATATTATATTGAATAACAATTACACCACGACGTGGAGACGGTAGTCCGTACGTACGCACGTATGGTGACATGTTATTCAAAGGGTGGATAGAATACTGAATATGGTTGTACCATATTTATAATAACATCACAGTATATGTGAGATACTGGAGTTATTATTTTATAATGGTAAGAACAAAGGAAGAAGAAGTGGAAGAAGAAATGAACTTGGAGAAGGGTGGTGAAATCATTACCTCTTCTTCGGGTTCTTCCTTTTGATTTGATCAAAAGGGCTCCATAGGTTGGATTTATGATCAAACTAAGGCCTCTAGGTTGTAGTGAGGGATGTTGGGAGAGTATTTGGGAAGATATTGGTCGAACCAAAAGGCTTTGAAGGTGTGAAGAAATGAGAAGGAGGAGTGCCCTTTTATAAGAGGGGTGAGGGGCACCTTTGGAAAAGCTAGAAATATTAATTTATAATAAATTCATATTCGGTTTATAATGGTTCCAAAGATTATTATTCAAAGGTTAAGGTGGGGATAGGTCGAAAACCACTCAACCAATAGAATTTAGACCGGTTTGGGTACTTATATTAACCTTATCTTTAAGTATTAACTCTAAGTTAATTAGTTTCACTTTTACAATGTCTCTTTGTATTTTTATATAATATGGTTAATAAACTTACTATATACATCCAAGAGACCCCCAAGTGGTACATTAATGATGCAACTATCATGATATAAGTCTCTTGGCCGAACCTTAGATTTTTATGAATTTAATATCAATTAATAATATAATATTTTTTTTAAGAACTCTTTTATGTCAATTTTGACACTATTCAATAGTTGATTTTTGTGAAACTCATAAAAGATTGATTACTTAGAAAAAAGTCGATTAAATCAATCCTAATATATCATATTATCCTAGAAAATTAGTTTAATTCATTAAAAGTTTCATATTATATTTATTTGGGTATTTATAATATCAATTATTTTAATTTTTCACTATTATAGTAATTACTGCATTATCATTGTGTCATAAATAAAATAAATTATTTAATGTCTAAAAATTATAAATAAATTAACATTATGTAGGAAATATTTTTAGCTTTCTAATTAATATTTATAATCTAAAATCCAACATATATAACCCTATGTAACAATTGTTTTGCTAAAGGATATATGCTTGTGTCATTTTTGTATTCATTTTAACTTAATTAAAATAAAGTGTCATTATCACATACAAGTGGATCCATGGGGTCCCAAAATAGACCCAAAGATTCCCATGGTCGACCATGTATCAACCAATAGGGTTAAGACACTTTTTAGGGTAATTTAGTATTATTATAATATTATTTTTTAACCCTTATTTACCGGATTTACCCTTAACCATGGTAAATAAAATATTTACCGCAGTAATTATTCAAAATGTCTAAAAATAAAAGTTACCTATTTACACAATTTGAACATCCTGATTCCAAATATGGAATCCATTTTCCTAAATTCAAAACACAGAAGTGGCAGAAATTAATTTAAAATTAATTCCCGCTGTCAAAACAAAAAGCGTGTTTTTTAAGAGATAATAACTATCAAAAGATTGACATTCGTTTATGTTCGGTTTAATTGTAAAATTATGTCCAATGACCAACATTATATTAAATGGTAAAAATATATTCTAAATATACTTTAAAACCACTCAAATTCATAATTTTTCACTATTAATTATTTTGATTAAAAAAGTTGTTTTTAATTAAAACTTAGTAATTTTCACTATTCATCAAAATATGAAAGTTATCCGAAATGTACCAAAATTTCACCTTAGGCTAAATTCGATATTCCGAATCCAAAAATGAAGTCCATTTTCAAATATAAAATATATAATTTCAAAAAGTAGGTATTACTATTCATAACGGCTAGTTTGATTAGTTATGGTGTGTTAGAACTCGGTGTTGCGTACAACACACGCTATCACATTATTCAAAGAGAAGCGTACCGTAGAAGCTTGGGGTGTTACATTCTCCCCTCCTTCAAATAATTGCATCCTCGCAATTTCTAGGGTATTACTGCATAAAAAGACTCGGGTGGTTCTTCATCATAAGTTCCTCGGGTTCCCACGTTGCCTCTTCCATCTTATGGTTTCTCCACAAAACTTTTACCAGACGCGTCGTCCGGTTTCTCAGCACTTGTTCTCTCGTATCAAGAATCTTGACGGGCTCTTCGCAATAAGACAGATCGGGTTCCAGTTCTAATTCCTCACAGGTGAGTACATGCGTCGGATCAGGCATGTATTTCCTCAATAGAGATACGTGGAACACATCGTGAACTTTGGAGAGACTTGGCGGCATTGCCAATCGGTAAGCTACAACCCCAATTCGTTCTAGAATTTCGAAAGGTCCGATGTACCTGGGACTCAATTTACCTTTCTTACCAAAACGTATGACTCCCTTCCACGGAGATACCTTCAGAAAAACATGATCACCGACTTAAAATTCCAAATCCTTCCTTCGATTATCGGCATAGCTCTTCTGCCTACTTTGAGCTACTTTGATGTGATTTTGGATTACTTTCACCTTTTCCACCATTTCCTCCACCAGTTCTGGGCCTATAAGTTTTCTTTCACCAACGTCATCCCAACAGGTTGGTGTACGACATCTCTTTCCGTATAACGCTTCATATGGTGCCATCTGAATACTCGAATGGAAGCTATTGTTATAGGAAAATTCTACCAAAGGTAAATATTGATCCCACATACCCTGAAAGTCAAGTGAGCAAGATCTCAACATGTCTTCTAAGGTTTGAATAGTCCGTTCTGATTTTCTGTCTGTCTGAGGGTGGTAAGCAGTGCTCAAATGAAGTTCAGTATCCAGGGATTTCTGAAGACTTTTCAAGAATCTTGAAGTAAAACGGGGATCACGATCGGAAACAATCGATAGGGTTACTCCATGAAGTCTCACAACTTCATTAATATATAGTCTTGCTAGACGTTCCAGGGGTAGATCTTCTCTTATAGCAAGAAAATGTGCTGTCTTGGTAAGACGATCAACAATAACCCATATTGCATCATTCCTTCTAGGAGTCTTTGGTAGCCCCATGACAAAGTCAACCGTAACATTGTCCCATTTCCACTCCGGTATGGGAAGAGGTTGCATGACTCCTCCAGGATGTTGCCTTCCAGCTTTCACTTGTTGACAAACCATACATCTTGACACAAAATCAGCAATCTCCCTCTTCATGTTGTCCCACCAAAAATGTTCCTTCAAATCTCTATACATTTTGGTGCTCCCAGGGTGTATAGAGAAATTGGGACTATGAGCATCATCCAGCAATTCCCTTTTTAGATCAGGTATATAGGGAACACAAAGTCTCTTCCCGAATTTCAAAATTCCATCTTCATACACAAAGTCTCTCAATCTCCCATCATTCACAGCTTTAATCTTCTTTTGGAATTCTTCATCATCGGTCTGAGAACTCTTAATCCTTTCTAGTAAAGATGGTTTGGCAACCATTTGAAAAAGCATTGATGTTTCACCTTCCCTGGTTATTCCCATGTCCATCTTCACTAGATCCATGAAAATTGGATCCCTTTCAATTCTCATATTGTTCAAAACTCCATGGTCTTTTCTACTCAAAGCATCTGCCACCTTGTTTGCCTTCCCTGGGTGGTAGTGTATCATACAATCATAATCCTTGAGTAATTCAAGCCATCTCCTTTGCCTCACGTTGAGTTCTTTTTGTGAGAAAATATACTTCAAACTCTTGTGATCAGTATAAATCTCACATTTTCACCATAGAGGTAGTGCCTCCATATCTTCAAAGCAAAGATCACTACTGCTAACTCGAGATCATGAGTAGGATAGTTTTGTTCATGAATTTTCAACTGTCGTGATGTATAGGCAATAACTCTATCATTCTGCATAAGGACACAGCCAAGTCCTTTTTTCGACGCATCACTATAAATAACGAACCCATCATTCCCCGATGGTAGAGTCAATATAGGAGCATTGACATATCTTCTCTTGAGTTCTTCGAAACATTCTTCACACTCTTTTGTCCAAACAAATTTAACCCCTTTACGTGTGAGCTTCGTTAATGGGTTAGCCAATCGGGCAAAATTCTGGACGAAACGTCGATAATAACCTGCCAAACCAATAAAACTACGTACCTCAGTTATACTCGTAGGTGCTGGCCATTCTTGGATTACCTTGGTCTTAGAAGGATCAACAGAGATTCCATCTTTAGAGACAATATGGCCAAGAAAAGAAATCTCCTGAATCCAGAATTCACACTTGCTAAACTTCCCATATAATTCATGCCTCCTCAGAGTCTTCAAGATAATGCGCAAGTGATTTTCATGATCTTCGTAGGTTTTGGAGTATACCAGAATATCATCAATAAATACCACCACAAATTCATCGAGATACTCCTTGAAAACTCTATTCATCAGATTCATGAATACAGAGGGTGCATTAGTCAATCCAAACGGCATTACAGTAAACTCGTAATGCCCGTACCTGGTTTGAAATGCTGTTTTCGGAATGTCTTCCTTCTTCACACACAACTGATGGTATCCAGATCGAAGGTCAATCTTTGAAAAGTATTGAGCTCCATGCAGTTGGTCAAATAAATCATCAATACGAGGTAGGGTATACTTGTTCTTTATCGTTATAGCATTGATCTCCCTGTAGTCGATACATAACCTCATAGATCCATCTTTCTTTTTAACAAAAAGAATAGGGGCTCCCCATGAAGAAACACTAGGGTGAATAAATCCCTTATTACTCAATTCCTCTAGTTGTTTCTTTAGTTCGACTAACTCTACAGTGGCCATTCTATAAGGGGTCTTCGATATAGGCCTTGATCCAGGAATGAAATCAATAGAAAACTCAACTTCTCGTTCTGGAGGATGTCCAGGTAAATCTTCTGGAAATACATCTACAAATTCTTTCACAAGAGGTACATCCTCTATTTGAACATTCCTTTCCTCACCGACAGTTATTTCATTCTCTTCCTCCCCAATAATTGAATTAAGTTGAGCTACTGGGGGTGGATCTAAATAAGAATTAGGTGGTGACGATTCTGCTCTAAAAATAAGGTGCTCCTTATCATTATCATCAAGAATCGTAACCTCTTTCTTCTTACAATAAATCTTCGCATCATAGTCCGAAAGCCAGTCCATACCGAGGATTATATCAAACTCAATCATAGGTATGACGATGAAATCAGCAGATAAAGAAAATTTATGTGCTCTAATGGGGACTGATTCACAAAACTTTGTTGCAACGATACTCCCCTTAGGAGTTTTAACTGACAACTCCCTTATTAAATCAAATTGGAAATATCTAATTTTCTTAGCAAACTGGGAAGATATGAAGCAATGCGATGATCCAGAATCAAATAATGCATTTGCTAAACTTGAGGAAACCATTAAATTACCTGCCACCACGTCTTTCAGAGCTTCTACCTCAGCAGTAGTGATAGCATAAGCCTCGCCTTGATCCCTTGGAATTTTCTAAGGTAAGTTCTCCTGACGCTTAGGACATGCATTTGCATAATGCCCCATCTCCCTGAAATTGTAGCACTGAACGTTGGTAGCTTCCTTCTTCCCCTTGCAATCATGAGCTTGGTGGCCTTTTTCACCACACTTGTAACAGACTCCCATTCCCTTCAAGCAAGTACCAGGATGTTTCTTCCCGCATTTACCACAAGATGGATATTCAACCTTTCCCTTCTTCCCCTTATTTCCATTCCCAGATTGATCAGCTGGTCTCTTCTCCTCTTGCTTTTCTTTAAAGTCATAAGACTTAGAGAATTCCTTTTCGGTCTTGATAGCACATGAGACAATGTCTTCGTACGATGAAAAGGATTGTGAGACTAACGCTCGACGGAGAAATGGTTTTAACCCATCAAAGAAACGATCAATCTTACTTCTTGGGTTGCAAATATAATCTCTAGCATACCTCGCTAACCTTGTAAAGTTAGCCTCATACTTTGTGACATTCTCATCCTCCTTCTGTCTCAGACTCAGAAATTGCCTTTCCATATCTGCTCGATGGTCGCGAGGGAAGTATTTTTCTAAAAACAGATCTTTGAACTCCCTCCATTCCATATTTGATACTTCATCATCTTCCTTCATGTTCTGAATCAATGACCACCATTGATCAGCATCTCCAGTGAGGCGGTAAACATCCATGATAACTTTTTCCCTTTCACTGCTCCCCAAAGCCTGAAATATTTTCTCTAGGGAAAATATCCATTGCTCAGCTACTAAGGGATTTGTATTCCCATTGAACGTTGGTGGTTGTTTCCTCATTAATCGATCTAACATTGATCCTCCATGCTGCGGATCAGGGTGCTCCATACGGGTAAGGTTATTATTCATAACCTGAGTAAGTTGTCCCAGTATGGTGATTAGCTGATCAGCACCAGTTGCATCACCAGCCCCACTATAATTATCTTGAGCAGGAGGGCAATCCCTACATGGAGTGCATGCATTGATACGGTTTCCATTTCTTCCACTAGGCGCCATTTCTAAACAATGGCATAAACTAGATCAGTTTATGAATCAAAATACATAATCACATACTTATAAAACACTTAACATAAATTGAACTATTTATGGATATAATCCATAATCATAATAATGTTTTCTTTGAGGAAGTATATACTCATAATCCCTTCAAAATGATTTGTAAAGAAAATGAGAGTTATCCTAAGCATATCCCCCGGGATTGTCGTAACCAAGAGTGCAACAAGGCCCGTTGTCGTGCACCAGTTCCCGTTCGAGTCTAGCTCAAAGCGGTGTTTTCGGGTTTTACCCCTAGGTACATCTGTGCCAGAGCCGCCTCTACCTGCTCGTATCCATACAGGGATGTATTGCTCGGAAAACTCACAAAATCTCTACAATACCAAAATTCTAGGAAGTTCTTCTATACTAATCCTCAAATTTCATCTTAGGTCTACATGCTCTAATCAGAGTTTATCTAAATCCAGCTTCCAAGGTTTTTACTAAACTTCCTCTGATACCAACTGTAACGCCCCGACCCCAGTTACCCAGAGTCGGTGCATTATTACATAACATTGGCATGATCACAAGAAAGATCAAATCTCGAAAGACCGATTGGTTTAGTAGCCTTGGAAACACTAGATATATTCATAAGTTTTACATTACATCATAAAATGAAAAATTACTACAACAACATAATGTTTCCACAATCCACACTATTAACCCCTCATAAAATCCCTGCAGGTCATTCATAACTTACTTCTTCACATCCTGGGAAAAATAAAACATAGAAAATGGGTGAGCTCAAATGCCCAGTAAGGATAAAAATATAGCGGAAACTTTCATAAATAAGAATAAACATTTAAGGCAATTTATAACTAAACAAAAGCCTTTTAAATATGAACTTTCAACATGGTATGGCATAAATAAAATGAAATAATGCCATTTACTTATTCACATGGATATTCTACTAATCGAATAATCACATGCAAAAATCAATAACCACTTTCATAATGTTGGAATGCATAATGCCAGACTATCATAACCACATAGCCAAGGCCTCGTGCCAAGACTACAAATAAGATTTTGTCAAGGCCTTATGCCAAGACACTAGTTTGTCTCATGAGACCTACCGATGCATCGAGGAGCTATAGCGGGCTCCACCCGTCACATATTAAGTCCAATGCATTCCCATATGAAAAGGTTTAAACATAACATAAACATTCATATTAAAACTAACATATGAAATGTCAATACTTTCACCATAAACTATGAATGGTATAAAAATAGCACATCCACAGTCAAACATATCACAAAACCTTCAATACAATATAGAAGTTTTGTATCATAATAAATCAACTTCAAATAATCTTAAAATCCATCAAAGGATGTTGACATAGATGAAATCAAAATTCTTTTAAAAGAAATATCTCCTTTTATTTTGAAATCATTTAAGATCCATATAAAATAAAACATTTTCTTTGAAAATATTCTTATAAGCTTGTAAGGGAAGCTTTGAAGATTTTATAACGGCGTAAAATAACCGCACCCGCCGTATAAGTTAAAAAAAAAACATTCTTACCTCAATTCTGTCGAAAAGGTTAAAAAGGACCTTGTTTCGAAAACGACGGAAAGATTCCTTTATAAACCTCTTATAAAAAGTCAAACAAGGGTATAAATGACTTTAACCCATATTCTTGTAAATAGTAAAAATGTTTTGAAATACATTTTTAAGAAACATGGATGTGGATGATAAAGATATCCCAGTAGATTATTACGTATAAACAACCTTGGATAATGAAGAGGTTGTAAAGTAAACCCTTACCTTGTACTTTTCCTTGGTTGGGGTAGGTTAGCCTCCTGTATAATGGTGAAATAGTTGTTATTAAATTATACAAGAATGATATATAATAATATGATATCATATATGATCTTTTAACATTGATTTGTTAATAATATCTTAGAATTATCGTCGTTTTGGGAGTTAACTTACTCATTTTCTTTTATATGTTTTGTTACATAAGCCATGGTTGTTGTATCTTATTCATATCTAGAATTATATCTAGTCCTTAAACATCATTTTTAAATCATCAAATGATAATTATAGTTGAATGGATACGATGGAGAATGAATCTCATCGCGTTCGTGGAGACGGTAGTCCGTACGTACGCACGAGCGACAATATCATTCTTTCGATATTAGAATAATATATAAATGGATGGTATATCATATATACAGAATCATTAACATGTTATATTTATTATTTACATGAGTTACACATCATTATTATACCCATCCAAATAATATTATATTGAATAACAATTACACCACGACGTGGAGACGGTAGTCCGTACGTACGCACGTATGGTGACATGTTATTCAAAGGGTGGATAGAATACTGAATATGGTGGTACCATATTTATAATAACATCACAGTATATGTGAGATAATGGAGTTATTATTTTATAATGGTAAGAACAAAGGAAGAAGAAGTGGAAGAAGAAATGAACTTGGAGAAGGGTGGTGAAATCATTACCTCTTCTTCGGGTTTTTCCTTTTGATTTGATCAAAAGGGATCCTTAGGTTGGCTTTCTGATCAAACTAAGGCATCTAGGTTGTATTGAGGGATGTTGGGAGAGTAGTTTTGCAGAGTTTGGTCGAAACAAAAGGCTTTGAAGGTGTGAAGAAATGAGAAGGAGGAGTTCCCTTTTATAAGAGGGGTGAGGGGCACCTTTGGAAAAGCTAGAAATATTAATTTATAATAAATTCATATTCGGTTTATAATGGCTCCAAAGATTATTATTAAAAGGTTAAGGTGGGGATAGGTCGAAAACCACTCAACCAATAGAATTTAGACAGGGTTGGGTACTTATATTAACCTTATCTTTAAGTATTAACTCTAAGTTAATTAGTTTCACTTTTACAATGTCTCTTTGTATTTTTATATAATATGGTTAATAAACTTACTATATACATCCAAGAGACCCCCAAGTGGTACATTAATGATGAACCTATCATGATATAAGTCTCTTGGCCGAACCTTAGATTTTTAGGAATTTAATATCAGTTAATAATATAATATTTGTTTTAAGAACTCTTTTATGTCAATTTTGACACTATTCAATAGTTGATTTTTGTGAAACTCATAACAGATTGATTACTTCGAAAAAAGTCAATTAAATCAATCCTAATATATCATATTATCCTAGAAAATTAGTTTAATTAATTAAAAGTTTCATATTATATTTATTTGGGTATTTATAATATCAATTATTTTAATTTTTCACTATTATAGTAATTACTACATTATCATTGTGTCATACATAAAATAAATTATTTAATGTCTAAAAATTATAAATAAAATATCCTTATGTAGGAAAGCTTTTTAGCTTTCTAATTAATATTTATAATCTAAAATCCAACATATATAACCCTATGTAACAATTGTTTTTCTAAAAGATATATGCTTGTGTCATTTTTGTATTCATTTTAACTTAATTAAAATAAAGTGTCATTATCACTTACAAGTGGATCCATGGGGTCCCAAAATAGACCCAAAGATTCCCATGGTCGAACATGTATCAACCAATAGGGTTAAGACACGTTTTAGGGTAATTTAGTATTATTATAATATTATTTTTTAACCCTTATTTACCGGATTTACCCTTAACCATGGTAAATAAAATATTTACCGCAGTAATTATTCAAAATGTCTAAAAATAAAAGTTACCTATTTACACAATTTGAACATCCTGATTTCAAATATGGAATCCATTTTCCTAAATTCAAAACACAGAAGTGGCAGAAATTAATTTAAAATTAATTCCCGCTGTCAAAACAAAAAGCGTGTTTTTTAAGAGATAATAACTATCAAAAGATTGACACTCGTTTATGTTCGGTTTAATTGTAAAATTATGTCCAATTACCAAAATTATATTAAATGGTAAAAATATATTCTAAATATACTTTAAAACCACTCAAATTCATAATTTATCACTATTAATTATTTTGATTAAAAAAGTTGTTTTTAATTAAAACTTAGTAATTTTCACTATTCATCAAAATATGAAAGTTATCTGAAATGTACCAAAATATCACCTTAGGCTAAATTCGATATTCCGAATCCAAAAATGAAGTCCATTTTCAAATATAAAATATATAATTTCAAAAATTAGGTATTACTATTCATAACGGCTAGTTTGATTAGTTATGGTGTGTTAGAACTCGGTGTTGCGTACAACACACGCTATCACATTATTCAAAGAGAAGCGTACCGTAGAAGCTTGGGGTGTTACAGAAATAATTAATAGTGATAAATTATTAATTTTAGTGGTTTTAAAGTATACTTAGAATATATTTTTACAATTTAATACAATGTTGGTCATTGGATGTAATTTCACATTTAAACCAGACATAAACAAGTGTCAATCTTTTGATAGTTATTATCACTTAAGAACACGCTATTTGTTTTGACGACGAGAATTAATTTTTAAATTAATTAATGAAACTGATATTTTTTGAATTTGGTAAAATATAAATCATTTTTGAATTCATAATATCAAATATATCTTAGGCATAATTTTTGGTATTTTTCTGGAAACTTTCATTTTTTGATGAATAGTGAAACCACTAAGTGGTAGTTAAAAAAAGTGAATGATTCATAAAACATAATTTTACCACTTCTGTGAGTGGAATTTAGAAAATCCAAGAGACACGGTTAATATCAAGGACTAAAATTTGGTTCAATGAGATGAAAATAATTTTTGGTGAATAATAACTTTTTACTTTTTTACCACAATTAAAAGTAAATAGGGTAATTAAGGGTAAAAATTATATTATTATTACCTTAAAACATGTCCTAATTATATTGGATAAGTGTAATTCGGCTAGAAAAAACCTTAGGAATAAAATATGACCATTTAGGCCCACTTGGATTAGATTAGGACATTTATTATTAATTTATTTAAAGAAGGGTTAAAATAGTTAAAATCAAAGTTTAATAACTAAATCATTTTTAATATAGGGTTATACATAAGATAAATTCAACTATAAATATTAATTAGAACGATAAAAATATTTCCTATATAATGGTATTTTATTTGTAATTTTTAGATTTAAAATAGTTTTAATTTATTTATGACACAATAATGATGCAGTAATTATCTTATTAATGAAATATTATCATAATTGATGTTATAAATACACAAATAAATGTAATATGATACTTTTTATAAATTACAATAATTTTATATGTTAATATGGAATGTTAGTATTGATTTAATTAATTTTTTTTGAACTAATCATTCTGTTATGATTTTCACAAAAATCAATTACCAAATAGTGTCAAAATTGACATAAAATAGTTTTTAAAACAAACATTATATTATTAATTGTTATTATATTCCTAAAAATCTAAGGTTCGGCCAAGATACTTATATCATTATAGGTTTATCATTAATGGACCACTTGGGGGTCGCTTGGATGTATATGGTATGTTTATTAACTATATAATATAAAAATACAAAGTGCCATGGTAAATGTCAATCTAATTAACTAAGAGTTAAAACTAAAAGTTAAGGTTAATATAATGTCCTAAACTTGTCTAAATTCTATATGATGAGAGGATTTCGACCCAACCCCACCTTATATTCTAAATTAATAAATTTGGAGCTATTAAAAACCGAATATGATTTTATAATAAAATAATAATTTTAGTTATTCCAAAGGTGCCCCTCTCCTCCCTTATAAAAGGGAACCTCCTCCCTCTCTTCCTCACACCACATTGAGCCATCAAGCTCGGCCAAACCCTTCCAATATCTCTTCTCCACTTCCCTAGAAACATCCTAGAGGTCCTGGTCTTCTTCAAAGACCAATTTTAGTGCCCTAAGAGGAGGTCTCAAAGAGGCGCTTCAAAGAAGAGGTAATGTCCGTTACCGATTCTTTCAACTTTATTTCTTCTTCCACTTCTTCTTCTTAGGTTTTTTCATTATGAAGTAATAACATCAGTGTCACTCATATACTGATATGTTATTATAATTACGAAACAACACTATTTCACCATCTATCCATCCTATGGAAAATGAAATCACCTTGTGTGCGTACGTATGGAATACCATCCCCACGCCGTGGTGTAATCTATTTTCCACCACCACCTTACTTGGATAGGTATAATGGTGAAAATAATAACTATATATGATTATTTTAAATTGGTATTTATTATGTAACAGTATACATAGACTCCAATAAAATTCCACGATCATGGGAATGATATCATCGCTCGTGCGTACGTACGGAATACCGTCTCCACGACGCGATGAGATTCATTCTCAATGATTAACCATTCATAAATGATTATAAAGTATATATAATAAGTAATCATGAAATATATTACATAATAATGATACTAGATTTATGTATATATATATGTATGTCATCCAATTAATTCCATTCAATTCAATGAGGAAACGAAAACAACGTTCATGTATACGTACGGCCTACCGTCTCCATGAACGGTGTATTTCTTTCAATTTATCGATCTATTATATATATGTATATTCTGAATATATATTATATATAAATCATGTTTTATATTCTGGAATTAAGTAATCATGATCTATGTAATCATATGAATAATTACAAGTCAAAACACGGACGACAAATGAAACGATTTTACCCAAAACACACTTTAACATGGAATTTACAAAAGAACGGGTAATATAAAGTACTAAGTGAACCATATATGATATCATAACAATGAATATGATTCTTTAATATGTCAATGACATTATCTAAATCATTATATAGGAGTTTCAGATACATACGAAGCAAATTTGACCTAAGGTAAGGGATAAATATTCCAATCTCATTCTTATTCGAGATTGTTTATTCCTAAGTATTTACTGGGGTTATTGTTATTATCCATGTACATGTTTTATAAAAATGTTTTCATGTATGTTTAAAGTCATTTTTACCCAATTTTGACTTTTACTACATGGTATGTAAGGAATATTTCTTTTTTTACGTTATGAGGTACTTTTTTTACTTTTCCGGCAAAAGTACGAGAAGAATGTTTTTTTAAGTTATACGGCACGAACGGATTTTTATGGTTTTATAAAGCCTTATTTTCATGAAGCTTCCTCCAAAATATTTCATGACTATTTTCAACAAAATCCTTTTCTATTAAAATTGCATGACATTTTTGTGAAAAGAGAATGATTTTGAAGAAAAAAGGATATTTTCCTCAAGAATTCATTTCATGTGTTTTATCAAAACCATTTTTCATCTAAGATGACATTATTTCATATGTGTATGTTTCAAGTATCATGTCTCTATTATTTACATGGATTCACTTTTCTTATTATGAAATTATATCCATTCCTTTTATATGGATTATTTTATTATGGGATGATGTTTATGAAACCCATTTTATTTATTGAGTTATTATGAATGATTATGTTTATTTTGTGGCACAAGTAAGAATGATTTCATTATGAGATGGGTGGGACCTATATCTCCCACAAATGCATTGGGTAATGATTTATATCTAATGCGATAGACATGGTTGGAATGGTAAGTTAATCTGGTTCAGTATTACAGGACTGGAATGAGGAGTGAACTCAATTCAGAAAGGGACATTGTCCACTAAGATGGTCTTGGCAGAAATGCCTTGGCTACTATGGAAATCATTACATGTGCTTAATAGATGCCAAAATTACATGTTTTATTCCCATGATATGTTATCATTATTTATGTTCCATTATGATCTATTCCTTATATACTTCTATGTTTTAAGTCGTTGCTCAAGATTTTGATGTTTAAACATTATGTTCATGTTTTTAAGTTCAAATGTATATGGTATGTTTTATTTTATCCATGCTTACCCTTACTGAGCATTTGAGCTCACCCTTTTTATGTTTTATTTTCCCCCAGGATTAAAAGAATGGTTTTAGGTAAGGAAACAAAAAGTGGAAGATCATTATGGGAGATGTTGAAGATCTTTCACCAAAATTAGAAGATTACGTTACAAGTTTCCAAAGACACTAAACTATTAAGGTACTTGTGTGTCTGTTTTTGTTATGTATTATGTATTCCACAAAAGTAATTTAATAACTATGTACATCAAGCTTCGGGTCTCTAGAGGTACAAACTGTGGAACTGTTTCACTATTTTCCAAACAATGTGTAGGTTGTGCAAAAACCATTCTCTAGACCATAAACCTCTAAATTTTTTATAATATCATATAAAACAACTCGAAATGAAACCCAAAACATACTCAAACAAAAGAAGGGTTTAGAAAAACCTGAAAAGCATAAAAGGAGGTTACAATTCTTAAATATATAGATACCCTAGATGGGAGTGTGTATGAATATAAAGTAATTGAAAAAAAATTATTCTTTTCTTCTAAACTAAAAAATACAAATCAAACTAAGTATAATTTGAATGGTAAAAGAATTCCATGATGGAAAATCGAGTACATTTTTTAAAAAAAATGAATGGAAGAATGCATGAAGAGTTCTGAATGAATTAAGCCTAAATAATGATGCTGTTTGGGTTGAGAATAAAATAATTTCTCAACTTCCGAACCTTATTATATTATAGAGAACACACATTATTCCAAATTCATACCATTTTTTCCTATATGAAGTAAATTGAAGGTGATATTTTAAAATTAGATCTATTGTGAAATGTTTTCTTTCAATGATATTGTAGGATATTTCATCATTGAAAATTTCAATTTCTATTCACCACCCTCAAATGGTATCAAAAATTATCTAGAATCTTAAATTCCTGATAAGAGAATATGATATATAATGATTATTATTCAATATAATCCAATAAGATATTGATATAAAGCTGATTGAAACTTTTATATGTTCATTATTTGTTATTTCTAAATATAAAATTATCAGAATTCATAAATAAATGAATAATTGGATGTATGGATATTAATTTCACAACACTATTTTCATTTATATTTTATATATTTATCGTGTGGGGTTATCTATCTATCCACGGTGGGGAAAATAAATCTTCAAATGAAATATTTTTAATTTCTATTTATTATATTTTACTATAAATTATAAAAAATTATTAGAATATGTTATAAATTCCCGTGAAAATATAGAAGTTGAGTTTCTATAAAATTATAATTTATATATTGAATAATTTATTATCTATAATTAACCCTCTCTTTTTATAAAATGGGATCTCCCACATATTCATATAGTTTTTATTTTATGACACATTTTTATGATGAACAGGTTTCTACACCCCTTTGAAAATATTTTTTATAAATTTTTGTATAATGGGATTAACCCAAAAATATAAAAGATGTTTTTATTAAACATATAATGGTAATTTTAGGTTTCTTAATTCTAATTTACACCCATGTTTTATATAAGATGAATAAATACATTAAAATTGAATTTAGTTTCAATTAAATTGAGAATAACTGCACTTAATGATGGAGAAAATATTTATGTTAAAATAGGTATAGAGGGGAATTATTTTGGTTTCCCATTTCATTTATGTATTGTTTATTTTCAATAATATTTTAAGTAGGAAATTCAATGTGTTTTCAGATAGTTTATGGAATGGAAATCAACCAAATGGAAATGAAGATCATAATCATTTAATTCGATAATAATTAATGAAGTGTTTTTCTTGGTGAAACGATGTTAACAAAAATTTGAATATTATAGAGATGTTACTCATGTTAAATACCTTGGTTGACATATGGTATGTTTTTTGAAAGACATTTTATGAATACTAGAGTCAATTTCAAAAGATTCATATGCTACAAATAGTTTTATAAATATTTTTTAGAAACCATTATATGCTTTTAAGAAGGATATATTATTGAAGATAAATATCATGATGTTGGAAACCCCATTATGTTGGTTTCTCGAATATACATTTAAAAAATCAATGATAAAATTTTATATAATAAATTATTAAATAATTCTATAAGCATAATGTTTTTGGAGATTACATATTAACTAAAAATAAGTATTTATATAATGAAAAATACATTGGGGATTTATTAAATCATTATAACATATTCAAAAAATAAGTTTTTACATGTTTTTATGTTCTTCATAAGTCATTTTGTTTCTTTAAAGGATCCCAAAATTTATTTAATAGGAATCTATAAATATCAATTTCATCAGATTTACATAAATATATATATATAAATAAACAGATCAGAAAACAGTCATCCACATAAGGAAATCCATTCTATGTAAGTTGATTCACATATAGATAATGATTTATGTATAAAGATCTGATCAAAAAATGTAGAACCATGTTAAAAAAAGATCGATTGATCCACCATATATTGGGATTCAAATCTAAGACACTATGGAATAAGTTTCTTCTATGGGAATTGAAAGGGGATCTAGGTATGGGTATTTATCCTTACATTTTAGCTAAAATAATGATGTTTCAATAATTTATTATTCAAATGATAAAATAATATTAGAGGATTTTGAATCCATTTTTAATGTACAAAGCATAATTATGCTTTATGAACCCATGATCCTTGAATGATTTGAAAAATAATTTTTGAGAAGAAGTTGATTATGTTCACTGATTATTTATAGTAATGAGTATCAAATAACAATACTAAAAACATAATATATTATATAATAACGGTTGATGAAATATTATGTTTAAGTACTATTATTCAAAATTATATGTATTAAAATATTCTTTATGATTCATTACAATGAAATTAAAATGTTGAGATAGATGAAATGAAAATTTATTATTTTAAAAAAAGGAAATTCATGATTTCTTTAAATCTTTAAATGTTAGATGCAATTATTTCATTTTAATGTTTACACTATGACAAATAAAATTGAATCCAATTAGGGAATAATAAAAAAGAATGATTTTTTGGGTATCTAAATTTTTATATAGTTTCAATCTGAATCAAAATAGTGTTCCTGAGATATTGTAATGCCTTAAGAGTAGTCCACCTCTCAAATTTTAATGTGGAGATTTTTTAAAATATATTTATATTTATTTATTTATTAAATTGGGATTTTGGGGGAATAACTTAATAATAATTATTCATTCTCCTAAGGAGAGATATATATTATGATATATTTATTTAATAGAAATAATTAAAAAAGAGGAAAATAATAGAAGGGAATCCGCAGATATTCACAGGAGACATCCATTGAGAAACATATAGAGAGGTTCATGGATCCTAATTGAACATTCATTTATTATTGGATTCCATGTTATCTCCATATATAATTATGGTTTTTTAAGCCGACAAATTTTAAAAAAAATAGTAGATGATGATAAAACTATGGATTGTATAGAATAATGAAAAATGGTGATTTACATGGTGTGGGAAACAAGTGAGTGTGATGAGAGAAGAACAAAAATTGTTAAAGAATAAGATGAACATATTGATCTAAGGATGAATAGAAGACTATATGGTTATCAAATATTAATCAAATAATTTAATAATTATGAATATGTTGGTTGATAAGCTATTCCGTACTGAAATTAGTGTTCTTGATGTTTTATAAGAATATTAGTAGAGAAGAAGTCATATGAGGTACTACATTCAGCAAGATAGAAAAAAAGTGTTTAGTGTTTTTATTTTCAATAATTGATTCTTGAGCTATAAACTTCATTTATAAATTCAACCTATTATTCTATTTATTGGGAACTTAAGGACATATTTTATAGAAGGAATCAAAGACTTTTAAAGAAGATAATTGAATTTGTAAAAAAAATTCCAAGTCTTATTTGTGTGTTTAGATCATTAACAATATAAAGTAGTCAAATAACCTCTCTATTGGGGATGTAGATATTATTTTGGATGTAGTTGAATCCCAAAGTAGTTTTGTGATTTTTATCATTATGTTATATGAATTCAATGCATCTATGATATTGGTATAAGGAACATGTGGGATGTATAAATTTTTACTTATGAAATATAGTGAGAATATATTCCTATCTAATATGGTTTGATATTAAAATATTATCCATACCCATTCTACTTAAAAATTTATGAAAATAATTTAATTTAAAATCTATGAACTAGATTTCTTGAGCATGGTAAGCAGAAGAATTATGAATATGGGTCTGACCTTGAAAAAAAATTAATTCCTTTCCTCAATACATTTCTACTTTATATGTAGGGTATGTTAAGATAAATAAAAGGTTAGCCATATGTCTTTATTTTCAACGTAGTTTCAAATACCAAATGGGGTAAAATGTTAATATAATGAAATATAATTTTTTAAAAGTTTCACCATACATTATAAAACCCCTTTATTAGTTGTTTCTTCATCAGTCCGCTATGATATTATAATATAACACAATTCATGCAGATTTTTTAGTTTTTAACTAACTCATACGTTTATTATATGACATGAATAGTTTATTATGATCATAATTCATCAGTTCATTCATTTTTCCCATGTTATATTATTTTTTCAATATTTTGATGGTCTCATTTTAGATAATTTAGATATTAATATTGATAAAAAGCAATAAAATAATTATTAGGATAAATGAATTAGGTTATGGTATTTGGGATAAATCACTATTGATGAAATTTAATAGAAATATTCCATTAAGAGTAAAAAAATTATTTTAGAACTAATTATTATTTATGGTGTTCTTTTTAGGGTTTATGGTCTCTATTGGGAAGAAATAATTTTATTGTTTGAGTGTATTATGATGTTGTTTAGGATGATGATACACCTCTTATGTGTTACGATTCCTATTGGTTTGATGGTTGAGATTTATATATACCATGAGATGAAAAAATAATTGTTTTCTATATAAAGTTTCTGGAAGAAAAATTGTCATTAATTTGATCATGTCTTGAGTAAATATTATCCATACAATGTGAATCCACATTGGGGTTATTATGGGATGGTTATAAGGCCAAATAATCATGGTTCAATGATCATGTAATACATGAGTAGAATTAATAGAGATCTGCACTACAAAATAACTAAACCATGTTTTAGTTTTATTAAAATATACAATTTTATAAAAAATAAATTTAACCTATACTTAAGATATGATAACAATTCCACACATGTTTCATTGACACTGGATTTTCAATAGAAACCCAAATAATGATTACATTCATCTAGTATTTGTACTGTGGGATTTATTTTATTGTTCATATATTATTATATATTTGGATCAATTTTTTTGAGGTATGATTAAATACATTATTGTAATAATTTTAAATACTTTTTGGTCAAGGTATTTACTGAAAAAATAAGGATCTCACTTAATCAATTGAAAAATGATCTTGTTTTGGATTAAAAAAGATAAATCATGTTCATGGGCCCTCATCTTTGATATTTAATCCATTTATTTATCAATACATATATATAATAGTTCTGTGAATTTATTTTTCATTACACCCACATTGTTCTTTAATATGAAAATAATATTTTATCGATCCATGTCCCAAAAACTATGCACAATTTTGAATAGAATTGAATATTGTTTTTGGATAACATTTTAATCTCTTTTATCATGTTCCATTTCTAATGATCATATATCTATCACAATTATACAATACAAGTTATTTTTAATATCTCATACACTGTCAAACATAGGAATACATTGGGGAATTTTTATATATTTACTGACTCATCTCCCCTCCCCCAAAATGGTTCCCAATTTTCTATCATGGGAATATCAATTGGTGTCTATCAAAGGTTAGTAATATGGACGTTTTAATATATATGGTTATAGAAAGGGTTTATATGTTATTCTACATGATATTTGATTTCTTCCACTAATTATATCATTTTAATGATTAATTTTCATGGAACATATAAATTACAATTACCACAAGTGTATTTGCATGGAGAATGAACACATATTTCACATGGTTAAAGAAAGGATGGATGAATATATTCAATCCTTTGATCAAAAAATTACTGACACAAACCTGGAATTTATTAATTTATCTAAATTCATTACATCAACAAAATTCAAGGATAAGAAAAATATTTAAGTTCGTTAGAGAGAAGACAATACATTGCCCTCATTACACTATGAGAATGAATTAAAAAACTTAATGATTCAAAAATGAAAAATATAATACATAAAAAAAATCATGCCATTATTTTTAAAGATAATAAAAAATAAAATAATACTTTAAAACATGTTAAGTAATATTAAAGGATATATGGACGGTTGAAGATGAATTAGTGTATATTATGAGCTCTTAGGGATTAAAGAGCCTTCATGATGATAATTGAAGACGTTTTTACTGAGATACTATCAATTTTGACATGGTAAATATAATATTCATCATTAAATAATGTGAAAAATTACTAACAAATAAATAATTTTATTTAATTTATTATTGTATAGATAAAACAAACCTTGGAATTTTTCCATGAATTCCTTCTTGATAGAATAGATATGTGGGATTTGATTATAATTTAATATTATATTTACGTAATATATGGTAATATATGAGTTAAAACCATATTACAGTAAATCCTAGTTCAATGAAATTATTGCTTCCATTATGATGATGAAATCATATTATAGTGTCACTTTATTAAACCATAATGTGATACAATGTAGAGATAAAATACTCATAAATGAGAATCCAAATTAATTATATATGTGTTGTAGCCTAATGATTTCATTAGCTATTATAAAAATTACATATTATATGTAAAATGATGCATTGTTAAGTATTTTTTTTAAATATGAATATTTCATGTTCCATGATTTTATTCCATTAATCCTATTTTCAACATTAGAATAAAGTTCTACATTATAATGCAATGAACCATATTTATAAATATATAACTCTATTATGAATATATATGTTTTTCATTTAATTAATATAGATGATAATAACTTCATTACCTTATCATTAACACATAACATAATATTTTAATAATAATAACATTGGGTTAAAATTATATATTTAGTATATTAATAATATAAAGATATTTTAAGATTTAAAATTCATTTTAAAAAAATTATTTTTTACATTTTTGGAAATTATGTGTAAACCTAATTTTAATCAATAATATAAGTATAATATAAAAAAATAAATTCCATTATTTTATTAATCATATTAAAATTACCTTATGGTTATTTTCTTGAATTTTACTCAATAATATTTTTAGATAAATAGTAAAAAAAATTAGTTCTTACCAAAATGGAGACATTATGTACTTTATCAGTATATAAACAAGAAATATAATTTTGTGAAGCCTTTTAATCTATCAAATACATATTCAAGGAACTATATTTAGAATATTTATGACATTTAAAAAAATGAATACTATGTGAAACCATATAATAAAAAGGCAATTTTTTATATATACTAAAAAACTATTTTTTGTCTTTTTTTATAAATAGACATTATTTTGGAAAATTTTCGCTTTTTTCTAGACATGAAATAAATGTAATGGTTTTTTAATAAACTATTTTTTTTCTTTATAATAAAAAATAATGATAATAATATCCCACACAAAAATTTTAAGAACATATTTATTTATTCCAAAACAATTTGTACACATTATGTGCACTGATACTAAAAATAATTACTTTATTTATTTGAAATATTATTTTGTAAAATTATATTTATATTTTAAATAATTGTTTTCAAAGTTTTAAATATTTTCAATTTTATTTTTTCCATTAAAATTAGTTATCGATGGTGATAGTGGAGTCACCACAATAAGGGTAATCTTGGGAAAAGGTACTATAAAATCAGCCAAAAGGATTGACCATCCGAGAGACATGTATGATTTTGGATGGTTGATAGAGTCTTTGCCTTATCTCATTCCCTGTACAATTATTGTTTATTTTTAGATACTTTGGGATTAAATAATGTAATTACTTTATTTAAATGTAAATATATATTACAAACAAATAAAAACTCTTTACTTATAATTGGATCTGTCCTTATCCCCATTCCTCCATGGAATACCCCAAAAAGGCCACTTCATCTTAGTCGAATGTACACATGACCTCATGCATGCTTCCCTATATGCAAGAGGTTGTCAACTAGCGGTGAGGTTCTAGTTCAGTTAGTGGGGATACTATACCCTTAGTATCATGTCATAGAAAATCCAAATAAATAGTAATATAAGTAATTTAATGATACATGTGTTTGGTGGAATCCAAATATTCAAAAGGAAATACAAGTCATACAAGTAATTAATAGACCCCTATGTGTAAATAAAAAACATAATTAACAAATTATGGTAAATAAATAGATGATTATAAATATGGTTCAACTAGATTCCATCCTAGTCTTCTACATTTTCTATGCTCTCTTCATAGTTGTCCAACATAGGGACCTTTCTGTTTGTGGGACCTCTATTCCTAAAATCTATAATCACTAAAAAATTCATAACGACTTAGTGTGCTTATAACTTTTTGGACACAACCAATGCATAACTAACCATGTCTGATCATTTATAATAGTTGGAATCCTTTAGTATATTAAATTCATAACATGGATACCAATATACAATATGAAACTCAAGGGTCATTTCTTACCAAGCTACCACAAACACCAGATTGTACATGATTTGTCTCCCTGATAGAATAACAATGAGATGATTTTGGATGTAACCACCCACCCACGAGGAAAGTGAATCTATAAATCCGAAACCACATGGTATCTTTCATACATGTGATTCAACATTCATAGGACACAAGAGCGACATGATCTTAAAAAATAAACAAGGATTCAAGTATGCAACTTGAAAATTTACAAGGCTTCAAGAAACCTGATACACGACATAAAAATATCCATGAATGAATACTCAACAATTCATTCCTTGATATCATCACACATTAATCCTAATATCAGGTCCATCTTCAGAGTTTTCACAATTCAAGTACACACTCCCTCTATCATATAATTATTTCATGATGGTCTATCAGTTCTATGAATCAAGAAAAATACCTCCAAGAAATATAAAACACTACAAAATGTATTCCATATGAGTACACCTTGTGTTAATGACCAATACAATATCATCTATCATACATTTTATCAACATAAAACATGAGAAAAAGTGCTATGAGAAAATATCATGGGATCAACTGTCATAAATAGTCTCATAGGCTACACATACATCAACATGTGCCCACAATCGAGCATAATTATCAGGTATAGAAACAAAAAACTATAACATGGAAACATGTATTCATGATACCCCCAAAAAGGTAAGGAACATCCTACATTAATTTCATCAAAATCCACATTACGGATAAACCAACTTCAGTGGTTCGAAGGATGGAGTGGAAACCTCAACTATAATGATAAACCCTTATTAGGACTTATTATGAAAGTTGTTGAAACACCAATGCTTAGGGTTTTCCTAGGTTTTATAGAACCAAATCCAGATACATTCTATCATAAATAAATAAAATATCACATGAAATGATACTTTCTATCTCCTATATAATTTCCAGATCATTATTTTGACAAATGTTATTCCCAATATCCTTTTCTCATGAATAATTATATATCAACATATGTTAATATATCTACCTATATAAAACATGATAGAATACATGGTAGTAAATTATAGTTATCCAATGAAAAAACTATATATTTAAATTTAATAATTTTTATAAATATCTGCTTATATTTTTTCATAAATAGTCATTTGATGATTCTACATATTTTTCAATTGATAAATCCTTTGAATTATCAATTTATAATTTAAAATAATTAAAATTTCATAGTTTTATTTACAAATAATCCTTCAATAATTTCTTATTATTATCTTTTGATAATTATTGATAATTATCCATTTTTAATTTGATATATTTATCATCTAATAATACATTATTATTAACCTCTAATAATATCTCATAATAGTTTGTTTATAATTTTTATATATGGTCACATAATAATTTATTGTAATTATCTTTTAATAATTATTTATTATTTCCATTTCAAAATTAATATAATTATTCTTTTATAATATTTTTAAGAATTATACATTGATATTTTAGGTTTTACCATTTTTTAAATATTTTAATACTTTTCCATAATTTGAGAAGAATGAAAAAGGTTGAAAAAAAAATAAAAATAAATTAATCCCTTTGGTTTAACATAGAATGGAATAAGGAAGATTTTTTTTAATGTCTAGAACTAAAGGAAAACTGGAATTAGATCAATGGAGCTTCACCTATTATGTGTAGAAAATTTTGAGGTATATTGGACTCAACATGGTTAAGAAACGATTAATTCCAAATGGATCCATTAATATAAAACCAAAAACACATATACTTTAAATGTATAAAAAAATTATTAAAAAATCATATTTAATTTTATTTAATTGATTAATGATTACTGAGTTTTTTAATTCAACTCATTAAGGTGTTGAAAGTTTAAACTAGTCAAAAAAGTGAATATAATGATTTTGGATCAATCCACCCGATGAAATGGTGTTTCATCAGTGTGCGTAGGAAGAAGAATGTAAAAAAATAATTTAAAAAATAAAATTAGAATGGTATAAAAGAAAAGGTTTTACGTTATTCAAGGGAATTCACTAAAAACAAACACTTAAAGAGGACAATGGGGTTTTCATACATAGGTTAAAACTATTATTCCATATAAAATAGAATAATTATATTCCTCATTTAATGCCAAATTTTGTGTATACTATGTTATTACAATAACACTACCCACATATGACATAATATATTTAATGTTTTTATTAAATTCATATTATGGATCTATTGAACCTGAAATCTAATTCTAACTCCACAAAAAACCCTGAAAATATTCATTATAATTTTCAAAATCATCAAAAGAAAAAAAATCGACTGATTATATTTACAAAGTTTTTAAACTTTTATAAAGTCTTAACACGTATATAAGAATTATTTTGACTAAATAATAAATTTTATCCCAAAAATACTTATCATTTATTTATATAAGAGTGATAAAATATTAACTAAAATGTATAATATTACGATTCTCCCCCTCTAATGAATTCCCAATACAAGGATGTATCTCTAGACATCTTGTTTGAAAAACATAGGAAACACTTCTCAAATATAAACCTCTAAATCCCACATAACCTCCAAGATCAAATCAATCTTCCATATTATCATGACATGTTCTATGTCCATCCCTCTAAATAATTTCTCAATATAGTATATAGTCCACCCCAGACACTCCTCATAAGATTCTTCTAACTCCATCTCCATGTCCTAGAAATATATAACATGTGTAGGATTAGGTATTAACATTTAGAGATGTGACACATGAAACACTTCATTAATACCTCAATATAAATAAAGAATATCTATATAATAAACCACTACCCAACATGTTTGATGTTACTAAAGGGTCTAATAAACCCAAGTTCTATTTTTTAGGTTTCCCTCAAATGAATATTCCCCAATAGAGGTGACACTCTCAAGAAAACACAATAACTAATAGTGAAATAAAAAGGACCATTCCCCATATATTCATAGGTCCATTACCTTATCTGAGTGGTGGAAAAATGTTATAATTTAGATACACTCTCTCAATGTTCTCCATAACAAGACTAGGCCCCCAACATCTACTCCCCTGCCTCATGCCTATAAAGAGATAAATGATATATCCTTGCATAATGATCCTCATAAGGTTCCATATGATTTTAATCATTATCTCTATTTTTGTATACATACTCACCCAATGATAGGTGATCATTCCATGATTTACAAAATTCTACAACACAATATTGAATTATATCATCCATTATACAAATATTCTACATTGAAATTATTTCTTTATGAGGATTGAATATTGTGCTCTATCATAGTAGAGACCCCATGTATTTTTTCAATCCTTTCCTGAATTTGAACATCATACAAGCATATCTAACTAATAAAATTACAAAGGGAACTCTAAGTAAGAATTTTTTTATGGGAATATTATTTTCCCAGATCATCTTTTAAGAGAGTATCTCATAAATGAATGAAGTGAGACACCTTCAAGAGTAGAATTAAAATCACATAGTCAGTGTTAGGACACTTTTTGGTATTTTTTAACCTTATCACATTGTCCATCATTACATCCTCCAACATTCACATGGGTAGAAGAATATTTTAAATAAAACCACAATGATAAAATCCTTAGCTATTACACTCTTCAGGGTAAGGCATTATGAATAATAAATAAAGATATCCCAATTTATTCATGGCCCCCAAAACATTATCATGAAGCCAAGGAAAATATTTTTTACATGTGGGTTCACTAAACATATTTAGGTATGTAATTATTTCATCAAATTTTCCCTAATGGGAATTTATACTACAACTCTCCCATGAATGAGTATCATGTCATCATTTCCCAATGTCCAGTTAATTATTGAGTCAGCATCAGCTAGTTCTTCTCACATCACAACACAATATTGGTCAAACTAATGTATTACTATTACATTGTATGCAAAAGAAGATGTTACTTCTAGTAAGGAACAATTCACAAGTCTTTGTTCCTTATATGAATCAATTTTCTAATTAGAAAAACATTTCATTACGCACCACTAAAAATTTTATGGCCTCTCACCAAGATATTTCTTAACTTACATATTAAGGATAATAGAATCTATAGAAATTTTACCTTTCCCTGGAGAATATTCCATATTTAATTAAATTGTTTAGAGATACTATACCAATTTATTCTATCACATGTTCATGTCCTGTTGTATGAAGATACAATTAAGTCTCTTGTGGTCTGAGTTAATAATTAATCTCTCACTGATGAGATAGGTGAACCAACATGTCACAGAATGGACTATGGATTCCAGATACATATCATTTGTGGGGAAATTCAACTCATGGGTCGGTATATGATGGGATCGATATACTACTAAATACTCTGAATGTTTTAATAATATAAAAAATTTAGGCCAGAAAATATATTTAATATCTTGTCTCATGATTCGGAAGTGTCAGTACTTAACCTATAGTTAACATCAACTTCAGCTCAAGGAATTACTCCTCACACCTATTCATCTAATGGATCTTTATTCTATTATTAATCAGTGAAAAAATGAGTGATTTTAGTCATAATAATTCCATGTTAAAATGTCAAAAATATCCTTTTAAACCGAAAAATATCCTGATGTCGAACATGTACGTAGGATTTGTCCAAGACATGACTTCATCCATATTTTCTAGTTCCATGGAAAAACCCTGTATAAGAAACCATATGTCCCAGGTATATCAACTATCAAATATATAAGTACCACATCGACTTTTCATCATAATTTAGAGGTTCTGAAAGCATACCTTGGACAATATGGAGGTGTCTTGAATGCTTCCCTGATGTTGGGGACTAGATAAGTATAAAATCAATGAACAACATGATGAAAAAGTATAGGTATCTGTGGAAGTTCTATTTCTGGAGTTCCATTAACATCACCATAATGATTTTATTATGAATTTAATCACTATGGACATCTACAACCCAAAAATTCTATAAAACACTATCTTTATAATATTCACCACTCTAACTTGAAATTGGTGATAATTCATTCGACGATCAGTCTTGGAGAACCTTAAGGATCCCCATAACTAATAATGGAGTTCATAGATCCTATATAAGGTATATCTATTACATTCCACCACATGGTTTATATTTCAAAATTTTGGGATGTTTTTTAGACTACTATCCTTTTTCGTGGTGAAAAAGACTGGTTTACTCCATAGTGAAGTACTCGGCTGGATGAAGCCCTTCTGTTCTATGTTTTCTTGTATCCCCTTTTGCTCTATCCACGTGGCTGGAACCATAAGATATGTGGATATAGAAATATGATTCAAACACACCAAGAACTATATATAAATTTAAACTCTACTATCATGATGATTTCTATTGGATTTTTCTATAAATATTTCTTAATAGTGATCCATGACAAGTCGAAGAGTCAAGGGGGAAATCATTAATCCCATTGAAAGTAGAAATCATTCTATCTATGCGGTGATCATACAAAGATAACTATGGTATGGAAAAACTCTACCTTATCCTTATTCCCACTCTCCATTCATGAGTAACTTCATTCCCTTTAGTGATGTAATTGACATGAATCACCAATACAGTGTGAGTACTAACACTTTTCATCTCATCCATGCATGGAATCATATCTATGGTCTTTATCTCAATAATTATAAACTCCCATGGATGTCCATAACTATATATCACTATAGAAAAATCCTAAAATCACTACATATATTCTAATATCATTCCCAATGAAGTATCATGGGACTCTACATTGGTGGAAAACATGACTATTAGATGAAGTCTAGAAACTAATTTGGATGATATGTTGGAATGGGAAGCACCTATATCGAATAAAGTAGTTGATAAAGTGGCATGATCAAGACCGTAACTCGAAGAGTAGATGTCCCCTCCCCACCATCCTCTATAGCATCCTTCACTAAAACGTTATGGGCTACCCCCGCTCTAGGTCACTATATCTGACCCACCTATATAATGATCATTTAGGCATACTACCAGGGACCCCAATTGGATAGTTTGGCCCATCCTCCTCACATGTGAATCCTCAACCCTGATTATCTAGTGAAACACTACTGGAGAAATCCTATATTTTCATTCTGCTGATAATATTTCATGAGTGTTGTGAAAACCCTACTATAAATTCCCAAATGTACAATGTCGAAACATTGTGGATTATGTCTAGTTGGGAGTGGAGAATCACACACTCTTATCTACCTCTATAATTTTTATCTATTGTATGTCTCTAGCCTTTATCTTCCTACCGTCAGAAGAGTACTCAATACATTTTTAAGAGGTCAACTAACCTATAACACCCCATGAGTTTATGATACATTTTCCTTTTATAGAAATTTAATAACAAGTGTTGCATGCAACACTGAGTTCAAACACAACATAATCTATCAATAAGTTCCTGTTATAACCTAAAAATAAAATTCGAGGGAATAAATATTATTAACCACATTATGATATATATATATATATATATAATAAAATGTTATTATATTTATCCAAAATATTTTATACAGATAAGGTAATAATGAATCTAATTTTACGCAATAAAAGGCTTTCTTTTTCAAATTGGAGTTTTACATCCTTTTAATAGAGAACATGTTTTAAAACTAAATTTAAAACTTTTACAAATTATATTTCAAAAAATTAACTTATTGTTTTAAAGAAGAATTTAAAATTTCTTTTTGGGTGACTTTTCTGTTTTTTCTTAATATGTTTCATTTTATTATGAATAGTAAAAAAATACTACATTTTAATTGAACAATGTGTCTTCATCTAACATGTTTATATAGATAAATACTATTTTAAATTGTTTTTAAAGTATAAAAACATCAATTATACACCATTGAATTCAATTTGGGTAATTATAATCAATTTCACACTTTTATAATGTATAAAAAATATTTGAATCTTTTGAATATCATCACATTAAAAACTCATTGTATAATCTGGTTTTTAGGATTAATTCTAAATTAATTCTTGCAACTTTAATTAACATAATTATGAAAAATAGATTCCATATTTTGAATCATATAGTCCAAATTTATTTAATATTTCCCTTTTATTTTATAAAAAATATTTATAGTAAATTCTGTAATTTTTATTACTATAGTTAATGGTAAATATGGTAATTAAGGGTTTAAATAATATTATAAATACTATAATATTACCCTAACACATGTCAAAATATTCTTGTATAAGTGTTTTTAGACCAAAATCATCTTTGGTCCTATTTTATGGCCTCTTAGATACACTTGGATGAATTTAATCATTTTTATTAATTAATTTTATGAAAAGTCAAATATGTCCTAATCATGTTTTCAATAAGTATTACATTTTAATATTTTATTATTCCGAATATATCATTGAATAAAAAAATTTAAATATAAAATTTTTATCATAGTCATGGAAATTAATTTTTAGTTATTAAGAGGTAAATAATTACCTTAAAGTCATACACAATGATAATGTAGTAATTATTTAATTAATGGGAATATCAAATAAATTATATTAAAAATATTATAATAAATATAATTTCTGATAATTGATGTCATAAAACGATTTATTGATGAATTTAATATGTTATTTATGTGTTAAAATACTTTTTTTGAAGATGGCATTTTTTATGATCATTCTAAAATGTTATGTAGTGAATAGAATCAAAATTGACATTAAAGATATTTAAAAATAAATAATATTTAATTAAATGATAACCAATTAATAAAAACATAAAATTAATTCAATATTTTAGGATGATATTTAAAATTATATCAATGATCCATTTAAGTCTCTTTATAATTTTTATAGTGATTATATTTACCACAAGGAAGTAAAACACAAGTCTTCATGTTTATAGTTAAAGGGATTAAATAAGTGATTAATCCAAAAGATAAGGGTATGAATATGAATTAAATTGTCTAAAAATTATTGATTGAAATAATCCTGAAAAATTCAAATATTATATTTGAAATAACACATTTGTATTCATTTAATAATTAAAATTACTTAAAATTAATTTAAAATTTTTTTAGTTTTCAAATTACCCCTCACCTAAATTATAAAAGGCCACCTCCTCCCTAACATCCTTACACAACTTTTCACCTTATATGAAAAAACCCTACCATTTTATTCTCCCAAAATCCACATTAATTCCCATGAGGTACTTGTCTTATAAAAAGACCAACTCTATATCCCTTGAGAGGAGATCTATAGGAAGTCCACTGAAGAAGAGGTGATTATTTTACAAACTCATTAAAGATCATTTAGTATTAAACTTAATCATAATGATTTTTTTCATAATAAAGAAATAAATCCATTATGATATATATTATATTATTATATTATTATTATAGTACAATCATATTCCAAATTTTATCCATACTATGAAAAATGAATGTATAGTGTGTGCGTCTATACAACTTACCGTCTCCACACCCCATCACCATAATATTTTAATGGGTATAATTATGGATATTATGAATATAAATAATAAATAATAAATTATATTTACACTATTAAAATTAATACCTTACACACTTCATTACCCTTTGAACATTATGGGAATGATATAATCGCTCTGGCATATACACGACCTACCATCTCCACGAAGCACTGCGATTCATTTTCCATGTTCACTATTCAAGAAATGTTATAGAAAATTATATAATGAATTAATATAATATAAATTAGTATAATAAAATTATTTAGGTTATGGAATTATTTCCTTTGTTGAATAATGATGGCATATATAATGAAAAACGCATAGGAAAATGAAGCAGTTAACACCCGAAACAAGGGTAATAATGAAATATTAATAACAAAATTGTGATAATATAATATAATTGGATCATATGTGATATCCTAAATATGAATAACTTTAATATATAAATTAATAAAATGATTTGATCCATTATAAAATAGGTTCATAAATGAACCAATGAAATCATTCCTAACATAAGGGTTATATAACGATCTCAATATTATTCGGGATTGTTTATGTTTACATCTCCACTGGGAATCATATTTATTTTAGGTCCATATTGTCTAAAAATATTTTTTAAATTTTTTTTCTCTATAATACTAAAAAAATATAGTATTTCTTAACATTTTTTTAATTTTTATAAAATAATTTGTAAGGAATATTTTTGTTATTTTTTAAATGAGGTAATTTATGAAATTTTAAACTAAAATATGGCAGGATTGTTGTTTAACATATGTGGAATGATAAGATTTTCCATCCATCATGATAACATAATGTATTTAATTTTATATTACAAGCTTACATGTTTGTTTCCAATGTTTTTTAAAAAAAATCACAGTTTCTTGTCTAAATGATTTCAATGTAAAAAGGGGTATTTCTCTCAAGAATATTTAAGTATTTTGTTACATTATTTTCATATTTATCAACACCCATTTTGGAGTTTTATTATTTATTCTGGTTGACCTATTATGCTAAAATCTACCATATTTTATTAAATTGTTTATAATTATTTTGACTATGGATGTGCTATTTTGAGTCCATTCACCATATTACTCATAATAGTTTGTTATTCTGATTACTGATTAGGGAATGTTATTTATATTTCATATGAATATGTAATTTATGATTCCAAAAATTCATATGTTGAATATGTTATACTTATTATGTTATAGGAAGGATCCATTATATCCCCTAGTTTCATCATTATTTCTAATGAGAAAAACTATATTGGGATTTAGCTTAGGCATTACCCATTTATACTCATATTTCTTGGTCGAGGCCTTGATGGTATATTTCATGTGTATATAAATTTTCATTTTATAATGATGAGATTAGTTATTGATTTCCAGGAAATTATTCATTCAGTATAATCTTTATGTGTAATGATTTTTGATCATGGGATTATTTATATGGAATTATTTGATCATCTTTTGATCCAACAATATTAATATAATGTATTTGATTAAATTAAAAGTGTTTCAGTTACTTAAATTTCCATAATCTCTATTTATGATAACATCCTTGGTATACATACCCTTACTGAGCATTTAAGTTGAACCCTTTCATATATTTTATTTTCACCTTGATGCAATGATATATATTATGACTGATATGAAGGGTAAATCTAGAACACTAATAGTGTACATAAAGTAATAATGATGTATTATTGTATATATTTTTTGTAAAGTATTCTTCAATTATGTATCTAGTTTTTCAAATCAAATAATTGTTTTGGTCTAACGAGATATGATTCCTTATAAATTCTGGCAATGTAATAATGTAACCTCTGACTCTAGGATACCAGGGTCGGGATCATTAAAAAACCTTAGATTTTATTTGTAGAAAAAATATATCCAATCAACCCTCCCATATTATCTTCTTGTAGGTCATGGATTTCCATAGAACCTCTAAGTAAGATTCTCGGTCAATTATCATGACCTGATTCTTAATGTTAGTTCAAAGTCCAATCTCGAACAACCTAGCCTTTTATGACACACTCTAATCTAGAAGTGGTGAAAATGCAGGAAATATCAATAAAATTAGAAGAGTTAGTGTACATCATTATGTAGCCCTATTATATCTTCATAAACTGTTGGCCTTAGTCAAGCATCCGTGTGATGGGAAAAATCAAAGAAAAATAGGTCCTTGAAGGCCTATTAAGATATTCCTTCATGTTGAACAACCTAACCTATGAATCCCCAAAAAAAACATGGCTAGTCCCTGCATCATTAACACAAAATGCTTCACTTTATTGTTAAATAGTGTCTTATTGATATCAAACATTCCCTTTTTTATTTCCCCCAAGGCCAAAGCATCATATAAACCATCGATGAACTAAAAGGATGAAATACATTGAAGATGGATTCCACTGGTATAGTCAACCATCGAACATAGTGGAATGACTACTAACATGAGTGGGACTACTGTATGCACCATTAGAGTAGGTGAAGTTATGTTCTCTAGAGAAACCACCTACATAGTTTGAGGTTACACTAAACATTAATGAAGATGTTTCTCCAATTATTCAGCCCATAAAATAGGGTATACCTTTCCAAGAACTATCACTGGTCTCTCTCTTAGTATATTTTTAACTTTAATCACATATATATTATAACAAAATCATGCTCAATTCAACTAATTAATACCAACAGATATATGTCATAACAACATGGGAAAAATATATATCACATGATCAGACAAACTAAACTACATTGGTAGAACATTTCACAGAATTATATTAATGAACTACTATGAATCACAATAAAATGTATACATATGGAATTATAACCTTAATTCATAGTTTGGATTCATGAACGCAGAACAAATATTAGAAAAATAGTAATAACAACCCATCCTTGGTAACTCGTATATATGTTACAAATGTGTTGGATAGTCCCATGGAAACACCTCTACCTATGTTATATGAATATATCTCTTATTTACCATGTCCCATGTTATTCTAAAATGAAATAATAAAACTTCCCCCAAATTACACTTTTAAACATCTTAATCATACCACCATGTCTGAGCAAGAGGATCACATGACCTCATGCCCACCTCCATGTATTCAAGAGGGTTCCAACAAGTAGAGAGGTTCCATTTACATAATTGGGGAGACTATAACCTTAGTATCTTGTCATATACTACCTAAAAATATAGAAATATAAATAATATAATGACCATAAAATCATACAGGATCTAAATAATCCAAATGTAATACTTGTCAAACTAGTTATAAATGGATCCTAATGTGTATACTAATAAAATGTTATAAGTATAGAGAAATAAAAAATTATGGGGAAATATAGAGCCTATCATAGTCATCTACCGTTTCCATGATCCTCTACCTTGCCATCCACCACTACACCCTTTCCCTTTACTAGATCCATAGTCATTAAATATCCAATGCACTGAAATACCCTAAAATGGAGCGAGTAAAAATATTTAGTAGGACATCATCGATGCATCCATAGTAATGTTTTATGATATATAGTAGTTTTATTACATGATTATAATAAATTTATATCAATATTACATAATTTATTCCCCAATTGATCATTTTTTCTATATCAATGATGCCACAAACCCATGGACACTACAACATTGTCTCTAATATGGAAGGATAATGAGGATATGACAAAAGTAACCAAACAATAAACCGGAATAGTGAATCTATCACTCAAAAATATCAGGGATCTATGCATACATGTGACTCATCATTCCTGGTCACACACACAATATACTTGTAACAAATCAACTAGGCATCGAGTATGATTCTTTCAAATAAACAATATGTTGAGTAACATGATACATATCATGAACTAGGTTTCTAGTGTACCCTAAACATCACCTTCAATTATATCAACACAACTCCACCTTTTTCATAGTTCTATCATCTCTAATATTGTAATTGAAGAATCCTCCCTCTCTAAGGAATATTAATTTCATGATGGTTAGTATTTTCTATGAACCAAGAATGATTCCTCCATGAAATATAAAAAAACTAGGAACAACATATTATTCTAGAATATCATTATAGGAAATAATATACCATCATACAGACATGTGATTAGTATAAAATAATAAAAAAAGATAAATGAAAAATTCACTAAATGAATTCATATAACTAGTCTTGGAGGCTACACACACACACACCCAAATGTGTTCAAAATCATGAATAATTATCCATAATCCCAATAGAAAAAATATAACATGGAATCATGTGAACACTAGAGACTCAAAAGTTAATAACTTTTACTTCAAATTCATATACATCAACATCAGTGATAAACCACTATGTGTGGTTTAAATGATGGAGTGGAAACCCCAAGAGTCAAAAAAACTCGTTTGTGGGACATTATATTGTAGTTTATGAAACATCAATTCATTAGGTTTATCAAAATTCCCTCTAAAACACTATAGTTAATTTATTTCAAAAAATAATAAAATATCTCATTCAATAATAATGTCTATCGCCTAGATAATTTCTACAATGTCATTTCAGCCAATGCCTGGGTTTTTGGTAATCTTCTCAAGAATAAATATAAAACTGCATTTTATTATATATATCTCTCAAGATTCATCCATGATCATACCTTACGATTGATTATAATTAATATGTATTAAAACTATATAATTATACTTATCCTTTTTTATAATTATCCCTTGATAATTGTTCATAAATTATCCTTTCAAATTTAAAAAACAATATATTTTGATAAGTCATTTTAATTATCCTTTGATACTTTTAAATAACATTATTAGGATAATTTTATTTGTAAATTATAAATTCATAATTATATGTAATTAGATAGAAAATAACATTAATCCATTGGTAATTCAATGTAGTTATCTTTTAATAAACTAGGATAACTACCATATGATAGCATATAATGATCATCAAATCACAGTTTTTTAAAATTATCCCTTGATAATTTAATATAAAAATATTTTGATACGAATTTATTAATATTCTCAAATAATTCCTTTATTTATTCTTTGATAATTTGTTATACAATTACCCATTAATAATCGTTATTTCATCTTATTATATTAACTTCAACCAATTTTGTACAATTTAGAAGAAAGGGAAAAAAGAAAAAAATAAATAATAAAATAAAACTATTAATCTCATAGGAACAGTGAAAATGGGAAGAAATAGAAAATTGATCATGGCTGGAATTGGAGAAAAAAAGAATCATATCAATAGAGATTCACCTATAATCCACAATTGAGATTATAGGTTTCTTGAACTCAACAGGATTAACAAATGATAAAATCCAAATTGTACAGATTTTTCAGAACCAAAACATCTTATAGCATCATTATTTCCTAACCACAAATAAAAAACAATTATATAATTTTTTATTCAACCAAAAATTGACCGCGGTGTGTTTAAATCCATATTATTAAAGATTTTCAAATTTAAATAGGAAAAAAATGACTGATTCCCATTATTTTGGATCAATTCCCATGAGTAAATAGATTTATAGTGGCATTAATATGAAGATGAGGACGAGAAATTTAGATAAAAAGATAATAATAAAATAAAAAGTCAGGAAATGTTACTCTTATTCCTCAAATTGTGCATAATCTAAACACTTGACATCACACAACGATTATGTCACATTTAGGGTAATACCCTGATTTTGGATTTAATGGTGGTATCATATTTATTCCACGAATAATAATTTTGGAGATATTCCATTATTCTAGAACAACTTTGTTCACATGACATAATTTATTTATTATTTTTATAAAATAGACATGTAGGCTCTATGGGCCCCAGAATCTCATTTTGACTCCGCACCTATCATTGAAATAATTTCATAAAAATTTCATGGTTTTAACAAGGGAAAACCCGAGTAATTATATTAATATATATTTTACTTATTTTTTAAATTCATAAAACTCAGGAAACAATGTTTTTTAATTTAAGATTAAATTATCACATAAATGTACCTTCAATTTTTCTAAAAAACAGGGTTCATTTCTCAACTAAAATTTAATGTACTAATCTCTAGACATTTTAAATATTTAGATCGGGAAAAATTTTCCCCAGTTTATTCTTAACACTTTCTAAAAGAACTTAAATCCCTAGTATAACCAAAAGACCATGATATGTATCCTTAATAGTTTACCCATATAAAAACTTCTTAGGGATACGTATTAATCTCAACCCAACATTTTGAGTACATTTCTAATTTTTCACCACCCTAGTCTCTTATGTCGATGAATGTGTGATAAAAGAATACTTTTTACTAAGTCAAATGTTTTTATTATAAGTTAATATACACTTTATAACTTCCTCAATACTTTTGTGAAAATATTAAAATTATTCATCTAAAAGTGTAGACTACCACCTTGATTAATGACATGTTCAATTTTATATGACTACCAATAATGTAAGGTTAAAAATATTATATAACTAAATAAAATTATATTTATAACATGTTTCTAATATTTTAATGATAATTATTTCATTAAATACACCCCTCCCTTCCCATGGAAAATGTATGTTTTTCCTTTTCAGATGTGTGGACTACAACCTCCAAAAAACGACATCATTATTTTTACATGACCACTTAACTACACTGAATTAAAATATATATATTGTATGTAGAAATTATATTGGTTTCACCCTTAATAATTTCTGGGAATAATATTTCGAATCCTATATTTGTGATTAACCACAAAAAAACATTGTAACTTTAACAACATTATAAGGACTTTTTGTTGAACCTCTTATTAATTTCAGACTATTTTGGAATAACATTTAAAATTGTATAGGTATTTTTAAAATGGTATAATAATTTATATAAACCCCCAAATTTTTAGAAAACATGAAGTAATTTTCTAACAACATTGTCCAGAATCAATAAAAAAGACGAGTTATTGAGAAATTAACAAAACAACTATGAGTAATAGATGCAAGAAGAAACTATATTAAACATAATAAAAAAGATAACAAATGAATCATATGAAATTAAATTTTTGAAAATGATGTTATTGGGTGTTTATTTATTAACGTCAATTTAGTTATTCAGCATGGTATGAACAAGTGAATAGTGAAATAAGACTTAATTAAATATATCTTTGGTACCACCCTCATTTCTTGTCGATTACACCTTTTTATTTTTTTCAATTAAATATAATATTATTCTCATTAAATTGTTTTATTTTTTCACATGTATACATTAAATATAAAAAAACTTCTCTTTATTACACACTAAAACATGAATTATTACATAAACTATTCACTTGATAAAACAAGGAAAATACATAGGTATATTGTCTTTTAGTGTTGGGAACATTACATAATGACCTAAAATATGAAACACAATATATTTACAGAAAAAATCCTTTATATGGTCACAACATTAGCTCGTACTTATCATTACATGGGATAACCTGAGGACATGCATAAGAAAAAGTTGAGCTATAAAGCCCAGTAAGGGAGTAAAAAAGGCATAACATGAAGAATAAAATACATGTAAGTAAATAGTCATATCAATATAGCATAAAAGAAACATAAACATAAAGGCATGACAATGCATGATTATCACAACATGGAAATTTGGCAACAACACTTAACATGGAATTAGCCTAAGATAAGGCGCATTGCACATGGAGTAAGAGTAAAACCTCATTAAACTTGAATTATCATGAGTAAACCCTCATTTCACTTGATGTATCATGCTACTAATATTTTATCGATGCATTAGACCACTGTCAGGGTGCACCCTTCATAAACATTTCATTTCATGCATAAGTGTGCCACAATTTCATAAAACATAGATTCATTAAACATTATAATTTATTCCAAGGTAATGTACTGTGGAAATCAGACATGAAAATATTCCATATATAAGTAAATGTGAATAAAGGTGAATAACCTTGATAGAGATTTGGGCATGTTATTCACTTCACAATGATTTGGGCATAGAAAATTGCGGTGCAATTTTGGCAGCATAACAACATGACATAAGACGTCATAAAAATGATTATGGGAGATAAAAGGGTTCATAATCACATTTAAATAACATTTACAGTAATGGGGTCATATATATACATTTCCCAACATAAGTAATGTAATTTGGATTCATAATACAAAAGAATTTCTTGAATGTAAATGAATAGAGAGAAATTCCATACGGAATTTCGGCATGGTAAAAGGTGTACATGGGAGACATTAATGAGAGATAAAAGGGGTCTATAATCATTCAAATATAATTAAGTAAGTATGGGGTAGGTGATAAATAATAACCCAACATTTATAATTTAATATAAAAGGGAATAACAATAATAAGAAACCTGGATAAAATGAGAAAGGAAGGACTCCCTTTCATGGAAGTGTGATCCCAAAGGCTTGGGAGGGTCTTGAGAGAGGATTATTGGGAGGTTAGGGAGCCTTGGGCGGATTCTAGAGAGATGAGGGAAGATATTGGACGAACTCCAAAGGATTTGAGGGAAGAGGATGTGGGATCTTGGGTGGGTTTATATAGGAAAGGAGAGGAAATTCTTTATTATTTAGGTTTGGGACACCACACATTAATCTAATGAAAAAAACAAACAAACACATCATTTTTGCCAATGGTTTTTTCCAAAGGGGAGTGGAAAAAATTATTTTGTAATTCTAATGGTTTAAATTCTTAAAATAATAGGGTTTCATATGTGTAGGTGAGTCACACTCTCAAAAAAATCAATTTAAGAAGTTCAAATGTTTTATAAGTCTTAACGGGTCCACTAAAGCATTTTAAAATAAATCAAACAAACCTAAAATCACATTATTTTAATGGTCAAACATATATTGGCCAAACATTAATTTGATAGTATTTTATTACATCACTATTGGGTCATTATGATGACATAAAACAGATTATATATTTAAATTCTATTTAATTTTTTCCCAAAAATTTGACGATCTTAGAAAATAATGAAACATTCACCGTTGGATAATTTCAATTTCCGGATTCAAAAAATAATATTTATTTTATCTAAATAATTTTCTAAATATGTGATTTTTAAAAAAAATAAAAACCAACATTTATAGACAATTCATGGGTTTTGATAAAAATATCATTGAAACCTTAATAAAAATCACATTCATATTCTTAAAAATTATACAGTCATTTATATTGTATCAAAATTAATTTTATAATAATATTTAATTAAAAAAATATTTAATTCAAAAATCCATTAATTTATCAAAATATATTTTTTAATTAACTAAAAATTTTATTTTTTTATTTAAAAACTACTTACAATGTAACAATAATAAAATTGAATTATATTCTCTATACACAAATAATGTACATAATCATACTACTAAGGTATCATTAAAAAACCCCTTATAACACTAGCATATGACCAAAGGGTAACATGAGCGATGGTGAAGGAATCTTGGGGTGTCTCAAATAACATTTCTTAGACGGTAGTCATTATCAACTTCCACTTCTCCCATAGGCGGTTCCATTCGAGTTAATTGTATTAAAGATCATCTTGGAATTGGTCAAAAGTGAATCCCAATGACGTCACCTCTTTTTTGAGCTCCGACAAATCGGCTTTTTATGGAGAAATTCTACTAGATGAGGCCATCACTTCCTTTGTCTAAGTAAATTGGATTTGTCAAAGCCCCATATTTATAGTAATCATGTGATCACTATTTAACAACTATATTAGCAACGGTCAAAATTCTTAACATTTTTTTAAAATCCAAAAACATAAATCCAAAGAAGTGCATATATTATAAAACCATCTTAGATAATAATAAATTTAATTAGATCAAGATGAATTTTCATTGATAAAAGTTTGGATCGTTACAATCTTCCCCCATTCAGAAATTTCACCCTCAAAATTTCCTTTTCCCACAATAAAACTAATGCGGTAACCCTGCTTCATTAGTTCTTCTAACTACCAAGTTGCTTCTTCATTAGTGTGGTTTCTCCTTAAAACCTTGACAAGGGACATTGTTTATTTTTCGTAGAACTTTTTCTCTATGATCTAGGATCTTCACCGTATTCTCTTTATAGGAGAGGAAATTCTACAATGGTACCACCTCGGGATTGATTACATGTGAAGGGTCTGGTATGTAAATCCTCAAGAGTGATATATAGAATAAATCATGTACTTCAGATAGGTTCGGTGGGGGGTTTTTGTCGATAGTACACTACTCCATTGTGACCAAGGATCTCAGAAGGGCTAATGTACCTTGGACTAAGATTTACCTTCTTCCCAATTCTCATAATTCTCTTCCATAGTGATAAGTAGAGGAATACCATGTATCCAACATCAAACTCTAGTCTCGTCGATGATTATCAACATATCTCTTTTGTTGACTCCGATAAGCTTTAATGTGCTACTGTATGGTCATAACCTTCACCACCATTTCTTCGACAATCTCTGGACCTAGGAGTTTTCTCTCCATAACTTCATCTCAACATGTCAGTGTTCTACATCTCTTCCCATACAGGTCTTAAGAATGAGTCATTTGGATGATTGACTTGAAATAGTTGTTGGATGAGAACTCAAAAAGAGGGATATGTTGATCCCATCCGACTTTGTAGTCTATTGAGCACTCTATCAACATGTCATCAAGTGTTTGGATAGTCCGCTTAGATAGTACATCAGTTTGAGGATGATAAGTCATAGTGATGTTCAACTAAGTATCTATAGTATGTTCAAGACTCTTCCAAAACATATAGATAAATATTGGATCTCGATCGGATACAATATATAGTGGTACTCCATACAGCCTGACCATGTCTCTGGTGTATAACTGTGCTAGTTTATCTAATGAGAAATCCTCTCGAATAGCAATGAAGTGTGTAGTTATTGTAAGACGATCCCTAACAACCATGATATCATTATTTCCTTTGGGTGTCTTCAAAGGTCTAGTGGGAAATACCTTTGTGATGTTCTCTAATTTCAATGTTGGTATGGGTAATGGTCGCATCATCCCCTTAGACTTCTGCCTCTCAGCCTTCACTTGTTGACATGCCAGGCACACTTATGTATTATTATCAAGATCCTTCATCATGTTATCCTGCCAATACTTCTCTCGAAGATCTCAATACAAATTTGTGTTTCCTAGGTGATGGAGAATTTTGAACTATGTGCATCATCCAAAAGTTTCTTCTTTAACTCCGGATTCGATGGGACACATAATTTGGACCAAAATTTCAAAATTCCTTCTTCATTGACAATGAGATTTGAGGATTTCTCTTTCCTGATAGTGTCCACCTTCTTCTAAATTCCCACATCATCCTTTTGAGTATCCTTTAACAATTCCAAAAGAGACATTTGAGCAATCATTTGTGAAAGGATTGATGATGTTCCCTCATTTATGATTCCCATGTCCATCTTCATTATTTCAAAGATGATTGGATCCTTTTTAATTCTCATAAATGATAGAATCAATGGGTATTTTCTACTTATAGCATTAGCCACCCTGTTCACCTTCCCATGGTGGTAATGGATTGAGCAGTCATAGTCTTTGATAAGCTCTAGCCATATTTTTTTGTGCATGTTCAACTCTTTCAATGTGGATATATACATGAGGCTTTTGTGGTCCGTATTTATTTCACACTCCCCCCCCCAAAGAGGTAATGCAAGAAAACTATTATTGAAAATATCACTACAACCAACTACAAATCATGTGATGGATATATTTTCTCATGAAAATTAAATTGGCTTAAAGCATAGGGAATGACTTCTTCTTTCGGCATCAACACACAACCCATGACCTTCTTCGAAGCATAACTAAATCCCACAAAAAGTTCGACACTTGTGGGTAATGGGAGAATGGGAATAGTGATAATCCTCCTTTTCAACTCCTTGAATCTCTCTTTGAATTTATCACTCCAAGAAAAATTTACTCCCTTCTAAGTTAACTTGGTAAGAGGGCTGGAAAATTGTGAAAAAATTATCACAAATTGGCGATAATATCCAGATAACCCCAAGAAGCTATGGATATCCAATACCAAAGTTGTTCTTGGACATCCCTCTATTTCAGTTGTCTTGGAGGGATCCACAAATATCCCATTTCTTATAATGATATATCCCTATAATGAGACCTCCCTCAACCATAACTTACACTTGATGTACTTTTCATAGAGATTCCTCTTCCACAAGGCCTCTAGTATAGTTATTAGATGTAGCTCATGCTCCTACTTGGTTTTGGAATATATTATAATATCATTTATAAAGACTACAACAAGTTTTTCAAGGTAATATCTAAAGATTATATTCATCAATTCCATGAATATTTATATAGAATTATTGATTCTATAAGGAATTACTATGAATTCATAGTGCCTCTACCATGTACAAAAAGCAGTCTTAGGGATATCCTCCTTCTTCACCCTTACTTGGTAATATCCCAACCACACATCTACCTTGGAAAAGTATTGTGCTCCATGTAGCTAATCGAATAATTAATAAATTCATGGAAGACTATATGTGTTATTTATCATGATTTTATTGAGATCACAATAATCAATGCAAAGGAGCATTGACCGATCCTTCTTCTTGTCGAAGAGGACTAGTACTCCCCATGGTGAAGCAATTTGGAGTATAAACCCTTTATATGGATTCTCATGTAGTTGTTTATTCATCTCCTCAAGCTCCAAAATAGCCATACTATACAGAGTCTTGGATATTGGAAACAGCCCAAGAATGAGGTCAATTGATAATTTAACATCCCTTCTTGGAGGAAGTGCAGGAAATTCATAAGGGAACACTTCTACAAATTCCCTCACATTAGGCATGTTTTCAAGGATGGTATCTTCCTTAGACACAATCATCTGATGTAGATACATATGTTCATAGGGTAGTAATATCCAAACTTTATGTGATGGTGATAAAGAATATTCCTCTTCCTCCTTCACTTGTATACAATCAGGGGTTGATTCTAAATATGGAATGTTATTTCCCTCTCACATAAATTTATGTTGGCTCTATATAAGTAAAGACAATCCATGCTTTGAATTGCCTCAAATTCCACTAGAGGGAGTATGAAGAGGTTCTCTAGGAAGTTCAATCCACAAATTATGATAGGGGAGGTGTTATATTCATGTGATGCAATGATTCCCTTGTTTTCTGTACTCACTTACCTTCCATGATTTTTAGTGGTGGTGGGAGTTTTCTACTAAACATTAGGGATATAAAAGAATGAATAGATCTAGAATCAAAAAGTATATTCAATATTATTGAATGAATGACTAGAATACATATCACCACTTCCTTTTTGGAGTTATCTTTAGTGGTAGTGATGGCAATAAATTTCCCTTGTTGCCCTAGAGGTTGTTGGTTGCCTCTAAAAACCATTGTCTTAGGGAACTGATTTGTAGGGTTCCCTTATTCTTTTCAGTTGAAGTAATGAACAATTCTTTAAGGGTCGAATGAATATATCCTATCCTCTTTTGCAGCCACAAGTTTCTCTAGTTGGCAGTTAACGGCTAGGTTTCCTTCTCTTGCACACCTAAAGAATTTCTTCATCCCCTTCATACTATTTCTAGGGTGATTTTCCATACACTTTGCAAATGGGGCACTATATCTTCTTAGCACTATTTGAATTATCCACTATAATTCCAGAATTGAAGTCCACCTTATGCGTCTTATCCCCATGATACCCCTAGGATTCACCAATCTTCAACTTGGCAATGAGGGCACATCGTACAATTTCCTCATAGCAATCGAAGTCACGGATCACCAGGGCTTTCCGTAGGCTAGGTTTCAAGCCACCAAAGAATTGGTAAACCTTGAATTCATACGTAAAAACAAATCTAGATGAATATCATGCAAGACTTATGAATTTGGATCATACGCTCTGATGGATTCATCATCCTTTTTCTTGAGGGAAACGAATCCCCTTTCCATATTTAGTCAGAGGGTGCACGAAAAACTTTTTTCGATTTTTTTCGGAAATCTGTTCATTCCAATGCCTCGAAATCCTCATCAAGCTTTGTATTATTGATCAATTTCCACCATTGATCCGCTTCACCATCCATATTATAAGTAGCCAAAATAACCTTCTCTTGTTCGGAACACTGAATGATAGAGAAGACCATTTCAATTGAGTTGATCCATTGTACAGCGATTGAGGGATCAGATGATCCATTAAAATTTGGAGGCCTTTACCTTAGGATGCTCTTGATTGTGACTAGTTATTTCTTAGGAGGGGTTGAATGTTTCTCTTGACCCATGTTGCTATTCAGATCATGAGTTAACTAAGAGAGTATCGTGACAAAGTTTGCGATTCCAGCACCCATCAGGTTGGACATCTCATTAGAACAGTTATCACATTGATCTTCGCATAAGTTATTAGAATGCATCCTCATATTACTGGACATTGTCTAGAATAAAAGAAAAGTTAGGGGAATCAAATAAATGATAATCCAAGGACAGAAATAGATGAATTTTAAATAACTTTTATTTCCTTAACTTATGAATCTATAGGCTTTAATCTATGTTATCCATTATCTACTTTATAACATATATTCTTAGAGGCATTTTTTTTAATTCCCTTAATAATGGTTCATAATAAACATATGAATTCACCAAATTATATCCCCCATGGGTGTTGTAAAAAAGAGTTCAACAAGGATCTTTGTTTTATACTAGGGTACCTCGAGTCAAGACCGAAACTCCTTGTCAGAGTTTTCACTCCTGTGTACACATCTCCCAGAGCCGCATCTACCTACTCATATCCAGACATGGATGTATTTTTTTTGATAAACCACTTACTCAATACTCACCCAAATATAGGGATGTTTTTTATTATACATTGACTTATCCCAAAGGCATTAACTAGGGTTTTCTAATCAAAATCCCAAAAAAAACTAAACATATCCTCTGATACCAACTATAACAACCCTGCCCTTTTTTAAACACATAAACACGATTTATAACATAATATCTTCACCTGATAGAACTGAGAATATTGATATTTATAGTGTCTTTGGGGATTAGAAACATTAAAAAACATCTAAAAACATGAAACACAACATTATTATTGAAAACTTCCTTTATATGACCACTACATTTTTCGTACATAGCATTGCATGGGATAACCTGAGGACATGCATAAGAAATGGGTGAGCTATAAAACCCAGTAAGTGAGTAAAAAAGTTATAACATGAGGAATAAAATAATTTTTATGTAATAGGAATACCACCCGAAAAGAAAATAAATATTAACATAAAGGCATGATAAAACATGATTATCACAACATGGAAATGTGGTAACAACACATAACATTTTATTGGCAGGAGCCAAGGATCATTGCACATAGGGAATGAGAAAACCATCATTTAACTTGAATTATATTCAGTAAAAACTAATTACACTGGACATATCATGATACTAATCTTTACCCAATGCATTGGAGTGCTATCAGGGAACACCCTTCTTAAACATTTCATTTTATGCATAAGTGTGCAGCAAGATCATAAAACATAGATTCATTAAATGTTATAATTTATTCCACAATAATGGAATGTGGAATTAATACATGAAACTAATCCATAAATATGTAAACGTGCCTGAAGGGGAATTCCCTTGATAAATAAATGGGCATGGTCTTCACTAAACAATGATTTTTCCTTGGAGATGGCGATGCAATTTTGGAAGCATAACAGTGTGACATAAGACATCGTAAAAATGTTTGGTGAGAAGGAAACTGGTGTCTTATCACATGTACATGAAATGGATAGTAATGGGGTCATATAGATACATGTCATAACATATGTAATGAAATTTGGATTCATAATACAAAATAATTTCTTGAATGTAGATGAGGTGGGAGAAATTACTTAGGGAATTTCAGCATGGTAACGGGTGTACATGGGATGAATTAATGAGAGAGAAAAGGGGTATCTCATCATTCAAACATAAAAATAGATGTTTGGGGAGTTGAAAAATCACACCATATAATTTATAATATAATGTAAAAGGGCATAACAATATTATAAAACTTGGATAAAATTAGAAAGAAATGAATAATTTACTTAGAAGTGTGATCCCAAAGCCATGGGAGGGGATTTATAGAGGATTATTGGGATGCTGGGGTGCCTTGGGAGGATTCTAGAGAGAGGATTGAAGTGGTTGGACTAACTCCAAAACCTTTGAGTGAAGATGAAGTGGGATCTTTGGTGGGTTTATATATGAAATTATAGGGAATTCATTATTATTTAGTTTTGGGACACAACACATTAAACTAATCAAAACCACAAACCAAACCATTTCTTTTTCCAAATGGGGGTAGAGAATTGTTTTTATAAGGCCAATGAATTAACTTCTTTAAATAATTGGGTTGCTTATGTGGAGGTGAGTTACACTCTAAAAAAATTAATTTTAAAAGTTAAAATGTTCTGTAAGTCGTGAAGGGTCCACTAAAGCATTGTAAAAAAATATAAAAACACTAAAATAACATTATATTAATTGTAATACAAATATTGTCCAAAAATAATGTTTATTGTATTTTATAACATCACTATTGGGTCATTATTATGTCATAAAACACATTATAAAATTATATGGTATATAATTTTTTCCCGAAAATTTGACGCTCATTAAATAATGAACAATTCCCCATTGGATAATTTCAACATCTGGAATCCAAAAATAATATTCATTTTATCTAAATAGTTATTTAATATTCCAATTTTTACATTTTAAATAAAAACCGAAATTTATCAAAAATTCATGGGTTTGGAAAAAAGTAGCACTTAAACAATAATAAAAACCACAACCGTATTCATAATAATTATACAGTCATTTAAATTATATAAAAAGTACTTTCATAATAATATTTAGTTAAAATATTATTTAATTCAAAAATCCATTAATTCATCAAAATATATTTCTTAATTAACTAATAATTCTATTTTTTCTTTAAAAACTATTCACAAAGTAAAAATAATAACATGAAAGTATATTCTCTATACAAAAAATAATGTACATAATTATAGTACTAGGGTCTCATTACATAACCCCTTATAACTGCTACATAAGACTGAATGGTAAGGTGTGCGATGGTGATAGAATCATGGAGTGGCTTGGATAACATCGCTCATGTTGTAATCTCTATTAACTTCTACTTCACCTGTAGGCGGTTCCATTTAAGCTTAACGTGTTGACGCTGGACTTGGGCATGGTAAAGAGAGAATCCCAATGACGACACCTCCTTTTCACAATCGAAAAAATGGGCTTCGTATGGATCAATTCTACTAGATGAGGCTATTGCTTCCATTTTCTAAGTAAATTGGATTTGTTAAAGCCCTATATTTATACAAATCATGTGATCATTGTTTAATGACTATATGAGCTACGATCACAATTCATAACGGTATTTTAAAATTGAAAAACATAAATCCAAAGAAGTGAATATGTTATACAACCTTTTTTGATAATAAGATATTTAATTAGATCAAGATGAATTTCCATTGATAAAAGTTTGGGTCGTTACATAAAAAATATTCCATAATATAAATCTTTTTCATTAGTATGATTATATATGTTTTTTGACCCGTTTGAAATTCCCACCCTAAAATAAACATGGATTAATGGAACATTCCTATTTCATGTCTCATATTATGAATCACCCCAGAAAATATTTTTAAACCATGAATATATTCAATAACCATAATTACATTATTATTAAACCTATTGGTATAATTATATTTTATAGAAAAAAATATGTTATTCCCATTTCTAAAAACACTCTTTACTTATTTCATTATAGATATTCTTAACTCAGTCTATTCCATATGTAATTGTTGTAGGGAATCCAATTCCATTTTAGATAATCTATGATAGTTAGGGAGAATACATGTATTTTTAAATAATAATAATTATTCAACATTTATGATAATATATATATGATTATAATCTATCAAATACATTAGACCTAAAGATAGATGTTTGTAATTTTTTGAAAATTATATTATAAATCAAAAATTAATATGTGTTTAAGGATTGGGATGTTATTGTTTATATAAAATAAAGGTATATATATTTTTAAAAATTATTATAAATGAACATTACTAAAAACCGTAGAGAAGTGACTTTTTATAGGATACCATAATTATGTTTTAGTAATGTTATAATTATGTATTTTTCATTGAATTGACATACATATATGTATATTAAAAGTTTATGAATGATCTAACACATATTTATCTAGGTTTAATAACCCCCAAAGTAGTTCATTGGTTTTTAATTTGATCATCACCTAGTTTATGACAATGATTCTTAACTATAAATCAGGTTTGAAACTCCCTGGGGATATTCTTTGGATAAGTTATTTTTTCTATATTATCCTTTATGAAGGGTTTGAAAACAAAATTGGAACATAACTAGGAAACCTAATCTAATATGAAAATTTCCCTGAATAACATATATTTAATGAGATAGACTATTACCTTAGGTTTTTTATGTAGTGTATGAATATCAACTTTAATTTTTGGGTTTCACAATTTAAAATCCTAGAAATCAAAGTATTATCATCCTTGCACTTATTTTTGATATATTAATAGAATATCCCAATAACAAATTAATTAACAATTATATAATTATCTATTAATGAACTTTAAATATACAATATTTTTATAGTTCTATAAAGTCTTTAATATAGTAAATGTTTAGTATATAAATTCAAACACCCCAAAAACATGGAAAAATATATCGATTAAGTCCACTAATGTATGAAATTATTTTTTCTTGAGTACATAACATTTCCCTAGGTAATATGTATGGGTTGAATATTCTAGGAAACCCAATCATAACCCCATTAGTGAAATTAATTGAAATATAGAATTTAGGCTAGTTTTCACTACACATAACTCATAAAAACAATTTGTTGATGGAAATCAATTTTAATATTATGAATTACTTGAAAATATATAAAATTCTATTGACATGGATGAAATTATATTGAAAACTTATTCAGAATCACCTATATTTTTTCTTTATAAGTAAGAATATCTATATCAAATAATTGAAATAAAGATGATGTGTACTCATGAGGACATGTCCATTGTTAATAATTACACTAATTTATTCCCCAAATAATTTCATAGGATTCCTCTTGATATATTGGTTGAGTTATCAACTGAAATGATACATTGATTAGTGTAGATAACCCCGACTCTATATATAATGTCTCCCATTGAGTTGAATGAACCAAAGAAGAAATTATAATAAAATTTATACATGGAATTTTCATTACTATGTTCATCACAATGGGCTTCCATAATTATCTTTTTCATGGATATGAATATGTTGATACATATATGTATTGATTATCTTGAACACATGAATGACACGATAAATTATAATCTTAAACTATCATGGATTGATTAACTACTTCACCAGATAATTAGAGTTCAATACTTCTATAAAATGGAACTTTTTAGGTTATCATCTGTTAAAGGTAAAGAAGATGGATAATCTTAATATTACCTTTTCTATGTTTCAAATCACAATGAATTCATAGTTATACTATTAAACACACAAAATTTCCACCTGTCTTTATGGGTGTAATGAATTAAAATATTAAATATTACCTTAAAAAATTCGTTTTATTTTTTAGAGAATATTTTTATATACTCCAAAAAAAGGTGGAACAAGAGGAGAATTTTAATACTGAGGAAAATATGTCGACAAAGGATAATTTTAATTTAATGTATAAAAAATTAGAGTTTTAGATAGAAGAAGTTTCATTCTTAATGTGTGTTATCATGATTTATATCATATTTAAGGACCCTTAAATGACTCAAGTGACTGTGGAATGGACTAAACCCAAAAAAATAATGAAAATACATACTTTCCTTAGATTTGTAGGATTTTATTGTCAATTTGTGAGAAAGCATCTATATATTGTCAAACCTACTAACTAAGTTTTCATAGAGGGAATAAAGAATATGTGGATAGATGAATGTGAAGAGGGTGTCATGGATCTAAATAAGAAGATATATATTAAACCCAACGGGAATAATTTGTGGTTTATATTAATTATCTAATAATGATTTTGGGTTTTTTACTCATATAAAATGATAAATTTATAGCTTATTCCTCAAGAAAGATGAAGGTGGACGATAAAAATTATCTGATGCATGATATAGAGTTTGGGATAGAAATATTTACATTGAATATGTTGTTGAATAATTTCTATAGATAGATGATTGATATATATGTGCCATAAGATCCTAAAATATGTATTCACAAAGAAGGAACTCAATATAGAAAAAAAATATTGGTTAGAGATAATAAAATATTTTGATAGCTCAATACACTACTATATTGGGATGGAGAATAAAATGGTAGATGAATTTTCTAGAAAAGATATTATACCAGTTTTTTGTGATTAATTATTGTGAAGGATCCAATCTTGTTGTATCGAAGAGGATATACATGATATTCTTAAATAAACACTAATATTCCATTGTGAAATAGTTTATTACCCAACACACCTGTAGAAGATTGAGAAATCATGATGTAATGATATAGAGATACAAAAGAATGTGGATTCAATATGGATGAAAAAACCCTATGAGTTTGAAATTGATGATGAATGAGTTATCATATTATTTAAATGAATTTGTGTTATATTAGAGCTAGAGATAAGGAAGGATCCACTGAGTGATTATCATAGCATGAAATTCTCAATCCCCCTAGGAATCGTGAATATGTATAGGTATATATTATTACAAAATTGGTTAGAAAATATGAAGATGAATATTAAGGAATATAAATTAATATTCCTTATATGTATTCTTATGAATAATAGAATGAGAAAAATATAAATGTTTGGTGAATCCATTTCCCATTCCCACATAAAATTTTGGAAAAAACACAATTCATTTTTCACAAGTATTAAAAAGGAATCAAAATAGAAAATTGGTAGATTTTCAAAGATATTTTTTACATTATTTCAATTCAAGGGAACTTATCACTCAATAAAAATGAATATATATACAATAAATAAGTGGAATGTTTTCTTAACACCACTAAGAAGTGTATGATATCTTTATTTTAGGTTCAACTCAATACTCTGGAAGATCCTTAAGTATGATCCAAATTATAGTTGGCCTTTAGAATGGTCTATCACCCATAAACTGTTGGAGAATCTGGAAGAACTATACAAACACTTGAGCACTTGTTGACAGATTTCTAGATGAATTTTTAGAGAGGTTGGGACTAAAGTATTCCATTGTTTTACCACTAGTTTAGTTCTGATATTGAAATATTTTTCACTAGGGAATTCAAAAGTCCACATATGTTTCCCTATATGGGATTTCTTTTAGAACACATATGTGTTGAGATAAAGATAGTGAATGAATGTTTCTAAGACCTGTGACTTCCCATGAAATGGTAGAAAAGATAATACTACTTTGAAATATATCTGAATAAAAAAAATATTGAATAAGTGTTTTGATGGTTGTCATAAATGAAGCTTGGAGATTAATGTGTCCAAAATAGTGATCCTCCATATATCTCTATGTAAGAGAGTCATTAGATTTTGGATAAAGAGAAATCTAATTCCACGATATATTAACCACTATGATTTTCCTAACTATATTAAAACAATTTCATACTAGTAAGATCACACATAAAACCTGCATAAAGTACATGAAGTGTTCCATATATCCCTATTATGGATATAAATTTTAGATCCCTCATATATACTAAATCTATTGGTGGTATAGTTGGTTGATTTTCACTCTTATGAGTACCATTATATAATGATCATGGACCATAGTGTCATTGTTTTCACAACATGAAAACTCACCTATTCATTGTACATTGTATAATTGTAAGTATGAATTGGTGGCATGGAAAAATAAAGTAACTCTGAAATATAAGTACCAACATTTTCCCCCTAGTGTAAGATATGATTTTCTGGGGGGAAATTTCAGGGAATAACGTAATGACAATGAATTTAAAAATAAAATTTTCATTTGTATATATATGTCATATAAGGTCATAAAGATTATATGAACTAACAAAACTCTATCATTAATTCAGAGAGTAATATCTTTATAATATTACCTTGTGGATAAAATATTACTTGGGTATAGTAATAATGTATATATATATCCTGATTTAAAAGGTATTAAAACCCATTTATATGTTTTAGATATATATATATATTATAATTTATATAAGTTGTATATAATAAAATTACATCAATTATTTGATTCATCATGTCAGTATAATCATATTATTAATTCTTTAATTTTTTAACAAATTAATTCATGGATGAATATAGAAAATTACAGTAATTTTCTAAAATGGTGGCTTTTATTACATTATTAGTTAGTAAGATAGAAACAAAAAATTTTGAAACCATTTAATTCATAAAATATGTATTTAATTTATAATGTCATCCATTTTAAAGAAATGGTTTTTAAATAATATCAAACAAATGTTAATCCTTATAAAATAAAAGTAATTTTTCCTAATAATGATTTTCATTTTATTGTATTATATTTTGTTAATAAGTGGGTTATTATTTATTTGAAATAAAAAAGATAAATAATTAACCAATTTCGAAATTTAGAACAAAAAAAGTAGACAACCATATCTAAATACTAATTTTTAAGCAAAAAATTAACTTTTTATATAAAATAGTGTTTAGGTGTTATATGTGCCACTCTAAAAAATAATTTTTCTAACTCATTTCATTTTTTTAATAAACGATTTTAATATTTTTAATTTGAATATTTTAAATAATAATTAATTTAAATTTAAATTTTTACAATTAATATTATTTTATTAGGATGAAATTGGATTTACCACTATAAAGTTAAAATTTGGATAAAAGTAGTTTAACATTGGAAAAAATGGGAAAAAATGAAAAATATGTGCAATTTTATTTTGATAGAATTTTTTTTTTGAATTTCCCCACACCATTATTGAAAATATATATAACCTTTTTCCTTATATACTAAAACAACATTATTACAAATTAATGTATTTTTAAATAAATAACACTCTCTACATATAAATAGATCTCACCTTATCCCAATTACATTACCCATTACAAAGAATTTGATAAACCAAAAATCGTCCCTAATATTTCCTCAAAAATCTTTCTATTACCTAGATTCCATGGTCTTACTAAATAATTATGCTAAGGAGGATTAAAAGTATTCCCAATGAAGAACATATAATGGGGAGGTATTACTCTCAATACAAGTTTTCTCATTCTTATATTAATCTACAAATTTCAATTCCCCTATATCCATGAAGGAATTATGTCATAATAATTCTTAATATGGAAAATTAATATTATTTTAATGGAATATAAAATTAATACCTTACTTTAAAATCATTGAAGAAAAAGAAAAAATAGTTTCATGTATATCTTCATAATACCACCTCAATGAATGATGAGTTCATTTTTTCATCCCCACATTAAATAAATTGATAAAAGGGGTATTTAATTATATAATATGTTAATTAAAAAGTTATTATAAATTTGAAATTTGAGTTATTTTATTTCCTACCCCTACTATTCTAATTAAAATGGATCAGTCAATTGTTTTTTTTGTGCCGACTACCACCTCAAAAAAATCTATTTTTTATTTTCCATGACCATCGTACATTGAATATTTGAAAACTATAATTAGTATTTAAAAATGATATTTTTTAAGACATTATTATTTTTCAATAATAATATTTGGAATTATATATGTCTAATTAACATGAAAAAATATTATTAACCTCAAACTCAAAATGAACCAATCAATGAACCATTTTTAGCGCCAATATATATTTTTCACAATCATTGAATATATATAAAAATTAATATGATGAAATAATATAAATAATTAATCATCCCAAAATAAAGAGACAATGAAGTTATTTTAAAATACCATTGACAACGATCAATAAATTGGAACTATTAGGGAACAATTAACCGAACAACCCCGGGTAACCGACATAAGAAGAATCTATATTAGACATAAATAACCAATGATGATAAATAAAAGTTTGATAATAATATATATTAAAAATATTTTCTCTGGTTATTTATATAATTGAAAATTTTTAGTTATTTAAGATATTATTTTCAAGGGCATAATTAATTCACACATGAGGTAAGGGATATTCCGTACCACCCCCGTTAATTATCAGTTTCACACTCTATTTACTATTATGCATTTCCTTAATTAATTTTCACAGGAAATTATTCAATATATATATAACATAATTATATTAATATTTTAATATCCTTCTCATTATAGTTCTTATACATGTTTTTAGTCCCCTTGGAAATTTCTACTATAATGAAAACCATGTTTAAGGTAACTTTCCTATTTCGTGTACCATGTTCAACATCACCACCATAAAATGTTTTTATACAACTGATAATGTAAAAATAAAAAACATTATCATATGTGGGACCCTAATAGATAAATTATAGATATATTTAATAAAATAAGGTCTTTTAATCTTTTAAAATATCTATTACATATATAAAAAAGTTCACTGATGTGGTTCATTTTTATTAATTATTCACTTGTATCTTTTACATGATTATTATACATTGGATCTCCATGATAAATTTATATACCCATTTTCAATTATTAAATTATAAAAAATTTAATTCCTCATTATTTTTGTAATCCTTAGAATTAATACTTCATTTATACATTGAATCTGTAATTTGAAACCTACTTCCTTCTTATGGGTTAGATCATTCTAAATATTTATGTATATTTTATTTCTATTATATGAAATGAATATGTATTATTCGATTTTTTTTATTTCGAGGGTTCATAAAAATATTATCAGATAATGTGTTGGCTATTTTCATATATATCATGAGATTCTATTTAGAGGATATTGTACTCAACCTAATCCACTATGGTACTTTTTTCAATTTATAATGATAGTTTTCAGAGTGAACCTTGAATTAGATTTTTGATGAATTTTAATATGTTATCTATACATATTCCATGATTCTATGATATTATTATATAATTGTTTTATTCCATTTTTCTATGGTTATGATAATTACCATTATGATATCACGTTATGCCTCTTATATCGCATGTTATATTGTATTACCATGATTATATAATTTATAGTTTTTTATCTCTTGTATTTCCTCATGTAATTTACCCAAGATATCTTACGTAATTTTGGAATATTTGGGATGGTTTGGATTTTTTTGGGATTTCTAAATGTTTATAATGTTTTTTTCTGTTTAAGAATATTTATTTTTGTCACTAATCTTCCAGAAGCACTAGTCTAGATTATTAGTCTATATTATCCGAAACATATGTTATAAATTCGGAATCAATATGTTTTTAAGGATAGGGTCTCTATTTATATGTTTTCAATTCATTTGACAATGTTTACAAATATATCTCCAAAAAACATATATATTTATAGAAGTACATATAAATTAATTCATAATTGTATAATATTTTGAAGAATATTATGATATTTTGCATCTCAATTATTAATTTATGAGATATATAATTCAATATTTATAGATCTAGTGTCAACAATGGTTTCTTTTATAATGTTTCACAATCACAATTTAATGTTTTTACTCATTTAAAAAATAAGATTTACATCTATATATATATGATGAAACATTATATGGTGACATATAAGGATAATTTTAGGGATTAATATGATATTTTCCAAGAAATTTAGAAAAGAAAAATGGTGTATACTTTTTCAAAAATTTAAGTCACTTAAGGAGGATGAGAAGATAGATTAAATTTTTATGTGTTGATCGACATTTTTTACAAACCAAAGATTCCATACTTAATCATATATCTATGAGAACCATGAATGATTAACCTTATTTGATTTTAGATTTTTCACTTTAAATATCATAACATCACATGGTTTCGATTTTGTATCTCATCATTAACTATGTCTAGAATAATTTCAATTAAATTTTGTGTTTAGTGATGACTAATTAACGATTTTTGAAATGGTTATTTATCTATAACAAAGGTCCTTAAAATTTTTTTTAGAAAATTATTATTCTGAATAATCATATTCCATTCTCACTAATTTCTATTTGTCGTGTTCATATGATAGATATTTTCAAAAAATATGAATATTAAAACCAATGGAGAACATGTGATACAATAGTCTCATCCATCTATGTGAAATAATCGACTCATTCATGGAAACTATTATAGTGAATTTAATTTTTTAAAAACTATATAATATATATGATGAAGATAATCACATATAAACAATGAAATTAAAATTAATATGTCATCAATTTGAGTGTATTTAACTGAGAGAAGATGAGTTATTTTGAATGATTAAAATTTTTAGCACGATTTGATTTTATTTTTAAATTATTCCAGATTTCATAGTGTTTATGAAATTATTGATAATTATCTTAGAAAAATATGATGAAAAAGATAATTTCTATTGAGGATCATGACATTCATTAGTTCTCCATTTCTTATCTCAATAATATCTTGATGGCCTATGAGATGATGTATTCTCAAGAACAATGACAGAAATAAAAATCTATAAATAATTCTACATTTAGGGATTCTAAAGTTTCAAAGAACATTGAACCTGGGGGTACCATGAGGATGAAACTAATACCCATAATTATCCAATTAATTTAAATCAATGAGTAAATTTTTTTTGTTTTGAAATTGAATGATTTAATTAATGGTACATAAGAACTAAATAATATTTTAATGTTTTTTAATATTGATATGATTATAAAATTTTCTATGTGTCTCCCAATAAGGACAAAAAAATATGGGTGATATAAACATACAAAATATTTTTTTAAAGGTGACAAGTGGTGGTAAAAACAGAAACATAATTAATAAATGAGTAAATTCAAACACATGGATTTATATAAATTTTCACTATCCAATAATTTTCCATATTATCATATAAATCAACATATAAAGGTTATTTGATACCCTGAATGACATCCCTACTAGATCCTGTTACAACATGCATTGAACAAAAATAAAATACTATGTACCAAAAACAATATATAAGTGAGATGAAGCCCAATTTTGAACCCCGAGAAAATGAACATGCAATGTTGTGTTCATTGGGACATAATGGATTCCACTAGTGAAGTTATATTTGATCGAGTCTCTAACACTAGATAAACCACCACCAGTGAGTATATATTTTTTTAAAAATAAAATAAAAAACAAAATGCCGAAATTATAATTGATTCCATAAATGAATGACAATATAGTATAATTAAATTTGAAGACATTATTTTCCATCTTATATTGAGGAATGTGAAAAGTTGTAAATGGATTAAGAGGTAAAATGGATATTATTATTTGTAGAATATTAAAATAATATAAAAATACCTATAGAGATGAATATTATATTAGTGATGTGGAGAGAAGCAGAAATAATACACAAAAGAAATTTTAATTAATGAAATGTATTTTTTTTATTCAAATAAAATTATAATTTTATAATATAAATATGATCATTAAAATGGGAGATTAATTTATTTTTGGAAATTTCATCATTATTGAAATTTTAGGGATAATTATGAGATAAATTAGGTTAAATAACTGTGGGTGATATTAGTTAAATACTAATATAAATAGATAATATTTTTTATATTATTACAGAAATTGAATTTTTAAAATCAAATAGGTGAGGACCCTTTAAGTGACACTGATTGATGTCAAAACATTTATGATATAATTACATTAAGGTGTTTTCAAAATTTAATTCCATGTAATTGGTGGATGATCTAAATAAAATAAGGATATTGTTAATTCTAGAATGTAGATATATATTTATAGATGTTTTTAGGAAGTATTTTGTTTGAAAATAATCTCTGTAAAGATAATGGTGGTAATTTAGAATAAAATTGGTTTCGTGCTTCTATTTCACCAAATATAGACATTACACATGTTGTAAACCCAAATTATGGTTATAAATATTATAAAATAAATGTAATGTTGAATAATAATTTTTTTAGGCTAATACTAAATATAAATCCATGGGGGATAGAAGGATCATATCAATGAGAATGTTTTAATTAAATATAATGTTTGAAATTTGATGATGAATCACTATGATTATTTTAAGGAAGAATATTTCCAATTGTGAAGATTTCAATTTGAAGAAAGATATTTATAAAAGTAATTATATGGGAATAATGTGATTCTTCATAAATATAATATACAACCGCCTCCCCATTCAAAATGTTGCCCTGAATCTATGGTATGTAATGATACATTTAAGAGAATTCAAAATAGAAAATAACAGAAAGAGAATGAAAAATTTCATACCACTTTTCACTATCTTGATATAAAGTTTAGGGGACTAAGATTTATATTTATACAACCTATAAGTGTATTTCAATACCACCAATTCTTCTGATGTGGAATGAAAACACCGCATATATCAATAGGAGTATTCATTGAGACCAAACAATGGCGGTAGAACTGGAATGTAATTATAGAAATGTGGAAAGGCTTATATACATTGCAATTGATTATCTTATTACATTAGAAAATTAAATCTTATCATGATATATATCCAGTAGTTTGGTTAATTTTATGTGAAATTATTAAATTACAAATTACACAATTTTAAAATATTATAAACCACTAATATTATTTAAAATAATATTGAATGTAGTAATGTTATTTTTATATATTGGTTGATTCAAAATCTCATTAGTTTCTCTCATATTAGTAATAATGGTAATAAGTTATACTTTTATAATAATTAAGGTTTCATAATGTTGAAACACTATTAATATGATAATAATAGAGGGGAATGAGAACCAATATAGAATAATTGTTTATTCTATTCAAAAAACATGGCTATAATTCTCAAATATGAAGCAATATGGGACCTACAAAAAAGTGAATCAATAAGAATAAAATAATATTTATTTGTATAACAATGGATGTATCGATAAAATTATTACAATTTAGGGGAGATTATAACAATGAATCTCATATTTACATTGCACAATGATGTGTTTGGTCAATTGGTGTTATATTTTTAATCAATGATATGCATTTGTTTAATTATTTATGACTTTTAAAATATACATTATTTTTATTTTTATTTTATTAAATGATAATACCTTTATTGATTTAATATCATTTTTATTTGAGTTGAATATTATATATGATGTGTTCCCAATATATTGTCTTCTAATTTTTTTAAATACATAAATAAATATTTTGAGGCATATCCTTAGATGTTTTGAATACAACATCGATATTGTAAGAATTTTATATGAGAATAATGTTGAATGTCGTAAGGAATAACTATCATTTTTTAGAATTGTGAGAGAAAGGTTTTCCTAGTATAGAACCATAAATTATTTTATAACACAAACCCCAATAATAGTTTTCATGATTAATAATCAATTATAATAATGAAATAATTCAATCAATATTACCTATAATAGTTGAATTGTAAGAAAGTCGGACTACATTATCATAAAATTAATTGATGGACCATGAAACCTGAAAATTTAAATATTTCATTTTATTAAAATATGATAACTGATCTGATGAAAGGATATTACTATGATATAATGGTGTAATAATGAGTTATCAAAGCTATAATATGAATCTGAATAAGATAATTGATACATTAAATGTGATAACATTGTACAAAAGAGATTAGATATAGTGACCCATTAATCACATTCATAATTATTTCAACATTCTTATGATAAGAAAAATATGAATTTTGAAAATCCAAAAATTGATTAGTCAAGTGTCCAATTAAATTATGATTATACAATATTAAAATAAAAAAACATACAAAATTAATTATACTATTGGGTCCCTCCTACAAAATTTCATAATATTATTAATAATTTTGACCAATATATTACATACTTGAATGAAATGATGTGTTGAAATCCTATTATGTTTTGAAATAATATGAAAATGATTTTCCACATAAATCAATGAGAGTAAATTAGTGAGAATAATAATCATTGACACATCATATTTATTAGAACATATTTATAAGAATAATTAGATGAAAACATGAAACGTGGCTTCTAAATAATTAAAAAATATTGGTTATATTTTTCATCCAAGTCATCCTAATATTATAGATAATAAAAATTGTAGCATGTCCAGGAAAAACATTATACACAAGAAAATAACATCATGTTTCTGAAAAATGGTATTATTAGATATAATTGGTTAAATAATAATTTAAATGGATATATAAATTTAGGTGCATCAATTAAATTTTATAATGATAAAAATAATCTGAATGACTTAAAAAGAAAATATATATTATAAAAAACATGGAATAAACCAATGAGAATTGAATTGGTTTAAAAATATTTTATAAAAACTTAGATGGTGATTAAAATTGTAGGTAACCAAAAAAAGGAATGGAATATTATATTTTCAATAGTTTTGGGTATAATTAATAAATAAAAGTTGTATGGATGAAACATTAAAGCAGAAAAGACATAAGAATAATAAAAATGGGGGATTGAAATTAATTTCATTAAAAAATAATTTGACGATATGAATTTAGGCCTATTAATTAATTGAAATAGATGAATTCATTTTTTTATATTACTAGAAAAAATTATGGGGGTTATGTGGGAGCTGAAACAACCAACTATAGGAAAAATAAATTATCCAATAACATATTAAAAGAGTCCATCTATTAACCACCCAAATATCATAATTCAACTATTTATACGGGTTGACACAGTGATCCCAATAGCACCATATAGTGTTCATCACATACGATATCTGATTTCTGATTTAAAAAATCATATAAATCACCATCACTACTGAAACAAATCACATCACCAACTTTATGGCTGACACAAACCAAACACTAGTGAGTCATCATCAGAATATCCCACTACCAACAATAAAAAAATAAAAAACCAAAATAAGAAAAATAAAAAAGAAACCAAATCAATAACACCATGAAGAACAAAAGGGAATCCAATGTGTATGAAATAAAATATTGAAATACATATGCTATTGAAACTAGATATTTAGAACCACATCAATTACGATCAAATCACACCTCATTTCATGACCTGATGTTTGTCATATATCTTCACTCATAGGAAATAAAAACAAGAAAAAACTGAAAATTAGGAATGGTTAGTGGACAAATATAAGGAGTGTATTAAAAATGTAAAATGATCACATGTAAAATTTGGATGATAATTGATTAGAAACTTATAAGAAATCAAAATATATTTTCTTTCAATATACAATAGGTCTTCATTTTCTTTATCACCTTTACACCTCCAATAAAACTTATTTCTAATTATTAAATTATTATTAATGAAAAATATTACAATAACAAATATTATTACTAATAAATTACATTTATTTTAATTTATTCTTATATTTTAATATATAAATAATTTCATGATGACATGTTTTTTTAATTATTTTATTTATATTTCACTATTTTAGTATTAATAAATGTTAATTGTCCATAGAAAATTTTCTAAAAAAACATATAAAATAAGTTGAAATACATAAATAAATATATTTATATATATAGTACCATGTGGAAAAAAATACATCCATGATATTATTGTTGAATAACTAATTATCAACATCTACATCGGTTGTAAAACATTCCATTAATATGAAATATCAAGTGAGAGAGAGAGAGAACAAATGTCACAAACTATATATAATAATTACATAGTGACAAGATAAAATTATATATTGTTGTATATGTTAATTAAATTCAATAAAAATATGTTTATAAGATATTAGTTTACTACTCCCTCAAAGTTGGATAAATCAACTTTAATTGATGTGAAAAATGATAGTAATACCTAACTCTATAACAATATTATAAATACATTTTTTATATTTTATTAATATAATTTTTATCATAAAAATATTCTATTTAAATAATTTCTAATGGTTTTTCTAAATGTATATTTGTATAATGAATTAGAGGAGGGAAAATGAAAGGAAAAGTGAAGGATTATTACCTCACACTTGAAGATAGCTCCTTTGCTATAGACCTAATGCCTATAATTCTTGGATTAGGATGAGAACATAACATCTATAGGAATTTTTTAATATATAAGAGAATTTAATTGAGGAAATATTTGAAAATTATATGAATTTTAAGAAGTGATTTCTCATAAAGGTGAGAGGGGATATTTTTATGTTTAATGGATAGGTATTTTGGATTAAAATAATTAATAAAATGTTATTTATGAGCATTGAATGAAATAATGATCTTATTTGATATTTTGAAATATAAAAATTGTTTATACAGATAAATCCTTTAACCTTTATTTTTATTAGTTTATTACAATGAAAAATGAAAATAAAAATAAAAAAATGGAATAATATTTTTTCAGCGAATTTGTTATTATTTTGAAATTTATTTTACTTTCGAAATTACATTATTTATCTTGCTAAAATTGTTTTGTTTAGAAATAAAATTGCTAGAATTCATAAATATTAGGTTATAAAATATATAATATTTGTAACAACATTTTTTTAATTCAAAAAAAATTATGTTTTTAAGAACAATAAAAAAACACTTGGGGATAATTTTAATATAATTATTAAAAAATCATATTATTTTTTTCAAAATAGTTTTAGAAATAATGTAATATTAACATTTAAATATTATTATTAATGAAATGTTTTATTATATAAGTTAAAATATTACTTAGTTTAAATATAAATATATGGTGTTTGTGTTTTCAATTTAATATATTTTTTCCCATTATTAAAATATTTATTTTTATTTATTTTACTCTGGGTAAATATTAATTAATTATCATTGTATTTTTTAAATTACGAGGTTTCTTTTCCCCTGGTAGGATTAATTTATTCGTATTATTATTACCCTGAAAATGAACATATTATCATTATACATAAAATAAATTATTCTTATCTCATTATTTCATTATTTACTGTATTTTTGTTAAGGTTATGTTCATCATTTATAAAATTGAAAATATAATAATAATATTTTGTTTTCTTTTTATAATGTTAATAGATATAGTGATGTAATATTAGAAAATTGGTCTATTACCATAGAGATACAACCATATTCCAATACAATATTGGACTTATAATTTCATATAATATTATGGCCATAGGAATCACACATCGACCTTATAGCCAAAATCCATCATGACCATGGTATATATATTCATTAATAAACCTTATATAATTTATTAATAGATGAAAATGGTAATACTATAACCTCTCAGAATTGGTGTAATATCCCAAACTTTTCAAGAGTTATCTCAGGCTTGAATTTATGTACTTTTCTAGTTTATTTATGTACCATTGATTGGATATATGAATTGAGAATGTTTTGGTGGGATTTTTAATAAATTTTGAGAAAAAAGGGATTGTGTGTGGTTGGCGCACGGTTAGGGTAAACAGTGCGCCCAACCCAGCTAACTGTGTGATCTCAGATAGAGAGGTTCACAAGGCTGACGTATAGTTTGAAAAACCATGTGCGCAAACCCATGAATATGTTTGACTCTAGAATGTGAGGTCTGCATGTTAGGCACACGGTTTATCAAACTATTCACCCCATCCAAAAAATCATCTATGCCATTATTAATCACCCAAAATAAATATTTTGAAATCCCCTAAACCCATGAAACACCTCCTATTCAACCTGGACTCTAGACCAAACGTTTTTTTTGGAAAATTTCAGATCATTCTAAAGGTTTTCTAAGGTCTTCCAGTCTCAATTATTCAATATTCAAATCCTAAATCTAAGATCCTCAATTCTCCCAATAAGTGGATCTCATTATGATGCATATCTAATTCATTCTTCTATCTTCATTGTTCTTTTGGAAGAGTTTATCCCCTATTTATTTTGATCTAAACCCATTCGGTGAGATACAGATCCAGGATTCTTGATCTAGATCTTGATTCATTAGATCCTGATATCAATGTTATTGGTTTAGGGAATTAGTTCTGGAACTCATATCTAGGTTGTTGCACTACACTGATTTTGGGTATTTCTGTTGAGCTAACTACTACCAAATAATTGAAGTAGGTGGTCAAAAATATAATTCCCAAAATCATTGATTTGATACATATATGAAGGAATTTTAGAATTACTGGAATCCTTTATAAATTTATTTTCTTAAATTTGGTTAATTAGGTTGGCCAATTTATTTATCAAAGAATTACTGAAGTAAATGATTAATTGAACAATTAATCATAAGACTAAGTGGATTCCTTATATGGTAATTAATTTTGGAAATTGATTACATGATTTTGGGATTTTAATCTAGATAATTAATTTGTGGAATAATTATGAGATACAAAATTTGTTTAGTTGAGATAAATAATTGTGAATTAATTATGTGATTTGATATTTTGATCGAGATAATTATTTGTTGGATTAATTATGATGAGTTAAGATTTAAAATGGGATAATAAATTTTTGAAAAATTAATTTTTTATATGAAGTGTGGAATTGATTAATTAATTTATAGAATTAATTAATGATGATAAACAATTTTAGTTAATTATTGAGTTAACAAATAGATATTTTATATTTATATAATTTTTTAATTAGTAATGGGATTTATGTGGACAATTAATTATGAATTAGTTATGTAAGAATGAATGAGAACATGGTCATTCAAAATTTATAAGTACAAATAAAAACATGGCCATCGTACATATGAGTATGAAAATGGGAATTACGGTCATTCTACTAAGAATTATACATGGCTATATGGTCATTATACTTATGAGTAAGATAATGGGAACACATTAATTATATTGAGGAGTAAGTATGGTAACATGGTCATCTTAAATTTAATTTGATATTTTTAACTTTGGAAATGTGGATATAAAGAATGGAAATAATGGCACTTGGAGTTATAACCTCACATGAGAATATTTGATAATATTCCATGAGTCAAATGAGTTAATGAGATATGATAGCACCTTTGAATATGTCAATCTATAACAAGAAGAATGTATTAAGATATGATATTACCTATGTAATACTTTAGGATCCGGCATGAGACGAAGATAGTATTGGGGTACGAGTCTCCTTCGGAACCCTAGTGATAATGTAGTTAGGTAAGAATAAATGATAATGTAATAACTAGTTATTTAGGAATTATACTAATTTCTTATGTAATTTCATACACTACCATTTTATTTGAGTTGTTTTAGAACTTTTTGGTGGTGGCTAACTGAGTTGTGCTCACACCCTACTCGGTCTACCTGATTGGTACCTGAATATATCATATTATTGTAGGATAGGATAAGTTAAAAGGCCATGGGATGGATTTTGGAATTCGTATAGAGCTTGGATGAGGGTACTAGACATGGTTCAAAAACCGATTGGGGAGTTGTAGTGTCTTTAATTTCAGTTGAATTATAGACACTTGACACTTATACTGGCATAGCATGTTTTCCCGTTCAATTGATTATTGTATTTCTTGTTTTGTTGTCTTGTAATATGATTATTGTTTCGGTTATGATTCTTCTACCTTTGTTGATTTATTTCCACTAGTGTTCTACTCTGATAAAAGAGTGTACAACATCCCCATAAATGTCTTACCAGACCCTTGCAGCTAGTCGAAAACCACTATCATATAGGGACGCTTGCTTGAGGTCACGTAGTGAACTGGCTAAGGACACCATCACATGGTTCCTGGGTTTAGATGTTATAACATGGTATTCGATGATAGGTTTTCTTTATTCTTCATTTATATTACTATTTTGGGAAAGCTAGGTAGGAGAATTTCGTGTTATGGGGCTTGGTAATGAGCTCGTGCATGTGAGTTTCAGACCCATGTAAGGGGGAAAAACCAAGAACTCGTGGTGGGATTTCTATTATTGTTTTTGTCTCCTACAGTTCAATATTTTTTCACATAGGGTGAGTCACTTGTAGTGTGATGTGATTACTATTTATGAGAATTTTTTTAGTATTGATTTTTGGCCCATAATGGCACGAGTGTTGAGTCGACATGAATCATTAAAGGAACACAAGGTTATTGTAACATGTATCATTTTAGGAATTCATTGGAAAACAGGTTATGGATTAGTGGTAAAATGTGATCTCTTTTCCATTCATGTGAGATTAAAATAAAAAAAATGGTCCCTATTATGAATTGAAAATGGTTTCAAAAATGATGTGAAATGAGAATAATTGGGTTTCTAAATGAGAATATTGATTTTGATAGTGTGTTTCCCCTTGTTAACATAATACTTGGAGTTTGATGGATAAGGGAAATGATATAGCCTCAATTTGATAGTGTGGCGATATGTGGGGAAAATTCATGTTGTGACCTATTGTGAGTATTCCTCTTGTGTAAATGTTATAAGGTTGTTTTATGAGACTTATGATGTGTATTTGGAATTTTAGAGTGTATGCCTCCACAATTCATGTTAAGGGGAAAAACTGAGGTGCATTCTTGGGAATTTTCTTCCAGTTAGAGAACTTGAGGCACTGATTGTGCTATCTAAAAATAAAGGTGACAAGTTTCAAGAAAACATTGCTTGCTTCATACAATTCATGGAAAGAGACCCAAAGTGATTCATGAAATGTATGCTTGAGTTGACAAGGGATTTTCAGTTGAAAAACCCTCTAAATTTTACTTGAGAGGGTGGACCTCATAGAGATGAATTATGGTTGAGTCCATAGAGAAAAATGACAATTTGGAGACTTTAAATAAGAGGAGGGTTTAGTTGGATACTTATATGCTATGGGATTAGTGACGATCCAGTGGGACATTCATTATCGAACTAGATAGACTAATAATATGTTATTGAAGGAATTATTAGAGTGGTTCTTTCACCAATTTTATATAGAGTCTCTAAGGCATGATAAGGCTACTGAGTTTGTGCATCTAACCCAGTGGATAATGCCTATGATAGATTATTCCAGATTATACAAAAATCTGCAACATTTTCCTCCAACATTAGAAGGAGATGAGGCGTATACGATGAATCATTTTAAGGATCTACATATGTGTGAGATTAAGTCCTAGTTGAATATCATCAGGATAAAGATATTTACAGATGTGGTCGATTAGGCTCTCATTATTAAAGGGATCTTGGGGGAGGCTTCCAGTACTGGACATGTAGTTATTACTGAATGATCTAGATGTGTGACTTCTAAGAGAAGGAAGTACCCTTTTGAAAAAATTAACCAAGGGAGTGGGAAGAAGTGTACAAAGAGATCTGGGTAAATTTTATAGAACCTTACTAGGGTGATCTTTCATCAGTGTGGTTGGATAGAATGCTATCATCGACACTCTTCTTGACCATCAGTAGATTGTCGATATTGCGGAAATATTGAAAATATACAAAAATTTTGTAGGTCTCAGTGACTGAGTGGTACTGAAGGAGCAGCTGGGTAGAGTCCGAGTATGGGAGGATGATCTTCTCCACCATATCAGGCTGGTAAATAGAGTTATACAAGATGAGGTGGTAAAGTTAGTTGATTTGGTTCTTCTGATCAGGAGCTCCATTATCAGCAGAGTAGTGATACTCAGTGGAGTCAGACCACATCACATGAAAGAGGGGTAGATCAAATATATGTAGTATATCCTACACTTTTGGATAGTGAGGTTATACCATTGATATTGAGTGCTAATATTCTAGTACCTTCTACTTTAGTTAGTTTCTTGTCTGATATTGGTTCCTCTAAGTCCTTTATATCTACAAAATATTATGATGGTCTGATCCTCATAGTGAGGTTTGGGAGTGGGGTAATGACTATAGATACACCATTAGGAGTGTGGTCTAGAGATATTTGTCTATGCAATGGATTTTCACTAGAGATTAGGGAATTTCGGTTACTATGGGGTCTCTATGTTCTTGATATGATGGGCTTCAACCTAATTATAGGGATGGACTTTCGAGCCGCCTACCGAGACCACATTTATTGTTACCATAGGGAGAGATACCTTTTTATCCCCTAAGGGTGACCCGTAAATTCATCATGGAGAGTTGGATATCCAGTTAGGTCAATCATGGCCAATTAGTTAGCAACTGGGAGAGCTCACAGTCCAGGTTTCTAGTCTATTGTGGGATGACCGGGGTGTCAGTAATGATCTCCTTCCCCTAGAAGTGGAATTGTATTAGGATGTATTTCCTGAATACATCTTAGGGCCATCACCTGAGATAGATGTAGATTTTTCTATTGATCTCATTCCTCAGGATGAGCCAGTATATATTCCACCTAACAGAATGGCCTAAACTGTGCTTCAAGAGCTTAATAATAAATTGGATGATTTGGAGGAGAAGGGATTTATCCATTCAATTACGTCACCTTGAGGATCACCTATTTTGTTAGAAAATAATGATGTAAGGAATTAAAATTTGTGTGTCAATTGACATGCATTGAACATGATGACTGTGAAGAACTGATATCTTCTTCTACATATCAATGATCTATTTGACCAGTTGAAGGAAGCATTCCTATTCTCAATGATTGACATAAGTTCGGGGTATCATGAATTTATATTTTGGACTTCTGATATACTGAGGACTTCGTTCAGAAGTAGATATGGAATTTATGAGTTAGTATTAATGCCATTTGGGTTGACCAATACACTAGTAGAGTTTATGGATTTGGTGAACATTATATTTAATGCATAGTAGGATCAATTTGTGTTGGTGTTTGTGGACGACTTCTTGGTGTACTCCAAGACTCATGACGATTATTCCCAACATCTTGACATCATCTTTTGTACACTAAGAGAGTGTCATGTATATTCTATGCTATCAAAGTGTCAATTTTGGATTGAATAAGTAAATTTTAGTAGGGAACATCAACTCAGAGGAAGGTGGGTCAATGGACCCAGATAAGGTTCTGGAAGTGGTTTCTTAGGTGCATCCCAATAATGTTTTTGATATCTGAAGATTCGTAATCTTTTCTGGATATTACATGAGATTTATCCAAGACTTTTTCCATTTGGCATCGCCAAATTTGGGATAGACCAAAAAGGGATTAGTGTTTCAATGGTTAAAGTATTGTGTGAGAAATTTTAAGGCGTTGAAGAAGTGCTTATCATTTAAAACAATTTTGATCATACCCGAGTGAAGTGTAAAGTACAAAAATTATTGTGATGATTCTAGGATCAGACATGGAGTTGTGTTGATATTGTGAGATAAAATTGTGGAATATCAGTCTTGGAAGTCGAGGCCACATGAACAGAATTACCCTATGTAGTACCTTGAGTAGGAAACAGCTGTTTATTCACTTAAGTGTTGATGAAACTATCTATTTAGAGATAATTTAACAGTTTATACATATCATAAGAGCTTGAAGTATCTATTTTCACAACATGATTTGAATCATCAGAAGTGGAGAAGGGTTGAGTATATGCACTCTTTTTATTTTGAATTGGAAAATATGCCTTTGAAGGTAAATAGTGTTGTTGATTCCATGATGAGGAAAAATCATAATCAAATGGTACATGAGTTTAGTGAATAGTGAAAGATGGTGACCTTAAGGGAAGAAATGCATGTGGTGGTTCTGGAGAGTCTAGAGCAGATGAATCTTATTTCAGTTGTACTGGAGTATATGATTTGGAGATGGATCAAGGATAGATATTTTGAGGCTCTAAAATGCCAAGCCTTGAAGTAAATATTTAAATGTGTGGAGATATCTTCAGATAGGTTGATAGATGAGGATGAGATCATCTATGTGAATAATTGAGTTGTTGAACATACGATAATGCAAGAGGATCTCATGTTGGAATATCATTCCTTGAAATGGGCAGTTCATCCAGGTGTAACTAAAATGTATTGCGACCAACAATGATATTTTTGGTATCTAGGTATGAAAAATAAATAGTAGGGTTTGTGACAAGTTGCTTCACATGTCTGCAGGTGAAGGCAGAGCATCACTGACCTGAATTTTTTCTATAGTTCTTTCCCATCTTGGAATAGAATTGATATGGTATGACGATGGATTTTGCAGTGGGTCTCCCAAAGACCACTACAAAAAAACTAAGTATTTCGTTGTGTTTTTTTAGAAGAGGTTTTGCAAACCACCACTAAATTTTTATAAAATAATTTCCCTACAGTTTTTTATAAACCACTGCTAATTGGTTAAAAAATTTATACATGGGACACTTCCCCCCCCCCACCCCTAGACACCCCTAACTTTGCCCCCAACCTCCCTAACCAGCCGACTCCCCGAAGCCCTAGCCCATCGCCGCCTATCTACAACCCTCATCGCGCCTTGCCTCGCCATGCCTCACCTCTCTGCACCTCACCTCACATATCCATCCCTCACCACACCTCACCTTGCCACCCCTATCCTCATTATACCTCACCTCATTTCACCTATCCTTTCCATGCCTCACTTCCCATCACCACTTGTCCCTACCCCCACCTCGCCGCCCCTTAAAGGTCGAGTGGTAAGTGAATGTAACACATAAAAATTTTATTTTCCATTTATTTACAAAATTGGATGATATTGATGGTTAAATTGGAGTTAAATCATGGGTTTTGTTGATATTATTGTTTCAAGAGTGGTCTATAGACCATATATGGGGTGGTGTACTTGTGTTCATTGTGATATTAGTATCCAGTGTTTTTTATATCATTTATGGATGTTTTTTTAAAGTAAATAAATAATTATAATTATTTATATGTAGTTATTAATGTTATGTGATGTGATGAAAATTTTGAGAGTTTATACAGACTCAAATGCAACATGAATAATATTTGATCAGGTCTGCAACAGTATGGTTTATGTTCTAATGTAAATATGGTTCTTGATAGTCTCTATAATTCAAAAAAATATTAATATTCTTGCATGAATGGACACTAAAATAATATTGTATAGTATTTGGTAGAAATTATAGGATAATATTGTTGTTGAGTAAAGGTGATATGATGGTGTTGGGTATCTTGTACTTGAGACAGGTTCACATGATCACCAGGGTGGATTGGGATCACAATATAACAATTTTAGAAAATGCGATACTTTCGACAGAGTTGGCGGGGGACCATTTATATTTTGTTGTTTATAAGGTGATATATGGGTTTTATAAGATTATTTCATGGGATTGTAAAGTAGGTTTGAGAGTTATAGGCTTAGTGATAATTGGTTAGATGATTATACATTACAACCATGATGAGTGACATCATGTTGGTGGTGGTTTGGGAAATAATAAGCATTATAAGAGGGATGATTACTTAGGTATAGAACAATGTATGATGGGTTTGGTTTTATAAAATTAATTGATTAATGGATATCAATTATATGATTATATATGATTCCATTGAGTGGGTTGTGGGTTTCGATTAGTACTTCGCATTTGGAATACATGGTGTTTAGAGTGATATGAATTGGGATGGTCCATGGGTAGCAGGACTACAGGTGTGCTGCGGATTAAATTCTGTTGGAATGGACATTGATTTATTATTTTTTATAATACTTTATCATGCATAATCACTTAGTATATAAGTGTGTGATATTTTATAAAAGATCATAAAACATTATGGTTTTGAAAGTCCAAATGGATTTTCTAAAGGGTGACAAAGAACGTAATATGATGAGGGGATAGATCTCAGCTAAATAGATCCCCATGATAGGCTGGTGAACTATGTGACTGACATGGTAATTGCCTATGATTTTGGTTCTTGATGTAACCTCACTAATTTTTGGGGTGATAGGTTAGTTTGTGTGATGTGACATCCCATAATTGACATGAGATGTGACAATATTTATGAACTAAGACTATTCCATTTTTCCTTATATATATAGTTATATTTTAATAATGGATGATTATACCCTATCACATCATGTATCTGATCATGTTCCTTCATTAGAGAATGGTAGTGTGATAAGTTGACCTTTATTTATTGTTATTTAGTTAAGGACCTCTAAGGAGAGGGTTATCCCATGGTACAATGTTTGATGAGATTGATGAACCCTACCTTTTTATATAATGATGTGGGATGAGAATAAATTTCAATATTTAAATAATTAACCACTCATCACTTTCAGAAAATTTCATTATAATACAATATCATTTTCATGGTTTTGACCCCTTGAATCATTTTTTTGGAAACATATTTTTTCAAAAATGAACTAGTGATATTTTAAATCACAATAATAGTCAGATTGATGTACAATATATTCTTACATTTAATAAATATTCAATGATTGTTTCCCTATAATTTCACTTTAATTAATGGTTATTTTATTTGTTTTGATGATTATAAGAATACTTTAGAGTTATAGAATAATAATTTTTTCAATATTATTCATTTAAAGAGAACCAAAACTCATATTGATGTGATTTTTATTCTTATATATCAAAAATTAATCACCAGTAATTTTCCTAAGATTTCAAAACAATCCAATGTTATTTTCTATAATTTGACACTCTAAAACATGTTTTTAAATAAATTTATATAATTAAAAACTCATTTTTGGTTATCCTAAAAAAACAAAACATAGAGTTCTGTTTCATTCATTTTTAAATGTTAAAAATTATCAAATAATAATTGTTAAACAATTTTAAATCAAACCATGTTCATTTTCTATATTTTAAACATTACTAGCTTGTTTTAAGAATTTTAAAGAAATAAAACTATATTTTTTGTCATTTGGAGAAAACTGACCCTCATATATAAGTGGTGACTTTTTCTTTATGTCATAAATTAATATATAATAACTTTAATAAGATTTAATGAAAATATTAAGTAGTTTTATTGGTTTTAAACCCTTAAATAATGTCTTTAAATACTTTTATATCTGTAAAAATATTATTGTTTTCATTCTGAGCTCAATGTAAATCAAATTAGTGTTACATCTATTCATACAGGTAAAAAATTATTCAAAGATAAATATACTACCATTTAATGATAATTAATGGTTGTTTTTTAGGTTTTCACTTTAAATACAATGATCTTGTGTGGAATGTTTATTTTATTCTTCATATATACTTGAATATGATAGAATATACTAGGGGCACCTAGTAATGTCATATTGAGATGTATTTCTCACACTATTAATGGGAACCATTATGTGCTTGTGTACCTTATATTTAGACATCATCTAATCAAATCACATGTTGTAGATAGGTCTTGTAAATGTTGATGCATATTTTTAGACAGGGTGTGTTGATTCCTAATGATGGATGTAGGTCCAGATTAATGGTGTTTTATTTTTTGGTTTATTTTATATTTTCATCATAAAATGGGTGATTAGTGGTTGTATAACAATATGAAATATTTGTGGTATTTATTATAATTTTTTTTGTTTTATTATTTACATTGATATGTGGTATATCTCTTGATTATTTTTCTATTATAGTATACTCTAATCTGATGTATTGTTTCACCATAGGATATGTATTAGTACCTTGAAACATGTTTTCATCCACTAGAATATGTTTGGGAATTCTTGAGGTATGTAGAACCTCATCTTATATAATGATTATATAATGAGGAATTAAAAATGACATCATAGCATTTAGATCATTTTATAAATTACGTAGATGGGAGAGGGTAATATGAGGAATTTATTGAATCCCATGATATAACATATATAGGTGAGTCACTAAAACCTTTTTTGTGGTAAGGCCTGGTTACCATGGGTGTGGGATTGTTCTTATTTCATTTTTATTCTATTATTGAGTTTTTAAGGGAATATAATGATCTTAAGGAAGTTGTTATTTGAAATTTTAATCTCCTCTATCATTAGAATGAGGCCCATGTGCATGCAAAATATTTGTTATATATTAAATTATTGAAATATACATGAATAAATTTATTCATAATTTTAAAATGTGATTCAGTTGTTTAAGGTGTCAAAAAAAAAATAAATAGAATTCAAAAGTATTTAACCTCAATGAATTTATGTTTCATGATTGATCCTTCATTAATTTAGTAATTTATAATTTTGGTGATTGAACTCGTTGAGTCATGAAAATTGATTCTTGATCCTTTCTTCTATATTTATATAGGGAAACCATATTTAAAATATTAAAAAAATCAATTAGTATATATAAATATTTTTCATATTTAATAATAGTTATGTTTTCTATTTTTATTTTAATAATGTGTAGGCACATTGTGATATATATGGATAAAAATTGGATCAGATTACTAAGGAGAACACCTCAGTATGCTAAGGGTTTTTGGTGTTTTTTTTTTGAATTTTACAATCCATCCGTTGATGGGAGAATAATATGTCCATGTCATAAATGTAAATATAGAATATGGTTGAAGAGAAGTGGAGTTTATAAACACATGATATTGAAAAAATTCCCTACTCAATATTTTTCTAGTATTTTTCACGAAGAATAGAGAATTATAGAAAGGTTGAGAACTAATGTCAATCCACAAAATTATATCCCAACATCATAGAAAATGGAAAATTAAATGAAAACCCTTATAAATGATGCATTCATCTTTAGAAGACAGCAACATAGACATCAAAACATACCAGCACAACCAGCTGAGGGTGATAAAAAATAGAAATGTGACAAGTGATGTTTTTGAGACTATAATACAACAAGATCAAGATTGTAACATATCAGTGGATCCTCCTCTTGATTCTATGGAGACTGATGTAAGAGAAAGATACACTAAGTAGAGAGATGTGTTTTCTGGTTTAGTTGATGATGGAAATAAAGAGTTGTATAATAGATGCTTTAAATATTCATAACCATTGTTTTCGATAAATTTGAACTATATCAAATACCTAAGTTGAGTTACAAATAAGGCGATGTCAATGATATTATAATTGTTATGTGATTCATTTCTTAAAGAAATGTTCTCTGTGTCTTTTTTTGATATGAAAAAAGTTGTTAACATGCAATGTCTGAATTATACAAAAAATCATTTATGTCCCAATGATTGTATGCTTTATTGGGGAGTGGATTCATGCAGATAGGATTGAAATAAATGTTATTCTTCTAGATGGAAGACTATGGGTGATGTAGTATGTATGCATAAACATAGTTACATGATCAATAAGAAAATATACACACCAACCAAGGTTTTTCATTACATTCCCTTAAAGCCTCTATTGCAATGATTATTCATGTCATTGAAAACTGTCGAACTCATGAAGTGGAATTCTATAGATAAAAACATTGATGGGTTAATGTGACATCCATGATATTTACAATCAAGTAAGACATTTGATTCATTACATCTATATTTATCTTCTGATCCTAGGAATATTTTATTGGGACTAACTACCAAATGATTCAACACATTTGGGTCATTGAGTACCAGTTATAGCATTTGGCGAGTTGTTTTGATCCCTTACAATCTTCATCCATGGATGTTTATCCAAAAAAATTATTTTATCATTTAGATTATTATTTAAAGAAAAGATATCTGGATATGATATTGATGTAAACTTGTGGCCTTTAATTTAAGAATTACAAGAGTTATGAAATAATGGTGTTGATACATATGATGAATCTTCTAGAACAATGTTCAAAATGCAAACTTATCAAATGTGTAATGTTAATTAATTACATTGAATTGGTAATTTATCTTGTTGAAACACTCACACAGGTTTGGATTGTCCTGTTTGTAACTTTTATTTTGATCCATAATGACTACATCATAGTAGAAAATGGTACTTCTTGTGTAAACGAATATTTCTGGATGGATCTCATAGATTTCATTTAAAAAAGTCAAAATTCAATGATTTCATTTATAAAATACCACCTCCAAAGTTTTTAACAGGTTCTATAATATTGGTACAACTTGGAAATGTTGAAAAAGAATTGGGGAAGGTGAATCGTTTGAATGATAGTGGGAAACAATTTCTAAGTGCATCCTTTAGTTATATCAGAACACAACAATGGAAAAAAGAGTATATTATTCAAACTTCTCTATTGAGAATTTAATTCCTTATGACATAATCTTGATGTGATGCATATTGAGAAGAACATTTTTGAAAATTTAATCAACATATTACATAATGGGAATATAAATTTGAAGGATCATCACAATGATTTGAAAGACATACAAGCAACGAACATAAAGTGTGATCTCTGGCCATATGAGAATAAAAAGTATTCTCTGACAATTTTTGCAATGAAAAATAGGGATAAAGATAAATTCCTCTAAATTTTAAAATATGTGAAGGTATATGATGGGTATTCAGTAACATCTCAAGGTGTGTAGACTTAAATAATTGTAGGTTACATTGGTTGAAAATCCAAGATTCACAAATTTTGTTAAATCAGTTAATTCCTTGGGCATTGCGTACATTCTTAACTGAAAAGGTATCAATTGTTGTACTCCAATTATGTACATTTTTCAGAAAACTATGTGAGGAAAATCTATATCCATTTCATCTGTACAACCTTAAAGAGATATTTGTATTAACACATTGTGTAATGGAGATGATCTTTCCTCTGTCGTTTTTTACTGTCATGATGCATTTAACTGCACATTTTGTTGGGAAAGCTAAATTAAGAGGCTATGTACATTATTGATTGATGTATCCAATTAACAGGTAATTTATTTATAATTTTTTTGTTTTAGTAAAAAAATATGGGCACTTCATTCAATACATAAATATTTTTTTAATTTATTTCACAGATATCTAGGGAATTTGAAATCATACGTGAAAAATAAATCTCAACCTAAAGGCTCTATTTCTAAAGGATATTTGTAACAGGAGTTTCTAACCTTTTTTATAGACACCTCAATGGTTTTGAGACAAGATTGCATCATGTTGGACAAGTTGATAACACAACAAATCAATCTTAAATACATGGGAAATCATAAATCTTTCATAATATTGGCCGATAAGTTGGGAGGAGATCAAATGTTACCCTAACAGAAATGAAATTACTACAGGCACATAGATATGTTACGCTGAATAGTGAAATGTAATATCCATTTATTGAATACTTTAGGATACAAACAAAGAGATGAATGAGAGGATGGACACGAAATGAGAAATATATAACAAAATATTTTAATAAAGAGCTTGTAGAATGTTTTTCATGACTTGTATGTTAATAAATATTTAAAATAATATGAATATTAGGTTGATACACATATTTTTCAAATATAATAATGTATATTAATTTTTTTAGATCTTGAGTAATGATACTCGAGAAGAGATGTTACAATATTTTAAGTTTCTTTCACGAGGTCCTCTAAAACAAGATATAATGTTCAACACTTACAACTTGAATGAATTTTGATTCCATAGAGTTGATCAGGAAGAAGGTTTGAAAACACATAATAGTGGAGTATTTATGTTTGATGAAATGGAATACTATAGAAATTTTATTGATATAATCGAATTAAACTACCACATGCATTTTTCAATTATTTTATTCAAATGAAATTGGGTGGATATTATCAAGGGAGTTAAAAGATATTAATTGAAATTTACTTATGTGAACTTCTCTCACATGATGGATGTTAGTAACTATGAACTGCATGATCCTTATATCTTATCATCATAAGGTAAAATCGTATATTATGTGAATGATTTCAGGGATGAAGGGTTTAGTGTACTTGCTCATGTAATTCAATGATACATTTATGATATGGGTGATGAATTGGAAGACTTGAGCTCTGACATTGAATCCCATCAACAACAAGAAATGGACATATTTTCCATCATGATATTGAAAATATTTTTCTTGCAAGAGTGGATGACGTATATGAAGTAGTAATGGAGTAGGAAACCAACATGATTGAAGGTGAAAATAATTTTTTGTGTAGTTATCCATTCATTTATCAACCAGTTGTATCCTTTGTGAACTCATTCGTTATCATTGTTTTGTATATATTTCTTGTTAGTACTATGGATATGTTATCATTTATACTTTTTTATCCATTAATTTTTTTGAAATATATATTATGAACATAATTATATTTGATTAAATGATAGGAATGGAAAGGATAAATAGTTATACAAACATTACAGGTTCGAAGATTTTTTCAAGAAGCCAATCGACTCTACTAATATTTTCATTAGTTTAAATATTTATTAGAAAATGTTATTGTTTTAATATATTAAATTATTGACTTATCTTTTTTTAATGTAGTCACCGAGTTTAGACCACCATGCATCCCGAACAGAAGTGTTATTGAATGTTCATTAAAAAAATAATGGGTGTTTTGTTAATGAGTCTGCCAAAGAAGTTGGGGTATGAATTCATTTTTCAATATAAAAACTTATTATCTGTTATCACAATGTTAATATATATTTCTTCTAATATTATTCATATTTGATTTATAGTTAAAAATTAATGAACTATGGGATGTCAATCCCCCATAATTCTACTTAGTCTCCCATGATAACCCAGTTGGTAATGTCATTAGGAAGGAGAATCCTGGTCAAGTGTGTTTATGTGTATAGAACTATTACCATATGAGGCCTTGGGCTAGAAAATGGGGATTACAAGTGTTTAATGGTGGTGAGAAGGTAAATTATAAAACATAAAAATCATTCAGTTCAAATTTTTTTATTGATTTTAAGATTAAATATAAATATAAAACATTATTTAATTTTCAATATAATTATCTTATATGTGACTGTAGCAGGAAGTATAGATGTGTATGGAGATCGTGAAGAGCAGAGTTTATCATTGGGAAATGATTAGTGGAGAGGGTTTGTTTATGTATTATTTCATCCAATGTGGGTATTTTTTTATATTTTTCTTATATTTTAGATTCCATTGGGACAACGAGTGCCCTATGTATGTGTTTTATAACCATGTGTCTATATGCAGTCTTTCAACTAGCTGTAGAGATTAAAATTTCTATATGATTATATATGATGTTTAGTTTCTTGTATCTCATTGAAATATAGTTTTATCATGCAATAATATTCTAATATTTCACGCTTCTTTTTCATTGTGTCATACTATATACATTTATACTCACACCTGTATAGGCTTTGCATGCATGTTTTTTTCTTATATAGTCAACTGGAAGATGGTGTCCTTAGTGGACCAAGTATCTATGAAACATATAAGTAAGTGGAGTAATTAACCATGTTTGGTGGTAAACACTTAGGGATCTTTAATTGGTAACCCCTATTCTTTTCATTTTTAGTTATTTCTAGATTGGGAACCACTTTCCTTATTATTAGTTTGGCATGTATTTTACCATTTTCCTTTCTTGGATAATTATCTATCTCATTCTGAAGTATTTCCAGCAGATTAATACGTTAATTTTTACACTCATAGGTTTTATTTTATTATACCTATGTAGCATTGCATGTAGTTTATTGTGTGTGTGTTCACGTACAATAGGCTAAAGCCTCCCAATTCATTGATATTCTTACTTTTTGTTTATTTTTATCCCTTCAACTATTGGGGGTGACATGTGGTGTCACTCTCATCGTACTGGTGTCTCATGTAGGGTCCCTATTGTCCAATTAATGACTCAAAACACCATGGTTTTCTCCATGATTGTAATCTCTATCTGACCCCTGCCACTTTTGGAATGTTTGTACCATTTTCCAAATCTCACATCATGATCCAGTCCTACTGAACAAGGGTATTTTTATGTAATCTCTCACTAATATAAGGTCCTATATTACTTTTACATAAAATTATATCCCAATCCTATATCATTTTTGAGAACCCCTATCTATCAGACACTCTTTTTGATTAGTATCCTCTATTTTTCACCTTCTTGGTTAGTGCTCAGTCCTGATGTGTTGGTTGATCTCAATTTTTAGATATTTTTGTGCTCAATTTGGGAATATACCATTTTTTGAGTTCTATATTTTTGGTATTGGATAATCTATGGTGATTTAAATTGGTAACTCAGACTATATGGATTCTAGTCAGTCTAGGTACATAGAGGCATCTATATTTTTTTAAGATCTCATAAAGGGGCCAGATAAGTGTTCGAAGTCTGAGGATTTCATAAAGTATTTACCCATTTTATAAATACAGGTTAGTTTTAATCACCACATGTGGAATATTACACTATTTATGGATATTTAGGATGATTCCACTTTCGGATAAGAATTTCTTATTGGGTTTGAATCATTAATGACCATTTTGATGAAAATTATATTCATGATGGATTGTTTCATATTGAGAATTAATTCTTTATTATTAAATTAACTTATCTTTTTTGTAAGTTTTGTGGATTTAGTTTTTACATGTGAAGCCTCATTTTAATAGAATTATATTGATTATTCATAGATAGTTTTAAATGTATTAAATTTATGTTTCCATTAGGAATGATTTTTGTAATAGTTTGGAGAATTAATGTACTTTCAATGAGAAATATATTGAGAAATGTATTAATTCATTCAATGTATTGAGAAATGAATTATTGATTCTTTCAATGTGTTGATTATTTCCATGTTTATATGTATTATTGATTCTTTTAACATGTTGTGTGTTGTTTTAGTCTTTCAATGTATTGAGAAATGTATCATTTTATTAAATGCTTTTTTTCTTTTTAAATGTTTTTATTATTTATGTTTTTGAGAGCATCGACGTACACAAATTATTTAGTTTTAATATGTGTTGTTCTCCTTGTACGTTGATGATATATTTCATCATATGGTAATATTTATAGGGTGTCTATTTTGTTGTTCTAGCTGCAGGTTCTGGGGATACAAAACCTGCAAATTGTTTTTTAAATGCACTAGATATCAGTGGTTTAAACTGCCACTAGATATATTATTTTTTTCATTATGGTTTAAACTATCTCTATATGATTGTATTTTTATTAAGGTGGTGGTCGATACTGCCACTAAATATAAAAACAAAATTACTTATCAATGGTTTTATCCATATTCGTTGTGGGTTTTTGCAAAAAATTCCAAACCTTAGTAGATGTTATAAACCACCGCTAGATCCCAGTTATTTTATTAACCTAAAACCACCACTAAAACTATGAAAACGACCAAGAAATAAACCTCCTACGACACTTTCCAGAAACCGATGCTAAATGTAAGAAACCACCACGTATTTATTGTCAAAGCCAAAATTAGCGGCGGTTTTTTGAAACTAATGAAGAACCATATAGCAGAAACTTAAACCACCACTAGATAAATAATCTTCTACTAGATGATCATTTTTTTATAGTGGACGATTATGAAGAATAACTCTATTAGGGTCATTTTGGATCTATTAAATAAGTAAGAATATTCCTAGCATATAAGGGGAAACATTACGGTAGAATAGTTGGGAGAACTATACATTTGAGAGATAGTCTGCCTACATGGAGTTCAATAGAATATAGTTTCATATCATGATTCAAGCTTCACTTAATTCTTCTAGAAGGGCTAGGAGAAAGTGCATGGAAAACATGTATTATTTAGTACAACTTTCCACTCATAGACATATGGATAGTAAAAACATACTATACAGGTGATTGAGGATATTCTATGGGAATGAGTCCTTAACATATAGGGATCTTGGGAAAATAAAATTTATTTAGTAGAATTGTCCAATAAAAACATTTTTCAGGAAACTATATAGCTAGAACCATATAAGGAAATTTATGGTAGGCCATGTATATCACTACTATGCTAAATGGAGGTGGGTGATTAAGAGTTATTGGGATCAAGTATCATGTAAGGGATATTAGAGTAGATATAGTTGATTTGGAAACATATTATTGTGACTCGGAGTTGGAAGAAGTCATATGATAATAGACAGATCCCGTCCAAAAAGTTTATAGAGAGTGATCGTGTATTCATTTGGGTGACACCTTGGTTGGGTCAATGTAGGATATAGAGGTTGGTCATATTGGTTCCCAGGTTTGTTGGACCATTTGATATGGTGGAGAGAATTGGGTCGTTGGCATACAGATTGGCTCTATCATATTGATAAAACACTATTCATGATGTTTTCTATGTATCATAACTTTTTTGGTATCACCCCAACCCATATCATGAGAAAAATATGGATGAGGTTTCCTTTGAGATACAAGCATCCTTTGAGAAGTTTCTGATATGTGTGTTGGATCACTATGAGAAAGATATGTGGGGAAGGATTGTACCAATAGTTCATGTGTTATGGTAACATGGACGTGTACAAGATGAAACATGGGAAAGAGAAGAAGATATGAGGGCTCAATAGCACAATCTTTTTGGATCATAATATTGGAAAGGCTTGGAAATCCATCTCAAGGATGAGATATCAAAATATAGTGATATTGTAAGATCTCAACCTTTTATAGAGTTATCTCGAGCTTGAACTTAAATAATTTTAATTATTATTTAAGTAATTTTTGGGGGTTATGACTTAGGGTGTGTTTGGGAGGATTATTTTATAAATTTTGAGAAAATGGTTTTGTTCATGGTTGGTGCACAGTGTGGGTAAACCGTGAACCCTACCAAACTAATAGTGTGAACCCAGGAAAAGATGTTCCTAGAGTTGACATGCAGTTTGAAAAAACATGCACCCAAACCTAGGAATGTGTGTGGCCCATCGTAGTATTGTCCGCTTGGTTGGCGCACAATTTACCAAACCATGCACCCATGCCCATAAAACCATTCATGAAGTTATTAATATCCCAAAAAAATACTTTAAAATCGGTCTAACCCCTAAAATACCTCCTATTTGACCTAGACTTGGGATCAAATGTTTTTGGGCAATTTTAACACTTTTTGAAGGGGTACAAAGGTCTTCTGACCTCTGTTCTTCAAGATTCAAAGCCTGAATCGAAGATCGACTCTTTTCTCGGTAAGGGGATCTCATCCTAATGTGTATCTCATTCATTTCTCTCTCTTCCTTTATTTTTATGTCTAGTTTATCCTCTATTTTTTTAGATATAATCCTTTTTGGAGAGATCTAGATCTAATATTTTAGATCAAGATCTATATTGATTATATCTTGATATCATTGATCTTGATATAGGGATTTATATCCGGAACTCATATCTACATCGTTATGCTACTCGAATTTTGGGGGTTTCTGTTGAGTGAACATCCATCAACGAATCGAGGTAGGTGGTCTAAAATATAATTCCCATAGTCGTAGATTTGATAAATATATTAAAAATTGTATAATTGCTAGAATCCATTAGCAATTTATTTTCATAAATTGGGTTAATTGGTTTGACCAATTGATTTATTAATTCATTGCTGAATTATGTGCTTTGATATTATGATCTTGAAAATTAATTGAGGGATTAATTATGTGGAGTTGATATTAAAATGAGTAAATTAATTATTGGGATATGAAATGTAAAATTTATTAATTAATTTACTTAATTAATTAGCAACTATTAGAATGTTTATTAAATCATTTATATAACTGATAGATTTGTTGTATTTAAATAATAGTTGAATTAGTAATCATATTGATGTGGATAATTAATTATTAATTTACTATGTATGAATTATTAGGAACATGTTCATTAGAAATTGATAAGTCTAAATGGTAACATGGTCATCAAACTTATGAGTAAGAGAATGGGAACACAATCATTCTTAAGATAAGCACACAAGATAACATGGGCATTATAATTATGAGTAAGAGAATGAGAACATGATCATTATATTGACGAGTAAGTATGGTAACATGGTCATCTAACTTATGTTTGTGATATGGTATCTTTGAAAATGTGTCTTAGGAATTTGAAATTAAATAATTAAAATAATGGAACTCTGAGTTATGGCCTCAAAAAATAATAATTTGAACTCTATAATTAGTCAAATCAGTACTGAGATATCATAGAACTTTTGAATACTTAGAGCTATAGCATGAAGTAGGTATTAATATATGATATTACCTAGTTAACACTTTGAGCTCTAGAACAATTCAAAGCTAGTATTGGGGTATGTGTCTCCTTGGTAACCCTAGAGATAATGTAGTTAGATAAGAATAAATGATAATATAGTAACGGGTTATTTATGCATTGTAATTATTTCTCATAGAAATATATACACACCTTTTGAATGGACTTATTTTAAACACCTTAGTTTGTAGCCAACTGAGTTTTACTCTCAACCCACTCAGTCTGCCCGATTGCTACACAAATATATTATATTTTTTCAAGAAATGATAAGGGGAAATGCACTAGGATGGATTGATGATTTGGGATGGAGTTTGGATGAGGGGAACAAAAATGGTTCATAAAATTCTTGGGGAGTAGTTGTGTGTTTAAATTCCATTGAATTATCGACACTTGACATGTTTATTAGCATAAAAAGTTTTCATTTTCAGTAAAGTATTGTATTTCTTATTGGGTTTTCTTGTGGAAAGAGTATTTTTATAGTTATATATGCTTCCACATTTGATTTTTTATTTCTGATGGTATTTTAATATGATAAAAGTGGGTATACTCTCTCCATTAATGACTTACCAGACCCTCGCCACTTGTCAGAAGCCTCTAGCGTATAAAGAGGTGTGCTTGCGGTTACATAGAGAACAGGATCGGGACACTGTCGTGTGGTTACTGGGTCACAATGTTATAGTTAGTGAGGTATGGCCATTAATATTAGTATTTGAAAATATATCAGGTATTCATGGTCATAGATAGTCATGGATATAAGCCTCCTAGCCCGACCCTATAACCATAATAAACACATTATATATTATAGTAATTGTTAATTAATACTAATAACTTAATATATTTTTAATTTAGTATATATTCATATATATATATGTAGAATAATGTTTGGTGATTGATATATTATGGAAAATTATTGATAAAGTGATAATTGGGGTCGATATGATTTATCAACATATTTCTATCTAGATTCATTGACATGTTGATGTAGTATTTATTTTCAAACAAAATATAAATGGGTATAAATTTCTTCCGAACATGAATTCATATTATGACTTCAACAACCTCTGTGGATTTGTGTCTTGTATTGAAAAAAATAAACAACATATTTTTTTTTGTAGCAAGGCTGGTTTTCTCATCATATTAGTGTTCCTAGAAACACATATTCCTTTAAAAATAATGTTCCTTAGAATGTTTAATTTTGAACACCCAATCTTCCCTAAAGGGTAAAAATTAATAAAAAATTAACTATTTTTTTATTTTTTTAATGAGTTTATAATCGAGATCGACATTGATGTTAACCAATATTTTTTTACTACCATGAGATAAAACCAATTAAGATTAAATTAGATAATATCATAAAAATAAAAAACTAACATAATCATTAGTCATGAATAATTATAGTAGAGACAGATTTTGTTAATCCTTTCAAACTCCCTTAACAAATAGGCATTGAATCCTTATCAAATGAAAAAATAGTATCATGTACTATAAGAGTTGATTCCTCTCTCAATTAGATTATTTTTATCCTCTTGAACAACTAGAAATAATACATTTCATATAAATGAAATATAATCATGTTTTATTCATTTATATGAAACATTAAAATAATTTTATTTATCCAATAATCAGTATTTCAAACTTCATTCCCATTTCCGAAGAAGATTACCACAAGTCTCCATTCATTTTTTTAAAACTAATTTCATCGAAATATGTAATCAATATGATTGTGTTTTCATTTTTTAAAAAATTTTAATGATTATTAACACCCTTACTTTCCTGTAATTAATTCACTCTGAGTTACATCCCAATTATAAATAAAAAACTCATCATAAATTTTTGGGAATTTACAATTTTATCATTATCATTAGAATTACAAAATCAACACCACCAAATATAAATCCATTAATTATTTAGGGAAAACCATTTCCACTTTTTCTGTTTTTATGAATGATGTATTCAGATCCACTTGAAACCCATTTTGATTATTTTTATCTCTAATTATTTTATTAGTAAAACTATTTTCAAGACATGTGATTGGTGAAACTGTGACATAAAAATATATAATTTTTTTTGTAACTATCATATATAAATATATGTGAGTTTTGTAATTCTATTAACCCCTTATCAATAATATAGTCTCTAAATCCCATTTAATGTTTTCATATTTATATGTTGTAGGAATTTTTTTTATTCTTAATAAAAAATTCATCCACATTCTCTATAATACAATCCACATGATATAAATATTATAAACACTATTTTATTTATCCTATGAAAGGAAAACATATATAATCCTAATTTTTAATACTCTTTATTTTTTAACACCATTACCACAACCTTCATGTATAGGTTTAGGATTCAAATGTTTTATTTTCTTAGATAACATATAACGTCCCTACTATGATACTTAGTTATTTCTATAAATTTTAAAATCATAATAGGACATATGAAAACCTATCTGAGCTTATAAATATATCCCATGTTGTCCTTAAAAATATTTTTCAACATTTTTAATCTCATAATGATTATTTAATTATATTCTATATTTAAAATCATACTCAAACTAAAAAAGAAAATTGGATTCACTAAATTTATTTAGATTCTTCCTATGATATTTCAAAAATTTCCCATCTATTTCATATCCATGAAATAATCCCTCATAAGATCATTCATCAAAATGTCCCAAGTGATTTTTTGAAATATTAATATAACAAGGGTTATCTAATAACCCAAGTAACTCATGGTTAGGATCCATACCAAACCATTCTTCATTATTTATGTTGAGTGAATTTTAATGAATTAGGAACTTATATAGGATCTCGAAAATACTTTCTCTATGTTTTCATAAAAAAATATGATCTATCACCGGATATTATGGTTCATCTTGTTTTCACCAAAAATCATGTAATTATATCTACTACTAAATTTTTATGTTCTGTGTAGAGAGATGTTTGTATATTAATCCCATTATTCTCAATGAATTCCATAATTCAATCATTATTTAACTTATATCTATTGTAATGAAAATATTTTTTCATACATTTTCCTATTAAATTTTCATCATATAACAAAGAATTATCCAATAATTTTTGATATGATTTCCTAGTTTATATAAAGAAGGAATAAGTCATAAGAATTAAATCATTAAAAAACTAATGATTAACTTATATTTACTGAGAAATTTCATCATAATTAGGACAAATTAATCTGAATGTATCATTTTATATAGATTTTTCATCTTAGTCGTGACCATTTTATTTTTATTATTCAACATCAACCCATTATTACAAAAATCAAATAATTTGAGTCTATGAGTATTTATATTTATATAATATATCATAAAACCAAACTTAGAAATTTTTTCTTTTTTCTTTTTAATGATATTAAATGGCATTATATGTTAAATGTCAATATGTTCCATTATTCATGTGGAACAATTTTTTTGATCATTATATATTTCAAATAAATAAATATTGGTTTGTTTTTCATTACTAATTATTTTCATATCCTTCATATTCTTAATGAAACATGTATTCTATAGAAAAATTCATCATTTAAATTACCATGAATTTAAGGAAAAATCATTATAAAATATATCAACCAATAAATTAATTAATCACCATTTGATTCATTATTCTTTTCACAAATATTGGTGCCTCCATGACCATTCACATTTAATGATCAATCCTTTTCAAAAGATTCATTTCATTTCCATTACCTATGTTGATGTGTCAATGAAGGTTTTTCTATATCATGTTTATTTATAAAACATTTTTAGAAAATATTATTTTTCTAATTTTAATCCCATTTCAGTCTCCTTATCCAATCTATCGTGATCATGGTTACTCAAAGACTTAATTTATTTTTAGTTTTAAATATTCTCCAAAATCATCATTAATATTTAGAAATACGTAATTGCAGTATATGCAAGTTGATCTCTGCTACCATAACGTTTCTCAAAATAATAATAAAAATAATAATGCAATATTAACTTTTCATTAGAATGGCATCCACATTCGCCAATTTTTTCTCCATTTTTCTTCACAATTATTTAGTATCCACTCAGTAATTTATATTGTCGCATGTCATAAAACATAAATTTTTTTGTTTCTATAATACCCTTGAGACCAAAATATTATATAAAATTCAATCTTCCATGGATAGGAAAAAGTTTCCCTAAAATATGATCATTAACATAACTATATATCTATTATGAATTTTTGATAAAACATCTTCATACTTTGATGTTCTCTATTTCGCACCAAAAAACCTCTTATATTTTTTTTTACAATATCAATATATTTCAATATCAAAATATATTTTAGTTTTAGTATATACACATAAGTAAAAAAATGAAAATTAACTGATTATTGAAATAGTTACCTTCTATTACATGTCGTTATTACCTCTAGCTTTCCTGAAATTATGATTTTCCAAAAAAACATTTTATTATATCATTAAACAATCACCAAACTCATTAATAATCCTATAAACATTAACTTCATGAATATAAATTTTAGAAATATTTTAAAATTAGGATTTTAACAAACAGATAAAATAATTTATGGAATTTTATGACTCAATCTTCTTTTCTTAAAGAGAATCAATGTCATAATTCTGCATAGTATATATTTATTTAGTAATATAAAGAAACATGTAAGTGACATTTAAAATGTAACTGAGATCCCCAATCATTAACATATATACCACTTACTTTTAAATAATTTATTGGACATTTAATGCATTAAAATATTTTTTTAAGGAGTCATTAATTTTAAATGTTTTTTCAATCACATAATATTATTATTTTATAACTTGAATACCACAACTTCCATTATCAATTTGAACAATTTTGTTTCTACACCCTAGAGTCCTCTTCGTTGAATTTATCTTCATTACAAGTAATGTTCATTAATAGTTATGATTTTTACAAAAAATATCAAGGATCATAAATAACGTAGTCTTTTACTGAATCTTAACTCTACCTATTAAAAGATGATATATCATTTATTGAGATAAAAAGTAAATTCATTATTGTATCTATTATTAATTTTTTTTAAATAATGTTTTTGAAATATTTCTAACTTGATTCATTAAAATATTATATTGGGTTACCATCATCTTCAATATATTTATTATTTTAGTGGAAAATAACTTAAAAGTATCCAATCATGCTAAAATTAAATAATAAAATTTGAAATTTACCATTATACTTATATCTTACTCTTTATATATCTTCATAGAAAAATTATATGTACTCCAAAAAAGTAATTTTAAAATATAAATTTTTATAATACAACTCATGATATTTTTTAAATTCATTTTTTATGTTTTTTTAATATTTTTATGTAGACAAATATTATATTTTCATTCCTTATAAAGTTTAGTTACCTTCAAACCACATAGGCTATGAATATATTTATTATTATATTAGAAATAAAGTCAATTTTATAATGATCTAAATGGTGAAACATTTCATCTCAAACATGTCTTTACTAATACAAATAAATTACATAGAATCCTAAGAATCATTAAGGATTTTCTTAGATCATCAGTTCTAGTTATAATTTTTATTTACCAAAATGAAAAAATCATTTTTTGACATATCTATTACCCTCCAAATCATAAAATTAAACACACCATTTTTTAAATACCAACTCCTTGAATTATATATGTGATTCATAAATATAATGGGTAATTCACTTTCTGGATCCAGAAAATGCATCAATGTAATTGATAGAATTTTTTCAAACAGGATCTCAGAGCGTAGCTCATTTCAAAATTTTTTATTTGACTAGTCATTGAGCTTGAATGGAGTTATGGATCAGATGTCATGTCCATTCAAACGCATGCTACTAGAAATGGCCATCTTGGATGATTTTGGGGAAATGTGTTGTTTTTTATGCAAGAATTGATATACTACACCGAAGATCAGATGTTTTTCATGCAAGAATGGAATCTTGAGCGTAACAACAAAATCTTGTGTACAACAGGTCATACAAACCTTTTACGTGCCCAATAAGATGCCATATTCCACCCAGGACACCCTAAAAACATCTAAGGAATGTGATTGCACATTTTGAGATGTGCGTGAAAGATTATAATCTGCGCACAAGATTCTTACGCACCCAATGTGATGTCAAACTCCCCTTTGTGAGGACACCCACCATAGGGTGCCTGCAAGATCACATCTGCGCCTAAAATCTTACATGAAACTACTCCTAGGATCACCTATAAATGCATGTGCAGCCCCTCCCCTCAGGGGAGGTCTCTTGAGTTTTTTTGTTGCTCTGTCACGCATAATACCACCTCTTCCATGACAATGTAGAAGAATGGAATCCTCCATGTGAAATATTTCCCGACAGGTCCCATATGGGTTTGCTTTTACACGGATCATAGCTGTTTCACCCTCACTCCACCTCTTTTATGCCTAAGTCATGTTCCTGTTAGAATCTAATATTACACACAAAACATCCAATCTTTCACGCAAAAATCATTCTTGCGTGTAACATAGCAAGGGTGCCCAATATTTCACGCACCTATGCTCCACAGTCCAATCTTTCTAGCAACCCATCCTACATGTGGTGCATCTTACATGAAATAGTATCTTTGCCTATGCCCACTGGTCCATTCCCAAGGGGCTATGCCCCTAAATCCCTACTCGTGTTCAGTGTCAGGCTTCGGTCCCGACTCTCTCGGCCGGTCCCTACGCTTCCATCACTGACCCCCAATAAAAATAGAGAGTCGCATCACAAACCTTTCCGGATGAGACTTCGACATTTTCTTCTGTTCCATTATACGCATCCACCTTCCTCCTATGGAATACCATGATTTGAGACATTCATCTGTACACCACAAAACACCTTGATTTGACATATTCCTCTTATTTTGTTTCCCATGACGTGAGTTGAGATTCTCATCATCAATTCTCCAATACCTTGAGTTGAACAATTCCTCAAGAAACACGCCCAATCCCCATCACCTAACTCATATGATAGGTTACACTAGAAATGGTTTCCCTTGTGTAAGTCCCAACACAAACCATTGATATGTGCCTTTTTCCAAATCGTCAAATCTATATGACTTTAAAGTGTAGTGAACACTATATGAAAAATATCAGAAACCCCTTTCTAAAAATAAGATATGCCTTATGATTCAAGCATAATATGCCAATAGTCCTGTTTACATGACTATAAACATTAGTATCCCCTATAATTCAAAAATAGGATGCATCTTTCTCTAAACAAGCTATTCCTTATGCACCATGCATAAGATGCCAACAGTCATATCTACATGAATATAAACTATAGTATTCCTTATCATTCAATAATAATATGCCTCTTGTTCTAAATAAGAGATGCCTTATGTGATAAGCATAAGATGAGGCATGCCCTGATTTCAGTGGCATAATTTTTATAGTGTTGGAAACCATTCGATCATTCCATCACTCCACCTCATGATTTATGTGTCCTTCATTTGAATCTTCATCTTCTTTCATATTTGAAGGGACCCCCTAACTGCCTGGTCCCATGCTACTTCGGCTCACCTACTATTCTAGGCCAACATTCTGGAAGACATTGGATGATACTTCGAGTCAGGTCATGTGGTTCGAACACGGTCAACAGTCGACCCTCATTTGTTTGTCTCCATTTCAGGCTAACATGATATGGATGATGTGTTTTGAACACGTTCAATAGTTATCATCCATCATCACGCTACCCTCACCATGTTCCGAATTTTGGGCATGTGAATCACAGTTTTCATCTCCCTTTGTTCGGACTGATTCCAATGCCCTTTAAATTATCCCGCTTGTGAACTAGCACATAATTGTAGACCTAAATTATATGCCTTAACCCACTAGTGAGTTGGGATTCCCTCATGGACAGAAATGAGGAATAAAATACCGGAAGCTTCTATGTGTAAGCCCCATTCACCTTTTACACTCCATACCGGCACCCAGGCAGCTTCCTTGCGTAAGCACCATTCACCATTGCTGCTTTATAGAGGAACCCGTGAAGCTTCTGTGTGTAATCCCCATTCACGATTTCCACTCCATAGTGGCACCCGGGCTGCATCTATGTGTATGTCGCATTCACAATTGCTACTCCATTGTGGCACCCATGTATCTTCCTTGAATAAGCCCCATCCACTATTTCGGATCCATAAAGGCACTCTATTGGCTATTTCTTTTTCGCATATCCACACTAATGTGGTCCCCTCAATGGATCACTCCACGACACCCCCTCCTTGAAAAATTGTTGATACTTTCCCTCCCCCAAGGGGTGGGAGGTACCAGTATTGTTAGTCCTCGGGGGTACGAAGTGAAGCCACCACATCTGAGTTGAAAGAGGTTAGATTTCCATGCACCATCATCCTCACCACATGTTGTTAAACTGTGACCTCTCCCAATGTATCATAATTGGGGTACCCCGTTTCAGACATTCCCTTTTCCTGCTCATCTCCACAAGAGTGAGATCTTCATCGCATGGAATGAGATCCTTTTTGCAGGAGTGGCGCTTATATACGATGAAGGGAAACCAACTAGGTGAATGTGCCTAGCCTTTCTTACGTGAGGTAGTGTCGCGATTTCCCTTCCTCTCTTCCATGCCAAATCCCTCTGGGATTTGTTCCCAATGGGCCTCCATCCTATTGTAAGTCCCAATCTCCATCTCACTGGGCTTCTAACCATGTGTATGCCCCTATTTTTTTTGTGAGGCTAACCACGTGTAATCCCTACTTCACTTCACATGGATGTACCTTTCATGATGTGATAGTAAATTAATTTCTGCCTCTTGTTTCTCATACTAAGCATGACTCACGTGGGCTTAGTGTAAGCATTAACCATAGAATCCTCTTCGAGCCTCCCTAGAGTGTAAGCTGTAATATTGTCCCGAACTACATGGAATTTGATCCTTGCTAAGGCAACGTGCATAGGAAGCCTCCCAAAGGTTCAATACCAACATATTTTGGTTCCTACCCCTTCATGTATGTTTATTAAACACTCTCGAACTACATGGACATTGATCCTTGACATGGCAAGGTACGCAGGAATCCATCCTAAGGTTCAATCCCAAGAACCATTGGTCCTGACCATTCATGTGAGTTCAAAAACACCTCTTCCGAACTATGAGGATTTTGATCCTTTCTCAAAAATGTTATATAGGAAGCCTCAATAAGATTAAATCCCAACAACCATTGGTCCCAACCACTTCACATCGGTTCACCAAAACCTCTTACAAACTACATGGACTTTGATCCTTGCCAAGGAAAGGTACATAGGAAGCCTCCCAGAGGTTCAAGCCAAACACCCATTGGTCCTGACCACTATAAATTGGTCCACCCCCGTACTAAATGATGTTAAACTATACACCCCTTTTTTTCCCGCATGACAATAAACTATCCCCAAATCGACGGTAATTGGTTGTGTACCCCGATCGACGATAAGTCGTTGTACCCCAACTAGCAGTAAGCTGTTGTGTCACCAGATTTATGGTAAGCTATTTTCTACCCCAACCTGATGTAAGACATTGTGTTTCCCACCCGGCGGTAATATATTGTAGTCCCCGTTGTTGGGATCCACATCTCCGATCCTCCCCAAGCATCAGACCGACTCGAGCTACTTACCACACATAGGCCACAACGTGTCAGTAGGTTGTTGTCCTTTGCGTTCACCCATATTCAAAGCCCCATCCTGAACTACATGGACTTTGATCCTTTAAAAGGCAAGGTATGTAGGAAGAATCCCTATGGTTTAAGCCTATCACCCATGTCTCATCCCGGTATCTCCATTGAGAATAAGTGTTTCTGGAAGGTCATTCTCCCAACCTATAGGTTCGACTTCCTCCAGGTACCATCCATATAGTTCGCCTCATTAGGTGTCCCAATGCCTCACTGATCTATGCAAACATTGATTCCCTGTCACGGGGATACATTGGAAGTCTCTTCAAGGCTCAAGCCCAACTTCACCATTGCCCCTAGATCAGCTCCTTCATGCTCTCTATCCACTATCAACAACCCATATCCATCCTGATTCTTACCTAGGCTGCCACATTCTAGTGAGATCATTCCAATTCACCTCTTAACTACTCTTAGTAGCACCAAGATAACTAACCACGAATTATACCATGCATTAGTGTCCCCTCCAAGGGTTGCATCCATCCAATCCACTCCCATTAGTGTTCTGATTAGTTTGATCTATCTTCGCTAGACGTTAAACACGCGGCATACCCTATGTTAAACATTGGAAGCTGAGGAAAACATCAAGGAAATGAATATAGAATATAATTCCCCACATTCGACGTAGGATGCCTCAGGATTATATGCCCTCGAGAAGCCCTATCATAAGGTTAGGAAACCCAGAGGCACTAGTGTTGTGGTATCCAAACACACCTGTGATGTCCAACGTGACTACTCCCACGACCGAAGGTTGCTGCCCTAACCAGACCCCTTGGAATGTCCTAACAGAACCAGTGTGATTAACCGACATCCATGAAGACAAGGAATCAATAAGAGTTACAAGAACAACATCTTAATCTAAGAGGGTGAACTAGACAACATGACAAGATCTAAGGAAGAATCCATGGAATGAGGAACTAACATCCCATTATTCGGTTTCGATCAAGGATCAAACGTACTTGAATAAGTGACAGATGTTTCCCACCTTTGGAAAGCGGGAATGTGGGGAAATACAACTGCGCTTCCTCCCCCAAATAATGGATGGATGTGCGCTTGCAAAAAAAATCATCGGAAACATAACTATATTCCATTCATTATGTAAGAGTCAATCACTCAAGTTAAGTAGTTTATAAAAATGGATGAGATCCACACATTATCGACACTCTAACCATAATAAAAATTCATAATTACTTAATATATATATATACTATACTATCATATTGGATATATACATTAATATCTTCTATGTATTGAATAATTAAGCATATGAATAATTATTTTTAAACCATCGAATCATTCAATAGATGAAATATGATTCTATATATCTTAGAAACAACATTTTTGTTAGTGTAATTTATTATTTAAAAATATGTGATTAACTAGAGTCACTGATCTAGAAGTAATATAATGATATAAATACTATGGGAACCACCAGATATGATATAAATTGAAGGGGTGCAAGTAAATTATTTAAGACCACTAGGATTGTGGTTAGTTAGTGGTCCCTAAAATAATTATTATTTAAAAAATAATTATTTCCATGAATGATAATATATAATATTATGAAGTGAAATAATTCATGTTGTGATGAAATGTTGATATTGATATGTTATGAATAAATAAATAAAATTAATACCTTCAACCATTGTTTTTATTAGTGGCTAAAAATTATTGTTCAGTGATTTTAATCACAACACCCACATCATTATCATATTATCAAAAAATATCATAGTAATAGAATATTAAAATTATCTTTATTTATTTATAAAATAAATTAAAATATTATATTTACTATTTCTAAATATTCCTGAATTGACTTCATGTGACTCCAAGGCTAGATCATGTGTTCAAATTTGTTCATCTCCACAAACAGTATGATGATTCTACCAAATTGTTTATCTAACGATTTATATAGATTTATTAATGATTATAAAATTTTCTATATGAAAAACACTTCAGTTAATATATTTGTCACTACCCATGACATATTTGTTGAAGAATAAAATGTACTATTTCTAGTATAACCTCGATTGGACTATCAAGGCTAAAACACTAAAACACTCTGCAGTCTACAATGTTTATTTTCATATCATTAATTTAGTTTTTTAAAATCCACCATGATATGTTGATCTCAATAACGATAGGGTTTCCCCATGAATAATATATAAAACCAATATCTTCAAACAATAATGATATAAACACATGTTTTAAATCATCAATGAAAATATTTTAATGATATTTCACTAGTATTTATCGTGATAGTGTTGCAACTCCTCTATGAATTCTAAATAATAATGACCACTTTCGGCCTTCGTAGTTTTTCCTATTCAAGTGGAATTATCCTATTTCTTATCCCTATTTATATACTCCTTCATTATGAAAAAATAAATAAATGAATGATAGTGATGGGAAATAACAATGAACATGATATCCCATGATATTTTCAAATTTAATAATGATATTGTTGTGAACAATATAATAATTTTAAAGAATCACCGTGGAAACTCATGATAACTATGGTATATTATTAGAATTTTAATATGTTAATTATTTCAAATCTATATAGGATATTTAAAAATATTGACCATCTCATGTTTTCATGACATATAAATCTATTTTTCATTCTCCAAAAAAATCCAATCCTTTACATCTCTACCATTTTCAATGATTTTTTATTAATTCATGAGCATGTAGTTAATAATTGTAATATGAAATCACCTATAAATATCATTAGTGATTTTTAATGTAATTCCTCATGGAAATATTCCAAAAAGACAAACATTTTAACAAAAAAATAGGGGAATACAATTTAAATGATTTCTCTAGACCTCAATGTAATTATGAATAATATATCTACAATGCCCCAATTTTTGTCTTTACAAATTCCTCGATATCTCTTCAATTTATGAGGGTCATGTAATCTCACCCATATTAAACTAAAATTAATCATAAAATATTAATGATAAAATGGTTTCAATAAAATATATTTTAATTTTTAAATTTTAATTACACATAAAATACTTCTATTATTATGTAATTTGTCAAATAATTATTGAAGCCCTAGTGATTATGAATTGTAACATTTAATGATTTTATGTATAATATATGTATCTAAATAAATTTTTTATTTATTAACATGATTCATAAATAAAACAAAGTTATAAAGAACCAAGATTTACTAAAATGTTTAAATTATAAGATATGACTATTGAAATTTACCAATCGAATTTATGGGTATAAATTGATTTAATAAAAAATAAAATATCTGCAAAAAAAGAGAATAAATTATATTAAAAAGTAAGTTTTCTGCTTATGAAGCTCATTTTATTGAGATTGACAGGAGGATGAGTCATTATGGGTAGCCCAAGAGAAATTCAGGTCTACACATCAAAAAGTACTCCATGATAATAAATTTATGCATAAGAATATTAGGCATATGGGAATATCTATGAGATCAATGCTATTATAAACACCATATGTGACTACCATTATTTCTTATCATACCCCTATATCTTATGTAGTGGTCATAAAAGAATATATATTTATGTGCCAGTTCTTAATATAATTTAAATTATTTTATAAATTAAATGTTGTTTACTCTAATACCACATTTCATATAGATGAATTTGACTGTATATATAAAATATAGAGTCCAGACATAACAACAGATCAAATTTATTGTTTTTTGTTATAATAATAAATTAATTTTTTATATTATAAACTCAAAATATGGGGAATTTAGAAAAAAACTGTAAAGTATGAAAAAAATATTATTAATATAAAGAGATACAATTTTAATTTTTTGGAAAAATATTTATATTTTATTTTTCATTAAATTGCATTTTTATGATCGGTATAAAAATCTAATATAAAATTAATTTTCCCAAAAAATTCTTTAAAATGGTAATTATTTTAATATGAATGATAATATAATTTTATTCAATCATAAGTAATTATTATAAGTGATGGAAATTTAAATGAGTTTTAAAAAGAAATGATTTTAAATAAATAATAGTAATATTTTTTGAATTGATTTTTGTTATATTTTAATAATGTGGATTTCATTTTAAGATACATAATGTCCAAATTTTTGTAATATGGTACTATCCTTTTTTATGAAATAATGATTTTTGGGTAGAATATTAAAATTCCATTTAATATATTTAGAAATATTAGATATGAATACAGTTTTAAGATTTATTATTTTTATAGGAACATTATAATTACTCTTTTATAACATACTCATGTGACTATTTCTATTGAGCCACAAGGTGAGTCAATATTTTAAGATTTAATACAATATTAAAATAATTAATTCTAAAACACCCCCTCAAATACCTTTTAAATAACACCCTTCAACATCCCAATTATCAACACATTCTAAGACTTGTGTAATTAAATCACTACCTTAATCTCTAATCAACTCACTCCACGTGTCCTATCTAATTTGGACACATGGAAAAACCAATTGTATCTTCCTTCATGTGTCACCGATAATAGAAAATCCAATGAAAGTGGTAATATTTCTAAATTAACTGTCTGAAAGTATTTTTTTCTTATAACTTCTCATATCAATTCTTTCTATGATTTTATCATAATATTAGAATTATTAAAGTTATTAAATTTTACCATACTAATTGAATATCCATTCTCTTATCCTCATCCCTCCAAATTCAAAAGGGAAACACTATTTATATTATTATTTTTTCATCAACTCATTGAATCACATATTTATTTTTTCACCACCTCATTATTTGATGGATTAAATTCCCTTATAATGGTCAATAATTTTTGAAATAAATATATTAACTACATATTCATATTCTAGAATGGATAAAATTTTCATATGGTTAAATAAAACCAAATAAGTTCATAATGGTTGGAAAACAACATAAATGAATTAATCATATAATAATAATATTTAAACTAAATGAATCATCCCTATGTTATAAAACATATTGATATTTTGTACCATTTAAACATATATAATGCCCTTAAAATTATCTCCTTTTACTTTTTTAGATGTATTCACATTTGAAAATATCCATTATATTTATGAACAAACCAAAGCAACATGGAATAGTGAAACAAACACCCTTGGGGTAATAAAAATAAACACGTTGTCTTAATAAAAGGTTTAAAGAAGAAAAAAATGATGAAAACAAATAAAATATAGATTATATAGGTTTGGAATAAAGTATTTAATAAACAATTTTTTTTAATTTTTGTTAATAAAAAAATAGAACAGGAACATCAAGAATTGAGGTATGGGTTTGTTTGACTCAGTAATCTATATTTTTTTCATAAATGATTATCCATTTAGTTTGTTCTTACAAGATTATTATTTTTTACCATTTCAATGGAATATATGATGTTTTCATAATCTCTATGAAATATAAATTTTCAAATCACAATCCTCTACTTTTAAAAAATCATTCATCCCAATAATTTATCATTGTTAGGAATAATTGTAATCCTTGATAATTACTATTTTCCCTATATATCCATATTTTCTAATCCATCTAATATTATATATTTTTATTTTCAATCCCAATGGTTTATTTTATTTTTAATCCTCTTATATAACATTACAACTATCCAAAATGTTACTTTATTACTTTTTTAACTATATGGTTTTCAGTGATGATATTTAATATGTTACATCCCGTTACTATTTTTAGGTTTTCCAATACCCCCTTTTTTTATCATGATTTGGTTAGGTCCTGTTTAGGGGTGATTTGGTTGAATTTATGAAACATTTTGGGTTGCTGGGATGTGTATGGTTGGTGAAATGTTTACCTGAACCATGTTCCTTTCTAGTTAAAACAGTGTAAACCTTGGTAGTGAGGGTTTTCATTGTTGTGGAAAGGCTTGAAAACAAATTCACACCATTAGAGGGTCGCATAGTTAGGGTGCATGGTTGAAAAAATTGTGCGGTCCTTCTCAATTAGCCATGGTTGCATGATTTATTTATTTCGATAATTCTTTAAAAATTACATGAACATCCATTTAGACCCCTGCGTGACCCTAACTCGAGGTTGGAAAGTTTTCTAGGTACTTAGAGCTCTCAAGAACCAATTTTGTCTCCTTTCATCCCTCTCTAAGGTTGATCGAATCAAGGTGTTCATCATTTTATTTTTCCCAAGTAGATTTCTTCTCTCATTCCATGTCTGTTCAAAAATTCCTCTCTCTCCTCCTTTGGGTTTGTTAGATCTATATGTTGTTGGAGGATCTAATACATGTTTTTTGGGATCTTAAACATATTTTTGATTCACATTTGTCTTTATTTATGATCTTCATTATATTTTATCATTGTGTATATTGTGTTATTTGATCTTCTGATATATGCCAGGTGGGTCCATTTATTAATTGAAAATTGATTTTACTCTAAATTTGTTAATTTAAATTAAATTTATTTATTTAAATTAAATTTCATTGTTTCAATTAAATTACATTTAGTTACATTGTTAAAAATCCAACTATTATGAATTTGGGATTTGAATTTTATTTGGAATGAAATTTTTAAAACAAATAATTCCAATTAATTAGGGTGTGATTATAAAATTTGATAGAGTTTGAGATATTAAATTTGAGGGATTAAATTTTTATTTTTTTGAAATTGATTTTAAATTTTCATTTGAGAGACATTGATTAAATGGTTTTGATAAAAACCCATTGGTTTTATCCTGAAAACGAATGAATTGATTAAAATCCCAGTTTTTTAAGGGAAATTGGAATATTGAAATGAAAAAATGGGTTAATTAAATTTTTAATAGTTTTGAGATAAATTTCCCAATATTGATTTTTTTAGTGCATGAAATCCTGGGAAGTTATGGATTTACTGGAGATAACTCTCTATAAACACTTTATAACTCTAATAAAAAGATATTTAGATGGTCACATAATGTATGGGAATGTGATGAGACCATTTTTACTAGTGTTATAGGGAAATGTGTACACATATTTTCATGATCACATATTTAGGCATGTGAGGATATCCTAACATATAACTATCATACCTATTAAAATATGACAATATTTTTCCTATGTGATTAATTTGATATAAATTTCATTTTCTGTAAAAACATTTACTCATTTCTTATTAAATTATATAAAAATGTTTTAATAATCAAGTATTTATAAATTTATCTTCAACTGAAATGTAAATAATGATTTATTTTATATATTCTTGTGTACAACCGCACCTGTTTATATATAATTTAAATCATTATTTGTAAAATTAAATACGGAATCTTATTGGGGAATCCTTTGGGAGACCCTTCTATTATTTTGGATCACACCCTATTTGTGCCATCCAAAATTAGTAGATTTCCTCCAACCTGTTTTGAGAAATGGGAAGGAATTACAAATTAGTGGTATTTTAATTGATCTTTGAGCATTGAGTTGTTGTGTACATTGGGATTTCTGTTGTTTTTCATATTTTCTACTACTTTTAAGTTGTACTTTAGTTTTATATACCATTTTGACTTCTGGTATAGTTCTCCTTGTGGATTTTTATTTTTATCAAACTAACTTTTAACTATTTATTCTACTATTTATGTGAAATAGCTATTCCCAATTTCGTCTTTTGTAATGACAGCATCTTTTTTCCATCCCATGGTGATTGGGAATACTCTTTGGGCAGTGTTGGGATTGGATCAGGTGTAAGCGTACCAAGGTATCTAGCCCATTTTGGGAAAACAATTGTACCAAAGTTGAAGATTATGCATCATTCCTTGATATGATTGTGTATTTGAGTAATATTGTAGGGATAAAAGAGGTAGTATTGATTGAGTGCAAGGCTTGGTCTCACAGCAATGATATATATATCACTAGGGATATTTTTTTGAGTTACTTTGTATGGATTAGTTATATTATTATCTCTTCTTTTGATATGGATGCATTGAAATCCAAAACATGTTTTTCTATATTTTGTGATTAATTTACATGATTTATCTATTTGAGTATTAATATGTTGTCCTTAATTTTTTCTGTTGATGTGGTTTAGCATCATGAATTTTAAAATACTTGTGAATTGGATCTAGGAGGAAAATTTTGATGTACCATAGTGAGAAAATCCTCCAGTGGAAAATAATCTGGTTGTAGTTATTGTGTGTGTTCTCCAACTCTAAAACTAACACATGCACCCATCATCATTCAGACATCAGGTGTGAATCCTTAGAGGGATGATGTTAGGATTCATTTCCTTACATTTCTAAAATCCACTAATATTACAAATATATAATGATTATGAAATGGATGTGGACTGGGTGAGAAATATCAAGCTCGTGTTTGAGATCTTGGGGGTTCTAGATGAAATCAATGTGAAATGTGCCACATTTAATTAAGAGGGAGCTAGAAGGAGATTGTTGGAAATGATGGTGATGGGGAAAAATAATGAGTAATTATATTGTAAAAAATTTTAAGATATTTTTTATTTCCAATTATATCTAGAGTTGATGTTGTTGGATAAGGCTATGGACTTTTTCAATCTAGAGTAACCTCATAGGACCATAATAGAATATGAAAATCAATTTACTGATATTTTATAGTTTTCACATCACATTGTGTCAAATGAGAAGATAATGAATCAATATTTTTATATGGGACTTTTATATGGTATTCATTATATTTTTTTCATAATGAATAATTCTTATGATGAAGTGATGAATATATAAATGATGGATGAGATGGATTTAGATGGTAAGTCAGGGTAGAGAAGATGTCTTTTTTCTCCCAGTTGCATTTTCTAGTTCTGAAAAAGGAATGATAATGTGTGACTATTTTCTATGTGGTTCTTACCACATGGGTTTTTATAGACCTCCTGAAGCACATAGAAGGGTCCCTTTGATTTGTTACCAGCATGGAAAACTTTGGCATTATAAATTGGTCTGTAATTCACCACCAAATTATGAGGTTCCTATGGATTCTCATGTCACCATCATATGTTCTTCCATGTAATTAATACTGTTCATAGTGGAACAAGATCATAAAAAAAAACATAACAGCGGTGAAATCAGATTCTTAAAGAACTAGGGAGTTCTAGCCAAATGAATCATGAATGAAGCTTCATCATATAGTGTAAGCATCTCCAGAGGAACTAGATATGGGTCCAGTGAGTCTGAGAGGAATCATCACTATAGAATAATCATCAGTGGATTCATTATATGATAATGGTTCATCTCATTCATTTATTTCCACAGATATTTTATATATACTAAGTCTACAAATTTTTAGTTTTTCTTCTATGATGGATATTTCTAAACTCCTCACACGGAATAGGGTGAAGCGTCTCCATAGTCCAATTTATGTTTTCCCAATATAATATTTTGAGATTACATAGTATTTTGTGGTTCTTTAAATTAATCATCTCGACTACATATTTGGGATGGATTCTCTCATCGCTAATAAATCCAATATTTATTTTTTTCTTGTATGAGTCTCATTTGTTGTACTCGATGGGGTGATCAGTAACATTCTGGGATAATGGGACCCAAGATACATTATAACCAAAACTCCTTATCCCATGTTAGGGAAAGTGATATTATTGTTCTCTTTTGTCCTTATGTGTGAATCTTTGAATGATGATCTCCCACCAGTTGTCATCGAGTTTCTCGACATTTGCCATTCTGACTTCACTAGTTTCCCAATGTTAACACAGGTATATTTTTCTATCAATTTAGTAATCAGTACAAACCAATTTGTATTCCCTCTTACTATTGGAACCAAATAAAATGATAATTTTGAATACTTGGTTGTATGTTCTTTCAACGAGATAATTTATGCACATGAGTGTGTCGCCTTTGGCGGTTTTGGTTCTCTTTTCTAAAAAATATAATGGTTCACTTCACATTTGTGGTGATTACCAAAAATTCAAATGAATTATGTTAAAGAAAAATTATCTTCTTCCATTAATTTATGATATTTTTTGGCCAGTTGAATGGGTCAATGTGGTTCATGAATATTGTACTTTTATATGGTTACCATCAGTTCGGAAAAAAAGAATCTAACATTCATAAAACAGTCATTCTGAGACTGTATTTCTATTATGAGTAGCTTTTCATTCCATTTGATATAACCCCATTTCATGTAGTATTTTTGGATTTAATGAACATGATTTTCCATGAGAATCTTCATACATACATGGTAGTCATCTTGGATTCCATACTTGTTTACTCTATATCTGAAGAGGATCATGTATGTCATCTAAGAGTAGTTCTAGGATTATTGAGAACTCATTGACTTTATGACAAGTTATCAAAATGGGATTTCTCGATATGGTAATTGATGTTATTAGGTCATGTGGTTTCTGAACATTGTATATCAGTTGATCTTGAGAAGTTGGAGGATTTCAGGAAATGTGAAAAACCACAATTTGTTTTTCGATATTCGATGATTCTTGGGTTTAGAAGGATACCATAAGTTTTATGTAAAGGTATTCTCAATGTGGGATTCTCTGATGACTTCTCCAAATCAGAAGGGAGTAATGTTTACTAGGATTAATAATTTTAGAGTAATTTTTTGAGATGAGTCATCTTGTGACTGTTACAATGTTGTTGACTGTTACAGAGGTCATTCAGAGCAATGTAGTATTTTCTGACACATCAGCATCGGGTTTGGGATGTGTTCTTATGTATTGTGATCATGTCATTGCTTATAGATCTCATCAATTGAGGACACATGAGAATAAATATATATCCTATGAACTTGATATTGTAGTTGGGATTTATTCACTAATGATATGGAGGTGTCACCTTTCTAGAGAATAGTTTACCATGTATTCCGACAACAAGAGCATGAGTTATATAATTTTTTAAATATATTTGAATCACCATCATAGGTGTTGGGTGTATACCTATAATATTTCTACATTGAAATCACTTATACCCCTTGGAAGGAAAATGTTATTTGAGATTCTAGATGTGGGAAAATTTCAACCCATCCCATGATAGAATAATAAGAATATTGGAACTTGATTTCTCTTTTTGAAATGGTTCACATAGGATTTTAGGAATCTAGGATAGTGGATTCCTTGGCCAAAGATTTGTTGACATCATATCTTCTTGAATTGATTCTTCATGAATATTTTCTTAATGACAAGTTCCATATAATTAGAGACTCACATTATGGTGGGAAAAATATTTATGACTTTTCTTTCTCCATGGAGGAAATTCTATTTTATCTGATTCATTTTGTGGTATCATTATAGGTTAGGAATGCTATTATGTGGGATTTCCATAACATCCAGTGGGAATTACACCCAAAAACAATGAATACTTTATATGACATGTGGCATTGATTATGGTGGCCAAGTATAATACATGGAATTTTTAATTTTTCTCCCATTGTTAAATGTTTCAACAGGTCAAGGTAGAGCACTAGAGAAAATTAGGTTTTCTTCAGCCACATCCAGTGCCGACTTGGAAGTGTGATGATGTCTTTATGTTTTTTTTGGTGGGGCTTACACATAACTATATGAATAATAATTTGATATGGTTTTTGATTGACTGGCTTACAAATTCATCTCACATTATACCCATTAATGTTTTAACCAATGTTGAGGTGCTAGGAAATATCTATGTGAAATATATTTTTCATTTTCAAAAATTTACAACTATTATATTCTCTAATAGAGATCCCCAATTTTCTTCTAGATTTTAGAGAGGCCTTTAGTAGGAACTGGTATCATGGGTTCTTTTGAGAAAGGCATACCATCCGAAGTAGGATGGGTAGATAGAAAGAGCTATATAGACTATTGAGGATATACTTCTCACCTACATTATTGGCAGCCTACACGGCACCATAAATTCCTTCTAGGATAGAAAAATTTAAATATTTCTAAAACACATACAACCTAACTAAATATATATTCTCTATAATTTCTGACTGTCAAACCCACAAGGGAGGATCTTATGTTATAAAATAATTAATGAAATCGAAATATTAAGTGTTTGATTGGGTGAGAGATAAAAATAAATAACATAAAATATTGGGTTTGAATATAAAGATAAAGGCATTCGATGTTTTTTGATTTTCAGGTTCGTGTGCTAGTGATTTAATTTATAATAGATTTATTTAGGTTTGGTCTTAGAATTTGTTCAGTTGAGATCCTTGGTTTGGGTACCCTACATTAATTCTATTATTGCACCATTGGAATGGTCATCTACAAAATGAAATCACAAAACTAGGAAACCAAAATCATTATTTAAACAAAAATGACCTAGAGTTCATAATGTTCATATGATAACTAAGGTGGTTGATTGATGAAATAAAATAAACACCCTTGAATCACAAGAAATGATCACACTATTGTAGAGGGATAGAGATTAAAATTCAATAAACAATATTGCAGCAATCTAAAACAAATAATAGATATAAATAATCCCTATGAAATACCCCCTATAATCACATCACCCAACACAAAATAAACTACTCGCTCATACTACACATGATGAGAACGAGTATCATGGCTACCCGAGGAAGAATCTAGGTGAAGAATAGTGGTGATTTAGGGATCTAGATAGTAACTATTTCATATGGTATTCATTTTTCAGCATCTCTTGGCCTCCTATAGTCCTAGATTGTCCTCATTGTGCAGATGATTTGTTAACATATAGGGAAATTGGTCAACACCCTTGGTTGTGTCTCATTTATTTTTCTACATTCCAATATTTACACAATGTGTAATGGATTTTCACATCATGTAATATCTCTATTTTCACCATTTCAGAGGAAACCATGAACTTCATAATTAATCTTATGAGAAATCATCTCGAAAAAATTTATGGTGTGTAATGTAGTTACGTGATGTCTAATGGTCTTCCAAAGCGTGTAATGGTGTCACAGCTTATCTTTTGTGGAAAAATCCTTTGAAAACCCATGATGTGTAGTTTCGTTACATGCCATGAAACTATCTATTCGCGTTTTTTAGATTTATCCATCCTCCAGAATTCGGTTAAACACCATTCCTTTTTCAATGATTCATCATTTCCAAACAAAAAAAATATAAAACAAGTCAAATGTTCCAAACATTTGGAAGATTATTCAATTAAATACACAAATCAGTTTATTAAAATAATATAAAATGTATGAATTAAATACAATTATTCGTCATTGGTATTAGTGGGTCATGGTATGTCCATCTAAATATTTATGAGTTTTGATATAACAATAGTTATGAGTTCCCGATAACGATAACTCCTTTTGAGCCCTTTTATGGCCTCCTTGTAAATCTATGTTGTGTTTTTTGAATATTGGAACATGTTCCTTCATTTGAACAACTTAAATTCATGAGACTAAAACAATGATTTAGTTGATTCATTCGATAATGTTGATGGAACAGATCCTGTATAAAACATATGTTCATCATTATTATAGACCGTGGGAATTTTCAGTTAGTGATAGTGTACATGAAAGTTTCACTATGGATGGTTCATTGAAGGATTGGGAGGAAAGGGAAGTATTATCCTCATATTAAGGGAATTTTGAGGTTTTTGAGTAGGCGGGGAATGTTAATAACCATTTATAACTTCCACTGCACATTATGTCAATACAAAACATTTTCCTTGTATTGTAGCTCCAAAAGTGTCTTTATGATTCATCTCATTTTTTAATCTTGAGGGATATTGATGTAGAGCATGATTTATCTATGAATGATCATACAAACATGATTTTTTTATTCATAACCCATGTTACATTATTGGAGGATGATACCTTTTGTTCGAGTTCTATGGAATCATTGTATTGATACTCATGAGCCATCATAGAAAGAGGCACTAATGAGAAAGATGTGGCCTCAGATTTTGGGCATTGAGTTTTCTTAACAAGAATTATAGAGATATAAATATTATATGGTGGGGTACTCGATTCATCTTTCTATGGGTTTAAGGTACTTTTCTACCCTCTTGTTTATCATTATTTGTTTCAACATCATTTAAGGGAACTTAAGGTGAATTTTGGAGGGATTTTGGATTGTGAACAGTAGGCACATAGTTTTCCCAAATCATGCACAATGTTAGTGAAAAACCTACAAAACCAGGCAGTGAGAGTTTTCCTGAGTGGCTCATTGTTTGAAAACTCATACGTGAACATATTAAAAATGCAATTCCTCTTTAGTGGGGAATATGGTTAGGGAACACATTTTTACAAAATTTTCGGCATTTCCTATTTAACCATGCACATGGTAGTTAATTATTCTGAAATTCATTAAAATTTTAGCAAACCCCTATTTAGACCCCTTCTTAACACAAACATGGGGTTTGGTGATTTTATAGGTATTTGGAGATCCTACAAACCAATATTAGCTAACCCTATCCAAGGGGAATCATATATAGGTGTTCATCAATCGATCCCTCCCCCATAATAATTATTTTCATGTTCCCTATCTCTAGATCTCTTCATCTCTCTTCTTTAGAGATGGTTAGATCTTATTGTTCTTGGAGAATCTAATCCCCATTGTTTTTGAACATGAATCTAGGTTTGAATCAGAGATATCCATTTTTTATTTTCTTCAATGGTTTTTTATACCATGGGTGTTGTGTTACGTGATCCTGTGATAAGAGTTAGGTGGTTATGTTTATAATTGGACAATTGATTTTACCCTATATCTCTGGATTTAAATTAAAATATTTTAATACCAAAAGGGGCCTAAATACCTTGAGAGTTGGGTGAATCAAGGTATGGATATTCTATTCCAAAATTCTTCTAGCCCCACTAGATCTTTACCTCAATATTATAAGGGTCACTTGGTTTGCACTTACGTGTTACTATTGATCTTATTCATCCCTTATTTATCTAATGATGAGGATTCTTTGAATACAATGAAGGAATGAAAATAGGTAGACACAAAAAAAAATTTACATGGTTCACCCTCACTGGGCTATGTCCAAAGAGGATATAATGACAATGTGATGATGTACCAAATCCACTGAAGCTCAGTGCCAATAATGTTCGGGTTAGATCACTTCTATGCCCTCGCTCACGTCCTTTACAATGTTTAGGTTCAGTTCACCACTTTCCCAAGGGTCACCCCCTATTTCTCTCTCTTTCGATCACTGCTGGAAGAATGGATAACCTTCTTCCTCTTCTTTTTCTCACTGCACTTGAAAGCTATCCACTCACAATTTATATACCTCTAGGATTCATTATTTGCAAGAATACATTCATCCTCAACTCTTGATAGATGTTATGTTAAAATCCAACTTTCATTCACTAATGAATTCCCCTTTTCCACTAATCACTAATCAACAACCTTTGGAAATAATTTCACAAAGAACCCTACTTCGTGAAGCTCTAAATTTCATGAAGATCAAACAAGCCACTGTGAAGTCCTTTCCTCTTCACGAAGCACACACCATCGCAGAGCTCACAACCTTGTGGAAAACACTACATCGCAAAGCTCAGACCTTCACAATGCTCAAGACTTAACATAGATTAGACCATCACAGAGCTCCATTCATCATAGAATGACTTCATTCATGAAGCTCATTGAGACCATGAAAAACACACCACTTTCACAGAGCCATATTAGCGGCCATGAAGCTCCTTATTTTTCAAAGCACACAGCCTTCGCGAACCACCTTCGCAAGTTTAGAGAAACAAATTTTACATGGAAAGACTCTCTACTTCTCTCGAGGGGGTCGAGGTCTATTTATAGGAAATTCCACCATCCCTTGAACCTTCTATACGAAGTCAGTTCCACCTCAGCTCAAATCACGAAGCTCCGAAATTTCTGCAGAAATTATCTTTATACCACAAAGCACTACGACAATTTTCAGAATGCAGAGCACATTGTAATCACGAATCATTCCATCAATTCCTTCACTTCTTCTCCGTGAATCTTCACACATAATTCCCTTCATCACTGCAATGATCTTCAACACTTCTGTACGTGATGTTCATCGTAATCGCAAATATCACCATCAACATTCTTCATGTCTTCACGAAATCCACTTCAAGAAGCCCATATTCACGAAACTCATGCATTCTCAATATTGTATGATATATTTATGGAAATCCATATTTTGTGATGCTCACCAAACTCCAAATTTTGGACCCCAAAAAATTTACAAACACTGGAAAATGGAACCACCTTGCATCTGATCTTTTGTACCTCCTCTAGATCGTACATTCATTTGTCATGGTTCATTTTCAGCAAGTATTTTCAACAAAATCTTTGGAACATGACAATTCACCATGAAAAACATATTTGTCAACAAACACAATCAACCCAAAAATGCTGCAATGTCACCTTGAGGGATTTTTTCCAAAAAAAATACATGATTTAATTTGAATTGATTGATTTAAATTTAATTTAATTTAATTGGCATATAAAAAATAAAAGTCTAGTTATTTTGGGGTTTCAGTATGATTTGTAATGAAATTTGGGAAATCACTATTTCCATTGAATTGGGGTGTGATAATGATTTTGATGAAATTTCAAAAATTAAATTTGCTGATTTAAATTTTGAAAATTATTTGGAAAATTATTTTGAATTTTTATTTGAGAAATATGGATTGTTTTTTATAAGAACGCATTGGTTTTATCCTGAAATAGGAATTAATGGTTAAATCTCATTTTGGTTATTAAAGGTAAATTGGCATATTTGATTGGAAATGGGTTAATTATATTTCCAATAGGTTTGAAAAAAATTACCAATTATTGATTGTTTTTTGAGAATGCGAAAGACTATGTAGATAGTTATTTATTTGTGAAAAAACTCTATTGACACTATAAAACTATAAATGAACATATATAGTATTTCACATCCCTGATTGGATGATGATGAGTTTTCTTTTACCAATTTCATAGGGATGTGTATACAGATATTTTCATGCTCACTTGTTCAGGTGTGTGAGGATCCCATAACCTGAAACTTTCATACCAATTTATAGATAACCATGTTTCTCCATTTTTATTATTTTAATATATATTTATATATATCAATTGTTGGTAAATATCCTTACACATTCCTTGTGAATTTATATAATATGTTTTATATAAAATGTTTATTAATCTATTTTTTATAAATGATTCCAACTATTTAAATGTAATGACTGATTTATTTAAAATATACTTTTTTACTTAATTTTTTTTATTTATAATTTAATTATTTATTTGGTTAATAAAATATGGAATCTTACTATAGAATCATTTTTGAGAATATGTTGGTGTTTTAGATCACACCCTATTTGTGCCTTTGGGCTTTTGTAGATTTCATCCTTCCAAGTTCAAGCATGGGAAAATTACTACTTAGAGGTGGCAGTTTTTGATGATCTTTGGGATTGGAGCTGATGTGTCCATTGGGACATTGGTTTTTATCCCTTTTTTTGAAACAGTGTGGTTGTAATTTGGGTTTATATACCTATTTCACATCTATTACAGTTCCCCCTGTAGTGTTTTCTTTCGATCATAATAACTTGTAATGGTTTATTCTAATGCTTCTGTGGAAAAAACATTCCTAGTTTCATTTTGTGTGATTCTCGGTGCTAGTCGAAAACATGTGGGGATCAGGAACTTCATTTATGATATGTTTGTATTGGATCAGGTGTTACGATACCAAGTTTTTAGAGAAAGTTCATGAAATAATAACAGTAAAAAAAGTTTTTCGTTTCATGTTTATATATTTTATCTTCGACTTATGATTTGATGACATAAAAATTATTTATTTTAAAGGTTACATTATTATAAATTATTTTTTATGTTTATTGTAATAATATTATTTCATTTCACCAACATGAATGTTTCAAATGTTCTTTATATATTTATATTTTATTTTCATTCTATAAATATTTTATGAAATCAATTCTTATAATTTTTATTCCAGTTTACTCTCTACCTCTAAATAAACAACATCTTCTTGAATAATTCTCCAGATTTTATTTTAAATTGTATTATAATAATTTTTATGAATTTATTTTGGGTTTGAAATGATTTTATCATAGTGGTATGATGTTAGATACTACTTGTAAAGGATATGAAATCATTTTCTCATTACATTTGATTTCCATGATAAGATGAATGATAGATTTTATCTTTCACACATACGTAAGGTAGTTCATTATGTGATTTTTTTAAACTATATTTTTTTTTCTATGAATTAGGTAATGATTTTACACTCATTAGATAATTAGTGAAAATTACTTTATATGATCAGTAAACATAGAGAAATATCCAATGATACCTGATCCAACATATGAAACAAGTGGTGATTCCAGATCAACAATATTATGATGAATATGTTATATATCCTAGAAATATGATATGTTTTAATGTCTTGAAATTTCCATATATTTTTTATTATATGGAATTATTCTGAGACTGTGCGCTCTGACAGAACATGATTCTGAGGCCTGGAGATCCTGGAACAGAATTTTGAACTTTTTTAAGGTATGTTCAGTAAATTCACGAGTGGGTTTTTATAACTATTAAACCAGTGATTAGATAACAAATCTAGGAATATCATTGAACTCGGAATGATGGGTTTCATCTATAATGGACATAACATTGGCTAGAAAGGGCCGAACAAAAATTTTTAATTTAAGACTTTTAGGAAAATAAAAAAATAACTTTAAAAAGTTATTTTATTTTTTTTATCATCCATATAGTAGTGTACAATGATGTTGTAGTGTGATGATGAAGTGGTGATGGGTTGTATTAATAAGGATTATTAATGGCACGTATGAAAGAACCAAACAATGAAATAAGGGAAGAAAAAATGAAACATTGCGTCATGATTTCCTTTTTATTGTCTAACGCATTGGTGGACGGAGAAGTAAAACATAGACAATTCTCTAATGAAACTTCAGTGAATCTACTCTCCAATGAAGAATGAAAAAAACTAGTAGATCTTCACCAACTTAGACGAACTATGAATAATGGAGTTGGAAGTGATGACATCGACACCTTGAACTCTCAAGGATGAACAATACGTCATCAAACATCAATGAGGTGGGGGTTTGATTTTTATTTAAAAGTTCTTCCCCACGATTCAATTTTTACAGAAACATTGAACACAGACCAACTCAAAACAATTTGATCGACCATTCGTTTGTTTAAGCGGGATGGTGACTTTTCATGGGGATTCATTATTCTAGGTTCAAACCATGCATGACACAATTGAACTTCAATCCCTGAACCACCCCCATTATTTAAACCTATAATGTGGAGGTCATAGGCTGACTTGAACAAGGCCCAAGCACCTCCACTCATGTGTGCTTGGTGGGAAAGTTCTTGTAGTGGTGATAGTTTGATTTTGGGGCCGGATCAGGGATGACGGCGATCTGGGGGACCTGTTGCTACAAACATATCAGAGGACGGACCACCAGAGAAAATCTGGTGGCCTGTGGAATGTGCCACCAGCATGGCAGCACCGACAACCACATTAAGGTGGCAATTCCAAATGGTGATACAATAGCTATGTTGGTGGAAGTCCCTCACCAACCACACTGGAGGATGAAGACGTGCTGCTGTACTAGGAATTGTGGCACCAGGAGGGCTCTGTGTGGGGAGGGTGGCCTACGTCTGGGCTACCTTGGTGGTGCGGGCCGTATTCTGTCGACCGCTGCTAGAGGCTGGTGGGGCCTTGCATCTGGGGGGTAGTCGGGGATTGATGTGGTGTGGCTGCCACATCCCTGCCGGATGGCGCACCACCAACCGCTCCAGCGGCTAATCCTCAGCTGGCAGGCTGAGCCCCCAGTAGGTCAGGCCGGCCCCGCAACCCAATGGACTAGTCCCACGCTTAGTAGGCCAGACCCATGGACCCACATCTGTGGGTCAGACCCGCACCCTACGGGCTAAGCCTGCTCCCTTCAAGACAGGCTGGACTAGATAGGGTCACCGGGTGACCCGGTGGGCTGGACCCCCCCCCCCCCCCCACAGCAAAACCTGGCCAGGCCCAGGGATACCTGCTGGGCCTGCCTAACTAACCAGGCTGGACCAGACTGACCCCAACCCTAAATAGGTTAGGTTGAGTCCATATAAATGAACCTGGGTTTATTGGACCCCTGGGATGGAATGGTCGGGTCAGTCCGACCGGGTCAGACCAGGCCCCATCGCAATGTGCCCCTTGGTTACTAAAATGCATGTATCTTGCACAACGTGCATCAGATTGATCTATCGTTTGTGGGATTAGGACCCTATTTTTGAGGAGGACCTTTTGGAATGTTTTTTTGGTGACTTTCATAGATATTTATCTGTGAATAGTTGCTTGAGGAATGGTTCTCTCAAGCATACTGCATACAGAACCCTGCGGTTTGATGATACCTCAAGACTGATCATCGACGACCTAGTGGGAAGCATCTCTATGTGACCCAGTAGGCCCTTTGTGGGGATTGGATCTATGTGGCCTGGCAGACCCAAAGTACATGATAGGAGGAGTACCTCAGTTCAGACAAGGTGAGAAGCAACTCTGTATGACCCGGTAGGCCCATGATGGGGAGCGAATCTGTGTGACCCAGCGTACCCACAGTACATGTCAGGGATGTGTACCACATCATTCCAAGTATATTGTATTGTGTCATTGTGTGACCCAGTAGTCCCACTACACTTTATAGAGGATGAGTTCTCCATCATCCAGGGAGTTGGATGATGTGACTGATAATGCTACTATCAGAACCCTAGAATATACCTGGTGTGAGTGGCATCTTTTACTTTGTTCAATGTGTTTGTTATCTTTCTTGGTAAAATTAACGTTGTAGTATTTCCCCTTTATGGTTTGTTCCATCCTGGATTACTGAGATACCTTCAGGGGTCTTGGGGTCCCTACTGAGTATTTTTATACTCACCCCTGCATGGGCTTCGCCCGCACATGTTGTTTCTAGTAAAGACAATCGATGTTTCGATATTGGTACTCAAAAAGATGGGACTTACATATGCTACGATGGTGGACATGGTGGCCTAAGACCAAGTGGGGCCCTTTAGGACTAGGTGGACAGTCCATACTACTTCGGCTTCCAGTATCTTCACAACTCTTATGGTCATGAGGGGTTTTTCATGGATGGCCATCAGATCTCCTTTTTGTACATTTTTTCAGCTCTTTTGATGGGTTTGTATTCTGGCCCACTCGCTTTTAACTGTACTTTATACTCAGTTTTTTTTAGTATATTTTTTCCCCTTCGGTGTGTTGGGACGTGGTTGGGAATGTGTGGGCATATAGGTACTCAAGAGAATGCCTCCCACTTTATAGTTAATTCCTTCGATGCTAGTCACCAACACATGGCCTTTAGGAGGCCGACTTGGGGTAGTCACGACATAGGCCCTAGTAGATAGGTCATGAAAAAGTGGTATCAATGGTTCGTCCCTCCTACCAACAATACCTGGAGTCTATATTTTGTTTTGGGGCAATAGTGTTAGGTGTTGTGAGTCTGAAATTTAGATTCGGGCAGTTATGTTTTGGTGTAGCAGCTGACGTATCCATACACCATGACCTTGAATTCTTCTTTTCGGCTCAATACATGAAATCATTTCATGAATAGGGGACTCATTATGTTATTTTGAATAATTTTAATCTCACGAGGTATAACATTCTAATCATGGTACATTTTGTTCTATCTCTAGATTCCTCCACGAGGATGACCATCCAGGATCCCAATATGAGGTCATGAGGACAGCCCTCCTAGAGGTGAGGCATCCATTCAGGGACCATCTCTAGAGATCACCCCACCAGGTGGTGCACCTGTGAAACCACCATCTGAATGTCAGCATATGTTGTCGGTTTTCTGTCAGATGATGTTCGTATGCTCAGTTCCGTACACGAGTTTCAGAGATAGAGACGTCCCATGATCAGGGGAGAGAAAGATCATTAGGTCATTGAGTACTGTCTGGAGGATGTGAAGAAGCTCTTCCTCTTAGTGAGGACACCACCTGGCTAGATGGAGATCTTGGCAGTAAGCCTTCTATAGGGCTCAATTGGGAGATGGTGTAGTTTGACCACCCAGACACGCGATTTGGCCACCCTCACTTGGGTAGTCTTCTAGAGGATTTTTTGGGATGATTTTCCACATGACATTACGATCTGTGCACATTCAGGAGATTCTTTAAATTCATTAGGGTAGCATGATAGTAGCTGAGTACTCAGCAAGGTCACCGAGCTATCTCACTACTCCACAGAAATGGTGCAAGAACCATTCTTCAGGGCTCAATCCCTTGAGTAGGGACTCGTGTGGGAGATCAGTGAATCGGTGTTGTCTCTTAGCATCCCTACCCAGGACAGGTGCTAGAGAGAGACCTTATTGTTGAGAGCTTCTTAGAAAAGCATGCACTAAGAGCTAGAGCTGCCAATAGACACCAGGTGGTGGATTCTTCAGCATGTCTCAGAGAGCAGACACGTGGGCCCAAGTGGGAATGGACTTTCAGAGGCTGACCTCAGGACTCAGGGTCAGCAGCACATGGATCCCAGTAAAGGGGAAGTCTGTAGGGATCCCTGCAGTGATTCGCATGTAGTGGGAAGAAAGACATTGCACATGAGTGCCCGACCTGATGTATAGATGACCAGCTGATTGTCAAGGGGCCATCAAGGCAGCAACAATAGTTTGAGAGAGGAGTTCTGTAGGGTGGAAGACGTGGTAGGGGAGCTGGTCGAGTGTCAGGCGATGAGATATGGTTTGAGGTGTTACTGCCACCACCTCGAGCTTATAGAGCATGCAGAGAAGGGAAAGCTTAGCTCCATCTATCATAGGCTTACAAAAACAGCGCTCCCAATATGATTCGAGGTAAAATATTTGTCTTATCCACCATAGATGCAGTACATACAGAAACAGGTTCTATTCACTTCTTCATTTCCACAACTCTCGTTCAAAGCACATAGATTTCAGTGGATCCGTTGTCTTGAACCTTATGGCTAGAGACTCTTTTGGGAGACAACTCTATGATTACAGACTAGTTTCAGCATTGTGATCTCATTCTAAGAGGCAAGAGCTTCAACTGGGATCTCATAGTAGTGGCATCGAGGCCCAATAACATCATCTTGGGTATAGAGTGGTTATTCACAGTCCCTGATCTGATCGACTATTTTAGGCATACAGTGTGGTGTGTCTGCAGAGATGGGAAAAGGATTTCCTTCACTAGTGAGAATAAAATTCTTCTAACTTTGGACATACTCACTCTGATGATGGTTCAGTTGATCACTCACTAGTTTGCAATCATCACTCTCATGTGAGTAGATGACAGAAGTCTGATCTTTCTTATAGTGGTGTATGAGTATGAGGTTGTTTTTCTTGAGGATGTTCCGAGACTACCTCCTCATATTGAGGTATAATTTTTCATAATCATGTACCTCGGGATCGCACTGATATCCACACTATCATATTAGAGGGCTCCTAGGCTGCTTCACGAGATGAGGGTATAGCTAGAGGACATTCTAGAGAAGGGGTCCATAAGGCCCAGTGTTTCACCATGGGAAACCCCAGTGCTTTTTTCCATGAAGGAACACAGGTGTTTGGGATTCTGTGTGGACTTTTGGTGCCTATAATAGGTAACCCTGAAGAATAGGTATCCACTACCTAGAATTGATGACCTCTTCTACCAGCTGAAGGGAGTGAAGTTCTTCTCAAATATAGTCTATACTTATGGGAAGGGGAATGTGGTGGTAAATGTTCTCAGCAAGAGGATTGGATTACAACTGCTAAGTGCCGAAATAGAGTATCTAGCCGCACATTAGATATCCTTCATTGATAGTAATGGTGAATATCACATCCAGTCTATGACTGTCACTCCCCCACATTAACAACGAGTTAGGGAGGCACAACATGTGGATGTTGACTTTTAGGCCTGACGTGGTCTGTCATCCTCAGGGATGTTCCAAATGGAATTTTGATAGGTGAGGAGCATGTCATCCTTTTCATTATTCACACCATAGTACCATTGACATTTCAGGAGGTGGTGATGAGGGAGTTTCATACATCTCCTTTGGTGGTACATCCTGGAGTGGCGAAGATGTACCAGGACCTCTGATGTCAGTACTGGTGGATAGGGATAAAAAAAATTTGTGGCAAAGTTCAGTTCACGATGCCTCACTTTTTAGCAAGTGAAGGCCAAGCATCAGGTTCCAGAAGGGTTACACCAAACACTCGAGGTACCAGAGTGGAATTGGGATGGTATCTCGATGGACTTCATGACGGGGTTACCACTTATGTGAAGAGGCCATGATTCTATTTGGGTGATATTTGAGTGACTCGCCACATTGTCCCACTTCCTACCCATCTGAGAGTATAGAATGATAGAGGGATTTTGACACCTCTACATCCATGAGATAGTGTTGATTTACAGGGTGCCTTCGACAATCGTCTCATATCGTGATTCCCTATTTAAATCCCGGTTGTGTAAGGGAATATACGAGGCGTTCGGGATGCTGCTGTGTTTGAGAAAAACTTTTCATCCCCGGATAGATTTTCAGATGGAGAAAACCATACAGACCATAATGTACATGCTATGGTATTGTGTTGAAGACTTTTGTTGTAGTAGGTAGAACCACCATAAACTGGTGTAAATTTTATACAACAACATCTATCACTCCACCATTGGCATGTCACTATTTGAGACCTTGTATGAGCGGCCTTGCAGATCAATCGTATTCTTGATAGAACCAGGGGAGTCGGCACTCATGGGGTCCAAAGTTGGTATGGGATACCGCCAAGAAGGTTTAGATCATCCAGGAGCGGATGAGGACTGCATAGAGAAGGATGAAGTCTTATGCCGACATGACACAGAGTCCCTTGTAGTTTGAAGAGGGAGACCATGTGTTCCTTCGGGTATCACCCCAAGGAGGGTTAAAGAGATTTGGCTGGGGAAACATGATTTCTATGAGTTTCATTAGTCCCTTTATTATCCTGGTCATAGTGGGAGAGATGGCATATAGTTTATAATTACCTCCATAGATGGACCTGGTGCATGATGTTTTCCACGTGTCACAATTAAGGAGGTTCGTGCATAACACATCGCACATCATCGACTGGGGAGAGCTAGACATTGGCGATGAGGGGACATTTTCGGAGTTCCCAGTGGAGATAGAGGATCAATAAGAGCAGGTCCTAAGTGGGTGGTTGATTCCTATGGTCTGAGTTCAGTGGCAGCATGAGAATCTTCTGGAGGGCACATTGGATCAAGAGGCTCCAACTCGGGCTCAGTAACCCCATATTTTGGTTTAGTTTTTTATTTGTATTTTTGGGACATAATGCCCTAAGTTGGGAAGAAGGTAATTTATTGGAATGTCCTTATTATTTTTTAATTGTATGGAATTATTCAGAGACTTCATGCTCTGACTGAACATGATTCTGAGGCCTAAGGAGCCCGTAAAGAAATTTTGATCTTTTTTAAGGAATGTTCAGTAAAAGGGTTTGTGGGTTTATCTAACTTTTGACCCATTTAACATATAGAAAATATGAGGAAACCATTGAACCTGAAATGCTGAGATTCACATAGAATGGACTTAACATTGGCCGGAAAGGGCTGAATAGAATGATTTATTCTCCCACTTTTCATAAAATAAAAAAATAACTTTATAATGTTATTTTGTTTTATTTGTCAATCCATTGAGAAGAATATGGTGAAACTACGGTGTGGCGACGAAGAAATAGCAAGGAATATTAATGAGGCTTATTAATGGTCCATATCACACATCATAACGATGAAATAAAGAAGCGAAAAAATGACGTTGTTTCATATATGAAAAAACATAATGACCTGACATCGCAACATAACTGAAATGTTGTGGAATGATTTTATTTTTATTATATAATGTGTTGGTTGATGGAGAATTAAAACATGGGGGATTCTCTAATGAAACTCCAACGAATCTCCTATCCAATGACGATTGAAGAACACCATCAGGTCTTCAAAGATTTCGAAGAACATCAAAGAATGGAGCTAGAAGTGATGACATAGACACCTTGAATTATCAAGGATGGACACTATGGAATCTAATGTCAGATATGTAGGGGTGATCTCATTTTCAAGCGCGTCAAATTAGTTGTTTATTTTTAACTAGAATTTCTGCAGTATAGCAGCAACCCTAGGTCATCTCTCGACGGAGCCTTAGTTCATTATTTTTAACATGTGGTTATAATTATTAATGTAAAAATGGAAATATGGTTTTATATTACTAGGGTTTGATTATTAAATATGACAATAGAAAATGAAAGTGATAAAATAAAGAAGAAATTCACAGAATTAATTAAGCGTGATCATCCCAGGGTACTCTCATGATGTTTATCCTTCATCGCTTCATGATGTAGGGTCATGATCTTTTAATCCCAAGTATGTAATACCTAGAACCATAATTTTATAGAGTTTATACTAGAATAACTCCTAGGGTTTAGTCAAAAACACACAATGATTCACTAGACACCACTAATAATTGGGTGATTTTTGTTTGACATCATAACCGAAACTCACTGAGGCAACACATGAAGAACTCGATGTGCCATGAAGGTTGGTATGTTAGTTCTTTGTGATACCATGACATAAATGTAAATGTCCTTGAAAATTCTTATTTGAGTTCAATTGACCAATATGAACCACACAAACACCACAATATAATGGGGGAAAAATAATTGGTGAACAATGTGTGATACATCACATGAATGGTTACCCTCAAACAAGATCATATGAGTTGAGCATGACATACCGGTACATAACTCAATAAAATTAAACGATATGATAATGAAAATAAACATTCAACCTGGAATTAAAAAGATCATTCAATATAATACAAACATGAATCTTTGGATTACATCACGTTCCTCCCTAGGTGATCACAAGGGGTTTAGAAACTCATGGGAGGAAAGGAAGAAGAAGATGCTGAAGCAACAATTCTCATAGCCTCCAGAACATCTAGGGATGATGAAATACCTCTTTGTGACTCCAAAATGTCGGCACATTTCCTCTAGTTCAAACGTCAAAATGGGGTGCCCAAGGTGCCAATTTATAGGAAAAGTGGGAAGTGGAGTTGGTCACACTGATTTCATGAATCTGCTTTTTCCATGGTTTTGGCCAGCCAGAAAGAATTAACTCACTTTGGAAAAAACAAAAGAGTTGTTGGAAGACAACATTTCTACCTCCATGTCAAATTTGGCGGATATATATGTAATATAATAAGTGATATTGCCAAAATATAGAGGCAATGTTTTGACCCAGTGCAGATCCACTTTATTGGATAGATCAGCTTGTATGTGCCTTTTAATGGAATAATTGGGCTTTGTTTCCTTAATATGAAATGGAGAAAATTAAAATTAGGACCTTCACACAACGTTTCAGCCCATTTGGATGTACGGATTTGTAGTATCAAGCGTTTTAGTCTACTTTTGTTCTTAGATCATGTGCAGAATGGCCCATTTTTCATTGACTTCATTAAAGGTCCTCCAAATCACCTCTATCTATAATATAATTATCAAAACAAGTAACATTTCTCTTTTTAATAGTGTTAAACAAAAAATAATTGAATCAAAAAAGGAGTGAGATTTATTATTATACATGTAATTTTCAATACAAAATCAGGTTAGTACATTGGTATGAGGGTGAAATAAAACAGTGAATCTTGGTACGATCACTCACCAACACCTAAACATTTGCTCTCCTGGGCAAAGTATAATATCAAAATCATGTTCCATTCCTAAATAAAAGGTTTGAAAACATCCAAGACTCTTTTGAAATAAAATTAATCATGTCTCTTCTATGGAATCAAATTTCCTATCCTTTTTCTTTTCTCACATTCAAATTTGTTGAACTTAATTTGTTCACCCATACAACATGTCGCTACCTACCTCCCCTTAAAATTTTCCCTCTTCACTCAACAAACAAATGAAAGTTGATTTTTGCTATTTTCCCAGAGTTTGTGTGATCTTACCATATGCTTTCCAATATTCTCATTTATCTACTGGCAGAAACTAGTGTGCTACTCAAGAGGACTTCCAATAGGTTGTTATGATGTTCAAGGTTTGGTAGGATTTTATGTTCAAAAATATGAGGCAGAAGAGGAGTTTTTACTCTCTTATGTACAAAACATGTCAAAATTCCAAAAGTTTTCACAATTAATGTACACACTCAAACCCTCACAAAGTGTATCACCTCTAACTCACTCTCCCCATAGTCCCTTTTTGTGGGTCACAACCAAGAAATGTATAATAATGAGTAAACAACCTATTTTCTCCATTTTTTATTCTATTCTACTTTTTTTTAAATGTAGAAAAATATTTTGTTATTTTTTTTGTTGATAAAGAGGGAAACATGTGTAAAACAGTGATGTAATTGGGTCTGTGAACCCATTGCCCAAGGAAAATGTGGGCACCCTTTATATCAACGCATAACAATGATTCTCTCCCCATAATTCCCATGGAAGCACACTCTCTCCCACACTTGCTGAAAATAAAAACAGAATATGCACAAGAGATGGGTAGGTAGGGAAAATTATCTTGTAATGTGGCTACCTAATATGAATTTCATGGTCTTTAAGGCTTACGAAGGATAAAATATAAAGGTGGCCAAAAATAGAGGATAATTGTAAAAAGGTCTTTTCAAAGAACGATTGCCTCTATAATTAATGTAGCATACATGAATCTTATGGATTCAAATAGAATCAAGGCAAGTTCTAGTTTCTATACAAGACCCGAGACTCTCCAGAAAGTGATTAAAAGGAAGAATATACAATAAAGGCTGTAGAATATATCTCGCTTAAGGGATTAAAATATTGGCTAGTGCTAATGAGGCATGGGTTTTAAAAATCCATTAAACACCTAAGAATTATTTGAAAAGAAAAATTCTAGAAAAGATTCCAGATCAAAATTCATTTGAAAAACATTTTTCCAAAAATAGTTGAATTTTCCACACAATCTACTCAATAATGAAAAATGATTTTGGATATTCTTTTTAAGATCATGTTTTACCTAAAAACACATAATAAAGAAAAAGAAATCAAAAATGAAAACACAATTTTATAATTTTTTATAATTTTTTTTGTTTTGTTTATTCCTAACTGTGAAATGTCACCCTCCACCACACCAAAAAGATATAATATACTCAATAAAATTATTTTAAATAAATAGGAAATTAAATAATGGTAGATAGAAGGGACAACCTGCTAAATGGTTTTATATGTAGCATCTATCAGTTGGATTTCCTCCATGAGATGCTTTAGAAAATCCTCATAGAAGTGTTTGAGCCTCTTCCCATTGATAGTAATCCTTTTTCCACTCTTCTCATGCAAAACCTGCATAGCACCAAATGGGTCAACATCAGTAATAGTACAAGGACAGAGCCATTGGGAAAGAAGCTTACCTGGGTGGAGCTTTAGCTTGGAATTATACATGAGAACCTTCTCACCAATATGAAACTTTTATTGATGTATTGTGCTATCATGGATAGACATTGTCTTATCTTTACAGATTCGGGAGTTTTCATATGCATCACGTCGAATTTCTTCCAACTCTTGAATTTGTAGCTTCCTATGCACACCTGCATCTGAAAGATTCATATTACATTGTTTATCAACCCAATATGCATGGTGTTCTACCTCCACTGGGAGGTGAAAAGCCTTTCCAAACACAATTATATATGATGAAATTCCAATTGGGGTTTTGAAAGCTATACGGTACACCCAAAGTGCATCAACGAAGTGCAAGCTCCAATATTTCCTATTACGTTGCACTATTTTTTCCAAGATTTTTTTAACTTCCCGATTTGATATTTCTGCTTGTCCATTAGTTTGGGGGTGATATGCAGTGGACACATTATGATCAACCCCATAATTAAAAAGAAAAATATTCATGTTGTGATTGCAAAAATGTGAACCCTGATAACTAATGATGAATCTGGGTAAACCAAACCTATTAAAAATTTGAGACCTCACGAAATCAACAACCACACAAGATTCATCAGTCCAAGTGTCCTTTTCTTACACCCATTTAGATACATAGTCAACAGCCAATAAAATATATAAAAAGCCAAATGGGATTGGAAAAGGCCCCATTAATTCAAAATAAAAATCTAGAAACTTATTTCTCCTCACAATTAAATACACACATGAAAATTAAAAAAAACATATTCAATATCGAGAGGAATTTATCAATGAATTAACGATTTCTTATAATTATATCTATGGTGAATAGTGATATATATAATCAAATCATAATAGAAATATATATACACACATTAACATAAAAGTAGTTGAAATTCAACATTAAATGTTTATTGGAGGTGAAAAATGGTTACGACTACTTGATACATTTCCACCATGGGAAGGCTAACAAGGTAGTTGATGCCATGTGTAGAGAAAATCACACAACTATATACACGATGTGGAATTAATAGAACCTAATTATTTTTTATACAAAAAATGGATCTTGAATCCCTTATGGAAAGGGACAAATGATATCTTTCCCTAATGAATACTAAACCTTCCATCTATGTGATGATCAAGGAAGTAAAGAATAAGGATACTATATTATAGAAGATGTTTCAGAATAAATCAGAGAATATCCTTTTTAGTTATTGAGTTATATGGTTTTTAAATAATATATGTTCTCCTTCATCACTTAAATTAATGAAATATTTTTTGGATGATGCACATTCGTCATCATTCTCTATACATATTGGATGAACAAAGAAGAATATATGTATCATAGAGTATTTATATTAGGACAACATGAATAATGATATTTCATTATATATATATTAATTATTTTCTTTCTAGAATGTTAATGATAAATTAAATAAGATTATGAGGATAATGTAACCATTATCTAAAATAGAATAGAAATATGATAATATAAATATATTTTTTCCTTGGACACCACATGATATCAATCTTATGTAAAAACATTTAATATATAATTTATCACTTGAAATATTCACACAATTTCATTTTCGTCAAAGAATATTTCACATTTAACCAAGTCACAGAGATATACAAAAAATATGAGGCATGGCTGTATGAAATACAACTAACATTTTTATCAGATTGAGATCCTTGTTTTACTTAAAGAAATTGGTGAATACATCAATATGAATTAGATAAATTGTTTTGATCTTATATATCATATTAACCTTAGATAAAGGAATAGTCCAAAAGAACTATCTATACTCAAGAGGATATGTTGAGATTATATTCAATGGATTTTTAGTTACATTAGAATCGACACATTTCCTTGGTATAGTTCTCATATAATAACCGTTTCCATTCAGCAGTTAAAATAGCACCATATGAGTCTATTTATAGGAAAATATATATATCTACAGCATGATGGGATGATGTTAGAGAGAGGATATTTATTGGACCTTACCATATCTAGAAAATGACAGAGATAGTTCTTACTAATAAGCGTCATATGAAATATGCACAATGTTGATAGAAAATTTATGCTTACAATAGTCAAAATATCTAGTGAATAATGATTTATATATGGTGTTCCTCTATAATCCAATAAATGGGATATGGGGATTGCAATGAATGAGGAGTTGAGCCAAAGGGAAAAAATATCCTTCAAGACTAATGATAATTATGGGGTTGTATATTATTTCATATAATTACCTCCATATCTTATACACGTACATGTTTTGTTCACTTAGTAAATTTTGATGAAGTACATAAAATATTCAACACATATAATAAACTCATATGTTTTTTCATTAAAGCATGATTAAACATGTTATCATTAAAACTTTGATACACTAGATCCAACATATACATTATTGTGGAATAAGACCGCCCACATTGTCAAATTATTGTGGAAATATCATGAATAATAGGAAGCTATGTGGGAACATGATGTCATGAAAGGAAAAATATATATCCACTTATTTCAATATATATAAATAAAAAAAGCAAGGACAGAATTATTTCACATATGGTAGAATGTTACAACCCATTATTGTTAGGAATATATTCGACATTTTATAAATGTTTATGAAATATATCTCTATAATGGACACACACAAAAACCCATGTAATATTAATAAGATATAATTATTAAATATGACTATTACAATATAATCATTGAATTGATGTGTAATGTATAATTTAATAAATGATTAAAATTATGATGAAAATAAAATTAATAATATTTGGAATTACGATTTCTTTATATGATATTAATTTGTCTGAGGCCAAAAAAGTTATGTCATCACAAGGGTTTTTCCTTGACTAGGCCAATGATAAACATAAAAAATTTATACATGAGTGAAAGCATTTACAGGAGATGTTCAAGCTCAGGAAAATAACTATTATATTTATACCAGATGAACCACTATCTATGAATACCATCATTTCCTATCTAACATTGATATTTTATGTTGAGGTTTTAAGTGGTTATATAATTGGGGGACAATTATTAAAAAAGTGTTAATTAAATAATAGCTAAAATAGTGCTTATACCAATAAAAAATTTCTAGTAGATGAATTATAATTCATATTTGGAACATAGAGGTTATAAATACTTATGGATGAAATTTATTATTTTATGGTAAAATAATAAAATAACATTTGGTTAATTTTTGAACTAAATATATGGGCAATTTTTGAAATAATAGTGTTAAATATGATAAAATAAATGTTTAATAAAATGGAAAATTATTATTAATTGGATAAATCATAATTTATTTACTTTAATTAAAATAATTTTTTAAGATAAATAAAAAAATAAATAAAAATATATTTCCATAAACTATTTTTATAATAAAATATTTATTTATATAAAAAAATATAATATAATTATATGATATCACACGAATATTTTTCTATGAGTCAGAAATTAGATTTTGTTATACTAATCAATTCATTTTAATAAATAAGAGTTTTATATAACTATTTTAATTTATCAAAATTATGAAATTTTATTTATAAAATTAATTACACTTTTGGAATCATTCTGTTGAATTAACTATAAGGTAATTGTATTGTATGTTTTATCAAATTATGAAATTTTTATGTCAATATTAAAATATCAAAAATAAACATTATTTTGATATAGTAACTATGAATTTCTTTTGAGGATTGATAAATTTATAGGAATATTTTAATACATACTTTAATGTAGACTTGCATTCACATTAATATTGAGTTACATGGGGATTCACCGTTTGATGATTTAATAATAAATTATAATGTATTTATCTAATACACATCTTTCCTCACTTATAAATACCACCATTAATAATACTATTTATCTTCTCAATATAATCTATAGCACATATAAATACATATTTAGTTCCTCATTAAAATAGTTCCCATGACCTAGAATCCATGGCCTCAACAATATATCAATCCTATCAACCATAATGTTTGTACTAAGAGTAGAGATCCATAGGAAGGGGGAATGTTCCCTGCATAACTCACATAATTTAATTCATTGATTTACATCAAAAAATGTTTTCCATTCACATATAATAACACGGTAATTATTAATATGATGAAATTCAATTATAATACTAAAATATCATTTATCTATCTCATTCTCATTCAAATTAAAAATTAAAAAGTTGTTCATTTTATTATCGGTTCAATGCCTCCATGAATAATGTATATAATATTCCACCATGTCCTTCAAAACTAGATTAAAGTCACATATTATATTTAAAAATAATTTAATGATTTTATTATATATTCTCTCATATCTTGAAATGATTAATTATTCATAAGGTTATGTAAACAAATATTCATCATGGAATGAAAGTTACCTAAATGAACTAATCATATAATGATAATATTTATACTAAATAAACCAAACCTATGTAAAAAAATTATAGATATTTGGGAATATTAAGTATTATTAATTAAAAATAATGTAATTTCATTTCATTTAAGGAAATAAGGCCTAATTTTTCAATATAATCTACATTTATCAACAAACAGAATCCACCTTTGAACCGTGATACAAACACCCATGCAATAGTAATATTATACATGACGTGTTAATCAAGTGACTGAAAGAATACATAATAGAATAATAATAAATAAATATCTATATGAAAATCATTTTTATGTATTAATTTAAAAACATAATTTAGTTACTCAAGATGAGAAACATACACATCAATAAATTTCTGAATTATATTCATGGTCTTATTGACTTAATTCACTTTTATTTGGTCATAAACTATTTCATATTCACTATGATCTCCAAGGATTATTATATTCTAAATTATATATAATATATTTAATAATTTCAATGTACTTTTTAATTTACTTTTCCATATAAAAATCTCCCCAGTTAATGAATTCCTTTCATTATATTTTTGTACATTTTTGGAATAATCTTCGTCCTTGATAATGGATTTTTTCCTATGTATCCACAAAATATTTTTAGGTGATGTTAACTTTTATTATTTGATAATTGAAAGTTTTATTACCTATTCTTATATTTTTATTGATCTTTTTTTATTTTTAAATTGGCTATTTATTATACCTTCAATGTTATGGGTTTTAATAATGATATTTCAGAATATTAAAATGTTATCTTCGGTCACGTTGGTAATTTTTGGTTTTCCTGGGGTTTTAATAAAATTTATTGTCACTTAATTTTAGTTTTCTATTATTTTGATTTAACTAAATTTGATTATTAATGAATGGAACTCTTCATTTCTTATTAAGTAAAATGTATTTTTTGGGTTGTATAAATTTATCATTTATTAAAATGAGAAAAAATTATTATGAAATACCATTATTTTGATTTCACATCAATTTTTATGTCTACCTTTCAAGAAAGTACCTATTATAGAATAAATCTCATTATTATCATTTAAATATTTTTATAACACTATTGAGTTATTTTATTTTCAATATAGACCAATGTAATCTTAATAAAACGATATTTTATACCAAAGGAAATGATATAAAATCAAATTTTTCCATTTTTTCTATATGTTGAATAATCAATATCATATTTCACATATATGTGTTGTAAATAATTATTTGATTTTTGGGACCAATACATCCCTCTGTTTCATAAAGATATCTTTTAAATCGTATGGGACATTTAAGAGAGATGAGTTATTCCACTACATCCACTAATGGAAAATAGAAGTAACTCTATAACCTCTATAAAAAATACATGGATATTTTATCATTGTTATTGAATGATGGTCTTTTTAAACATTTTTTACATATGATATGGGTTATAAACATATTTTTACGATGCCTTTACATTTTATTACAAATTATAATTCTATGGTACCATTATTTTTTTCATGTTTCTAAACTATGGGAAGGGTTTTAATCTTCTATAGCATTCCATTTATGATCTTATGATATAATATATTTGAAGCAAGATTTTTATATATTTTCCAAATGATCATAATTTCCCACATTTATATGATTTGATACCTTTTGAGAACTATATATATGTATTAAAATTACTGAGTATTTGAGATCATTCATTTTTTATTTTCACTTACCTATGAGATTATATATATGACCATATATAGAATTAACATTTTATGATGAAGTGTTTTGGGGAAACTATGAATTTATGCTTAATAACATTTTTATATAGATAATTCCAAAAGGAACTAATAATATTTCAATTGATATTATGAGGATATTGGTGAGTTGAATTTTTAAAATAATGAAAATTAATATAATATTATCTTGGTTTTCTATAATAATTCTAGAAAACATATAATTAAAATTATGAAACTCGATAAAGGAAATCCAAAAAGATTATAAATTATCAAATAGTAATTAATGGGTTTTATGATTATGAAATTTTATAATTAAATAATTGAATGTATTACTTGAAAAATAAATTATATAATGAAATTATATTAATCATATTGATTGAATATATAATTCATATAAATAAAAATAAATTACCATGATGAATTATTTTAATAAAGAAAAAAAATATTTTAATAGTAATGATTAAAAATAAAAAAAAATATAAGGAGTATATATCTAGGGTTATATGTGTATCACTTCTTCAACAATCTATTATAATAAAGAAGTGATTCAATTGGTTTACAAAAATTTTTGAAACTTTTAATGATTTATAAATAGTGTCACATGAAAAATAATTTGAATATATTGATGGAAAAATAATTCTTAAATATAATATTTATGAATATATTATGATCATTGTAAAAATAAAGGATAAAATAAAATTATAAACAAAATAAACTAATGGATGTATTGGAAAATCAACTTTATACTGCAAAAACATAGCTTGCTATAGTAAAAAATATGATAACTCCAATAATGTTCAAGATAAAATATCAATGGATAAAAAGAATGGAAAAAATGAAATGATGAATTTAGATGACTGGTAAGATTTCTATAATTCTCGATCTATGGGATATTTATCTTTTTGATTAAATTTTTGTGATATTTTATCTTTATTTTAATGAGTTATGTTGAAATATTTTTCCATAAAACTCTAACAGTAATAAAACATTTATTTTATGATTTTATAATTTTATTTATTTCAAAAACAAATTTGATGAGAATTTAGTTGTAATAAATTAATTTTTAATTATAGATAATGAATAACCATAAAAATTTAATTCTCCAATATATTTATAGTAGAAAAAAAATTCACTATGACTATAAAGGTATGTAGAGGGTTGCATTCAATCATCAATTCATAAAGCTCAATTGAGGATAAAAATGCTCTATTATAAAATATGTTTTATTATATGAAACAAATACACGTGATTTCTTTGAATACATATGTTCATGATATGATCCAACGTGTCATAGTGATAAATTCTCAAGAAAATACCTTAAACAACATGATAAAAATGAGTTAATATGGATGTTTCATGGTTTTTATTAACCCAACATAAATTAGGAAAACACTTTCTAAATAATATATAAGCTCATATTTTATGCGTCATCAAATTATATAATTTTAGTTCCAGGAAAATTAAATGTGTATACATTGTTAAAATAGAAGGTTAAATCATAGATTCCAACTATTTGTTACTTTTATATGTGTTCTTTTTTAATCTATTAATTTTAATAAAACTATGTGATGGTGAAAATGAGGTAATATTTATGAATAAAATGTCATCATAAATATCATGAAAAATTGATCATCTATCTATAAATTCAAACTAATATATGGAAATATAATAAAAATTGAATACATATAGAGATTTACATAATTATGTAGCAATGATATTATATTTATTTTAAATAAGTGGTTTTTTTACTTTAAATAAAAGAAGAATAAACAGATATTTAAAATAGGATATTATGATACATTTTCAATTTGGATGAGTATATGGTTTGTGGTTTGTGCAAAGTGGTGAAGGATTTATTGGATTATGAATGTTATAAGATAATAATAAATTAATTAAAATGATAATTACTGAAAATTTATTCATATTTATGTAAAATTATGTGTCATAATTAAACTAATAACGATTTATAGTTTATTATATTTTTTATTTACTTTATTGTGAGGACTAATATGGTGTTAGTTAATCTTAATTAATTAGTTATGTTAATTTTTATTATATTTTAACAGGATGTTCTAACATCAAAGTTTTTACCAAAAATATTTGGATAATTTTTTATAAAAATAAGAACATTAACTTTGAGGAATTATATAAAAAATATAGAATAGTACAGGAATAAAATATTTAAAATGCACCACAAATAAATAAATTGTCTATAATGAATAATTGAATCTTAGTAGACATGGGACACATAATGTGTACAATATATGAAGTTTTGAATTTCATTTTGAGATTTCTTCCACATGTTTTCTATACTATGAAACGTTTATTTTTATATTATTAATCTATCCTGATATCTGGTACGTTTTATTGAAAAAAATTCCATTATAATGTACTTTAAAATCTATGGACATCAATGATTCTTAAATTTTGAGAATAAATGTTTGACTATGTTTAATTTTATAGCTGAAGAATAAATATTCAAAATTTATTATTCATGAAGAGGAAAATAGATATATTAGAATAAATGTTTGGAGAAAATTATAGATTAATATAATATAACAATCAATAACATTGAAACCACATTGTAAGTGATACAAGATAGAGACAATGTAAAGTCCAAATTGGATGATATATTGAACTCTAATATGATTCATGAAGAAGAACATAGATATAAAATATAAACTAATCATTTTGATTTATAATAGTCCAGTGATGTTTTATTATCTCCAACTAAATCAATAAAACAGAGTAAAAAAAATTAATATAAATTTTAAGATGAAAATTGAACAATACGCAACAAATTATATTTTGTATAACATGTTTGGAAAAATAAATATCCTTATATTCTATAAATATATAATATAAAAAATTATTTATTTCATGGATTGATATATGTTTTTAATTTATTACCCTCATACCAATAGACAAAACCCCAATACAACAATATAGTTTTCTTGTATAAATAACGTAAAAAAATAGGGTGATATCTCAAAATTTTATATAAAAGTCACATGACATATTTTATACTACCATCCAATTCACTAATGAAATAAGTAATAAAATTATTTGTTAATATCATATGATAAATATAAAATATAAATAGATAATATTAATGTTTAATTTTTATACATTCATATCATAATGTATATTGTAAATTATAATACTTATAGCATAGGGACATTATTAATTTAATAATTTTGAGAATATATGGAAAATTAAGAAGAATCTAATGTATTTTTTATGTTATTCAAAAATATTATTATAATATTTGATATAAATATTCTCTCATAGGTAATTACATTTTTATTCTCCCAAAATATTAAATAAATGTTATACTGTTTAATACAGTGAGTAAAATTATAAAAAAATTAATCATACTGATTGGAAAAACAAGTGGATTCCATATAAGGTATTATCCCTTCAGTTGTTTCCAGGATAATATTTATCAAATACATTTTTAAATTGTTAAAAATCAATGGAATGTATGTTTAATCATTTATTTTATAAGTATAATTCTAAATATTTGATAGAATTTATAAAATAATTTATTTCAAGGTATTTCTATAAAATCCAGATAAAAAAATCCTTTTATAAAATATATGTGATATCAATGAATTATTTAGGAAGGGTAGAATGAGACATTATATTTTGATGAAAAAAATTAAATTTTATAAATAAAAATTATATTATGGGTAGTAAAATCTTTTAATAATTATTTAACATACATGTAGAAAAATAATTGAAAAAATAGTACCAGGGATTGTCAAATCATACAAACGGATTTATGAAATTGTTATATCTAATATGGTGGTTTTCAGGGGTATCGATGACTAACGATCATGTTAAAAGATAAAAATTGAGTAATCTCTATAAATTTAAAATTTTAGTAGAATTTATTTTCATAGAATCCTAGATTGTGATATTGATACACTAAAACCTTTTAATTGAAATACATATCGTGATTAATAGTTACAAAATTGTGAATGTTGAACCACTATTTCATTCTCATGAAAATATTGATATAGAATTAATGGATAATGTTATATATTTTGTGATAATATATAATGTAGTTTTAATGTGATTATATTAATCAAAAATCAAGTTCTTCATTTTCTTAACTTTAGAAGCACTGATAGAATATTTATTATATGACAAATATATTTTTCTGATATTAGTTTTATTTTTAGTTTTTAAATTAATATTCAGTCATTAAATTAAATTAAACTTATAACAATAGAATAAAACATATTTTATTTCAATATGATTTCGATGATTAATAATAAATTTAATTTTTTTTTGTATTTTCAATGGTTATTTGGTGGTAAAAACTAATCAAAAATCACATACACCTATTAAAAAATTAGTCTATAAATATATCCCACCCCCAAAGAAATGGAAAACCCTCAAATAGTATAATTAATGTACGTTTATTGACTAAAATTATATATATATGTATAGTGTATAGTTAATCATAAAAATATCTGAATATTTACTCAAAAGTGGTCCATTTCAAAAAATAACTTTTTAACTTATATTACAGTAATAGTTAGTTCATGTAATACAATATAGGATATAATACCCATTTAATTAAAAAAATAGATATCTCCCTAAAGTAAAAGTTTTAGTTTATTTTGATATTTTATTTTATTTTGACTCAAATGATAATTTAAATAATTTTGTTCACAACCATGATTTTTTATAAAGTATTTAATTAAATTCTTGTTTCAAAATTATTTATTAATAATATTTTACATAGTATTAAATTGTATTTTATTTTGTTTTTTATTTAAATGGTTTAATTAAAATTTAAAATTAATATATATGATTTTTATAATTAATTATATAAGGAAAAATATAATTTTCATGTCAAATTTTTTTAAAAAAGAAATTTTAGTTCATTACATTCGAAATTTATTTAAACATTACAAAAGTGCTTTTGGAAGATAAATTCAAATGAATTGTAAATTAAAAAATATATCACATAAATCTTGTTAAAATTCATTACATAATTAATATTTTTTTACACATGGATTTAGTATATGAAATGTCAATTTTTCTAACGTGAATAATTTCTTATATATAGAAATTTATTAAAATCTTATAAAATTTAATTTTCTTGATATAAATATGGTGTAGTCATATTTATAATATATGGATGGAGTTATTAATATTTTATATTCATGATGTAATGAAATATATATTATAATTAATATCTAAATATATTTTTATTTTATTTCTTTAATAAATCTAATATCCAAGTAATATTATTTTAATTATCTTTATTAATATTATTTATTTAAATAATTATAATGTATATAAAATATAATATCTTGTATATATAAAGTTTAATGTTATCATATATAAATGGATATATTATACCCTGACCAAGGTTTGTGATTTATAATTTTAATATGAAAAATATTTTATTTAAATTATTCTTATAAACCATCATTTCTAATATAATTGAAATTATGTATCACTCATGAGTATTTATCTATACACATTTGTTTTTGTTTAGGAATCCAACATAATGAGAATTGCGATTATAACTATATGTTTTGGGTTGGTTTCCTGTTACACCACACATAATATTATGTGGAATTTAAGTTTGTTAGGGTTTGAATCCTTTAAATGATGGAGTATATTTCCCTATTCCCAAGTAATATTTTTTAAATTTTAATATATATATATATTCATAACATTTTTCATTGATTCTATATATATTTAAACAATTATAATATTATATTATGAAACAATTTTATTCATAAAAATGATATATATAAATTTAATCTAACTAAATAATATGAAAACATTTTAAAATCATTAGATAAAATATATATGAGATATGTATTTATATTGTGATATAATATAATTTAAATCCATTGAAAACTCATAGTTTTTAAAATCATTTAAAAGTGAACAATTGGAAAGTGCACAATCCTTAATTTTCATTATATCATTCAAATATTGAGAACCTAGGGATATACTAGATATATTAAGAAAGAATAAAAAAATGTATTTATACATATTCATGATGTGATCAATGGGATACATAAATTTAATTAGTGCTAGATGTTTTAGGATAAATATAATGGAGTTGGTATGATACATCAATTGGATTTCTAATGGACCAGACATTTATTGGATAATACATAGCATATTTTGTGTTTTGATAGAGATAAGAAGAATTTTTATGGATTATAAGTATATATAATTTTTAAAATTTATATATCAACCATGAGGATATGGTGAGGTAATCTCAATCATGGGGTGAGGTGTTCATAGTAGTGGGTGGGTGGTTCTATTTTTGGAGTGTTTCAGTACTAAGGAGATGTCAAAATTTAATTATGTGGGCCATGAGAGTTAGTGTTGGCATAGGTAGTTCATCTATGGTGTGGAAAGGGGTGTCGTGGAAAAGTTAATCCTTTCAAATTCTTATTTCACCACTATAATGTTCCCATTTTCTCATTATTCAGTACAATTATGTAGGTTTAGTTCATGAATTAAAGGTGCATTACTGAAGCTGTGAGATTTTTCATCAAAAGGAATTCATCGTACATCCATGGATGTCACTATGAAAATACAGGAAGGGTTAAATTATGTAGTTATTACTGGATTATTAGTATGGTGTTTTTCATAGGGTTTTATAATGTCCCATTATCAATAATAAGAGATTTTTAACATTTTCAATGTCATAAATTGGATGATATATGTGGATAAATAGTGTGATTTTCTAAGTGATAGGGTTTAGACCCATTAGATAATGATTATGGTATTTAGTGAAATGAGTGAAAAAATTTTCACCACAATATAAATTTCTAGTCCCATTTAATTCCCTGAATTTTGATTATTTTCTCTTAGATCTTGTGTCATTAGAGTTGAGAAATTAGAACTCATTATTTTACCATTGAATTAAGATATCCCTTATCATATATATATTGACTATTATATTTTTGAGGATTTTTTCACTTATTTATCTCAAGTATCTTCAACTTTTTATCTTCATGGGATGTTTTGATAGTATAGTTTCTTCAGTTTGGTGGATATTTGATAAAATATTTTTGTAGGGATTATTGTGATCCATGTCGATTTGGTATTTCCTGTGAAATTTTATGATTATAATAATTTTAAAATTTATTTTCATTATTATTAATGGTTGTGAGGCATTGTTATATGTTTTTTACTAAAGGACTCATCTTTTATCATAGGGAATAAAATTATCGGTTAGCTTTCTAAAAATCTATTCAAAATATGTTATAATTATTCCCTTATTTTTTCTTATTTGTTTTCTTATATTATCACATTATTTAGTTATAGTTAAGAAAATACATTAAAAATCCTTAAATGTAATAAAATTAAATTAATATTATGTACTAAATAAGACAAAATTGATAGGGAATGAATGTTATATGCCCTTTATGGTTACCATATTATTTATAATCTTTTTATTCTTGTTAATTGATACTTCATGATGTGCACTTAATTTTCTTAATGGAATTGGATAACCTTTTCCCATTCAAGTCTATAAAATTATTTATTGATTTTAATAAAATGGAAATTCTACAACCTAGAAAATAATACTTGTAGAAATACTAATTCTTGTTTATTAATGTCAAAATTTCATCTAAAATTCATATTAATATAAGGGTCTATTTTGATGTTGTTTGATATATGATCCTCGAATATTACTAACATAGTTAATGAAAACTGAATTTTATTGGGCGATTGAAGTGGGATAGTGGAATTTTTTATTAAATAATGACCAAATTTGAAATTTAATGCAACATGAAATAAAAGACTAAGGGGAATTATGAATTTTTTTACTATATATTTTCATAAATGATGATAAATAACTAATGGTCATGATATATGTACATAGATGAAATAAATATTATGAATGATAAGTGAATGAAATGAGATGGGTTGTGGATTGATTAATATCTTTGAATGGATTAATGAAATAATGTTAAATCTAATGAGTATGGTAAATTTTTATTAGTTAGAATTCTTTGTATTTTGATATGTGAAGTCTCTTTTTATATGTTTCTTTTTCTAGATGATATGATGTGATATTTATGATGTTTTTTTTAATTCAGTTCTTTAATGTGTTGTTTCTTAGTTATTCAAATGAATTTTTGGTAATGGTTATATGAATATCATGTGGACAATGAGGTGATTTTATAGTGGTACATGAATATATATGATTTTTTGAGGTAGGTATGATCATACTAGAACATTATATAGTTTACTAAAAGACCCAGTGAGGTATAAGTGTGATTATATGTAAGATAATATAAAGAGAGTGTGTGATTTACAACTGTACCCTACGATTTTTTGGTTTGATAATTTATGGTGGTTCATGCTTGGTGGAATGATGGAATGAGGTTAATGCACATCATGCACATGTTACCTTACTATAATGTGGATTAAGTGGATATGAGGTTATTTTTAGAGGATGTATTCATGATTTTTAGGGCATGAGTTTTATTTTCTCTTTGTTTTTTAATGCCTATAGAGGTGTGGTTGGAATGGTGAACATGTGATACTGTGTCTGTGAATATGTGGGGATGTGGTTATATTTATATGTTCTTGTGGCCATTGATATGTGGTGAGGATGTATGTGATGATGGAATTGTTTTTATAACTAGAACATTCATTATTTAAATATGCAACTCATTGATTGGTGTGTAATAAGTGATGGTTAATGACATGATACACAGGTTATCCCCCCACAACTTTTATATCTGTTGGTGTGGTGTTTTCCTAAAATCTTTGTACTAGTTTGAGTTAAATCAAGACTCAAACTAATAGTTTAGATATGTTGTTGAATTAAAATTAATTTTAATTTATTTATTTTTATATTGGTTATGGAATTGATTATATTTCTCAGTACTGTTAATAAAATTGGTTTTGTTTTTGGGTTGTATAAATTGTTGGGGATGAGGTGGAAAATAATTTAAATTAAGGAAATATTATTAGTGATGAGGAACATAGAGTATGATGATTTTACATATTATAAATTATTCTTATATATGTGATTTTTTGGATAGTATCATTCTTTATTGCACATATATATTTATATCACAAATATGTCGATATGTTTAAGAATAATATTGTTATGGAGAACTCATAACTGTTCACCCCATCACACATTGTTAAGTATTTAGATTATTTATCAATGGGGTTTGTAACTTATATTAATTTATCATTTATGGTGTTAATGAATGACAAAGTGATTATAACTTGTTTTTATAATTCCTTCTTGATGTTTTATACCTGAAATATAATTGAAATTTTGGTCATGTAAATTTAAATGTAGAATGATTTTTTTTATTTATTAGTGGGTTATCCGTTTGATTTCTAGTAATTAATGATGGTATTTTATATAGTAATAATTTTTTATACCCTAGTTTCTCATTTTCAACAAGGATATTATCAGTGAATAGCTCCATGGGTTCACTCCCACCAAGAATGTTTAAAAAATAGGGGTTCCAGTGGGGGTGGGTGAGGATTATATTTTGAAAAATAATTTCAATTATAAATTATGAGGGATTTATAGTTCATGGATTATGAGGATTTTCTGGTATTGGCATTGATGTATTGAATCATTTTCTTAAAACATTAAATAGACCCAGTAGGGAAACTATGATAGATATATTGAGGCATGTTATGATTATATACAATTATTCTGATAAACTATAGAAATATTTATTTGAAATTTTAAATTTATTTATTATAGAAATGATTGGGAGGTAAATCCTTTATTTCCATTAGTATTAATGGAATATTTCTTACTGATATTGTATGTGTGTCTATGATTATACATTTCTTCTAAAATTTTTGAGGATTTTCATTTTCATGTTAACCTATTTCATTATTTTAATATAAGGAGTAAAATATTTTTTAATTGAGTTACATTGTTTTAAAAAATAATTTTACATTCATAAAAATAATTTTTCCTTTTTTACAGACTATCATTTATATTAATTAATGTTTAGCTTTTCTGTTGAAATTTGAATCCTGTTGACATGTATCTATGATGTTTATAATATTTTGTAAATAATTCTAAACATATTCATTTTGTATTTAATTTAAAATTTTTTATACCCTTTTAGGGTAAGGTTTCTAATATTAAATTTCATTTTGATATGCTTAAATATAATGTTTTAAAGCTTTGATTATAAGTATAATAATTTATAAGAATTTTATTTATCCATGAGTTACCATCCACTAATGATATATTATACAGTTTGGTTAGGTATTTATTACAAGGATAAATTGTTGTACTTAATTCTTTAATTCATGGAAGACGACATGCATAATAATTTTTGAACAGTTACATTAAATAGATTATTTCATATTTTAAAAAACTATTAATATTTTCTGACAATATATATCTTATATGTTCGAATTTGGAACATAATTCTAACTAATTTTTTAGTTAATAATATGTAATTGATCATGTGTAACAGTAGGTTATTGATAGTTTCTTTTAGGAGTCATCGATACTATTGATGGATGTTTGGAATAATTAATATAGGAAAACTAGTTCATGTTTTCCTAATCATATTGTGTGTTGACATTATTTTACATAAATATGTAAGTCAAATCATGAAACCATTTTTTTAATAAGAATACATGTTTACATGGTGGTAAATATTCAAAAACCATTTATTTTGAATACGTTATGAGTGAAAAATAGGGACAAATCATTAAGTAATTTTCATTTGAAATGCGTAAAAATGGATAATTTAGGTTTTTAAATTTTAAATTATAACGGATTATCTCCAATTTATAAAAATTTGTTATCTTTTTCCTTGATATTATAGTTAATGATATATCTTTTTAGGGTTTGGATATATTATTTTGAAAATATATTTCGTGAAACCATTAGTTTTATATTCTAAAGAGTAGGTAATATAATGTTTTTCTATAATGAAGTTAGTTCCATTATGGTTTATGTTACATATTAAATATCAGTATGTAGTTAATTTTTTTATGAAATTTTCTATAATTTGGATTATGTATTGTTAATTCAATTGAATTTAGGTAATAACATTTCATAAAATACTAATCAATTAATGCTGGTAATGAAATGGTTTTTTGGAAATATATTATCTGTTGATGTTGTTCATATTTTTTAAAAAACATATTTTATTAAAATTTTGATAAATATGGTTATTCAATTAAATTTTTTATGTGGTATATTATTTTTTTTGTTCCATTATTGTTGGTTTTGTGAACATAGAGGGTATTTTTTATGGTTCTATTTTGTGTTAGTGAGTGTTCTGCAACAATTTTTATGGACACTTTCTGTGGTGGGCATGCAAAGTTGGGAATGATGATTTTATAGTAATTTAATGAATAATTTTAGGGGTTGATTATGTTTTTTTAGTTATATTGGATGATTTTTATTTATTAGTGGATATGAATAATATGGTTTGTAAATGGTGTCATGGTTAGTTATGAATAATGAAAGTGACCTGGTGGCTATTATGGAATAGATAAAGTTGTGAAAAGTGTTAGTTATTGTGGTTGGTTTTTTTATGGTTGGGATTAGGTGGCGTGGGTGTTTTGATAAATGTGGTATGATATTGTTCTTGATGGGGTGTGTCAAATTGGTTTTATGTAGTATTGTGTTAGTGATTTGGTTAGAAAGTGTAGAATATCGATCAATGTTTTTTATGTGAAACGATGTTATTTCTTATGATTTTTATGTCATATTCACGGATTTTTTATCCTTAATGAAAAATCATATAATTATATTACATGTAAATTCCATTGATATATTGGTAATGTATTAATGAAAGTGTTATCCTAGGACAAATCAAAATAAATATATCGGTTCTCGGATGAACCAATTTTTTTTGTGGAGCCTCTAGCCAAATTTTAATTGAATAGTTGGAAAAATTGGAGACTTTATATGGGATTGTGAAGACCCAAGGTCAATTTTGATTTTTATTGGAGGTTGTATTTTTTAGGAAATTGTTTGAGAGTTAGTGGGAGCTGAATAATGGAAAAATATAAGAGATATATAGGGAGGAATTTTATGAATCAATAATGAAGGGGTTCTTTTCCTCTATGTAGATGTGTGATTGTATAAATTGTCATCATGGGGTTTGATAAGGGATGGAATTTTGAACATCCTTGCGAACAATTTTGTGGATATTATTAGTTAGTTTTCTTATTTTATTCCTAATGATTGTGAAAAAGAACAAAATTATTAGTCTTTATGGAGGCTTGAGATTCTATTATATTTAGTGACTATTATGTTGATGTCCTAGGAATAGATGTCAGATCATGTGGAGATCATGGAGAGATATTTTTTTTATTTTGAGTACTAGTGAATAAATCTTTTTAATGTGTGGAATTTTTTAGATGAATGCTCCTAGTTGAGACAAATATTTCTTGGAAAAGGGGAGTGAGGTGATATTCTAGAGATATAACATATCTTATCATCCTGGGGATGAGTTTATTGTGGTGTCCATTTTCTAAAAATAATGTCTATTTGAAATATAATTTTGGGGAGTGACATGAGTATTACTTACATTTGATTCATCTTGTTGCATAATCTATTTTTAGTACCCTCATATTTTTATAACCCAAACTAGGTTTGAAACAAAGATGATATTGACCCCGAACACCCAACTCTAAGAGTCCCATGGTCAGAAAATAGAAATGGGGTTATAAGTTGATAATAATGGATCAATTACGGAGGTAAATCCTCATAAAAATAAAACAACCAAAAAATAGTTCCAAATTAAATCATCAACCGCATATAAAATTTTAAAACATAATTAATACTTATTTACCAAATTGAAAAAATCATTAAAATGCATATGATAATAACATAAAAATCATTATCCAATCAACATTAATAGGTAATTCAATCCTCACAATTATATCTTCTAAATAGTAAAAACTTGTGGTAGGGTGATCAGTTTAGAGAACACATTATTATTTTCCTTCAAATAAATCAACAAAAATGTGTGATAAATATTCACAGGAATTAAAGATTTATATCAACCTAAAAAAGATAATAACCACAAATATGATATGTACATTGAACATAATCACCAGACTCCACATCCAACATTTTTTTCCACAATTCAAGATAATTTTTACAACATCAAAAACAAGACCACAACTAACAACCCAACCCAATTCCGTATCCAAAACAAATAAATAAAAAGATCATTACTACCATCTAACTCTACATATCCATAACAAAATTCTTCCACCTCTCACCTATGCAACACAATCCTTTTTTAATAATTTCAAATGAAACTTGTAAGGGGTAAGTGTGAACCCTAATAGAATATATACCACTTAAAATCAATCAGAAATTAGTAGATCTATTTCATCTCACATTGGTAGCATAATACTAAGATGGACCCTCCCAAATATGATTAGAATTGGGTTTAATATTCCATAAAAGAAGTATATCATCAATCGTGACCACCTAGGATGACTAACCACTTCATAAAACATGAATATGTCAACATATCCAACCATATGAACCATTCCTCTGATAAATACATTATTACCACATATGTTCAACCATGTCCACATGACACATATCAAGACACATCTTATATTGGTCTGATTACATACCTACCTAACCTAAACCCCCATGGGTTATAATATCTCTTGTCCTACCATAACCAAAACTTCACACACATAACCATATATCCACCAACCCAACTATACATCTACAACCTAACATAAGAATGAATGGAATCTGTCTCATTCCCCCCCCCCCCCACCCCTTCCCAGTTTGTCTCCAACCCATAATCACAAATCCAAATATTTGTTTTCATAGTAGGGTAATGTGAACAAGTAGAACATAACCCTTATAACATTGTACTATAATTCACATCCACTAAAATGTATTATGATATTAAATAACAAGTAGGTTCATCCTATATGACATATACTAAATGTCATGATAATAAATCCTATATGATCAAACCTAATTGAACCCAAAAAATCAATAGAGTTTCATTGCTTAATTTCCCTTATTCACTAACTTATTCCAACAAAAACGTGCATTATTTTATCAAAACATCACAACAACTACACCACAAAGTAGAAATTTTTAAAACAAATATCATTATTAATAACGGAACTAACACTTGGGAAAATAAATCACATTGGAAAAAATTCACATTTCAAAATCATTCTAATTACCATAATTTAACATTTACCATATTTATTAAAATTATAATTCAATTGATTCATGTATATCTCGTTTCAAAATATTCATTACTCATTGATTAAATTTATTTTATATATAATTATTCATTCTAATCATTAATTTTATCTTATAACCAACTCCATTGTTCTATATTCATCAAGACAATAATCAATTATTCATTCCACCCTTACTAACTTCACACTAGTCTTCCCTTATTTCATTTAAATGTATTTTTCATAATTTATTAACCATTAAATTAAAAATAAATGAAATAAATTTCTACATTATCTATTTAACCCATTACCCCTACATTTTATCCTATCTTCTAATACACATTAATCTCCAAAACAAGTTCATAACTAAAAATGGTGTCCCAAAAAACATCAAAAACTCATGAACTTAATTTTTAACCTAAAAAATTCATCTAAAATAGTTTTATTAAAAATAACTTTATTATTAATCAACAGAAAGCATAGTAAATTCCTAGAAAACTATATCATTCTAGATTTCATATTTTTTAAACCCTTTCCGTCTTATATTATTATGTAATTAATCAATTATAATGGGGATAAGGTTATTTAATTTCTTCAATATTAATAAATAAAAAATAATTATCAATAAAAAATTTAAATGAAAAATAAATTCTATAGAAAACCATAAATCCAATAAAATTCATCGATTTAAATTTCATGTCATCTAATTTCTTATAATCATTTAATTTCATTTCCGTTAAAAGTGTTTGTTTTCCATTAGTTAGTATCTCAGATCATAATCTAAGAATTTCCAAAAAACCACATTAAAATAATAAAATAACGGAATGTGGTAAAAATTATAAAAAGAATAAAATATGGAAAATTTTAGAAATTATATTTTAGAAGATAGTAAATGAGTTAATAATTTCCCCCCTTCAACTATAGCATATCAATATATTTCTCCTATAGAATATATCTAGGAATGAACATGAATATATAATTAATCCAAAAATCTACCAAACCCGCAATGACCCCCCCATAGAAAACCAAATCATGAAAAAACCTCCCAAAATGAAGCATATAAATAAAATATAAAAGGAGGAGAAACAACTGGAATTAAATTTCAGGAAATCAACCTCTCAAAGAGAACGATCAATATTATAAAGTAGTTTATGAAAGGAATAAAACATTCCTATGGTGTAACCCATTATTTGAGGGAATTATAGGGAATAATAATGGTTTCTATGTGGATGTACAATTTAATGTCAGATAGTAAATTCAAATACTATAGTGCGTGGGTACTAACCATTACATAAGGATAAGTGTGAATCATGAAACCCCAATTCCACCTAATAGGATACACTAAAATTATTCATGAACAAAAAATAAATTAAAATCATAGAAAATCCCAAACATATACTTGATCAACCATGAGATATTACATAATTTATTGAAGACTATAGTGTAATTATTTTCTCCACCTATATGATTGAGTCTCTCAAACCATTCCACAACACACTATTATCATGGGGGAATATACACTATTAAAATAGATACACATCAAATATTCTACCATACATTATTCACACTACAACATCAAATTACATTCAATATAATCTTCTATAAAATCAATAGAATTCATTTAACACCCAAAATATCATGAAGTCATATAAACATGGTGCAAGGACTCTTGAAATATAAGAAGAATATAAATTGTCCTCCAAAAATCCTATGGTGAAAAGGACATAGCCATCAAACAATAACATACATAGGAAAATAAATAACCTATTGAGTTCAATACGAAGCCATATCATGATCAACCACACCACTACGACATAACTAAAACCATAAAATCACCAAACTCTCTCCTGGCTAAAATTAATTCTTAAACTCCACCCCTCATTTCTCAATCCTCTCCCTAAAATAGAAAAACCAAAAAACATGTAATTTAACAATATGGTAAATTCCAGTACATTACATTAGATATATTTTAAATTATTCTCATCCCAAAAAATAAAACATAATCCCATATAAGGAGAAAATTTTTCTTATACAATGAAAAGGAAGATGTGCTTTACATAGAATAAACACACTAAGTACAAACACCCTCATAAAATTTTCATTCCAAAATTGAATTATTAATAAAATAAACTATATAAATACCACATATATCATAGATACCACTCAAATAAGAAAATAACCACTAAATGAACTCCATGAATTACACTAAGCACCCTAATTGAGAATTGATCCTTCACCAGTTAATCATTTGACCTCAAACATGTTATAAAATAGTAAACCCCTGAAAAATAATTCTACCCCTAAATAAAATAAATAGATATTATAATTTTAAATAAGTTGAAAATTCATTATTTATTGATCCAACTTCTAAAAAGTCTTTTAAAAAATATTAAAAATCAACCAAAATGTTTAAATGAAATTATTTTTCTGATAAAAATAAATGACAAAATTATTACACAAAAGAAAAAAAGAAAAATTATGAATCTTGGGGAAGTAAAAATGACAAAATTATTCAATATTACATAAAAAATATGTCAAATTTATATACCAAAGTAAACCCTAAACCATAAAGAATTTAATTGTGTTATAGCTCAAATAGAATAACTCACTCTCCCGTTGCTTCATATTTGAGCTCCATAGCATAGATAATGAATATCAAACATCCAGCTACTCAAAATAGTCCCTCATATGAACTATCCGTCATAGATAAACCATTATCCATAAATTATAACATATCTCTCATAAATTGTTAAAAAATCAAATAAAGAGTCAAAATAGACCACTTAATATTTTATCTAAACAAATACTCAAAATAATAATAACAATTACTATTATCTAGAATAATAAGTAAAACCAACTAATTATATTAATAAAATTGATCCAAAAACACTTGACACTATTATATCGCTACAAAATCTCATAAAAACCATTTAAAAAATCACATATCTACACTCATGAAATAAAATCATTATTTCATTTTTTAAAAAAATCCCATGAAATATCTCTTGAGACACAATGATTGGTCTCCCACAATCTAAGATGCACTTTTATAAATAATACAACTTCCAACACAACTCATAATATATCTACATTATTCACCAAACGAAACATAACCTCAACCATTTTTACCAAATACTCATACATGTAGAAAGAGGCTCTTTAAATGAACAATAGTACTTTCTGACAATGAAATTTTAGAAATGTTCTATTTGAAAATTTCTCCTTATTTATTCCAATAAGAAATAATGATTATATTTAACCATGAAATATTTTAGTCAAATAAAATCAAGGTTACCATAATGAATAAAAATTTAATTAGTATCATAAAGAATAAAACCATATTATATAAGACACACTGACCCATCAACTACACTTTCCACCTAGCTCATTTGCATAATACTCTATATAGACAATCACCACTCCCCATTAAACATAGAACCATAAAACCTGTATCACATTATTTTCATCACTATATAAAAACCTATGAAATAATCCACAATGAATAGAATGAATAACAACTTGAACAACACTACAGTAACCTCTAGATTATCTCTCTTTTATATACTAAATGAGGAAACAATTATGATACCATACAATTGATTACACACCAGTAGCACAACAACCACCACATATTCCAAATACCAGTTCCTCAACCTCAACAACCATATATTCCATTATCACTACATAAATTTTCACAACTTCTCATACACAGTAAGAAAACTAGTCATATCCTCACTACCCCCCACATCTTGAAAACAAAACATGGCACATAAACCCTCAACCAAAGGCACATAAATAAAAATTATAGAATCATAGAAACTAACATAAAACTCATCACAAAAATAAAATGATCAATACATTATTTCATCATTCGTTCATTGTAATTTTATGTGAAGATAAATGAAATCCTCACCAAATATCATATTTCCAAAAAACATTTCATTATAAATATAAATTGAATATCCTTTTATGGGAGATAATACAAAAAACAAAATAAAAATGAAACGTATTCATAGAAACATGTAACATTATAGAACATAATAAATTCACACTAGATTTAAGCAGATAACGTAGAAAATCTCGATAGAAAATCTATTATGATAAAACCCCACATGTATACCATTTATTATAATGTTAGTTTACATTTAGGAATATAAGTTTTTGGAAAATCATATAAATAACTCATAGGAATCACTCATCATGTTCCATATATATATATATATCACTCAGATCTATTCGTGTCATATTTTTTGGAAAAAATAATATGTTTCAATTAAATATACTTAGAAATCATCTAAATTGTGTATGTAAACTATATATTTTTTACTTCTAAAAACTATGCTTGATATTCTCAAAATAATAACTCTATGAAAAATATACCACTATAGAGACATTATACCATTTGATGAACAATATAATATTATTTTAATAACATAATTATGTGACCCTTGATCAACAAAAATATTTATTAGGAAAATATATACTAGTGATTACATTAAAAATTACCGAAACTATTCACATCATTTAATGTAATTCCAATAATAAACAATTAACACTTAACTGTTACACTTTCTTATCTAAATTTAAACTAAAACACATTACATTGAGTCATATTTTTACAAGAAACATATAATATTTCAATATCACAAAACATTATTTTTCATGAAAAAGAAGGGAATATCTTATTCATGTAAAATTTTCCAAATATTAATAGGATGTGACTAATCATGGTTGTCCTATACTAAATTTTTTTGATGTAAATAATGCAATTTTTATCCAGAAATACATTTATAACACATCCATGATATATTTCTGGAGAGGAAGGTAACTCATGGTATTATAATTTACAAAATACATTATATACACATAAATATTTCTTAAAAATAATTATTCTCATTATATTAACATGAAATAAAAAAAGAATAACTTTGAGGCATTAAAAGATAAATAAACACAATTATTCTGTTATTTTTCATGAATAATCATTACATCTCACATATATACTCAATTTCATAGGAACCTAAAGGTTATTTTTTTATATTATTTATAAATAAATTTTATGTTTCAACACTTTTGAATCTTTAACTATAATCATACCCCTAAACACACCCTTTGGTACTTCTTAAAAGTAATACTCAAATTCACAACCTATATAGTGAGAATATATAGAAATAGAACCATCAAATAATCAGTAATGTTAAAACTTATCAACACATCATCTTCTGTTATATCATATACAATTTAGAAAAACAAGAGCACAAAAGAACCATATTTTTAAAATGAACATTGTTCCATAGAATTTATATATAAGTTATGAATAAAGGAAATGTAATAAAATATCAATTATCATGTACTATGGAATAAGAGTGTCAGAAAATAAAGATGAACCCTAATTCATAATCATATGCAAATGATATATAAATGGGGCATGTCATGTAAACATAGAATAATAAGGAATTGTGTTTAAAAGATAAGCATAGAGAGTCATAAAACTTTGTGAATATATCCATCAAGGCACTCCCCTTAAATTATGATATTATCAAATAAGTCCCTCCCTTTATTTTTGGAGAATATATGAGAAGTATCTCCCTTTCTATTGTCATTAAATGAATGACGGTGCATTCTTCATTTTTACATAAAGTATGAAAATATAAATAATGCATTGAACGGTGATATATCACCACTACCATAAACATAACAACATATGTGTTCCATAAAATTCAATTATTTATCATATCCTAACCAAAACATTGAATTAAATTTTTTTATTAACAATTTTATACGGTATGACGTAAAATGACATAAAGAGTACGATCTATTATTTCCAAAAAATCTAATCACCCAAAATAGTAATTCAATATAGATTTTGTAGTATGACTAATAAATAATTACCTAATAGAAGATAAATCATTCAAAAATAAATTATAGAATGGAACTAAAATTGAAGCATTTTTTAGAAAATGATTTATTATTAATTTACCAAAATACAATAATATAATTCACATAAAAAAAGTAACATTGAAGAAGTTGATGTGAAGACTTTTTCAAATAATATTTAACAATAAATCTAAATAAATCAACTTTGAAAATTTTATAATGGATTTTAGATGTAAATATGGATTAGAAGATCAAATAAATGGTTTTGAATAGAAAAAAATCATTTTTCAATGTTACAAATGAAATTATTGTAATCAAAATTATAGAAAAATTCATAAATTATTCATTTTTAATTTCATAAGTAGAAAATTTATAATAAGTAAAAATAATACATATTTGGATTCCAAAATTATAAATGTGAATTCTTGTATGTAGAGACAATATGGATGTGGTGGAAAAAGATTACTATTGTAGAATATAAATTTTTCTTTACTATAACAAATCTCATAAATAATAAAATAAATTAAAGAATGCGTATTTGATGCGAAAATGTAACTCTGATGAATATATGTTGTAAAATAAGTATAATCTCATCATATAGCCGAATAAATAATATCATAAACCAATATTTAATATGGTATAAATGTGACTCATGAATAGAATTTGAGTCAAGATAATACTGTATTGATTTAATATCATGTGAATTAAACTAACTTGAAATTGATAACAATAATTGGATGTATAAATTAATTTAATTAAATTAATTTTATCACAATTGAAGTAAAAGTAAATTGTATTAACTATAATAAAATAACTCTTGAATATGTAAAATGTACTAATGATTAAAAAACGAGACGGGAAATCACATACCTCATACTCCTGACATCCATGATATATCATTAAAATCATTTTCACAAACATAACCATATTAATAAATTATTAAATAAAAATATTAATATTTATAACCATTTATTACCTTCAATTGTAGTCATTTATTACGTATTTAATTGACAGATATAGTTTATTTTCATCATCATTTGTTAGAGATTTTGATTGTTTCGTACAGGATTTAAAATGTCAATGTCAATCTCAGTTTTTTATACCTATTTAATCATTCATAGACTATAAATGATACTAAAATGGGTGTTTAGATTTATTTATTAGTTTTTATCTCATAGCATGAGTTTTGTAATCATGATTCATAAAGATGAAATCAATATAGAGCATGATTTAGTAATTTTCCAAAAAAATATGTTTATATGTTAATAAAAAGTTAAATTTTAATATAAATTATCAAAAAGAATAATAAGGTCATAATAAAAAATTTAATTCAATAAATTTGTTTTTATTATCATCCACAAAGGGTGTTGTGGAAAATAGAAATTTATTGATGTTTGGAGGTGGTAGTCTACATGAACAAACGAAATATGTTTTCATTTTAATAGAATAGATAGAGTATAAAAATTAATTTATCAAATATAAATATTAATCATGATATAAATATAATATTTTTCCATTTAATACCCATTAATAACCATCAATTATACGAGTTTATGGAAAATGAGATATGTCTCTTTGTGGATGGGGTAGTCCACATGAACACATGAATAACATTCTCATCCTTCTAAGTAAGCATTAATAAAAGATATAATATTAAAAATAACATTTTATTGAACTAATATTACTAATATAGTTATATTATAATGATTATTTCAAATTTATTTTAGAATTTTATGAATGGAAAATGGGTAATATGTGGTGAGTAAATATAATAAAAATTTGATCCATATTTTATAGGACCACTAAAATGGAGGATTTGGGGTATTTAATTGGATCAAGGGGCGTAAGAATGTTACATATAGATATAGGGAGATTAAATTAGGCATTGGATAGATAAGAATTATATTTTTTATTGTGTTTTTAATAGGGTGGTGGAAGTATCATTATATGTATGGGGAGGGGCTATTTTATATTGATATAGATGGAAAATTTACCAATCAAGGAATAAGAGTACAAAAGACAGCAATAAAAGTGTAATTATGAGACTTTGGTCAAAAAAACACTTCACTACACATTTTCTTATTTTTATTGTATAGTTTTATGCTTCTCACATTAGTTTTAACTTTTATAATATTTTATTTTTACTATGGTAAATAATTTTTAACCTCAGTGATTCATTTTACATAAAACAACGAAACTAAACCTTATTACCTAACATAAAATTGATCATTTAAAATATAAAAATAAAATTATTAATTAATATATTCAATTGAAAAAAATTTAATATAAGTGAAAATAACCTATAAATTCCATTTGTTAGAAAATGTGTATTTTTAAAAAAACAATGCTTAGGATAAAATTATAAAGGTGAAGGATTGAAAACAAAATAACTGGTTTTCGACTGAACAAATATGTTTCTTGTTACAATCAAAGAAAAAACCTTAAACCCACCATTTAAATATTAAATTGATAAAAAGTACAAAGAAATATTTTATGGGAATATAATATTACTATATTTTCAAAATAATAATCATAGGTATTGAAAAGACACTAAAGTATTTATATATATGTAAATTTATTTCTAAAATACACCTTTTTATGATAAATGTGTTTTATAATTTTTTACATGAGCTTTACAATATGATATTGTTATATAAGATAATGTATTTTTAAAAATGATATTCTTCCACTATTTACTAAAAAATCAATTATATTATAAACATAAAAAATCAATAGACAATATTTTTTTGATGAATCAAAAATTTATTTTTATCTCAAAAACATTAGTTTATATAAATTTATAATTTTATATTTAAATGAAATCATAAAATTTAATGAAATCTATTTTTATATAAAAATTACTTGTTTCATTTTGGTTGTTTTATTTCATATTTATAAACAATTTTCTATTAAATTATTTTTCAAATATTATTCAGATCAATGATATATTTTATAATTATTCCAATATATAATTTATTCATAAAATAAAAATACTTAGTACTTATAAATGATTTTCTTATTAAAATTATTTTTTATGTAGAAAATGAATTTTTTTTTAATACTTTCATAGGAAAAATATTTGGTTTGTTTTATTTTATTTTCATGTAAATGTTATAAACAAATATCTATGGATTATTTTATTTTTCACGATTAAATAAAATTATACCCCACTTTAGAAATATTTATTTTAAAAATATAATTTTTATATTAAATTATCATTAATAAATAAAATAAGAAATAATTATTTATATTTTAAAATTTTAATTTTAACCATCCATTGATATTAAAATATTTCCTCTATTTTTTATAAATACAACATACAATAATTTAATAATTATTATTTTCTAATGCTTAAAAATAATTTTATACTAAAATTTTATAATTCTGTTCAATATTTTTTTCTTGTTATTTATTATTTCAAAAATATACTATTTAATTTTTACACTAACAATACACAACTATAATGTTCATATTGGTTAATTTTATACTAAATAATATATATCAAATGATCATAAATTAAAATATTATATTTCCAATGTCTATCATTATAACTGTCATATTTTTTCCTTTATATACCCAGAAAAAATATTCATTAATTCCATTATCACATCATAAATCTTACATCAAATTCATATTTAGAATTATTTATAATTAATTTTTCTTGAATGAAACTCTTTCTCAATATAATTTTTGTTATAATAATAATGATTCTAATTGGTGAATGTGATCTTGGGGATTTTATGGTTCAAGATATATTATTACTTTCTATTTGTAATTCAATTTTAATTTATGTTCTTTTAATGGATATAATCTCCCACTATATTCAACAATACATAGTTTGATAAATTTTTTTTGTAATTTTTCCTTTTTATTGAAGAAAATGTAGTAATTTTAGTTCATATATTGTATAAAATATAATCTAATAACATTCTAATATTTTGATATAATAGATAAAAACCTCTTTAAAAATATATTGTTTATGGATAGAAAATATTTCTTAACACTGAGGATGTTATATTATAGATCATTAAATAATTCCCATCATAACAATTGTAATTATCACTTCCTAATGAAATATATATATATATAATGGTGTTTAAGATATTTTCTAGATATATGATATCATTTTTAAAGATAAATCAACCTCACTAAAAAAAATTAAAACTGAAATACTTATCACATGACCAATTGTTTATTCCCATTACCTTCTTTCAGGTACTTCTTTAATATATCATTGATTCCATTTTTAGATGTGTTTTTTTAGGCCTTTCTAGGATGGAGATCGTTTTTTAATTGAAGTGACCGAATGTTCCGGGATTTATGTTTTTTAAATAAATGGGGTATGTGTATAAATGTACCAAAAGATTTTGAGGTTTCTCTTTGAGTCTACATTGAGTTGGAAATTTTTTTATGTTTTCTCATCATGTAATGGTTTTGTAGTATCTGTAATATAGATTCCAAATGTGAATTTATTTCATTGATAGAATCTATTTCTCAAAATTATCCATGAAATAAATAATTTCACAAATGATTTCAATGTATTGAATTCATTAGCTGATGGGAAATGATCGGCATATGGATTTTTAACCCGAGGCGATGATTTTTTTGTGTATCTTCCACATGGGATATTAAAAACATGAATCAATGAATCTTGTCTGGAATTTATTGGGGCCAATAATTTTTTTGTACATTATAGCCTAAATGATTTTCATTTTTGTGAAACCACTTATCTCAAACTATAAGGTGACTGAAGATTATTTTTGGGTTATTTCTTCCCCTCTAAATTACAGTTTTTCTCTTTTGATCTCTTAAGAGTTCCTTCACATTTTTTTTATTCTTCTCATGGATATCCCTCCCTAGAAGAGATATGTTCTCATGTTTTCTAAATAAATCAGTATTTGATCTTGATGTTTCTCATCTAGGATTTCTTTTTTGGTATCATTTGTATTCATTTTTCACTGGAATATTCACATTATGGGTGCTGATTTGATCACAGATTAAATTCATGTTGTTTTATATGAATTTTACAAACAATGGAAACCATTAATTACTTGATTCAATTGAAATTAGTTTTTAAATAATTTTAAACCCCATATTTAAGATGATTAATGGATGGTGTTGATAAAGGTACAGAGGTTGTGTAACAACACCAAAATTTCAGTAGAATTTATGTTTCTGGTTGTATTTGAGAAAAATAAATGGCTAGATTTGGAATTTGATTTTTGACATAAATTAATTATATTGAACAATGGTTTTAAAGGTATGAATTGATGAAATATTATGTTTTGGTTTTTAAATGAGACTGAAATGATGATAACAGAATGCATTAAATTTTATTTTTAACTAATTTGATTTGATTGATTTCTCTATACTTGATTTATTGAATGATTCCTTGACTGATAAACATGTGAGAATATGTATTTGGTGTGTAACTAAGACAAGAATGAAAGTATGTATTTCTAATATGTAAGATCCTGACTTTATTATAGGGTATGTTTTGGTTTAAATTTTGTTAAACATCTTTTCATGGTGGGTAATAGTGTATTCTGATGAGTATAAATTTTTTCAGAGATGTCTTGGGGTCAGTACAAGGAAAAATTGGTATGGGAATTTGTACATCGTTTACATTTTGATCACCATTAGAACAAACCCTGAAAGGTACATACACAACTACATGGACTGAGTCAACTTTTATAGTGGCGAGTGTTTGGGCTCCACATGGTTTTTCAAACAATGTGGGAACCTCCACCAAACTATGTGTCCTGGTCCTATATTGGAAAAATGGAACAACGTGATTGGGGAATATTTTGGCCAACCAAGTTTCCAAAAAATATTCCCATTAAAAATTTATTATTTCCCAATTTTACCTCCCAATATTCTTTATTTATTACCTTATTATCATCCCCATTGAACCCCTATTTTCCTATTGTGTGAACACATAGTACTCACATCCTCATTAGATGACCATCCTTTAATATTTGGTCATTTGAAGTGTTGTTTTTTGTGAATTAAACCTCCAAATATGTATTTGACTTCACTTACTAATATTTTTTCGATGAACCATGGTACATTAATTTTTATCTCTCCAAAAATTATAAACACTTATTCTAGGGTGTTATTTCTCTTGGGGTTAATTTACATTTAAGTTTGAATCAAGGTTTGTTTTTAGATTGGTGGTTGTCTATAAGAATAAGGTAGGTGGTTATAATTTGTTTCCCATTTTCTTGATGATTTATATTTGTATGGTGTTGTACCAATTTTACTTTATGATTTTTTTTATTCATATGAGAAAAGTAATTTTATCATTAATTTTATGTAGATACCCTTCATGAACCCTTTTTGGTTCGTTGATTATTTGATATGGGGCCTTGGGATACTCATTGGGTATGAAAAACCATTTGAAGTCATGGAATGAAATTTTATATCATGCGATAGATAAACATTTATGTAGAATTTCTTGTTAAGGTAATTATTAAGTTATTGTGAGAAAAAAGGTATAATTGGAATGGTATGGGAAGAAGGATTTATAACATGAAGATGATAAATCGAAATGTTTTATTTTTCTAATATATTATGATATTCTTAGTATGATTTTTAAATTTTTTATATTGTGTGATTTATATTTTGATTCAGTTTTTATTTTTATTTTATTGAAATGATGTTTTATACTGTATTAGGTTCTAAAATGAGATGTTTTCCTCAGGGGGATTTAAAATGGGGTTTTCAAATGGGTTTCAAATATTAGTTTTTAATGAAGTTGTGTCCTATTTTGATAAAAATGGATTTAAGTCTCTTTCAATGGTTTTGATAGAAAATGATAGTGTATTAACATGTTTGTTTTTCACTTAAATAGGAAGACCCATGTTTTAAAGTGTTTATTTTATGGTTTTAAAAATAGTATTTGTGTTTTTTATGACTTGTGAAAAAGGATTGTTTTTATTTGATCCATTTTTTGGTTTTAAATGTGTTTTAGGACCACAATAAATAATGTGATAGAAATGGAACTGAATGAAAGAATATTACCTGAGTATTTTTTATATGACTTCCAAAGTAGGGTTTATGGTTTCCAGATATGGAATTCAACACCCATGGTTAGTGGTATGTTCAATGGATGTTACTCTACCTTAGGCATGCTAGACTAATGATCAAGGTGACCCAATTCATCATAATATTGGGGAATTAACTAATCCTCTTAACCCCACGGTTATTGACAAGGGGTTCCAAAACATGTTTTGGATGGTAGGAAATGGGTTTCGAAATATCTATTGGATACTTGGATTGATACTCCTCATATGTTAACTTCTGACCCCTTTGGTATATTTTTCAGACTTCTATCATGGTTGTATCAATTTTTTTGGTTGGATGGTATGATTAAACAAATGTGTATAAATGGATAAATAAAAAATTTACGTGTGAATCATGCTTCTTTTGTTATCGTGTTTATTTTATCCAATAGTTATCTACATACATAGTTGTTCAAGCTGGTTATTGCTTTAGACATCATTGGTTTTATCCTATTGAGTCCAACTCACACCCTAATTAGTCTGGCATAGTTCTTGGGTACTAGAAAAAACTTCTATGTGTTTTAGGTACATGTTTATGATATGGATCCAACTCATATTTTTAGGTTCGAGATGATGTTTTGGAGAATTTCATCTCAGGTATTTTTTGGTATATGGGATCACGTTGTTCATTTTTTGTAGTTTTAACCTCTAGGTTTTTATTTCATGATTTCATCATATTTATTTTAAAAGTATCATTAATATAACCTATTTTACATTGTTTATTGTTTTCATTTTACTTACATTTTTTATTTTATGGATTATTCTGATAGTTTCATATGTTGATATTATTTTCACTTTTCCTTTTCTCTGATAGGTTGGTATAGTATCCCCAATGTATCTTCATAAAATTTTGCTACTTTTCATCAACATCTTCTAATTTTAGGAGGTGTTCTATAGGTCTTGTGGAAAACTGACGTGGCCACCATTCTAGTGGCACTCAGGTAGGGGCACTAAAATGTTATATTAATGGTGATTTATTTCATCTTAATATTTTCTAATAGTTGACATATGACTAAAATATTTATAGATCATTTTAATTAGATCATGTATATATGCTTGAATCCCCACACATGGTGGAAATAAATAGTTTACAAGAGTGGGAAATTTATGTTCTGTATTTCCTATTTTACTGTTAACTAATTTTTCAACATTAGTAGTTCACATAGATGATATTTTTGTGATTGATTGAATTATTATATCTTTCACCAGTATGGAAAGGTAGGGTGTATGTTCATGCATCTTTATAATATCCTAGGATTTATAGGTCATCTATATGATTTTTATGATGTCTGTAATTTATAGTTCCCTTATATTGTTTAAGTTGGTAGTGTAAATATTACTATCGGTGGTCTATGTCTATTGGCCATTGATGTCTACTTAAGGAAGTAAATGATTTATTGGGTTTGGTATTTAACATTTCTATAACCATATAAATATATAGATTATATATATGTGTATGGTCATAATTAATATGACCAACTCATCAAGTGTCTTCAAGGTAATACACAGGTATAAATGGATTTTTAGGTGACAGTTTTGGTTAAATAATATTTTAGAAAGTCCCTTATAAAGGGTATCTACTTATAAATTTTGAATGGAATTCCATTTATCCTGAAATATGAATCTCGAAATTAAATAAATATTTTAATTTGAATGTTTTGATTAATACACGGTTTTGAAATGTCAATCCCATAGTTTCAAATGGTAATTTTTAAATAAAAAGAAATGAGACATGTAGGATATTTAGGGATACAGGTGTGGGTATCATGGGTTTTGTGATCAGAACCTATGTATGGGTGTTTGGGGAAATGATATTTTATAAGTTTTCAGAACATTATTTATAGGTTATGAGACCTTGTTGTTTTTTTATTATCCAAATAGTGGGATGTTACTTGTTGTACCTTTGATAAAGATGTTTCCTTGAGGTTGTGAGAGGTGGTATGATATTTTGGAATGGGTGACCCTTGTAGGTTGTGACCATATGGGTTGTGCATTGGACCCAAAAATGTGTGCCATGGTTTTTGGTGTCATTATAATGGTAATTGGTTTCCTTGATGCATTATATATCATGTGTTTTAGAATGGGGCCAATATTTTTACCAGAGATAAGTTCTTTATGTGAGGTATAGTGTTCTGGCTTAGTGCATGATCCATGTGAAACACTTGATGTAATTAAAGTTTACCTATTTGGTTCCATGTAACATTTTATGTTGTCCCGTGATAGGGGAAACCATTATGTGACCACCATTGGGTGCATGGGGAATATGTGAATGTATTGGGATTTTTACAGTGAATCATGAAGAGTTCTGATTTGTGTGGTCTATCCTATTGGTCTTGGTGGGAGATATAGTGGCCTTTGGAAACATACTTGTGTTGAGACTATGAGTTTGTGGATTTTGTAATTTTAAGGTAATTATGAGTGAGGTTGGTCAATGTTGAGATAATTTGGAATTTAAGGAACAATGTATTATTTAGAGGTCAAGTTGATGCACACTGGGTGTGACTGAGTTTTTGTAAATAGTTTGGTTATTCCTCGGGTTTTATTCTATGAAAATCACCTTGATCTCTTATGGTTGTCTTATAGGATGTTTTTGAGGAAAAATATCATTTAGTGTGCCTACCCATGTTGTTCTAACACTATTCGAAGTAGGAATTAATGTTTACTTGGGATGGATACGGTAAGGAAGAATAGGGTGTCAAAATACGCTTCTAATTTAGAGAGGACAGTTGAAGTGATAGATGGTCTTGTGGTTGTACATGTATTGTGAAAAGGTTATGTTGTTGGATGGGAATGTCGAGTAATCCTCGAGTCAAATGGTTTTGATGGCTTGGAGGCATGGATAGTTGTTTGAGTGGGAATTTGAGCATAGTTTTGGTAGTGTGTGACTTATACGATCATTATTCAAGATTGGTGATTGGTTTTAGGATGGTGTACAACCAGATTATTTTGGAATGGTCTATATCGTAAGAATGTTCTACAGTATCATGATTTTATTTAGGGTATGGGAATAGGTCCCTCAAGAGAAATATCCAATCATTTTTAATGAAATCAGGGTGTTGGGCATCGGTTGTGCATAGAACCAGTTGGTTTTATATGGATTTGATTGAGATTTTATGATTTTATTTAGAATTGTAAGTTTCATAGTATAAGAAATTAGGTAATATGGTAATGTTAGTTCCATATATAATGGTATTTTATAGAATCATAGAAGATTGTTGTGAGGTAGTAGTGAGTTGGATAGTGACTTCCTCTTGAATCGTGGTGACGAAGTGTTGATGAGAAACATGTAGGTAGGGATACCTAAGGCCTTCGATAGGAATGGACTTGTCAATGCTAATAGATGTGGCATCAGAAATTTATAAATTTGATTTGGTATTTATTATTTACATTTTATTTTATTCCCTTTTTAAAGATAACCATGCCCAATGTATTTTAACTGGTTTAAGTTTCTTATTGGAGTTTTAGTTATATTCCATCCCACCTACATTAAAATTGTATTTTCATGAAGTGAACTTCTGTAGTTTTCTCTTATGGAGTGGTGTGAGTGAATTTATGTAGTGGTAATTTCACCATCATTTAACCATATTTATGGTCCTTTGGATATACTTCTAGTTGATGAATTCCAAAAGTTCCATTCTCATAATCATGTAATTGACAATACATCACTTTTTATTATGTCCCAAGGGTGAGAGAAAGGACACCACATCCACTTATGGGGTTTGATTACGATTGGATAATGGGATATAGTTGATGGATTTGATTGATTTAGGAGGTGAAAACAACACACCTAATGTAACACCCGATAATTTTATGAGAAATATTTTGTTTTATGTTATATAAATCATCAAAGGAATATTTCACTACACACAATACTAGCTTGGCTGGTTTTACACGCAATTTCGACCTTCCTCGATAGCTTGTGTTGTACGCAATATCAAGTTTCACTAAACAACGATATGCTATTAAAATATTATTAAAACTAGCCGTTATGAATAGTAATACCCACTTTTTGAAATTTTGTAAATTTTATTTTTCAAAATGGATTTCATTTTTGGATTCAGAATTTCGAAATTAGCCTATGGTGAAATTTTGGTATTTTTTTGAAAACTTTCAATTTTTGATGAGTAGTGAAAACACTAGGTTACTATTTAAAAACCGACTTCTTATTTAAATAATTATTTATTTTATTTAAATTTATTTTAGGTCAAAATTGATACATAATACCTATATAAGTTCAATGAAATTCATTGGAGTCATTTTATAATAATTTTAGATATATAAAAATTTTATTGAATATTTCGCCGTCTTTTACCCACCTCCTAGGAGAATTTTCAAATTTACATAAAACTTAATTTTACTGCTTCTGTGAGTGGAATTTCAAAAATCCGAGAGAGACGGTTAATATGAAAGACTAAAATGTGGTTCAATGTGATTAAAATAATTTTTGGTGGATAGTAACTTTTTACTTTTTCTACCACGGTTAAAAGTAAATAGGGTAATTAATGGTACAAATGATATTATTATAACCCTAAAACATGTCCTAATCCAATTGGATAAGTGAAATTCGACCAAAAACAACCTTAGGAATAAAATATGACCGTTTAGGCCCACTTGGATTAGATTAGGACATTTATTATTAATTTATTTAAAGAAGGGTTAAAATAGTTATAATCAACGTTTAATAACTAAATCATTTTTAATATAGGGTTATACATAAGATAAATTCGACTATAAATATTAATTAGAAAGCTAAAAATATTTCATAAATAATTTTATTTTATTTTTAATTTTTATACATTAAATAATTTAATTTTTTTATGACACAATGATGATGCAATAATTATATTATTAATGAAATATTAACATAATTGATGTTATAAATACCCAAATAAATGTAATTTGACACTTTTACTGAATTAAAATACTTTTATAGGTTAATATGACATATTATTATTGATTTAATTAACTTTTATCTAACTAATACTTCTTTTATGATTTTCACAAAAATCAATTACCAAATAGTGACAAAATTGACATAAAATAGTTTTTGAAACAAATATAATATTATTAATTGTTATTTTATTCCTAGAAATCTATGGTTCGTCCAAATGACTTATATAAGGTTATATATATTAATAATAAACAACTTGGGTTTTGTTTGGCTTGTTATAGTATTTTTATTAACCTTATAGTGTAAGAAAACAAGAAGACACGGTAAAAGATAAATTATCTAAATTAAAGTAAAATCTAAATGATAAGGTTAAAATAGAAACCTAAACTTGTCTAAATTATATTGGATGAGAGTATTTAGACCCATACCCACCTTAGCTTCTAAATAAATCAATTTTGAGCTATTAAAAACCGAATATGACTTTATAATAAAATAATATTTTAAGTTTTCCTAAGGTGCCCATCTCCTCCCTTATAAAAGGGCACCTCCTCCCTCTCTTCATCACACCACCTTGAGCCTTAAAGCTCGGCACAACCCTAACATATTCTATTATACACTTCCCTAGAAACATCCTAGAGGCCTTGGTCTTCTTCAAAGTCCAATTTTAGTTCCCTAAGAGGAGGTCTCAAAGAGGCGCTTCAAAGAAGAGATAATGTCGGTTACCGATTCTTTCAAATTTATTTCTTCTTCCACTTATTCTTATTTAGTTGTTTAATTATGAAGTAATAACATCAGTATCAATAATATACTGATATTTTATTATACGTATTAAACAACCCTATTTCACCATCTATCCGTCCTACGGAAAATGAAATCACCGCGTGTGCATACGTACAGAATATCGTCTCCACGCCGTGGTGTAATCTATTTTCCACCACCACCATGCCTGGATGGGTATAATTGTGTAAAGAAAGACTATATATGATTATTTTAAAGTGATATTGATTCTGAAATTATATACATACACTCCAATATAATTCCACGATCATGGGAACGATATCATCGCTCGTGCGTACGTACGGAATACCGTCTTCGCGATGTGATGTGACTCATTCTACATGAACTTCATTGAATAATGATTATATAAATGAATTTAATGAATTAATATGATATATATTACACTAATACAATTTTTGAAATGAGGTATCTATAGCCTAAAAGAAGAATTATAATTTATTCGACAAAACACGCATAACAACAAAAAGCTATAAACACCCGTATAACAAGTAACAATGAAATATTACTAATAAGAAGCTACAAATATGACCATACATGATATCATAAAAATGAGTACAATTCTGGAATACGTCAATAACATTATTTAAATCATTATACAGGAGGTTCAGACACGTATGAAGCAAACCAGACCTAAGGTAAGGGAAAATATTACAATCTCATTTTTATCCGAGATTGTTTATACTTCAGAATTTACTGGGGAATATTTATTATCCACATCCATGTTTCCTCAATATGTAATATTATTTCCATACACCTACAATTTATTAAATCCAATTTTACCCTTCGATGAGTTTTTAGTAAAAGATATGAAAGGAATCTTTTGTCGTTTTTCGTATGAGGTAATTTTGACTTTTTCGTCCAAAGTACGAGAAGAATGTTTTTTTAACTTATACGGACTGAATGGATTTTTAGAAGATTATTTCCCCGAAGCTTCCTTTACAAGTTTTCATGTTTATTTTTAATCAAATTCTTTTATTTTAAAATTGTATGACATGTTAGGAAAGCAAAAATGTTTTTGAAGTAGAAAGGATATTTTCTTCAAGAATGAAGTTCAAGTGTTTTATCAAAATTATTTTCCATCTAAGATAATATAGGGTTATGTTTATATCCCTATTTTTACATTGATTTGATTATATTATTATGGAATTATTTTTATGATGTCCTTTTATCTTATATGGTTTATGTTATGATGGCATGATGTTTAAGATTCCCATTTTTATTACATGGGTTATGCTACGATATATGATTTATGATTTTGTGGAACACATAAGAATGGTTTCATGATGAGATGGGTGAGACATATATCTCCCTCCAATTCATTGGGTAAATATTTATATCTCATGAGATAGACATGGCTGGAATGGCAGGTTAAACCGGTTCAGTGAAACAGGACTGAAACGAGGAGTGAACTCGGTTCAGAAATGGACTTTGTCCGCTAAGATAGTATTGGCTATGAGTCTTGACTGCTATGAAACGATTCACTATGATTATGTGTGTATGCCACAAAGTTTCATGTTTTAAGTTATGATTATTGGGATTACATTTCACTAATATTATTTATCCCATGTTATGAAATTATTATCTCTTTTATAGGTTAAGATTTCCAAAATGTTATGTTCTTATGAAAATGATGTGATTGACATTTCTTTTGTTTACCCTTACTAAGAATTTGAGCTCAAACTTTTGTATGTTTTCTTTCCCCAGGTCAGGAAGAAGGTTATTAAGTAGGATATTCCAAAAGGGACTCTGGATATGATAAAATAAATGGGAGACAATGTAGATGCTCTATGAACTAGTTGTTTATGTTTCCCAGTTTCTAAAGACACTATATCTATACAGTCCTTTAATAGTTTTTTTATATTTTGTAATAAGTGTTCTTCAATTTTGATGTAATAATAATTTATGTAAATTATGGGTCGTTATAGTTGGTATTAGAGGAATGGTATAGTCAACCATTGGAAACTAGGATATGAAAGCTTTAGTAAGAACCCTAAGGATCAGTCTAAGCATAGAACACAATCTTAGTGTTTTAAAAATGGCCATGAACAACCTATGATAGGACCTTAAGTGTGAAATTTTATTCTTGATTATGTGGTTTTCCTATTACAATTAGTGTTTCTCACACTATTCTTCTTGGTTTTAGTCAATGGCTGGAACCCGAAGGAACCGTGTTAATGCGAAATGCAACGGGAAATGCAATGATTGTCCCCCTGAGCAACCAAACGTTATGGGAGCTGGAATGAAAAATCTTATAGTTATGCTCAAACAACTTTCTCAAGATATGAACCATGCATGATTTCCAAACGAGCAAAGGAAGGAGAAACATTTTGTTGAATCCTTCAGGAGGCAGTGTCCACCTTCATTCAGCTGGTCTACTGATCCATTAGTTGCTGAACAACGGATCAGTACTACTGAAAAGATATTTTCAGTTCCTTAATGTTCTGAACATGACAAAGTTATCTTAGCAGTGAATCGTTTGGAAGGAGATGTCGATCAATGGTGGAATCTTATCATGAATACAAGGAAAATATATGAAATTGAGTCCATGGAATGGGACGAGTTCATGAACTTATTTTTCAATAATTACTTCTCTCATATTCTTCGAACAAAGACGGAGAAGGAGTTTCTTGAACTGAAGAAAAAGGATGATGAATCGGTTGGTACCTACGAAGGAAATTTTACAAGACTTGCAAGGTATGCTTCTGGGATTATTATCCAACGTGAGAGTAATATTGATCAATTATTTAGTTGCTTAAAACCAAGTCTTTGAAGGGCATTAGACCTATGGGACTTAAATAGCTATGAGGAAATCGTTCGATGTTCTCTCAAGGTTGATATGGAGATTGGAGTAACCCATCAATCATATGGGTTTGATAAGAAGAGGAAAATGGAATTCGAAGGAAAATCTAAATATAACACTGAAAAGAAGATGAGTTTTCCCTTATTCTCAAAGTGTAGAAAGAAACATGGAGGGAGTTCTCTTAAAGGGTCAAGTAAATGTTTCAAATGTGGAAAGGAAGGTCATCATGAATTTGAATGCCGCAATGATGGGAAGAATATGTCTTGTGATGCGAATAAAGAAAAGGATACACAGAGTGCACCTCCTACTCTTCAATGTTACAATTGTAAGGAAATGGGGAATTATGATAATCAATTCCATAATCCAAGGGTTTTTGATGATGATCAATGCCAACAAACTCTTAAGGCTAAATATAAAGGATAGTCACATGAAATTTCTATCAGTGATGTGGAGTACGATAAACAAGTGGTGAAAGGTACACTTACCATCCACTCTAAAGTAGAAAATGTTTTATTTGATTCTGGATCCACCCACTCTTTTATATCTGAAGAATTTTATAAGGGTATCGTCGTATTACCTCAAAAATTAGATGTTGAGTTATCTATGATAACTCCTAATGGCACAACAGTCGCATCAAAATTTTATAATTCTTCTCTGATTCAATTTGTGGGAAAGTGCTTCCTAAAAATCATGTGATCCTTCCTATAGTGTAATTTTATGTTATTCTTAGAATGGATGAGATTTCTTTATATGGAGCTCATATCAATTTCCAATTAAGGGAAGTCAAATTTCATATTCCAGATCAATCTATGATCGTATATCGATGCAAGGATGAACATTACCTTCCAATGGAAATTTCGCCCATCTTATGGGTCTTGATTCCACTAAATGAAGTTTATTTATCTCAAATGGTTGGTGATAAACTCACGATTAAGAATATTCCCATTGTACGAGAGATTGACGATGTCTTTCGAGAGGAATTTATGGGTCTTCCACCAAATTGTGAAGTTGAGTTTTCAATAGAACTCGTACCGGGTGCTTTGCCTATTTCAAAGACACCTTATAGAATGGATCCAATTGAGTTGCAGGAATTGAAGAAGAAAATCCACGAGAATATTGATAAAGGATTCATACACCCTAGTGCGTCACCTTGGGGAGCACATGTTCTGTCTGTTAAGAAGAAAGATTGATCAATGAGACTCTGCATTGATTATCGTGAACTTAACAAGATGACGATCAGGAAAAAATATCCTCTCCCGTGCATTGATGACTCATTTTACCAACTATGTGGAGCTCAAAAATTTTACAAGATTTATCTTCGTTCAGGGTATCATCAATTAGGGGTCAAAAGGGACGATATACCAAAGACAGCTTTCTGTACAAGGTATGGACACTATGAATTTATAGTGATGCCATTTGGTCTTACTAATGCCCCTACTATCATCACGGATATGATGAATAGATTCTTTAGAGACTATCTTGATCAGTTTGTGGTAGTCTTTATAGATGATATTCTTGTCTATTCATAGTGAAAAGAAGAACATGATGATCACTTGAGAATTGTATTGAAGAACCTGAGAAAGGAGAAGCTTTATGCCAACTTTAACAAGTGTGAATTTTGGCTTCAAAAAGTTGCATTTTTGGGTCACATAATCTCAAAAGAGGGGATATCTGTGGATCCAGCAAAAACAGAGGTTATCAAAAGATGGTCGAGACCAAAAATAGTAACCGAGATCCAATGTTTTCTTGGTTTGGCTGGATATTATCAACGTTTTGTGAAAGATTTTTCACAATTATCTAATCCACTCACCGGGTTGACTTGAAAAGGAGTTGAGTTCATGTGGACGGAGATATGTGAAGAGAATTTCAAGGAGTTGAAAAGAAGGTTATCTAGTGCACCTGTACTCACACTTCCTTGTAGTGGAGAAATGTTTGTGATCTACAGTGATGCATCCAAGAAGGGATTGTGGTGTGTTCTGATGCAAAATAATATGGTGATAGCTTATGCCTCTTGACAGTTGAAAATACATGAGCAAAATTACCCAACTCATGATTTGGAGTTAGCTATAGTAATCTTTGAATTAATGATTTGGAGTCATTATCTTTATGGAGAAATGTATGATATTTATACTGATCATAAAAGTTTAAAGTATATTTTCACACAAAAGGAGCTGAATATTTTCCAAAGAAGATGGTTGGAGCTGATTAAGGATTACGACTGCTCAATTCATTACCACCCTAGGAAAGCAAACAAGGTGGCAGATGCATTAAGTCGACAAGACCATACTAGCTTATCCATGATGAGGATCACAAAAGATCCAATATTTATGGATTTACAAAGGATGGATCTTGGAATTATAATGGAAGGGAAAAATCGTATCTTTCTCAAATGAATGTTCAACCATCTATACATGTGATGATTAAAGAGGAACAGAATGAAGATATAGAGTTATAAAAGAAGGTGAGAAATGTTCTTGAATTCAACCTTGATTGTGATGGAATTATAAGGTTCGGGAATTGGGTTTGTGCTCCTCCCATCCCAGAATTAAAGAAGGGGCTGCTGGATGAGGCTCATAGTTCTTCATTCTCTATTCATCCTGGAAGCACGAAGATGTATAGGGACCTGAAAGTGTACTTCTGGTGGGATGGAATGAAAAGATATGTTGTTGAATATGTCTCCCGATGCTTGGTTTGTCAGCAAGTTAAAGCTGAGAGACATAAGTCTAAGGGGATGATACAACCATTACCCATACCTGAAAGGAAATGGGAAAACATCACTATGGACTTTCTCACTGGACTTCCTAGAACATCGAAAGGAAATAATGCTATCTGGGTCATAGTTGATCGTCTTACAAAGTCTGCACACTTCATTACTATTAGAGACGATTTCTCTCTCGATCAGCTTGCCATGATATATGTAAAGGAAGTGGTAAGATTTCATGGAGTACCACTTTCTATTATATCTGATTGGGATCTGAGGCTTACCTCAAAGTTTTGGCGAAGTCTTCAGTATACTCTGGATACAGAGTTGAGTTTCAGCACTTCTTATTATCCTCAGACAGATGGTCCGTTTGAGAGGACAATTCAAACTCTAGAAGATATGTTGAGAGCTTGCTCTATGGATTTCAAAGGTGGTTGGGATCAACACCTATATTTAGTGGAAGTTTCTTATAATAATAGCTTTCACTCCAGTATTCAGATGGCTCCTTATGAATCTCTCTATGGAAGGAAATGCAGGACTCCAACTTTCTCGGATGAAGTTGGGGAAAGAATGCTATTAAGACCTGATCTTGTTGATGAGATGGCAGAAAAGGTCCGATCTATTCAAAAACACATAAGAGCAGCTCAGAGTCGACAAAAAAGTTATGCCAAAAGCCGAAGAAAAGACCTAGAGTTTGAAGTGGGTGATAAAGTGTTCTTATGAATATCTCCTTGGAAGAGAGTAATGAGATTTAGAAAGAAGGGAAAGCTGAGCCCTAGGTATATCGGTCCTTTCGAAATACTGGATCGTGTTGGGAAGGTAGCTTACCGATTGGCACTTCCACCGAATCTATCTCAAGTTCAGGATGTGTTCCATGTATCTTTCCCGAGAAAGTACATACCCGATCCTTCACATGTACTCAACTCAGAAGTTGTACCGCTGGAGCAATATCTTTCTTATGAAGAACATTCGATATAGATTCTCGATTGTAGCGAAAAAGTCCTACGCAAAAAGACCACTCGCTTGGTGAATGTTTTATGGAGGAACCACCAATTAAAAGAAGCTACATGGGAGCTTGAGGATATGTTGAGGGAGAGGTATCCTCGTCTGTTTGTTACAAAGTGACGAATTTCAAGGGTGAAATTCATTTTAAGGGGGTTAGAATGTAACACCCGAGACTTTTATGAGAAATATTTTATTTTTATGTTATATAAATCATCAAAGGAATCTTTCACTACACACAACACTAGCTTGTCTTGATTTACACACAATCACGACCTTCCTCGATAGCTTGCGTTGTACGCAATATTGAGTTTCACTAAACAACGATATGCTATTAAAATATTATTAAAACTAGTAGTTATGAATAGTAATACCCACTTTTTGAAATTTTTTAAATTTTATTTTTCAAAATGTACTTCATTTTTGGATTTAGAATATCGAAATTATCCTACGGTGAAATTTTGGTATTTTTCTGAAAACATTCAATTTTTGATTAATAGTGAAAACACTGGGTTACTATTTAAAAACCGACTTTTTATTTAAATAATTATTTATTTTATTTAAATTTATTTTAGGTAAAAATTGATACATAATCCCTATATAAGTTCAATGTAATTCATTGGAGTCATTTTATAATAATTTTAGATACAAAAAAAATTTATTTAATTTTTCACTGTCTTTTACCCACATCCTAGGAGAATTTTCAAATTTACATAAAACATAATTTTACCGCATCTGTGAGTGGAATTTCGAAAATCCGAGAGACACGGTTAATATAAAGGACTAAAATGTGGTTCAATGAGATGAAAATATTTTTTGGTGAATAGTAACTTTATACTTTTTTTACCACGATTAAAAGTAAATAGGGTAATTAAGGGTAAAAATGATATTATTATTACCCTAACACATGTCCTAATCCTATTTGATAAGTGTAATTCGACCGAAAACAACCTTAGGAATAAAAAAGGACCATTTAGGCCCACTTGGATTAGATTAGGACATTTATTATTAATTTATTTAAAGAAGTTTTAAAATAGATAAAATCAACGTTTAATAACTAAATCATTTTTAATATAAGGTTATACATAAGATAAATTTGACTATAAATATTAATTAGAAAGCTAAAAATATTTCCTACATAATGGTATTTTATTTGTAATTTTTAGACATTAAATAGTGTAATTTATTTATGACACAATGATGATGCAGTAATTATATTATTAATGAAATATTAACAAAATTGATGTTATAGATACCCAAATAAATGTAATTTGAGACTTTTTATGAATTAAAATACTTCTATTGGTTAATATGACATATTAGTATTTATTTAATTAACCTTTTTCGAACTAATACTTCTGTTATGATGTTCAAAAAAATCAATTACCAAATAGTGTCAAAATTGACATAAAATAGTTTTTAAAACAAATATAATTTTATTAATTGTTATTTTATTCCTAAAAATCTATGGTTCGGCCCAATGACTTAGATAAGGTTATATATATTAATAATAAACAACTTGGGGTTCTTTTGTCTTGTTATAGTAAGTTTATTAACCTTATAGTGTAATAAAACAAGATGACACGGTAAAAGTTAAATTATCTAACGTAAAGTTAAATCTAAATGATAAGGTTAAAATAGAATCCTAAACTGGCCTAAATTCTATTGTATGAGAGGATTTATACTCATACCCACCCCATCTTCGAAATAAATCAACTTGGAGCTATTAAAAATCGAATATGACTTTATAATAAAATAATATTTTAAGTTTTCCTACGGTGCCCCTCTCCTCCCTTATAAAAGAGAACCTCCTCCCTCTCTTCCTCACACCACTTTGAGCCTTCATGCTCGGCCAACCCCTGCCAAATTCCCTTCTCCACTTCCCTAGAAATATCCTAGAGGTCCTGGTATTCTTCAAAGACCAATTTTAGTGCCCTAAGAGGTGGTCTCAAAGAGGCACTTCAAAGAAGAGGTAATGTCCATTACAGATTCTTTCAAATTTATTTCTTCTTACACTTATTCTAATTTAGTTGTCTCATTATGAAGTAAGTACATCATTATCACTCATATACTGATATTTTATTATAAGTATGAAACAACCCTATTTCACCATCTATCCATCCTACGGAAAAAGAAATCATCACGCGTGCGTAGGTACAGAATACTGTCTCCACGCCGTGGTGCAATCTATTTTCCACCACCACCTTGCTTGGATGGGTATAATGGTGTAAAGAATATCTATATATGATTACTGTAAAGTTATATTGATTCTGAAATAGTATACATACACTCCAATATAATTCCACGATCATGGGAATAATATCATCGCTCGTGCGTACGTACGGAATACCGTCTCCACGATGTGATGTGACTCGTTCTACATGATATTCATTGCATAATGATTATATAAATGAATTTAATGAATTAATATAATATATATTACACTAATACCATTCTGTAAATGAGGTATCTATAACCAAAAAGAAGAATAAAAATTTATTCGACAAAACACGCATAAGAATAAAAAAGCAATAAACACCTAAATAACAAGTTACGATGAAATATTACTAATAAGAAGCTAATAATATGACCATATATGATATCATAACAATGAATAAGATTCTGGAATAAGTCAATGACATTATTTAAATCATTATACAGGAGGTTCGGACAGGTACGAAGCAAACCGGACCTAAGGTAAGGGAAAATCTCACAATCTCATTTTTATCCGAGATTGTTTATACATCAGAATTTACTGGGTAATATTTATTATCCACATTCATCCTTCCTAAATATGTAATATTATTTCCATACACCTACAATTTTTTAAATCCAATTTTTCCCTTTGGTGAGTTTTTAGTAAAAGATATGAAAGGAATCTTTTGTCGTTTTTCGTACGAGGTACTTTTTGACTTTTTCGTCCAAAGTACGAGAAGAATGTTTTTTTAACTTATACGGCCTGAATGGATTTTTATAACAATATTTCCATGAATCTTCCTTTACATTTTTTGATGTTTATTTTTAATCAACTTCTTTTAGTTTAAAATTGTATTACATGTTAAGAAAGGAAAAATGTTTTTGAAGTAGAAATGATATTTTCCTCAAGAATGAAGTTCAAGTGTTTTATCAAAATTATTTTCTATATAAGATAATATAGGGTTCAATTTCAATCCCTATTTTTACATTGATTTGATTATGTTATGATGGAATTATTTTTGTTATGTCCTTTTATCTTATATGGATTATGTTATGATGGCATGATGTTTAAGATTCCCATTTTTATTACATGGGTTATGCTATGATGTATGATTTATGATTTTGTGTCACACATAAGAATGGTTTCATTATGAGAGGGGTGGGACCTATATCTCCCTCCAATTCATTGGGTAAAAATTTGTATCTCATGAGATAGACATGGCTGGAACGGCAGGTTAAACCGGTTTAGTGAAATAGGACTGAAATGAGGAGTGAACTCGGTTCAGAAATGGACTTTCTCCACTAAGATAGTCTTGGATATGAGTCTTGACTACAAATAAATAATTCTCTATGATTATGTGTGTATTCCAGAAAGCTTCATGTTTTATGTTATGATTATTGGGATCACATTTCACTAATATTATTTATCCCATGTTATGAAATTATGATCTCTTTTTCAGGTTAAGATTTCCAAAATTTTATGTTCTTATGAAAATTATGTGATTGAAATTTCTTTTATTTACCCTTAATGAGCATTTGAGCTCACCCTTTTGTATGTTTTATTTCCCCTTGTCAGGAAGAAGTTTATTAAGTTGGATATACCAAAAGGGACTCTAGATATGATGAAATAAATGGGGGAAATGTAGATTCTTTATGAACCAGCTGTTTATGTTTCTGAGTTTCTCAAGACACTATACCTATACGGTCCTTTAATAGTTTTTTTATATGTTGTAATAAGTGTGATTCAATTCTGAAGTAATAATAATGTATGTAAAGTATGGGTCGTTATACCTAAGGTGGGGTCTGATGTTTCATTCATAGAGACATGCCCCTTGCCTAGAAGGGGCATGAAAATTTTGAACTGGTTGTGGATCATTCATGGAGGAACTGGTATTCCAGTGGGAAACTGATGAGGTGTGTGATTAAAATCAATAAAGAATGATAATAAGAAAAAAATTGATTGATTCATGAGACAAGAATTAACTTCAGGCTCGGAGTGACTCTAAAAGTAATCTGATGTGCTTATGTCATATGTGAATAAATGGGGGTGGTAAGGTTCAACAATAGTTTTTTTTTAATTTTTACTATGTAATATTATTGCAGTCCGAGTACGGACTCCATTGGGTATGTTTGGTGGTCATTTAATTCCATTGTTCATGATGGAATCCTGATTAAATGATATTGAACTATTCTAGAAGTGTAAACTATTAATTTTTGGTATGAGTCTTTCAGGGTTTTTCTGACGTGGATTAACATGTGGGGAAAATTTTTTAAGTTTAAAACTATATATGGCAGGTCACTTTAGAAGTTACATCAACATTGGGAATGAAATTAACATTTCGAGGAAATTACATCCTATTTTTTAGTTCCTACATGGATAGAGGGTATGTGTCGTTTCGAATAAGATTTTAATTAACAAGGATGCTTGTCATTGTTGATTAGAGTTCCCATGGGTGTTTACATCAAACCAATTGGAAACCACACCAGATACCCCTAAGGAACACGAGTTTGATGTTCTATAGATTTGTTTTCAATACATGATATTCCAAGAATAAAAGGATAGAAGAAATGAGATTTAGATTATGTAAGGGGTACCATAGGCTCAGAAGATAACCAAGTGATAAACCCTTTACGTTTTGGGCCTGATGAGATTAAGTAAGTTCTCAAATGACCCTTCCATTTTGAAAATGAGTTTGGGTTAAGTTTGGTAGTTGTTAACATTGAGTTAAGGGTGTATTTTTAATTTTGATTCAGATATTAATAGTTGTATGAGGCCATTGGTAAATTTATTTTAGACCAAAATAGCTTGTAGATGTTGCTAGAATACTATGTTTTCCTTCTAGTGTATCCAATATTGGGTAACCATTGGAGTTTAGAAAATTGGTAAATTGAAGCATGGGTGTGTTGGTATATTGACATGGTATATAGGATCATTTCGGTAGTGTATTAGTTAGGAATTCCATAATTTTATAGTTTCACGCACAATGTTTTCCAGTGTTTCAGTTTTAGTGGTATCATTATGACATTGTTACCTGATTGATATGGGTGATCTTGAGTTTAAGGATGATGCATACTTTCAGAAGAATCTAATTTTTTTGTGGATCACAGTGTGAAAATTCTTTATGGTATAACTAATCTCTTGGTTAAGTGTTGTGGTGGAGTGGATGTGTTTATAATTAACCCTGGTCAATGGAAGTTAATAGGTGGTCCTAGTGTTCGGACCCATTTTATATTGAATCTTAGTGATGATTGGGAGTGTAGATCAAGGATAAAAAAAAATTGGGTGGGGAGTGTGTATGATCTATAAATTCATATGTGGTATTTATTAGTTTATGTTTTTCTAAACTAATTTTATTTTGGCCAATAGAGTTTTCCTAATATTAGGAATGGTCCGGCGGTGTTCTAGAGGCCATCGCATGGAAAAACTGGTAAGGGGTTCATTATATACATGGTCTATGATTTGGTCATGGTTAGAATAAACCATTCAAGGTTCACCATAAATTGTGTGTCCCGAGACCCCTTGGATAGTTGTGAGTGCACAAGCACTTTGCAGATTGTCAAAATATTTTGGTGCCTCCAAAGAACCATGTGGCCTAGACCCCTCATGGGTAGAGGTAAGATTTTGGTTGACACATGGTTTGGCCAACCATGTATCCAAACCTTATTCCCCAATAAAATGGGGAATTTCTAGTTTTTTCCATCCCAAATTATTTATTTCTTACATAATGTTTTCCCCATTAGACACCCAACATCCTAGGGTGAAAACCGTCCGCACTCCCCTCCTCTATGGATGATTATCATTCGATATTCGGTGGTTTGGAGTGTTGGAGTGTTGTTTTGTGAGAACCGAAGCTCCAGGTAAGTCATCAACTCCACTTCCTTATATTTTCTGGAATAACCATCGTTTGTTGTTTCTTATATTTCCAAATCATATAAACCATCATTCCAAGTCATTATTCATCTATTTTTTGAACCTATTTAATTTTGAATCAGGGTTGTTATGTGATGATTGGTTGACTATGGGTCTGAGTTAGGTGTACTATAAGAGTTTTCCCATAGTAACAATGATTTATGTGTGTGTGTTTGTTCCAATGTGTTTCCTTATATCATTTTTTTCTTCTTCTAAGATAAGTAATTTGGGATATACATTGATGTGTGTGACTTTTCAGGGGCATTTTTGGGGTCACTGATGATTTGAGACTTGGGATAGGTGTACTCATGGGGTAGGTCAGACCATTTAATATGATGTTATAAAATTTTAAATAATTAGATAGAGAGATATTTATTGTGAATGGGTTGTAAATTTAGTTATAATGTTATTATGGATATAGAAATAAATTGGAATAGTATGGGTTTTTATAACATGGTGGGGTGAATTGAAATATTTTATTTTCTTTGATTTGTTATGAAAAAGGGTGCCTTTTAAATGGTTTTAATGGTGTGCTAGGGTTTTTTATTAGGATTTGGATTTCAATGAATGGAAATGATGTTTAAAAGTTTATTATGTTATTAAATAATGTTTTTATCTAAAGTTAATTTGAAAGGGTGTTTTCAAATGGGTTTCAAATGTTTATTAGTAATTTAGGTGTGGTTCCATTCAATGAAAATGTCTTGATGGCTCCTGTAATGGTTTTAATGGAAAATTAACATCATAGTCCTTTATTATTTTTTCATTAAAAGAGAGAATCCCGTGTTTTAAAGGTTGTATTTGTGGTGTTTTAAAAGATTTTTTGGTTTTGTTTTTTATGACATGTGAAAAGGTTTGTGTTTCAATTAATCCATTTTTTAGTATTAAAGTCCAATTGGGACTGTTACAAAGGATGTGATAAAAATGGAATTGATTGATTACATAATGGTTTATGATATATGACAAAGCATTCTGCATCATGGTTTAGGGTGGCTCGACAATGAGTTTGGAACCCATGGTTGGTGGGATGTCGGACTGATTCTCCTCTCCCTTCGGTGGGTTAGAGTAATGCTCGATGTTTCTCGATTCCTTATAGTATCAAAGGATGGATTGATTATTCTCACTAAAAAGTTATGTAAATGGTGTATCGTATCTTTTTTGGGATTCCCAAGAATGGTTTTATGAATCCTATTTGGATACTTAGACTGATTCTCCTTGTACGTTGTCATGGGATGTAAAGACCATGACCCTAGAAGCCCGAAGCCAGTACCTTAATTCATTACATTATCATATAAAAAACTCGAATACCAAAGCACTAAATTGTTTAGTAGTTTTTTAAAACCATGTAGTAACATAATTTTTTCATTATAGATTTAAATTAAAAACAACATGGAATCTCCATTGGAAACTTCCATAACTCCTGGATAATCCCTACAATACATTCATAATATACATCCTCACATCCTCTTGGAAAATAAATCATAAGAAGGAGTGAGCTCAGATGCTCAGTAACGGTAAGAAATAACGTGTACAATAGTATAAACATTAATTCATGGTGAATGACTAAAAACACATTACATTAGAACATAATCATGAGCATAATATGGAAAGAATAAAATATAAAAAATAATTCCATATAAATAATCACATGAGAATCATGATAAACCAGGGATATTATTCTAGTCAAATAATCATATAGATTATCAATTACTAATATTATAATGAGGGACTGCATAATTTAGAAAATCATAAAAATACCCTCAAGACTTCATCCAAGGAGTCTATATAATGGGTAAGGCCTTAGCCAAAACCCATTCTAGTTTTTCTAATGAGACCTACTGATGCATCGACGAGATATAGCATGATTCTCCCATTATTTGTTATGTTTAATTCATTACTCAAATGTCTAATAATATATTTAAAATATATATATTTAAATCAAAGAGTCTCATTCCACTTTGAAATATGTGAATCATAATCATTGATGAAAATACTCTAATAAATTCATCAACAATTTATTGAGAGAAATACCCTTTTACAGTGAAAAGAAGATTTATTTTAGAAGATCATTTTTATTCTCCAAAAAATCATATTGTAAAAATTTATATCCCATAAAATAATATGGAATGAAAATTAAATTATATTATAGGAATAAATGATGTCCATATGAAGTAAAAAACATGTAAAAAAATTTAAGAAACATTAGAAAAGATCCTATTTAGTATGGTTTAAAGGATAATATTAAAGAGTATTTAAATGGGCAAAGGAATAATTGATTCCATAAAATTAAAAATAAACTATGAAATAATTTCATGATAAAAATAGTGCTTTTATAAAAATAATGATAGATTAAAACATATTATGGAGTGTACTTGAAAATCGGTAAGAACTTGGAATGTTCCTTTAAATCTGGTTTACTTATCGAGAGAAATTTAAAAAGGAATATTTTAAAAAATGAATTTACCCATAAAATAAAAAATTAATGATCTAGATAAATTATTTTCAAACATATACATAGAACATAAAATAATCATTTAAAGACAAAGAATGATTACATTGGTGTAAAGAGAGAAAAAGTATTGCCTGAATGAAAAATAGAGGATTCAGAATAAATGCATACCACTTTGCAAACAGTCAAATCATATGCCCCATAAAATTTATGATCATATGATAAAACATTTAATACTATTAAAATGAAGATATTCATGATATGATACATTTTTGGTGCCAATATTTGTCCCTTGGGTAAAGAACCCCCACAAAAATTCCTAGGAATCCTACCTCGAATAGCAGCCTCGCAGAGATGCCTCACAAAGCCCCTATAGCTCAGAAATCTGCAAAATCTATGGGAAAATCCTCCTATATAGCCATAATGGAGTAGATGATGAGGAACTATGCAACTACTATAAACTTATGATAGATCTCTGCACTTCCACAGAGAAATCGACGGATCCCTCCGCGATTACAACGCATTGGAGAGAGCCGTCTACGAGTGTTTCCCAATGGCTAGAGGAGATCTCATCGAGTATGAGAAACTGGAAGGATCTACCTCTAATTTTTCAGTCCAATTATTTCATGACCCAGCCTCTACGCTTTATTACACCTCTTGCATATAAATACCAAGATTCCCCAAGACCCAAAGGATGGATACCCTAACCTTTCACCTTCTGAGCTCTCAAATCTCGAAGCACCCTCTACTCTATGAAGAATTGATAAAATAAGATCTTCAAGGTATTTTATCATTGGGAAATAACTTTCCCATGGCCCATATAAAACCCCTATTCAAGTAGGAATTACCTTTGTGAAAACTAGATTCATTCTCAAGGGAATCATATCCCTATGGGAACTCATCTCTTCCCAAATCACTCATGCTTTGTAAATTACCTTCCATGCACATGTGAAACCTATAATAAGTCAAGATCATTGTGATTCGCTAACTACATTACTTCACAATTCTTATCCTTTCATGGCCCCCATGATATGTGAAGTACTACTTTTCAAAAGTGCTTCCACTTCACAAAGCTCTCCTTATACACATGTATACTCCATGTCTAGGCTAGACCACTCCACATTGAGGAGAAAACCTCTTTGCAGTGTCTCTTCCCTATGTGGAGCATCGGAGCCATGTATGTTCTCTTAATGTGAACCCATTTACTTTAGAATCCCTTCTCTTGCACGACCCTCCAGGTTTGTACGAAGTGATTTCAATGTCCCTTGGGTGGTGCTTCATGTCACGTTTCTTTGTCTCATGCTTATTCGCATAGGCACACTAACAACTATTGCTTCTTCACATAGCCATGCTATCATGATCCCTTCAATGGATCACTCCACAACCCAACCTCTCCATTGAATTTTTGGTTACATCACTTACCTAGGTGTAAGAGAAGATTGATTATGTATGTCCAAGGGTTGGAGAGAGAATCATCATCGTCTGAGCTGCATGAGGTTGAACTTTAGCGCATCATCATCCTCAACACATGATGATAAAATATATCCTCACCCCATGAGATGTGCATGGGGTTCCCCAAATCAGACATTTTCTACACCCACTAGTCTCCATGAAAGTGAGATCTTCCTCACATGATATGAAATCATCATTACAGGGAACGACATCTGTCCACGGGGGGGGGGGGGGGGGGAGGACCATCCTGGTGTAATCCCCAACCTTTCCTGCATGAGGGAGCACCCATGTTTCACCTATATTCTTCCATTCCCAAAGACCATAGGAGATATGGGAACAGGGGACTTGATACCGCATCCCTCTCCCTTTGGAATTTATCACAAATGGGTCTCCATCCTAGATTAAGTCCCTATCGCCATCTCTCGAGTCCACTAACCATTCATAACCCCCACTCCACTACTCACAGACGCACCATTTGTTGCATTATATCCATGTATTTTTTCCCTCTTGTTTCTCACCTCAAGAATTACTCTCACGGTCTTACCGTAAGCATCTACCATGATACACCCTCTGGTATTCCTTAGTGTTTAAGCCCCATGACCCCACTCCAAACTACATGGTCTTTTATCCTTTCTCTTTCCAAGAATGGTACGTAGGAAGCCTACCTGAGGTTCATTCCCATCACCCATCGATCACGACCACTTCATGTCGGTTCACCCACATCCCGCATTATGTTAAACTATTTGAACCTTTCATCAAAAATGATGTTACACTATATAAATTTGATCTATGTGTATTTCTATCCATATATCATAGGTAGGGTACGTTGGAAGCCTCACTAAGGTTCAACCACAAACATAGGTAAACCCAATTCAAACTATGTGGGTTTTGATCCATGTCTACTAGGCATGGTATGTAAGAAGTCTCCGTGAGGTTCAACCCCAAACACTGGTAAAATCATTCTAACTATGTGGGTTTTGATCCCTGTCTCCTTGGCATGGTACATAGTAAGTCTCCTGGAGTTTCAACCCAAAACACTGGTAAAACCATTCTAACTATGTGGGTTTTGATCCCGGTCTCATAGGCATGGTACATAGAAAGAATCCCTAAGGTTCAACCCCAAACACTAGTAAAATTTTGTGTCCCCTTTTTTGGGACTCGCCTCATTGGTCCATCCATTTGTGGCATCAGACCAGCTCTTGGGCAGCTAAACACACATCATACCCACACTTAATTAACACCCCTACAACCATGAGTGTCCCCCTTGCGATGGGATTCTAACCACGCATGAGCCCCGACATGGATTCTGGACATTGTCCTTTCAATACACTCTGATTCCCTTCCCCCGTCTATAAATACAAGAACATTGATTCTTTTCCATAGGGATAAGTAGGAATCCTCTCTAAGGTTCAATCCCAATATCATTGTCATCTTCACATCGATTCCATCCACACTCAATCAACCCTTTGAAACTCCATCCATATCCATCTTGATTATTACCAATGCCTCCACGTCCAGAGGGGATCATGTTCCATCCATTCGGGTAGCTAACTATGAATAAGCCACACCCAATCTGTTACCATCAAACCAAGAGTGTCCTTATTGCGATGGACCTCCATCCATGCATACGCCTCAACATGTCTTCAGGACTTTGTCCTTTGTATACACCCTGAATTATCACACATTTGTACTATGTGGTTTTTGATCCATGTTATCAACACAAGATATGTAGTAAAAATACCTAAGTTTCAATCCCAGCCAATGGTAATCCTTTGTGTCCTCTTCATAGGGACCAAAGAATCCTCAGATATGTCTTCATTGAATGTTTTGATCAACTCATCCAGTAAACCCCTCAGGTACTCCCTCTTGGGGATATACCCATCTGATCTACTCCTATCAGTGTTCTGATCAGTTTGATCCATCTCCTCTAGACATTAAATTCACATCATACCCTATGTTAAATGTGGGAAATGAGGAAAACCTCAAGGAAATTCCTATGGAATATAATTCCCCACACACAATGAGGGATGCCTTAGGATTCCGCGCCCTCGAGAATCCCTATCATACGAGGAAGAAACCTATGTGCATTAGTGATTTAGTGTCCAGACATGCCAACTATGACACACAAGAAGACTCCCCCAATCAAAGGATGTTTCCTTGACATCACCCCTTGGAATGTCCTGATAGAGGAAGAGTAATGAACTGGTATCCATGAAGATATGGCACTGGGGAAGAGTTTCATGAACAATGTCGTAATCTTTAAGGGAGACCGATACTATGAGAGGAATTCTGAGGAGGAATCCATGGAAGGCAGACTGACATCCCATCATCCCAATTCGATCATGGAGAAAATGTCCCTGAATAAGTGGGGATGCCACCCATCTTTGGAAACCAGGAATGTGGGGAAATAACAAGCATGTCGCAGCATGACATTGCACGCCCTGGAAAAAGAATTGGAAACAGAAATGGTGAACTAGACTTGATTTCTTCTCCACAATGGGGAGATTAGTATCATTTGATACATTAGTAGATAAGTGTGTCACTAGAACCATCTATCTAGAACCAGTTCTCATCACGAAAATCGTGGGTCTGGAGTAAAACTCACAAAATATTGGGGCAGATGAATGTTGGGAATCTCATTCTATGACGTTGTTTGTGTGTATCCTGGTTAACAATCATAGGAGAAAGAATGGCACTCGGGCACTGGACTTCTCTTTCCTACTTTTAGCACTAATGGTCAATTTTTCCTACTTTATAGGACTCGTGTTTCTATGTCAAGAAACTAATCAACACCCATGAACTGATATAGGGGTTAGGGAAACACCAATGCAGAAATCCCGCATCAATCCATCTCTTATGTGAAGGCCTACACATCCACCGATTCTGGGATCCCAAACCCTATCCCACCATCTGAAATTTTTTAGAGGAGGGTGATCAACGTCCTCTTCTGGTAGTAAGAGGAAAAGGGATTATCCCAACTCAGGATATGGCCCGTCAGGAACTAGAGGACTCTATGGCTCGTCGTTGCTGCCACCTCCATGGGTCGCGTAGCAAGCTCCTACTCAGCACTCCAACATACAACCATTTTTGGAGCATCTCCCCAGAATGCTACGACGACTCACTCCCTTATTCCAATGAGGCAAGGAAATCCCTAGCCAGCACAGGTGTGATCCTATCCCAATATCCACCAAGGAAAGCTCCCACTAGGATATGTCAACGCCACAACCCAGTCTCACAGGTTGTGGAGAAAGTTATTTACACACCTTCACCATTATCCCCAATATGGTTAACCCGACACGAACGTCAGGTGCAAGATGGGGGAGATGCTATCTAGGGGTTTCATCATCAATTGTTACAATGGACAGTGCCACTACTGACACATACTATCAATGACCCATTTATACTGATCGGGTATATCCAACTACTAACTGGTTCATTAGTTGGTTGGGAGGATCTTTGTAGGCTATTTCTCTACCAGTTCAGTTACACCACCCAAAATATGATTATTGTTTACCTCTACAAGTGCATGCGAAGGCTAGACGAGTGTGTCATGGACTTTGTCACCATGTGGAAATGCCTCACCTACTCCGTTAATAGGACATTGACTAAGGAATAGCTGATTACAATGCTTTTGGGGAATGTCAAGACCAACCTAGTCCCTTCTCTCCTCACTCAAAAATTTTTAGGGGGATTTTGGAATTTCTCAAACAAAGCGCAATGTCTAGAGAAAGCCTTGCAGCTATCCAAGAAAGAACGTCCATTACCTCCTGTAGATCCCATGAGAGTAGCCACTATGGTTGAGCCCGCCATGGTAGCACAAAAAGAGGCCCCAAGGTAGATGGAGTTATTACAAATGGAACCACATCCACAGCCTCACTGATGCTCACCAGCTCAAGCACAACATCTGGCCCCATAGTGACCACATCAGAATCGACAGGTTCTCCTATGGAAAACAACGCTGACACCTAGGTGGTATAATCAGGTTCCACCTCCTTGATAGGCTCCTCCATCCCCCTTGTCTAGGCCATTCCCATAAAACCCCCTTCTAGGATAGAAGGAACCATACCTACCAGCTTAATGAGGCTCAATTCCCCAGTTATTTTTGAAGTTCCTTGGACCAGGGAATCTAACATTTTCCAGAATGCAGGAGGCCTGAAGAGGCGTATCTCACTAATAGCCCCAATTACTGTCCTTAACACTGAATCCTTGGGCACACCCTCAAGCAGTTCTATGTGTTTAAAGAATGGATCAATGAATCAGTCGATAAAAACTTATTCGGGTTGGGTCCAGCCCTGGAACAGGAAGCATGTGTTTCCCTAAATCCCGATAGTGACAGTAATGGTGAAGGTGAATGGAAGTAGGTTCTTAATCGCGCGTCTTAAAAATATGATGATCTGATGGATCGCATGGAAGTTTCCCATGCCCATGGTATTATTTGTGCACATTTTAATTGGATCAAGACTTCATAAGGCATTGTGTTACATGTAGCTGCTACTTCTGCGTCAACATCTCAGTCTTCTTCTTCCTGGAAGGGAAAGCATTGACGATAGAAGGGAAAGAAAAGTACCCAACTGATGTCATCATCATCCCATACTCTTAGTGATTTCACGCCCCTGGAGATGGTGATTTCCCCTAGAATCCATCCAATGATAGAGGCTTATTCAATTAGAGATAAAGGGTATGATGTTTTCTATACTATAGATCTAGTAAACCCGTACATGGTTCCCGATGATGGAGAGCTTTGGAAGGATCCTCCCAATGTTCCCATCATATGCCAGCTTCGATAGAGTTGTGGTTATGTAAGTCACTGGAATGAATTTGTTAGATATTATATCCAATCTATACATGATACTGAGATAAAACAGAAGGTACAGTGTAGAGCTTAGTACACATAGCCTTCTCATCTTATTTCATTAGATCTACATCCATCGTCGGGTGTGCTGCTTGATTCGGTAGAGCCACCATTATCATGCTGTGATCTGCCAAATACTGTTGTGGATCGACCTCATTCACATGTCCCACACCCGATATCCACTCCACTCATCTCAAATAGTGAGTAGTGGGACATTCCTAGCACCATCCATAACCCTCTGGTTCAACCAGCTGGTCCCGTCAAAACTCCTACCACAAAGCGACTTCATATTAGTAGAGGTTCATTCTTGGCACAAGAGTATGATTTTTTCTAGAATCTCACCAACATTCCTATAAATATCTCTATCCTTAAGGATATCCTTCCATCACTATATATGTAAAAATCCCCTTATAATGCTTTAAGAAGCTCCCCCAGTTTGTGATGGAGGTAGTAGCCATAGAATCCTACCATGCTGAGATTTTCAAGCATGAAAAATGCCATGTCATCATCACTTTCTCTGGAGAAGATAAAGATTCCCCTGTATAGGGGAAAATCTACACACTGTACATCATTGGCCATTTCAGAAGTGTAGAGGATCATCATTATCTTGTCGACAGAGGCTCTGGGCAATCCTTATCCTGACCTAGACACTCCAAAAGATGGAGCATTATGAGGTTGATCTGAGACTCTCTACCTAGATAACTTGAGGTTATGATTAGATGGAATAGAAACCAGCTGGAAAGATCTACTCTAAGACCCAATTCGGTGTCCTAGTTACCATCACTGAGTTCATATTCAAATGACAAGACCCCACTTAAAATGCATTGATGGGTAGACCATGACTCCCCCTGGACTCGGTGGTTCCTTCTTCATATAACCAATTCCTAAAGTACTCCCTCAATGGTTGAGTAGGAACACACTAAGGGGATGAGTCTCCCTTTTACTCTTCTGAATCCTGCTACATGGATGCCAACTATTATAAGAGAATGGACAAGTAGATTCAAGCCAATGAGGTTGAATATGCAATGTCTATGCCCAACCCATGTAATTGCCTAGATGACGCATACATTTTCCCAATCCACTGATTGGAGGCCACGACCCTAGATTTGGGGAAATGTTTTCTTATCTCTGTAGTGAGGGGGAAGATGATTCCCAATTCTATGGAATGCCACCTGATCACCTCATATTCTAATACAAATTAGGCTCGAGTGATCCCAGATCCCCATAATCCCATAATGTATTGGGGGGTTTTCCCCCTGGAAATGAAAATATGTCATAATTTCTTGTTTCATTAGTATAGGATAAACAAGCTCCAGCCTACATGCCACTTATTCTCTGATATAATCAAATTTGGCCCATTTGGTCAAAGGCCTGATGGGATCGGGTCAACAGTTTTTTTCTCCATGGTTTTGGGAGTACAAGAGCTCACCAATGAGGTGTCCACCACCACTCAGGCCGACACCGGTGTCCCATCTGGATCCATCGACTCAGAAGAATCTCCTCATGCTAATGAATCCCCCTATTTGGATAAAGAATAGGATTTTGAGGATTCTCTTCCCAATTTCAAAGAGGGTGTCTCCACCACAGTTAATGAATTGGTATAGGTGAACCTCGGTAATGAGAAGGATCTAAAACCAATGTTGATTAGCGTCACTATGCCTGTCGAAGAAAAACAATGATACATGGATTTACTAAAGAAGCATCATGATGTATTCACTTGGAGTTATGATGAGATTCCATGGCTCTATCATCAGGTTTTCATCCATTGCCTTAGTCTCCTAGAAAACTATCATGGGATCATACAACCTCCCATAAAGAGGCACCCTTCTCACGGTGCCAGGGTTGAGGCCAATGTTGATAAGCTCATCAAATCCAACTTTTTAAAGGAATTATAGTACCCTAGATGGTTAGCTAACACAATCCACATTAAGAATAAGTATAGATATATCAGTTTCTACATCTACAACCGGGATCTCAACTGTCACTACCTAAAAGATGACTTTCCCCTTCATATGACGGAATTTTTGATTGATTCCACCACTAGGTTCAAGGATCTCTTATTCATATATGGGTATTCCAGATATAATAAGATCCAAATATACCTTGAGGATAACGAGTTTAGCACCTATATTGAACCACAAGGTAAATTCTACTACCAGTTTATGCCTTTCGGTCTAATGAATGTAAGTGCCACCTATCAGTGTGCCATGCACTGCACATTCAAGCTGATCCTAGGAACATCATTGGAATGTTACGTGGATGATATGTTGGTTAATTCTCACCGGCATCTAGAACATCTCAAATATCTCGAGAAAGTGTTCTTCTTCCTTATGTTCTCACCATGTGAAGATGAACCCCTTGTAGTGTTCCTTCAGGGTCACCTTCAGAAAGTTTCTCGGATTCATTGTCATATACAAAGGGATTGAGGTTGAACTAGATAATATAAAGGCCATCTATAAGATGTATCCTCAAAGAAACATTAATGATCTCCATGTATTTCAAGGAAACATAGCCTATATACACCAATTCATCGAAAATATGGATGAAAAGTGTACACCCTTTTCCCGGATCATGAATAAAGGTGTCTATAATTAGTGGGATGAAGAGTGTAAGACCGCTTTTGAATAAATCAACTAGCACCTGCTATGACCTTTTATTCTGAAGCCACCCATTCCAAAAAAATCCATTGTTTCATTATGTGTCTACTCTAGAATGATCTCTCAGTTCCCTTCTCACCCATAAGAATAATGAGGGAACAAAGAACAGTTTATACTATCTCAGCTGAATGCTCCTCGATAAAGAGACCAGATAATCCTCTGTCAAGAATGGCTTCCTCGCACTGATATTCATAGTGAAGAAATTGAGACATTATTTGTAACACTATGAGATACAGCTATTGTACCAAGTGGGTCCATTGAAGTACATTCTGAACCACCCCATATTGACAGGCCATCTAGCTTAGTGATCAGTGATCCTTCAAGAATTTGACATCAAGTTTTTCCCCCAGATGGATATCAAAAGAAAGGCATTGGTAGACTTTTATTCCACCCATACAGCTCCTATGAAGCAGTATCTAGATATTTATTTTCTATATGAGTAAATCCACTAAATAGATCAAGCCATTCTATGTTTGAAAATTCACTTTTATGGCACTTCCCGAAGTCCTGCCGATAGAAGACTCACTGATCCTAGACTCAATAGAGTAGGTCTGGGTATCATGTTCATCCCACTTGCACAAGATCTCCTACTCAATTTGTTACTGTTGTCATAATTTTATACCAAAAATGATTTAGTGAACTAGGCTCTGATCAGAGGTCTCGAGCTAGCTCCCAAGATTGACTTTCCCCGCCAGCTAGTGAAAGGGGACTCCAAACTAGTCATCAAGAAGATCAATAGTGACTACATGTTCCGGAATCCGAAGATCGTAATACTGTTAGAGTGTACACTCAATCTGATGGTGATGTTCACTTATCGGTCAGATGTTACTCATGTCCCTCACTCATAGAACGGTCGACCTGACACCCTGGTTTGCCTTGCTGCATCTCTTGAAGAGACCAACCAGGATGATTTGGTTATCCATGTGGTGCATCATAGATTCATCATTATAATCACTCCAGAAGATGATGATAGTCCATAGGTATCCCACCATACCATTGGTTCCACCACATCCAGACCTCCAGGTCCCCATGACACGGTATTGGAACTAAATCCTAACTGGCGGATCCCCTTTATCAAGTATCTCTAGAATGGTAATATGCTTGCAGACCAAGTCGTACGTGAGCGAGTCTGAGGGCGCGAAGTGCAGTTCACCCTCCAAAGTTGTCCCAGTCTTGATTGGATCCAATAAAGATGTGGATTTTATGGTATTATCCTCCATTTCATTCAAGTTGGTGAGATTTCTCTGGTAATGAAGGATGCTTATGCCGGTTCCTATGAGGCTCATCAGACAATGCGGAAACTCTCTCATCCGGTCCAGGGATTGGGGTATTTTTGTCCCACAATGATCTATGACTGTATATAATTTTCCAAAAGGTGTCATTCCTGAAATATTCTTTATAATTTTGTGAACTGGCAGCGAGAACCTCTCCCCACTACCATGTACTCTGGGCCCTTGGCAATCTGAGGACTCTATGTCATGGGAACATTTCCACCGGCAATAACCCACTAGTGAAGGTTCAGCCTGACCACTACAGATTTATTTCCCATGTGGGTAGAAGAAGTTCCACTCAAGGAAGTCAAGGCGCATTCTATCATTATGTTTTTGAGCTCTAATATCATCTACCAATTCATAGTACCTCACACAGCCCTCACTAATAATGAAACCAGCTTCCATGTAGTAGAGTAGAAAAACAATTTATTACAAGTACAACATCCAATATAATCATACCTCTCACTATAATGGTGAAAGAGAATGGATAGTCAAGGTCTTCGAAAAAACCTCTCTAAAATATTGTAGAAGGTGTTTGGTCAGAACAAGAAGAGTTGGCCAAATAATCTCCCCAATGCTCTCAAGGCTTATCAGACGATGACTTGTAATTCCACATAGGTGGCCCCATATTACATTGTGTATGGAATGGAGGAAGTCCTACCCATAGAGGTTTAGTTACCTTCATTATGTATATACTTCTACAATTAGCATTCTCCATAAAATGTTTCCAAAATATGTCAAGCTGAACTGGTCATGCTTGACGAGAATAGGCTTTGTGCCCCACACAATCTGGGAAGGCATCATAACAAGATATCGAGAGACATCAACCAAAAGGTTTTCCTCTGATATTTCATGCAAGGAGACATGGTGTTGGCCCTGAGAATCATAATGAAACCCAGTAGGAAGACACTGAAGCTAGAGCCCAAATAGGAGGGACCATACACCATTCATAAGTTTTACCTGAATGGTGCATACACTCTTGTCACCATATATTGTGAGCATATTAATCCACCCACGAATACTAAATTCCCCATGCAATATTTCTCTTAACTGTCTTACATAACTTAAGCTATATTTCCATATTTATTGCATGATGTTAAGTTATGTGTTCCATCCAGACTGAAGGACAAAAAACTATCCAACTCTCTTCCCACATGATGTTAAATAGTATTATCATCTTTTAAGATGTTAAAATTCCCACACTCATTCCATCAGACATTAAGCCACCACTCTCATCCTTTATGAAGATAAACTGCAACATGGTCTGAGATCTATGATCTCCAACTAATATCTCATATGTTTTTCCCTATGACGTTAAACAACACGACATTTCAGAAATATGTATTCTGATCCTCTTGGGATACATGGGTACGTCGGGGCCTTTCATATGTGACCCAGCCTTAGGTCCCTTAAACATTACGGCTTTATGTACCAAGTCCTCACATAGGATTGTGTGGTGTGGTATTGAATCTAGGTCCTCATTCATGTTGGGATATTTTTTCCACACCAGACACATCTATGTGAGACACCCTCCTTCATCCATCGTCCCAACTGTATGAAGTTAAACTGCATGGGTACCACAATGCTTCACACGTCCTGCCATTTGGATTTCAGTCATCATTCACATCCGAAAGGACCCCATATAATGTCTTAGTCTCAAGCCACATGGGATCACCTACCATTTTGGGCCAACATCTAGGATGATCTCAAACGACCATTTTATATATGTCTCACATTGAAAATATGTTCACCTATGGATGATAAACTATTTTTTCCTATTCTAGGTCACACGAGAGGGATATTGTGTTGCAAACATGGTCAGTAATTATCCTTATTCATTATTGTCATTCCATGGTCTCCCAAATAACGTGTGTGGTGATACACCATTTTGGACCTTCTGTCCCATACACATGACATTAAATTAGTCATTTACAGTCCAAGCTATATGACCATAAACTAATATCTACCATACATCCTTATATCATGAGGTTAAATTGATTGGAATTTTAGAACTATGTATGGATTGATTCTTGTCCTCATGCGATATGTAGGGACACCCAAACATTTTGTTTTCAGGTCCATCCCATGTTCATCTATCCTTCTCTTGACCACTTGGCCTAATTTATTTCCTGCAATTGTGAATGGTGTGGCATATGTGGGATTATGTCCTCATTCACTTCGAGTTATTCACCACTCCACACACATTCAATTTCAATATACCCCTTCCCCTCGTCCTTTCCTCATGATGTTAAACTGAAAAACATTTCATAACTATGTATGGTGTGATTCTCATCCTCATGGGATACATAGGAACCCCCTGACATTTTTTCTTCAAGTTAACCCATGTTTCATAGAAACCTTCACTTCCACCCGGACACTTGGCCTAAGTCCTCTGGGAGGGGTATGTGGTGTGGTGTGGAATTTTTTCATCATTTACTTCGGGTTTTTAATAGCCACACCATGTACCTCTCTCATGGGAGCTCTCCACCCCCTTCCATCCACTTGTATTCTTGAGTATTCTACTCTCAAATAGGGCCCATCGACCCTCTTTGGAAATTCACCAACTTGCGCAGATAAACTCTGGTTTAGGTCCTATAGTGTTAGATACTAAATAGACATGTTTCATCCATTTCCATGCTTCATGTCCCCTTTATTTGGGTTTTAATCATCTTTCACATCTAAAAGGACCCTCGAACCGCATGGATGTGAGGCTCCAGTTCTCTCCTACCATCATGGGCCAATGTCCCCAATGATTTTGAAAGACAATTTGACATAAGTCTCTCATTGTGAACATCGGCAGTGGTCGACACGAATTTGTTTTTTCCCAATTTAGATCACACAATATAAGTGCAGTGTTTCGAACATGGTCAATAGTTATCCTCCATTGTTATGCCACCCCGTTAAGCCTTAAATATTAGTTATGTAATTCACATCCCTTTCCACTCCATCATTTTTAAGTGTAATTTCGACACACTTGGTGTTATCCGTCAATGTGTATTTTCACATTAAGAGGATGAAGCAACATCACTGTGTCATTCGAGTCTCTATTCCATTTTCCCTTTCTCTATATTCCATGTGTTCCGAAGATCTTCTCGGCCATTGTTTATTACATCGAGTGTAGCTTAAGTGGGCTTATTGACTTGGTCTAGGTTTATTCCCACTTGGAAAAATAACACTTTCTTCGGTCTAAGCTCTACGACCGTAACCTAATACCCCCTTGTCCTTGGCTCATGACGTCAAACTGAATGGCATCTTGAGAACTACATATGACTTGATTTCCATCCGTATGGGATATGTAGAAACACCTAGATATTTAGTCATTGGGTCCACCTTAGGCTCTACTAAATATCTCTCATATTCGGCCTTTTGGACCTAACTCTTAGAGGATTTTGTGGTGTGGCGTATGCATACATATGTCCCTATTCACGTCTGGTCTATAATTGCCTCGCCATGTAACCACCCTTAGGATATAGTCCCTCCAATCTATTTCCTTGTTGCCTGAAATTAATATACACAAAATTTCATAACTAAGTGTTGATTGATTCTATCATTATGGGATACGTAGGAGTGCACAAACATTTTTTCTTTGGGTCTATCCCAAAATCCTCTGATTTTTTATAGCACCTTGTCCTAAGGTCCCCTCCCTCTATGGGTGCACGCGATGTGGTGTGGACCGATGTCCTCATTCACGTCGGTGATGATTTATCACACCTTTTTCATTCCCTTTAGAACCTCATTATTTTGTGGGTGTCCAACCCATAGGAAATTAAACTATACTGCCTAGTCCCACATGACAAAAAACTATTGCGTCTTTTCCACATGATGTTAAAATGAATGGGTTGGGCAATCTTGTGACACTAAATTGTGAAATTATCATCATGGATACACTATGAAACACGAAACCAAAATTAGGTGTATTCTCTCGAGAAAACATCGTGTTTCGTATTGGTCATACACCATGAAAATTGTCACGTCTTACAGATAGCTTGATTCCTACAGCGATGCCCAGATTCTCTATCCTTGGTTTATTGCTACAAAAAAAACATATCCACCGTAAAGAACAAACAAAATCCATCAAATATAACTTATTTTGGTGCATGGGCCAAACCTACACGACGGTATTTCCCCTTGCATTAGTACTCTACGATGTCATTTTCCCGAAAAGTGTGTTCATTGATTCCCATCTTCATGGGATACATATGAACACCCATACATTTCTTCTTCGGGTCTAGCCCCATTTACCTCAAATCCATCCTTCTCCCCCTCCCCTTGACTGAACTCTTCCAAAATCATTTGGTTTGGTGAGGACCTCTGGGATCCTCGTTCACATTGGTTTTATGATATACATGACATGTATTTCCATTCGGGGATCTTACTTCCATTCTCCCATGTCCTTGTCCCATGATGATAAACTGCATGAATATTTCTAGAACTGCGTATGGATTTATTCCCTTCTTCAGGGGATACGTAGGAACACCCAGACAATTTGTCTTGGGCCCATCCCGTATTCCACCTTTGATCCCTCAACCGAATGTTTCCCCTGGGAGCATGTGATATAGTGTGGACTTCTACTTTCCTCATTCACATTTGGTTTTGCAACAACCACGCCATGTGTCCCCCTCAATCTGACACATCACACTGGCATACTCAAATGTGCTAAGGAATTGAGCACAAAGTGTTGGATTCGACATGGGAATTCCCTCATTTTGTGTCTGTACCTCATGATCCCTTTATTTGGATCTCCATCCTCTTCCATGTATGAAGGTGCCCCCTATTCTACATTGGATCACCTACCGTCTTGGGCCAACACCCTGGAAGATCTCAGATGAAATTTTTCGATAGGTCCCATGTTTTGAACATGGTCAGTGGTCAACTATTGTTTTTTTGTCCCCACACTGTGCTAATGGGAGACAGATGTTGTGTTTCAAACATGGTCATAAGTTATCCTCCAATGTCAAGCCACCATCATTTTGATCCTGATATTGGGTTCCATGAATAACTAAAAATTTTTATTTTTATTATCAAAACAGTTTTATGAAAGAATTAAGAAACCAATATGTCCACCAAACAATGAAAACCAACCAAAATAGAATGTTACCCAGAACAACCTACAAGATCAGATCCTCCCTGGACATTGTACCATAACGATATGGCCTTCACCAAAGCATGACTCTTCAGTAAACAGTCTCATGCAGAATTTCACAATCATGGAAACGATGACAAACGCATACCCTATCATTATCCAAATCCAAATGGCCTGATCTGATGAAGACTTCATGCTCAGAACCCCATATGAAGCGGATCCTAGTAGAATGATGGTTTCCTATCACCAAAATAGCATAAAAACCAAATAGAGAACTGAACAAACATAGACAAATGACTTAAATACAGTCGTTAGAAAGTAACTTGAGGTTCCTAGAATCCACTTCCCTAAACGATTTCCTAGATAGAGAGGAAACCTGTTTGGATGATACCTCCTTCATCATCTTTTCAAACTCAGAAGCCAGTTGATCCCAGGACTATATGTACTCCTCAGTGCAAATCATCCCATTATTAAACCCACTACCAGAATTAGGTTTTTTTTTTCAATCCATGAGTATTTATATATATTAAGAGTAACTCTTAGAGGTCTAACCTTCAGTTTAGATGCCTCTTCCTTAGTTTAATTGAGCAACAAGACCTGCTCAATCACTTCATCATTGGAACCTTAAATAAAATCGAACGGTAGATCACCCTAGTCTCCTGGTCCCAAATGGATCAAGTTCCTCCCAAAAATATTCCAAACATTAACCTTTTTGTAGAGTGAGTCTATAAAATATGAGGTAAAGAGGAGTAGTCTTTCCTCCCCTTCCTCCTCCATAAACTCCTGTTTCTCTTCGTGCTTGAGGATTCATTAGCCGAGTGGCCAGAATCACTTCCATTTGGATTCTTCATGCAGAACCCTTCTCCATCACCCAGGTTAGCTGGAAAATATCCCAAACCAACATCTCCATGGTCTTCAAACCTGTTACATAATTGTATTGGGGTGGGAATCGGTGAATCTAAATCCCATACTTTCTCAACTCTCATGGGGTTGACAGCCTCCATAGCAGACCCCTGCATACCTTTTCTCCCACAACCACTACCTGACCATAAAACCTCAATAAATGAAGAAGCCTAAATTAAATTTTCAGTATTAATATTTGGTTACATACCCTCTTTACCCCCATTCCTCCATTTTTTCCACTCGATCTTCCTCCTTCTGGACCACTCCATCACCTTCCCACACACCACACTTTGAAGGACCAGTCATGTGCTACCATAGAATGCTAATCACATCAGACACCATTGTGTTTACCTGAGCCACCAAAACCATCTTCCCCATATCATCACTAGGAATAATTTCCACACCCACATCATAGGCCAAACTATCGGGTCATTCCTCCTCCAGCCAGCCAAATTTAAATTTTTTATTATGACGCCATTTTTAGGAAATATGGGAAACCAAATTTCACAAAAGGTATCACTAAGTGATGAATGCACTCACAAAATGGTTAAACACAAGACTAATATTATTGGACCTAGCTACTCTATAGAGTTCCCAATGCAGTGTACTAACCTGGGTATCTGGATCCCTTCTGATAAGCTCTTCAAGGTGATAAATCATCCTTTCCATTGTCTGAATAAATTCCTCTAAGTTGATTTTACTATGATTGAAGCCTCGGGCCAGTATTCTATCTTTTTTATCTAACCACACTTCTTGATCCTCTTTGGCATCAACTTTTCACATTCGTTCATATATTCTATTGAGCTCCTCTTCTAAGACAATAGGTCGTATATCTTGCTCAAGCATTTCTTTCTTGGAGTGTAGGATAAGTTTCAAGCACTCCCCAGCCTCTTCTTCTTTGTCTCTTGAATTCCTACTTTATCCTTTTCTTTCCCCTTTTTGTAGGGATGTTTTCTCCTTGTTTCTACCCTTCCTGGAAAACCTAGTCTCCATTGGTTTTGTCAAGTTGGAGTAATCCTTGCATCCCTTAGACTTTTTCCCCTGAACCATGATCCACTCCCATAAACATTTAATGCATTTCTCCCTTTCTTCATTCGAGGGATTTTAGGACCTTTCCCTTGAATTATATCCATGTTATCCACTAAAGGATGGATATAGCTGTCATCACCTGAAAATTCTTCCTCTTGAGACAGTGAAGGTTCATGAACTTCCATCCCCTCAAAACGATTCCCCAGCTTCAATGTCGTGCCTTCTTTGAGAGGCCTCTAATTATAAGGAGGCCCTTGTTTATCTACCTTATCCGCCAAATCAAAATTATTCCCCCTAGACCCAACCTTAATAAGTGCAGCAGGGGAAGAATCATGGGTATTTGGGTCTAAGGGCCCCAAGACACTCTTGTTGTCCAGCCTCCCTTGTCCACGTTGAGGTTCTGTTGTAGCCACCAAGAAATACTTTCCCTGCACTGAGGTTGAGCCTGTGGGCTATTTATAACCACGACTAATGGACTGCGACTGCTTTTTTGTATCCTCCCAACCTCAGCCTTGTTCACCGAGACCTTGGAAATCACTCCCTACCAAGCTTGCCTCGCCATCCTTGATACAATTTCATGTAGCTGGTAAATTCACCGTAGCAACCTAAGGTCCCCAATGACATGCCTCCCTTGAGTGACACAGCCGCATGCATACAGAACAACAGTCCTTGTCGATTCCTGTAACACCCTTATATTTTATGAGAAGCACTCTTTTATTGTCTCATGTTATACGCAACATCAAAGGAATCTTTCGTTACACTAAACACTATCTTTTCTTGCATTATACGCAAGAGCAACCTTCCTCGATAGCGTGTGTTGTATGCAATATCGAGTTTCACTAAACAACGATATGTTATTAAAATATTATATAAACTATCCGTTATGAATAGTAATAACCAATTTTTAAAATTTTATAAATTTTATCTTTAAAAATTTACTTTATTTTTGGATTCAGAATATCGAAAGTAGCCTAGGGTGAAATTTGGGTATTTTTCTGAAAACTTTCATTTTTTGATTAATTGTGAAAACACTGGGTTACTATTTAAAAACCGACATTTTATTTAAATAATTATTTATTTTATTTAAAATTATTTTAGGTCAAAATTGATACATAATACCTATATAAGTTCAATGTAATTAATTGGAGTCATTTTATAACAATTTTAGATATATAAATTTTTTTTTGAACTTTTCACCGTCTTTTACCCATCTCCTCGGAGAATTTTGAAATGTACATAAAACGTACTTTTACCGCTTCTGTGAGTGGAATTTCAAAAATCCCAGAGAAATTTTTAATATCAAGGATTAAAATGTGGTTCAATAAGATAAAAATAATTTTTGATGAATAATATCTTTTTACTTTTATTTACCACGGTCAAATGTAAATAGGGTAATTAAGGGTAAAAATGATATTATTATTACCCTAAAACCTGTCCTAATTCTATTGGATAAGTTTAATTCAACCAAAAACAACCTTAGAAATAAACTATTACCATTTAGGTCCACTTGGATTAGATTAGGACATTTATTATTATTTTATTTCAAGAAGTGTTAAAATAGTTAAAATCAATGTGCAATAACTAAAAACATTTTAATATAGGGTTATAAAAAAGATGAATTAGAATATAAATATTAATTAGAAATATTAAAATATTTTATACATAATGGTATTTTAGTTATAATTTTTATACATTAAATAATTTAATTTATTTATGACCCAATTATGATGTAGTAATTACCTTATTTATGAAATATTAACATAATTGATATTATAAATACCCAAATAAATGTAATATGAGACTTTTTATGAATTAAAATAATTTTATAGGTTAATATTACATGTTATTATTGATTTAATTAACTTTTTTCGAACTAATGATGTTGTTATTATTTTTACAAAAAATCAATTACCAAATAGTATCAAAATTGGCATAAAATAGTTTTTAAAACAAATATTATATTATTAATTGTTATTATTTTCCTAAAAATCTAAGGTTCGGAAAAATGAATTATATAAGGTTATATATATTAATAATTAACCACTAGGGGTTCGTTTGGCTTGTTATAGTAATTTTATTTACCATATAGTGTAAGAAAATAAGAAGACACGGTAAAACTTAAATTATTTAACTTAGAGTTAAATCTAAATGATAATGTTAAAATAGTAACCTAAAATTGTCTAAAACCTATTGGATGAGAGGATTTAGACCCATCCCCACCTTATCTTATATGTAAATCAATTTGTAGCTATTAAAAATAAATTATGATTTTATTATAAAATAATATTTTATGTTTTTTCAAGGGTTCCCCTATCCTCCCTTATAAAAGGGAACCTCCTCCCTCTCCTCCTCAAAACATTTTGAGCCTTCAAGATCATCCAACCCCTGCCCATTTCCCTTCTAAAATTTCCTAGAAACATACTAGAGGTCTTGGTCTTCTTCATAGACCAATTTTAGTGCCCTAATATGAGGTTTCAAAGAGGCGTGTCGAAGAAGAGGTAATATCCGTTACCGATTCTTTAAAATTTATTTCTTATTCTACTTACTATTATTTAGTTGTTTCATTATGAAGTAATAACATAAGTATCACACATATAATTATATGTTATTATAAATATGAAACAACCATATTTCACATCCTAACCATCCTATGGAAAATAAAATCACCGCGCGTGCGTATGTACGGAATACCGTCTCCACGCTGTGGTGTAATCTGTTTTCCACCACCACCTTACTTTGATGGGTATAATGGTGTAAATAATTACTATATATAATTATTGTAAAGTGATATTGATTCTTAAATAGTATACATAAACTTCAATACAATTCCACAATCATGGGAATGATATCATCGCTCGTGCGTACGTACAGCCTACCGTCTCCACGATGTGATGCGAATCGTTCTACATGATCTTCATTGAATGATGATTATATAAATTAATTTAATGAATAAATATGATATATATTACACTAATAACATTATTTAAATGAGGTATATATAACCTAAAAAGAAGATTAAGAATTTATTCGACAAAACATGCATAAGAACATAAAGCAATGAGCACCCGAATAACCAGTAGCAATGAAATATTACTAATAAGAAGATAAGAATATGACCATATATGATACCATAACAATGAATATGATTATTTAATAAGTCATAGACATTATTTAAATCATTATACAGTAGGTTCGGATACATACGAAGCAAATCGAACCTAAGGTAAGGGAAAATCTCGCAATCTCATTTTTATCCAAGATTGTTTATACTTCAGAATTTACTGGGGAATATTTATCATCCACATCCATGTTTCTTAAATATGTAATATTATTTCTATCCTCCTAAAATTTTTTGAATCCAATTTTACCTATTGGTGAATTTTTAGTAAAATATATGAAATGAATCTTTCTTCATTTTCAATACGAGATATTTTTTGTCTTTTTCGGCCAAAGTACGAGAATAATGTTTTTTAACTTATACGGAATGAATGGATTTTTATGATTTCATTGAAAATTATTTACATGAATATTCCTTTACATGTTTTCAAGTTTATTTTTAATCATCTTCTTGTAGTTTAAAATTTTATTACATGTTAAGAAAGGAAAAGTGTTTTTGATGTAGAAAGGATATTTTCCTCAAGAATGGAGCTCAATAATTTTATCAAAATTATTTTCCATCTAAGATAATAGAAGGTTATATTTTTATCCCTATTTTTTACATTTATTTGATTATGTTATGATGAAATTAGTTTTATGATGTCCTTTTATCTTATACAGATTATGTTATGATGGCATGATGTTTACGAATCCCATTTTTATTATATGGGTTATGCTATGATGTATGATTAATGATTTTATGGAACACATAATAATGGTTTTATTATGAGATGGGTGGGACCTATATCTCCCTCCAATGAATTGGGTAAAGATTTATATCTCATGAGATATACATGGATGGAACGACAAGTTAATCCGGTTCAGTGATACTGGACTAGAACAAGTAGTGAACTCGGTTCAGTAATAGACTGTGTCCTATATGATGGTCTTGGAAAAGAGCCTTGACTAATATGAAATGATTTTATATTGTTATGTGTGTATGACACAAAGTTTCATTTTTTATGTTATGATTATTGGGATTACATTTCACTACTATGATTTATCCCATGTTATGATATTATGATCTTTTTTCCAGGTTATGATTTTTAAAATATTATGTTCATATGAATATGATATGACTGATATTTCTTTTGTTTACCCTTACTGAGCATTTGAGATCACCCTTTTGTATTTTATCTTTTCCACAGGTCAGTAAGAATGGTATTAAGTAGGATATTCCAAAAGGGACTCTAGATATGATGAAATAAACCGGATACAATGTAAATGATTTAGGAACCAGTTGTTTATGTTTCCCAGTTTTTAAAGACACTGTACTTATACGGTCCTATCATGTTTTTGTTATATGTTGTAATAAGTATGCTTAAATTATGAATTAATAACCATGTATTTAAATTATGGGTCGTTATAATTGGTATTTGAGGAAAGGTATAGTCAACCTTTGGAAACTGGGATATGAAAGCCTTAGTAAGAACTCCAAGGATATGTCTAAACATAAAACACAATATTAGTGTTTTAGAAATGGCCATGAACAACCTATGATAAGACCTAAAATTTTATTCTTGATTATGTGGTTTTTCTATTATGATTAGTGTTTCTCACACTATGCTTCTTTGTTTTAGTCAATGGATGGAACCCGAAAGTACCGTGTTAATGCTGAATGTGACGGGCAATGCAATGATTGTCCCCCTGAGCAACCAAATGTTATGGGAGCTGGAATGAAAAATCTTGTAACCATGCTCACACTACATTCTCAAGATATAAATCATGCAGGACTTCCAAACAAACAAAGTAAGAAGCAAAATTCGGTTGAATCCTTCATGAGGCAGTGTCCACCTTCATTCAGCGGGTCTTCTGATCCATTAGTGCCTGAACAATGGATTAGTACCACTAAAATAATATTTTCAATCCTGCAATGTTTTCAACATGATAAAGTCATCTTAGAAGTATATCATATGGAAGGTGAAGCTGATCAATGGTGGAATATTATTAAGAATATGAGTCAAAGGGATGAAATTGAGTCCATGGAATGGGACGAGTTAAAGAACTTATTTTTCAATAAGTACCCCCTCATATTCTTCAAACAAATATGGAGAAGGAGTTTCTTGATCCGATGCAAAAGGATGATGAATCAGTTGGTACCTACGAAGAAAATTTTACAAGACTTGCAAGGTATGCTTCCGGAATTATTATCCAACCTGAGAGTAAGATCAATCGGTTCTTTAGTGGCTTAAAACCATGTATTTGAAGGGTGTTATCCATAAGGGACATCAATATCTACGAGGAATTTTTTCGATGTGCTCTAAAGGTTGATATGGAGATTATAGTAAGCCATCTGTCATATGGGTTTGATAAGAAGAGGAAAATGGAATTCAAGGAGAAATCTAAAGACCACACTGAAAAGAAGATGAGTTTTCCCTTATGCTCAAAGTGTGGAAAGAAACATGGAGGGAATTGTCTTAAATGGACAAGTAAATGTTTTAAGTGTGGAAATGAAGGTCATAGGGAAGTTGAATGTTGAAATAATGGGAAGAAGATGTATAATGATGCGAACAAAGAAAGGGATGTACAGAATGAACCTCCTACACTTCAATTTCTCAAGTGCAAGTAAATGGGGAATTATGCCATTCAATGCCCTAATCCAAGGGTTGTTGATGATGATTGATGTCAACAAACTCTTAAGGCCAAATACAAAGGAATATCACATGCAATTTCTATCGTCGATGTGGAGTATGATAACAACGTGGTGAAAGGTACACTTACCATCCACTCTAAAGTAGCAAATGTTTTATTTGATTCTGGATCCACCCACTCTTTTATTTCTGAAGAATTTTCTAAGGGTATCGCCATATTACCTCCGTAGTTAGATATTGAGTTAGTTGTGACAACCCCTAATGGAATAATAGTCCCATCAAATGTTTACAATTCTTCTCCGATTGAAGTTTGTGGGAAAGTGCTTCCTTAAAATCTTGTGATCCTTCCTATAGTGTAATTTTATGTGATTCTTGGCATGGATTGGATTTATTTATACGGAGCTCATATCAATGTCCAAATAAAGGAAATCACATTTAATATTCCCGATCAATCTACTATCATCTATCAATGCAAGGAGGAATATAACCTTCTAGTGGAAATTTCTTCCATATTATGGGTCTTCATTCTAATAAATGAGGGTTATTTATCTCAAATGGTTGGAGGGAAAATCATGATTACGAATATGCCTATTGTATGGGAGTTTGATGATGTCTTTCCGGTGGAATTTCCAGGTCTTCCACAAAATCATGAAGTTGAGTTTTCAATAGAACTCATACCGGGTTCTATGCCTATTTCAAAGAGACCATATAAAATGTCGCTAATTGAGTTGTATGAATTGAAGAAGCAGCTCCAAGAGAATCTTGATAAAGGATTCATACACCCTAGTGCATCACCTTGGGGAGTACCTATTCTTTTTGTTAAGAAGAAAGATAGTTAAATGAGACCTTGCATTGATTATCGAGAACTTAACAAGATCACTATCAAGAACAAATATCCTCTCCCATGCATTGATGACTTATTTGACCAACTACACGGAGCTCAAAACTTTTCCAAGATTGATCTTCATTCAGGGTATCATCAATTTAGGGTAAAAAAAGAGGATATACTAAAGACGTCTTTTAGTACAAGGTATGGACACTATGAAATTATAGTGATGCCATTTGGTCTTACTAATTCCCCTGCTATCTTCATGAATATGATGAATAGAGTCTTTAGAGACTATGTTGATCATTTTTTGGTAGTCTTTATAGACGATATTATTGTCTATTCAAAGAGAAAAGAAGAACATGAAGATCACTTTAGAATTATAATAAAGACCCTAAGAAATGAGAATATTTATGCCAAATCTACCAAGTTTGAATTTTGGATTAAAAAAGTTTCATTTTTGTGTCACATAATCTCAAAAGAGGTGATATTTGTAGATCCATCAAAAATAGAGGTTATTGAAAGATGGTTGAGACCAATGATAGTAACTGAGATATGAAGTTTTCGTGGTCTGGCTGGATATTATCGACGTTTTGTGAAATACTTTTCAAGGTTATCTAATCCACTCACAAAGTTGACTCGAAAAGGAGTTAAGTTCATTTGGACGGAGGAGTGTGAAGAGAATTTCAATGAGCTAAAACTAAGGTTATCCACTGCACCTGTGCTCAAACTGCCGTGTAGTGGAGAAAGGTTTGTGATCTAAAGTGATGCATCCAATAAGGGACTGGGGTGTGTTCTCATGAAAAATGATATGGTGATAGCTTATGCCTCACGACATTTGAAAATCCAAGAGCAAAATTACCCAACTCATGATTTGGAGTTAGTTGCGGTAATCTTTTCATAAAAAATATAGAGGCATTATCTTTATGGTGAAAATTGTGATATTTATACTGATCATAAACGTTTAAAGTATATTTTCACACAAAAGAGCTGAATATGCTCCAAAGAAGATGGTTTGAGATGATTAAGGATTACGACTGCTCAATTCATTATCACCCTGGGAAAGAAAACAAGGTGGCATACACATTAAGTCAACAAGACCATGATAGATTATCCATGATGAGGATCACAAAAGATCCAATATTTATGGATTTACAAAGTATTGATCTTGGGATTATAATGGAAGGGGAAAATCTTATCTTTCTCAAATGAATGTTCAACCATATATATATGTGAAGATTAAAGAGGCACAAAAAGAAGATGTAGAGTTACAAAAGAAGGTGAGAAATGTTGCTGAATTCAACCTTGATCGTGTTGGGATAATAAGGTTCAGGAATCGGATTTTTGATCCTCCCATCCCATAATTAAAGAAGGAACATCTAGATGAGGCTCAAATTTCATCATTCACTATTCATCCTGGAAGCACGAAGATGTATAGGGACCTAAAAGAGTACTTCTAGTGGGATGGCATGAAAATAGATGTTGCTGAATATGTCTCTCAATGCTTGGTTTGTCAACAAGTTAAAGCTGAGAGACATAAGTCTAAGGGGTTGTTACAACCATTACCCATACCCTAATGGATATGGGAAAACATCACTATGGACTTTGTCACCGGACTTCCTAAAACATCCAAAGGCAATAATGTTATCTAGGTCATAGTAGATCATCTTACGAAGTCGGCACACTTCATTTATATTAGAGAAGATTTCTCTCAGGATCAGCATACCAGGATATATGTAAAGAAATTGGTAAGATTTCATGGAGTACCACTTTCAATTATATCTGATCGGGATCTGAGGTTTACCTCAATGGTTTGGCGATGTCTTCAGCAAACTCTAGATACAGAGTTGAGTTTCAGCACTACTTATCATCCTCAGACATACGATCAGTCTGAGAGGAGATTTCAAACTCTAGAAGATATGTTAAGAGATTTCTCGATGGATTTCAAAGGTGGTTGAGATTAACACCTACCTTTGGTGGAATTTTCTTATAATAATATCTTTCACTCCAGTATTCAGATGGCTCCTTATGAATTTCTCTATGGAAAGAAATGCAGGACTCCAACTTGCTGGGATGATGTTATGGAAATTAAGCTATTAGGACTTAATCTTGTTGATGAGATGGCAGAAAAGGTCAAATATATTAAAAAACACATAAGAGTATCTCAGAGTCGACAAAAAAGTTATGCTGAAAACTGATTAAAAGACCTAGAGTTTGAAGTGGGTGATAAAGTGTTCTTACGAATATCTCCGTGGAAGAGAGTAATGAGATTTGGAAAGAAGGTAAAGCTGAGCCCTAGGTATATCGGTCCTTTCAAAATACTGGATGGTGTTGGGAAGGTAGCTTACCGATTGGTGCTTCCACCGAATCTCTCTCAAGTTCACGATGTGTTTCATGTATCTCTCTTGAGAAAGTACATACCTGATCCTTCACATGTACTAAGCTCAGAAGTTGTACTGTTGGAGCAATTTCTTTCTTATAAAGAACAACTGATAGAGATTGTGGATCGTAGAGAAAAAGTTCTACGGAATATGACCATTCGCTTGGTGAAAGTTTTATGGAGGAATCACCAATTAGAAGATGCTACGTGGGATCTTGATGATATGATGAGAGAGAGGTATCCTCATATGTTTGTTACGAATTGATGAATTTCGAGGGCGAAGTTCATTTTAAGGGGGGTAGAATGTAACACCCTGCTATTTTATGAGAAGGATTTTTTTATGTCTTATGTTATATGCAACATCAAAGGAATCTTTCGTTACACTCAACACTATCTTGGCTTGTGTTATACTCAAGAGCAACCTTCCTCGATAGAGTGTGTTGTACGCAATATCGAGTTTCAATAAACAATGATATGTTATTAAAATATTTTATAAACTAGCCATTATGAATAGTAATGCCAACTTTTTTAAATATTGTAAAATTTATCTTTCAAAATGGACTTCATTTTTGGATTTAGAATATCAAAATTATCCTAGAGTGATATTTTGCTAATTTTCTGAAAATTTTCAATTTTTGATGAATAGTGAAAACACTGGGTTAATATTTAAAAACCGAATTATTATTTAAATAATTATTTATTTTATTTAAATTTATTTTAGGTCAAAATTGATACATAATACCTATATAAGTTCAATGTAATACATTGGAGTAATTTTATAATAATTTTAAATAAAAAAATTATTGAACTTTTCACCGTCTTTTACCCATCTCCTAGGAGAATTGGCAAATGTACATAAAATGTAATTTTACTGCTTCTGTGGGAGGAATTTCGAAAATCTAAGAGACACAATTAATATCAACGAGTAAAATGTGGTTCAATAAGATAAAAATAATTTTTGGATAATAGTTACGTTTTTCATTTATTTACCACGGTTAAAAGTAAATTTGGTAATTAAGGGTAAAAATGATGTTATTATTACCCTAAAACATGTCCTAATTCTATTGGATAAGTTTAATTCGACCAAAAAAATCCTTAGTAATAAAATATTACCCTTTAGGTCCACTTGGATTAGATTAGGACATTTATTATTATTTTATTTAAAGAAGGGTTAAAATAGTTAAAATCAATGTTTAAAAACTAAAAACATTTTAATGTAGGGTTATACATAAGATAAATTCGACTATAAATATTCATTATAAAGATAAATGAATTTTCTACATAATGGTATTTTATTTATAATATTTATACATTAAATAATTTAATTTATTTATGACACAATGATAATGTAGTAATTACCTTATTTATGAAATATTAACATAATTGATATTATAAATACCCAAATAAATGTAATTTGAGACTTTTTATGAATTAAAATATTTTTATAGGTTAATAATAATGTTTTTATTGATTTAATTAACTTTTTTTCGAACTAATAATGCTTTTATGAATTTTACAAAAAAAATTAATTACCATATAGTGTCAAAATTGACATTAAATAGTATTTAAAACAAATATTATATTATTAATTGTTATTCTATTCTTAAAAATATAAGGTTCGGAAAAAAGACTTAAATAGGGTTAAATATATTAATAATTAACCACTTGGGGTTCATTTGGCTTGTTATAGTATTTTTATTAACCATATAGTGTAAGAAAACAAGAAGACATAGTAAAAGTTCATTTATTTAACTTAGAGTTAAATCTAAATGATAAGGTTAAAATAGTAACCTAAACTTGTCTAAAACCTATTGTTTGATAGTATTTAGACCCATACCCACATTATCTTCTAAATAAATCAATTTTGAGTAATTAAAAACCGAATATTACTTTATTATAAAAATAATATTTTATGTTTTTTCAAAGGTGCCTCTCTCCTCCGTTATAAAAGGACACCTCCTCCCTCTCCTCCTCACACCATTTTGAGCCTTCAGGCTCCGCCAACCCCTGCCCATTTCCCTTATCAACTTTCCTAGAAACATACTAGAGGTTGTGGTTTTCGTTAAAGACCAATCTTAGTGCCCTAAGAGGAGGTTTCAAAGAGGCATGTCGAAGAAGAGGTAATATCTGTTACTGATTCTTTCAAATTTATTTCTTCTTGTACTTATTCTTATTTTGTTGTTTCATTATGAAGTAATAACATCAGTATCACTCATATACTGATATGTTATTACAAATATTAAACAACCATATTTCACCTTCTAACCATCCTACATAAAACAAAATCATCGGGCATGTGTACGTACGGAATACCGTCTCCACGCCGTGGTGTAATCTGTTTTCCACCACCTTACTTGGATGGGTATAATGGTGTAAAGAATAACTATATATGATTATTTTAAATTGATATTGATTCTTAAATATTATACATACATGTCAATACAATTCCATGATCATGGGAATGATATCATCGCTCGTGCATACATACGACCTACCGTCTCCACGATGTGATGTGACTCGTTCTACATGATCTTCATTGAATAATGATTATATAAATGAATTGAATGAATAAATATGATATATATTACACTAATACCATTCTGGAAATGAGTTATCTATAACCTAAAAATAATAATAATAATTTATTCAACAAAACATGCATAATAACATAAAGTACTGAAGACCTGAATAACAAGTAGCAATGAAATATTACTAATCAGAAGATAAGAATATAACCATATATGATATCATAACAATGAATATGATTCTTTAATAAGTCAATGACATTATTTAAATCATTATAAAGGAGGTTTGGATACGTACAAATAAAATCAGACCTAAGGTAAGGGAAAATCGCGCAATCTCATTTTTATCCGAGATTGTTTATACTTTAGAATTTACTGGGGAATATTTATCATCCACATCCATGCTTCCTCATTATGGAATGTTATTTCTATCCTCCTACAATTGTTTAAATTCAATTTTACCTATTGGTTAATTTTTAGTAAAAGATTTTAAAGGAATCTTTTGTCGTTTTCAGTACAAGATACTTTTTGACTTTTTCGGACAAAGTACGAGAATAATGTTTTTTAACTTATACACCATAAATGGATTTTTATGATTTCACAGAACATTATTTCCATGAAGATTTCCTTACATGTTTTAAAGTTTATTTTAAATCGAATTCTTTTAGTTTAAAATTGTATGACATGTTAAGAAAGGAAAAATGGTTTTGATGTAGAAAGGATATTTTCCTCAAGAATGGATTTCAAGGGATTTATCCAAATTATTTTCCATATAAGATAATATAGGGTTATATTTCTATCTCTATTTTTTACATTGATTTGATTATGTTATGATGAAATTATTTTTATGATGTCCTTTTATCTTATATGGATTATGTTATGATGGCATGATGTTTAAGAATCCCATTTTTACTATATGGGTTATGCTACGATGTATGATTAATGATTTTATGGCACACATAAGAATGATTTCATTTATGAGATGGGTGGGAGCTATATCTCCCTCCAATTCACTGGGTAAAGATTTATATCTCATGAGATAGACATGGATGGAAGGGCAAGTCAATCAGGTTCAGTGATACAGGACTGGAATGAGGAGTGAAATCGGTTCAGTAATGGACTTTGTCCGCTATAATGATCTTGTAAAAGAGCCTTGACTAATATGAAATGATTTTCTATGATTATGTGTGTATACCAAAAAGTTTCATGTTTTATGTTATGATTATTGGGATTACATTTCACCACTATGATTTATCCCATGTTATGATATGATGATCATTCTTGTAGGTTAATATTTTCAAAATATTATGTTGTTATGAATATGATATGATTGATATTTATTTTGTTTACCCTTACTGAGAATTTGAGCTCACCCTTTTGTATGTTTTATTTTCCCCAGGTCAGGATGAAGGGAATTAAGTAGGATATTCCAAAAGGGACTCTAGATATGATGAAATAAACAAAAGACAGTGTAGATGATTTATGAACCAGTTGTTTATGTTTCCCAGTTTCTAAAGACACTATACCTATATGGTCCTATCATGGTTTTGTTATATGTTGAAATATGGAAGCTTCAATTCTGAAGTAATAACCATGTATGTAATGTATTGGATGTTATAATTCCCCTGCCCACCATTGTTGTAGACCCTTAAAGAAAAACATCTGAGGTGTTCCCCAACTGCATGTAGATAGAAAAAAAGTCTACCCCTAATGTGTGCCACCCTATAATAGGAAAATCTTATCCCTACTCCTTATTTCCCACATCAAGGATGACTCATGTGGGCTTACTAGTTTTGGTAGGATGTGTATTGTTGCAGCCAAACCACCCATGCCTTTCATTCTTCATAACATTAAACATCAATATGAGAACTATGTATGGCTTGATTCCCATCCTAATGGTGTATGTAGAAATTCCAAGACCCTTTGTCTCGGGCCCCACTCAAATTTCACCATCTTAAGTCTCTCAACCTAAGGTTTCCCTAGAGATTACGTAGTGGGGTAGAGAATGATTTGGCCCTCATTCACGTTGGGTCTCTAACAGTTGCACCACGTACTCCCCCCCAACATTGGTATCTAAACTTTCACTATGCATCCTACCATATGAAATTAAACTACACAAGTCCTCCAGAACAACGTATGGATTGATTTTCATCCTTATGGAATATGTAGGAATGCCCGGACACTTTCCTTTGGGTACAACACCAAATTAGGATTCCTTTGGTCTATGGTCTATATAATCCAATAGGGAACACATGGTGTGGTGTGGAATCTTCGGTCTTCATTCATGTCTGTATATGTACACACCACGCGCTTACTTTTTGGGAAACCACGTCCTCAATGCATGAATTTACACTAGGATTCTACCCTAGACATGATTAGGATTACTGATGACAGTTATGGGATGATTTAGCTTCACTACTATGGATGTTTACCCTCGAAAATTTTTGTCTCTCATTACACTACACTTTTAGAACTATTTATAGCATGATTCCCATCATTATGGGATACGTAGGAACACTCGGGAAATTTTCCTCTCATCCAACCAAAAAATTCTCCTTTTTAACCCCTTGGAATGAAATCTCTGTTGGAGGCACAGGATGTCGTTGAGACTTCCTTTTTTCCTCATTCACAACATGTCTGTAGTTACTGAATCACATACCCCCTTCATAGATACCTTACCCCTTTCATATTTACGGTATGACATTAAACTGCATGGGTCTTTTAGATCTACATATGTCTTGATTCCCACTGAAGCAGTATATGTAGTGAAATTAGGATGTCTAGTTCCTAGATCTATCTATGCACTTTTAAACCCTTTAATATGACCATCCTAGCCTCTTCCCCCCATTTTAGGAGTGTTCATTACCTCCTTCCTTACTATAAGACATTAAAATATGATTCTTTCATCCTCATTGGAAGGACATAAAACTACGGGCCACTATTGGTTCTCACTAGAGAGATCATTTCAGTAAATGAGTATGATCAATGATCAGATGGATGTGCAAACCTAATGTGTTTTTTTCACAGTGGCATAATTTCAAGAGTGTTGGACTCCATTTGAACAACCCATCCCTCCACCCTCCACACTTTGAATGCCCTTTATTTGGATCCTCATCCTCTTTCACATCTAAAGTAACCCCCTAACCATATGGATGTTTGGCCTATGGCTCTCCTACTATCCTGGGATAATGTTGAAAAAAACTATTGATTACATTTCGAGTCTGGCCCCATGTTTCAAACATGGTTAGTGGTCAACCCTCATTTTTCCCCATTTCAATCTAATGAAAAAGGGATACTGTGTTTTGAACATGGTCAATAGTTATCCTTCATTGTAATTCCATCCCCGTAGTGTTCCAAATTTTTGGTATTGTGGTTAACACATTCCACTCCCCTCTGTTCAGATTGATTCCAACTCCCCTGGAATTACCCTGCTCATGCACTAGAGCATGTTGGAAAAGCATCAATTCAACTGGTCTGAGAACTTCATTCTCTATTTACTCCTCCCTATTTCTTCCTGGAAAGAAAGATTGGTCATTCAGACCATATATTCTCAGATATTGGTTGGAACTCTCATATTCAAATGTTATAATGATGTGGTCATCCTTTGTTTCTCAAATTAGGAACAACCCACATGATCTTAGGGATTGACCACATGATATTTCAGAGATATTATGGAAATAAAAATATCAAAATATATAATAAAACTCATTCATGCAACCAACATTAATAATAAATGCATGAAATTATGTTTATGAGTTGACAAAAATTACAACACCCTGGGATTGGCCCCACCCAAAGATGAGTAGACCAATTCAATGGAGCATCCCAGCTCCAACACTGTTTCACTTGTAGCGTTTAGGATCTGCTAACACCTATTAAACTCTATCTCCTCCTGTATGGAAATGGGTAATAGTTTATCGGCCTTGATCTATACCTGATCCTCATCGACTCAGATAATAGACATCTCTTGAGAATCTCACCTCATCTTTTCCTTAACCTCTGCCATCTAGGCCTTCAGTTGTGATATGAGTCCCAATTGTGCATCGAGGAAAGCAGATAGTTCATTCTCCCAAGCCCTCAACCATTGTATCTCATGCTCAGACTCTTAGAGTCTCTTAATGATGAAAGTCTTCCTCCACATCTTGTCCACATTGAGGTTGTTGTCATGTTCCAGTATTTTATCTACCATATATCCTCGACTGAGCATATAAGGTCACTAGGCATGCACTACTATAGCGCATAGTTTGTGTATTCAAGAATACATACTCCCTATATGGTCTATCCATTTTTCTTATGGGGTCTCCCCAATGAAGCGGTTGATCAGATTCCATGAATGGTGATGGGTGAACTTGTTGTCTTCTTCATCAGAAGTAGTCTCATCTCGATCCTCTAGGTCGGTGGGTATGTAATCGGGGAATACATCTAGAAGTTCAACAGCAGGGTCGTAATATGGTAACATGTTAGTAATGTTAGGTTATGAATCTCTATGAGAAATAGGCCCTAAATCCATGGGATTATCTTCATTATTGGTCTAACCTTCAATAATCTATTGTTCTTCCCCACCAATGGCTCCTCCTGTATCCTTAGTTATTATAGTCAGTCCGACGTGGACATCCTATTCCACTATAATTGAAACCCCCCTCGAGAGAGGAGGTTCAGTAACCCAAGTCTTACTTTCCTGTATATCCCCCTCCATTTGAATAACTATTCAAAACATAGAATCAAATGTCATCATTTGGTTGAACAGATAATAGCTAGGGACTCCCTGAGAAAGAGGGATTACGGAGGTCGAAGGATTTCTTCTATTCATGGCTCATCATCAATGGTATCCTAGGGAATTCCCCCCATATATGGTTGGGAACTCTGAGGATTCTTGAAGGTTCTTTGTACTCACCACAATCCTAATAGGCTCTACAATCAACATCTACCCATGTCCAGATCATGAGCTTGAATCTATAGGCACACGACTAAGAATTTCATCCGTAAGGTTCCCCTGTAGGTAAAAATCTATGTTCAGAAGGTACAGTGACACAGATAAAATCATGGTTCAAAATAATGGTCTGGAGGTTACCTCAAAAACTATGGTGAAATCTTCCAACTCTGATGTCCCGACGTCACCTTCTTCCAAATGACTTCCCCCTTCAGCCTCATCTCCCCATGAGCTATCTGACTCCTATGGTAAAGGGAAGCACTCCCTCAGATCAGAAGCCAACTATTGAGGTGGGACTGTCTGACTTAGTAGTACTTTCACCTAGATCTTAATTGGGCATGGAGTTCCCTGAGAATGCACGTAGTCATCCAAATCTGTAACATATTGTTCCCATTCATCCTGGGACCCTAGAAAGCTGGCCTCCGCACGACCAATCTATTAAAGTTCCATTTCATTATGTTTGATATGATCCCAGATCTAGATAGGGATGAGGAATTATCTTTTGACATCACAGTTGTCCTAAACCTTCAGAAATATTGCATCCATAGGCATGTCTATGTGGTAGAGTCATTTCTAGAGAGCTTGAAAAAGAATTTAAAAAAACCCTATAGTGGCCCTATTCCGTTCCTGAACTTGTATAGTTGGGACCATCATGCCTATCACTGGTGATCTCTCACCACTTTTTGTAGGGATTGATAGTGTCTGCCTCTCCTCTGTCATCACACAGCCACCAGCACACTCTCTCTTCGTTCATTGACCAAGGCCTCTGGGTTGAGGAGACACTCCATCATTGACCCTGACAGTTTTCCACTTCAACATCCCCCCATGTTAGTCTAACTCCTAACTCTTGTCATAATCTTCCACCATCCCTAATTCGGGATTGGATAGAGGTATCACATTTTTCATTATCCCATCATATCGGGTGAACATGAGCCACATTTTCCCCATTACGCATGGGTGATCTTCATGATTCTCCCAGAGATAAAACTTCAACGCCAACCTCTATATGCATGGAAATTTCCTCACAAATTGTTGTGGGTTGTACAGATCATATATGGGCTCACAGTCCACCTATGACACCAAAAATCCACCATTTAAATCCAAAAGGTATGACCTATGATCATCATTATCGTGACCGTCATTGGTGAACTCCCTTGTGGGTAGTGGAAATGGGTGGAATACAAAATCATATTTATTTTAGATGATGTTATTCATGCTCTGTGGGGTCCACTTGAACGGAAAGATTCCCACAGCATTCAGGAAGGAGGTAAAAATGTTAGATCGTAGAAGAGAAATTGGTTTTGGGTACTCATAAACCCTCACGTGCACCGCCACCCATCCATACTCGAAATGGAACATCCCACAAACCCACAATGGATTATTCCCCTCACTTATATACCACAAAATATTGTACAGCTTCACTTTTATTGGGAACCCGTGGTTGACTTGCTTCCCATTCTCTTCCATGGATTACATGATGAACATACTCGGTCGGATTCCAATGTTTGTATCTCTCATCGGAAGCATCCAACCACAGATGAGCATCGAGAGGAACGCAACCAACCTAACCACTGTTTGCTTGTTTGGAATGATGTTAAACCCCCATTTCTTCCACTATACTTTATCCAAGTGTCTCCAGTATGAGTTCTCCTTGTAGTGTTGGGCCCCCTTTGGGAAAGATGGAGGACTCCCCAGGAACATCCTATCTAACGAGTTATTGAGATCCTACTTGAACTAGAGCTTGAAATGCACACCCCTTACCATTTTCTCTTCCTCAACTAGAACAAGGTTTATCAGTTCCTTTTCCATCCTTGGAATCTTCTCCACATCTTCCCACAAATTATCTACTGGGAGGAATTCATCATACATAGTACCTGAAATTGGAATCCCATAGATCTTGAAGATATCCCAGAGACTGATATCGACTTCCCCATGATAAAGATGTAAGGTGTTGGTCACAGCTGACAACTTTCTCAACACCTCTGAAATCACACTCTTCAAGTGGTAGATATTAAATTGAGAAGCCCATGCCAACTCATACAGGCCCACTCGCCTCATCCCCACCCCAAACATCTCACAAGTTGTACATACCCAGTAGTCTTACGCCCATTCATCTATGATTTTTCAACCCTAGAACATGTACCACTCATCGTTCAATCGATTTCCCGAATTTTGTAGAGATGCCTTTAGGATAGTGTGAGGTTGTGGAGGAGACGCCTCATCCTGTATCTCCTTCCCGTAAACATATATGGTGTGGTTGTATAATCAGTGTTGGTGATGGAGGTACGATTAGGCAACATATTCCAATCAGTGGCCTTGAACCACTGATACCGGCATAGGGTGATCCTGAACTAGTAGGCTGGTTCATCCCTAATAACTTGTGGGATGAAGACCCCGTCCATCAGACTGAAGTCATACAATGATAGTATCTTACACAGAAGAAAGCACTTATGGACCTCTTTCAGAAGCATCATCAAGGATTCATGATCTTAATGTTTGTGTGTGTATTCCCCAATCCCCATGTTATCCACCATTTCATCCCTTTGGGTAACCACGGTAAGGACTACCTTGACCACTTCCCAGTTGGCCATTTCTTCTATTCAAGATGTTAGTGATTTTTCTTGATGTTCGCAAATCTCGGTCGTAGAGCACAGTTAAGAGCCCTATCATGGAGATCATATCAAAAATTGTTTGGTTGCGAAGTCAAAGATCCAATGCATGGCCCAATGAAAATTAGGATTGTAGTGCAATGAATCATTGAGTAGCGTTTCACCACACCAGTCCACAGAGTCTGGATTCGCAAATCCAGATAGTAGAGTGCATGGAGCTTCGTGAATCGAGAGTGAACATTTGGAAACTCTGAAGAAAATGAATACAATATAGTGGTCATCACTCTCTATTTATAGGTGATGACATTTTGAGATTCATGGTATGTCATGCACTCCAACGTGTGCTCGACCCATACTTTGTGCCCTTGATTCACATTTTTCCTTTGCGATCTACCATGATTTTGGAAAATCACCCTTTGAATCCGATTGTTTTTTCTCCTGAGCTCCCATTCTGAGGGGGGTATTTTTTTGGTGCCAAAATCTGACCATTGGGAAAACAAAACCCACAAAAATTCCAAGGATACTTGCCTCACAAATCATCCTTGTAGAGAAGCCTCGTGAAGCCCCTTTGGCTCTAAGATCCACACAAAGATGTGGGAAAATATCCCTATGTGGATGTCTTGGATCATATGACAGAGCACTCCCCATCTACAATGCACTTTTTGAGATATCTTTTCGCCACTGTAGAGTAGCTGACATAGCACTCTAAGACTATAATGCACTGAAAAGAGTCTTCTGTGAGCGTCACACAATGACTGATGGAGATCTCCGTGATTCTGAGGAACTTCAGGGGTATGCCTCGGATTTTTTTGTCCAATTCCATCATTTCCTAACCTCTGAGCTTCATTCCTCCTTCTACCTATAAATACAAGGCTTCTCCAACACACAAAGGTCAAGTACCCTGGATTTTTGTCTTCTCAACTCTCCAATCATGAATCACCATTTCTCTTCAAAGAATTGATTCAATGACCTCTTAATGGTATTTGAGAATTGTGAAATACATTTACCTTAGTTCATATGAAACCCCTATTCATGTAGGGATTCCCTTCATGAAACCCACATGCCATCGTAAAGGAATAAGATCCCAGTAAGAAATCATGTTTTTTCAAATCACTCATGCTTCACGAAGTACCTTCCATGCACATGTGAACCCCATACTAAGGCACAATCATTATTCTTTGTGATGTACATTGCTTCACAATTTCTTACTTTGTATGGAACCCATTCTCCATGAAGTCATACATCAAGAAGCACTTGAACTTCATGAAGCACTCTTTATACATATGTATAATCCATGCTTAGGATTGAACAATCAATTTCAGGAATAATACCCCTTTGTGGAGTCTCTCCACTGTGTGGAGCAACAAATATTCACAAGGTCTCTTCCTAAGAACCCATTTACTTCAAAAACCCTTCTCCCACATGACCCTCTTAGTTTTTACAATGTGATTTCAAGGTCCCTTGGGTGGTGCTTCATGGCGCGTTTCTTTGTTTCATACTTCTTTTCATAGGAACGCTACCGACTATTGTTTTTTTACATAGCCACGCTAATGTTATCCCCTCAATGGATCACTCCACAACCCCGTCTCACCACAACATTACTGGTGCCTTCCCTTCACCCACGGTTATAGTGCACCAGTTATGTAAGTAATATTGGTGGGGAGAGAATCCTTATCGTACAAGTTGTAGGACTTTAAACTTCCAAGCATCATCATCCTCAACACATGACGTTAAACTATAGCCTCACCCTGTGCGATGTGCATAGGGTACCCTACCTCAGACATTTTCCACACCCACTGGTCTCCGTGGGAGTGAGATCTTCATCACAAGGAATTAGATCCTCCTTATAGGGAATGGAATCTTTCTATAGGGGAGGGTAATAATCGTGGTGTAATCCCCATCCTTTCTTGCAAAAGGTTGCACCCATGCGCCTCATCTCTTATTCCATGCAGAAATACCTGAGGAGAGATACGTATAGGGGACTCGATACCTCATCCCTCTCCCTTGGGAATTTATCACCACTGCACCTCCATCCTGGAGTAAGTACCAAAATCCATATCCCTAGGCCACTAACCATGCATAATCCCCACTCTACTCCTCACAGATGAACCTTTTGTGGTGTGATCATCAAGGCTATGTTGCCTCTTGTTACTCCCACCGTGCATGACTGAGATGGGATTAGAGTAAGCATCGTCCATGAACCCCCCCCCCCACCCCTCGGGCCTCCTTAGTGTGTCAGCCCCATGTCCCCCACTCCGAACTACATGGACATTGATCCTTTCCATTTCCTAGAACGGTATATAGGAAGACTCCTTTTGGTTCAATCCCATTACCCATCGGTCCCGACCACTTCATATCGGTTCACCCTCATCCTGCATGACGTTAAACTGTATGCCCCTTTCGTCCGACATGACATTAAACTGTATACATTTGAACTATGTGGGTATTGATCCATTTCTCTTATACATGGTATGTAATAATCCTCCCTGAGGTTCACCCCCAAACACTTGTAAATCCAATTCGAACTACATGGGTTTTGATCCCTTTCTCCTATGAAGGGTTTGTAGGAATTCTCCAGGAGGTTCAACCCCAAACATTGGTAAACCCATTAAAACTATATGGGTTCTGATCCTTGTCTCCTACGAAGATTATGTAGGTATCCTTCAAGAGGTTCAACCTCAAACACTGGTAACCCCATTTTAACTATGTTGGTTTTGATCCCTAACTTCTAGGAATGGTATGTAGGATACCTCCCTGAGGTTCAACCCCAAAACACTGGTAAACATCATTGTCCCCTTTGTTGGGACCTACATCCTTGGTCTGTCCCTTAGTGGCATAAGAGCAGCTCTTGGGAAGCTAATGACGTTAAGCCCCACACTTAATTTACACCCCCTAAAACCAAGAGAGTCCCTCTTGTGATGGGATGCTAACCACACATAATCCTCATCATGTATTCAGGTTGTTTTCCTTTGAATACACCCGGATTCCATGACCCCATCCTAGACTACATGGACTTTGATTCCCTACCATGAGGATACGTAGGAAGCCTCTCCGAGGTTCAATCCCAACATCACTATCATCTTCACATTTGTTCCATCCCCACTCACTCTACCCTTTGAATCTGCATCCATAACCATCCTGATTTTTAACTGATTCACCACGTCCTAGTGGGATCATGCCGTCCATTTGGGTAGCTACCCATGAATAATCACCACCCAATCCATAATCATCCATCCTAGAGTGTCCCTCTTGTGATGAGCCACCATCCATGTGTAACCCCCATCATATCTTCGTGTCATTGTCTTTTATGTACACCCCAATTCATCACCACTTCAAACTATGTGGGTTTTGATCCCTATCATCAAAGTCGGGTACGTAGGAAACCACCATCAAGTTCAATCCCAGCCAATGGTAATCCTTGGTGTCCCCTTCATACAAACCCAAGAATCCTCATATCCGCCTTCATTGTGATTTTTTATTGAATAATATAGAAAACCCCTCAGGTGCTCCCTCATGGGGATGTACCCATTTGATCCACTCCTATCAGTGTTCAGATAAGTCCAATAAATCTCCACCAGATATTAAACTCAAGGAACACCTTGTGTTAATCATGGGAAGCTGAGGAAAACCTCAGGGACATGCCAATGGAATATAATTCCCCACACTCGACATGGGAATATACGGGCTTTTGAGACATTAAGAAGCCCTATAATAAGGGAAAGAAACCAGTGGGATTCATTGTTTCGATATCCATACATGCCAGCGATGTCCAATGTGACTACTCCCCTGATCAAAGGTTGTTTCCTTGACTTAACCCCTTGAAATGTCTTGACAGAAGGAGTATAATCAACCATCATCCATTAAGATATGACACTGGGGAAGAGTTTCAAGAACAAAATCTTAACAATTAAGGGATAACCTAACTATATGATAATTTCTAAGTAGTAATCCACTAAAGGATAGACCAACATCCCGTCATCCCATCTCGATCAAGGAGAAAACATCCCTGAATAAATAGTGGATGCCACCCACCTTTGGAAAGAGATAATGTTGGAAAAAACCAGCGACCCGTAGCACGATGCACATGACCTAGTGAATGTGTAGAAAACATAAATCAATGTTCTGTATACATTCACCAAACACATGAGATATAGGTGAATAATTTATATCTCATGGAAATAAAATTGAGATTTAAAAACCCTTACCGAATGTCCAAAAGTGTTCCGATCATGGACTCAACATCCAGGATAATGAAATTAGATACATTATTAATTTAATTAATAACCTATTTAACATGTATTTTATTTTGTATACTTTTAATAATTTAATTTATGGCAATTTTGATGTGTTATAAAATACAATTTTATCATTCAGGAGCGTTCATTTTCATGGTTTTCATAATTGAGATAACTTTATATGCATATATATGATAATGATAATTGATTTCCATAATTTAATTTAAATTTTATTAATGATATTATAGAATATAAAATTTTAATATAAGTCATTTGGTTATTTTTGGTAAGGATTTATCATTTTATAGTACGTTAGTGATAAACATTTAGATTATTTGTGCCGTTTTTTTGATCGTTATGAACTCGTATTGTCATATTCGTTAATATCACGTATATATATTGGTTAAAATCAATAAATAACTTAAAATAGGTAAAATATAATATTTTTTAACTGTAATAATTGTTTTATAACCAGCCATGAAGTTAGTAATGGAAAATGAAGTAGCATCGTCCATGATGGCGGTAAATCGTTACATCACTGATGATGTTTTCATTTTTAGAATAAAATGGAGAGGAGTAGGGGTTTGATGATGGATATAATATTAACATGATAAAATTATAGTATCTATAATAAAATATAGTTATTATTTAGTGTTTTTATATAATAGGTAATGACGGAATAAGAAGAAAATAAATTAAAATAAATTGAATGTGAATGAAAATGAATTTACCTTTTGAATTCTTCTCCTTGAGAACCTACATAAGGGACTTGGAAGTTGTATTTTTTGAGAATAGAAATAAAAAAACGTGGGGAAGATACTTGGGAGAAATAATTGGTTATATAATCAATCTGAAAGGATTTGGATGTTGGAGAAGAAGGGGTCGTGAGGGGTGGTAATTATAGTGGAAGAGAGGGGTGTTTTTTTGAATATTTTATTCAATTGTTAATTATTTTGGATCAAGACTTTGAATATCATTGATTATTATAACCAAATACACTATGGCGTTCATTTAATATTGATAAAAGTATTCCTACATTATCCTTACATCATCCATGACTCAATAATTTATGTATTTAGCTAATATCATAAATTATTGTTTTTCACTATTCATAAAAATTCAAGTATTTTACATAACTGTAATAATTAACCATAACCAATTTAGAATGTTTGAAATTAGAAAAATAGACAAAAAATTATGAAAATAAATTTTTAAATATTATAAATTTAATTGTTTAATAATATTATCATTTATTTGAAAAATACATATATTAAAAATATAACTGATTTTATAACACTTTTGAAAACCTAATTAAAGTCGCCAAAAATTATTTTATATTCATAAGACAAAATATTATTAATTAATGAATCTATTTTATAAAAATATATATTATTTTTAATAATTTTATTATTATAAAATTTTAAATGAACATTTTTTAATAAAAAATATCAACACTTAATTTATCATTTTTAAAACAATTATTTACCAATTAAATGATATAAATACACCATATTATTATATATAAAATACCAAACTTTTATTTATACTTTAATAGTTGAATCTATTATTCATATTACTATTCATAATGGTCACATTTCTCTTTCAATGGTCACATTACTATTCCTCAAAATATAAACTTATCAGAAAAATATGAAAAAATTATCCAAAGTAAATTTCGATATTGAACTTTTAAAAATAATTTGTATTTTTCGAATATAATTTAAAAAAACTGTCAAAATTTTAAATTAAAATAACATCTCTATTAAAAGGAAGTAAAACATCATTTAGATATATATATCCTTTTATGTGTAAAATTAGAGTTATTCTTATCATATGCCTCTTAAAATATTTTGGATGAATGTAAAAATATTTGTTTCAATATATAATAAATAATTTTCATTAATATCTTCACTAATTATGATTAAAATTTTATTTATGTGGGTAAAACTTATTTTCATAAAAATAAATCCTTTATGTTCAATTGGTATTCATTTCTAATTAATTGATGTTGGGGTCACTTTGTGTATAAAGTTATATTTGTTGTCAAAATTTGTCAATACTGATAAAAATGAAGAAGGGTATGAGTAAGGAACTCCAAAGTTAATGGGGATTGTTAACTCAGATGTTTTTTTACTGATCATTATTTCAAAGAACTTGTGTCAAAAGTGATGCATTGTTTACAACAATGATGTATCATCCAATTGAAGATGATTCAAAATTGATTTGGGATACATGTTCTAAAAGCAAAATGAAGAATACGAAAATAGAAGGGAGTGTGAATGGTTTTTGAATTTGAAGGTGGATAGACATGTTTTAACTAATGGGACATTAATTTTACAAATAAAAGAATTTTATGGGGCCTACTTAAAAAATTGGGCCATATCACTAGCAGACTCGCTAGCCTCAGCTCGAGGCACATGTGAGATAATTGGTTAACTGCACACAAGGGTAGTCTATCCCACACGCATTAGGCCATGGTCGTGTATACGCCCACAAGATCTCATAGGGGATGAGCCTATGCATTGTTGGGACGAATCCCACGTAGAGGGTTGGTGCAGAGTATACCCAAGGGGAAATTGATATGGGGCGGTACCATTGAGGGATAAGGAGTAATCTTGTCAGTGAATGGAGAGGGTTTATACTTAAACCATGGATTCTCTGCGTTGCAATTTTGATGTGGGAAAAATTAAGAGGGTATCTTTCATTGTTTAAAAACATATATTTGATCTTGTCCATTCATTTCATCTGCATTCCGCCATCTAATCTCCCCTGACCATCCATCCTGTACCTTGTATTCTTGGACAAGGACCATCTAATGCTCCTGTGGCATTCGAATAAGTCGCACTGTCATCTACTTCCTCCAGCACTCATCAACACCACTTTTACTCCACGAAGCTGATGTAGAACCACATCTTTACCACCATGGACAATCATTTTGATATCATGAAATCTATTTGATCAAATAGAGACCATGCATGCAAATAAGGTCTTGCGTGCATGCAAGGAGTCTGAAGAACTCAGTTTGGATAAAGGAAAATGATGTTGATGAGGCCATAAGTATTCAAGCATGGATTTAAAACAACATACATGAAATCTTGAATACATGCATGTGATCAGGGAAAAGTCTACGAGCGTAAAAAACGAAATATGTATGATTTTCAGTGTATCTCATATCTTTGGTTTGAAAATGTTAAAACACTCAATATCTTAGGCTTTAATGAATTGATCTTCATGGCATATATCTCATGATTTGAATTCAAAAAAGATCTCATATAAGCCAATAAAAAGGGATCTCTTGAGCCAAGGTACATTTCTACCTACCTCATACCTGAGTGCTCCATTTCCAATAAATAGAGCACTCCCTAGTTCATTGTTTTACCTAGAGGAAAAAGATAGATCCCACATTCCTTAAATAAGCTCAATTCACTCTTAAATATTATCCCTGAGAATAATTGACTTGGACCTCTATGGTTTCATGATGAAGAACCACACATCCATGGTGTGTAGAAGACCTATTCACCCCTTGCACGAAGAAAGACTGTAAATTGTTTGGTCTCATGAAAAACAAGTGATAACACCCTCCTTTTTCATGATATATCTATACAGTTTATAGTGGTTCATTTTGGAAGGAGGGGTATTCAGGGTGATGAGAAGTATATACATGAAAGAGTTCATATTCATTATTTGAATAAATTTGAGGCATTGTGTGTGAACATGTGTAGGATGAGGAAGAACATGTCCAAAGGCTAACTTCCATTCAAGTAGGTGTTTCTTTTGGCATGGTTCATGTGAATACAAAGAGAAAAAATTAATTGAAACAAAGGGATGAATTCATCCAAATTATACATGCATTATTTCAGGCATATATGAAAATTAGAAAGAAGAAGAATTTAATTCTAATGATTCCCAGTGAGATAATCATTGGTCATTGAATAATCAAATTGGTTTTTTGCAATTGTAGTGAAAGGAATAAGAAGAATATTTTTATTAAATTATTGCACTAAATAAGGAGAAAAACAAATAATAAGTATTCATTTGGGTTTTCATTGAATAAGGGAAAAGAAGAGGTTGGTTACTTGAATGTTGTTAAGAAAGTTACAAGGAGAGGAAGAAGGTTATGGAAGAACAATGCAGCAGTGTGACATTCAATAGATCCCAACTATTGGAAGACTCTATCAGTGATGCAAACCCTTTTCAAGGGGGAGAAGATTCCCTTTAGAGACAGTATAAACAACAATCAAGGAGATTAAATTTATATTGGGTCATCACCTGTTCAGCATATAGATTTTTTCCCTCACCCGACCAAAGTGTAGGGACTCACACTGGATAAAGGAGTATTTTCATAACCAAACCAATGTAAAAGTTATTGCATTGTAGTGGTGAATACATGTATTGGTTATCACCATAAATGGAAAGGATGTGGCTTCTTTTATTGAGTTGTTAACCTTGTAAAAATTTCATGTGCATATTTTTACTGATTCCATGTTACTGCATACGATAGAGAAAAGAGAAAAGAGAATCAAGATCCTAACAGGTCAAGAGTTAAAAGGATAAAAAGTTTAAATTGGTTTAAAAAGTCCCCAAAAATAATTCACACCCACTCTAATTGTAAGGTATATCCCAAAATGTTTTTCTAAAATGATATCAGTGGGAAATTTTCACCTATATTGGGTTCTATACATTGAATAAATTCTTTTTTGAAGACATGAGTTCCTTTTCTAAGTCATCAATGAATTATAGTTTTAGTGAATATCTAGTTACCCCTGAGTAGAATATTATATCTACAATGACCATGATGAACAAGAAAAAGAAAAATAAGATAAAGATAAAGAATAATTCCCTATTATATAAAGATAGGATGTATCTATATATCCATGTATTGTTGACAATGAAGACATATCAAGCTTGGAATTTAATGAGTTGGTGGATCATGTTTCCACCTAGAATATGGACAACCTTCCTACATCATGTGATCAGTAGGTATGCATTAGGTCATTTGAAAATTAATCTCCTGATGAAAATTCTAGAAAAATTGGTGATAATAAATCTGAAAATTCCCAATAATTATCAGTTTATAGATTAAGAATGACTACACTTGGTATTCTTGAAGAATGTGCTTCCCTGGTTTGTGGAGTATTTCAATGTATGTAGGAAGATATCACCCATCTAGAATAAGAAACTGCTGATTTTGAGAGAAGATTGAAAGAATGAAATTGTGAATGAATAAAGCTCTCCAGACTAGTTGGAGCCTTTGAAGAAACAAAGAGTGAATTAGAAATAAGTTCCTCAAAATGTCTCAAAGATGTTTAAGATAAATATAAAGTCAACAAGACCCTATAAGAGAAGATCTATGAACTTAAGGATCAACTAAAGAAGTGAACTGATGTGAAGGATTTAGATTTGAATGAAAATTACAATAAAATCAAAGAACATGAATCTTTTTTATAATAAAATTTAAGACACATGAAGAAGTCTTTTGAAGATAAGATGTTTATTATTGAATATCATAAAAAAATCCGTAAAAAGAAATGTCTAGAATTGGAAGCTCAGTTAACCCATTTTTAGAAGACACATATTGAGTCCTCAAAAAATAATGAGATAGGTGATAATGGTACTCAATGTATAATAGAGGATTATACTATCAGAAGACCTAAAACATGTGATAAAAATATCCTGACATCATTCCAACAGCTGAATAAATAAGGTACAATCCATACAAATTGGTAATAATGTTTCTAAATGTGTTTCCAAAAACAATGTAGGTTGGGGGAAATTTCTAAACAAGTATAGATAAAGAAATGCGATAATAAACCTACCACCACGTATAGGGTGGATATGAAGAAGAATGTGGAAGGTGGTCCCCCAGATAGAGCACAAAAAATCAAAAAGAAGGCCCATAAAACATATACAAAACATATCAGGAAATTGAGATTTGTGGGTCAAAGTTGGTCCTGTAATAGGTTTTGACATTTTGCATTATATTGTTTGTACAATCCTAAAAATGAAAAAGTACAAAGGAATCCCGTGTAAAGGGGGAGAAATACAAGGAGAAAAAAGAAAAATCCATTGATCCATAAGAATGTATATAAAACAAACAGAACTGGAATGCCTAAAAAAATATTTGATTTATGCAATGGGAGGGATCTTAAATTTGGAACTTGTCTATATCAACATGTATCCAAATCTAATAAGAAAATTACACCACAACATCTGGCTAGGAAGAAATATGTAAACCTGGATAGAAATTAGAAGAATTTTTTAAAAATAAATTCATCAAAGAAGATCTCAAGAAAGAAAGTTGATAAGTCCTTGGATTCTAAATTCAATAGGATAAAGTGTGTTGAATAAAAAAGAAGTACCAAGAAGTATACCACTCAAAAGAAGATATTTGAATGATCAAAAATCAATGCCTTTGTTCCTAATGATATATTGGACATATGGCCGGAATATTTGGAAGAATTTGAAAAATGGAAGATGCACAAGCTAAGGCTAGTTAAAAAGTAAATGAAAAGGTTTCACATGAAGTTTAAAAAAGTCTTCTGCATGAGGTACAATAATATTTGTCACACTCTTAAAAATTGCATTGAATTTATTCTAGCTCAATAAAAATCTCTTAAGTAGATAAAAGTTCCACCAAGAGATTTGTGTTATTTGAAAACTCTTTAAGAAATAAGGCTCACACATAAAGAGATAGAATAAGTGATAAGATCCACACAACCACAATCAAAATTGAAGATCAAATATGAATGTTTGAATAATGGAGCATCTAGGTTTAGAAAATCATTTGAACCTTTTCGTTCACATTGATGAAGCAATGAGGATACACCTTATTCCCTTAAATATTTTTGTATTATATTTGTTCTTATATTACATCTAATTTAAGGTGAATAAATCTCAAAGGAGGGGAACATGATAAGTAGTGAATGGTGATGAGGAGGGTTTCTATTCCAGGGGAGACATATGAAGAATCTTTCTATGTTCTTATTTTAATTGCTATCAAATTAAATTACTCAATAAATTTCATGAAGATCATGTCACTAGAAAAGGTATGTCATTTTTTAATCTCCCATCCTTGTTTACTAAAAATAATGATCATCTTACAATGGGGGAGTAGCTGAATTAATCAGTGACATAAGAGGAATGGTAATACCCCAAGGTCTCTTAACCTTCCAATTTCACACGAATGTTTTTTATCTATTTTTAATGAGATTTCAAGAGTTTTTAGTTGATTATTTCACATCTTATCTAGTATCCTCATCCTAGAATAAAAGTGGAATGACCCTTGAAGAGAAGAATATGCTTTCTAATCTCATGAGGTATCCTGATTAGTGGATAATGGAGAGACTTGTTGTCTAAATCTAATCCTCTTGTTAACTACACTACACATTTCTCAAGTATATATAGAGTGAAATTATTGATGGAACACTTCTTATGTATGGATTGATAACCTCTATACAATTAACATTTTATTTCTTATCATTAAGGGGGAGAGAAAGTGAAATGAATGTTTGAAAAGTAAAAGGTGGAGAGAAATAAGTATAGGTGAGAGAAAATATTCTCATATTAATGTTGAAACATTCATTTGAGAAAACATTGAAGTATTTCATAAAAATATAAAGGGTGAGATTTTTGGGAGAACTTTTTGGATGTAGTTGTATTTATTGTCAATAATTTTAAATACTGATCAAAATATAGAAGGAGATAAAGAAGTAACTCCAAAGTTAATGGGGATTGTTAAATCAGACGATAGATGCACTTATCCTTAATTCAAAAAACAAGTGTCAAAACTGAAACATTGTTTACAAGAATGAAGTATCATCTAATTGAGTATGATTGAAGTGTTTTGAGATCCATGTTCTAAAACTAAAATAATGAAGTGGAAAAGAGTAGTGAGTGTTCTTACTATTGGAATTTGAATGTGTCCATGCATGTTGGATCTATGTGTCCATGCATTTTACAATAAGAACAATTTTATGGGGACTTCTTAAAAAATTCGACCATATCACTATCTGACCAACCAACCATAACTCGAGGCGCATTTGGGAAACTAGGTCAACCACACCCAAGGGGAGGCTATCCAAGCCAACCCGCAAATGGAAGGGCATGGAACTGTATAGGCCCACACGACTGCACCAGGGATGAGTCCATGCATAGTTGGTCTAAATACAGCATAGAGGGTGGGGACAGAGCCCACCCGAAGATAACACAGTATGGGATAATACCATGGAAGGATAAGGACTAATCTGGGAACAGAATAGAGGAGGATGATACTTAAACCACAGAATCTCCAAATTGCAGTTTTGATATGGGAAAATGAATTCGGTATTTTTTATTGTTTAAATACATAGATGTGATCTCGGGCATTTGTCTTATCCATGTTCCACCATATAATCATGTATGATTATCCATCATGTGCCTCGCATGATTGAATGAGGACCGTATAATGCTTCCACGACATTTGAAGAAGTCGTTCCATCGTCTTCTTACTCCAATGCTCATCGACACCGCTTTTACTCACCAGAGATGATGCAGAACCTCATCTGGATCACCATGGATGATCATTTTGACATCGTGAAGGCTGTTTGATCAAACTGATACCATGCATGCAACTAACGTCATGCATGCATGCAAGGTGTGTGAAGAACACCGTTTGACCAATGGTAAACAACGTTTTTGAGGCCAAGTGGATTCAATCATGGATTTAAAACAAGATACATGTAATCTTGAATACATGCACATAATCTGTGAGAAGGCCATGAGCGTGAAAAGGAAATATGCATTATTTGTGGCATATATCGTATCAGTAGTTTTATGATATTAAAATACCAAATATTATGCTATTTCATCGAATTGATCTTCACAGAATATCTCTCATGATTTGAACATAATAAAAATCTCATCTATTCCTATAGAAAGAGAAGCATCATGCCAAGTAACGTTGCTACATCGCACATACCTGAGGTCTCTAATTCCAAATAGCATAACCCTCCCTAGTTCATTGATCTAAGACAATGAGAAACTAGGATCCCACAGGCCATCAACAAGCGAATTTCACTCTTGAAGCTTCTCATTAAGAATAAGACTCATGGATCCTTCTAATTCCACTAAAAAGAACTGAAAATACCTTGTGCGTAGAAGACCCGTGCACCCATTTCACGAATAAGAACAATGAACCCTTTGGTTTCATGAAGAAGATATGAGAACACACTTCTATTTTCACTATATATGTATTCTAGTTGTAGTGGTTTCTTTTTGATGTAGAAGGATTTTTACTTGTGATGGGAAGTACGCACACGCATGCATTCATATGCATGATTTGAAGAAGCCTGAGTTATTGTGTTTGTACATGTGAAGGAGAAGGAAGGAATTGTCTAAATTCCTATACAGATTTAGGTTAGTGTTTCCTTATGCATGGTTTGTGTGTACATAAAGAAAAAGAATAATTTAATGAAATGGAGGAGTTCATCCAAATTCTACAGGCATGATTTCCTGCAAATATGAAAACTATAAACTAAAAAAAAATTGTTTTTATGATGCCCAGTGAGCAGATCCTTAGTGTTTGAATAATCAAATATGTTTTTGTGATTATATAAAAAGGAAGAAGAAGGTTTATTGAATTAGGTCATTGCACTAATGAAAAATATAGGAGAATAAGATAGGTGCATTTGGTTTTTCATTGAATAATATGGAAGAAGAAGTTGGTTACTTTTATGCTGCTAAACAAGTAACAAGTATATAAATGAGTTTGTGTAAGAACAAAATAGTCGCGTGACACTCAACTAGTCTCGACTAGTGGAAGAATCAATTGGTGTTGAAAACCTATTTCAGTAGGGATAAGACTTTCTTTATAGGCAGTATAAAGAACCATCATGGAGTTACAAGTTGGACTATGTCATCGCCAGTTCAGGGCATGGATTTTTTCCCTCCCCCTCCAAAGTGTAGGGACCGAAACTAGATAAATGACTCTTCTCATAGAAAATACAATATAACAGTTACTAAATTATAGTGGAGAATCTATGTATTAGTCATCAATACACATATAAGGGGTGTATCTTCTCTTATTTAGTTGTGAACCTTGTAAAATTATCGTGTTCATATTTTTACTACTTTTATATTATTTCATACAATAGGTAAAATAGAATAAGAGAATCAAGATCCTATCAGGTTAAGAGGTATAGTGATAAAAAAGATTCAATTGGATTAAAAATTCTCCATCACTGATTCACCCCCTCTCAGTGTTAGTTATATCCCAAATTAGTCCTCTCAATTGAAAACCAGTTAAATATTTTTATAAAAATGTGTTCTCTATATTTTCATAACTTATGTAACCTCATACATTTCTCCATTCCTAAAGCTAGATCCCCTCAATTAAAAAATATACTTTCATTCTTGAAAATATTTTTGTGGGAAACCCACATCAGAAATAGAATTAATAAATAATCGACCTAATAAGATTGAATGGTGAATTTAAAGGTCACAAAACAATTGGGCGTTTGAATATGATAACATTATTATGAAGTATAAACATGAGTATGGAAGAAAAATATAACTATCATGTTCCAATGGATAGTGATTTAGAACATTATTATTATATTGTTAACCATCACAAAATCATAAATCTCATGGTTGGTTAAAAGACAATTGATTTCCCATTAATAAAAGAAAGCGGATAATGTTTTTGTTCCAAAATTATTTTCCTAGAGTTAATGAATATATTTACATACTAAGCTAATAATATAAGAAAACATAATCACTTTACAATTAGTTTTTAATATTTTAATTAATTTCCACCACAAAGTCATCTTTTTCACCAAATGATGAGTTTTTAAGATGAATTTTTCATGCTTAAAAATTTAGAATCAACTTATACATATCAAAAAGTCCACAATTGTATAACTATATCTTCTTCTTTTCTTTTTACCAAAAAATGTTAGGATAAGATTAGATAATTACTTTATAATAATAAACCATTATATGATAAAAAGCAACATTAATCTCTAAAATTCATAAGTAAAATATAGAGTTCAATATAGATCAATTAGAAAGTTACTATCATTCCTCAAAAAAATTCTAGACTATGACCCCAAAATTAGAAGGATTTGTTCATATAGTCTTCCAAATATCATCGATCACTCTTAATGTCTTATATAAATATTTTAATTTTCCCATATCATGTAATATCTAATATAATCTATCTATTTACATAAATAACATGAATATCCACAAGCCCAAAAAATATCATATTTTAATCCAAAATATACTTAAATATTTATTCGTTAATATATTCAATTTACCTTAATCTTATGAGATTCCAAAAATAGAGAATGTATTCATAGAGAACATTAATAACTTAATCAAAAAATATTTTTCCAACAATAATGTTATCTATTTGATAAAACAAATGACCCTAAAATCAAAATATCCTTTATTTATTATATATTTTAATTAAAAGTTCATAATAACTAGGAATTCATGTAGGCTAGTTGTAGGTGTATCACCATTTATGCCCTTCGGTTGGGGTTTCAAACCTAGTGGCCTTATAGAATGAGACAGGTTATCACCCAACCTTTTATTTTTCCATTTATGAAACTATATTACAATAACTTCCATAATAAATACAATCCATATCCTTTAAATAATTTTAACCACTTTATATCCCTTTAACTACGGATTTCAAAAAAACCCCAATACATATGTACTTCAACCATTTATTTTGTTATATGTCCTTCCTTGGTCTAGATTTTTTCCTATAGAAGAGTGAATGGACTCAAGTAATTCCATGGTTCCCCACGTTTAAGGCAATGGACTAAAAATGGATTCTTATGTTAAGTATTATTTCATTCCATCTAAATATTCATTTTTTGTAGATATTATATTCTTTATGTCCTTAGTTACCACGCATAAAGAAATTTTATATTATTTTTAGACACTTTATTGGGTGCATCTTTCTATATTTCATGTGTGATGGAAATTGAGGATTCTTTTCCCTGTGGTCTCCACAACTCGAGCACTTAGAAAACTCCATCATTGTCTTCTTTTTATAATTCAAGAGTGGTTTTATGGTAGATTTTCTTAATAAATTATTTTGAAACACTTATTATGTAGGAACATAATATCATTTACTCCTATAAATATCACATTGGGTATCCCATAACCATTACCTTGTTAATCATGTTCAATGTTAACATGACTTCTTCTGGTTACAACCATTGGATAATACCAAAAATCCTCATGTAATTTAAAATAGTCATAGGGAGATAAATTTTTAATCATGTATATAATATCATGACACATTATTTAAACTCTAAGACACCCAAGGTTATTTATTTCCATCATATATTCAAATCTATAATAATGGTTTGTAATGAAAATGTGAATTATCCTATGAATTTACCCGATGATTGTGAAACCAAGTGCGTAGTAAGGACCGTTGTCATGGGCCAGGTTACAACGAGTTAGGCTCGACGCACATTATCAGAGTTCATACCCCTAGGTATATTTTTTCTAAAACTAAATCCACATATAGTATATATACATGGATTTATTTCTAGTAAGAACCTCATAATCTCTACCTTACCATAATTCTAGGATGTTCTTATATGATTATAATAAAAGTCTATATTAGGGTTATGTTCCAAAATCTATGATTTCTAAATCTATTATCCATGGAATCTACTAATATTTATCTAATAACATCTATAAGTACCCCATCTCCAGTTTCTTAGAGCTGGTGCCTTAATTCATTACATTGGCATAGACACAAGACTAGAGTCCCAAAGGAACGAATAGTCTAGTAGTTTTGGAAAACCAGATAAAAATATAAGTTTTAAATTATAAAATTAATGGAAATAAAACATGAAAAATCCATTGGAAACATCCATAACTCCTAGATCATCCCTCTTATTCATTCATAATATACATTTTTTCATCCTGGGTAAAAATAATCATAATAAAGGGTGTGATCAGATGCTATGTAAGGGTATCCAATACTATAGAAGCTAATATAAACAATAAGGAAAGGTGAATGACAAGAAACACATTCCATTAGATCATAATCTTAATCATAATATGGAATGAGTAAAATATGAATAAATAATTCCATATAAACAATCACATGTGAAATACACTAAACCATGGATATTCTACTAGTCAAATAATCACATAGATTATCAATTACAAATATCATAATGGGGTATTTCATAATTTTTCACATCATAAACCTACCATCAGTTCCTTGGTCATGAATTTTAAATAATGGGTATGGCCTTAACCAAAAAAATTTCTCGTTTGTCTCATAAGACCAATTGAATCCTCAAGGGTCAATAGTGATCCCCACCCGTCACTTACTATGTTCAATGAATTACTCATTTGTCGAATAATTTTTTGAAAAATATTTATTTAAATTAAATTTTATGATACCAATTTTAAATATATTAATCATAATATTAGATGAAAATAAAATAATAAAATCATTTATAAATTCTTGATATAAACACCCATTTACATTGGAAAAAGTATCCATTCGAAAAATAATTTGTATTTATCATAAAATATGGTTTTAAACATTTATATCCCAAAAAAATAACATTTAAGGAAAATGAAATTATATTTTAGGCATAAATGATGTCCATATAAAGTGTAAATATTTAAAAATATATGTTTTATGAAACTTTTGAATAGATCCTCTTTAGTGTCGTTCAAGGAAAAATATTAAAGAGTTTCAAAAATGGTTAAAGAAAAATTGTTTTTGTAAAAAATTTAAAAAGATAGTACTTCATTATAAAAAAAATTATTTTATAAAAATAATTCAATCTCAATAAAGATTATGGAGTTTACTTGAAAATGGGTAAGAAATTGGAATGTTACATTAAATCGGGCTTTCTTATCGAAAAGAATTGAAAAGGGAAAATTATAAATCATTATTTCCCCATAAATGAAATATTAACTAATATAGATACATTATTATAGAACATATCAACTTAGCATAGAATATTTATATAAAACGAAATAATAATTAAACTGGTGTAAAGAGAGATAAAGAGTTACCGAAATGAAAAATGGAGGTTTAGGAAGAAACCCTTACCCCCTTGCAAACAGCAGAACCATATTACCCATAAAATTAATGATTATGGAATAAGACATTTTATAACATTGAAATAAATATATTCATGATATTATACTTCTGTATTAATTATAAATACACCACAGACATGAAATAGCGTTGAATAAGGCATATCTTACAGAAATAAAAGTTAGATGCGAAAACCCTTACCTTATGTCTGAATGTGTTCTTCATTTGTACTTAACATCCAAGATAGTGAAATTAGATTAATTAATTATTTAATTTATAAACAATTAAAAATTTATTTTATATCTTATAATTTTATTTATTTCATTTACGGCCTTTTATATGAGTTAAATGATACAATTTAATTGTTTGGGAGTATTAATTTACTTGGTTTTCGTTATCGGTTTACCATTATATTCATATGGTAGATACTGAAAAGTAGCATAGCATTTACATTAGATTATATTAATAATATTATAGAATATTAAATTGTTATAAATGTCATTTTTTATTTTTTATGAGTATGAATCATTAGATATGATTTTAGATATAATCGTTTATATTTTTTGAAAATTTCCGATCGTCATGAATTAGTTTTCTATTATTACTTAATATAATGTATATATATTGGTTTTAGAATAATAAATAACTTATAAAATTTATAATAAAATATAGTATAATAATAATAATGGTTTTATAACCATAATTAATGTACGTATGGGAAAATTATGGGGCATTATCCATAATGGTGGTAAATTAGCACACCACGGATGATGTTTTCATTTTTAGAATAAAACAGAGAGTAGAAGGGGTTTGATGATAGATCATCCATTGAAATAAAAAAAATATAGTATATATAAGATAATGGAGTAGATATTAGTTTTTTATAGAATAGGTAAGGATATAATATGAATAAAACAAATTAAAATAAATTTAATTATAATGAAAAAGTATTTACCACTTGAATTCTTCCCAATGAGAACCTCCTTAAGAGACCTTGAAATGGCCTTTTGGTGAGACCAGAAAGGCCAGAATGTTTTGGAGAGGTTTTAGAGAGGAAATGGGTATAATATAAGAAATAATCAAGGATTTTAAAGTGTGATTATGAGGGGTGGTGAGGGTGGTGTTTATAGTGGATGAGACTGGTGTTGTTTTAATATTTATTTCATTGTTTATTATTTTGGTTCAAGACTATGAATAGTTTGGATTATTGTGATAAAATATAGTAAAGGATACAGGTGAGATTGAAATAATGATTCCTACATCATCCATTCTTGATCCATGACTCAATAATTCATGTATTTAGATAATACTAAAAATTAATGTGTTTCACTATTCACAAAAAAAATTAATGTATTCTAAAAAATTCACAAAAATTCACCCTAACCATTTATCAACATGTAAAATTAAAAAAATGGAAACCATTTTATGAGTATAATTTTATAAATATGAAAATCTTTAATTATAAATTAAAATCATGATTTATTTGAAAAATACAAATTTCAAAATTGTAACTGATTTTATATCACTTTGAAAAAAAAAATTAAGACACCATAAAATTATCTTATAATAATAAGAAAATAACTATTAATTAATGAATATATTTTTTTAAAATAAATATTCTTTTAAATATTTATTTTAATTAAAAAATTGTAATTCAACATTTTTTTTTTCATAAAATTACCAACACTAAATTTATCGTTTTTAAACAATTTTTTTACATATTCCATGATATAAATACAAAATATTTTCATATATAAGGTACAAAAATTTTATTTATAATTTCAAACATGAAGTTACTATTCTATTAGATATATTACTATTCATAATGATCCCATTACTATTCTAATAGTCGCATTATTATTGATAAAAAAAGATACATATTACAAAAATAAAAACCATCTAACCAAATTATATTTTTATATAATTCATTAAAAAATGATGTTTATATTTTAAAATATAATTTATAAAAGTTTCAACATTTATAATTAAAACAGCTTCACCAATAAATGGAGATAAAACTATGTTTAGAATAATATAGCATTTTATGTGTAAAATTGTATTTTTTTATCTTACAACTCTAAAAATATTTTGGATTAATGTAAAAATATTTTATTAAATATATAATATATAAATTTCATTAATATATTTGACTAACAGTGATTAAAAATGTCATTTTTTGGAATAAATGTTTTTATACAAGTCCATCCTTTATGATCAATTGGTTTTCATTTATAATTAATTGACAACCAATGAATTAATTTCCTAAAGATGTGGAATAAATATTTTCAAAATTTACTTAATCTCATTCATTACCACCATTTACAACATCTAGAAGATAACTATAATAATTATATAATAACATTCAATCATTTTTAAGCTCATAAGCTCGTTAATTTAAAACAAAATGCATACTGTAATATCATGGGATGTTACATGTGACCCCTTTGGTATATTGTTCAAAATTTAATCATGGATAAAGTAGGGTTTTTTGGATGGATAACATAATAATACCCAAGAGTTTAAAGGGATAAATAATAAATTTTTATATGTGAAACATGATTCTTTTGTTGTCTTTATGATTTCATTCCTTTTAGTTATTTTAAAAAAAAAATTATTCAAACTAGTTATTTCTTTAGAAACCTTTGGTAGTAATATACTGGGTTATATTCGTACCCTTCTTGGACCACCATGAAACATGGGTACCTAGGACAATGTTACTTGTTTCTGATAAAGGTTTAGGATAGCGACCTGGATCTTGGTTTTTGTTTAGGCTGATGGGTTGGAGCATGGGATGTGATTTCCAGGTTGGGTCTTGAGATGTGTTCATAATTTTTCATAGTTTTAGAAATGGGGTTTTATTGTATAACTTCCTAGAATGTACTGTATACATCTCATTGATATATACTTTTTCACCTTTTTCACCTATTTTATCACTTATTACAATTAAGACATATTTGTATTTTATTTTGTATTTTTACTCTGATAAGAGGGTTTACTCTTCTCAATATATCTCTATAAACTCATGATGCTAGTCAAAAGAATATGGAGTATAGAGAGGAAATATTTTTTTCATGTGGCACACTGGCTTGGGGAACCGGTTTAGTAGAATCTAGGTTGGTACATTACACTAAAACTAGATTGAAGATGGAAACCAAGTTATAAATATGATACATCTTGGTTTTTTCTCAACTGGATGAGGATTACTAATGTTCAAGTCTTGGAAAATGTTACCACATTAAGTGGATTTCACTAGTGATTTGTGTGAGAATCCTATTATAAAAACTAATGTGCCCAAGGTTTTGATACTTGGGGCCACAATAAACATGAAATTATTATTATATTCCATCGATTTATAGAACTGTTTTACTCACAAAATCTTCTTTATAAAAACAATTATATAAAATAATCATTTAATCTTATTTTAATTTATCTTTCAATTCATTTAGAATTGAAATAATTTTTTGTTGAAAATTGGTAATGTTCATTCCATGTCTTTGATTTTTTAAAATTAAAATCATATGTAGACTAATTGTTATGGAATTTATTATGGAACACACAGTGCGCCCTTAATAGGATTTATATCTCACATCCTAACTTTGACTTCGGCCATTTATTGATTATCTTATACCAGGTCCAAGAAATGGAAAAACTTCACTTGGTGGTGGTGTATGGTCTTGATCCTTGGGACCTAGAGTGATGGAGGTGACCTGTGTAGATGTGATTGACCAGTTTCATGGGTTTTGTATGAGTTGTTATCTTGTAAAACAATATTTTTTTGTTGTTTTACAATTTTGTTAAATTCATACCTATTTTATCTACATACTTTATTTATTTAGACTTTTGAGATTAGATATTATTATATTTTATCTTATGTTTTTTAGAAAAATTATTCCCTTGTGTTTCTTATATGATTCTTGGTGATTATCACCAATCAAGGGGTATCATAACAACACATCGGGCCATGTCAGATCCATCTTAGGTATCATAATATCATGTTATCGATGATATTTCATGTAAAATTAGTATTATTGGATTATGTTATTTTGTGAACCTTTTCATGGTTTAAATATGCATTTGGGTTGTCTTAGTAGACATGATCTTGGATTTATGGGATGTATGATGTAGTTGTGAGTAATTGTCTTTCCATCTCTCATCGTTACCAGAATTAAGTCTCCATAGATGTTTGGGAAATTGTATTTGAATAATGTTTGGATATATTTTCAAGACATTTACCTTATTTTTATTTGAGTATGTTGAAATCCCAATCTTGATTTCAACATGATTGAATTGAAATATTTTATCTATTGTTATAGATGATGATTTTTGTAACCCTTATAATGCTTTAAGTATTTTCTATTGATGGTTTGTAGAATAATTCCCATGAGGAGAAATATTAATTGTTCATAGGATGAAGCTTCTGGTGAAATACAACTAGAAAATCCTCTTATCAATCAAAATCTTATTGAGATAATAGAGAATGCAATACATGCTTTTTGATATATAATTTATCCCTTTCTTGTCTAGGATCTGGTAGTGGAACTTCTAAGGGATAAACCTATAGATCCTACTCAATATTTTTTCCCCAGAAACCACCTACATTTTATGGTTCAAATGATCCTAAATAGGATAAGTATGGGTTAAAAAATAGTGAGATACTTTTTGAATTTATATAAATTATTTAAACTATAACGGTAAAATGTGATACATTTATGCTTGAAGGGCCTAAAATGAGATATTTTAATTTCAGGGTGACTACAAAGAATCATGAAAAATTGGATATGAAATACTTTATGGTATTTTTCATTGATTATTTATGTAACTATTTTGTGGTTTTAGGGAAGCCCATTGAGTTTCCAATCCTCTAGCAGGGTGATAAGACCATGACATAGTATACGAGCCATTTTTGGGGTATGTTCACTTATAAATTGAGATTGTATCTAATGATAAAATGAGGTATTGAAGGTTATATATGGGTCTATAACCTAATATTTTATCCTAGTTTATCTTTTTGAATCTTACTTCATATTTGGTTGTGCTGGATAGACTGTTTATGGTTAAACATGATCTATCTGGTTTATTAGGATTTATACGAATCCCTTTTTATCATAGTGGTGGATCTATGAGTTCCATTAAAGTATATAAGAATCATGATAACCCTCATAGTGATTCTTGATAGAAGACTTACACTTCCTAGAATATTCCCTTTAACTAAAATTGAGTGTGGAAAGGTTGGGAATTTGAAACAGGTTTATACTGAGGCACCCAAGATCAGTATTTCTTGAGGTCTATTAGGATACATATAGAAGTTCCATCATTAAATTCCAACTCCAAAATAGTTTAATATTCTCATAATCACCAAAAAAAATTTCTTTCAATCAAATGCTTCATGAAATAAGGGGTTCCACACACATTATCACTAAATAATGCTTCTTCACATAGTGGATGAGTCACCAGGGGAAGTTGATGTGGGTATAAAAAATTAAGAGGAACCATAATTATATCTTCATCTTTAGGGAATTCATTAGTTGATACTGGAGGATCACTCTCTTTTTTATCGACGCGTGTTTTTACTTTTCTTAATCATCATATAATTATTTTTCCTTTTGTAATGGACATTACTATGCTCATCAGAATGAAGACAGAACAAGGTCTTTGGTGTCCTTATTGTGTTTTCTCTTTTTCAAAGATTAATCTTACATGTATATTACTGGTTCAATATATGAAACCTCTTAATGTCATTTTTTAAATGGATTAGTCGACGGCTCATGAGGATGGATTGACTATTTTCTTTGATGTGTCTCCATTACATTGATTGATATGTGTGGTTTAATTTTCATGGAGAATGGGACCTGAGGTCATGTAGACATGGATATCCTTTTTAGGATTTAGGTAGGGTATTATTTGTTCCTTTTTTGACATATATCCAGTAACTTTGGGTTATTATATCCCTCTTGTTTTCATCGAGTCTCAAATTTTTACCTTCTAATTTCTTTGGTTTTCCACTGATAATAGAGGTAGAGATTTCTATTGATATAGAACCTAGTAGTTATCCAGTTTCAATTACATATTATAATATTCTAGAAATGTAGATAATAGAGTCAAAATCATAGTTTTATGATATAATAGATAATAGCATTATACTCCATAGTATAATACTTTGGCTGATGCCTATTCTCTTTATAATGGATGTTGATCAAACATTACACCTTTGTATTGATTACCAAAAACTCAATCATGTCACAGTGAAAAATAAATATCTATTTCCATGCAATGATGATATATTTGACCATTTTAATGGGGATAAGGGACTCTTAAAGATTCATCTTCAATCATGTATCACCCAGATTATATTATCTACCCAAACAATGCCTTATGCCTAGTACCACTGGCCTTATACATTCCACCTCATACACTAATGGATTTCGACTAGCAGCAAGGGTGTAATTGGGTGATAGTGGGGAGACTATACAATATACTAATGATATAATAACAGTTCTTTTATATAAATAATATGCAATGTAAAAAGGGGATGACTAGACATTGGACCAATAACATGACCATTGAGGAAGCCCAAACAATATCATACAATAGAGGAAGCATAATCAACAACAATAGATGAATAAATAATTAATAAAAAAACAATTTAGATACTCAACATAATAACATACCATTTATATCTAATAAATCATATACAAAAAAGTCAAACATATCAATAAGAATAAGGTTCTTCAATGGAAGATCTCATTATATGCATTTAATTAGCATGATGATACAAAAGAAAAAAAAGGAAATTCTAGCTATAGAAATAATAAATTTTCACTTTCCTTCCACCCATTCCAACTCAATCACAAGTATATTGATCCATAACCCAATGCCTTACCTAAATGAAAAAGAATAAAAGTATACACACATCCGGAAGGGCATCTGTAGAGTGTGATAAATAATCTCAGTAGGAAACCACAAATGTGTGACTATCTTACATCTATGATTATGTAGGTGTATTCTAAAATAAGAATGGAAACACATTAATTTTATAAAAACAATATTCCATAGTTGTGAAAATACACTAGGAAGCAATCACCTACTTTAGGAAATGCTAGAATACTATAGAGAGGTTGATCCCTAGCCACACTCCAAGGCATCCCATGATATAACTTAGTCCAGGTGAACCCTTGGTTTTCCACCTCTAACAACACCAATTGGAACCTCATGCCAACTAACACCTCATGTCTATAAAAAATTTAATATCCCAAAGGAATGTTCAAATAAACAATACCTAGTCGCACATACCTCATCTCATAAGAAACCCCATTGTCTCAAAGAATGACATCTGAGGCATAACTATACCTTCCTATCAAAATGTAACTATCAGTTCAACAATTGACATCCCGAATAACGGTGATATCTATCCTTCCAAATCATCCCAGTCCAGTGGAATCAAGTACGATGAGCCTAATCACCTAATTGATAGTCTCAAAACTATCAACTAATGGCTCCTCACCATACCCATTGATTTTGTAGCAAGCACCTCCAACCAATTTCCATCCCATAAATAATGTTGGCCTCTACCCACATTAGTGGTCAATTCCACCACATCATCTGAGTGACTTCTATGCACAAAACTCTAAATGGAACATTATCCAACCTGGGTGAATGGACATCAAGAAATAAGAACATAATCCACACCATTAATCGCCCCATTCCTATTCTTTTGTTTCCTTCCACTAGATGGTCATAATCATCTCATATAATCTAGGACATTCCCTCAACCTGATGACCTCCTCTCCTCAACCGAAAAACCATGTGGCCTAACTTATGATCAACAAAAATCATATAATATGTGCCTCACCCAACCTAATGATTAAATCACCTCATAAAATATGGAAAATTCCATCTGAATCCTTGGGTCTATCATGACTCTTTACCAAGAAACTATAAGTAGCATCCCAGTTAATTAATTTAAATAAACCGTCAAATGTTTTTAAAAAAACCAACACCACATTCAGATATTCCCATGGTCACAGGCCTCTCACATTGATTAAATCATTTGTATAATTACAGAGAATTCCCATACCTATTTCCAATGATCAATTTAATTAATTTAATTGACAACCAATATTTAAAAAGGTTCTCATTTTGTCAACATAATGGTTCCCTGAAATATGAACACTAAAAACACATTAAAATTTCCAATGAAAGATAAGAACCACCAACTTAATGTCGGTAGATATCAAATTATCCACTCATATCCTATAAATTAAGTTTATTTACAATAAATTGGTGTTTTAGATGAATGACCTAAAATAGTGTAAAACCACTCTCATTTATTTAGAACATGTTATGGAGAGGGTAAGGATGAAAATAGGTGAGAGGAGTTGCAGCCTTACTGATATGGATCCAATTCTACAGACAGATTGAAAAATGGAGCTTCAATAGAGTGTGGCTCAATACCTAAAGGGAATAAAAATATGAGCCCCCTTGTGATGTGTGAGACCAAAGGGGTAATAGAGATTAGATAAGATGAAAATGGGGACGGTTGAATCATAATTATACACTTTTAATGGGCCTCATGGTTAGCCCGCACGTTTTGAAAAACTATATGGAAACTGTGTGGATCCTACTGCTTAATATAAAAAAACTCACAAGTTTTTATATCACATTTAGGTTATACAATGATGATCCATTTCATAGACACAGGATAATTAGCACTAAGTGTGCTTATTGTGCATGGTTTTCCCAAACCGTGTGCAAAATGTGGGGATCCCTCTACTAAAAAAATGCAGCGGTTCTTGGAAGGTCGTGTGTCACCTCATGTAGAGTTCACTAAACCATGATTGGTGAAAAAATAGGGCACACAATTTCTCCTTCAATGTTGCAGGGTTTGTCCCAAATATGAGCTACAGTCTTTCTAAGTTGAATAGTTTGGGTTTTTAGCCTCTAACACACTTAAAACCCAACAAAAATCATAAGACACTTGAAAAGGATTATGAATCATCCAGAAAAAAAATTTATTGAGTCAATGGAAACCTGAAATTAAGTTCTAGTAATAAATGATGAGTTGGTCCACCCACCAAACACTAAAAATTCAAAACGGGAAAGGAATTTAACTCGCTCCAAAAATACGAGATGTTACGGATCCAATTATCACCAGTAGAAAATAAATGAATCTAGAATTCATAATACCGCCTTTATGAGTAGAAATTTCCATTTTGAGTATTTATTTATTCGATTTAGAATAACCTATTCCCATTTAGTTTTTATGTCTTTGATGAACATTTTATTTCATGAGTTCCTTGACTTGTTGGTGGTGGTATTTTTGGATGACATTTTTATTTCCTATAAAACTGAGTAAGACCATGTGCATCATATTAGGAAAGTTCTTCTGATTTTTTGAATTCACTAACTCTCTTAGAGATTATTGAATTTTAATTTCTGTATTTGATAGGTGATGTTACTAGGAAACATGTTATGGGAACATGATATGTCATTTTATCCTGATAAAGTGAAAGTTACAATGAAATGGGAACCACAATTTAATTTTTTAAAGATATATAGATTCTTGGGTATATTGGGATATTACTAAATAATCATAGAGTTTTCATATATGGATTATTATATGATAGATCTCACTCTGCATGGAGTGAAATTCATATGGAATGAGAAATGTGAGATTTCTTTTGTTAAAATGAGACATATTTTGACTTAAACACTAGTGGTGATAATCACAGAGGCTGGGCAGATATTTTTGGTCTTCTATGGAACATTAGGTTCAGTTTTAGGTTGAATCCTTATATAGGATGATCACATGGTATCCTATATTACTAGAAATCATTGTCCACATTATAAAAAATTATTATACCCATGATCTTGAGAGTTCAATTGTGATTCATTCTCTTAATCATCAATGTAATTACCTTTTCGAATAGAATTTTTCATTTCTTCTAACCGAAAATTATTGAGTGATATCTTCTCACACAAATATTTGAATCTTCATCAGAGGTATTTTGTGGAGTACTCATAGTTTTTTTTATTTTTTTTATTGCATACACCCCTAGTAAGGGGATTTTCATTGCTAATTCTTTGAGAAAGAGTAATATAACCTTGTACGTGAAAGAATCATAAGAATAATGGAATTTGATGGCTCTAATTTCGTAGTTTCATTTGTGAGTCCATGAGAAAATATTTGAGGTTTTTTAGAGTTGATGTATTTGGAATCATATTTTATCGATGGGATTACTTAAGATAAACATCTTGATGAAAATTTCCAGGGCATTAGGGACTCCCATTATGGTGGGGTGACCATTGGTGAGTAGTATTTGTACTAATATTATATCCTATGTTTTTTAGAAATGGTATGTTATAAATTTTCATGTGAGAAAGGCTATGATAGGATATTTTTATAATTCCTAGTGAGCGGTGTACCCTGGAACCGAAATGATGTTCCATGATCTGTGATGATGATTTTTATGGCTATATATGGGACAAGGAATTTCCAACTTTGTAACTCACTGTTATACCTACCAAATGGTAATGTAGAGAACCAAAGGCCTTCAGGTTTTTTTCATCCAAATCAAGTGCGGAATTGGATGTGGGATGGCCTTTATTTGGACTTTTTGAATGAGTTTTCATGAACCCCTAAATAGAAGAATTTTAGGATGTTTTTTTATCAACATTTTAAACCATATTAAGTCCATTTACACCCATTTGAGATACATTTAAAGTTAAGGAAATGAAATTTACCTATATTTATCATATTATAAAATTTTATAGAGTTCCATCTATTATAGCTCCAAATAGCCATCCATGATCCACTTCATACTTGTAAATATTCCTCTATGAGGCCATGAGATCCCATTTACATTTGATAACAGAATACCATCCCCATAAGGGCATCCATATATAGAGAGATATATATATTTATGAGGAAATCCTATGTGCTTGTGTTCATGACTTAAGTGGATGTTGGGATGACCATATGAAACTAGTTCAGTTTTTCTATGAAAAAAATTACAAGTAGTCTATCTAAATTCATCCTTTTTAGGCCTTATATAGAGGAAATTTTAGATACCATTTTATTATATATTGGTGAATGTTCCCTGGTGGGACATAGTTTCATCCAAGAGATGATGGGTAGTATTCTATTGATGGTAAAGAGCTGGTATAAATAATATTCTTATCCCCATCGATGACCATTGCAGCTTAAACTGGTGACTAGGTGTTTTGTTAGAGTAACATCTCAGTTGGGTCGTTAATATATTGGGAGATATGGAAAGACTTTTCCAATTCTTGTGGGATGATTTTAGATTATTGATCTAGTGTAGAAGGTTACCTACCATGTGGAATATCTAATTTAGTTGACCTCAATCCATAATCTATTTCATGTATAATAGATTAAAAGAATATTTCTAACACTTATAATGTTCTTAGCTGCCAGGATCTTGATTTTGATCATGATTTATCTATGACTGAGAATTTTGTTAGGATTGTTGACTCCGAGACAATGGTTTACCATTGAAATGTGATTTCTTCGGTCCTTGTGGTACTGTAGCATGGTTCTGAATAAAATGAGATGTGGAGCATTTAAGTACCAATTATAGAGTAGTGGAATCATCTATTTGATATGAAATATTCTTGAAAATATTTTTTGGGAAAGAAATTTTTTATTAAGTGGAGGTTCTAACATCTCATTACATTTTTTCAGTTTCTTCTTGGCTCTTTCTATAATTACCTTTTTGGTTAGTTGTATTTTGGAGGTTTTGAGGATGGGGATAATTTTTCATGGGAAATAAAATATTTTTAATTGATATATTTTTTTAATTAATAATGTATGGCTATAAATGATTCAAAGCATATAGAGGTTACCATTTGGGTATGCATATAGTTGGAGGTTTTTCAATGTTTCATCAGATTGTTCTTGTTTTATGGTATCTATAGGACATATTATTGATGTGAATATTTTTCATTATATGAATCCATTAATTTTTAGAATCTATGATATAATTAATGATGTTAATGATATACAAGTATTTAATGGAGTTCATGACCTGAAATGATTATGATTGGAATTTTTAACCTCATGTGGCACGTTTTGCAAGCAAGTTTCAGTTCGACAGTCCTAGAATTTATACAAAGATCATGGTCCCATGATTTAAATAATATTAATAACTATATTAAAATAATATATATTAATTATTTAAATTAGTATAACCATTCATAGAAATTATAGATAGAAAAATGAATTACACTGTTCAAGGAGACGGTAGGTCGTACATATGCATGAACATTGTTTTCATGTATCAACATATTGAATGAAAGAAAGAAAAATTATAATTCAAATTTATAAAATGATTATTATAACATATATATATATCATATATATTCATTAAATTGTTCATTATTACAATACATATTTAATATAAATTAAAAATGAAACACATCGCATCATAGAGATGGTATTCCATATGTACACATGAGAGATGTTATTGATTCCCAAAATATTAGATGATAACAAGGTAGAAATGATATTATAATTAAAAAAGTATAAATATTTCATTAAATATATATATATATATATATACATGAAACCCATCATAATACCCATCCATAGAATATGGTGATGAAAAATGAATTGCATCTCTACGTGGAGACGGTATGTCGGACATACACAAGGGGATACTTTCACATTTTATTTAATGGGAAACAGGGTGTATATAAGGGTTTTCATAATCATAATAATATTTAATAATATTTATGACACTAAGTTTTTTATTTTATGATAGATTTATTATATTTAGAAGGGGGTTAATAAGAGTATAAAATGAAATTGATCATTTATAGAGATTGTGGATTCTTCGAAATAACACCTTTAGATCTACTATAAAGGGCTATAGGGATAGTATTTCTGGAATAAAAAAACCACTTTAATTTCGATATAAACATTTAGAAGGGAATTTTTTAAAATATGGTCGATCTAGGAGGCTCAATGTAGTTAAAATAAGTGAGGGAGGATGTGTCCTTTTGTAATTGATGTGAGGGGACTATTGTCATTTCTTAAATAATAAAATATAACATGAATGTTTTGGGGGAAAATACTTACAAATGTTTATGAATTCAAAACTAAGTTATTAATCCATTTAAAAATCATCAAAAAATAAAAATTTTACATTTTTATGTTCTATTTTAAACCGTACATTTTTGTTTTACCCCTTAATTAACCTATTTTAACATTAACCCTAGTAATATATTTTCACTCCAAAAGGTTATAATTTTACATATAAAGTAACTATTAACTCATAAATGGATAAAGTGTGATGTGTTAGACTATATAAATTCCCATTTATCATTATTTAATATTTTTATTGATTTTAAATAATATAATTTTATATTATATTCATAAAATCTCATTAGTATCAATTTTGACATTATTAGTTGCATTAACTTTAATAAAATAAATAAAACACATGTAATTAGATAAATTTATTTTAACACCTAAAAATATGTAATGGTAATCTATAAAATAGTTTTATGTCCTTAATTTTCAAAAATTAAAATATTTTTATTATTTTTATTATCATTTATTTCATTTTTCCATTAAATAAATAATTGATGCATCATCATTGTGCAAGTATTTTATATAATTATTTATTCACCAAAAATTAAAATTAAATCACCATAATGAAGATAAGTTTTTTATATTTCAAAATAATATTTATATTCAAACATATCATCTAGATAACACTATATTAAAATAAATATTATTTTTACTAAAAACATGAGTGTGACATATTATATTTTTCATTAAATAAAATATTATAAAGGCCATAAACACATCCCAATGGAAAAAGTTCATAAATTCAAACCATGAATTATTATTGGTTAACATTACTCAAAAAACAATATAGTGTTTAGTTATATGGTCACTTTATTGTCCTTAATAAATTAATTTTATCCTCAATTACCATATTTACACTTTACCGATGAGATAAATTTTCTCACGGTTACTTATTAATATTGATTAAAAGTAAAATGGGATTAATGTAAAAAATTTATCCTCATGAATATAAATAAGTAATTTATTTTATGTTATTTAATTTATATAACTTTCATAAATTAATATTATAGTAAGTGCGCAAAAATGAGGCAACACTTGATTTCCAGTAAAGATACATTTTAAGCATAAAACTAAATTTATTCTTATCTTATACTTAGAAAATTATTTGTTGACTTTTTAAAACATATGATCAATTATATAATATATAAATTTCATAAAAATAATTCATCAATGGGGATTAATAGATAATAAATTTACTGTTCCTGTAAAATAATGTTTTATAAAATTTTCCCTTTTACTTAAAAATAATTTCATATTGAGTTCTATTCATTTGATAATAGTTGAATTCATTTGATAAATTTATAAAGCATATATTTTTTTAATTTATTTATAAAAATTCACACCCACCAATCAAATATCTAGGTGATAATGGAAACATCTGATTTTAATAATGATATGTGGTTCGTTTAAACTCACTTTTGAATGCAACACAAGATATCAAATAAATAAAATTATTTAAAGGGAAGTATTTTATAAATATCTCATGGTGTTACATTCCACCATCACCCCCACGATAAAATTAATTTATACATTGAAATTAGTCACCTGGATACAAATAGATGAGGGTAACTCTACCTCATCACATCCTCAGGCTCCCACCTAGCTTCCCCAAATTAGTGGTTTCACCAAAAAAACATTAACAAGTAAACTGATCTTGTTTAGTAGAACATTCTCTCTATGATCCAGAATATATACCATATGATATTTATAAGAATGTTCTTTCTACATTGGTATGAACTATGAGTTTATTATCTGTGGTGGATCATGTATTTATTTTCTCAGGAGAGATACATAGACCACATCATGAACTTGAGAGAGATTCAATAGGAGCACAAATCAATAAGCTACCATCTTGATATGACCAATAATTTCAAAAGGATTGATATACCGAAGGTTTATCTATCCCTTCTTTTCAAATCTCATCACACACTTTTAAGGAGATATGTATTAAATACCTTATCACCCACATCAAAATCCAGATCTTTATTATGATTATCAGCATTACTCTTTTTTGACCCTGAGCTACTCTTATGTGTTAATAAATGAACCATAAATTATCTTCCATTTCCTCATCTAGATCTGGACATAATATATTTTCTTCTCCAACATCATTCCATCATTTTAGAGTTATTAACTTCTTACCATATATGGATTCATAATGATCCATCTAAATAATATACTGATTTTTTTTATTATATGGAAAATATATCAATGTCATGTGTCGATCCCAAAAACATTTGAAATCAAGAGAGAAATCTCTCAAAAGGTCTTCTAGAGTTTGAATGGTCCTCTCATACTGAGCATCTATATTATGATGATAAGTTATTCAAAAACTTAACTCTGTATCCAAAACCTTTTGAAGACTTCTCCAGAACATCACCATAAATCTCGAATCCCCAATATTATATAATGGAATGTGGTACTCCATTCAATCATACCACTACCCTAATATATATTATGTAAATATTTTCAAGATAGAAATACTCTCTAGATAAATGAAGTGTGGAAAATTTTTAAAGGCTATAGGATAAAACTCATCTAAAATTAATGATTTTGGATATTTTGGGGAATCCAATAAAAAATATATTGTAATGTTTTCATATTTTTATTCAGGCATGTTTAATGGTTGTAACATCACCTTTCACTTCTTTCTCTAGGCCTTAACTTACTAACAAACTAATCACTAAAAATTTTGAATTATTTATCTTCATTCCATCACACCAAAAATATTCTCTCAAGTCTCTATACATATTCATACTTCTAGGATAAATAGAGAAATATGGACTATAATCCTAATACAATAGCTCATTTCTTAAATTTTCTATGGGTGGTACACATAAATGGTTCCCAAAACATATTATTCAATCAGAATCAAGGTTGAGCTTAGTAAAATTACTCTCCTTCTTTTGACACTCTAGATATTCCTTATATGACTACTTAATCATCACATGGATATATGGGTGAATATTTATTTGATTTATATAAGACTTCTCCCATTAATTTATTATTTCTATCTATATCCTTTATAAATCTATAAATATTGTTTCTTTCGTGATCCTCATCATAGAAAATCTAACATGAAATTTTCACTTTAAAGCATCTACCACATTAATCGCTTTCTCATGGTGAAGTTTTATTGAGAATTCATAGTCTTTAATCATCTCCAACCATCTTCATTGGTGCACATTCAACTCTTTTTGAGATATAATATACTATAACAATTTCTTAATGGTATATATGTCACACCATTCACCGTAGAGATAATTCCTTCACATATTTAATGAAACAATTACAGTAGATAACTCCAAATCGAGTGTTTGGTAATATTTCTCATAGATATTTAATTAGATTTATATGTATTATATAACCATGATGTTTTTTAGGAAAATGCATCGTAGTCCCTTATTTGATGCACCACTATAGATCACAAACCATTCTCTGCAACAGGGTAGTCTGAGCACATGTGCACTGACCATCCTAGTTTTCAGACGCTTAACATCCTCTTCACATTACACCTTCTATATGAGCATATCTACTTTATGAGCCAACTTGGTGAGAGGATTAAATAATCATGAAAAACAATTCACAAAATATTGATAATATCCATCAAAACCTTGAGAACTATAGATTTTAGTTACCATGGTTGTTCTAGGAAATTTCAAAATAAATTATCTTATTGATGTATCAACTGATAAACCTTAACATGAAAATATATGACATAAAATTGAAATTTTATGAATCCCAAATTCACACTAAGATTATCTTCACACTCGGTAATGGTTTTAAAAATATTCTCCTTAGTCGTAATCTTTAGAACAATTCTCATGTGTTCTTCCATCAATTTCATTAACTTTTAATATATAAGAATATCATATATAAATACTTCCACAAACTAATGAGGTTACTTTATAAATAATCTATTCATAAAGTCCATAAAGATAGTGGGGGGATTATTAATACCAAATGAAATCAATATAAATTCATAGGGTCGATAACTTTTAAGGAATGTTGTCCTCATTATATCACCCTTATTAACTCTCAATTGATGGTAACTAGAATGAAGATAATGCTTGGAAAATTACAGACCTCCATGTAGTTGATCAAATTATTAATCAATATGTGGAATGAGGTACTTTTTATTTATAGTGATCTTCTTAAGTTCTGAATAATTAATTAAGAGTCACATTTTTTTCATCTTTATTCCTAAAAAACAAAACAGGTTCACCCTAAAGTGATGTAATATGAAATATGAATCGAATATTAGGAAATACCTTGGGTTACTTCTTCAATTATAGAATCTAAATTGGGGAAAATCTATAAGGAGTCTTTAAAATCAAAATTTCATGAGGTATGATTTTTGTTGAAAATTAACTTCCCAATTTTGTGGAAGACCTGAATGTTTTTTGGGAATGACATCAACAAACTATTTTACAATTGGAATATCCTTAATTCTTAGTTTTCCCCAACCATCTGAGATTGAAAATATTCATGAATAAGAATTAACACCCAAAATATATAAGTAATTTATATTAAAATTCTATTTTAATTTGTGAATAGATAAATGATTATAGGTTCATTCAGAAAAATAAATGTGACGTCCCTTTTTTGAATGTTGGTATGGGGTCTATATGGAGAAATATAATCGATGATAAGAATTATACGAAATTTAACTAAAGAGAGAATGACAAGATTTACCTAAAGCACTTTCCCAAATACAGAAATCAAATCATAACTATAAACATGACATGAAATTATTGTTCCTCTAGAAGTTTTCACATCTAACACAACATATAATTATTTATTTGGCATGGTGATACCCTTTTGAAATTATATAGAAATAAAGGATTGATTGAGTATAGAATCAAATAAGAAATTATTTTTTCCATAGTGGTTGATTATTTTACCTTTCACCACATCATTCTCATAACCCACTTTGGAATTCATGATTTCATGTGATTTTCTTTTTCTATTATGATTAAGATGTTGAAGTTGATCATCAAAAATCCTTCATATTCATTCACTAGTTGGTATAAATTCCCATACTCCATGAATTTAAAGCATTAAATCATGGGAGGTGCATTATTTGGTGTCTATGTTTCCTAAAATTAATTAATCTTCCTATTCATCACATTTTGGCATTCATGGGACTTATGACCCACCTGTCAACATTTAAAAAATATCTATATTCCAATAAAACACATCCAATAGTGTTTCGTCAAAAAAATCTATCATGTTGATGAGTGGAATTTTGTTCCACCATGTAATTTATTTGTGTTTTCATGGGACTATGTATTTATATTCTTATAAAAACTATTGGAATGGTGGGAATATTAAATTTCTATTCCTACATTTATTGTTCGTCAAATGATTTATTCATAGATTCCAATATATTATATAGATAATTCGTTTTATTGATTTGGTTTTTGGCCACCAATGAATTTCAATTTTACATTCTGTGGTGATTGTTAAACAATATTCATACCTTTAAAGCCTTGTAAAAATTTTCTCATATGTTCTGATAGATCTATTATCATTTTTCATCATGTCAAGATATTCCTTCTTCATATTTATACATAAAATAAGAGGAAAATAGTTATTAAGGAATATTCCCTTAAACACATCCCATTTATTGGATTCAATTTTTTCCTCTTACCTCATATTATTGATAAGATTTTACCGTTGATGTGATTCTCCTTCAAGAATATAAATATGTAGGATAAAATTTTCATGTCCTACACACTAATGAATATAAACTATTTTCTCAATGGTGGCGATCCATCACATAGAAACTAGTGGATCAGAAAATTAACTAAAAGAATGTGGATGTTCCCACATTAAATATTCAACAGCATGTTGTTCCCTCATTTGATCATTTTAAACCATGGAATGATTCATAGCCTATATAAATTTTCGTGAGAAAAGAAACAATATTATTCATTAAAATCCTATAACATTCAGTTGATAAGGTGTTAAATCATATTATTTTCAATAAAATTCAACATTAACATAATTATTTCAGGTTCCATCCTATAAATAAAACCAAAAATCATGGAGTGAGAAAAAATAATCAAAATGAAAATTTATATAATCAAGAAAAATAATTTATAGGATGTTTAAATCATAGAACCTTATTTTATGACCCCTTTGGTTTAACATTTTTAATTCATGATCATTATCAAAACATTATGATTTTATCCTATAATTATAATTATCCCTAATGTTTTCCCATCCAAGTTTCCAAATGATAACTACAACCTTCCTTTGATATTAAATATTTGGACACAATATTTTCATACATATATATTACATATTTTTAGATGAATATTCATTAAATTATACCAGCACACTCTTGAGGATCATAAAGGTATAGGGCCTTTTGGAAACATTGAAATATAAATATCTAATTAAAAAAATATTAACATCATATCCCACTTATTTCATCATAATTATCACACTTTTTAACATATTGTACTTAATATTGTTATTCATATCCTGGGGAAAGGAAACATAAGAAAATGGTGATCTCTTCTTCTCAAAAAGGCTATACATTGAAGATATCAATTGGTGATTATATAAAATCATAAGATGAGAATATTTATATGAGTTTTTTACCATAATTTGAAAATTTAATACCCAATTTGATAGAGAACAAAATCAAAAGTTATACCATAAAACAACAACATATCAAAAATCATGAATCAATGGAATGAGAATTCACAATAACTCAATCATCAAAAATATGTTCATTGTAGATTTTTGTGTGTAAACATAATATGTATAGAAACCCTTTCATAGATTAATTTTAACTTCCAAGACCATCGGATCAGAAAACTACACATATTTTCCATAATAGGTCAAGAAAATCACTCCAAATCCATTTTTTGTATATTTTGAAAAAACAATTGAGGTTAAGTCTGAACCATAATAAAAGTGAAATATCAAATAAAAAAACAATGAGAAAACTCCAAACATAAGACAAAAAAAGGAGAAAATAATAAAATTGATAATGTATTCACTTCCCACCAACCAAAATTAGTTTCCAATTTTAAATCACTATTCAAAGAAAGTAAACCATCCCATCACCATTGAGCATTCTAAATTCAAACCAATATGTTCATAGAACACAAAACCATGACACCCTCATTCCATGATACCTGATTGTTTATTATTCTCTAGCTTCTCCCTAATAACTATAAACATCACCATGATACCAGTGATAAAAAATCTAAATTTGACCTCTAAAACTGCGGAAGAAAACCATAACAGACTCCCCAGAAACCTTTAGAAAGGGATGAATCATGCATCGGCCGGACCACTAAGAAAACTGGAAATTGATCAAATCCACACATCCCAACACCACCTAAAAATAACTAAACCAATTCAACTTGGCATGGTAGTGATGATTAGTAAGCATGAAAAGGGTTAGAGGCAGTCAGGTCTTCGACAATGAGATGCGATCTTCAAAAAGAACACCTTCCCTATCATAGAAACATAACCAGGATATAAGACACTATATATCTAACACTATAGAGTAAAAAATAAAATATTTTTTTTGAAAATCATTCAAAAAAATGGAAAACCTCCAAAAGAAGAAACCAAACTCCATATCCATCTATAATGAAAATTTGAATCCCCCCAGCCCGATAATAGCCAATGATGTGTCGTCTTTTCTCACAAAACTATAATCCTCCCTAAATGAAACCAAACAAAATAAATCACCGGATATTGAACACAAAAAATCATCATAATCCGTCAAGACATGATAAAAGGTGAAAAAAAAGATAACCCAAATAGAGAGATGAACAGTCATCACTTGCCTCCCTATCATAATCCCAAGAAACCAGAGGACTCCATCACAATAGAAAAATATCAGGTCACGCCTGGTATTTTGGGAAGGAAGGGTACATAAGAACGCGTGATGAGGAATGGATCCAATAGAATCACTGATATACCAGAAACCAGTTTTATAGGAATAAGGAAACACAATAAAAAAATATAACGAGACAAACACATTGACTTGTTCCCCACAATGGATCAACCACATCATCATTTTTCCCTTAACTATCTCATGAGATATATTTCATTAACCAATTAATTGAAGAGATATATAGTTCCTACAAATAACATAAATAAATTCATAAATATTTTTACCACATTGACATAAATAATTAATCATATCAAAACCCATGAAAATAAATAGTTTTCATGAACATTTTATCATAATTTAACTTGTGGAAAACAAACATGTTTCATAAGAATCGTGTCATCATAACCATAAACCAAACCAAGAGATAATATATATTTTATCCTTGGAAACATTCCTCATTAAATCATAAGTAACATCAAATAATTTTATCTTAAATAGACAATTATTTTAACAGATAAGTTTAAATAATTATTGATTAAAATTTTATTTCCATATTGGAATCATTTTTTTAAAAGACACGCAATTATAAAAGAAAAAGGTTTCCTTGAAAATAACCAAGTAATTTTGTAAAGGAAGATTCAACTAATTTTAGAACCATAATGGTAAGAAAATCTTATCTTTTCTACAAATCTAAAAAACATTCCTTCTATATCATTGTTGGAAAAGTACAACTAATCTCGTTCAGAAAATGAAACAAATAATACCTTTAAACCAAATTCTAAAAACATAAAAATGTGTTAAAATAAATTTAAATATTTTTAAGGGAATATGAAAATCCTTTTCTAAATTTTTATACAATACGAGGACACAGAAGTGAAATATTCCATAGTGGAGAATTAAACATAAGCAGCCCCGAATAATGATGAGATTGTGAAATAAACCATTACTTCAGACTTTCCATTTTTTTCACGGTAAAAAATCCTATATAATTAATTTTTATTTATTATAAATGTATTAATAAATTAAATATATATGAAAAAATTATTTATATAACATATTATCACCAATTTATTAATAATTTATTTTTAAAATCAAAGTTCTTGGTGATAACTACTTCATTTTCCAGCCATGTTTCGGTTCGACAGTTCGAACCCATATAATTTGATCATGGTCCCATAATTTTTAGAATTTTAATAATTATATAAACATCATATATATTTGTTATATATATATATATAATAATTCCTAAAAATTAATGATATAAAAATTAATTACATTATTCATGGAGAAGGTATGTCATACAAACCCATGAATGTAAATTCTATTTTTCGTTGGATAGAATAAAAAAAGGTAAATTATAATTAACCTTCATAAAATAATTATTATATCATATGTATCATATATATGAATAAAATTCATATTTGTTACCATCCATGTGAAATATAAATGAAAAATGAATCACATCGCATCACAGAGATGGTAGTCCATATTTAGGCACGAGCGGTGATATCATTTCCCAAAAGATTGGATGATAATAATTTAGAAATGAAATTATCATTAAATATGAATAATTATTTCGTATATTTATTATATAATCATTAAACTCATTATTATACCCATCCATAAAATACGGTGATGAAAAATGAATTGTATTGATACATGATGATGGTAAGTCATAATTAAGAACAAGTGATACTTTCATTTATTAATTGATGTGAATGATTTTTTATAATGGTGTTATCACAATCCTAATAATATTTAATAATATTTAACAAATTTAAATTAATAGTTCATGATAGATATCATAGATTTAGAGTTGGTAAAGAAAATTAGGAAATGGAGGAGATCAGTTAGAGGGGTTACCTCTTCATCAAAATGTCTCCTTTAGATCACATGTTAATGGATCTAGGTTTTCATTTTGTTCAAATAAAATATCCCCTATAATATTGGTATAGAAGTGGAGAAGTTAATTATGTAGATTGAGGTCGAGTTATAAGGCTCAATGTTGTGAAATTTAGTGATAACGGGGGTATCCTTTAATAATTGTGGTGAGGGGCACTTTTGGAATAACTTACAAAAGAAAATTATAATCTGACTATTATATATACAAATATTATTCAAATGGTCATTAATTAGAACATAATTTTGGATATGGTTTAAATATCATCATAAAGAAAAATATTTAAATTTTTATGTTCTATTTTATACCTTATCTTTTAGTTTAGCACCTTAATTAACCTATTTTAAAATTAAGCTTAATAATATATTTTCACTCTTAAAAGGTTATTATTTCACATATAAGCTAACTATTAACTCATAAATGGATAATGGGTAATATTTTAGGCTATATTGAATCCCAATTTTTCTTATTTATTATTTTTATTATTTTTTTAATAATTTTATAAAATATTTTATTCATAAAATATCATTAGAATCAATTTTGACATTATTCATTACATTGAATTTAATAAAATCAATAATATTAAAATAATTCAAACAAGTTATTTTAAAAATTCTCCAAGATGTCATGGTCATCTATCAAATAATTTTATGACCTTAATTATCTCAAATTATATCACTTTTAATATTTTGGTTATAATTTATTTTTATTTTTCCATTAATTAAATAATTAGTGCATCAGCGTGTTTCAAGAATTTATGATAATATTTATTCACTAATAATTAAAAATAAATTACCATGATGAATATTAAGTGTTTATATTTCATGATAATACTTATTTTCAAATATTACCTTTGGAAAATTTCATATTAAAAAATTTATTTTTATTAAAAACAAGTACTCTGACCGTGCGAATTCACGTCACTATAAAAAATTATTATTATCAATAAGAGAATACCAATTTTGAAACATTATAATTCATATTAATATTGCTAATGTTTAAAAAAATTAGTGGTACATAAAATTGAATAGAAGGTACAAAATTAGTGGGAGTATGAAGTCATTTATTGAGATAGAAATATTAGTGTAAGAGACAACATGTGACAAACAAAAGGAAAAAATTAAGCTTCCAAAGAACATGAAGTCACCCAAATAATGCATCAACCAACCCCATTCCAGACTGAAAAATGAGATAGGTAAGAACCTTAGAAACAAAAAAAAATAAGAAAGCACCAAAGCAATACATACCAAACTGCTTACCCATTGCATTATATAATGCAGAATGGGAACTGGAAGCTGTAGCATGTCCAATCTCCAAGGGAACATTTAATTACCACAATATTTCATTTATGTGCCCCTGTAAAATGATTATCTACAGGCTTGATTTTTCTACATTGATATAAATATACTTTGTGAGAAGAAACAATTAATTTTTTCTTATTTATTTCTGAAATAAAAGTTGATGATTACTTGTCTAGCACAGCCCAATTAACATTTTCCATCTGGGCAGATTAAAACATTGCTGGTAAACTGTAAAAAAGATAGATGATAAAGTATTCTAATATATGGATACTTTTTTCATTATCGAATGAAAATAATCCTTATGAGTATATTAAAAGTAACTCATCATTTATGGTTAACAGTGAAAATGGAATGTGTGTTTGTCTTTGCATGTTGTAAGTTGGTGTGACAGATTTATCTGCAGAAAAACATTCAATAGTTATTGGTCATGAAACTGTGATATTTAAAAAACAATATATATTTTCAGACAAAAATAGGTTAGTTTTACCATTTTTTAATAAATTGTTTTGCATAATTCAAGCAAATGAAATGCAATGGACACAATAAGAGGTTACCATCAAAGGGTATAGGTGACAATGGCGTTCATGCTCCTCTTTGAGTGCATCCTATGGGTGTTAGATGTTCAATTACAGTATTATTTTCAAGAGATCATTATCATGTGATAGTGTAAATATTATAAATATGTAAGCAAGTTGAATGATATATAAAGGGACAATTTAAGGTGTACGTAATACAAATAAGATAACCTGTTTTTCGTTGTTTCCTGAGTAGTCTTCTTTGAATACTCAACTCTACATGTCGAAGGAGATTTCATGTTTGTATTTTGAAAAACTGAAAACTATTTCTTGAGAAAAAAATATAATCCACAGCTACTATTTTGGGCATTACCAGTCAAAGTATAATCCACACCTACTACCTAGGGGATTACCTATCCCTCACATAGTCTGTTGTCACTGCCCTACCCCTCCCCTACCCTCTAGTCCAGCCCCCCCCCCCCGGTCCAGCCCATCCCCGTGTTGCAGCCGTCACATGTCCATTTCCACTCCTCCCCCATGGCCTATACCCTATTCTCCCCCTGCCCAGCCCCCCCCCCCCCCCATGCGAAGGTCCTCCCACCCTCCACCCTGTCGAGTGTGTGGTCTCCTTTCCCAACATGTTCTCGAACCACCCATGCGCAGTTCTCCCCATCCCCTCCTCAATATCGTACATTTACTCCCTCCCCGGACCAGCCCCTCCCTTCCACCCCCACCCTGCCCAACATGAACCCCCACCCCCCAAATTCCTAGCATGTCCTGGTACCCCCGCCTACCCAGATTCGCACTGCCCAGGACCTTCCCCCACCAGTCCCCCTGCCTATCCCCTTCCCCCAACACTCCCCCCTTCCAACCCCTTCCCCCAACAATCCCCCCTTCTATCCCCTTCCCCCATAACCCCCATGGCCAACATCTTCCCCCACCAGGCCCTTCCCCCCTGCATGGAGCTCCTTGCAATACACCCCCACCCAAAGATGTTTTTGAACCTGCATAGAAAAGTTATAATTACGTAATCCTAAAATTAATGGCTAACGTAACATCTTTAAATTTATGTTTAAAAATTAAGGAATAAATAATTTATACATATGTTGAATGAAATCAAAGTGTTAACGGTAGCCTATTTAAGGATGTACTGTATATTTTACACACAGAATCCTTATTCATATGATACTTTTTTGACAAGTGTGAACCATACACAAACCTCTACATATCACCCATAACAATTTTTCCTTGTAAGTGAATATTCATCATCATGAGTATAAAAGGTTAAAAACAATGTTGATATATTTACATCCCAAAGAGAAATCGAAATACAACTGCAACCTTCAATAGAAAGGGAGACCAACCTGAACAACCAACACCGCAGCACAAGGGAGACAAATTCCACCAGGTTCATGTTTGATTTCCCATTACGCCACAATCTAGCTTCTATTGAAAAAACGACGTCCTCTGGGAGTACTTTGTGGAGATCTTCACTTCAGTGAAAGCACATCAACAAACATTAAACCACTAAATGTGCCGGTGGCATTGAATCGCAATAAAATCAGGAAGAAGACTGATGAATCAGATGGAGGAACAACTTACTCCACTGATCCACTGAGGTTAGAGTCATCAATCAATAGGATTGACTATTCAAAAACAATTTTTTTGAATCATACCTCTACTCCCAATCAATATGCCTATCATTTGGGTCCTCATGAAGAGTTGTAAGTGGTACAGAAATTGTTACATTATGCATTGAAAAGATGATGATGCCTCATACCTGGTTCTCATGTATATTTCATTCCCGGACATCAAGGGCCAAAAATTGATTATAAGTTGTACAATCATCTCATCTGCAGTATTCATTGTCAACTTTAGAAGGCCGACACCATTTCCAACTTGGCCAAAAGGAACTATCCTGTTAAGAACTTGCTGGCCTAAAATATATTCATTGGTATAAAATACCTTGATGATGTTTGGGTGTTCCTTGAATTGTATCCTTGAAATTTTCTATATTTCACCTGAACTCAGATATGTGCATCCTCCCCGATAAGGATATGAATAGAAAAGGTCCCACCAACATTAAAATTAATCAGTACACCAACACACACTTTAATGTGTCAAAAATCTTATCATCAAAATTAAATGTGAAATTATCTGTTCATGGTGGAGCAGTAGCCGGCATAGTTAGTAGGCTGGAAGTTGGCTACACATCCTCAATGATGACCTGTCACTCTACATTAAGAGACTCCAGAGGCTGACTGGTCTTCTGGGATTTCCTTATTTTTCATCCCACTCCATTTCAGAGGAACATTGGTAGATGCAGATGGGATACCATTATGATTTCTAGAGAAGTCAGAATTAGCGCTTAATCCAAAGACACCAGAACAACTTCCAATTCCACTTAAATAAAAATTCAGAAAATATGAAATAAATTCCTAAATTTAAGAAATGTAATACAAAAACTACAAATGTTAATTTTGAAAATAAATTTAATTGAGAATGTTTAATTGAAATAATAGAGACCAACTTTAACGAAAAAAACATGGACATTAGTTCAGAACTATAAAAAATAAAAATAATGACGTATTCAGTTGAAAAAAAATCAATAGTATACAAATATTTCCTTCAAAAGTAAGAGGATTCTAAAATATACAACCATTATAGGTCTGTCAAATATATAAATTGTTTCTGGAACATAAAATAAATAGTAAACAGAAGAAAAATTTAATAATTTTATGTTGTTCCTTCATAACATTCATATGTTGTAACATTTCATATCTAGAGTTTGACAAAGAAGACATGTTTGTATTTTTTACTTTATATTTAATTTTCAACTTGTGCAATGTAATAAAATTATGAATAGTGGAATGTAAAGTGAATGTAATGTACATTGAAAAGGAAAACACCAAATTGGATAAATTTCTAATTCAACAAGAGTATATGGTTGATGCAAAGTGCAATTATATGATTGAATCATTTTATGAATGGTCCTGTAATAAACTATGATGTCCAATACATAAATATGTCTCCATTTTCAGAAATCTGTGAAACCAATTCATATTGTTGGATTGTTTTCAAGTAGTAAACTGTTAAATATATTGTTTTTAGAAATCATAAACACTGTAACACTAACAATGGGATATGTGAGAACACACCTTTTTTCGAGCTCTGGATCTATAGGGTTATTGAGGTCAGAAAGTTGTATAGTAATGGTGGTAGACAGAATGAAGTGAATTTATAATTTCTGATTCTTGAATAAAGATTTATTATATAACAATAGTGAAATTATGTATGAGTAGACTTAAATAAATAAAATTAGAGTAGATCAAAGAGTTAGTCCACTATGCATATAGTCTAAGACTTTTAAAAAAACATCATTGAACCGAACAGGGTATCTTCATGAATGAAACTGGGAAATTTTATATTGAATGATATAATTTAAGCATTACTAAATTTTAGGATTCTTTGAAATGTTAGAATAAATCAATATCATCCATGGAAAAAAATTGATGATATAATAATGGCCAAACAGATGAAGCATATTCCGTAAATGTTAAACTGGAATAGGTGTTGTATAATAATATTGTCCGAAAATATACTATTAAACTAAAATTAATAAATCTTGGAGAGAAGTGATAAAATATCTAGAAATTGAGAAGAACACACCTTTTTCTTATAACTGGGACCGTAGGGTCTCAGAAGACATACAATCGTAAAAAAATGGTGGAAGACCGAACGTTGTGGATCACTATTTACTGATCTGTGAATGCAAATGTGTCATATTTCAGCATTAAAATTTGGTATGAATAGAGAGATATGTCAATATTGACATGGGGGAAAATGTTAGAGATTTTATCCAAGAAATATTACCGTATGTGTGATTTATCTATAATAGGTTGAATCTCCAGTTCGGTAAAATTTTGACCCATCGGTTAGATCTGCAAAGAAAAATAACGATTTATTATTTCCATGATATCAATAGAAAATACATATTTCATAGATCTAGATCTATATTCTCTCTAGATAAGGTATCGTTGATGGTAATAGGGTTCTCGAAGAGGTTGAAGGGTGTCTACCTGGATGGATAACAGTGAGATTGAAGCACGTCGATAGCAATGGAGACCTGGTTACCGATCAGGAAGGACTTGAAAAGAACATATTTGTAATATATAAAAAATTATGTAATACTCGTACATTTAGGCCCCCAATAACAATTCAATATTTGTGTCATAAGATTTATCTAAAAAAATTAGATGTAAGTATAGCAGTTAAAAAATTAATACGCAGTTTTAATGCAAAATGTATAGTGAATATAGTATCCAGGTACCTTTGGTTTCACTTGGAGAGGGCATGTTGAACAAACAAATTGTTTGAATATTTCACTTAGAGATGTAGTATAGCCATGTTCCTGAATGTGGTATATACAAAATATAAATGTAAATATGATGATATAAAATTATAGACAGCGGAGTAAACATAAAATGAATTTAATGTATATGTGTAAGTGTTTTTCACAATCTGAATAGACACCATTTATCTTGAATATGATAATTATTTATCATTATTATGTTGTATAGATTTGTTAATAACCATTTTAAAAAAGGGTTATTTTATTTTTATGTTTGTTATAAGATTTTAATGAAATAATGAAAAATGAATATCAATAACCCAACTTCACTTGAAATTTCATTACCACGTATTATCCCCATGACATGATTGCTGTAAAATCAATGTGAGAAACAAACCAAGAATAATGGAATAAAAAACTCTCAAATGAATATGGTCAAAACAACTCTTAAATTTAAGACATATATATCATGTAGATTTTTAAGAATTATAAACAAATTATTCCAAATGATGACAATTGCATATATGTTCTTGTTTGAGTGATTCATGTTAGTGTAACAGGTTGAGCTGCATCAATGTTTTGAAGAGACATTCTGCCTGTATAATTTAAAATACAGTAAATATGTTAGAAAATGACTGATAAACAATGGAATAATATCAAGAATTTGTATTAGAAATAATATTACCTTATTGAAGTATTCAAATAGGAAATAATATTTTGAATGTGTCGTTACATTTTGATAACCTATAAGGAATCAAATATGCCAAATTCGATAGGTATTGATGGATAGAAGGAGAACATACCTGTTGTGGATAGGTTACTCTATAAGTTGTCTGAAGAATGTATGGGTGTGGTTAGGTCATCCTCCAAGAGCTTTTCAATCATCTAAAATAATGGATGTCACTATAGGTGGTAACAGACGGGATTGTTGGAGGTGAACCGAAGGAAATTCCTAGGGTACTCGTGGGTGGGTTAGATGAGTATGGTTTGTAGAACAAAACGAAGGATGAGTAGGTGGTCACTAAGAATGAAGGAGTTGAAGACCTAGACATTGAAGACCGAATGGAGAAGCCTAATTGGGGAGAATGAATGGATAGGCAGGGGAAACCCTAGATTGGGGTTTTCGAAGGAGGTGAAGCCAGATTTAGTAGTTATTGTAGGCAACGATGGAGTATGTTATCATCGGTAATCCAGATACAGATATAGAGGAAGGAGGTGAAGGATGTGAAGGCGGTCAATGGAGAAGCAAAAACCCTATTTTTGTGCGACCGATGAAGGTGAAGTAGGCAGACGTCAAGGAAGGAAATTCAGGGGAGCTGCGCAAATAGGAGATTGAGGAGACAGAATTCATGGAGGAGGCGCAGGATCCAAACACGGAGCAGATGGAGAAGGAGGCGTAGCAATCGGAGGCTCTGAGGGTTGTTGCAGAGGCAGGGATAGGGGTTTCGGGGAGGGGTTTCAGGGAGGAGAGCGTGGGTTGAAGAAAATTCCCGAGTGGGGGATCGAGAATGGGATAGATTTTAGTGTATGGAGGGAGGAATTGAGAATTTAAGGTGACGTGGTAGCTTAGAATGGTGACACGTATGCAAGAAGAAAGCCAATTTTAGTATAGATAATATAGGTGACTGTGAAATATTTAACTTTTCATTAAATAATATATTATAAAGGTCATAATAACATATAAAAGGAAAAAACATATATTTTAAAAATTAAAAATTATGGATGCAAAAAAATCATACAATAAAAAAGGGGCAAGTTTTAGGGTCATTTTATAGTCCTTATCATAAACGTTTTATACTTAATTACCTTATTTACCCTTTACTAATGTGATAGTCTTTTCCATTGTTACTTATTCATATTGATTACAAACAAAAGGTTATTAATTTAAAAATTTTAACCTCCTAATTCTATGTATTTACTTCATTTTATGTAGTTAAATTCCTATAAATGGAATAAATTAATTTTAATGAAAGTGCTCAAAATGTAAAAAACCCTCTTTTATCAGTAAAAATAAATATTTATGAATAAAAAATGATTTATTTATATCCTATACTTAGAAAAAAAAATTGAAAGTTTAAAACACTTTATCATGTAAATACTATTAAAATTTCACTAATATAATTCACCAATATTGATAAATTTATTCTATTTTTATTGTGCCTTTAAAAAAGTGTTTTCAAAAAAATGTTACATTTATTTTTAATTTCTTTGGTTTTTAATTATAATCATCAGAGAAAAGGTTAATTAATTTTATAAATGTATAGACCATATATTTTACAGCATTTAGTTATTACTATTCATACTTGAATATCTAACAACTAGGTTATAATGAACACATTAGATTTTAATAATGTTTGTGGTTTGTTTGAACTCGTTTTTGTGAGGAACACAATCTATCAAAATATAAAATTATTTAAATAAAAATATTTTGTAATAATCTATTTTTGTGAAATTTTTATACCCTTAAAATGAATTTAACCCCATAAATTTATCACATAGATATAAATAGGTGAGGATTCTTTGCCTCATCACATCCTTAGGTTCCCACATAGGCTCCTCAAATTTGTGGGTTCGCTACAAAAAATTAAAATGGGTGTGGTTCTATTTTGTAGAGAATCATCTCTATAATATAAAATATATATTGGTTATTCTTCATAATAAATATATTGTTCAAGTTTTATGATCTCTGAATCTTGTCTATGTGAAGGGTCAGGTATGTACTTTCTCATGGGAGATACATGCACCACTTATTGAACTTGTGAGAGATTCGGTGGAAGCGCCAATTGATAAGAAACCATCCTGATAGGATCAAGAATTTTAAAAAGACAAATATACCTAAGGCTTAACATTACCCTTATTCCACATCTCTTCACTCTCTTCCAGGGAGATATTCTTAGGAATACCATGTCACCCACTTCAAACTCCATATATTTCTAATGATTGTAATCATTAATTTTTTTCCACACTATGTTGTTGTTATGTGATACTCAATGGATCTAACCTTATGTACCTTTTCCTCAACTAGATTAGGTCTCAATATCTTTTTTTATATACCTTCATTCAATTATTTATGAGTTCTACCCTTTTTCCATAGATGTATTCTTAAGGATCCATCTATATTCTATACTGAATGTTATTGTCATAAGAAAATTGTGTCAATGGAAGGTGTTGATCCCAACCACCTTTGATGTCCATAGAGAAAGCTCTCCAAATTTATTCTAGAGATAAAATGGTCCACTAAAATTGGTTATATGTATGAGGATGATAACTAGTTCTGAAACTTAACTCTATATCCATATCCTTTAGAAAACATTTCCAAAACCTTGAGTTAAACCTCGGATCCTGATCTGATACAAAGTAAAGTGGTACTTCGTGCATTATTTCCAATTACCTAATATATATTCTAGTAATATATTCAAGTAATAAATATTCTATAATAGAAATTAGTTGTTATGAATTTTTATAGTTATTTACTATAACCAAAATATAATTAAGTACATTAGATGTTTTGGGAACTTTGATGACCAAATTCATGGTGATATTTTCTCATTTCCATTCACGTATGTTTTTTGGTTTTAACATCCCCTTAGTATTCTATCCTTCATCCTTAACTTGAAGAAAAACCAAGAACTAATAAAGATGCTCTAGAATATCTCTCTTTATTAAATCCCACCAAATATGTTTTTTAGGTATCAATGCATCATTTTACATTCATAATGAATAGAAAATGATTAAATATGAGCCTTAGTAAATAGTTCCTTCATCAAATCAGGTATGGGAAAGAGAAAAACACATTTTATGAACCTTATTATTCCATAAAAATAATTGTTGAAATCACAAACATATATTAACTTATTTTACATCTCTAAACCTATATTCTTCGCCTATTTAATCATTACTTAGATAGATGGTTGAATATTCAATTTAGAAATATAATATTTACTCCCTTCTTTTAAGATTTCTAGGCCCATCATTTATAAATCCATAAATATAGGATCATATGTGATCCTCATTGTAAAAAATATGGAATAATTCTTATACATCGAAGAATTTTGCACGTTATATAGTTTCCCAAGGTGATAATGTATTAAACATTAATAGTAATTAATCAGATCAACCCAAATTCTTTGGCACATGTCTAACTATTTCCAAGTGAAAATATTATTTATATTTTTTAAGAATTATATATGTTACACCTTTCTCGATATAGAGACTGTATACATATATTAAATTCAAAAATTACCACAACTAACTTCAAATCATGATTTGCATAATTTTTCTCATGGATCTTTAATTTCTGTGAGGAATAATCCATCATTGTATCAATTTAGATGAGAAAACATCGTAGTACGTTCTTTTATGAATCACTATAGATCACAAAACTTTCTCCATTGTAAGGTAGTGTAAACACAGGTTCACTGATTGACCATATATTAATCTCTTTGAAATTCTCTTCACATTCCCCAGTCTATATGAACAAAATAGATTTTTGAGTCAACATGTTGAGTGGATTATATAATCATGATAAATCATTCAAAAAACATCGATTATATCAATACAAACCAATATAACTATAGATTTCAATCACCATTGATTGTCTAGTGCATTTCTCAATAACATTTATCTTTGATATACATTTAAATGAGAGAATATGACCAAAAAATGAAACATTATGAAGCCAAAATTCTCAATTTGTAATTTTTTTGTAAATCATTTCCTTCCTTAGGGTGTTTAGCACAATCCTTGAGTTTACATTATGATATTACTTGCTCATTGAATATACAAGAATATTTTAAATAAATACAACCAAAAACTAACCATGATATTATCTAAAGACTATATTCATCAAGTTCAAGAAGATGATAGGACAATTAATTAGACAAAAATGAATCACTATAAATTTATAGTGTCCATAACTTTTATGGAATGTTGTATGGGGTATAACCTTCTTATTGACTCTCAATTACTGATATCCAAAATGAATATCAACCTTGGAAAGGTATTAATATATACATATTATATCAAATAAGTCATAAATATAGCGAATAAGATACTATTTCTTGATAATGATCATGATATGTTCTTTATAATCAATATCAAGTTGCATTGATCCATCTTTATTCTCAAAATAATTGAACAAGTGCACCCCTAGGTGATTCACTTGGGTGTATGAATGCCTTATCTAGATTCACCAATAATTTCTTCCAAAATTTATACAAATAAATTAGGTATATTATATGAGGAGTCTTTAAAATAGTAATATCATTGGTTATGAGTTCTATCAAAAAATAAACATTACGATATGGTAGAAGACCTAGAAATTATTTTTGAAAGATATCAACCAACATCCATAAAATAGATATTTCCATAATATTTAGTTTCTCCCCAAACATTTTATATAGATAACATAATGAATGAGAATTAAGTCCCACAAGATGGAATAGATTTTTATTAGATATTTGTATTCATCCTTGCATCTATAAATGATTATAGGATCATTCAAAATACAAAATTTGACATTATTTTCTTAGAAATTGATATGGGATATATATTGGGAAATCCAATACATACAAAGAATCACATACAATTCCACTAAAGGAAGAATCAAAATATTTCTAGGAAGTAATCCCACAAACATCAATAGGAGATGAACTATTAACTTGAAATGTGATTGTTTTGTCATTTGAGGTTTTCAAAGCTAAGTAATCATCTAATTGTTATGGTGATATTGTGACACCATTATAAAAATTATTATAAATAAAGGAGTGAGTGGAAATAAAATTAAATAACACATTAGTTATTTTAGAGTGGATGATATGTGGACTTCTCACCACATCATTCTCATAACCATATTTAGAAGTCATATGTGCATGAGATTACCCTTTTTCTTTGGGTATTGAAGGTTGTTCATAATTATTATCAAAAACATTCAAATTCATCAACTGGTTGGAATAATTCCCATTCTCGTATTTGAAGCATTGGAGCATGGGTGGTGCATTAGATGACAACTTTTTATCCTCTATTTCATTAACCAACCTATTTAACCCATTTAAACATTCACAGTATTTATGACCCACCTTTTACAATTAAATAATATCCCATTTATATTTAAATGAATCCCTTTATGTTTCTTACAATATTTCTGGCATTTATATTTCTGTAATTTATTTACACCGTGTGATTTGTTTGAGTTTTTATGAGCCTAGGCCTTTCTTTTCTTATTCAAACCATGGGAATAGTGGGAGTATCCAATTTCTATTTCTACATTTAGTGGACATGGAGTTATTTATTCATAGATACTTAGGACTCTTATAGTTAATACCTTTTAGAGGCTTGGTTTTATGCAACCAAAGAATCGATCAACATTACTTTCAGGGACGATAATTAAACCAAAAGGCATACCTTGGAAGTTGTGTAAAAACAATTTTATAGGTACCAATGGATTCATTATCCATTTTCTTCAGCTCAAAAAATCCTCATCAATATTTTTATTAAAAAATGTGGAAATTAAATATAGTGGAATATCCACTTAAACTCAACCCATTCTATGGATTCTATTTCTTCGTCTTCCTAAATTTTATTCATAAGATTCCACTATTGATCTTATTCACTTTTTGGGTGATAAACATCTTAGAAAACATTCTCATGTCTCGAGCATTGAAAAATATATAATATTTTATCAATTTTGTCTATATATCACACAACCACTAATAGATGAGAAGATCCACGAAATGTTGATGAATTTTTTCTCATGAAAGATTCAATAGTACATTCCACCTAATCATTAAAAAAATACAAAATGTTTCATAACCTGAGAATGTTTTGTAAGCATAGAAGCATGATTTTTCTTTATATATACCCTGAAATTCAGTTGTTTAGGTGTACAATCATTTCATTTTCCATCACAGTTAGTACTAACATGATCCCTTTGGGTTACATCTATTTACTAAAACCAAAAAGAATAGTGTGAGTTATAATAATCATAGTGGAAAACCAAATAATCATAAAAAATCATTCACAGAATGTCTAAATCATTGTACTTTGTTTTATGTGACCTTAGGTTTAACCTAGTTCATTCATGATCCTTATAAAAACTTTATGATTTATCTCATAATTATAATTATCCCTACTTTTTTCTAAACATAGTTTCCAAAGTATAACAAATCCAATCCCTTAATACAAACTATAATGACACAAGATTTAATAATATATATTTCATATTTTTTATGAATATTAGTTACATATACCAACACATGTATGATGATCATATAGGTATAGTTCCTTTGAAAACATGGAATCAAAAACAATTGGTTTATAAAATATCTGCATCTTCTCCAACAGATTTATTCATAAGTAGAACCCTATTTGTATATTTTAATTAATAAATTTATTCATATCTTGGCAAAATGAATCACATTAAAAGGATGATCTCATATGTCTATTAAGGGTAAACATGGGTGATATCAATAGAGGACTATATAACCTCATATGATATGGATATGTAAATAATATCTTGACCTCATCTTACAAAGTTCATTCACAATTTAGTAATTATATATCGAATAATACATTAACATTTCAATGTACATGAATCAAAATAATGAGAATTATTCATAACTCAATCATGAACCATAGGTTCCTAGCATAAATTTGTGCATCATAATCATAAATATAGAAACCATTTCATATGTCAAGATCCAATATTGAGACCATCATATTAGGTATCAAAACATAATTTCCATAATGAATAAAAAGATTTACTTATTCCCAATAAAAGATCAAGCACATTCACTTGTTTCCCATAATGGATCAAGTAAGTCAACTTGTTTCCATTTACAATCTCATGAGATATAATTCATTACCAAATTCATTAGAGGGAGATATACATCCCACACATAAAATAATGGAAAAAAACATTATTGTTCCATAAGAACATAAATCATTCATAATATCATAACCCACAAAATGAAATGGGTTTCATAAACATTTCATCATATCATAAGCCATGTTAATGAAATAGGTTTCAGAATCATAATCCCATCATAAATATAAACCACCCAGGGAATGAATATGGATGAAATAAATGGATCATATCCCTAGTAAAGGATAAGTAACATAAAAAATGTTATCATAGGTTTAAAATTATTTTGAAACATCATGTTAAACAATTATATAGGTAAATATAATTTCTATTTTGGAATAATTTTTTAAAAACCAACATAATTATAAAGGATAACGTTTTTTTGAAAATAACATTTTATTGTTGTAATGGAAGTCTCAAAGCATTACTACATAATTACAGAATTAAAATTCGTGTGGGATCGTAAGAGAATGTGATGGCTACAAGGGGGTGAGTTTTAGTTTAAAATTTTAAACAAATATAAATCACAATACCACATTAGTTAAAAAGATCTGAATCAGATATCATTTGATTATTAGAGTTTTAAAATCATAACTAGAAAGTGTCTGATTTATCGAAGTTGTTTAACGGTGTCATAGTTAGTCCAATAAAACTATTATTTTAATGGTATATAAAAAAACATACTTTCTACAGTATATGAAACATGGAATTAATTCCTTGTATAAACATGAAATAATAAATATTATAATAGTAAGAATGACTTTAATTCCTTAGAAAAATTATTTACTCTTTTTCCTTACAAGTCAAGAAACCCATTGTTCCTAACATAATATATCCAATGTTTGAATACCTACAATAAGGTATGTATTTCTTTAACATTAAATATTTCAATATGATGGTTGATATTTATCTATCTTTTAATCCACTAGAATCCATCAACACAATGATCGGTCTCTATCTTCCTATACTAAGAATCCCTTAATTTGATGGATCATATTCACCCATCTTCTTATCCCTAGAATCCCTAGATCAATACCACAGTTATTCCCAACAAATAAAAAATAAAAGTGTTCTAAAAAATTTGAAATACTTTCATAGATTCCTTAGAACTTAAACTCTCTATGAAATTAAAAAACTTATAGAATGAGATGTTCAAGAAATTAAGAAATAGATGACTTGGTTTATGAATGTTTTAGATCCTAGATCCTCAAATGACATCCTATTTATAGGAAATCCATCAATGGTCATATTGTTTAGTTCATTGCAATGATCCCAGATAGCTTTCACTTGGACATCTCATAATAATCTGGATCTTGGTCTTATAATCTATACATTTCATTATTTAATTTCATTCAGTTTAGCACCATTAAATTTTTATTTTCTATTCTAGACAATAGATATAATTATAATCACTATTATTATATACTTTGGATAGTCTTATGGACATCACAAATGATTAAATAATTGATAAATTGATCAATGGTCAATTAGATGTATTTGTACGCTTTTTTGTATCAAGGCCATGAAATTTGTATATCTGATAGATATGACATTATTCTAACCAATATTTAGTGCAGTAGTTCGTCCCATGTACTGGTTTCATTATCAGTCTAATTACTTTGATTGAATAATAAAATTATATATTCATTATATATTAAAACTATTTATTCATTTGGTATAAAATAATGTTTTCTAAAAAAATAAATTAAAAAATTAGGAGATAAAAATATATAGAAATAAAAATTTAAAAAATTGTTTTTGATTTCAATAAATACGAAAAGAAAACATATAAAGTATAAATTTTGACTCACCAATCTCTTAGTTTTTTACTGCAAAAAACAACTTACTTAAAATGAAAAATTACTAAATTTGAAATAATTAAAAACCTTTGTAATTTTATGATTTGGAAAGATAGTATTTATAGAAATATATTATATCTTATTATATTTTAACTCCCCTATATTTTATGACTTATTTATGATCCTATATAAAGTAAAACATCGAATTCACCCCATTTGTAATAATTATTCCACAGAAAGATTCTCCCCTAAAATAATTCACTCCTTTGAACAAAAATGTTTCTAAAACTTCCCCCCTAATGTTTTTTAAAACAATTATCTAAAAACTTATCCATTTAGGGATTTAAAAAAATATTATGGAATGTAATTTATCTCAAGAAATGATAGAGAAGTATAAGAAATGAGACTATTATAGATGATTTAGCTATTTATCCAAGATATAAAAGAAATTACATATATGAAAAATATATTAGATGACACGTTGACATGTAGTCTATGGTTAAAAACTATATTCACATTAAACAATCATTAAAGAGGTTTCTAATTTCATCAAGAGTTTAGAGAATAAAATTCATTCTTTCATATAAATTTTCATGATGATCACTTTCAAAATCATTATGTCTTCAAGATCCTTCTCAGTAGCAGAAATAGATGACTAAAGCTTCACAATATTTTCATAAAAAAATATTTGTTTCAAAACCTATGTCTTCTAACTTTTAACATCCACACTAATATTCTTATTATATTTCGTTAAAGATAATAACCCATATTCAAAATATATAACCTAGATATTATATACTTCCATGTTGTTAACCTTTTCTTTCAATACTCTTAGTTCGTCGTCACAATTTTCTATCATATATTTTAGTCTTCAACCAATATACCTCCATATGAAACATCTGATGATCACATTTCAAAATAATCTATATACTCAACGGATAATTTTATAAATATAACTAATTCATCCTCATGAACCTTCAAGTCATTATTAAACATTCATGACCATATAAACATCTAATTGAAATATCTATTGTGATCATTTTTTTTCATTTAAAGACCATGAATTCTACCTCATTACATTTTACATTCTCAGATAACATCTTCAACTGTTCCTATTTTTCATTAATGGAGTTTTCAATTTTTTTACATTTGGCCTTAATGTTTATAAGTTATGGTATTAAATCAAATAAATTTTTCAATGTTATTAATATGCCTTAAATGTTATTTTGTGCCTCTATGGTTGAAGAATCTATCAACTATGATTGGATGTATAAATCACTTGGTCTAGACAGATGAAAATTTGACTACTCTGCTGCCCATTCATCAATTCATTTCTTATAATATTTTTAATCTTCGAAAACTTTTACCATATACAATTTTTTATCAATTTCTGATTTTTCTAATACTTTCATATGAGAATGATAATATGCTTCTTCTATTTTTCATGAAGACTTAACTTCCCCTAAAACTTATATCCCTAGATTTTTTTCTAACCAAGATGATAACTTAGTTTGCTTAAAGAATGAATCTTATACAATTATTTATTAATTTTATTTAAATTAGATTTATTTTCTTTTTAAAATTCTTCCTCTTCTTGTTCCCCTTATAATTTTTCATCTTCCTCTTCCTCCAATACCTTTTCCAAAATCCATGTAGTTCTGAGAATACATTTTTCTTTCTTTTTTATTGGTTTTTTATTTTCATTCTAAATAACCTTCTAAAAATGTTCTTGGACTAATTTTGTAACTTATTATAATATCTCTTTACCTTTTCCATTATCAACAACTATTGGAGGAATTTAAGGGATGAATGAAGCTACTAAAATCTCCAAACCATCATCTAGAATAAATAGAACTACATGTGGAACTATCCTAGGCCCTTGAACTGGCTGCACCATTGATAAATGAGAAACATATAGAATTGGATTTTTTGATTTTTGTTTAAAGATGGTGTCTGGACTGAAAAACAAGGCACTATAAATATAAAGGCAAATAGTTACAAAAGTCTAAAAGATGGAAACATATTACAATCATTATTATGAAAAGTAAGTAAGTCAACATGAAGTTCATCAAGACTGATAATGTGTCGATTGAATCCCTTGTTTGAAAGACCATCAGCAACCATGTTAGCTTCATGATATATATGGGAGAAGATGTATTTGATGTCGAGTAGGGCATGTATGTAGCCTATCCAACAGGTGGTGATCGGCCACGCAAGATTTATCACACCATTCCAAACTGGTTGCACAATTGTGGTCGAATCACTCTCAATCCATAGGTTGTTCCAACCATGTTGTTTGGAAAAAAAGACAGCATGAATCATACCCATAATTTCAACTTCTAGTGAGGAAGAAATGACACATCTACCGTAGAAGAAACCAATGATCTGACAAATATGATTCTTGAAGATGGCACCAAAACCAGCATGGCCAGGATTATCTTTGGAATCACTATCCACATTTACCTTAATCCATCTTTAATGAGGGGCATGCCAAAAGAATTCAAAAGTACGGTGAGGTTGGAAATAGTTTCCAGCAATATTTAATAGTTGAAGGATTCCAAAGTTGTTCACTGTGTTGTTTCGTGGACCCTTTTGGATCGAAGCAGCTTCACAAATGGAAATTATAATCCAAATTCGTCCTGCATTAAGAATGGATGAGAATTTATTATGACTAAGATCATTTATATCATACCATATCACATGTTGAAGCTCAGCAGCAACATCATGGAAAATGTTCTTAATTTGCTGAGAACTATTTCGATTTGGAAATCTATTTGATTGAGATTTAACATAGTCATGCATCCACCATCTGCAATCAAAAATGTCAAATATATAATTCCAATGAGCAGAAGAAGTGGCACAATAAAAAAAGAGACGATGATAATCTTCTCTATGATTATTACAGAGACTTCATTTAGAACAGAGTTGAAAACCAAATGATTAAAGATGATCATCAGTGGGTAGTCTACTTTGAGAAAGCCATCAAATAAGAGTAAATCTTGAGGGTTTTATCCAAGGTTTTTCAAAAAGTCTTACGCACCCAAAATCACATTCGGAGTTAGAAAAAATGGATGTAAAATTATTTAAAATCCAGTATTCTATTGTAAGCAGTTTCCCAAACTACGAAATCATATGTGTTAGATAAGGGCTAGGTGTCAATGACATTCATAATGTTATGTGGGAGAGAATAATTTCAAGAATTAAGAACATCTCTGATATAGAGTTTGGTGTTCTTAGGGATTTGGTCAAGGGAAACCCTGGATATTAAAGGAGTTCTAGTCCAGTTATCTAACAAGATGTTCATTGAGGAGTTTCTAGAGACCATACACCTAGAGATACTCATAATGGATAAAAAGAGTGTTTTATGGATGGCCAGATAGATGAGTCAAGAAAGGCAGAGTTTCCTTTCTTATGTTTTTGAAAAAATATATTTTTAAGGAAGTTGATAGAATCATAGTTATTATAGAAAATATTCCATGTTAGCCTGGATTGATGAGAATCATTAAAGTGTTTAATATTTTTAATTCCAATATCTCCATTAACAATTGGTTGGAAAAATGTTTACCAGAGGATGGTGACAAGTTTCTTTTCCACAGTACTACCAGTCCAAACCAAATTTATGATTGTTGTATTCATTTTTTTTATAATACTAACTTTCCATTTCTACACCATAATTGAGTAAACCATTTTAGATAAAATAATAGATTTGACAAGGAAGAATCTAACTACCATAGAGAGGTATTTTCCATTCCAAGTAGAATGTTGATTTATTACTTGACTGGAAATTTATAAGAAATGACAGGATTTGGGGCATCCCCAAAAGATCGGGACACCTAATTACATAAAAGGAGAGAAACCTATTTTATACCTAAGTCACATATAATGATGAATTTTCTATTAGGGGGAATGTTCTTTCCGAAGAACATAGAATATTTCTTCAATCTAATAATTTGTCTAGATATTTCTTCATAGTGATCAAGGGAATTTTTTAGGGTTCAAATGTTTCTTTTATCAATTTGAAGAAAGAGAATGGTATCCTCAGTGTAGATACCCAATCTTGACATAGATGGGCATTACATTAATTTTATGAAAAACATAATACATGACACAAACCAATGCCCAATGACCATATTATTATAGTGCCTTCGAAAACTCGGAACATAATCTTCTAATCATGGTGAAAGATCTTCAACATCTCCCATAAATATATTCCACTTTTGTTTTCTTACCTAAAAACATTCTTTATATCTAGGGGAAAAGAAAACATAAAAATGGTGATATGAAATACTCAGTAAGGGTAATCATGGATAAAATAAAACAAACCTTATACATTTGAACTTAAAAACATGAACATAAATTTTAAGCCTCAAAATATTGAGTTGTGAAATAAATATTGGTAGTACGTAAGGAATACATCATAAAGGAACATTAACCACGATAAAATAAAATGGGAATAAAACATGAAATTGTGGAAAACCATTAAGCACATGATATGATTTCCATAGTTTCCAAGGTACTTCTTCCAAGACCATCATTGTGGACAAAGTCCATTACTGAATCGTTCTTACTTGTCGTTGTGGCCCTATATTACTCAACCGAATTTACTTATCGTTCTAGCCATGTTTATATCATGAGATATAAATCATTACCAAATTCATTAGAGGGAGATATAGGTCCCACCCATATCATAATGAAATCATTCTTTTGTGTGCCACAAAATTAACATAAAACATTCATCATAACCCAATGAATTAAATGGGTTTCATAAACATCATCCAATCATAGAATAATCCATCTAAAACAATGGATATAATTTCATCATAAAAAAATTAAAATCATGTAAATAATAGAGACATTATGCTTGAAACATAACCATATTAAATAATGTCATCATATATGGAAAATGGTTTTGATAAAACAGTTGAAATGAATTAATGAGGAAAATAGCCTTTCTTCTTTCAAATTATTTTCTTTTCTCAAAATGACGTGAAATTTTAAAAGAAAATAATTTTGTTGAAAATAATCATGAATTATTTTAGAGGAATCTTTATGTAAATAAGGAGTTATGAAATCGACAAAATCTATTCACACTGTATAAGTCAAAAAAATATTCTCCTCATACTTTTTCCAGAAAAGTCAAAAAAGTACCTAGTATGGTAAATAGAAGAAAAATTGCTTCCATACCATATAGTAAAAGTAAAAAATAGGTAAAAAGTATTTAAACATACATGGAATAATAGTAATAACATAATGAAAACATTTTTTATAAAACGTGGACATGGATGATAAATATAACCCCAATAAATACTTATGAATAAACAATCTCGGATAAGAATGAGATTGGAATAATTATACCCTACCATTTATAATTGATGGAATCATACGTGTCATAAAATAAAGAAAATTACATGAATATTTAAATATCATATCCTTCATGATAAATATCATAAAACATTCATGGGAATCCTAAACACCATACAAAAGAAATATATGGTGATTAAGTGATATGTCTCATACAAATAAAAGTGAAACGAAATAATCCCTTACCTTAGTACAATTTTTTCTGTACGTGTCTGAAACTCATGTATAATGATTTAAATAATGTCATCGACTTTTTCAAGAATCATATTAATTTTTATGATATCATATATTATTCACTTACAAAATTATATTACCCATTCATTTGTCAATTCCTTGTTGAAGCATCGTTTTGGGTAATAATTGATTCATTTATCGTACGTGTTTGGACTTCTTGTTCTTCATATTATTACTTATATCATGATATACATACTTATAGAATGTAAAATATTATTTTTATATCATATATACATTCATTATATATATATATATAATAGATAGATAAATTAAATGAAATACACTATTCATGGAGATGGTAGGCCGTACGTACGCATGAACGTTGTTTTCCTTTCCTTATTGACTTGAATGGAAGTAAGTATATGACATATATATATATATATAGTAGCATTATTGTGTCATATATCTCATTATTATTCATTATATATACTTTAAAATCATTCTTGAATGGTTAACAAGGATAATGAATCTCATCGCGTCATGGAGACGGTAATCTGTACGTCCGCATGAGCGATGATATCATTCCCATAATTATTGAATGGAATTGGAGTGGATGATATTATATATCATAATAAGTATCATGTTATAATAATAATATATATTTATTATTTCCACCATTATACCAATCCATGTAAGGTGGTGGGGGAAAACAGATTACACCACAGCGTGGAGACGCTAAGCCGTACGTACGAATGCTCGGTGATTTTGTTTTTCATAGGATGGATAGAAGTTAAAATATGATTATTTCATATTCATAATAACATATAAGTATAAAATTGGTACTATATTTTTAACTTAATAATGAAAAAAATCATATAGAGGAAGTACAATAATAAATAAGTTTGAAATAATTTGTAAAGGATATTACCTCTTCTTCGACGCGCCTCTTCTAAACCGCCTCTTATGGCACTAATGATGGTCTTTGAAGAATACCAGGACCTATATTATGTTTCTAGATAAGTTTATAAGGTAAGTTGGTAGGGTTTTATATAGTTTGAATTCTCAAAATGGAGTGAAGAGAAGAGGGAGGAGGTGCCCTTTTATAAGAGAGTAGATGGGCACTTTTGGAAACCTCCAAAATATTAATTTATAATAAACTCAAACCCCACTTAAAAACTTCCAATGTGACTCAAATTAAAATATGAGATGATATATGGTTGTAATCTCATCAGAAAATAAAATTTAAACATGTTTGGAATTTATTTCAAACCTTATCATTTTTATTTACCATTATTTAATCTATTTAATTTTATTTGTGGTAATAATATTCTAAATTTTAAATTGTTATAAATACTTACATATGTGTTCTAAACTGTACATAATTAGATACATTATTAAATTTTCAAACATATAATTTTCAATGTTTAATTTTTAAATATTTTTTGTGATTTTTATACAATTTAATAATATGTTACTTTTTTAAAATATCAATAGTGTCAATTTTAATAATATTCATTTATTTGAATTTAAATAAAATCCACATAGACGATACATTCCAAGAAACTATAATAGATTAATAAAATGTTATATTAATCTAGAAAAATCTTGGATAACATTAAGTAGTTAATATAATATTTATTTTAATTTTGATAAAATCATTTATTTGATATTTCTCTTAATAAAATAATTACTACAACATTTTTGTATAATTAATTAATATACTTATTATTGCATAAAAATAAAAACTAAAATTCTATTATTAATATATATATATAATATTTTATAAGAACACTTTTATTCTAATTTTTCTTCTAAAACAACCACCTTTTAAAATGTTATCATTATTATATTATGAAGGTGACAACATTGACATCATTTAAAATAAAATAATATAAATGTCATAATCTATTTTATAAGTTTCAAAATGGTACTCAAAGACATACCTTGGAATCTAATGGTTTAGATAAACTCTAACAATAAGGTTTAGTCATGTTTTTTTCCTTTTTATGTGTATTATTACTTTAATAATTACTATTTTATTGATTTTTCACTAAAGAAATAATTTCTGCATCATTAATGTATAAGTTATTAAGGTAATTATATATTTATTAGAAATTACAAATAAATTACCATGATAAATAAAAAAAAATTATCATTCAAATGAGTATTTATAATCGAATTTATATTTTATATAACAATATATTAAAAATAATTTAATTATTAATGTCTTAATGAGACATATTTCACTTTCCTTTAAATAAAATAAATTAATAGTCTTAATCACATCCAAGTGGGTTTCAATATATTCCATTTAGATGCAATTATGTTTTAGGGATAAAACAAATCATCAAATGATATCAATAATAGTGTTAGGGAAATTTTATAATATAAGTTTTACCCTTAATTACCTAATTTACCTTCAACTGTAGTAAATAAAATCTACCGTAGTTACTATTCATAATTCCTAAAAATAAAATTTTTCTATTTACACAAATATAACCTCATTATTCCAAATATAAAATCAATTTTTAAAAATTCAAAGCACATAAGATTCAATAATTAATTTAAAATTAATCCCATTGTCAGAAAAAAAAAGTGTGTTCTTGTTTAGAACAATGCAAAAGATTGAAATGTTTTTACCTATGAATTAAATGTAAAATTAATGATAATGACATACATTATATTAAATGGTAAAACTATATTGTATTTATACTTTAAAACCATTCAATATTATAATTTAACCTTATAAATTATCCCGATGAAAAAAGTTTCTTTTAAGTAAAATTTAGTGTATTTTACTATTCATTAAAATATGACAGTTATCATAAAAATATGAAAAAATTATCCAATGTAAATTTTTATATCCTATTTCAAAATAATTATTTTATTTCTTCAATTTTATCTTATAAACTTGTAAAAATTAGATTTCAAATGGGTGCACCATCAAAAGGTGGCAAAACTGCATTTTCTGAAAAATACTTCCTTTATACAAAAAATTGATTTTTTTTCTCTTACCATGTTCTAGAAAATGTGTAATATGAATTATAATATTATAAAATTAATTTTTTTTAATACTATTCATAACGGCTAGTTCATAATAATATTATAATAATATATCATTTTTTAGTGAAACCCATTATTGTGTACCACGCAAGCAATCGAGGAAGGTCACTTTTGCATGTAACGCAAGCCAAGTCAATGTTGCGTGTAGTGAAATATTAATTTAGTGTAGTGTATAAAATAATAAAAACCAATTTTATTTATAAATTGAACACAATTTATACTCAATATTGCGTAGAATACTTTCTACCAAACGAACTTAAAATTGTGTGTAACACGAGGCAAGAATAGTGTTGCCTATACTGTAAGCTAATACATTGTTGCGTATAGTGCAAGATACATTTGGTGAAGCGTACAACACAAGACATGAAATAAATTAAAAAGAATATATATCATAAAATCTTGGGGTGTTACATTTTACCCCCCTTAAAAGGAATTTCATCCTCGAAATTCATCGGGGTTATAAATTGTTCACTAATTGAACGTTTCTTTCATAGAAACCCACATCATACAAAGGAATACTAAAACATAATTTAAAAAAGGAAAGTTATAAATATAACGGTCACCCAAAGTAACTCATCACTGGGTTTATACATAAGATAATATAGGTTAAAATAAATACATGGAAGAAAAATCTAACCATCATGTTATGATGAAGAATGGTAGAGAACATAGCTATGAAAAAGCCAAAAATCACAAAGACATAAATTTGTGATGATCTAAGGTACCATATGATTCAACATATATGAGGGTACTAGGACAACAAATTTGGTTTTCTAGATCATTTCCCTACAGTTGATTATTTTTTTCATAAGGAGAAATACTTACTTGATTTTAGTATAATATCATCATTTTTCTTTCCATGGACAATTCCCACTTAATCTATTATTTAAAGAAATGAAGTTGAATTTATAATTCTTGAAGTATTAGAAGATCATGTGATAGGATTATAGGTCATTCCATCTATCTCTATCACAAAATAAGGTTTGCACAAGATATTAAATATACAAAAGTCTATCAATGGTGAGGTTCATCATATATGGTTCCAAAAATGGACTTATAATTCATATATCATACCGTTTAATAAAATAAAATTAATTTCAGAAAATAAGGGACATCATGTATTCTAGTGGTAGGCGATAAAGGCCTGTTTCACTTTGGTTGTGGGTTCGATTTTCACATCTTTGTCTGATGCGACGGGTTGTCGTCTGTCCTGTAGGTTTTCCTTTTTCTAAAACTACACAATTATAACCTTCCATAAATAATATCAAAAATTTATAGCCTTAAAAAATACTATCTAATGTCCAACTTAATCCATTCCAATATTTAGGATTATCTAAAAGACTTTTTCCCAATCTCATAGTATAAAGAAAACGATTACTAGAGAGGTCATCTACCAAGCTTGTGAATACAACCATTTGTCCCCCATAAATTATAAGATATATCTTGTTGGTCACATTTCAAACATTTGAATACCTTATTCATGTATTCTCTTGAAACATGTATTACAATTGAACCTTATTGAAAACATGAATGTTGTTAAAAGTTAACTCTTTCCATATACCAAAATCCCAAAATTTCTATATACTAAAACCATGATATCACATTGTCCTAATATCAGCCATAATCTCATTAATACTATCAAACATATTATTTTCTCCTTATCCCTTCATTATGTGCATATCATCTAGTTTCCAAAAATATTACAATCACTTTCCATGGTTACTGGTACCATAAAATTATTGAAAACCACAATAAACTAATTACATAGATATTCCAATATTCCAAGATACTGTAAATGAGATTCCACAACACTATTTTGGAATCACTTTACATAAAAACATAATAATTCCACCACTTTGTTGTCATATTCAACATCGCCAATAGTGATCACATGTGATTTACCTTTTTCCTTTTCCTTAAGAGGTTGTTGATGTCGATCATCATTAACCCTTGGATTAGAGCATTGTTTAGCATAACACCCCATTTCCTTGCAGTTGTTGCATTAAAGTGTTGGGGGTGCGTTCTCTGTAGTCGTTTCTCTATTCACATCATTAGTTACTTTTTTCCATTAATTTGACACTCAGCTTCTCGATGACCTTCTTTTACACACATAAAACATTTTATAATCCATTTAAGATAATCACCGCCATTCTTCTTTCCACACTTTGAGAAAAAAGAAACATTTGTCTTCTTTTCACCATAGTTTTGATATTTTTCCTTGAACTCCATCTTTCGTTTCATATCAAAACCATTAGACGGATATGTACCCCAACATCAAGTTATACCTTGATAGAACAACTCACAATCTCTTCATGTTACTGAAGTCTCTTATAGCTAATTCCATTAGAAGAATAGGTTTTAATCCACTGAAGAATCGATCAACTTTACTTTCAGGTTGGATGATAAATCCAGATGCATACCTTTCAAGCCTTGTAAAATTCACTTCATATATACCAACAGATTCATCATCCTTTTACTTAAGATCAAGGAACTCCTTTTCCATCATCGTTCTAAGAATACAAGGAATGTACTTATTAAAAATTAAGTTCTTGAACTCATCCCATTCCATGGATTCAATTTCATCTTGGGACCTTGTATTCTTAATAAGAGTCCACCACTGGTCTTCCCCTTCAAAATGGTAAATAACCAAAATGAATTTTTCATGTTTTTAATAGAAAAGTATGGAAAATATCTTTTCAATGGTACTAATACATTGTTCAGTAATAAGTGGACCAGAAGACCCACTGAAAGAAGGTGGGCATTGCCTCATGAAGGACTCAATAGAATTTTGTTCCCTTATCTTCTCATTTGGAAGTCTAGAATGATTCATAACTTGTGTAAGTATAGAAAAAATATTTTTCACTCCATCTCCCATTACATTGGTTTTTTCAAGAGGACAATCATTGCATTGTCCATTACGTTGATGAACACAGTTCATTCGGGTTCCATTCATCGTCTAAAACCCAAAGAGAATAGTGTGAGAGGCAAGAATCAAGCTAGGAAAACAACATAATAAAGGGGGAGTACCTTTAATATCTAACATCTTAGGTTTAATTCTAATATCGTTACCATAATTCTAGGACTATAACTTATACTTATACTTAACATTAGGGACATCCCTAGACATACCTTAGAAATTTCTCTGGGGTCTCACTAAAGTTTTTGTATCCTAGTTTCCCAAGGTTGACTAAACCTTCTCTCTGATACCAACTGTAGAGACCCAATCTTGACATACATGGAAATTACATTACTTTTGCGGAAAACATAATAAATGACACAAACAGACGCCCAATGATTGTATTAGTTTAGTGTCTTTGGAAACTCGAAACATAATCTTCTAATCACGGTGAAAGATCCTCAACATCTCCCATAAATATCTTCCCCTTTTGTTTTCTTAAATAAACCCTTTATTTATATCCTGGGGAAAAGAAAACATAAAAATGGTGAGCTAAAATGATCAGTAAGGATAAGCATGCACAAAATAAAACAAACCATATTCATTTGAACTTAAGCACATGAACATAATGTTTAAACATCAAAATCTTGAGTTGTGAAATAAATATTGGCAGTACGTAAGGCATAGATCATAAAGGAACATTAATAATGATAAAATAGCTTGGGAATAAAACATGTAATTATGAAAAACCATTAAGAACATGATATGATTTCCATAGTAGCCAAGTAATTTCTTATGATACCATCATAGTGCACAAATTCCATTACTGAACCGGGTTTAATTGTCATTTTATCCCTCCATTACTAAACCAGATTTACGTGTCATTCTAGCCATGTCTATATCATGAGATATAAATAATTACCCAATTCATTATAAAGAGATATAGGTCCCACCCATCTCATAATGAAATCATTCATTCATGTGCCACAAAATAAACACAAATCATTCATCATAACCCAAGGAATAAAATGGGTTTCATAAACATCATTCCATCATAACATAATCCATATAAAACAGTAGATATAATTTCATCATAAACAAAATCAAACCATGTAAATAATAGAGACATTATTATTGAAACATAACCATATTAAATAATGTAATCACAGATGGAAAATAGTGTTGATAAAACACTTGAAATGAATATTTGAAGAAAATATCCTTTCTTCTTTCAAATCATTTTCTTTTTTAAAAATAATAGGAAATTTTAAAAGAAAATTATTTTGTTGAAAATAATCATGAAATATTTTAGATGAATATTTATGTAAATAAGGCATTACGAAATTGTAAAAATCCATTCACACCATATAAGTTAAGAAACACATTCTCCTCGTACTTTGGCCGGAAAAGTAAAAAAGTACCTCGTATGGTAATCAAAAGAAATATTCCTTCAAAACCACATAGTAAAAGTAGAAAAGAAGTAAACACGACATTAAACATACATGTAAGAATAGTAAATATTTTATGAAAACATATTTTATAAAACAAGGACATGCATGATAAATATAACCCTAATAAATACTTACTAATAAACAATCTCGAATTAGAATGAGATTGGAATAATTATCCCTTACCATTTATGATCGGTGGAATCATACGTGTCATAAAATAAAGAAAATTACTTGTGTATGTAAATATCATATCCTTAATAATAAAAATCATAAAACATTCATGGGAATCAAAAACACCATACAAAAGAAATAGATGGTGATTAAGGCATATGTCTCACAGAAATAAAAGTGAGACAAAATAATCCCTTACCTTAGGTCTAATTTCATCTGTATGTGTCTGAAACTCCGGTATAATGATTTAAATAATGTCATTTACTTATTTAAAAAATTTATTTATTTTTATGATATCATATGTGATTCACTTATGACTTTACATTACCTATTCATTTGTCAATTCCATGTTGATGCAACGTTTTGGGTAATAATCATTTCATTTATCGTATGTGTTTGGACATGTTGTTCTTGATATTATTACTTATATCGTGATTTAATATCTTCCATAATGTAAATCATGATTTATATATTATATATACATTCATTATATATACAATAGATAGATAAATGAAATGAAATACACCGTTCATGGAGACAGTAGGCCGTACGTACGAATAAACGTTGTTTTCCTTTCCTTATTGACTTGAATGGAAGTAGGTAGATGATATATATATATACACACATAAATACAGTAGAATTTTTATGTCTTATAACTCATTATTATTCATTATATATACTTTATAATCATTATTTATTTGTTAACATGGAGAATGAATCTCATCGCGTTGTGGAGACGGTAATCCGTACATACACACGAGTGATGATATCATTCCCGTAATTATTGAATGGAATTGGAGTGGATGATATAATATCTCATAATTAGTATCATGTTATAATAATAATATATAGCTATTATTTCCACCATTATACCCATCTAGGTAAAGTGGTGGTGGAAAAATAGATTACACCATGGTGTGGAGATTGTAAGTCATACGTACGCAAGAGTGGTGATTTCATTTTTTGTAGGATGGATAAGAAGGTGGAATATGATTGTTTCATATTCATAATAACATATCAATATACAAGTGATACTGGAGTTATTACTTAATAATGAAACAAATCATATAGTTGAAGTATAAGAAGAAATAAGTTTGTAAGAATCAGTAAAGGACATTACCTCTTCTTCGACACGCCTCTTCTAAACATCTTCTTAGGTCACTAATGATGGTCTTTAATGAAGACCAGGACCTATATTATGTTTCTAGATAATTTGATAAGGGAAATGGGAATGTTTTGGACGAGTTTTAAAGCTCAAAATGGAGTGAAGATAAGAGGGAGGAGGTGCCCTTTTATAAGAGAGTATAGGGGCACTTTTGGAAACCTCCAAAATATTAGTTTATAATAAACATTAACCCCACATAAAAACTTCCAAAGTGACACGAAATCATATATGATATGACATAGGGTTGTAATAGCAACCAAAAATAAAATTTAAACATTTTTGGAATTTATTTTAAACCTTATCATTTTGATTTACCCTTATTTAATCTATTTAATTGTATTTGTGGTAATAATATTCTAAAGTTTAAATAGTTATAAATACTTTCTTATGAGTTGTGAATTGTACATAATTATATAAATTATTAAATTTTAAAACATATAATTTTCAATTTTTAATTTTTAAATATTTTTTGTGATTTTTAAACAATTTAATAATATGTTAGTGTTATAAAATATCAATAGTATCAATTTTGACACTATTAATTTATTTTCAATTAAATAAAATCCACTCATAACATATATTCAAAAAAAATATTTAATTTATTTATTAAATGTTATATTAATCTATAAAATTCATTGAGAACATTAATTAGTTCATATATTATTTATTTTAATATTTTTAAAATCATTTATTTTATATTTCCCTTAATAAAATAATTACTACAACATTTTTGTATAATTAATTAAAATACGTATTGGGTGCATAAAAATTAAAAATAAAATACTATTATTAAGATAAATCTAATATATTTCATAATAACACTTTTATTCGAATTTATTTTCTAAAATTTCCAACTTTTAAAATTTTATGTTTATTAAATTATGAAGGTGAAAACTTTGACATCATTTTAAATAAAATAATATAAATGTCATAATATGTTTTATAAGGATCAAAATGGTCCACAAGAATTCCCTTGTATTCTTATGGTTTATATATACTTGAAAAATATGTTTTGGTAAAGTATTTGGTCCTTTTGATGGGTATTATTATTTTAATAAAACCTATTTTATTCATTTTTCGCTAAATAAATAATTTTTTCATCTTTAATTTATAAGATATTAAGGTAAATATATATTTCTTAAAAATTAAAAATAAATTACCATGATAAATAAAAACATTTTATATTTCAAATTAGTATTTATAATTGAATTTATATTTTGTATAAGTTTATATTAAAAAAATTATTATTAAATATTTAGTGAGACATATTTCACTTTCCTTTAAATAAAATAAATTAAAGGTCTTAATCACAACCAATTTGTTTCCAAAAATTCAATATAGACCCAATTATGTTTTATGGAGAAATATAATTGACAAATGATATCAATACAAGTGTTAGAGAAATTTTATAATATTATTGTTACCCTTAATTACCTCATTTACCTTTAACTATAGTAAATAAAATTTACCGTTGTTGCTATTCATAATGCCTAAAAATAAAATTTTTCTATATAAACAATTTTAACCTCATGATTACAAATATAGAATCCATTTTTAAAAATTCAAAACACAGAATACGTAGTAATTAATTTAAAAATAATCTCGTTGTCGGAAAAAAATGGGTTCCTGATTAAAATATTGCAAAAGTTTGAAATGTTTTTACCAATGAAATCAATGTAAAATTAATGATAATGACATACATTATATTAAATGGAAAAAATATATTCTATTAATACTTTAAAACATTTAAATATTATAATTTAACCATATTAATTGTCTCTATAAAAAAAAGTTTCTTTTAAGTAAAATTTAGCGTATTTTTACTATTCATCAAAATATAAATGTTATCATAAAAATATGAAAAATTTATCCAAAGTAAATTTTTATATCCTGATTCAAAATATTTAGTTTATTTTTTCAGCTTTAACTTATAAACATTTCAAATAATTGATTTAAAATGGGTACGCCAATAAAAGGTTGAAAAACTGCACCTCTTGAAAAATACTTCCTTTATACAAAAAATTGATCTTGTTATCATACCATGGTCTAGAAAATGTGTAAGATAAATTATAATGTTATAAAATTTAAAATTTGGTTAATAATATTCATAACGACTAGTTGATAATATTATTATAATAATATAACATTGTTTAGTGAAACTCAGTTTTGCGTACCACACAACCATTTGAGGAAGGTTGCTCTTGCGTGTAACACAAGCCAAGTCAGTGTTGCGTGTAGTGAAATATTACTTTAGTGTTGCATATAAGATAATAAAAACCTATTTCTTTTATAAATTTAACAAAATATATACTCAATGTTTCATATTATAAATTCCACCAAACGAACTTGAAATTGTGTGTAACATGAGGCAAGAATAGTGTTGCGTATACTGCAAGATAATATGGTGTCGCAAATAGCACAAGATAATCTTGGTAAAGCATACAAAAAAAGACAGAAAATAAATTAAAAAGAATCTATATCATAATGTCTTGGGGTGTTACAATCATCATACAACATGTGAGTTGGAGAGTTCATATTTCTTAAAACATGGATGGGCTTATGTTTGTTTTGATCAACCAGACAAGTTAGAATACGACTAAGACAGTCCTCTACAATGGAGAAAAGGATAACAGAATGAGGGTCCCCTGTCTGACACCTTTAGTTCATTTGAAATATCCCATGGGAGAACCTTTATTAAGTATGGAGATGGAGGCTGAATTGACCAAATATCAGATAGTAGTGATAAATGTAAAGACCTGGAAATCCCAGGTAATTTTATTTAATTATATGACAATTTTACATGTCCTCGAAAATTGACTGTGTGTGATTCCAAGGCCTGGAGTTCCCAGAAATAATTTATGAACTTTTTTTAGATACGTTCAGTAAACGTACGAGCGGGTTTTTGTAACTTTTGAACCGGTGCTCAGAATTGAAATCTGAGGGCACCGTTGAACTCGCAGTGCCAGTATTCAATTAAGGAGACCTTCAACTCAGTCACAGTAGGTCAAGGTTAAAAGTTAGTTTTTGTGGTTTTTCTTTGAAATAAAAATAAAATAAACATTTATTTTATTTTTATAATATCCTTTTTGAATGCTCAGGGGTGGGGAACACCTGAGCTAGAAAAACCCCCAATTTAAATCTATGGAGGTGGGGACCACCCAAACCCTTCTTAATGGGGCGAAAACCTCTCAAATGCCCATTAATTGATTCCTCCCATTTAATTGAGCCAATTAATTATTCCAACTCCATTTGTGCAAACAAATTACATTGATAAACTTAATATTTGTGTTGGCTCCTCAATTGTTTTTTTTGGGAAATCGTTGGCGAAAGGGAGAACTCTTTAAGATCATTCTCTCCCAATGAATAACGAGCCATATTCTCTAACAAAGAACATGCCACCTCTATTGTGGGACATCTTCAACAACGATGAACTGACGTCTGTCCGTTCCTCCTCATTAATGTCAAAACATCTCCGAGATAGGGGTGTGTTTTTTATTGATCATCATTAATTTTCCTCTCACATTGAATCACCTCCTTTAAGCCGCTTGCTACCTCTCTAACATGGAGAATACAGGCCAAAAAAACAAGGCCCAACCCCTCTACAAATCTTGTGGTTTTTTTGTGTTCATCGCGATGGAGGAGGACAGTAACCCTCACCAGTGGGGCTCGGGAATGGCGGTAGCACAACCGCGCTGCTGGAGAAGTGTTATGGACCATCGGCCATGGCAGAGCAAGGGTGGCAGCCGGCAGAGGCCGACCGCATGATGGGACGGTGACGTGTGTCCTCCCCGAGCCGGGTCGGGTGGTCCCAGGCAGGGTCGGACCGAACCCAGACCAACTTCGACCCATTATCGCTCTTTTGGACATAACTTTGGGCTCAATCGTCCATTTGATGAACCATCTATGGATTCAGAAACCTCAGATCAAGAAAGTCATTTTTTATACCCCACTTGAGATTTGGAAAAATTTGTGGTACGGTCAGGTTGGATTGAGCACGAATCCAACAAGGACCTCAGGACTAAAAGGCTGATAACATATAGACCGGGCGTCTAGTTGACGCACCGTCTATTGCATTGAGACCCCTATTACATTTCGGTTCATTGGGATACTTCTTCGCGAGACTTAGTGGAATTTGGAGTATCAAACTATGGCTTGAGGAGCGGAACCTTTCGGAATCTAGTGCGCTTAGTGAAGGAACCCAGTAGTTGGTTGTAACATGGGAAAGGGATCCTTCGTGGGTCTATATTTTTGGATACCACATGGATCCACTCTAGGAATCCATGTGGGACTACTCTTAGATCCTGCGTGGGTTTGATGATGTACTAGGATCCTGTGTGGGTCTGATGATGTACTAGGATCCTCTGTGGGTCTGATTATGTACTAGGATCATGTGTGGGTCTTCTTTACTAGGATCTTGTGTGGGTATGATGATGTACTAGGATCCTATGTGGGTCTACCTCTTAATCAAGTAAGATGATTTTGTAGTTACATATAATCATTTATACTTCTGTATATAAGTTATACCAGTTATGAGCTGAGTCTTTACCTTCATGGTGATACCTCTGTGGTATTCTTCTGTGTGGTGTAATTTTGTGGTACTTTCCATCGTGGTAATCTTCTATGTGGCTTACCTGTGTGGTACTAACCTTCGTTGTATTCCTTCCTCATGGAACAGTTCATATTTGGGATTTTCAGTTGGACCCTGTGTTTCCTCATTATTGAGATGGGTATACTTGATAACTTAGGTATATGTATGGGAATAAATCTAAGTTGGGTTGTCAGTTGATTACATGTTCTGGGGTTTATACATGGTGGACTTTGTGATACCTTGAGGATCTTGAGGTTCCTACTGAGTATAGTTATACTCACCCTTGCACGGGATATGCCCGCACCATGTCGTGTTTGGTGTAGACGACGGACATCACTGACTTAGGGTGAGAGTACCGGGACTGGAGGTAGCTCGAATGTGGAAATTAGACGATGCGTACCACAGAGACAGCCATTCAACAGCTATAACAACCCTACAGGTGGGATCCTTGGTGGGTGTTCACAGGAGTTGTTCTAGTTTACATGTACTTTTTAGTTTCTTGTACTTTCTAGTTTGGCTTTATTATGGCCCCTTTACATATTGTACTCACTCTATTTACTATTCAGCATACCTTGTGTTCGTATCAGGACGTGTGATTGGTTTTGTGTGTTTACAGGTTATAAAGGCAATGCATTCCAAGTTTTAGGGAAATACGCCTTCGGTGCTTCTCGCCAACCCATGTCCTATAGAAAGCAGGCTTGGGGTTATCATAGCACGGGCCCCAAGGGATGGGTCATGACAATAAATGCTTCACTAAAACCAAAATATTGAAGCACCTTAAAAATATAACTCTAGTCCATGGTATTGGATGATTTTTTTTAATGTCATGTTTAATGGAAATATTTACACCTCTGTTGGTTTTTTATGGTGTTAAAGCACTCAAGAACAAGATGAATGAAATTTTGGATGGATCTACCCTTAATAAACCCAAATTGATTCCAAGAAACTTATTTGTTAATGATAAAAGAGAGTCTTTTAGCAATGATTTTTGTGATGATTTTATAGAGTGTGTTAATGAGGGAAATGGGCCTAAACAAGTGGATCTCAGAAGCATTGTCAACCTTTGGAATTAGATAGAGAAATAGTGTGTTTAGACCATGAGGGGGAACACCATTAGAGATGAAATATTTGACCAGCTTACGAACATAAAAATTAATAATATCCTGGTACTGTTGAAAGAAATCATTATTAAATCCATCATGACCAGGAGAACTATCAGGATTTAAACTAAACAGAGATTCTTTAATTTCATGATAAAGAGGAGTGTTAAGAAGAAATATGTTATCTTCATAACTAACCACCATCAGAATTATCTCAGGTAATAGGTCTTTTTTATTATCAGTTCCATTAAAGATAGATTCAAAATAAGAGACAATTTTGTTGGCAATAGTATTGTTGTTATCTATAATGTTGTCACTATCTTTTAAAGAAGTAAGAGGTATACAAGATATCAGAGGAATTTGAAGGGAATTATAGAACTTAGTGTTTCTGTCACCATCAGATAACCATTTTACTTTGAGAACATGTTTCCTCATCCTCTCCTTAAATGTGAGGAAAGAATTGAGCTTTATCAAAATGTTGATTTCATGATTCGGATCAGTGCAAAAGTCAGAATTCATGCTATTATTTTTGAAGCTAATTATACTTGTTCTCAACAAGAAGGATATCCTTGTCAATTTTTTTGACATGAGAGCTACACCAACCTTTGTGCATCTATTTAAGATACATTAATTTGGAATGGAATGAAAAATCAGCATTGCAATGATTCATGGAGAGCCAAAAATTCTTTATGATGTCAATACATTCAGTGTTACAGATATTGGGACCACTTTGTGTATAAGGTTGTATTTGCTGTCAATTGTTCTCAATAAAGATCAAAATGAAGGAGATCAAGATAAACTCTAATGAAATGGTGGAATGGTGAGGTATCATCTATATGAAGATGATTGAAGAATTACACAATGAGATTATTTATGATTTCATGAGAACTCTGAAAGAGCTTACTTGAAGAATAGAATCATATGATTTGAATGAAGTAGAGAGTTATGGTTGAAGAAGAAGCGAGTCTGGAAGGGCTTGGAATTCTGATAAGGCCATGCATTTCACATTGTAGCTAAATCAGGTTATGCTTTTCTGATTTGTATTTCACAAATATCTGAAGTAAAGAGAACCTATGATTCAAGCCTTATTGGAAAGAAATATATTGGTGGATGACAGGGAAGCTATAGTACTTTAAATGGAAACTCTAACAATGATAAAGTTGATATATCAATGGATATATCAAAGTTTTGGAGTTTGTGATGAAATAATAAGAGTTATTGAAGAAGGGAAATCACTAAAAAGAAGTATGAAGGTTATGGCCGAAGCTAATATTGATGGTGGTGCTGTTCTCCAGTGTGTGCCAAAATTTTGGGCTTGAGAATTGGATGGTGAAAGACATGTGTCATTGGTAGAGAAAGTTTCACGATATGTTCAAGATTGTTTTTATGTGCAATTGATGTTTCATGATCAGAAAAACAAAATTTGGAAAAGGCATGGAGTGTGAGAAAAATTGGGCAAAGTGCACGAAAAAGGAGGTTGCATGGAAGATTTGTTTTGGGCGTAATATGGAAAATTGTTTATATTTTTGTTATTTTTTTTTAATATCAGCACTTTAATATTTGGAAAAGGAAATTGGGGCGTGAAAAACTAGGGCTATGTGTGGAAGAAATGGGAATGTGTGCGGAAAAATGTTGTGCGTAAAATAAATGGTTGAGTTTTTTTGTGCAAGCAGTGCCTCAGATCAGAAATACTAAAAATCAGAAAAGGCATGAGGTGAGTGAAAAAACGGAGATGATCGTGCAATGTGCATGGAACATCAGACTTGTGCGCGTAAAATTGTTTGTGCGAAATATATAGGTTTGAGGTTTTATGCGCATAGTATGCCTTGAGATCAGAAAGCATAAAATTGACAATGGATTGATGTGCATGAAATAATCCAAGATGTGCATGAAATTTGAAGTTGGTGCACAGAATAATATAGGTTTTGGGTGAAATTAGAATTCGTGTGAAATAATAGTTTGATATTTTACGTGCAAGAGGGGTTTCATGTTCAGAATGATGGAAAATGGAAAAGTCCTGAGGTGCACAAAAATCTAGGTGGTGTGTGAAATTAAAGGATGGTGCACTTAATATAAAGAAGTGAGGTACGGTTTTACACACAAGAAGGGGTTTTCTGTGCCGGGTCAAAGACACCTATAAATAGGATGTGAAAACCTCTCATTAAGAGAGGCTAAACACATAGAAAAATCCTGAGCTCTAACACGTGAAAAAATAGATGTATAGAGTGGTGTGTGAAAAGAAGAAGTGGTGCACGAAACAGAAAGTGTTGCATGAAAAAGGGAAGTTCTTCACGAAAAATGAGAGTTGTGGGAAAACGATTTCTCACGCCAATGGGTATTTTTAGTGAAATGTTTTATTTCTTATGCGCAAGGCACCTAGAAGGGTGCGTGAAAAATTTGGGGGGTCCTTCAAAGATTTGATAGGTGTTTAGCACTCTCGAAGCGGCTTCGCGATGAAAGAAGTACCGTAAACCATTCGGTTTTACGAAGAGATGTTTTTTCACTCACACACGACTGGTGTTTAGCACCCTCATTGTGATTTTTGAAGAGAAGAAGAGAAATATTTGAAACTAAACTCAAATCTACACAGAAAGAAGGAAGCATACCGATAAACTTAGGTGTTGGTATTGATAATGAAAGGAAGGGAATAAGAAGAAGAATAGAGTGTGACCAACTGAAGATTGGGAATTATTTGGGGCAGTACAACTGTGATGATTTCTTGAACAATCACAAAGGATTTTGTGATTATTTCCAATAATTGAAGAAGACTAAATACAAAAGAGCATCAATTTATGAATCTGATTTAAGAAATGTATCATGTTGAATAGGAGACAAAGACTTCCATGTTTATTTTCGGAATATACTTTCACGTCTATAAACTGGGTGGGACTTCACACAAGGTAGTGATCCTGGGGAGCCAATAGGAGTGACCTTAGGGAATCAGTGAGTTTTCCTTAAAAATTTGTGAAGGTAGTGAGCATGGGAAAAATTGATTGTTCTCGAACCATTGTAATGCACAACTAGTGACGATTAATCGAATTTGGTACGACCGAAAACCTGTCGTTGTATGCTCCTTGGACGTAGCCCTTAGTGGCGAACCAAGTAAAAAGATTTTTTTTGTCCTTATGTGTGTCTTAATTACTGCACATATCCATCATACTAGTTTAAACAAGTTCCTACCAATGTGGGAACAAGATCCAAAAAATAAGAGAAAAAGTTGACACCCAGATTCACCCCCCAGCGTGGTCTAGGGTCCTTCAATTTGTATTAGAGGGAAAATTTTATCATATGTTGGATACTATATAGTAATTATATTCAGAAGAGGATTTGAGTTTATTTCTTAAAGTCAAAAATGAAGTGCAGTATTGATGAGGATTTAGTCATTTCTGAGTAGAATTCTACATCTAGAAAGACCATGAAAAAACAGGAAAAATAAAGAGAAGAAGCAATTGAAGAAGTCCCTAGGGTCCAAATAAAATGCAATTTCTGGTTCTCCATACCCTTCTAATAATGATGAAATATCAGGCTTGAAAATTAAAGACCAAGTGTCTTAGGTTTCTACCAGTAGAAAGGAAGACACTTCTATCTCATTTTCATGTGATCTGGAGAAATTAAGTACTTATCTTCATGATATTTCTAAATAAAGTGTTTCTCCTATTTTTATAATGATTCAATGTATACTGGATGAGATCACCCGAATGGGAAGAGAAGTTGAAAATATGGAGGAAAGTATAGTAAAGAAAGTATCAGAATTCTATAATCACTCTAGACGGATTTAAGAACTTGAAGAAAAAGTGGGATTCAATGATACTCTAGAAGAAAAGAGCCATTAACATGACTATGAGATAAAGAATATCATTTAAGTAAAGATTTTATATTTGGAATAATATTCCAAGAAATTCATGGAACTTGACACTTGGTTACAATCCAGAGTCATGTTGCATAAATGTGAAGTTGAAAGAATGAAGAATGCATGTGAGAAAAATATTATTATGATTGAAGATCACAAAGTTATCCTCAATATGAAATGTCTAGAACTAGAAACTCAGTTGACCAATATTGAGACGACACATATTGAGTCTTTACAAAAGAATGAAATAGTTTCTATTGGTACTCAGTGTCCACTAGAATATTCTAAATCCGGAATGACTTCAACACACGATAAGAAGCTCCTAACATCTTTTGATGATATACCACAAGTAGCGGAGAGGAATAAGGTACCATCAAAACCATCTTGTACTCATGTTTCAAATTATGTTCCCACAATCAGTGCAGGTTGGAAGTGAAATTCAAAACAAGTATGGATGAGGAAAGGTGAGGAGAAGAAACCTACAACCATGGCTAGGGTGGATAGGAAGAAAAATCTGAAAGATGATTATTTAGGTACAGAACAAAACATTAAGAATAAGACTAAACAACCTTATAGAATATATATAAAGAAGATAAGATTCATGGGTCAATGTTGGTGTTGTAGTAGATTTTGGAATTTTTCAATGGATTGTTGGTACAATACCTTAAATGAAAAAGTAGATAGAAAGCCTATATCAAAGGGAAGAAAGCCAAAGAAGAAGAAGCCACATCCGCAGGTCCAGAAGAATTTTTTTACTGCAAATATATTTGGAATTATTGATAACATATGTGATGTATACGACGATAGAGGTCACAAGGTAGGTACATGTCCATATCACCATGAATTCACTATTTATTAGAAAAGAGGACCTCTGATGTTGGCTACGTTTGAAGTAGCTACCTTGGGAAGAAATCAAAAGAATATCATGAACACACACTTCCCAAAGAAGGTCTCAAGTAGGGAAGTTGAGAAGTCCCTGGATTTTAGATCCGTCAAATTGATGGCAAATTCATCCAAAAGAGAAACTAAGAGGGATGGAACTCAGATGAACCCATGCAGAAGATTCAAACCTGCTATAAAAGTTCCCAATGAGATGTTGGTAATCTAGCCAGAAGATTTGAAAAGAATATGAAAACATGAAAATGAAATGGTCATGGCTAGTGGTAAAGGAAAATAAAAACATTCACATGATGAAGACAGAGTGCATGAGGTATTTAAAACTGAGAGAAACACACATGTCAAAGAATTTATGTGTGAGAGATGTATGAAATCTATTGACATTGAAAAAGGTTGTCTAACCTTAATACCAAAGAAAGAAGCTTTCCTTAAGAGGAGTAAAAATGTATCATTCACAATGGTTGTTAAGAAGAACAATTCTCTACACAAAGAAGAAGACAATATAAAGGGATCCATTCCACATCAACACATATTAGAACATATGTTTAAATGTGCAGACATGAAGAATGGAGCAAATGGAATAACTTGGTTGAGAAAAGCATCTCAACCCTAAAACTAATATTGATAAAGGAGGAACGAAATAGCTTATTCCCTTAATCATTTGTGTATTGTATTTGTGTTAATAATATAGGTAATTGAATAACAAGCATGCTCTCAGGGGGAGAACTAGAGAGTTAGTGAATTCTTTCAACTCTTGATAGCTAAGCTGAAGCAGTTTCCATCCTTGGAAGATTCTTCAATTGATATTCAAAGACTATAATGATGAAGAATCACCCTTGATGAAAATGATGATGAGTGTTTCCCTTGAGGATAAGACAGAAGAATATGGTTCTAGAATTGTTATTTCAATTAGTATCAACTTCAGTAGATATTAAAAGTAGTTACTCTGAAAAGTTCTTGAAGAACATTTCATTGGAAAAGGTATGTTGTTTCTCAATCTCTCATCCTTGGTTACATAGAACTATGAAAATTTTATAAAGGGGGAGTAACTGAATTAATCAGTGACATAAGAATAATGGATGTTCCCCAAGGCCACTCACCCTTCCAATTGCACTTGAATGTTTTTGATATGTTTATTTAAGTGAGTGTTAGAGTTTCAGGTCGATTATTTGCTATCACATTCAATTTCATCAGCCTAAAATGAAAGTGGAAAACCCATGAAGATGAAGTACATGAGTTATCATCTCATGTGGTATCATGGCCAATGAATAATGTACAGCCTTGTTGTCTAAATCAAATCCTCTTGTTTTCTACACCAAGTATTGCTCAAGTGGACGTAGAGTGAAATGATTGATGACACGTTACTTAATTATAGATTTATACCCTTTTTACCCTGAAATTTGTATTTCATATCAATAAGGAGGAGAGAAAGTTTGAAAAATAAAGATGATCTAGGAAATATTGAGAAGATTCTCATTTTGACATTAACGTATTCATTTCAAGAGATATTTAAGGTATTGAAAACAAAATACAAAGGGGGAGATTGTTGGGACCACATTGTGTATGAGGTTGTATTTTTTGTCAATTATTGTCATTAAAGATGAAAATGGTGGAGATCAAGAAGATCTCTGATGAAATGGAGGAATGGTGAGGTATCAAACATCTTGGGATGATTGAAGAAGAACACCATGAAATTATTCATGATTTCATGAGAACCATTCAAGTGCTTACTTGAACAATAGAATCATATGATTTGCATGACGTAGAGAGTGATGATTGAAGAAGAAGAGAGTGTGGAAGGACTTTCCATTCTGATATGGCCATGCATTTCACATTGTATCTAAATCAGACGATGCTTTGCTGATTTTTATTTCACAAATATCATATGTAAAGAGAACCAGTGATGCAAGCCTTATTTGAAGGAAAGATGTTGGTGGATGACAGGGAGGCTGTAGTACTTTCAATGGAAACTCTAACGATGTGAAAGATGATCTATATATGGGTATATAATAGTTGTGGAGTTTGTGATGAAAGAACAAGAGTTGTTGAAGAAGGAAAATCACAGAAAAGAAGCATGAATGTTATGGTCTAATCATATATTGAAGGGGGCGTTGTTCTCGAGTGTTTGCCAAATTTTTTGGCAAGCAAATCGAAAGATGAATGACATGTATTTTTGGTAGAGAAAGTTGCATAATAAGTTCAAGAGGGTTTTTATGCACAATTGATGTTTCAGGATTAGAACATCAAAATTTGGAAAAGGTATGGAGGGTGTGAAAAATTGGGCAAAGTGTGAGAAAAAATGAGACTGCACAAAAGATTTGTTTTGTGAGAAATATGGAACTTTTTTTACAATTTTTCGTGCAATTGGTGTTTTAAGATCATCACTATAATCATTATAAAATGAAAGAGGTGAACAAAAAACCAGAGCGGTGCATGGAAAAAATGAGAATGGGAATGAAAAATGTAGTGCATGAAATAACTGGTTGTGTTTTTTTCACGCAAGCAGTGACATAGATTATAAATACTGAAAATCGAAAAAGGAATGAGGTGCGTGAAAATTCAGAGATTTTCACGCAATGTGTGTGAAACATCAGACTTGTGCATGTAAAATTGGTTGTACGAAAAATATGGGTTTGAGGTTTTATCCTCAAGGGGTGCCTCAGGATCAGAAAGAAGAAAATTGACAAAGGCATGAAGTGTGAAAAATAATCTAGGATATGGACAAAATTGGAAGTGGGTGCATGGAATAATACAGGTTGTGCATGAAATTGGACGTCATGCAAAATAATGGTTTGATATTTTACTCACAAGAGAGGTATCATGTTCATAATGATGAAAAATGTAAAATTCATGAGGTGAGCAAAAACTCTATGTGGTCTGTGAAAATAACGGAAGGTGAATGTCATATAAAGAAGTGAGAGATAGGTTTACTCACAGGAAGGGGTTTTATGTGCAGGATCAAAAATTCCTATAAATAGGAGGTGACCCCCTCTCATTAAGAGAGGCTCGACACTTAGACCAATCTCGAGCTCTAACACGAGAAAAAATTGAAGTATAGAGTGGTGCACAAAAAGAAGAAGAAGTGTGTGAAAAAGAAAGGGTTGCACAAAAAAGGGAAGTTCTTCGTGAAAAATGAGAGTTGTGCAAACAAATATTTTTCGTGCCAAAAGATATTTTTATGTGCAATGTTTTATTTTTACGTGAAAGCCACCTATAAGGGTGTGTAAAACATTTGGGGGTCCCATAGGCCTTTGATAGGTGTTTAGCACTCTCTAAGAGGCTTCACATAGAAGGAAGTACCGTGAACCATTCCGTTTTACGAAGAGAAGTTGTTCCACGCACACACGATTGGTGTTTAACACCCTCATTGTGCATTGTGATGAGAGGAAGAACAATACATGCAACTAAAAATAGATCATAACATAAAGAAGGAAGTATACTAATACACATAGGTGTTGGTATTGATAATGAAAGGAAGAAAAGAAGAAGAAGAACTGAGTGTGACCAACTGAAGACTGTGAATTATTCGGGGCAGTACAATTGTGATGATTGCCTGAACAATCACAAAGGATTTTGTGATTCTGGCCAAGAAGAGGAGAAGACCTAATACAAAAGAGCATCAAATCAATACATTGATTTAAGAAATTCCTCTTGTTGAATAGGAGAAAAATCCTTCCATGTTTATCTGTTGAAGAGACCTTTATGTCTATAGACTGAGTGGGACATCACCCAAGGTAGTAAGCTAGGGAGAGTCAATGGGAGTGACCCAAGGGATGTAGGGAGATATCCCTAAACATTTGTTAAGGTAGTGAGCCTGGGATAGAGTTACTATTACTAAACCTTTGTAATCCACATCTAGGGAAGATTAGTTGAATTTTGTATGACTGACAACCTATCGGCGTATGCTCCTTGGACGTAGCCCTTAGTGGTGAACCACATTAAAAGTGATGTTTTTTCCTTCTGTGTCTTTTAATTACTGCACATATCCATCATACAAGTTTAAACAAGTTCCTACCAACATGTGAACAAGATCCATAAAATAAGAGAAAACTTTTACTCCATGTTTCACGCCCCCTCCCCCTCTCAGGGTGGTTTAGGGTCCTTCAAAAGAACCAAGCATTTTTTAATCTAAAAGGAAGTGGGCTCTTAACAGTGTTGGTGGAGACATTGACCAAAATAGTATGATGATGCAAATAGATCTTGTCAAGGGTGGTGCTGGAAATGGTGTCCCATTTATCTAGGGCAGGAACGTTTGTGAAGGCTCTATCCAGTTTTGAGGCGACCACCCTATTGTAGTGTATTATAAACCAGGTGTATTTGGAACCTGTAAGATTTATTTCAGTGAGGGTGATGTCTTCGATAGTGGTTCTGAATTCTCTCATGGAGATCATAGCATGTGAAGGTCCAATTTTCTCACTAAAATTTTCAGAATATTTTTAAACATCTTTAATTAAAATTTAAACTATTAAATATTATTCAAACAATTATTTTTTATTTGGTTTTTATTATTACTTCAAATCATCTGCCTTATAAATTTTTTAATCCAAGGTTTCATCCTTATCAAGAAAAAATTCAATATCATTGGTTTTCTTCCGGGCCATGCGTTCCATGAGTTTATTGAACTAGTCATTTAAAATTTTCTTTAGTTTCATTTTATTTTTTGATTGTAATGATTTAGACTTTATCCTTTCTTTCATAGGACATTTTTATATAATAGATTAAGAATCAAACTGGATTATTTCCATTCTATGTAAAAAAATTCATTAACATTTTATCAAAAACTAACTTCATCCTCATCATGGTATTTTTAAAAATTAAGGAAATATTTTACCGCATAGGACATATATGCTTATTTATTTGAAAAAAACACACACAGTTCACTAAATCTTGTTTATAAAACAACAAATCTTGAAATAATAGATTATTTTCAATATTTTTGGATTGATTCCACTTGTAGAATTACAAAAATTACATTGTTAATATCCCTCATTCTCCTTAGAAACTCTAATACAAAAATATCCAACACTTTTAGAGAATCCTTACTAAAAATTATCATAATTAAATAACCCTAAATCCATAATGTCACTACAATTTCATCCAATGTTATGTGGGAAAATATTCAAAATTTCTCAAAAAAATGTAAATAAAGATGCCTCATTTTTTTAATTCCCAAAACATCCATGTTTTTAAGGTATCTTATGAGATAGGAGATATGCTTCACCCTCAAAAGGTAGTTCCACTATCACCATGATTTTCTCATAAGAATGTTTGTACTATTCAAAAAACACAATAAAAGTAACTTCATCTTTATATTCCATAGAAATAAACTCAACTAAGCATAAAATTCTATAACTATCTCAGGCTGACATAATTATAAATCATCTTTCTGAATAGAAATATTTTCAAAACACTAAAAATTTATAACTCTTATCAGTAAGGAATTGAATTTATCACACCATGTTTTCTCAATATGCCTTTTTATAAAAACTTCCCTTCTTATAAAGTCTTAAGCAGTGGACATTATACCGAGTCTTATACCAAATATCTGAAAATTTATAATGAATCTGACTGAAAACTAAAATAGGTGGAGATATTTTGAAGTAAAATTCCTAAAATCCTAGGTGGGGAATGGCATGACACACACTTATATTGGCACATGGGTGAGAGTTAGTATTCCCAAAATTTCAAAATCATTGATTAAACATTCTTTTATGATCTTAAAATATAAATTTAATCGAATAACGATTTTAAGGAATATTCTAAACACTAAATTGAATTATGAAAACATTTATTAGAGTAAAATATATTCTTAATAGAAAAAATTTTATGTTTTTTATGAAAAATAATAAATATAAAATAATATGTACGACAACATTGATAAACACAACTAAATAATAAGTATAAAAATATAAATGAAGAATACCTCTTCGAGTATAGAAGTTTCATTGGTTTGAGTAACCTTTTATTCTTGTTTTTTTAGTGGAAATTGATTATGATAATGTTTATAAGAAAATTATTGTCAGAAAAATTTTATAAAAAATTCTGAGACCAGAATATGTTTACTTAAAAAGTATTTCTAATAACCAAAGTGTTTTCTAGATTTTTTTTTAAAATTTCTTAGTCTGGGAAATTTTTATAAAATACATTGATTTTTCATTTTTTTAATAAATATTATGTTTTAAAAATTATTTTAAAAAATTTTTGTACTAAATGGTGAATATTAAAACTAGAACTTTTTAGAAGGCTAAATATTTAGGAAAAAAATGTATTCAGAAAACAAATATATTTATGAAACTTATATTTTTAAGAAAACAAAAGGTTATATATTCATAAAAATATATGCACTTCCTCTTTGATAAGAAGTTCATTAATTTAATTATATTTGTAAACAAGAAGTAGATATATATAATTACTTGATATTAATCCTTTCTAGATTTCATTTAATGTAATCAAATATATCAGAACTAATTTTTTTTAACAAAAATGTTATCATATTTTTCTAACATTTCAATGAATTATAAAATTAAATCTTCCTTATTATTTGATCTAAAAAGAAATTTTATCTTATATTTGTGTCTTTAGAGTGTGATTGATATGTTGGGTATATAATGAATGTAATGTAATGTAACTTGTTATATCTCATATAGTTTTAGTTTTAGTAAAACCCATGCCATAGTTAGTGAGTGTGTGTTGTATCCATAAAATTTCAGCACAAGAATTTCTTGCCGCTACATATTCATCTTTAGTTGTTTAAAATGATACTAAGTGCTATTTATTACAAGATATAGAAACTATATCATCTCTTAATAAATAACATGTTCTTGGTGTACTTTTTCTATCCATTCTACATCCACGAAAGTTAGTATCATAAAAAATGACTCAAAATCAATTCTAGAATATTATTATAATCCTAAATCCATAGTTTCCATAAGGTAATGAAAAACACATTTATCGTTTTTAAGATGAGACTATTTTCTGTTGTCTATATATCTAGAAAATAAAAATACTGGATAAATTAAATAAAAAAATACTAGTTGTTATGTAAAGGAAGCTTCCAATCATACCTCTAAATTTCTTTTGATCGACTGGTATCCCATCTCCATCAATATCTAAATAATCTAAGGTTTTAATAGGAGTACTAATACTATTAGTGTTGTCATACCCAAATGTATTAGGAAGATATTTTACATACTAATGTTGATATACAAAATTTCAGTATACTCATTTAAAACTTAAATATCATATGAACCATAAAGAAATATCTTATACTTTTGAGTTGAGATATATATAATGTAATAAAAATAGATTTGTACAATCATAATATACCTTTTATCTTCTTTTATAAAAATATTTTGATCTAAATATCAATTAAAAAATGTTTTTTGTAACAATAACCTAGTTAACATATCATACCAGGCTCCATGGGCTTGTTTAAGTTATTATAGTGCCTTAGTAAGTTTAAATACAAGTTCTAGATGTTTTTCATATTTGAAACCATGGGTTTGTTCTACATAAAAATTCATCCTAAACATAAACATTATGAAAAGTACACTTAACTTCCATTTTAAATATTTTGAAATATAAGAATGTTGCATAAGATATATGTATAAGAATATATCCAACTATTTTTACCAGAGCATAAGTTTCTTTATAGCCTATTCCTTTTTATTGATTATAACCCTTATAAATAATACTAGATTTATTTATATCTATTATAAAATTTTTATAAAAAATATTTTAAAAGAACCATTGTTCTCCAATTATCGAAGTATCTTTATGTTTTTTAAAATAAATTCTACACTCGGTACCTTTCAATATCATTGAGTTCATCATGCATTTTTCGTATCCAATACTAATCACCTAAAGTTTCATCAGTATTCTTAGGTTCAACTGAGATTAAAATGACATGTTTTCAACTTCATTTCAAAAAGAAAATCTTTCCCTAACTTGTTTCTCTACATCTCCAATTATATTATCACTTAGTTGATTCCCAAGAATTGACTGACTTATTGGGTTTTCAAAAGATTGTAATTTAATAATAGGTTTAAAATATTCTTGAATAAGAACATCATAAAAGTATTCTTGATTTGTAAAAACCTGGTTATTCTATGAGGAATGGTTCCTTTAAATATTGGTATAATTATTTATTTTGGTCCTAATATGGATGAGTAAATGGGTCATGGATGTTTGGGGGGGTGTCCATGGCTTCTTCAGAGTTCAGATCCCCAATTTACCGAAGGAAAAATGACAGGATGCATGGTTTGGATAAATCATGCAGGACATGATGCATGGTTACCTCTAATTGTATGAGATAGGATTCATAGTTACACCTAACCATTCTGGGTATTCTTAAAGTATAAGGAGGGGTGCATGGGTTTCCCTGATCATATGCTCATGTCTATATGCCTATTCAAAGAATAGTGTAGTTTCCAACAGGTCCACCAACATGGTTGACACATGGTTTCACAAGATATATAGGAAAAACCCTATGGGTCTATCCTTAAACAGTGGTAGCTACATTTTTGGTGCATGGTTTAACCAACCATGTGACCAAACCATGAGACCCAAATATTTTCGTTAAAATGACCACTATTTACCTTAAATTTTATTTGACATTAACCCTACTCTCATTTTTTAATCTAGTGGAAAGGAGGCCTCTTTTTTCACATTAGAGCTAATAAACTCCCCTATTCCCAATTTATTATCATGATTCATCATCAGAGCTCATATTCGAGAACTGATCATCAATTTGAATTCCTCTTGGTAAGCTCTTCTATCCATAGACTTGGTTTGCCATTTTTATTTACCTCAAAGATGATATTTTGAGGTAGGATCATAGGCACTAATTTTAAGTAAATTATATGTTATTCTATTTTTCTATAATCCTAGACAAACTATAGGAAGATATTAGATTAGGAGAGTGATATATTTTTAAGTTAGGTGCTCTATGACTCATCCCTTAAGTCTTACCATTTTCTAAACTAACAAAATTGTATGCATGTTTATTTCATTCTTAATTTCCAATTAAATTCATATTCCATTTTCATAATCATCATGGACATATTCTAAAAGCCTTTATATACATGATTATCAAACATTTTGAGGTCAATACCTCAACTCCTTCAACCCCGAGTGTGGTGATTCCATAATTATTTCTCTGTAACCGATGTTTATTTATCTAACACATCATTTGAGTGAGTGTATTGTCCCTATTAATGGTATGACCTATTAAACTAGATGAATTGTTAATTTCTATATGGATTTAACATCATTATTTATCACTAAACACTTCTATGTTTATTTTTCCAATAAATTAATGAACATTTTAGATGTTAAATGGAAAGTATGTTTAATGCATATTATGATGCCTGAGATACACTCATTTGATCTATCATGATATCCTCGGCCACATGATGCCTTGGATTCACCCCATTGGGCCGAGTCATGCTTATCAACTTTACCATGGTTGAGGTCCTTGGACTCTGTTAGAATTTTTCATAGTGGAATGTCTTGGGAGATGGCACTTAGATTACACTCAGACCCCTTAGGACAGGATTCATGTTATTACATGGAGTTGGATTCATTTCCAGACAAGTCTTAATCATGTATAATAATCTTTATAGAATTAATTTACATTTACATATACTTTCACATTGTTCTATTTTATATTCACATACTATATTTTATACACATTGTTGGTGGTGTCATAATATGATTCATGTCAGACCCTATCTGGACCACCATTATAACTTAGGATGATTATATGTATAGTAGTGTTGATAAGGGTATGAATCTTATATTGGACACCTGATCTTTATTGATTTCATTAGGATGAAGTTTGGTAGTAGATGATAGATGTATTTCATGGGATGTTGGTTATCTTTTTTACTTCTCTTTTTTCTTTTTTATATCATGTATTTTCTACTACCACGTAAAACTATTTTCCATATTTATAGAGGAATGGCATATATTATCATCATTTTTATATGATTATGTTTTAAACATTTTATTGTTAAATTTAGATTGGATTTCTATGCTTATCCTTTGATATCATGCATTCGCTACGGTGAGTTACTTGTCCAGTTGTTATGGTGTCTATTTCATTTATGCCATATGTTTACATATGTATATGATTCTCATCTGTTAGTATATTTATCAATTTTAATCCACTTAGGGAATGAGGTAATAGTATTCTTATAGACATGCCCTAGTCCCTCGTTTCTTGTTGGAAGCCTCTGGTATACGGGGTGGTGCACTTGAAGACATTAGGCCAACCGGGTTCAGGGAACCTTAGAATGGAACCTCGGTTGGGACATTAAAAAGCGGTTTTAGAGCCTTATTTTCATACATAAATATTTTTCGATAATACATAGGATATTCGGTTAACTTTGTAACTTGGTTATAAGTCATTATTGGGAGTAGTTAACCCATGTACGTGGTAAATACTGAGTTGCCAAAAATAATTTTTTTAATTATTTCTCTTATTAAAGATGATATCCTTTCACTATTGGGTGACACACTTTTTATGTGATGGTTATTTTTATTATTTTTAATTAGGATTACATTTTATACATTACCCGATGATATGAGTTCATGGAATAACCAATCATACATCAGTAAAGTCACCTAGAATTCACATTACATTAATATTCCCTTCCATAAAGGTTCATTTCACAACCTTCATTTCTTGTGTTACCTATTATTTTTTAGTGATCCATGGTTCTTTATATATTATCTTATGATGATACCATCTTCTATAGGGAAGCTAGTAGGTCATTTAAAGTGTCAAAATTAATCTAAATAGTGTATTCCAATAAAGGTTGATGGTGGAATCTTAAATAGCATCTTTTTTTACCCATGTCAATTATGTATGTCAGGTTGTTTGTTCCACTCTTTGGCTGTGATTTAGTGATTCATATTTTCTATTCGTTAGGTGTATGGGACATCATGGGTTGGAATGTGTAGTTTACAGATTTTATTTTTCATATATCACATGTTACATTTAGAAACCGAATGTAAACATGTTTAAATAGAAACTGAATGGGTGTCGATTTTAGTGATATGGTGTATGGTTTGTTATTCAAAAGTAAAGGCAATTGATTTAATAAAAACATCATATTTTAAAACAATTAACTGAAAAATTAAAAGGAAAATCCATAATTTTTAAATGAAACGGTTTTCCATAAATGAAGTGGAAATGAGATTGACCATCCACCTATTGGAACCCATGTAAACCAAACTCGAACACTTACCAATACCTTTTCCTTCTATGTAAGTAGTTGGGTAGTACCTTGGGTAGTGATCCCTTTATTCTTAAATTTTTCTTCTTCGAGGGATTCTATCTATTTCCAAATCTAATCTGAGGTGTTTTCTTAGAATTATTAGAGTTATGTTACCATAATTTCCATGTGTCATGTGCTAGGAGGGTGATTAATATCATACTCTAGAGGTGGTGTGACATAAGACACTAGTGATTCCTCCTATATTTCCAACCTAGGAATAAACTATTATAACTGATCTAGGAAATGAAAGTCACATTATTGATGTTTTTTACATCGGATGTAGTCCATGTTGGGTGGTCCATGAGCTACACCTACTATGGCTAATCTTACCTATGAGTTCCAGTAGCAGCATCCCCCATAATTATAGGGGTTAACGATCCTCAGTTTGTTTATTATTGGATGGAATACAAACACTATATCTTCAAAAATCTAGTTATTCCTCCAAAAAAACGTTTCATGATTTCAACCTAAATATTGCATGCTTAAATGAAGATTTTATGGGATTTGATTGGCTGGTAAGGTCTCTATCAGGGCATGTTCTGGAATGACCTCCAGATTGTCTTCTTTGAGTTGATATTTCCATAGATGATGAGAGATAACCAAAAATGATAGTTCATCAACCTAGAGCAATGTGATATGTCTTCCATGGACTATTCATCTAATTTTACTATGTATTAGGTATTATCACCATTTGTAGTATGTGATGAGCTATTGTGGGATAGTTGTTTTGAGGAGGAGCTGAATAATGTCACACGTACATAGGTTATTCTCTTTCTCCAAAAAACTTTTTAAAATATCATGAACCATGCCCTTATCACTGATTGAAACATGGGGTAAGTTTGTAGTTATGGAGAATAAAGGTTCAATGATGAGTTATTCCATAAGTTCTTCATTCATAAAAAATTGTTCCCTTGAGGTTTCCTATCAGAGAAGTTGTGGCCATAGTATCCGCATTGGAAGCTTCATTATATACCATTAGTGTATAAGGCAGAGGCTAATTAAGCCTTAGTGTGATAGAGACTCTCTCATGTGTGTAGATTTCCATCCTTTGGGGAATATTTAGAGTTTTCCTCAGACATTTATATACTCTACAATTGCGAGAGGGTCCCGTCCATCTCTTCCTTCGGGGTAAATATTAGTTGTGTCGTGTAATAAGGGTAGTTGGAGTATCACCCATAGGACTGGCAGAGGGGGATGTCTTTATCTTGGTAGATAAAATTCTAATTATCAGCGCCAATATGGTGGATCTTCATAGGGTAGTCCATTTATATGATAGGTTTGTGGATCATGTTCGTTTCATGCTTTATAGCAGATTCCCATGGACCAAAGTGCATGATAGTCTACAAGACAATGTACTATTCTAGTGGCCTCCACTATTGTATCATTTTTATTCAATACAGTTTCATTACTCGAATTTTTCTCTTTATTGATTTTGGAATGTCTTGGATTGGAAATTTGACATTAATATGGTGTGATTACCTTTGACACATCATTGGGAGTGTCTTCTGATGGAATACAACAATGTAGCGACTTCCCCTTGAGGTAGGAAGTTATCCTTTATTACAGGGAATCTTTTTCCTCAAGATGAAGGGATTTAATTTCATTCTCAGGATGAACTAGTTGGTTCCCTATCATGCTTATGTGGACTATTATCACCAAAGGTTGTATTTTACATTGCCAAAGGGTAAAAGTTATCTACAAAAGTATGACCAGAATTTCGAGACTGATATATCAAGACTGTAACGTCATGTTTTAGGTGGAGTTTCCACCTAGATTTATAGTCTCTTCATAGAGGACCTGCTGTTAGACCAAGCATATTTTTTGCGAGTACTGGATAGTTTTAGGGACATATTTCCTAATGTTTTTTGGCTTAACACCTAGGAAATGCATATATTTTTTGATTAATCTTATTCAATGAGAATATCATGTGTCGATTCCTCCAAAAAAGATAGAAACTAATAAGCTAAAAGAGATCAGGAGAATGTCAGAGGCTCTAGAGTATAAAGGCTTTATCTGAACTAAAACATCCTCTTGGGGACCATCCATATTTTTTTTACCAAGATGGTAGGTGGGATCCTTCTTCCATTAGGGATTATCAATCGTTGAACATTATTACTATTCAAAACTGGTATCCACTACCTCACATAGAAGATATTATTAACAAGATCTATGGAGATAGGATATTCTCAAGGATCAACCTATAACTGGGCTATCAACTAGTTCCATTCTGGCCTTTATACAAAACATGTATAGTTTTGTAGCAATTATGGTCTACATGTGTATCTTGTTAAGTTTTTTAGTCTTACAAACACTCCTATTATTTCCAGGGATTTGATGAAAATGGTTTTCCACCCCTATTTTTAATTTTTGTGGTCATTTTCGAAGACATTTTTTTATTCTCATACTCCTAGATACCATTAAAAACATCTTGAGATCTATTTGAATACACTTATAGATCATAGGTTATATGAAAATAATTCCTAGTGACTCTTCTGGATCCACAAAATTCACTTCTTCATCCATATTATCATGGAATCAAGAGTGTCTATGGATCTAGATAAAGTGATTATTGTAGTTTTTTAGGAAAAGGAAAAGATCGTGTTTGATATATATTGTTTCTTGTTGATGGATGGATATTACAAGTATTTCATATAGGACTTGTCATGCCTTGATTCACCTCTTATTGGTATTACAAAGTAGGGTTCCAAGTTTTTGAGGTCGGAATCACGTGGCAAATACTTTTAGGAGATGAAATGGAGGATTACCTCTACACCAATTCTGATTCTTCCAGAGCTCTATATAGTCAATAAAGTGTTTTTCAATGCATCAGGAATTTTCCTCGGAGTAGTTTTGATGAGGAAGGATAGATTAATTGAGTACATATCCTAATAGTTGAGTCCCCATGAGATAAATTAATGTTGTGAGGTATTTTTTAGAAATACCTCAATCAATTAATTTACCCCCAAGATAATTTCAATTTACTGGTCTCTGAATTTTCGCTCGATGATGTTAAAATTTGAGTTTCGGAACTGTCAGTTTTGTTTTGTTTATTTTATCAAGAAGGGAAATTTGGTTATTTGATTAAAATCTCTAAAAGGAAATATATGTGAATTAAAGTGAAATAAAATTCATGAAACACACATAAAATTGATATGAAAAAAATTGGTTTAAATCATAATCAAAATCGTAGTTGTGGACAAGCTTAATCCTCTTAGACACTCCCATATTCCATGTTTAAAAATATTTTCCAACTAAATTGTTCAATTTTCACACAAAGACCCCCATGTGAACATCCAAATTTTCATAGATACCATATAAAGACCTCAATATGAATTTTTCCCTCCTATTTAAGTGATAATATTACATTAAAACCTCCAACCAATCAAACCTAATTGAAATCTAAATGCTCAATAGAAAGACCAAACCAAAGAAATTTAAATAGTAAAGTTAATTATTTAACTTCCTAGACTGACCAACCATCTAAATTTTTTTTGATGAAATTATATTCAAGAAATAAAAAAAAAAACTGCATTCAATCAAAAATAAAAGTTCAAGATAAATTCAAACGATATTACAAAATAAAATATCAACTCAAAAGTGAGTGTTCATCGATTGTCGGCGTCCATAATCACTTAGTCCATAGCCCCACATCACCTGAGCAGTCCCTATATTATTCATTCCCACGTGAATGCGATGAATATTTATCAAGAACTCTATCTAAATCATTCCCTTTATATCTCAATACACTAACCCATGGAATTATGAGGAAATGGAAATATGAATACAACGGGGGTTTGGTAATCCTTTATCTAGTTTCTTTCATTCGAAAAATTTCTCAATTTTATTAACCTTCCCAACAAAATATATCTCTTTAATCATAAAAATAGTTTTCATAAATTAACTCTAATGTTGACCCTATCATTTTAAAATGATTTAGACAAATTTTTCAAGAGTTTTGAATTAATTACTAATGATAAATGTTTAAGCTCGAGGGGACCCTTTATATTCCTTTAGTTTGAATCTCTCAAAGGATAAAATAATGAGTGCTATTTCAATTAAATCTCACCATGATTGCATTTAATTTAGTCATATTTCATCTAAATATGGAATAAATTCTTTTATAGACATTTATCCAGAGTTATTCCTTCATTTAATTATGTGGTATAAGTTCTACCTTCCAAAAAACAATTCCAACAATGACTGGTTTTTTTCCTCTAGAAGGAAAAATCAAGACTTTTCAAAGTTGGAAAATAAATATCCTGAAAATATATAAATTATATAAAATTTTAATTAGTCAATTTTTATCAATTTTCAAAATGAATTTCCTAAAATAAAGATGTGATTCAAATTATTTAAAATTCCAAAATTTTGTCATTTTCAATTTTAAGATCAAAACATCCCTAAAATCCAAAAAACGACTCAAATGTAAAATATATAGAGTTTAAATCATTGAATTAGACATGTAAATAGTGTAAATATTATCTCTATCAATATCCTCATATATAGAACACAGAATCCTGGGTAATAGAGCATCAAAATAAAATCAAGGAAATTTCAAAAAATATACCAATGATATTCACCAATTTATTACCATGAATCCAAAGATATAATTCCTCATCAAAAACAACTATTTCAAGTTATAATTTTATATCATTCAATAATTTTCCACTTATTTTCTCCTCTCATGCCCACAACACACTTACCTCACATAACTTTTCTCTTAACACGCAAATATAGTTTTCCAACAAGGCTTTTCCCATCAAAACTCATGAAATAATCCTCATAGGATTGATTAATTTCTACATCTCCACCTTATGTGAGAAAACAAACATGTGATTATAATGATACATTTTAAAGGCTATTCTATGGCTTAGTACATTTAGGTTTTAAATGTGAAAAATTATGATGATTAATATGGATGGTTTGGCACATTTTGAAGGAAAAATTCATGATTCTAGTTTTCACTCATGTATGGTTTCCCCTTACTCTCCTTGCAAGAAATTAAATTCCCTATAACTTTGAAAATATTTTTTCAATCCCATTCCATCAATATTTTAGCAGTAAAAAATTACATTGGTCTTTACCCATCTATTCTTGAAATATCTAGACACATTTCTTCCATTTAGATCGCCAGATAGACATAGCTCTCATTTATACAAACCAATTTTTTAAAAATTAAACAAGTCTCTTAAAAGGTTTAATCTCCAACTAAGTAAACAAAAAATAAAGTATCACACCATAATTTCTCTCCCTCTACCACACTCAAGTTCAACCAAATCATGAATTTTTACTTCTAGACATGGTCAAAAATGGAAAATTATCTTGTGATTGTCTAACCTAATAAGATATATAGGCATACTAAGGCATTACAATGAGAAACTTTTTATTGAATAGTATAATAATAAGTATTATCATAAAAATTGGTCTTTTTAAATTCCAAATAAATACCTTAATCATTTAAATCACAATCTCTTTATCCCTCATGTTTTTATAGAAATAAATCATGTTATAGTTCAAACAAGCATGAAATGGTTCACTATAAAAGATATGAATTTTATAAAGATGTCCAAATTGGTTCACAAACCATACAGAAAAGTGATTCAAATGATAAAGGTAGTGATATGTGGGATAAGATTCAAAAATCAAAGGCTTCTCATGAAATTTACAAAATCATGAACTTGAAAGAAGTCATTTTAATCATTCATTTATGATTAGTTGCAAGGGATCAAAAGCTTTATTCATTGAAATGAGTTTCAAAAAATGAAAATTATAATAATTTAACCTCTCATATTTTGAATGAAAACACAAAACACATAAAAAATAGAAAAAGGAAAAGAAAATAAACTTAAAAAAATTGAAATAAAAATTGAAAACAAAAAAATGAAAGGAAAGCACCCAAAATCCAAATCTACCCATCATGTTCCTTCCACTACACTTATTATTTTTCAATTTACAAACAATAAAAAAAATTATGTGATAATTAAATCAAAAAAATTAAAGTTATAATAAAAAATAAGTGAAAACGGGAGACACCACATGGATTCAATTGTATTCAGCTTCACAAAGATGAATCTACTCCCCTGGAGACTCCAAAAAATCCATTTAAATAGATTCAATATGTAACCGTAGGCCACAAATGAATCCCCATTTTTTGGTTCTTTTATTTGGATTGCACCAATGTGGAAAACATGAATACAAATGAAAGGGCCGAACAATTTGGAACAAAATTTTCCGAGGAATAGTTTTAATATCGAATAAAATAGATACTATTTGTCTCCATAATTGAAGTTTTTTTTGAGAAATATCCCATCATGAAATGCCTTAGTTCTTCACTTTTACAACCTGGAGATTTCAAATTAATTATTTCAAATCTCCTCCAACATTGGTAGATGAAAATTTCTTTCTCTTCTAAAAAGGTACATATTCATATTACATGTTTTAATATCCCAAAATATTTGTTATCTTACTCAATTGTTAGGTGAAAATCCATTCCATACACTAATCTAAATGTTAAAATTCCAAATGGGGTTTTTATTGCATTCCTATAGTCCTATAGTGCATCATCTAATCTCAAGATCCAATACTTTCTATTTGGGTTCCTATTTTTCCATATTATGTTTGATTTCTCTTTTTGAAAAATCATTTGCTCCCTTAGTTTGAGGATGATAGGGTATAGAGACTTTATGATGAAATCCATATTTATTAAAAACATATTCTAATGTCCTTTTAAAAAATTGGGTACCTATATCTATAATCATATAATTTGGTAATCAAAATCATGAAAACAAATTTGGTTTCACAAACTTGTACATAGTTTTGGCATCATCAGCTCCCATTGGAAAAACATCTACCCACTTGGAGACATTATCAACATCATGAAATATGTAATGATATCAAAAAAAATTGGGAGAAGGACACATGAAATCCATACCATATACATCAATTATATCACAAAATAAAATAGTTTTTTAAAAATCACATTCCTTTTGGAATTTCTCACTTGATGTTTACAATTTTTTCAGGTTCTAAAAAATTCTAAAGAATCTCTAAAAATGGTGTAAAAACAAAAACTACAATCATAGTAATTTCTAATTTTTATTTGATTCCAAATGTGTCTTCCATTGCTGAAAGTGTGACAAAAATGTAGAAAAGTTTGAAATATTGAATTTGGAATGTATCCCCTAATAATGTTTTCACTGCCAACATGTCGCAGGTAGGGATCATAAAAAATGTAATTGTTTGAATTAATCACAAGTTAAGAATTTTTTCCCTAGAAAATTCGGGGTTGAATTCCTCATCTGCCAAATAATTTCATAGATTATAAAACCATGTTCTTTCACTCTAAAAATCATATAATTATCCATCGATAATGGTATCTTTAATTGGTGGATAGATCTGATGTTTTACATTTAAAATAGATGGTATGCTGCTCAAATGGTCAGCAACATGGTTCTTAGTTTTTTTATGCTTTATTTCAACCTCAAACTCCTATAACAACACTATACATCTCAAAATTCTTGGTTTTCATCCTTTTCTTCGTCAAATATATGATTTTTAATGGTCTATGAAAAAATCACCATGAATCCCAAAATATAACATCTAAATTTGTCCAAGGAAAATACAACAGCAAGTAATTCCTTCTTAGTTATAGTGTAGTTTTATTGTTCCTAATCAAAAGTTCTATATGAATAGTAAGTCACATGATATTTATTTTCTAACCTTTTACTCAACACTCCCCCAAGAAAAAATTTAGATGCATCAGTCGTGATTTAAAAGGTAACATCCCATTTGGTTTGTTGAACAATGGGGGGTAAAAAATTTTTGTTTTATCTCATGAAAGGACTATTAAAAATTAACATCAAAGACAAATGGTGTGTATTTTGGAGAAATATTAATAATGGAATTGAAATATTACTGAAATCCTTAATGAATATCCAACAATAACTAGCATTTCTATTGAAGGACCTCATATCTCTCACTATTTTTGGGTATTGCAATGAATAAATGACCTAAATGTTCGATAAATAAACATGAATTCTAACTAGAGACAAAAAATGTCCAAGAAAAATACTCTTACCAACTATGAAATTGAATTTTTCATAATTTTGAACATGATTCTCATCAATTAATGTTCCAAGAACATAAGACAAAAAATTTCAAACAACTTTGAAATGATGATGTAAAAATTATGAAATTATCCATAAAAACATCCATGAAATTATTCATAAATTTTGCGAAAATGCTCATCCTAAACCTTTGAAATGTTCCAGGACCATTACACAACCAAAAAATAATACTCCTATAAAAAACGTTTCCAAAGGTTCATGTGAAGGTGGTTCTCTCTTGAACCTCTAGTGAAATGTGAATTTGTAAATAAGAAGATAATCCAACAAGAAAAAAAATAGTGGGTTTTCCCAACAATTATTTCAAGTACATGATCAATGAATATTAATGGGAATTTTTATTTCCATATAAAAAATATAACTTCATATAATCAATGAACATTCTATATTTATTTGGGAGCCTAATAGGGGAAAGCTCATGAAATTCATTATTTGATACTATAAAGACAACGTTTTGGGAACAAATTTTAATGGAATATCCCATTGATAACCAGAGATTGGAAAAAGAATTCTAGTATCCAATAGGGTGGTTACTTCCTTCCTGAAAAAATCTAAAATTGGTAGGTTCAATACTCTTTGAAATTGTCTCACGCGGTTAACATTTTCCTCCCTCAAAATTCTATGCATGCACATAAAGTGACTAGTTCCTATTAAATCACCTAGAGTCCATCCTATTTCATTCATGTGGGTTTTTAGGACTCCTAAATTTTTTTTATCTTGGACAATGGATGATCTTTTAAAATGTGGATAGTTATTTAATCATTCTCACCTTGGATGTATTATTTGAAGTTCTCAGGAAGTGGTTTCAACTCTAACTCAGGTGGGGTATTTTCATTGATCAAAGTACATTACTCATATGTGTGATTTTTAAGTGAGGTCCATATTTTAAAGTAATTTCCCCATGATGATAACTATTTATGTTCTCGGGGTTTGTTTCATGTGAAAAATTGGCAACTTTTAATTAGAGAACACTATCAGAACCAATGGAATCCATAAATTCGCATTCATCAACATTGAGATCTAAATACTCTTCTAAAGCATTCTCAACATTTTAAGACTCATTGAAAGATTAATTTTCCCTTTATTTTTTATCATATTTTTCTATAAAAAACATTTAATTATTTAGAATATTTATAGGTTTTTCATAACAATAAACATCATGGTTCATCTCATTGGAAAACCAATCAATCATGTTTTATTGGGGGGATTAATGATACTAAAAAAGGTGTTTTATAGACATAAAAATATTGAAATGAATAAAAACTCTTCTAAATTCTAGTGAAAGTTTTTCTTTGTGAGAATTGATGATTTATTTTGTAGTTTTTAGAAGCAGTCTCTGAATAATGATAGGTACATGGGTATGAAATCGATCATCTATCATATATAAGACATAGAAATATAAAGGAAAAATAATTACTTTTACATAAATAATATGATCCTCTATAACTCCATGATTCTTGTTTGAACATACGTTAGAAAGTTGAATGATAATTCCATAGGGCTTCAATTTTCCAACCTAACAAGTTTAGTAAACAGAATGCGTCTTAACATTAATAGAATCTTGTAAATCAACATCCAGATAAGCATTATTCATTCCTAGAGGGAAGTCAATAAGTTATAGGAATTTATTTATTCCATGGCTTCCCACACTACATAAATTTATGTATTATCTTGTCTAAACTATTTTACCTCTAATGGTGTGAACTTTGTTATGGGGGATGCTCTTGGGCTGCACTATTTCATCCCCCCATAACAATGTTCCCCTAGAACCCTGTTTTTTCATACGTGAATAAATAATAATGATGATTGTTGGAAGGATTATACCCTTGAATTCACATTTAAATTTTTTTTGGGAATAGTAATGGTTCATGGGTATTTAAATTTGATAGTAAGATCATGTTTAATCAGGGATGAAACATTAATACCATAGTTTATCTTTTCACCTCCATTGAATTATCTCTTATGGTTACACATGTCTTTCAAAAACATACGATACCATTTAATTTTTTTGATATGATCAAGAAAATGTATGGGGAATTTTAATTTCAGAAATGTTTCCAAAACCTACTTATCCAACACTTTTTCAAATCTCAACTTCAATTGTGGTTCACACAAAGAATAAAGAAGTGGCGGTTTCAATGTTTCAAAGATATTTTGAGAATTTCTTTGAGAAAAAAATACATGACAACCTCTTCTGATCCTTCTTTGTTATCTCAAATAAAATTCCTTTTCTGGAGATTGTGTTTCCATTAAATAAAAAACCCTAATTTCCATAATTTCCCTCAGTGGTGGGATTTTCAATAATAGTTTCAACAACTTTCATGAGTTTCCCAATTTGAGGATTATTCAATATTCTACCACTCCTAATTCAATTGCACTTACATTTTATTTCCCTTTATCTATCGGATTCACTTAAGGTTGTGAGTTTAATCCACCCCCCATTTTTATTTTTCATGCAACTAAAATCCGAGGAAAGTTAACACATTTGAGTCATTAAGGTATTTATCACGGTCTACAGTTGTTTTTATATTTCTTATTATTGTCTCAATACCTCTTATTGTTTACTAATTTTTATTTAAAGGTTACTCTATGACCTTTTCCTAGTATGTGTAGGATTAGTGTTTCTTCTAGAATGAGCACTGGATTACTCATTGGAATTTAATGGTAGAAAATTACATGATTATCCATGGATGAAGATTCTAGGTTGCTTAGGATGGCTAAATCCTACATTAAAGTGGTTATTCTTGCCCTAATTAAAATTTTCATTGGTTTGAAATAGACTTTTTTAGCTTGATTGAAAGTTTTTTCTTGGAAATAAACATTTTAGTTCTCAAAAGGCTCTTATATTTAAGGGAATTGGTCACTAAATTTTTCACATAAAGAAAACATTCCATAATGGACTTGCATATGAATATTTTCTTCTAGTTTGGGTGGTGATGGTGGGTAGTTGGACAACATCATCAACCTCTACACGGTGATAAGATCAGAAATTTGACTCAAATATTTTTTTTGATGACTTGCATTGGGTAATTCTTGGGATGATGTCACATGAAGAAGGCCTCTTGTTCCAAATTTTTGAGAATTTTTTGTCTTGTTGGCAATTAATATCCTAGAAGCAGCTGGTGTTTTCCCACTAAATCCCTGCCTATTGAAATATCAATCATTCTTATATTAGTAACACAAAATCCTTCATAAATAATTTAATCAAGAGTTTCTAACTAATTTTATGGTGGGGGAAACTAAAATAGATTCTTTGGAATCATTCCCTGAACTCATGCTATGATTCACGTTGAGTTTTCCAAATTCCAAAAATCTCTTTTGAATGGAAGCTGTTCTAGAGTAATTGAAAAGTTTTCAAAACAATTTTTCTTCTTGTTATTCCGACATATAGTCATTGATAAATGGGAATAGAAAAACCAGTATTTGGAAACTCTTTCTAATGAAAAAATAAATGGCCTCAATTTCAATTTATTTTCCCAACACCATGAGATTTCTTCCTGACACAATGATAACTAAATTCTTGATGGTGTTTATGTGGATCATCACCTGGAAAACAATTAAATTTTGGATGTTTTTAAGGAAACTGTATTTAATTTCATACCTGATAGGTGAAACAGGATATTTCATTGGATTATCTTGATTTATATCATAGTTTGAAGCCATTTATTTCAAGGTTCTGTTTTTATCCATTGGAATTACAGTTTAAACCATGTTTCTTATATATTTGTTTCTAGAAGATTCACAACATGGAAGAGGAGAGATTTCCAATATCTATAACCCTATAGTGAAATGTTATTTAAATTTTTGAATCCAATGGTAGCATGTTTAGGTTAGAATTTCAGGTCATGCAAAAAATCATTAAAAGTATTCTCTTGAAACCTCCCATGAAATAATTCTAGTTTATTTGAGGGGGTTTTTTTTGAAACCTAAATCCCGTAATTTTGAATTAGAGAAATGAAATATAGTAGTTCATGTATTTTCTCTCGAGGAGGATGCAATTTGAGTTAAAAAAACTATGACTTATGTTTCATCTATTTTCACAAGAAGATGGATGTCTGGGATAGCATGACTAGAATCCCATCTTAGGGGCTACTTGGAAGGGCTCCCACTAGACATAATCAGTATCCTCGCTCGACCCCATGAGCTGAGGATTAGGTATTCTATGCTTCTACACTACTGCATCCAGTCTGGTTGACCCGATTCCAGCATCGGGCATATGTCAAGGAGGACCCCCACCAAGGGGTGTCAACAGCAATAGCTACTGTAGCCCATGACACCATTGACTAATACAACCATTCCACTATTTGTGGTGAGTAGGGGCAATTATATGCCCGACCTGGATTAATCCCCCAACCACCCCACGAGCCGGCTAGCTTGACTCTCCGGGTCATTGACGTAGGTAGTGCCTGCTGCGGGCCAACTTGTTGCAATGAAATCCAGTACGGAGGTCCTCCCCTTTCCATCTCCAATGAGAGTGAAAGTCCTTCCTTCTCCCAGTCTCGGTGTGTAGGTCATCGCCTTACTTGTTTAAATCTAGAAAAGGCTCTTCCCCTCTATTTTGATGCTCAATTAGGAAGCCTCCTATTCACCCATGACCTCAGGTATGGTGTTATTCCTCCTATCATAGGTTTCTAGTGTGACGATCCTACACATCTGGTCAATCATTAGCATGGGGGCCTTCCCCTTGTCCTTACAAAGGCAGAAGAAGGTCCTCCTCATCCCAGTAATCGGAGAAGAGGGGGTTTCCTCACTATATAAGAACCCAACATGGATGTCCTACCCGTGTTCTACTCGTCCAGTATGAGGACCCTCCTCACACAAATGTTGCAAGATCAAATAAGCATGGAGGACCTACCAATGCTCCCATCAGCTCCAGCGGAGGTCCTACCCACTCCATCACTACCTGAGGAGATTCCCTCTGTGTGTCATTGTGTTGATAGGGAGGTCTTCCCTACGTTCCATTTGACATCTGTCCAGGTGCTCCTCACGCCCCGGCTCATCCAGTTAGATGTCCACTCTGCCCCCATACCAATTAAGCCACAGGTCCTCCTCGAGCCAACATACTACCCAATCCTGAAGATCCATCAAGGGGAAGGAGGACTGGTCACTGCCACTATAAATAGAATGATAAAAAAATACAATTCACGATTAAACCTGTATGATTTTCGGATTCTGAGAAATAATCCGACTCGGAAATGGAACACTCGCCTCAATCCTCTATTTTGGGGTTTGAGTTAGGGATGAGGCATATCATCCATATACTTCCAAAATGCAAGGTCCACTGGATCCCTACATCCCTTCATAGATACATCCAGGAGGGCGAAGATTTGGCATTTCCCCAGGGTATGTCCATGCAATCGCCACCATAATCACCAAGAGAACTCTCTACCTAAACCAGAGATCACAAAGATTTATTCTGGAGGCCGATGGTGGACAAGCAATAGCATGGTCCACTGCCAGCAGTTGTAGTCCCTGCGCCAAAAAATATGGTCGCCATCCTACCTTATCGAGATGTGGTGGATAAGTCACTAAACTCTATGGAGGATAGCCTGAGATGCAATGTATTGTCATCCCATTCTCCGTATTCTCCACCGGCCAACCTACTGTTTTAGCAATCTGCTTCAATACCACTGTTGGTTCCCCTGCTTCCTCGATTTGATGAGTGAGACAACCAAGGGATAGATCCTAAGTCTGAGAGAAGGAGATTTTGGGATATCCTTGTAGTGGATCATTTCCCAAAGATGTTTTGGCTATTCATAGAACCAAATTTCAGTGCACTAGAATCACTAACCCAGGATGATGTTATATGATTTCTCCTGACCCTCTGGGAAACACACTTTCATCATCACCATCGGCGAGTGTCTTACCCCATGAGTCCGGAACACTTCGAAGAAATTAGTAAATAGTGTCTTTTGGTTGATTTGGCTGCACTCCCTGTGGCCTAATGCCCTGAGTTACCAGGCCTCCATCGGACCCTCCAACAACGATGCATCCATAGATTTAAAGTGCTCTAGAGGATTATCAAGGAGGTTTCCCCCAATGTACAGATCTTTGGTTGGGGGTAGTACGCAACCCTCTATTTTAGTTCTATCCTGCGACAACCTAACATGCCAGGCGATATCGAGGATATGCCTCTAAGAAGAGGTGCAGTTTACATGGATGATCTATCAAAGGAAGAGACAGAGATTGAGATCCTAGGAGAAAACTTACCCCCTAGGGGAGCACCACAAAGAATGTATCTGTCACAAAGGGTTACTCACCAGTACAGAAATATACTAGGTCTTCATGTGCCCACTGAGGCATTAATCCTCAGAAAGAATCCCAAAAAGGGCAAAGAACACCTCGGATCCATAAAACCCTCTGACCCGTCTGGTTAAATGAAAAAGATGGAGGATGGTCCCCAAAAAGCCGCATTGCATCAGCATCTCACAGAGCATAAGTAGACGGTCGTTGACCTCATTTTTGAATGCATAATAGTGCAACAACCAGAATATGGTGATCCTTGGATAGGGAAGCAGGGGAAGGAACAACATCCCCCAGCAAATTTCCTCCTAGTGACCCTGACCATCCTGCCCAAGCAGATATGATAGTAGTCGGAACATATGGCAAGAGGGTGTGGTATGTGTTTTCAAATCCACCTGAGTGGTGTGATAATCCCTAGGACCCAGCTCAGGTTCCCCTAGATTCTCCACAGGTCATCCCACAAGCTACTCCATAAGTTTTTGCGCCCACTTATCATTTTTAAGAACATTCCAATGAACTGGTGGTCAGGGATCCTCGTCAAGACAAGAATCACTGCCAAAATGATTTGATGGTGGCACTCATTTCTCGCCTCAAGGCTTTGGAAACATGATAGGTGGAAATCCCGCCTGATGGAAATCCATATCCGGTGTGGGTGGATGATATTCCAGCACCCCTGAGTTTTTTAAATCCCTTCTTCTCCCCCTTTAATGAGATGGGTGATCCACTGTAACATCATGCTCACTTCATCTTGAAGTGTGGACCCATGCTAGGAACCCCAGCATAGTAAGAAGCTACCAAAATCTAATGTTTCATAAAGACATTGGAAGGGACTATGTTTTTCTGGTAAAATCAGCTACCCATTGGGTCAGTTACTGGCTCAGAAGATCTCTATAGATTGTTTCCCTACCAGTTCAGCTCTACCACAAAGAACACAAGTATTGGAGACCTCTTCAAATGAAAGGAGATGCCTGATGATTGCATTTTAGACTTTGTATCCAGGTGGAAAGGCCTCACCTACTTCCTTAGATATGCCTATGACTCAGGAAAAGTAGTTGAAAATGTGTGTGGGTAATTTCAAGACCGAACTATTCCCTACTCTCATTACCCAGAATTACCCTGGGGGATTCTGAGACTTCTCTTATAAGGCCCAGCTTCAAGAGGAAGCCTTATAGAAGTCCAAGTAGGCTCGGCCATTGCCTCTTTCAATTACCTCAAGAAGGGATTCTAAGGATGTTCCCTTTGTGGTGGCACAGATATAGGCCCTCAGGAAACTAGAGTTATTTTCAGTGGAGCTGCCTCCATAGCCTCGCAGAGGCCCTCCACCTCAGGCGTAGCCTTCGGCCCAGTAGTGCCCACCTCAGAATTGGTAGGCACCCCTACGTAATGCGCCTCCACAACCCAGGAAAAAAAATCAGGTCCCAACTCATCGACAGGATCCTCTAGCCCCTCATCAGGGCCAGGGTCCCAAATCCCCCTTCCCGGATAGGAGAAATCGGACCCACTAATTCATCGATGCTTAGGTCCTAAGTTATTTGCGAAGCTCCAAGGAAGATGGACTTCTATGTTTTTCTGAATGTAGGAGACCAGAAGTGGAGGATCTCATTGACATCCATAATTACTTCCCCTATCACCAGATCCTGGGGCACACCCCCAAACAGTTCTATTTTTTTAAGGACTAGCTTCAAGACAAGGTTGATGAAAACGTATTCAGGTTCAGCCTAGTTCCAGCACAGGTGGCATGTGACTTCATGAATCCAGACAAAGGTAGTTCCAATAAAGGTTAGTAGCATCAGGTTTCTAACTATGGGTCTCTTACATTCGATGACTGGATGTCTCTTAAGGTAGTCCTATGCCCACGGTATTATCTGCGCACATCTAATTCGACCTGAGCCTTCAGAATGTGATACGTCACCCCCATCCATTACTTCTACATCAATGGCTCAACATTCTTCTTCTTGTAAGAGAAGGAGTCCGCGATGCATGGGAAAACAAAGTCCCCTTCTGATTCCATATTCTTCCCATACTCTTAGATACTTCATTCCCTAGAGATGGAGATTCTCCCTAGAATATGTACAGTAGTGGATGATTATTCAGGTGAAGATCAAGGGTAATCCTCGGTTAACACTGTAGAGTTGGTAAACCGCTACATCATTTCTAACAGTTAAAAACACCTGAAAGACTCACCTAACATCCCCATTAGTCACTATTGTTGAAGGATCCATGGAAATATGGTTTTATGGAGCACCTTGGTTAGTAAATTCATCCAGGTTGTCCATTCCACAAAAACCAAACAGCAGGACCAACATAGAGCTCAACGTGCGCATCCTTCAAACCTGGTTTCATCAAGTCCGCCTTTTCCATCATTTGAGTTACATGATTAGGCACAACCGCCTCTACCACATCATGATTATCCATGCTCTATTATAGACTATCTTATGTAATTTGAGCCACATCTGTAATTCGTTCCATGAGTTTTGACTTGCAAGCAGTGGGACATTCCCAACACCAATAAGCCACCAGTTCAGTCATAAGGGCATGTAATTCCCTTTGTTATAGAACGACCTTATATAAGTATAATTTAAAGCTTGGCACAGAAGTATGATGTCCTTAAAAATCATTCCATCATTTCAGAAAGACAATTTATCCTTGAGGCCCTTCTCCTGTCGGCAGATATGCATGAAGCCCTTATTGAGGATTTAAGAAACCCCCTCCAGTTTGAGAAAAATGTAGCAGCTACAGAAGCCATCCATGCTGAGGAAGTTGAGAATGCTAAATTTGAGGCCACTACCTCATTCTCTAGAGACGGTAATGGATCTCCCATATAAGGGCACATCTTCCCATTTTACATCACAAGCCATTTCAATGACATGGAGGTTCACTTTTTCCTTGTTAACACAGGCTCTAGGATCAACCAAATCCCAACCCAGATACTTTGAAAGATGGGGCTATTCAAGGATGACCTAAGTCCCTCTAACCTGAAAATCCACTATTATGATAGGACCGAACAGACACCGGTCAGAAATATCCACCCGAAAATCCAGTTTAGTGGCCTGGTATCCATCACCATGTTCATGGTTATTTCGCAAGACACATCCAACAATGTGATGATCGGCATTCCATGGCTCCACCTGCATGTGGGGGTCACTTCATTGTATAATCAGTGCCTTAAGTACTCCCTTAATGGTCGAGTGGGCATACTCCAAGGTCACAAGTCTCCGTTTGCCTCTTGTGAAGCCTGCTACCCAGATTTGGACTATTATAAGATCAAGGACAAACAGATTCAGGCCAATGAGGTTGAACACGCTACGGTTATGACCGACCAGTGGAAAGATATGGATAATGCTTATATTTTTTCGATCCCTCGATTGGAGGAAACAACCCTAGATATGGGGAAATGATTCATTGTTTTAGGAATGATGTGGAAGTAAATTCCCAAGTCTTTGAGACATTGAAATATAATCTCATATTCGTACACAAATAAGGCTCGAGTGATCCCAGAGCCCCCCACCCCCATAAGATATCAGGATGTCCACCCCATGGAAATTAAAATACGTTTTAAATTCTTGTTCTAATGGGCTGGGATAAACCAGATCAAGTCGAACCACCATTATTGCTTCAATATCATCACGTGTATCCCCTTGGTCCAAATACCAAATGGGATCGGGTTGAAAACTTTCATCACTATGGTTTCGACAACACAGAAATCCCTAGATTCAGTTTCTACTGCTGCTTAGGCTGGAACCAATCTCTTTTCCGGATCTTTTGACTCAAAGGAAACTTCTCCCACCTAGTACCCCCCCTCCATAAGTGAATAATATGATTTAGAGGATGATCCTCCTACATTCGAATAGGGTGTCTCAACCATGGTCGATGAATTGGTATAGGTGATCCTCGGTAGAGAGACAAATCTAAAACCCACATTGATCAGTGTCGTTATGCCCGTAAAAGAGAAACAGTATTATATGGACTTCCTAAAGCATCACCATGAAGTATTTTCCTGAAGTTATGAATAAATGAAATGACTAGACCCCATAAATCACCTCGGTCTTTCAGTAAATCATTGTGGGTTCAAGTAGCCTCCCATAAAGATGCACTCATCTCACGGTGCCATGGTCGAGGCCGAAGTTGATAAGGTCATAAGATACAGGTTCATAAAAGAGGATCAGTACCTCAGATGGTTAGCCAAAGTTTGGCCGGTCAGGAAGAAGAATGGATAGATCAGTGTCTGCATCGAATTTTGAGATCTCAACCGTCACTGTCTGAAGGATGATTTTACCCTTCCCGTGACAGAACTATTAATTGATTCCACTGCTGGGTTCCAGACCCTCTCATTCATGGATGGGTATTCCAGGTATAACCATATATGAATGGCCCCCTATGATGAGGAGTCTAAAACCTTCAGGGAACTACAAGGTACTTTTTTCTACAAGGTAATTCCCTTCGGACTAAAGAATGAAGGTTCCACCGATCAGTGTGTCATGCATCACATATTTAATCCGATCCTCGACACATTAGTGGAATGTAAAATGGATGATCTGGTGGTCAAATATCTCCAGCATTAGGACAATATCAAAGACCTTGAGGTAGTGTTCGGCTTCCTCCATTCTCACCATATGAAGATGAACCCATTGAAGTGTGCCTTCCAGGTCACCTATGGTAATTTTATCTGTTGCATTGTCAAATTTAAGGGAATCGAGATTGACTCAGAGAAGATCAAGGCCATTATCTAGATGTTTCCCCCGGGCAAAATTTGGGAGATTTGGGAAATTCAAGACCATTTTCCCTACAAACGCCTATTCATTATGAATTTTTCCAGAAAATGTAAGCCCTTTTCTCAGATCATGAATAAAGGAAGTGTCTATCAGTGGGTCAAAAAATGTCAGGCTACTTTCAAGGAAATCAAGAATTATATACTCCATCCTCTAATCCTACTACTACTCATTTCAAGATAGATGTTGGTCCTTTGTGTGACCGCCATGTAACGATCCCCCGGTGCCCTTTTTCCTAGAAGATCAATGAGAGAATAAAGAAAAGTCTCTAAAATCCCAGACGCATGCTCCTCGATACGGAGACCAGATACTTCCCGGTCAGGAATAGCTGCCTCATGCTAATATTTGTAGTACAGAAATTGAAAAATTATCTACAACACCATGAGGTACTGCTGGTATCCTGAGTGGCTGCGTTGAAGTACATCCTGAACTACCCCATGTGGAAAGGTCATTTAGCTCTATGGGTAGTGATCCTATAGCATTATGACATCAGGTTTGTCCCTCAGAAAACTATAAAGGGGAATGAATTGGAAGACTTCCATACCACCAATCCATATCCCATGTACGAGTCTCTGGACCATGATTTTCTTGATGAGTCAATCCTCTCAGTGGACCAATCCATTCTGTGTTGGAAAATGAACTTTGATGGTGCTTCCTGGAGCCCTAACGGTAGAAGGCTCAATGACCCCAGACTTAACAGAGTAGTCCTGGGTATCATCTTCATTACTCCAGCACAAGCCATTCTGCCATATTCATTCTTGCTATCAGAAGTTTTTACCAACAATGAGGTGGAGTACTAGGCTCTCATCACTGTCCTCGAGCTGGCTCTTGAGATTGACCTTCCCAACTTTTAATTGAATGGGGACTCTAAACTAGTCATCAAGCATATCCACAGTGACTATGTCATTAGAAAGCCAGAACTCGTACCACTGGTGGAATGAACCCTCCAGTTGATGGCCCAGTTCCCATCTCAACCAAAGGATAATCATATTCCTAGATCCTATAATGGTCGAGCCGATGACTTGGGCAGCCTAGCCGCATCCCTTTCAGAGCCTAATCTAAATTATTTCATTTTCCATGTGGCCCACTGAAGACTCATTTCCCCTATCACTTCGGACGATGATGATATCCCACATGAAATCCACCTTACCACTAGTGCCTCCACGTCAGGAACCCCAGGTCCCCCTGATGTAGTTCTAGATGAAAATCCCGATTGCAGGACCCCCTTTTTCGAGTACCTCTATCACAGAAATCTATCGGAAGATCAAGCTGAGCATGAGTGAATCTAATGTTGCGCATTGTAGTTTACCGTCTAAAGTGGTCCTGGTCTTGAGAGGATCCTCTACAAGAATGGTTTTTATAGTGTTCTCCTCCATTCCATTCAAGGAGTTGATATTTCTCAATTCATGTAAGAGGTTCATGTTGGTTCCTACATAGCTCATCAAACCGGGGGGAAAATATCTCACCAGATTTAGAGGTTTGGATATTTTTTCCCCTCTATGAATAGTGACTACATAAAGTTTTCCCATTGGTTCCATGAGTGAAAAATTCATGCCAACTTTGTGCATTGGTCTCCAGATCCTCTCCGCACTACCAAGTACTCTTGGCCCTTTGAAGTCTAGGGAATCAATGTCATGGGGCTATATCCACCAGCAACAGCCTACCAATACAGGTTCATTATGACCGCTACATATTTCTTTTCCATGTGGGAAGAGGAAATTCTGCTCAAGGAGGTCAAGGCTTGTTATATCATTTAATTAGTAAGACCCAACATTATCTATCGAGTTAGAGTCCCCCAGGCCATCCACACTAATAACGACACCAACTAACATGCAACCGAGTTAAAGAATTTATACGCCAAGTACAACATATATTTTAACCATACCTCCCACTATCATGTGCACGAAACTGGGAAGATCAAGGTGTTCAAAAAAACCCTCTAACATGTTGCAGAAAATGGTTGGTCAGAACATGATGAGTAGGCTGGAAAAACTCTCCAACACCCTTTGGGACTATCGGACAACGACTCACAATTCCACACTGGTTACTCTATATTCACTAGTGTATGGAACGAATCATGTCCTACCCATTGATATTCAATTTACTTCATTATATGGAACTATCTACCATCAAAAAGCCCCAGATAAGGTAGTTGAAATATATTTGGATGAATTGGAAGTGCTTGACGAGAATAGGCTTTGTGCCCTGCACAATCTGGAAAGGCATCAGAACAAAATATCTAGAGCTTTCAACAAGAAGGTTTTTCTATTTTTTTCATTCAATGTGACTTGTGATGTCTATAAGAACACTAATGATACCTTGTAAGAAAACACACAAGTTGGAGCCCAAATTGGGGGGATCTTACAACTTTCACAAGGTTTACCTCAATGGTGTGTACTCCCTTGTTACCTTTGATGGAGAGCGTATAACACCTCCCACCAATGCTAAATTCCTCGTGAAATACTTTTCATGACCCTTTTTTTGGTCCTACATGACCTTAATGTAATATGTCTTACATGACAGTAAACTATATGTCTTCTTACAGGATGTTAAACTTTATTGGGTCCTACATGACCTTAAACTATTATGTCATATATGCCAGTAAACAATATGTCATCACGCAAGATGTTAAACTGTATTGGGTCCTACATGACCTTAAACTATTATTCCCCACATGATAGTTAACTATTTGTCATCCGGTAGGATTTTAAACTATATTGGGTCCTGCATGACCTTAAACAGTTATGTCCCGCATGACAGTAAACTGTATGTCATTACACAGGATGTTAAACTATATGGGGTCCTATATGACCTTAAATTGTTATGTCCTGCATGAAATTAAACTATATGTCATCTTAGAGGATGTTAAACTGTAATTAGTCCTATGTAACCTTAAACTGTTATGTCCTGCATGACATTGAATTTATTTTCTATCCCACATGACAATAAATAGAAAAAAAGTCTAAGCACTATGACCATAAACTATGATCTGTATGGCCCCACATGACCTTAAACTATTCTGTCTTTGCCACATGATGCTAAAATTTGTGGTTCATCCCAACTGAAGGACGTAACCCTACTCAACATTAATCCTCACGGCATGACATTAAAAGGCATGGTGCCCTCAATAATAATGTATGGCTTTATTTCCATCCTCATGGGATACGTAGGAACACTCACATACCTCATCTTGATTATAGCCCCCAAAATCTTCTCCTTGACTATTCCCCCTAGGTATAGTGTGCTTGGAGGATATTGCATGGTGTATTGTAGGATTATTTTTCCCCACTCATGTCAGGATTTTGATGATCACACCATGTACCAATCCTCATTCTTATATTCTCTCATTTCCTCCCCACGTGACGTTAAACTGCTTGTCCCTTTTAGAACTATGTATGGCATGATTCCCATCCTCATGGGATATGTAAGGATGCATGGACATTTCTTCCATCGGACAAGCCCCAAACATCTGAATCTCCCCTCGGGTCGTAACACATGGTGTGGTGCATGAATTTTCTCTCACTGATGTGGAGTTTCATGATTGCACCATATATCCCTCTCACTGAAGATCTCCACCTCTTTCTTTGTCCCACATGGCATTAAACTGCACAGGCACAATCATTCTTCACGAACTCCCTTTATTCGGGCTTTCATCATCTTTCACATCCGAAAGGACTCCTAAATGGCACATATGTTTACCCTAAGGGCCCTCTCACAGTTTTGGGCCAACATCCCTGAGGATGTCGAACCAAAACATGATAGAAATCCCACATTGGGAATATGTTCAGCGGTCAAAACTCATTTTTTTCTCCCATTCATAGCCACACGATATAGATGCTATGTTTTGAATGCGGTCAATAGTCATCCTTCATCATTACCACCACCCCGTATATCCCATGTATTGGATACAATGATTCATTTTTTCCAATTATCCCTTCAAATATCAGTTTGCATCGAGCATGAGTTAGTCCGGATGTCATACCCTTATTTGTTGTGCAAATCGAAATGTCATTCCTTTTTTCGCAAATGGAGCATTGCTCATGGGGTCTTATGAGTTTGGGTAAGGAAATACCCACATAAAGGGTCATGTGTCCATGGTATGAGCTCTATGACCTTAAACTAAGATCACCAGCATCCTCCTTGCAAGATGTTAGGACTACCTACTGGACCAAACTTCCTATTTTAGGTCCCTCTACCTTTTGGGTCCATCGACCTAGTTTCTCACCTAGGATTGTGTGTTTTGTGTAGACCCATTGTCCTCGTTCATGGCGGTATATTTTTTCATGCCTCATACATCACTCTCAGACACCCCTCCATCTTTCATTGCCACAAGACGTTCAACTACACAAGTTCCACCATTCTTCGTGTGTCCCATAATTTGGGTATCCTTTATCTGTCACATCTAAAAGGACCCCCGGACGGTACAGATTCTTGGCCTAAGGACTCTCCTACCATTTTGGACCAACTTCCTTGAAGATCATGAGAGAAAAATTGATATGATTACCATGTTCCAAATATGTTCAATGGTCGATGCTCAATTTTTCCCCCATGCCTGGCCACAAAATATGAATATAGTGTTGCAAACATGGTCAGTAGTTATCCTTGATACTTTTTTTCATTATGTGGTCTTCCACCTAATAAGAATGGTGATTTATCCTTTCAATTTTCCTTTCCAAAGTACATGACATTAAAATTGAGCATTTATGGTCTGAGATTTATGATCATAAACTAAGATCAACATCATCCTCACTATAAGACATTATAACTCAAAACTGGATGAGACTTCCTGTATTAGTTCCCTTGGCCATTATGGAACCTTTCCCCAAGTTCTCTCTTAGGATTGTATAGATTGGTATGGTTTTATGTCCTCATTAATGTCAGGTTACTCATCATACCATACACATCCCTCGTTGAGATACCATTCCCTTATTTGTGTCCTTTCCCCGTGACGTATAACTGCATAGCATCCTCCAGTACTACGTGTGTCATGATTCCAATCATCATAGGATATGTAGGACCGCCCAAAAATTTATCCTTTGGGTCCAGCCCCATTTATTAAGAACCTCCTTACCTTCCTAGCCCACAGGCCTGGGTTATCCTATGAGAGTGGCATGCAGAATGGTATGGGTTTATGTCCACATTCATGTTTGATCTGTAACAACATCACCACGTACATCCCTCTCTTTTGAGATCTCTTCATAACCTTTTTCCAAGCTCATCTTTTCTGGTCAGATTCTATTAATTTAGGCCACTCGGCCCTCCTTGTAAGTTCACCAATGTGCCTAGGAGCACACTAGTTTAGGACCTAGATGGTTGAATCCTACATGAACACATCATCGACCATCCTCATACTTCATGTTCTCCTTTAATTGGGCTTCCAACATCCTTCACATCCAAAAGGGACCAAATACAGTACAAATACATAGACCAAGGGATCTCCTATCATTTCGGACCAATTCCCTCAATGATCTCGTATTACAGACTGATACAAGTCCCGCATTGAAAATATGGTCAGTGGACAATATTCATTAATTGCTCCCATTTCAGGTCACATGATACAGATATTGTAGTTTTAAACATGGTCAACAGTTATCCTCCATCATCACACCACCTTCATCAATACCTAAATATTGGTTTCATGATTCACATCATTTCCACCCCATCATGTCTAGGTGGAATTTTGAAACTCTTGGTGCAATCCCTCAGTGCACTTTTTCGTGTTAGGAGAACAAAGCCACAGTGAGGCGTCGTTTGGGGCTCCACAATAATTTATCCTTTTCCTGGATTCCACGTGTTGCAAAGACCTTCTCTGTCCTTGTTTCCCCCACCAAGCATAGCTCATGTGGGCTTTGGGATTCAGTCGAGGTTTGAGTGTGTTTAAAGGATTCTCATTTTTCTATGGTCCAAGCTCTAAGACTTTAAACTAATGTATATCTAAGTCCTTACAGCAAGATGTAAAACTAAACAACATTGCTATACCTACATGCAACTTGATTTCCGGTTTTATGAGATACCTAGGAAGGCCTAGGCATTTGGTCTTTGGGTCCACCTCAGGTTCTACTAGTTACCTATTTTTTCCAGCCTTTTGGCCATGAATTTCATAGGATTTCATGGTGTGGAGTTTCTAGGATTATTTCCTCACTCACGTTGGGTTTTCAATAGTCATATCACGTACTCATTTTCTAGGTGCTAGTCTCCCCTTCCTCTCATCCTACATGATGTTAAAATGTGATTCTGGAACTATGTGTGGCTTGATTCCCATCCTCATGGGATTCATATGAACACCTAGAAATTTAATCTTCAGTTCTATCCCCATATTATCTGACCTTATCTGGCCCCTCAGCTCGAGGTTCTATCCTTGGAATCGCGTGTGGTTTGCGGTGGGCCTCTTCCTCATTCACACTGGGTATGCTTCATCACTTCATGTGCTTTCTCACATAAAACCTCATTCTTTTTGTATGTGTCAAATTCATATGACCGTAAGTAATGATCCCTAGTCCCACATGACTTTAAATTGTTGCGTCTTTATTGCACGACATTAAAATTCATTTCTAGTTCATATCATATGACCCTAAACTACAACATTATCATCCTAGATGCATGAAAAAAAATGGCACTGCATTATGATGTCCTCACTCGAGGGGACTTCATATTTGGTATTGGTCATCCACCATACCACTTGTAAAAGCCTACATGTAGTTTGATTATTTTATAGACACATGGATTCTCCATATTTGGTTTATCCCTTCACAAAAAACACATTCATCCTAAATAAAAAAAAACATGATCTATCAAATTCCACTTCTTTTGGTGTGTGGGTTAGACTCACATAAAAGTATTGTCCTGATCATTGGTACCCTACTGTTCCACTCCTATAAATATGTATGGATTTATCCCAATCATCATGGGGTACGTTGGAACTCTTGGGTACTTTTTCCTTGTCCCAGCCCAACTTTCATATTTGGTCCCTCAACCTAAAACCTCCCTATGGAGCACATAGTGTGGTGCATGCTTTTTCCCTCATTCATGTTGGGTGTTGCAATCACTACACCATGCGTCTCCATCCATCCATTCTATCTATGGTCCACGCTCTAATACCTTTATACTAAGATCCAACTTATTTTGTTACGGGACACCAAACTACATGGAACCTTCAAGAACTACGTGTGGCTTGATTCCCATCCTTATGGGATATGTAGGAATGAAAAAAAAAATCAATCTATAGGTCAATCCCAAAGAATCATTAATCCCTCCCCCATTTCATTCACCCCCTTGACCTAAACTCCCTTATAAGTATGTGGTGTGGTGAGTACATCTTATCCACTCATTTTCATTAGGTTTTGTAACAACCTCACCACATGCCTCCCCTATCCCTTCCCAGCATGGTCTAAGTTCTACAACCCTAAACTGTGATCTCTTTATGGTAACTATGCATTGGGTTCAACTACATCGCTACCCTACAAGCATTTCATTATACCAGGTTCCCTATTAATGGTTCACCCTATGACATTAAACTATGGGCATGTTCCCCTAGGACCCTTGTCCTTGAAAAAAGGATTCAACTCCCCGACCTGATGTGTCTTATTGTCACATTCAAATGCGTCGTGACAAAGAGCCCAAAGTGTGTAATTTTCACATGGAAATTATTTCGTTTCATGTCAACGCTTCATGCGCTATTTATATGGACCCCCATACTCTTCCATGTCTGAAAGAGAGCTCATTCACATCTAGGTCTCATGCCACATTGGCTCACCTACCGTCTTGGGCCAATGCCCCTGAAGGCCTCAGAAAACATTTATGACAGGTCTCATGTTTCCAACATGGTCAGTGGTCATCCCTCATTTGTCTGTCCCCATTCCAAGATAAAGTGAAGCAGATGCTATGTTTCAAACATGGTCTATAGTTATCCTCTATCGTCATGCCACCCTCATTGTGATTCAGATCTCAGGATCCATGATTCACATCTTTCCACTTCCTTATGTTCAAGTGGAATTCTAGTGCATGGTTTAACACCTCTGTGCATCTATGTGTGTTAATCAGGAGGGTCAATAATTGTGGTATGTCACTCAGCTAGAATTCTACTACCCCTAATGTGTGCCTTCGTGTACCAGGAAATACTACCACTAATCCTGGTTTCCCACATCGAGCACGACTCACGTGGACTTAGTATTTTTGGTGGGGTGTGTACGGTTGCAGGTGTACAACATCACATACTCCTTTTTTGGGATCTCCCCTTTCAATCACTTCCCATCATATGGTTTTATGTTGCACGATTCCATATATCCACAATGTCTGACATTAAACTATATTTCTTCCCTAAATAAGTTCCAGATGCGCCGAGATAATTATGGCATGTGTTAGCTGCCTCACAATAGAGGATTTTCCCAACTGGCATGGGGTTTTAACCATACTATGTTTAAGAACTATGTTTTTCTTGATTCTCACCCTTATGATAAATTTAGTGATGTCGGGGAATTTCTACTCAGGCCCAACCTCATGTGCACCATCCACACTATGCGGCGTTAATCTAGATGTCGATCATCCTCATTGGTGTGACGTAAATCTATGGGCCACTCTAGATCTCCTTCAGAGAGGTCCTTTTTGGAAATAGGTATGATCCCTGATTAGAAAGATGCGCCCAAAAAATTTTATTCCACCACGGTGGAATAATTTCAAGAGTGTTGGACTCCAATCGAAAATCCCATCACTCCCCCCCCCCATCCATGATTTTCATACCCTTTATTTGGACCCTCATCCTCTTTCATGTTTAAAGGAACCCCCTAATGGTATAGATGATCGGAATATGGCCTTCCTACTACTATAGGACAATGTTCCGGAAGACTAATGGATTAAATTTTGAGTCATGCCCTATGTTTCGAACATGGCCAGCGGCCGACACTAATTTTTCATCCCTGTTTTAGGCTAATGCAATATGGATACTATCTTTCGAACACGGTCAATAGTTATCCTTCGTTGTCACACCATCCCTACATTTTTCCGAAATTTGGGTATCATGATTCACACTTTAAACTCCATTATGTTCGGATTAATTCTAATTCCCCCAGTGTTATCCTACTCGTGCACTAGAGAACGTTGGGAAAATGGAACTTTGAATGTTTTGAGAAATTCATCCACCAGTCAGACCTCCAATTTTTTCCTGGAGACCCGGATTGGTTATTCAAACCCTGGATGCCCAAATCTTAGTCATCACTCTCATATTCTAATGGAACAATGAGATGGGCATCCGTTGTTTCTCACATCATGCCCGACCCATGTGAGCTCAGGGGTTGACTGTTGGGTATTTCATGAATGTAACAGATGTGCATTAAACGAAAACAAATAATGGAACCCATTCGTGAATCTAGCATAAAAAATCAAATCCTGAAATTATGTTTAAAAAGATTACACTCATTACAACACCTGAGGATCGGACCCTCCAATGGATGGGTTAACCACTTTGATAGAGCGTTCCAGCTTCACAACTCTCTGGATTATGGTGTCTAGGATGTTCCATCACCTATCTAGGTCTCTCTCCTCCTCAACAGTGATAGGGTGTAATTCATTATCCATGATCTAGGCCTGCTCCTCATCGGTTCAGATGATGACCAAATCCTAGGAGACTCACTCCATTTGTTCTTCATCCTCTACTAACTAGGCCTTTAGGCTCAACACGAGATCCAATTATGAAATGTGGAATGTGGAATGCTCATCCACTCAAGCCTGCAACCACTGAATCTCACTTTTAGCCTTCTGAATTCTTTTGATGTTTACTAATTTCCTTCGTTTCTATCTTACGTACATTCCATAATCATTCTCCTAAATATTCTCCTCTATGAGGTCTCGAATGAGCATATGAGGATGCTGGGAATCCACTCCCCCAGCAAACAGCTCACGCAGCCAAGATAGAAGCCTCTCCATTTGGTCTATCCATTTCGTGTGAGGAGTCTTCTGGATGAAGCTCTTGAAAATTTTCTATGATCGTCAATGGAAAATCTTTCTCTACTATTCATTAGAGGTCGACTCATCCCGATCTTCAGGTTCAGCAGGTTCGTATGCAGAAAACTCCTCCAAGAAATCATTAGTAGGGTCTTCATCTAGTGTATGGTCAGGTATGTCAAGACCTGAGTGGCCTGATTGATCCTTGTCATCAGATCCCACCATAATGACCTCATGATTTTTCCAATTGATGGTACCACTAGTGATCGGAAGCACTGTTGCTTGGTTAGTTCGAACATTTTCTTCCATGACCACCGGCATTCCCCTAAGAAAGGTAGTGTTGGGAGATCGAACCAACCTCACCAAGTTAGATCATGCCATTTGAAGAACTGTGAATACAAGAGGCACACAAAAATTAGTTAACCTGATAAATGGATGATTGTTATGTTTTCTAGGAAGAATAATTATAGAGGTCAAACACTTGGTCTCTTTCCTGGGTTGTTGTTGTCGGAACCCCGATACATAGCCCTCCATATATTTTTGGGATTTTCAAAGACTTTAGGAGGACCACATTGGGTGTTGCAGCATCACCCGACATTATGATTGTCGTAGCTGCTGTCGCAGATACCAAAGTGTCCACAACAGCATCTACTATCGAGCGAGATCAAGTTTTGTGTATGAGGCCCTCCTACAAAGGTCATATTTTAGTTGAGAATTCCTAAACAACTCGGGTGAAGACTATGGGGAGGTGGTTTAGGGTTTACCTCAAGGGCCTCATCAAACTCTTCCAAATCCGATTCCAAGTTACGGACCTCACCCTCCTCCAGACGGCTCCCTCCACCTACCTCTTCCCCCCAGGGGGACTCATATGACTCATCCAGTATAGGGAAGAACTCTCTCAGTTTAGCGGCCTACAACTGCAGAGGGGCCATCCATTAAATAGTTACTTTTACTCAATCCTTCCTTGGATGAGGAACACCCCGAGAATGCATGAATTCCTCCATCTTGACATGGTACTTCTACACCTCCACCTGGGATTCCGCAAATCCAGCCCTGACGGGACAGATCCCCGAAAAATCCCTCTCGTGGTGATTAAAATATTTCCACATCTTGGATGGGTTGAGGAATTTCTTATTGGAATCCTAGATGTCCTGAACCACTAGGAAAACAGTGTTTTCAAGCATGTCTATGTGGAGCATCTTTATCCTCAAATCCATGATGGGTATCCTACAGAACCCCCTGGGCGGCCTCCCCTCTGGCTAACTCTATTCCTCTTGGAACACCAAGTCTGCCACTACAACCTGCCTCTCGATTGGCATGGGTCTCGCCTCTACTGTAGCTCTACCACCATAGGATTTCCTTGCAGCTTCTAACCCCGACCTCTAGGTTGGGTAGGAACTCAATCACTAACACGGACAGTCTTCTTCTTTATCATTTCCCCTGGGTAGGCTGCCTCCAATTTCGTGGCATATTCTTTCACCAACCCATAGATAGCTATGGGAGGATGAAACTTGTTCTGCATCTTCCCATCCTCCTGTGTGAACATGAGACACATATACCTCATTAAAAAAGGTTGGTCCTTGTGGAACACCCCAATGTCGACCAATGGGGTTAGCCTCTGCATGAATCAGAATTGCCTCGTGAAAAGGTGCATGGTGTATGGCTTGCATAAAGGCTCACGATCGACCCACGCCACCAAAACTCCACCTATAATGTGTAGGAGGAAGGAAAAATGAACTTTTATACCCTGGTCATCATTAGTGAAGACACCTATTGGCAATGGTAATGGGTGGAAGTTGAACTCACGTGCCTTCCAGACCCAGTTCAGCACCAAATACGGGGTTAACATAGTCAAAAAGCTCCCCACTACATTCATAATGGCTGGTCGAAAGGTCGATCCTGGAGGGGAAATGGGGTTTGGATATTTATACATGACCCTAATATGCGCCTCTATCCACCCATATAGAAGATGGAATGACCCGCCTATCCTATGTGTCTTCTTCCCCTCAATAATATCCCACATCACCTTATACAGCTTGGAGAACATCGGGATCCCGAGGTTGACCTATCCCATATCTCCAGCATGAACACCATGATGAATGTGCTTGATCGCACACCCATGTTTGTGTCCCTCAACGGAAGAATCTATCCATAGATAAGTGTTGAGATGAATACAGCCTACCTAACCACCAGTTTCTACTCAGTACTAACATTGAACCCCCATATCTTCCACTGGATGTCCTCCAAGAATTTCCAATATGAGTGCTCCTTACCTCACTGAACCCCTTTTGGGATGGTTGGAGGCCTCACATAGAATTGTCTATATTTGAAGAAATTCAAGAAAGTCTTGAGACACTACTTAAACTGGATGACCCTCACTGACTTCTTTTCCTACCCTAGCACCAGGTCCATCAATGCCTTTTCCAGTGGTGGAATCTGCTCCGGGTCTTCTCATCTATTCGTAGCAGGGAAGAACTCTTCATACATTTCCCCTAGTATCGGGACCACCAAGATCAAGTACAAGTCCCAGAGGCTAATACCAACTTCCCCATGGTGGAGATGGATGGTATTGGTCCTCAATGACCACCAACTCAAAAGCTATGGAATCTTCTTATTCGACTAATAGATTTGAAATTGGGATGACCAATCCACCTCAAAAAGTCCCACTCACCTCAAATCCACCTCGAATGCTTCATATGAGGTGCCTACCCAGTAGGCCTAGGCCCAGTCATCTATAAAGTTTCCACCCTGGTACAAATCCCACCCATCAGTGCACCCCTTCTCCGGGTTCCCCAGGTCCGCCTTCAGGATGGTATGGTATAGTGGAGGGGTTGTCTCTGGTGGTTGTGCCTTTAAGTCAATATTATACACATGGTTGTATAGACAATAAGAATTGACAGTCATGGAATCTTTCCAAGTATAGCCACCAACCACCCGGAACCACTGGAATTGGCATGATCTGCTCCTAAACCAGTAATTCAACTCGTCCTTACTCTCTTCTGTAAAGAATAAGTCATCCCTTATCTCAAATTCGTACAAAGGAAGCCTTCTGCATAGTGGTTAGCTCTACTGGCTCTCTAACAGCATCTCCACCAGTGACTCGTAGTCCGAATGGCTCCATAATTGTTCCGTGACACCCAAGTTATTTTCCATTTCTTCCCTTTGGGAAGCATCTTCAAGGACCCCCCTGGCATCTTCTTGGTTAGCCATTCAGTCTTCAAGGTTTTCAACTTTTTTTCTTGTTCACGAATCTCGATTGCGAAGCTCGATTGCAGAGACAGGTCACTGACCTAGGTTGCATAGCCATATTTTAGGCCTTGTAGACACAAGCTGTAGAGTGCACACTCATAGAGTCAGCAGACTCAGTGTGCGCCACAAAGTTAAAATGCCTGATTCGTAGAGAGAAATCATAAAGCGCACAGATCTTCACTAATCAAGATCACAATCTCCAAAACACATAAATGAGAAAGGAAACAATATAGGTCAGCTTCCCCAATATATAGGTGATGACACCATTTTGGTTCACGACATGTCTAGCCGTAGTGAAGCGTTGTGGAACTCTCAACCTGTATGCTACCTTTCCGCAGTGTGATTCTGTTTCACGAACTCTCTTTGCGATTGGATGAGAAATTTTGGTGATTGACCCTCACACTTAGACCCTCTTTTTTTCTCCACTCCAAGTCTGAGGGGGGGGGGGGATTTTTTGATACCAAAATATGGGCATAGGAAACGCATTGCAAAGAGAAAATCAACTTTGGGGGGGGGGGGGGGCTCATGAAGTCTATTTGTGGAGCCGTGCATCAAGGACGACGCAAAGCCAGATCCCCGCACCATGATCGCCACAGAGAAAATTGGCAAGACGCTCTGTGGTTACGAAAAACTGGACTGAAATCCTCATGTTGTGGAGGGAGCCGAATCGACCTCCAAGAGCCCAAGGAACTTGACTGAAGCCTTTGCAAGCACAGTGAATAGATCTTTGGTCTGAGGAGGGGATGAAGGTTGGCTCTGTAGTTATGACAAACTTGACATAGTCCCCGATCGATCATAGAGAACCAGGTGGAGTTGCGCGGTGCATTCTCTGCTTCACGCCACCCCTCTCCTATAAATACTGAGCTCCCATCAAGCCCAAAGGACGAATACCCCAACCTTTCTCCTTCTCTACTCTCAAATTTTGAAGAACCATCTGCTCTGCAATTCCTTCAGAAAAATGTGGTCTTACAGGTACTTGAGTATTGTGACGTATCCTTCCCTTATCTCAAATACAACCCATCATCAATTAGGGATGCCCTTCACAGAGCCCACATGCCATTTCGATGGAAGGAGATACCCAAGGGGACTTGGGTCTTCACCATGCATTCATGCTTCGTGATTTACCCTCCAAGAACATGTAAACCCTATACTAAGGTAGGGTAACTGTGCTTCACGAAGCACATTGCTTCATAGTGCTATGCTTCATAGGGTACCCTTTCTTCATGAATACCTACTTCATGAAATCCTTTACACTTTTTGAAGAACCCTCCATATGAACCTATGCCATATGCCTAGGTTGGGCTCCACTACTTCATGAAGCATAACCCTTCGTGAAGCCCCTTTACTACATGGAGAACCAGAGCTTCTCAAGGCCTCTTCCTCTGAACCCCTTTTCTACCCAACCCCATTTCACACACGACTCTCCATATTCATACGAAATGATTTCCGTATCCCATGGGTGGTGCTTTGTGTTGTGTTTCTTAGCCTCATTATTCTTTACATATGCTCACTAATGGCAATTGCTTCTTCTCATAGCCATGATAACATGTTCCCCTCAGGGTATCACTCCATGACACCCCTTCACTACGACAATTCAGTTGTCTTACCTTAACCAAGGGTTAAAGCATGCTGGTTATGTAAGTCTTAGGGGTGCGGAGTGAACCCACTTCATCTGAGATGTAGGATGTTAAACTTCCAAGCACCATCATCCCCAGCACAAGACATTAAACTATGTCCTCACCCAGTGAATCATATGCGGGGTGCCCCATCTTAGACATTCTCTACGCGAGCTTCTCTCCACAAGAGTGAGATATTCTTAACATGGAATGATATCCTCTTCACTGGAGAGGTTCCTTTCCATGGGGATGCGAAACCACCTTAGTGTAAGGCACTAGCCTTTCATGGAGGAGTCAGTACACCTGCTCCTCCTCTCTTCATTCGTTCCAAAGACTAGAGGAGAGATGGGCAGAGGTACCTTTGTTATTTTGTCCCTCTCCCTCTGGTCTTTCTCTCCATTGGGTCTCCATCCTGGAGTGAGTCTAAATCTCTATGACCCTAGGCTACTAACCATGTGTAATCCCCTATTTCAACTTTGGGCTGCTAACCATGTGTAAACCACATTCCACCACCCACGAATGCACCTTTCATGATGTGATCGTCAGGTCTTTGTTGCCTCTTGTTTCTCACACCGAGCATGAATCACGTGGGCTTAGAGTAGGAATTGACCATGAAATCCTCTATGTCCTCCAAAGTGTGTAAACCCAAACCCACACTGAACTCCATGGAAATTGATCCTTTCCAAAGAAAGTTGCGTAGGAAGCCTCCATGAAGTTCAAGCCCAACACCTCTATTGGTTCTAAACCCTTAACATCAGCCCACCTTTGTCCCTCATGATGTTAAACTATATCCACCTTTCTAAAATATGTAGAATTTTATCCTTTCCAAGGAAATGTATGTAGGAATCCTCCATGAGGTTCAATCCCAACACCCATTGGTCCCGACCATCTTCACATCGGTTCGTCCTTGCCCCGCATGACGTTAAATTGGACGCCCCTTTTCCTCCTGAAAGACATTAAACTATACCCACCATACCGAACCACATTGGAATTTTATCATTGTCTCCTAGAAAAGGTTCATAGGAACCCTCCCTTGAGATTAAATCCTAACACCCTCTGGTCCCGACCATCATCACGTCAGTTCATCCTCATCCCATGTGATGTTAAATTGTATGCCTCTTTCCATCTCGCAAGACATTAAATTGTACTCATTTGATCTACATGGACTTTGATACTTGTCACCTATATATGGTACATAGGAATCCTCCGTAATGTCTAACCCTAATCGATGGTAATGAGTTGGAACCCCATTCCGCAGTAAGTCGTTGTCAACCCCATTCAGCGGTAAGTCGTTGTAACCTCATCCAGCGGTAAGTCGTTGTAGTCCGCAATCGATTGTAAGTTGTTGAACCCGAATCGATGGTAATCTGTTGTACCACAACCAGTGGTAAGCCATTGTGACCCAATCAAAAGGAATCCATTGTCAACCTTAACCGATGATAAGTTGTTGGAACCCCATTTAGTGGTAAGTCATTATAGTCTATAACCGATGGTTAGTTGTTGTAGTCCCCTTCATTGGGACCCACAACTTTGGTCTGCCCCCTTGGAGTCAGACCAACCCAAGCTTCTAACCACATGTAAACCCCAACATACCTTTATGTCACTGTCCTCTGTGCACACCCTAATTCCATGCACCATCCTGAACTATGTGGACTTTGATTCCCTACAGCGGGGATACGTATGAAGTATCTTCGAGGTTCAAGCCCAACATCACTATCACTATCGTGTCAGATCCATCTCATTGTCCATCCACTTCTCTAAAACATCCATATCCATCTTGATTATTACCCGAGATGTCACATCTCAGTGAGGTTGTGTCACCCACTTTATCCATGCTCCTAGCAGTAATGGGGTAACTAACGAGGTGTTAGCCCTTAACCTCAAAGATCCCCCTAGGGATTTCACCCATATGATCCACTCCCATCAGTGTTCTGATCAGTTCGATATTCCTTCTCTAGACGTTAAACTTGCATCATAACCTACGTTAAATAGGGGAATATGAGGAAATCCTCAGAGACATGCCTATGGCATATAATTCACCGCATTTGATGTAGGATGCCTTGGGTTCCACGCCCTCGAGAAGCCCTATCAGAAGGGGAAGAAACCATAGAAACATCAGTGTTCCAGCATCCAAACACACCAGTGATGTCCAACATGACTACTACCCCGATCGAAGGTTGTTGTCCTGACTGGACCCCTTGGAATGTCTTGACAGAAGTAGCGTAAATAACCAGCATCCATGAAGACATGGCACTGGAAATAGTTTCACGAACAACATCTTAAGTCTATGAGGGAGACCCAAACTATAAAACGAGTCCAAAGGAGGAATCCACAGAAGGCGAAACCAACATCCAATCATACCATTTTGATCAAGGAGCTAACTTCTCTAAATAAGCGATGGATGTCACCTGCCATTGGAAAGAGGGAATGCGGGGCAACAGTTGCGTGTCCTCCAAATAAGAGACGGATATGCGCCCCAACGAAAGCATCAGAAACACATTTCCAAGAATAACATATATAATTTAGATGAAATAATATCCCCAATTCACTATTCTTGTGGATAACTCAACCTTCATATTTTGAGGTGATGTTTGAATAGTTCTACTAATCTTACAATATATGAAAGAATGTGTAGATCTAGAATCAAATAGCACATCACTCTTCTTGAATAAATCACTAGAATACCATTCACTATATCATTTTGTGGATCCAACTTATCAGTAGTGATATAATAATTTATTACTTGCTTCATTGGAGGTTGTTTTTTTTGATTGACTCTGAAAACCCTTGGCTTAAGTAATTGTCTCTCATAATTCCATTGTTTTTTATGTTGGAACACCACACTACAGTATGAATGTTGATTTTAATTATCATATATTCTTCAGGGTTGTGGGTTTCTTCAAATCCCATCAAAAAAATTATCCTAGTTCCCCTCTGTTTCACATTTGAAGCATCTAATGATTCCATTTAGACAATTCCTCGGATGCTTCTTCCCAAAATTTTGACATGATGGGTATTGGGTTTTCATTCCTTCATGGGATTTATCGATTGATACTAACAAATTAAAAAACATTTTCCACTTTTTATATTTGATCCCATGAGATGAATGAGAGTCACCATTCTTTATTTCAACTTTTTGGGAAAAATTGGAAAGTCAACTCATACTTTTTAATTCTTAAATCACTAAGGATTTTCGTATAATGGAAATTAATCCACTAAATAAGTGATCCACCATAATTTCAATGTTCATGAAAAATATAGTGTCATATCATGAATTCTTTTTAATGTTTTTTCATGTGTCCTAATAGATTCATCTTCCTTTTTCATTAGATTGAGAAACTCTCTCTCCATCTATAGACGAAGAGTTTGAGTAAAACAATTGTTGAAAAATCTTGTCATTAATCCTTAAAAATACATGGAATCAATTTCCTCCTTAAACATTGTGTTTTTATCATTTTACACCACTAATCGTCTTCCCCATTTAAATGATAGTCTTCTAGTATGAATTTTTCTCCTTCAAAGAATTTAATGATTGTGAATATATTCTCAATAGTGTTAGTCCATTATTCTACGATGATGGGATTGGAAGATCAACTAAATACATGAGTCATTTTAACCATAATGATTTGACTACAACATTATATTTATTAGGTTTATAAGGTTATTTGGTATGATTCATGTTATTATTCATAACTAAATCTAGTTTAGCTAGTGCTGTCACGAAGTTATAATCTCTTGTTCCCATTAGATTTGGAATCTCATAAAGGAAAAAAGTTGCTTTTTCTATAACATTTCTTGTAAAAATGGGTTGTCTTTTTTCCCAAAATTAATTAAACAAATAGAAAAAAACAATTCCGTTGATTTAATACTTATCTAATGAGAATATAAAAATGAAACCACCAACTTAGTGGAAATAACTTATAAATGTAAATTATATCGTAACTTATGATTCCGAAAGTTTCAATCTTGGATATCTATGGTGATAGAATTATCCCTTTGTCTCTTACTAAAGGCTAGTAGTAATAATATAAAAAAATATCTACAACATCATTTGATACCAAATATAGTGATCCTATCCTTTTACATAAATTTTTACATGATTTTATCAATAATTATCAATGAAATATAAACTAAGGATATAAAGTTCTAGTGTCTTTTAAAGACTGGGTAAATACATAGAAAACCTGAAACTAGAATAAATCATTATTTTATTCATCTCCATTATTATCTCTTAACTCCCTTTGAGATCCTATATCTTCATAAGCTAACCTGGGGAATACATAGACAAAATTGATGAGCTAAGAAACCTTGAAATGAATTAAACATGGGAAAAAAGCATAACACATGAATTATAAGGCATATCACGATGAAATAAAAAACATGGATCATGAATAAACATATACAAGAATAAAATATAGAACATGGAATCATTTGATTAAGGAAATATTGGAGTGTATAAGTAACATATATCATTACATTTAAATGAGTTAAGGTTAACTGTTAGGACTATGTCAAATGGTGGACAAAGTCCCATAACAGATTAGGTTTAATCTAAAATCACATAAATGGAATCTCGCGAGACTAAAAATTACCCAATTCATTTTATATCAATCTGGGTGCACCCAATATAACATGTTCATGCATATATTTTCCAAATAAAGAATCAAACATAAGTAATAAACATAAGTATTACCCATAGGAAAAAATGGGTATCGAAAACATGTCATAAGGCATAACCAAAGGGTGTATCATATTGGTATGAAAAAAGTTATTAAATCATATTTTAGAATTTTAATTTAATAATAAGAATTTTTCATGTATAATAGTGTACAACTAAATTGAAAATAGGAAAACGAATTTTTTGGAAACATTAGAAATGTGCCACTTAACGTGGTTTTAGGGAAAAGAATAATGTGTGTTTAAAGAGGATAAAGGCATGATTGTTTCCATAAAACCAAAAAATAAGTAAAATATTTTTTTCATGAAAAATATATTGATTTCATAAAAATACTGGAGGCTTAAAATAGATTATGTAGTATACTTGAAAATGGATATGAAAAAGTGAAGTTCCTTTTAACTGATTTTTGTTCATCGAGAATCATCAATAAGAGATCCTTTTAAAATATGTATTTCCCCATAAAATAAAGATATATTGAGCTTTATACCCATAAATGGAACATATAAAAAGGATTTTGTTGAATTATATAAGAATAATGTTGAAACACATTGGGGTAAATAGAGAGAAAGCATTACCCAAATGAAAATGAAGGTTGAGAGAGATCCCTTACCTTATGTATGAACACGTTCTGCACATGCACTAAATATCATGGATAATAAAATTATATTAATTAATTACATAATTAAGAACCTATTTAATATTTATTTTATGTAATATGAATTTATTGTGTTCATTTAAGACCATTTTAATGAGTTATAATGTACAATTTCATCGTTCTAAGAGTGTTTCTTTCATGGTTTTATGGTAAGTTTACTTGTATAAAATTATTAAAGTTATTTTCAAATTGGAATAATTCTAAAGATGTGAAATTAATTAGAATTAAGGAACTTATATATGTTTAAATGTAACCATATATTATTTTTTTGTCAATAGGATGATTAATTTGATAAAATGTTAACGATAATTGTTCTGTTTATTTTTGGTTGTTTTTCAAACCATCATAGTTTGGTTTTGTTTTATTTAATTTATTGTTTATATATTATCTATATAAAATTAAACAGGTAATAATATAGATATTAAAATATTTTTTTACCATAATAATTCTTTTATGACAATAATTTAAAGCATGAATGGAAAATGAAAACTCATTATCCTCGAAGATAATAAACTGCCATAATTTGGACTATGGTTTCGTTTCTTTGAATAAGAGGAAATGAAAAATGGGGTGGATATAAGATATTAAATTATAAATATAAATTTATATTATATAATAGTGAGATTATTATTTATTCCTTCATGAATGAAGGAGGTGAGGAGAAGGTAAAAAAATCAAATTAAAAGAGATGGTATGAGAAAGAAACCTCTTGAATGTCAACTCGTTGAAGGACCCATTAAGGGACATGGAATTGATATTTATTTGATACAAAAATCTATTTAACATGGGTAATAGGCTTGTGAATTAAATTGGGTAGAATTTTGACAATATTCAAGGCTTAAAAGTTGTGTGGAGATTGGGTGTTGAGGGGTGGTTTTATGGGGGAGAGGAGTGTTTTTTTCATTATTTATAATTTTCTATCAATAATATTAATAGTGTTGAATACTATTAATAAAGACAATAAATGGTTTATGATATCTTTATCCAATTGGTTATTATATCTTCCATGACTCAAATTTCATGTATTTTTTATAATTTTAAATCCCGTAAATTATCATATTTCACTATTCACCATAAAATCAAATATTTTAGTAGAATCAAAAAAATTCACCCTATTTTTTTTAAATTTATAAATTAATTAAATAGAATAAAATTTATTAAAATAATTTTCTAAATATGGTAAATTTATATTTGAAATAAAAACTTCATTTATTCAAAAAACTGTTTTTATTATTATAATCGATTTTTTGATCATCTAAAATATTAATTAGCATCACATAAAATTATCATATAATTATAATCCAACATAATATTATTTTATAAATCTATTTAAAAAAGATAATTTAATTTATTATGTTAATTATAAAATTTTAAATAATCATTTACATATTACAAAACAACCAACACCTAATTTACCATTTTTAAAACATTTATTTACTTATACCATGTTATAAATAAATCATATTTTCATTTATTAGATACCTAATTTTTTATTTTATACATTCATAGGTGAGGATGCCATTATATTGTCTAGATTATTATTCCTAATGATCATATTATTATTCCAATGATCAGGTAAATATTCTAATGGTATAGGTTTATTAATTTCTTTAGATACCACTTATTTCATTGATTGTTCATTAACTTTTAATTTATCTTAACTTTATATGTATACATTCATCTTCAAAATGAATATCTAATTTTAAATTATGATTTATTTATACATCTTTTTTTGTGAGTGCAGTTATTCTAGATGATTGAGAATATCCAAATTTACATATTATTATTATCTTATTTTATATTTATTACCCTACTATAATATTTTTCATTATTATTGGTTTATGTTATGACTAATATTTAATTACTTATTTATATGATTAATGTTTTGTTGTTTTTTCTATGTGATATATGAGATTTATACTATATGAAATAATTATAACATGGGAAATTGAATTGATAATGGTTTTGGATGCTACACTATATTTTCTAGAAATACGGGGTTTAATCTAATATTAATGTTTTTCCTAAGGATCTATGATTGTGATAACATGATAAAATCTTCCCAAGTCTCTTTTTTTTAATTTTATTAGTTATACTATCATTATTTAAGTATATTTCTCTATTCGAAAGTTTAATTCAATTAATTTTTTATTTTTATTTTAAATTTTTTAGTTAATTACTTAAATTATATTTTCTTGTGATTATAAGAGATTTGTTTGGAATGAAATTCTATTTTTAATGGTTTTTTAATTAAAAATATCTTCTTCTTAGTAATTATTTGTTAAAAAGTATTTAATGGTGGTTTAGTTTCAAAATAGTTTTTCAAGCACCAAATAATATTGGCATTTCATTGAATATGATTTATAAATTCACATCATGTATTTCTAAATACTTTTTGGAAAACATAGAAAATTGGGTAGCCTTCGGTACATCAAGATTAGATATTCCAATCATAATGTTTGTAATAACACTTGATGGTTTCTTTCAAATAATTTTTTGTAATTCCACTAGAGGTTATACTGGTTGTATCTACAATAGGTTTGGGTGGAAGATATATTTTTATATATAGTCTGTATACCCCCATCTTAGAGGCCAAACAATGTTCTATTACATTTATGATTTTATTATAATATTATGGATTGTGTCATGGTTATTCGTTCACATTATTTCACGTTATGGATCATGTTATGGTTATATTTCATTCTTTTTTATCATATTGTGTACCCAAGGTTTTCATTGATTGTGGTTTCATGCATATCATATGTAATTTTCATCTTCCTTGCCTTGTGAATATGAAAGTCTTTACAAAACTAAATAATGATTCTCAAATGGTTTTGAATCAATACAATTTCTTGTAAAATTATATTTTTCTTAAAAATAGAACTCTTTCATTATTGATATTAAGAATTATATGGATTATGAGGTGGAATTCTAATGAGATTTGAGCCCACACCCGACCATTACCATAGATTAGTTGTAGAAATTTTTTTTGGATTCTGGTAAAGGGATGGTAATCATGTAGCATATAGAATTTTCTTATTATATTTCCATAATAGTAATTTGTTTTAATGTTTATGGTTAGTAAAATAGAGAATTTTTTTTCCTTCCTTGATTTTTTTAGGTTTAACTAGTTTTTTCATGGATTCTTTATCACTTAGATGTTTAATATTTTCCTTTTATTTTACTCAGGTTTCTTGTCTTGTTTTTTATCTATGAGACTCCTTTTTGTTATTTTTGTATACCTCACCACATAGTGATTGGTCAGTTTGGGTGTCTTTTCAAGTTTATCGGGGCTGGTCTATGAAATTTTTACATCATTTACAAAGGTAAAACTTTATACCTAAAAAAATTATACATTCCCAAGAAAAATAGTTTTTCATCTTTGAGGAGATTTTAGATAAGTTACATATTTTACAATAATTTTCATTTCTCTATAATTTATTCATACTATAACCACTTTTACACTACTTATAGGTTATATTAATCTTGATAATCTAGGAAATATAATCCAAAGGAAGGGATGATCTCAAATCCGGAGTAAGGGAAAAAATCATAATCATATATCAAGGGTTAGATCATATGAATTTTTAAATACATGAAAAATGGTGAAATATATAATTAAAAAGGTATTATAATAATTATAGTTTTCTATAAGTCATAATATAAGGGAATGACTTATAAAATTAACAAAAATATATAATGGAAAATAATTGTGATTTTATATATGTGGATCATAGAGAAAAATCATTGGAATAATCATATAGAATTTTATAGACATATAGTACAATAATAAAAAATGAAAATGATGTAAGCACAAAAAAATAACATTGTGAATAAATATAATAATTTCCAATTTTTAACTAGTGAAAAAATCCATGTATATCTTCCATTTATGTTGTGAACACATCTAAGTTTTTCCACCTTATATTCAGTGAACATATCCATTTATGTACACCCTTTATATTGTAACAATCTATGAAACATCATCCATTATATCTTGAAAAATACAATTATATACACCCATTATGTTAGTAAAGAATACAATAATAGCCACCGTTTTAATAGTGAAAAATACCTGCATGTTAATTATTTATGTTGTGAAAAAATCAATTTATTTACACCCATTAAGTAATGAAAAAATCCATGTGTGTCCATGGAAAATTATTTAATGAGATGTAAAACCATGTCCAATACAGTGAGGGGGAATTTAAGAACCCACGTGTTAATCATTCATACATATGTGTGCCAGTTTAAAATAATTTTTTATCACATCACAAAGAACCCTAAAAAATAAACATTGGTTTCGTGTCATTCATAGGTTGTATCACACAAATTTACACCAATAATGAAAATAGTTGATAACCAAAATAAATTCATCCCAAAAAAATTATTTTATAAAATAATTTAGAGGGAGATGCATAAAAAATAATTTCTTAGCAAATAAAACCTTCAAAGATATAGAATAATAGAACTGTAATTTTAAAATAGTTTTTAGAAAATTATCTAAATGGTTCAATAAAATAGTATGTTATGGTATATTTGAGAAGTAATATTAAAAAATATTAGTTTAAAATAATATTAATCATTTGATTTTAAAATGACTTATAAATATTATATAAATAATAAATATACAAATATTTTTAAAATGTGAATTTAAAAAAATTGAAAAACATGTAGTTCTAAAAAATATTAAAGAATATAGCTTTAAAAAAGTGTTATTTCTATATAAAATTTGTATTGGTAGATAAAATTCAATATTTTGAATGGATGGAAAACAATTTTATAATTTTGAAATAACATTTTTGAAATACCACATCATAAAAAGAGGTAGTAAAATATTACATTATAAATTGGTAAGAGGGAATATTAAGGTAACATAAGTAATAATATATTTTTATTTCAAAATAACAAATGAAAAAAATTGGTAATTATAAAAATGGGAATGGAAGAAAATAATATCATTAAAGGAAATGTATTTTATTCTTATAAAAAATAAACTTTTATAATAAAATTCATAGAAAAAATATTTGGATTAATAATTTCATTCTTCTAGAATATATAATAATAAATATCTTTTTAAATATAAAATTTAAGATTTTATCAAAATAATAATAATGATTCTAATGGAATACATTTTCAACACAAATACTGTAAATTTTAAATAACCAAATTCATGACGGATATCATAATTACAGAATCAATAGGCATTTGAAATGGATATTAAGTGGTAGAAATATTATTCCGATGAAAAAATATAAAAAAAACATAAAAATAAATTATAATAATGTTCCATAATTTTATTAAATAATTTCATGATGTATAATCATAACTCAATGAATGATAATTGTGTTTCCAAAAAACCTTTTTTGATTGTAATTCTTCAAAATGAAACCCCATGAAAGGTATAATATGAGATGGATTATTTAACACCAAACATTTCATGAAAAATAACGATTAAATATATCCATGTCCAATATAAACACAATAAAAAATGGAAACAATAGGTGAATACACATCATATCTTTACAAAACATAATTTTGTTGAAAAAAATCCCAACCTTAAGGCATCGTTGGATAATTTCATGTGATTAAATTCATAAAAAATCAAACAATGTATATTAATAACATTAAATATAACATGTACTATCTATAATTAATTTCATAAGTTATATTTATTATTACATATTATTATTTTATTAAAATGTATTTGATTATAGATTTTATATGAGGTAGTTCGATCGATTTCTTTAAACACACCTCAGTATATTAACTATTATCAAATGTGTTTTATTATAGATTCATAATATTCATAATTTAATAGTTGTATGTATTTTATTTTCCCATTATCTCAATATTTCTGGAGCTCCATATATTTCTACAAAATGTAAACAAATTAAGAAATATACCATGATATGTTTATTTTATAAGGTTAAGCTTAGTATTAATGTATAGTTTTTAAATTACTTAGATAATTTAAAATATTTTTTTATAGAATATTAATATTTTAGTAAATAAAATTTTGATAAATTAAATAAATTTTAAAATATTGCCCATTTTGGGTGGAAATGAAAAATATAACACACATTCAATTTAGGAAGTAGACTTCACATACACCTGATGGTATCTTCATTTTATAAAAGGTTTTGGAAAATGATAGAGAAGTAGAATTACATAATTATAATAAAATTTAATCATATTATTAATATTTATTTTTTCATATTTTAATGGGAAAAAATTATTTTATATGGTATAATAAGGAAAAAATAAGGGAGATCAGTTTGTAGTATTACCACTTCATTTGGTTGTTATATCATATTTAACACTATAAATCGAAAATAAGAGGGATTCTTTGGAATAGAGGGAGAATAGGAAATATTAGAGGTAAAAAAATATTTTTAATGGGTTGGAAAATGTAATAGTCCATAAAATTAGTTTAAAATAATAATAATCTTGATATCTATATTAAGATGCAAGAATGTGATTTAAGTGAATTGAGATATATGATATATAAATTATTATCTAAATGTGACAATTATAACCCAAAAATTGAATTGGTGGGTAAAAATATAATTAACCTAGTTGTGAAATATTTATATAATGGTCTTGATAAATGCCAATTTATTTGATTAATTCTAATGAAATTAGCTCTTAATTTTTAGTGAAGACATTTTATGCTTTAAATATGCATTTTTTTAAAATGATTTTCATTTGATTTTTTGAATTGAAATTAAAAATAATTTCATCCAATATCCGAAATATAATTTTATAATCTTAAATTAATTATGGAAATTATAATATCAAAATTAACCTTGGGTGAAATTTTTTGATTTTTCGGAAATTTTTTTTTTTCAATTAACTCTGAAAAATATTTATTTTTCAAATACAATCACTCTCTTTCAAAAAATAAATTAATTTAAAAGTACAATTATATTGCATATTTTTTACAATGTGACATATTATATAGTTTATTTATATTAATCTTATTAATTCCAATTGAATCAACAATATTAATGATTTTCATATAAGTAAAGTTTTATGATTAAACCAAATATCACTAAAAAATATTTTCATTGTGTTTTACACAATTACATTAAAATTTATTTTATCCATTTCGAGATAAAATATTATAAAAAGTGGATAAAATATTTGGAATAATGAGGATAACAATTTTTAAAGATATACTTTTTATTTTTTGTTATTATGAAAAGTAACTATGGTAAATATTTCTAACATCGGTATGGGTAAAATCGGCCCAAAAGGGTTAAAATGTGAGATAAGGTCTCCAAATCAACCCAAAACATTTACTTATTTAATTATATTATAGGAATTCTCCCATATCCACCATAACAACTAATATATGTAACTGTTATTATATTTTTTCTTCGATAGTGGCATTTATATTATTTTAAATAAGGAATATTATGAAATTCCACTCCCATGATATTAATTTATTTTATATGGTCACATTAGCATAATAATTTATTATAAATGAAAATATTTTTATTTTAAAAATTATTAATTTATTTATATTATGGTAATTTGTTTTTATTTTTTAGTAATTCTATAATTACGTTAAAGGCTTATATAATGCTGACATAGTGCTTGTATAAGTATTAAAAAAATCAAAGTAAATAATTTTATAATCATCAAAATTGAAATTTTTTAACAAAATATGGTAGAAAACGAATTTTATTATTAATCTTAATGTAGGATTTATGGCTAAAAAGTTTATATTTTAATTAAAATATATATAATTATGTTTTTAAGGACGAATAAAATGAAAAGTGTTCAAAATGACATTAATAATATTTTATAAAAAATGTTATTTTATTAAATTATTTTAAAATTACAAAAAACAATAAAGATAAAATATAGGATGATAAATGATTTAAAATATAATCCTTTTTCCATTTATGAGTATTTTATTACCTTAATAGTAAAATGATAACCAATTAATATAGAAATATTTTACCACATTTATTTTTAAATAGGGCTTACCTAGGGGTTAAACGAAGAGATAAGCATTGGTTTTTAATTTAAAATTAAATAATTTGTAATGGATGGAATATTTTGTAACTAATAATAACATAATTTTTAATATCAACATATTTTTAAGAATTTTATTGGAGAATTATGTTATAATATTTTAATCTCTTAAGTACTCACAAGTTTTTTCTCTCCCCCACTTTTAAAAATACACCCTTCATTTCTCTTATTTACAATTCATTGAGAAATATTTCATTCCCATACCAAAAAAATTATTTTCTAAAAAACACTATTCATGAATTAGAGGTTTTATAATTCCTAAAAGACCATTCCAAGGTTCATTAAGAAGGGATATAAAGAAGGGCTACTGAAGAAGAGGTAAGCATCAATCTTGAACTCCTTCAACTTATTTAATCTTATAAATACACCAAAGATATGGTATAAATAATAATGTAATATATTTGTTTCATAAATATAATTAAATGAACTTATGATTCTGTAAAGACTATTATTCACCCTTTTCCATCAAATGGGAAATCAAAGTATCTCTCGGGCATACGTGAGGACTATCACCTCTAAGTAGTGATACAATTTAGTTTCAATTTCCATCATTAATGGATGAATATTATGACCGTTTTAATGTATTTATATGAAATATAAGTCATGATTATGATTTTTTAACTATAATATAATATTCATCATGTTACATTTTTATTCATGGGAAAAATATAACGTCGCTTGTTCATACATGTTGACTACCACACCCGCTAAGCAATGTGGTTTTATTTTCATTTAAATTTAACAGGAATGGATAAAATGATAGATAAAATTTATGATATATTAATTTTTATGTAATTATAAATTAATATTTATCTTTTCTTCACTCTTATCATTAAAAATTTATAAAACATTCATGTGTATGTACGATCTTTCATCTCCATGCTTATTGTATATCATTTTTCTATAATTAACTTTTATAGATGACTCTGAATATATAAATATTTATATATATAATGAATATATATTAAATTTATATCATGAATATAATTATGGAGATCATGGAACTAGGATCAATGTAAAATGACTTGAACTATTGAACTGAAACTCTCTAGGAAAATGAAAAACCTAAAACCCAAAAATGATGTATTAAGATGAAATTAATAAAAATAAGGGTTGAAATATTATAATTAGATCATATATGATATAATATATATTTATATGATTATTTTATATAAGGATAATAAATTTATATTTATTACAAAGGAGTTTAATGTACATTCTAATCCATTCACAGTTGAGCTAAGGGATTTTCATCTCATTTTTATTTCTTTAGGACACATTCCATATTTACACCCTTGTTTCTTTTTATGGTTTATATAATGTCCATGGAATATTTTTACACTTTGTAATATTAAAATTAAAATTAATTAATTATAAATCAACGATTCTTTCTATAATTATATTTTTATTTGAATATTAACAATGTGGTATGGGTGTTATGTTTCCATTTCATTTTTTATTAGTATTGACTATAATTATGATTAAAATACTGAAATTTCATGATCAACCTCTCCTAAATCACATTAATTTTATTTTAATATATTTACTCATAGATTTATCAACTAATAATTCAATTTTTCTCACTTTGGTTAATTAAATTAATGAAAAATGTTTTTAATTGAAAGAAAAATTATTTTCTCTATGGTTAGAAATATTTTTATTCTCTGTAAAAGTTATATTTAAAATTATTTCAAGATTAAATTCATTCATACTCTCTTATAATTGTTTGAATTAATTTTTACACATAATTTCATTTTTAAAAATGGTTTAAAAGTAATTTTATTATCATTTTCTAAATGAGGTACTTTTGAATTTTTTTCTTAAAATATGAATATAATATTTGTTTTAAAATACATAAATAAAACATAATTTACAATGATCATGACCACTAAATTCATTGAATATTCCTTTATAAGTTTCAAAGTTTCATTTGGAAAGAAATGTTTTCATTATTATTTATAAAAAATTGATTTTAAATAAGTAATTTGAAATAGAAATGAAAATTTCTCTAAACAAATATTTCAACATATCTTTTAAAATAATTTTTTTATGATAACATTCTTTTATGTTACTTATTATTTGTTGGGGATACATTTCCAGGATACCATCTTTATTATTTCTATAGATAATTTATGATTATGATTGATTTTTAAGAAACCCATTTTTTTCCAAAGTTAATGATATGATGTAATGTAGAAATCTTTACAAAACTCATTTAATTTCTATGGGTTTCGATATATGTTTAGTGATTTATAATTTTTTGGCCCACATATGAATATATTATGATTACATGATTGGTGGGCCTATAATTATATATATATATATATATATATATCCATTTCATTTGGTAATGGTGGGTATCTCATGAGATAATAATGATTGCAATGTGGAGTGAACCCAGTTCTGTAAGGGACATTGTACGCGATAATAGTATTTTGAGTTTATCTTGACTAAGGATATAATAGAATGGGGAGTGAACCAAATAAACTATGATAGTCTTGTGTGTGATCCTTGAGTAAGGATATTACTTAATATGATTATGTGTATACCCCCAGCATATGTCTTCTGCCAATTTTTTATTCTCATGGGTCATGTTCTTCAATTCATTTATGATTCATTTCTTATGAACTACAAATTTTTATGACACAATTTAATATTATAATAAATTATTTTCTAGTAGTGGATTTTGAAATGTGAAACTCATATTCTCTTACCCCTATACTCATGTAATGTTTTTGTGATCATTAATATCTCCCTTGTTTACTCTTACATAGAATCTGATCTCACCATTTATTTTTAACACCATTTATTAGGTTATAAAAATGGATTTATTTTTGGTATGTTAGAGAAAATAAATATTTTTAAAGACAATTGTGATAGATATTTAATACCTTTAAGGAAATAACAATATTATGTATCTAATGTAAAAATTCAATATATATTTACAATCCTCCTACATGTATTTGTAAAATATATAGAATATTATTATATTAAGATGTAATATCTATATAATAAAAGTTTATTAGAAACTGAATATTCTTACATCCATTTATAGAGGCCCACACACTCTGAGAATCATCTCAGGGGAATGATAAGATTCTTTGTCTATGTAAAATAGGAGAATATAGCATGTACATATAGAAGAAAATGAAAATTTCAATTGAGGTATATGAATTTCATCATATGTTTCTATTTATAGTTCAATGTCATATTTGTGGGGAACATGGGAATTATATGTTTCAATTTCCTAATGATATTGATAACTCAAAAACTTATGAAGATCCTCTGATATGACACTCATTAATGTGAAATAATTGTAGTGTTTATTTGTATGGATTCGTGAATTATCATGTAGATGTGTTATGTATAGGGTATTCTAGTTATACAAATCTTGAATCATTATTCTCTCGTACTTTTTCTTTATGTTTTTGAATTCATGTATTGAATTTTTTTGATAACCCTAAAAATTGGTCCATTGGTAAGGTAGTATTTTTAGAGAACATGTGATTAAGGGAAATATAACTCATAAAATGTTCTTTATGTTGAGTTAATAATTTTTAGTTGGGATAAATAGATAATTGACCTTGATAAAGTAAATTTGGTAGTATTTCTGATATTGGAATTTGTTAGTGATTTAATGAAAAAGTGAATTATATAACATTTTAAAAATTGTATATTGTTTTTGGATTTATTAAATATATTGGATAGTGTTAATTTCTATAATAATATATGTTTTCATTTTGGTTTTATGGAAATTCAGGTTATTAAAATTCTTTTGTAGAATATATAATCATGTTGTTCACATTCATGGTTAGTGACATTGATATATACATTTTGGAAAACATGTTGAAACTAGTTTTTTTCTAAATATTTTGTGATAGATGAACTATCTTCTCATGATATTATGGATCTTATAATCCATAAAATTTTAACATAGTTCTTTAATCATGAAAAATTCACCTTGATGCATGCATGTCATGATTATGGGACATTTTTAAAATAAGATATACAATAGGAAACAAGTTAAATTACACAATTAAAGAAATGAAAGAAAATCACCGAGGGTTATCTTGACATGAATCTTAAGATTCAGCTTGGTCCTATGATCCTAACTCCCATGTATAAGAAAAAAAAATATAAGAAATAATCCATCTCCAGGCGAACATAAGTTCTACATAGGTACCCTAATGCATTGGTGGCCTAGGCAGGGTGTGATATATAAATCCCAGAAGGTTACCACCAACAATTTCTGCAACAGAATCTAGTTCATGAATATAAGTAAAGTAGTGTATAATTAATAATAATAATAAACAAAACTGAATAAAAAACAACCTAATGAGGTTCCTAAAGGACACCTGGAAACTCTACCTACATCGGATCACTGTTGGAAAGTGATTTCTGACCAGTAACAATATATATTGATAAATATATATATCTAGTTTAGTCATATATTATATCCACCATTATGAACCAAGTATGTGTGGATTTATGGGGCCATATACATGGAATACTAGGTGCTGGTCGGACTAGGGAATAACTCAATCATCTAAAACTAGTCTAAACAAGCCTACAGTCTCATGATATAGGGTATGAGTCATACATCCCAATAGAGTGCGGGACTTCATGAAAAAACACGAGATGGTAATTGGGATATCATGTCCACACTCTAAATAGGGATTTTGGTTCCTCAGTATAATGTCCTACATAGTATCAATGGTGTGAGACGTCATGAACTAAACACTTGATGTAAGGGAACATGATTTTCCACTATGCTCAATTGATCACTTACCATCATTCCATGTACTATATGAAGGAATAATAATATCATAATAATAATAATAATAATAATTGGATCTTTGAGGCATTACCTCTCATGATCTACATTTATTTAATACCAATTAATATTATGGTCATCGCATTTTAATTATAGCATATACTAAGCATGCAATGAATTATATATCATTTCCACCCATTACATTTCATTACCTTTAGATCCATTAATTAGTTTAGATCATGAAAAACATAATGCATTATGTCGTTCATTAAAATAAAAACATATCATTCATATAAGATGTTTAGTATAATCAACAGACATGGTCGTTCCACCCAATTAAATTCTATTTAAAATAAACAATTTATTACATTCAAGGAAGGAAATCCATCATGATCAATCCATTCCTCTTATATCAAATAACTCATTTAAATGAAATAATCCACCATGAATAATCCATTCACTTAAATCATTACATCTAGTCTTTCAAAATATTGAATTTCATTTTACCAGTCAAAAAGGAACTCATAAGGTTATCACGTGTCTTAGTCAATTCCTTACATGGGTAATCACATTTTCATGTTGATCCAAACAGATAGGAAGTGCTGGGGTCCAATTAAAAATTTATATCATAAGAGGGAGAATCCGTTTATGAATAAAAAAAGAGTTCATGTAAAATAACATGTCATATGTATAACACTAAAAAATCATTGAAAACATCAATTCCATAAGTCTAAGAAATATGTAATTCAATAAACACCACTTTGTAATTTCTATGGCAGTGCACCTCATTTAAGGGGTTTTATTATTAATACATGGCATTGTTCATAAAAAATTCATTCAGCATAATTAAATATACAAACAATCATAGAGTTTCATTACGGCACTTAGGAGGTTTAGTTGTCAATATGACAATTGATTGTGAGGGTAAATTCCTTTATTAACCCAATCTAAACACATAAAAGGTGTTCCAATATTTTAATCATTTAATTTTTAAAGGAAAATATACTTTGGAACACCTAAGGGGTGTCCATTATCGAGGTTTTCATCCTCAATTCATGTAATGATGATCAACAAAAGTATAATAAGGTGCATATAAAAATTAAAAAAGATGAACTAAATTTTTTGTCAATGCACAACAAAGGTTGTCATGTGGCACAATGAAACTATTCAGAAATCAATGGAAAATTTTGGAAAAATCCATAGACAAACCACATTATTATTAGGATGCTTCACTATTTATATATCAAGGTATAATTCGGTGTATTTTTGAAGAAATGGACAAAAAGTAATTTTTTCTCGAAAATAGGAAAAATGATCTTGCACCTCAATAACTTTATCTAGAGAAAATTAACTAGATAAATGTTCAAAAGTAATTAACATCTTATAGATGCATATCCATAAGGACCAATGATATTTGATTAGGAGTATAGATCTTTCCATGCCTACCATAAAAAGGATGAAGAATCTCATGGAGCATAGGAGGAGCTCACATGGTATTAAGAAGAGGAATGAATGAGTAAAAATAACCTCATCCTCATTAAGGGAAACTTCATAATTTCACCTTCAAATATAGGGAAAATAGTTTGGCCATGTGGTTTGGTAAAACCTTATTCCAATTGTGAAGCATTCCCCTTCTTAGGAAACCACCATGAATGTTTTGTGTTATACAGGTACCCTAATCGTGCATCAACTGTGCAATGAATAATGTGATGGTACTTCCTAGGTTGCACTAACCAAGAGATATAGGTGTATGATTTTGGAAAACAATGTGAAGTCTATGTTCTTCACATATATATACCTCTAAAATCCATAATGTTTTCTACTAGGGGTGACATGGTTTCATGCAAACTATGTTCCCTATTCAGAGCACCCAAAGTTGAAATTTCATAACGTAGTGCTCCCAAAACTCAAAAAGATAGCCAAGAAACCACTTGTTCCTTTACCCAAGTCTAGAAAACACAATGAGGTGTTACAACACTCATAATTTTGTTTCAATGCTTGGTTTAAAGAATGACCCATCCAGTAAATGACAAAAATTTAAATTCCCTTCGATCAAAAATCGGGTCATTACAACCTCCCCATTATAGATCTTATCATCCCCAGGAATCCTTGTGGAATAACAAACACATCACCTAACCTAAAAGGGTCATTATGTCTCTTCCAAATGGATTTATTTCATTTCTTAATGTCCAACTCACCTTTGAGAATTACTTAGGCACATGTAACATAAGTTGTTCAAACCCAATCCAACCCTTGATTTTGAATTGCAACATCATAACGGTTCTTACCCAAGCCTGTTTAACTAGATACCTGATCACATCATCTTCTATTTAAACATCCAACCAATGGTTTTCCCCACCATAGGTATGAGTATTAAAAAGGGTCCGAATCTAATCCATGATACTTCCACCTTTTTAAATTTCTACCAATCATTCCCTAGGAATTATAGCGATCCTCCTTACATGACTTATTTAGCTATGAAAACCTTATTACATTTGAGGCCATATCAATGACATCGTCGAAAAGAAATGGTAAAATCTACATTAACCAAATAGGAACTAGCCATATAAGATTTCCCTAAAAGACACTGCCAAACTTTACTCCACACCATCCTTAACCCAAAAGTGTTCTTAAAACAACTCTTTTCGACAGTATACAAAGAACAGGAAAGAAAAACAAGTTGATCCACTACGACTGACTTTTCTCACTAATTCTCTTCTTAAATGGTAGGCTCAAATAAAACTAAACTATGAACCTTTAATCCATAGAATCTTGTGTTTTCCACAAGCACATTCACTGAAGTAGATAGCTGACATCTAGTAACATTCCTTGATCAAATCATCACTTTTTCATTTATATTGTCATGCCACATCATAAACAATGGAGTAACTCAGATCCAACCCACAAGAATTTTTACCCTTTTACAATCACTAATAATCCGGACTACAAGTCTAGGGTAACCTCATTTACAAATAAACCAAATTACCAGTAACTAATACATCTTAGTTCATACTCCATGTTTATAAAGATATTTTGTTACATGGCCAAAACATCTGCATTAGATCAATGACTTAACCCATAGCGACAACTTCATGTCAGTCATGTTAGAATAAAATTCCAGGTGTCCTAGAGTCCATCCCAAGAGTTACAACCTGAGAAACCATGTATCACTCAATAATAACTAATACTTGAAAATAAAACCATGCATCTATCGTGAAAATCTGATATAGATCACATCCCAATCCCAGTAACATTGAAAATTTAGTGAATTATAAGATCGACGCTCTCTTAGTACATCAAGGATGACAGAAAGATAGGGGACATGATCGTCTATTTTAGAAGCGTAAATTAATTGGATTGATAAGATTTATGTGGAGATAAAAATAACAATAGTCGAACCAGTACTAGTTGACTTCTTAGAATATGATCTGTTTCATTTGTTGATGCATCGTCAATTGAACCATGATGCCTCTACCACACGAGGCGTATCGTGACTGGTCAATCTTAACCACAAAATTCCATTTTTTTCAACGATGTTTCTAAAAGTTTCAGTGCACATTAAATCATTTCTACATCATGTTGTCATGAAATCCTCGATGTGATTTAAAACATGCAACCATTAAGGACATTCAAGAAAGACCAATCATTTTCAAATTCTTTCAATTATTTTTGGTCCTTCTATCTAGAAGGACCTAAATTCACTTCGACTGATGTGACACTACTTATATTAGGAGTTTTTTAGTGTGTGAAAATATATAAAAACTCACTATTCACACAAGCACTTGATCAAAACCACCTTAAATGAAAATTTTTAAGTGGTTGTTATGAAAACTAAAAAAACTAATGAGTGTGTTAAAACACATAATCCCCAAGGTATTAATCATGATCATTGGTAAGAACATGGTTTATTTAATTTCAAGTTCAATATACTCGAATGATTACATGATAACATATTCAACATCCCAAGGTTGAACGATTTCACTGAACTCAACTGGTTCATTACGTCATTTGGAAACTCGACGGGCACAACGTGTATCAAAACATACAACTATAAGGTTAAAATAGAAATAGGAACATCATAAATACTATCCTTAGGTTTTCTACCCTATTCATTCAAGTATCATATTCCTCAGGTATAAAATTGGATCAAAATCACATTATCTCATTTGAATGTAAAAAAGTCTAATGGCCTCCTGAAGCTCCGAAGAAAAGGGAAATAGGATCTTGAGACATAAAAAGGAATCGACCATGGCCTTGGAATATATAAGCTTCTAAAACTTATAATTACATGATTCGTATTCACTAAATAAGGGTCAATAATACTATGAAAACCCATCAGAACAATGGTGTCATTTGAAAGTTATGTTTCCTACAATGGAAAATGTCATCTGAACTGCACCAATCATTAGAAAACACACATCATTATGAAAGGAATTTACTTTATAAGGGTTCTACCTACAATGGGATAGCTCATTATGAAATAATAAGTGTATACCCTATCACTAGGTTATTTTAATTGGTAATACACTAGCCTTAACAGCCTATCATTTAATAAATTTATAGAATGGTTAAAGTCTGATGGAAAACTCTCATGTTTCTATTCTTGAAAAACTCTAAGATATGTTTAAACATCCCATAAATGAGGGTATAAACCAAGGAAACCACTTCAAGATCGATTTTAAAGTCATTATATTTATTCACAATCAACCTTTAAACATTTAAAAAATTTAGAATCAAAACACCAAGGCATTATAGGAATGTCGTATGAAAAATACTTTCTAAAAAAGTAACATTTATCAACCTCCCATATTAATTACCCTATTTATGAAATAAAATAATTTTAAGAATACTAATTAGTAATGGACATGTTGACCTACGAGGGTCGCATTAAGATAACCTGGGGTAATCAAAATGAGACCTAATAGCAGGTATTAAATTATTAATGTTTCAAACACACACAGTGGGTTATATTATTAGAAATATCCCCCATTAGACCTTATCAGCTCCATTTGTGTATTTAAGAGGCTAACCAATCAATCGTTATGCCCTGGTTATAGAGTCACAAACCTTTATAAATTCCAACTAAACACTTCATCTCAAAATAAAATAATATTTAGCATTATAATAATTTAAAATTATATCACATGGTCATATATAATGGATTAGTTATATGGGTACCTATCTACCAATCTATAAAATTTCCATACACTTTATAGGTTGTAATTCGTCCCCCATTAATAAAAATAATTCCAATTTCTAATTCGCACTTTAGAATCCTCAAAAATTAAATATGTGTTTATAGATATTTATACAATTTCAAAAATGGTTCAAGTATACATGTTTCATTTTCCCAATTCTTAAGCGTATGTACACCTTAAAACTGAAAATTGGATCATGTTTAACAAAAACCTAAATATTTATCCAATGTAACCAATTTATATATCAAAAAAAACATTGACGTTATTGCATGCAGTAAACACATAGAAAAATTCTAAATAAATAGAGAGCATAGAGTATATTCGACTAATCATGGAATCATATTTTAAATGCCAAAAAAATCATCAAAAAACGTGATATAATTAGGAGTGAAAAATATAAAAAAAAAGCATGCAATAACACTGAAGTAACATAATCAAAACCACAAACAAGCATATAAATGAAACTATATGGCATGTAATATGCATGGAATGTAATTTAAATCATTTGATAATGATGCATTAAATGCATCATCCCTGTCATATATTGGAAAAGTTAAAATAATATAAATTCAAAAAATCAATAATTAGCATAAAGTACACAAATAACTCAAGGAAAATCAAATAAACTACAAATATAAAACATCATAAACAAAAGTCCCATCCATAGACAACTGGACTTTTCCCTGTGTGTGGGGTGATCATCCATAGAAGTGATTATTTTCCAAGCATGAACACATTCATAGTCTCATATACACCAACCCAAAATAGTAACTAAAAGGAAAAATAAGGCTCTTATACCACTTTATAACATCACATCCTGACTAGACACTAATATGGTAGATGGAACGGTGGGTAACATAGCTTGAAGCACACCTCCCCATACGCTAGAGCATTCTAACTAGCAGTGAGGGTCTAAGGAGGTGATAGTGGGAAGACTATACAATAATGATCTGAGTAGAACAATAGTGTAGTATAAAATAAACAATAGACAATAGCAGAAGTATTAAAAAGTAAAAGAAATTGTAGAAAAAGTGTAATATAATTGAATATAAAAAGTGGACAACACCAATATCCAATAGATGAATGCATGTCCAAAAGATGATGATACCTAACTAAACAAAATATATACAGCAGGTAATATGATATATTAAACAAATGAAGTAAATAAATAAAATCCCAAATAATGATCTCCATGAGCATCCCGATCTATATCTTGGTCATTTTCTACTAACTCCCATGTAAAATCAAATTGCACTAGTAATCATCCATGATCCTACGAAAATAATGTCTAATTGGGTACCCCAGTACAATGGAAGGCCAGTTAGGGTGTGAGGTATAAATCCTAGTAGGTAACCACCCATGGTGTTCGTGACTTAATCCAGTTCATGAATATAAGCAAAGCAATGTGAAGGTAATATGAATATTAAAAAAATGGATTAGTAAAAAATACCTCACTCATCTTCCTAAAGGACACCCAGTGGCTCTACCTTATTCAAATCACAACCCAAAAGATATGTATACTTAGTCACTATACTTATATGTCAATAATATATATATTTTCTAGTAATACATTTCATCCACCTATATGAACCGAGTACATGCTGATGTAAGTATCCATATACTTGTAATAAATGGTGCGGAATAGACCAAGGTGTAACTTAGTCATCCATAACAAGTTTAAATAATCCTATAAGCTGAAGAAATAGGGTAAATTCCCTATATAAAAATATAGTTTCAGATTTCATGAAAAACAATCAGGATAGTGAGTGAGCCATCGTGTCAACACTCTAAAAATGGAGTGTAGTGCCTCAACCCAGCATCCTATATATTATCAATTGTGCGATATGTCATGAACTGAACACCTAATAGAAGGGATCATGATTCACCTCCATGATCAACAGATCCCTTACCGTGATTCCATGTCCTATAATAAGGAGTAAACATTTGATAATAAAAATAACAACAATCAGATCCATTAAATCGCATTCTCTACATTTAATTAAGCCTAATTAATATTAATGTCATCACATTTTAATTATAGAATGTAATAAGAATGAAATTATCGGTGTTTAATTTTCACCCTTTCCATTTCATTTCCATTGAATCATTGAATTCAGTCAAGGCATGAAACCAATCATATGGAATGTCATTCATTATAATCAAATTATTTCATTCATATAAGTTGTTTAATATAAAAAAGATGTGTCGTCATGCTATCTAATTAAATTCCTTTTCAAATAAACAATTTATTTCATTCAAGGAATTCAATCCATAATGAACAAGCCATTCATCTTATATCAAACAAATTGTTTAATGAAATAAAACTTCCAGGAATAATCCATTCACTTAAAAAAATTCATTGATTCAATATAAATATTATATTTCTTTGTTAAATTAAATAAATAAATTAGAAGTCACTCGTGTCACTTAGTAAATTACATTTAGGGGTAATTTTATTTAAAATTCATTCCAAACACTCAGTAACTCCTCAGGTTCAATTAAAAATTTATAACATATAAGGGAGACTCTATTTAGGAATAACCAGAGTCTCTATGTACACAACATTCCATACATATAACCATAACAAAATCTTAAAAAACATCAATTCCATAATTCTATGAAATATGCAATTCACTAAACATCAATTTTTTAATTTCAAAGATAATTCACCTCATTCGAGTGGTTTTATTATAAAAACAAGACATTGTTTATAAAAAATCATTTAGCAAAATAAAACACCAAACTCAAATATTATAACTCAATAAAATTTAAGTAGAATTCTAGATAAACTACCCAACATTTCCAAACAAGAATATTGTTTCATTATGTCACTTTATAGGTGTCGTTATCAATTGTACAATTTATTCAAAGTGTAAACTCCCTTAATTACCCAATATGAACACTTATGTGGCATTCTGAGATTTTAATCATTTAATTCTCAAAAAGAAATAAAATTTGGCAAACCCAAGGTGTGTTTGTGATTAAGGTTGGGATCCTAGATTCATGTAACAATGATAAGTGGATGTATAATATAGTGTGGGTGATAATTAAAAAAAATAAATCAATTTTAGGGACAGCCATGGAAAAGGCTCGTGTGCATAACAACATCACTATTAATAAATAGAAAACAAATTTTTTTAAAACTCCATAGACCACCTACCTTATTCTTCAAATGCTTCACCCATATAATATCAATATTTTATTCATCCTTGTTTTGAGTAAATTGAAGAAAAAAAACATTTATTGTGAAAATATGGAGAATGAAATTTTACCTTGACCACTTTTTTAGGGAAGATTAAATATATAACGGTTAAGAATGTATCTAGACCTTACCAATGAAGATCCATAAAGATTGACTATGTTTGATTCAGAGTCTTAATGGAGGAGATCAATCCATGCCTAGAATAGGGAGGAAGAGGAAACCAACATCACATAGGAGGAGCTCATGTGGATGGAGGAAGAGGAAATAAAGATGAAAAAAAGAAACTTAACCTCACTATGTAGAATTTCATAATTTCACCCTCAAAACTAGGTATCCTGATTTGGATACATGGTTAGGCCTAACCAGGAACAAACCATGCAACATCCCTTCTTATGAAACCACATCATATGGTTTTTGCTGCAAGCATACCCTCACAGTGCAGTGAATAATGTGGTGGTACTGCCTATGGGGCACTAACCATGAGAGATAGGCACACGGTTTGATAAAACCATGTGGGAATCATGCATTTCATATATTTACACATCCATAAGATGAATAGGATGCTTTTTTGGGCCTCGCTATTACAGAAAAACCATGTGCCCTATTTAGAGCACCCACACTTGATATTTCGGAACCCGATGCTCCTAAAACTCAACGAGAAAACCTATAAATCTATCACACTTTATCCAATTATAAAAGAAACACATTGAGGTGTTCCAACTCTATAAATTACATTCTAAAGCTCAGTTAAAAAACAATACCATTCAATAAACACCAAAAATTCAATTTCCATGGAATTTTACCTTATCTCAAAACAAGGGTCGTTATATTTCTCAAAAATTCATTCATTGACACACATGTTTCATTATGAACCTATTTTTTTAAAATAGTTTATATAATAATCCACTACATATTTTATCTCGAAACATAAATAATTAATGACATTTAAAGTTTCAATTCTTCTATTTCATTCATGGGTGTTATTATAAAAATTTTACCAAAGAGGTATGGTTTTATGTTTGAATATCATTTTAATGGAGATTTATTTTTCATGAATTTCCATTATATGGAATAATTTTATTATTGTATCGTTATAAAATTTTTTCTCATTATTATCTATATATTCATAAAATTATCATGTAGTGGTGTCATTTTTCTCTCTATGGTACATAAAATGATTAAGAAAATGTTTTTAAGAAAATATGAAAACATTTCTCTCTTCTATCAAAAATAAGTTTCCTTCCATATCCATGTACTCTGAAAATATATTCAAGATTATTTTTAGCAACACCCAAAATATTTTTTCAAGACATATTTACCCATGTTTGACTTTTTATAGAATGTTTTTTAAGAAATATTCTTGTTACTTTTTGAATAATGAACATTTTAACCTTTTTATATTTTTGGGAAAGGAATATTCCTTTTAACTTATAAATCATGTACATAATTACCCATCTTCATGAGCATTCAATTATTTGAAGATTATTTTATTTTCTTATGTGGTTATTTTTAATGATAATTGTTTCTATAATAATTTGGAAATTTAAATATTTTGAAGTAGTTATTTCAAATTTAAGAGGGCATTTTTCTTATGAAATATTCGATGTAATATTTTTAAGTCATTTTCATCAATGAATTCATCCTTTGTTGGTTTATTATTGCTTGTTATTTATGTAAGTGTGCCTCTGACATATATACCTATAATATTCTCCCTTATATTTTTGGGGTAATATATTCCTTATGTTCATCTCTAAAATTCATTCTTTTCTAAATTTACTTTTATTATTATATATGACAGGATTATGAAACTCATTTATTTATATTGGTAATTCTTATGTTTATGACTTATGATTTACTTCATTATGTGGAAGACATGATCATTAACATGTTTTGATGTGTGCACCCATATAGTACTCCAATGCATTGGGTATTTTTTAGTCTCATGATATTTTAGGTATGGGATTAGGGAGTAAACATAATCTGTTATGGTATATTTTCCACAATGTGATATTTTCTTAATAGTAACCCATGGCTCATGTTTATATCATGTTATAGGTCTCCATAACATTTCATATGTTACCATGATCTTATGATAACATTTAATTTATATTACCCTTCCATGTGATTACTCATGAGCCTTCTCCTTTATGATATCAATGTATACCTTTGACTCCCATGTTATTATTCCTTGTCATTTTTTTTCATTACTAGGCTTAGTATCTCAGTCATTTTTTGTTGTGTTACCCAGGTTATCATATATAGTTTTAAGATATTGAAAGGATTTTGGATCTCATTATGTAGAATAAAATAATGAATTTTATTTTAGTCTCAAAAGGATATATTATGAATCTATTATTCCAAATTCTTTAGGCCTCATGGTATTTAGGTAGAAAGTTAGCATATTTTTATCTTAAAAACATGATATTATATTGGTAAAAGCCTTGGGTGGCTATATGGTGGAGGTTATCTCCTTTTATAATTAAATTGAATGGAATTTTCTCAATTTCTCATTACTTTACAATATTATTGACACTATTCTATGGTAAAAGGCTCAAAAATGAAAAATAATTTAGTGGTGCAATACTATAAAGAGTGTTTATATAGAGACTCTTCTAAACCATTAATTTGGTTCTACATTTTAAGATTTTTTTTATTTTCTAAATAGGTTTTAACCTTTTACCTTTTTAGTTTTTACCATCAAATTTTTTTTTAACTGAGTAATTAAATTTTTACAAAAAATATTAGGTAACCTATATTAATATAATTTAATCATGAAAAAATAAATTTAACCACCATATAATCTATTTTTAAAAAAAAAATTTAATAATATATTCTTAATTAAAACACTTAATATATATATAAACATTTCTTATGAAAATGTTGTTTTCAAAACAAACAGTTCTTAATCAAATATAACATTAAAAAATAATTAAATGAGTAATAATAAAATTTCACATATCTGTAAATAATATTTAAAAGTAATTATATAAAATATATAATTTTAGTTTATTTGGTATAAATTACACAAAAATATATAAAAAAATTATTTGAAAATAACCCTTTCAACATTATCATGGTCACCATATTTAGTCCTAGTAAATGTAAATTTCTCAGAAAAAATTAAATTAAAGCTATTAAATAATATAAACAGATATATAATATATTGAATCTTTTTTTTATAATATACATGTGATAAAATATAATTTTTAGTACATGTGATTAATAATATTTTTTAGTTTAAAATATTAATTATGTCACCAAAAAATTAAATATTGGTTTAATGAAATAAACATAGTATTTTTATATGATTTATTATACTCAAAAAATATTAATAAGTTCTACTAAAAAATTATTATTATTTAAATAATAATTCATGATAAAGTTATAAACATTATAGTTTTATTAAAAATATTATTTTTTAGTATTCAAATAATAATCAATTAATTTAGAAAATATATAAAAAATTACCCAATGGTAATTGTTATATAGTGAATTCAATAAGTATTTTTATTTCAAAAAAATAAAATTATAAATGTTTTAAATTTATATTTTAATTAAATATATAATAAATAAATAAAAACTTCATTAATTAAAAAATATCATTCTAATAATTATGTTTTTTAGTACTATTTAATTCAAATTCCTAATTCTTAGAGTGTCAATAAATTATTTAAATTATTAAAAAATTATTTATTATCAAAAAAAAAATTAAAATTTAATTATTTAACGTATTAAGATAAAATTCACTACACTTTTAATGAGAATGATATTTTTGAAATAACAATCTTTAAAATAAATTATTATTTTTAATTATTATCTAAATATAATCATTTTCATTTTATTAATATATTTTTATTAACAAGTGGTTATATTATTCTTATAATTTTAATATTAATAATAATCTAGCATGTCATAAGTCATTGGAGTTTTGTGATGTGAAGGGGGGATGTTATCAAATATATTAGACTTAGATAAAAATATATTCCAAAATATGTGGGTGTTATATTATCCCAAATTTAATAATTTACATCCACTCACTAACAAAAATATCTAAGAGTATTCATATGTTAGTCATGAATAAATGAATAACATGTACTATAATTTGACCTCAATATCATAATTAATAATAATAAACTCAAATTTTTCATCATAATTGGGATATATTAAAAATATTAACCATTTATTCTAGATATGCCTCATTTGCTATGTATTCAGAATTCCTAGTGGCCATCCTTCAAGAAATTCTTTTTCAAGATCCTATAACCAACTAATTATTACAACCAAGATTATTATAATAATATCCAATAAAATCATAGTAAATGATTATACGAAAATGAAAAAACAACCATAATATGTCTTCTCCAAGGTAACCTTTTTTTAAATTACTATTATATATTTTTAATCTATGATATAATTTTTTTCATATTATAACTCCTTCAATTTAACCTATTTTTTCCCTAGTTATACTCATATTAGGTTATTTAACCTGCAATAATGATTTCATTAAATCATTCAAAATTGTTCATATTGAGTGTGCGATTATTTAAAGAATGTCCCTTATGAGTGACTAGTCAGGTCTATAGTATTAGGGCCACTCATCATGCGCTAATTAAGGATCACATCAGTACTCAAGGAACCATTTTCGTGTCAATTTCCCCTAATTCTATATATTATAGATCTACATCCATTTCAAGCATCTAAATATGGATATAATTTCTATGAAAACGAAATACACAAGACTTTTCTAAATTTTCAAGATGTCATCATACACTTAGACTTATCCATTTCACTTATTCCTAGGATATTCAATAAGGTTATTTTAGCTCATCCCCCAAAATAACTAATCTAGCACTCGAAAATAACTACACACTATAATGATAAAGATCTCGGTACCCAAGGCCTACAATCCTGGGATAATTACAAAGAAACACATATTTATATATACAAATTGGTACCATGTGAGATGATCCAATATAAATGTATCATTATTTTACATCATTTTTATATGTTAAACATTACATTTCACATTAATCATATGATCCTGAGAATTTTAGGTTTAGTTTATTAAAGTATATGCTATATAATAAAATTATTTGTTGACATTAAGGAATATTTATACATAATAAAACCACACTAGTACCCCATCAAGACTCCTCATATACTTTTTTCATCAACATTGTAACACCACATCCCAAAAAAGTTTGACTAAACTGAATATCCACATGACCTCATGCATGCCTCCCTGTATGTAAGAGGTTTACGACTAAAAGAGAGGGCCAAAGTATATCATTTGTGATACAAAACCATCAATATCATATCATATCACATATAAAAAAATAGTGTAATAGATAATATCAGGATCATATTATCTCATGGGAACCAAATATTTAAAACCCATATATGTCATACAAGTAATAAACAAGCTGTAGAAGTGGAAAACCAAACCAAACAATAAAGTGTAAAAGTTAAATAAATAAATATTTTTCCTCCGGAGTCCATCTGGTTCTACCACCATCTCCATTCTTCACTTCTTAGTCATCATCCATGTGCCAAAATACCTTACTCATGTCCCTATACAAAAATTATTTTGTTGTATTAGGATTATCATGCAGGGTGTGAGTAACAGAACCCAGTACGACACCACCAATACATTATCAAAAATTGAGCATATAAAAACAGGTGTCTTGTATGATAATAATAAATGAAAAGGAAATAATAACAACTCAAAATTATGTATGAAGTGGTTTTGTGCTAACTAAGGTGACAAAAACACACATAAACACCAACGTCAACTCTATAACAGACTGATGATCAAGAGTCACTGGGATTAATAATAATTTATAAAATTGTTTATAAACATTCCACTTAGTATCCCCAATCATATATTGGTAATTCTTTTCATAATCCTTAACGTATCGAGTTGATATGCTACTAAAAATCCACAAGGTATCAAGTGGGAATACTACTTGGAATCCACAATCCATTGAGTTGTTTCAAGTTAATAATAACAATAAATGTATCAACTTATGTTTGGGAAAAAGGATATTGTACCCCACCATTATAATCATCATGTATCATGTACACTCCCCTATAAAGGATAATCACATAATGAAAGTCATATTTCATATACACCGACCACTGAACTTCCTATGAGAAGATAATACATAGCAATTTATAGCATGATAAAACTCATTACAAGATATAATGTGATCTATAATTTAATAATATATTATTATATGAATTATCCTCAAGTAAGTAATCAAGCTATTAAAACAATTCTCACTAAAACATGGGTTATATTTGGGTATTACAACAAGGCACACACCCACATAAAATAACCACCACTAGTAATATAAAGAACTCTAACAAATGAATCCTTCCATGTATGTATGTGTATATGAGATCCCAAGAAGATAAGTTCAATCCTACCTCATGTCTTTCAATTTTCACATCATGGTTCATTAATGGTGTCATTATTGAAATCTTTATCATGAAAAAACTGAAACATCTCTCACACTGAGGAATCATAGAACTGGTACCAATCCTTTATAACATGGGTTATAGAGAAATGAAAATAGAAATATGGAAAAGAGTATAACAAATTTGTATCCAAATTAGATCATTATCAAGGAAAGAATTTATGATAAAAAGGTTCTCTATAAGAGCATGAGAGGATCCATGATTCAACCAGGGTATTCTGATGTGGAGGTGTACTAGATTCAACTAGAAAAACATATAGTGGAACCCCATTTTGGAAAGGTGAACTAGAATAAAACCACCATGGAACATGACAAAAAAATATGGCATGGGTGCACTTTCATCAAAACTAAAAATCGTATAAAAATTTACTCTAGGAAAGAGGGTTGTAGAAGATGATCCATATAGAAAATAACAGAGAACTATGGTGTAGAAAATCCTATAATATCAAACTTATTAAGAACAAAGAAAATATTTAGTCATGGATTTGTCTTTCAATCCATTAAAATCATTAGAATTATTATAGAATGAAGAGTATTATGGGTATGTTTATTGGAAATTTGGAGAGTCAATGAACATGAAAAAACCCCATCATTAATTTGAACTTATATTTCTGAAATATTTTCCAAAAAAATTATTAAATTAAAAATATATTAAGGAGTAACTCCTAGTGACAGGGAACTGCTCTCCCAAGAATAAACTATTGTAGATAATCCACTACGAGGTGGTGAAAATCACCATGATGAATCCTCCTCTAATGTCAATCCACAATAAGTTCCATGATAAAAATTGTATCACTACAGTTTATCCATTTATTATGTGGTGTGGTCTCAACTACATAGAACCACAATGGCATAGCCGTCTCCATTAAAATTCATCCCACTATACATTTGTGTGGTCATGAGTGATATGTCTTGGTGCCACCTGTTTTGGTCGGAAAGGTTACTATAAAACGTTATGATTCTATAAGATTCTCACAACCCATAATTTGTTACCCAAAAATTCATAAACTAAAAAAAATGAGAATATGAATGGAAAATAGGCATTCCATTAAGGGAAAAACTATTTGGGTTTTATAATTCTCACCCTATAAGGACTTATCATCCATGAAAAGTGTCCAATTGGGTCCTTTTTAAACCACTCAGGCAATTTAACTCAAATTTTAGCCTCTCACTCTTAGTTATCTTCCTATATCTTCCCAATTTACCAAAATAAATAGAAAATTACTACCATTTTCCCTTGACAGACATTCTCACAATGATCAATGATCCATAAATGGAACTCCACATATGATACATTAAAATCCAACTCTAAATCCTTTTTGTCAGTGATATGTTCACTGTTAAGAATGTATCTATGGACAAATTATTCATGAAACATGTGTCAATACCTCAATATCAAGAAAGAAGATATAGAAAACAATTCATTGACGCAACCTTCTCGATGATTTAAAAGGTTCCTACATTGCATGACATGATCATTCCGTATATCCTAAAATGTCGACAACCTAACCATGTTGTCACTATCAGAAAGACATGATTCCCAATATGATGATCTAATCATCTCCTTGAATGATTTTCATATGACTTATACAGGATTGAATATATAATCAACTATTTTTTCATTAGCTGTACTCTTTTGGAGGTTAATGGTAACCATCTGGGCCCCATATATACTGCCTCTCCCTCCTCATGCTAATAGATTTTTGAAAGATGTGGCCTTCCATAAAGAGCCCCATTAAGTACTATATGAATCAAATCCTAGTAAGAGGTTTATGAAATATCCTCAAAAGTTATTTGATCATCCTAATACACATCAGAGTCAAGGTAACAGGCCCAAATCGTATCCTCTAGTATATTAATTGTCATATAATACATTCTATATAGTTATGGATAGTATGTTTTTCTCAATCATATCTGAGTCCCTATGTATTTCTATAATCCCCCATAAAAGAATCACATAAAACTTCATTATTTTTTAGATACAATTAATAAGGTAACTCCATGTAATCATATAATCTCATGAACAGAATGATTTCCTAACTCAATTACTAAGTGAGTCTCACAGATCATTAATGAATGAGAAACCTTCCTTAGTCAATCAGTAATCGGCCAGATTGTGTCATGACTCATCAGCGTCGTAAAAAACCCCTTAACAAATACCATCTATAAATTTCTCCTACATTAAAAATGTAATATAATGATTGTATAGAAAATTAATTATATATTTATTCTTGGCCTTTACCCTCTTCCAGGTAAGGCGTCAAGATACAAATCTGGTAATGTCCCTCTTTGTCGCTAGGAAATAGAACTATATCCTATTCTCATGATACGTATTTATCTCTTATGGATTTACCAGCCACCAATAGGTATAGAAGTATCCAATAATATTCTCCCTAATATAATAAGAGACTACTTCTCTCCCATGTACCAAGTCACATTGTCACTATCTATCGACCACACTGTTAATGATTCGTCACTAGAAAACATTCCCTCATCTCAATAAACTCAGTGTCAGACTCCTACATGTCTTAAGAAAACCTATGTGAGAAAATGAGTTCACTAATGGGAAACATGCCATCAACACATGGTACCTAAAAGTTTTCATTTTCCATTCAGAAAAAAGCTCATCAGGTGCCACAAGTCCTCATAAGGTTTCTGCTAAACTCCTAAACCACCTGCATTTTATGAAAAAAAGAAACTGCAATGATGTTACCCTTACCTGGTGCATAGGGTGTCTCAAAGTTATTCATATACAAGTACTCAACCCAATTACTCTACCTTATATTCAAATACCATTGTGTTTATATATAGATGTTTCTTTTTGTTTGTGTAGATAAAAACCCACTCTTCAAAGAGATATTTTTTGAATTCATTATAGCATAGTCCATAAATACAAACTCCATTACATGGGTAGGATACTTTCACTCATGGGGTAAAGAACATTTTGACCCATAATCCACAAACATATCCCTTTATATTAGTACTTATCCTAGAAAAACTTATGATGCATCACAGTAGACTACATACCAAATCCTAGCTCATAAAGGATCGATATAAGTTCTCTACTCAATCTCATATTTATCTTTAGAAATTACATTATACATTTCTTCAAATAGTATATCATTAATCCATTATTCTTAGTGAATTAATAGGTCATTATAGATGATTAAAAAATTTAATGAAATATTTTTAATATCCATTTAAAACCGTAAAACTAATGATCTCAATCTCATTCCTAGGATGGTTCATGGAATCACTACCAAAAAATTTCTCTAGGTATATGAATACACCATTATCAAAGACAAAATGACCCAAAACCTCACCTCATATGTTCTATAGTTAAAATTGTTCATTTTTTATAATGTCGGTGTGCTTGAAGCATACTTGGCACCAACTCTAGATGTTAAGCGTCTTCCTCTAGGGTTGGTAAGTAGATCAGTATGTCATTAATGAACACCAAAACAATCAATTCAAGATATGGGAGTTGATCTTATTACTTAGGGGAATAAAAATATCAATGTATTATTAAAATTAAATGGAATCCATAGATACTCATATATCCCATACCAACTTTGAAATGTCTTCTTTTAGATATCCTTCTCTCTAACTGTAGTGGGTGGTACCATGAAGGAAGATCAATTTTGGAGAACCACGTAGCTCCCCACAACTAATTAGAAAGATCATCTATAATAGTAAAAGGATATATTTTCTTCACCATCCCATAGTTATGTTTCTGGTAACCATTTTAGTTTCAAATATTTTACAATTTATATTCATAGAAAACAACATTGTTTCACCGTTAGGTGAATTTATCAACCTAATAAATCCATTCTACTCCATGCCATCAAGCTACACCTTGAACTCCTTTGGCTTATCCAACATAAAATGAAGAAGGGGTATCATGATATCTATCTCAAATTTAACACCTCTGTCACGGGGAAGTCTTGTGAGGTCATTTGTAAAAATATCATGATAGAGATCCATGATAGGATGAAATTTAGAGGTAAATTTCATTAATCCTTATTAAATGGATATGTATTCTATCACAATCCTGATTATACCAGACTTACTCAGTCCACCCCAACCCTAACAACTTCAAATTTCAACTCTCCATCAAGAAATAACTTCTATCAATTTGGTAATGTAAATGGAATATATCCTCAATATCAATTAAATTGATCACACAAGATTGTAATTTAGTCCATGTTGAAAATCAAAACAAATTTCATGATCTGTAGAATTATAAATTATGATACATGTACATAACCAGAAATAACTATTGGATACATATATAATCACTTTATATGGTTTGCCTTCATGACCAATTATGTAGCTATGGAATATAACCTGAGGGTAACATGACTACTAAGTAAAGTCTAATAATTAATTGTGCATATCTGATGGAATGACAAGTAATGTAATCAAACAAGGTAGTATATAAAGTATAAGTCTTCAAAAATATACCTCATCTTGTAGATGGTCACTAAAAACCATATGTTGAATCATGTTCTACTTCATAGATGTGGTATAACTCATATTCATGACCCAATTTCTATGATGCAAGACCCATCTAGGTCTTTTGATGAGGTCATAGGATGGATCCCCAGGATTTAGATTGTGTATTCCAACCACCTTGGTGGAGCCTTAACCTTGATTATGTAGAGAAAAAATAATGAATATTTCCAATTTTTCCTTACTATAGACACAATAAATAAGTTGTATATAATTTATGATAGTGCCCAACTAATCCATGGTTGATTCACTATAAATATATTCATGAATGGTCTAAAGAAGACATTCATTTATCAACTTATGTGATAATATCTCACTGCACGTCCCCTACCATCCAATTTATGCTACCATTTATGGAACTATACATAGAAATCTAATATAACACATTATTTTTAATGATATATGAAAGGAAATCAGTTGCTCGATCATCCACTAAACCCTTTTATATTATCAATTCTTTTTGAATAACCTGTTTATAAGACATCATATCAGAGTTCTTAACCACGAATATAAAATCTATTTGAAGTAAAGTCTCAATATTCATGTAATTATAAATTTTATCTCTATAAAAGATAAGATAATATTATATACTCTCAATGAAATAATTAGAGTAGAAAAACACCGTCATGAAAACATAGCAATGTTCCCTAATAACCTTTTCAACGTATAGATTCACCATACCCCAAACGTCTTAAATAAAATTTCATTTAATATCACCCATGTGAGACCCTATCACTTACCCACCTTAATTATAACATCCCACCCTCATCTAAAAACACCATTATGTATAAAGGCTACAAGTGTCACTTTCTGATCATCGATATTTTCAATAATGTTTAAAATACTCTCTATAATATGAATCAACTACCTAATATCCTGAGGTAATATAATACCTTAGAAATATTTAATATTCTAGAGATGAAAGTATCGGTCATAGCTTACCTTGGGGTTTTTGAGTTCCCCACCATAGATGTGTATAAGGAATAATAAACATTTTTTATGTGGTCCCTCTACTTGAACTATAAGAGTTAGTATGAGAATATTCTATTCATCACCCTACAACACAATTGGTGGTTTTTCATATTTATATGTGGTGAAATCATCTATAACACAAAGATTCATTATGTATATAAAATAGATCGTAACCAGTCTATGGGATCACACAGGGTTATCATAATAGTAGGCATGTAACACGAGGTACATCTCTCCTTACACTAACAATGGTCCACCATCCATACATGGTAGTCAAATATATTTATATACAAACATAATAGCATGATCCTATTAAACAGAATAATACCAACATATATATATATATATAATAACATTAAAGTTGAACATATATATCACACAGTCATTGATAAAGGTCAATTCGTAACAGATAAGAAATACCATGGCATTATGTGAATAAATACAATGCATTCTACCAATATATATATATATATATGGAATGAAAAAAGAAATTTCATAACATGATACATGAATGAACCAGAAAACTCAAAAAACTATAACAACAATCCCTTCAATGGTAACTCAGAGGTCTGATACACATGAGTTTTTAAGGATATCATAAACCAGTTTGGGTTGTCATCTAACCTATCACTTGACCCTGCTAGTGGCATAGCCCAAAGGGAATCATGGATCCCCATATCCTATAAACTAGTTCCTGGGAAGCGAGTAACACCTTCGGGAGTGATTTATCCCCTTAAATATTTAACTAACACTAAAAAACAACTACATCACATCAAAACCAATAACTATAATAGATTATATCAAATGAAATTTCACATTCATGAGTTAAACATTTAGCCTTTATAATTGGAAACCAAAATACCAAAAAGGAATGGAAACATGTAGACCTTTAAAACATTCAAGTGGTATGCAGCTCAATACTGCATGCCACCACAGCCATCACTTGAGAATAATAATCCCCTAGCTAATTGAACCACCATCACCCCCCATGGATACTTTAATTTACCTAATTTTAAAAAATTTGGTATACATACACTTGAGGGTTCATCCAGGGTGTGAGCCAAAATTCCTAGTATGTTACCACCAAAATATTCCATGTAATAAAATTAAAAGACATATTAACAGGATATATTTCAAAATATTGAGTTTGACTGATTGGAAATTAAAATATGTTTTATATATAAAATAGGGGAAAATAAATGAAAATTTTATATTGGTTAGTTCAAAACAAAACCAATGCAGTATGGGAGACTCCCTATGTTTCGAGGTTCATAGGGACCTAGGATACTCATACCTCGATTATCAAACTATATATAACTTTCTCATGTACAAGCCTCATGAAAGGTCACATACAAAGTAATAGTGGTTGGAAAATCATCTCTATAATATAGTTAGTGTTGTATAATGACCTTTCAGGGGAGTCTGAATCATTTCCCAACTAACCCAAATAGAAAAAAAGTCCATCATAATCCACCCAGACAACTTAGGGTTCCCAAGTTCTCTATCCATTTTTTATAATTCAATCAATTGAGACCAAACCTTTCAAATAACTATATATACAAGGTAAATTCACATTTCCAAAAATTAACAGACTCTAGAATCTAATGAAAACACTTTTCTCATCACCCACAAAATTTATAAAATCCATTTGGAAACTAATATAAGTATAATAAAATCAAAAAATATCACCAAGGAATAAAACCACCTACCTCATTCTTGAAAATATCCAAAAAGTAGTTGTTAACCACATGTCTCACCAAGGATAAATGGTAAGGAAGTAAAATAACACCATAACCTACAATATTTCACTTGAAGAATAAAGATGGAACCAAAATTAGTTCAAAACCCTCTATGGGGGAAATAAAAACCCAAGGAGGAAGAGATAATAAATGAAAAGAATGAAAGAAAAAGAAGATTATGGATTTAATTGATTTATTCTTGAATATGCATGGACAAATAAACAATTAAATAGATACTTATGTAGATGATTATTATGATATTTGTGTGTCGAGGGTTGGAGTTTCAAATGCGGTGAGTGAGCTGTGATTTGGGATGAAATTAAGGAAGGGTAGTCTAGGAATTTGATAATTTATCTATGATCTATTAGGCCACATGATTTGAAAGCATAATTTTCCTAAAGTGGGAACATGAATTTACACCTATTCGTGTTCCTCAAACACCGCCACTATCCTCGATGCACTGTTATCCATGAAGGCTAGACCATGTGGTGTGGACAGTTCCATTGTCTACGGCGCACAATTTTTACTAACTGTATACCAACGATGCACCTCCTTCTGTCTATCCCAAAAAGGACCATTCTTCACAAAAACTATCAAGAAATACTTTTAATAAAAATAAGGAAAAAATAAATGTTAAATTACACCAAAATAAACCATTGATGTGATAATTTTCCCCACTACGAAAACATTCTACCTGAGAAAGTCAAACCAAATTCTAATCAGTGAATAAATGTGGATACTACTCATTTTTCTTAAGATATTTGTTCTTAGGTCTCATGTTTATAATTTTTTTTGTTTAAAAAGGACTCAACCCAGTGGTATTTATTTAACATAAATAAATTTTATTTGGGAGCCCGCAATCTGTACCGGTCACTGAAACATAGTTAATTCATATTCTAGCTCCAGTTCTTTCCAGTTCACCATGTGAGACAGGTCTGAGTTATACTTCTTCAATTGTGTGATATCGAACATGTTATGGATCAAAATCAACAGAGATGGAAAAACAAATTGTTATGCCAAATTTAAAATTATTTTTATAACCTCAAAGGTCCAACATACCTCATCATATGTTTCCCATGATTACCAATAAGACAGTGAACCAAGAGCGGTGTCACCTTTTGAAACAACTATGTCACCTGTTAAGCTTTCTATGGATCAAAACCACTTATCAACATGATAATTGTGTATTATTATTTTTTTCAAAACTGATGTTTGATAAAAACCCATTTTAATATGTATACTTCATCGGGCAAGGTTCTAACAAGGTGGTCTCACCCACTTTTATCTAGCATAAAGGTGGCTAATATGGCCAACCATAACATACCACAAAGGGATCCATTTAAATCATGTATTGGTAAGTATTGTTATACAAAAATTCTACCAACCCCACATGGATATCCCACAAGCCCCTGAAATCGAGTACACATGGATGGAGAATTTATTAAACAATTTTATTTTCCCACTCTATTTAAACATCCCTTTGAAGATGGTATGTCGTACTGAGTTTTACCTATGATCCCATTGACATATAAAGGCCTTCTAGTAAGTGAAAATTAAAATTAGGGTCCCTTTACACAATGAAATTTTATGGGACATCATGAATCCTCTCAATTTCCAGAATATAAAACTAAACCAACTCATCTACCTTGTTTGGTCCTTGATTAGAACAAAATAAACTAATTTAATTGTATAGTCGAGAACCAACCAAATGGTGTTCGTTCCCTGGGGTGCATCAGAAAACCCAGTAATTAAGTCCATAGAGACCTTGTCTCACTTTTGATTAGGGATAAGAAGTTGTTGAAGAAAACTAGAGGGAAATTGGGGCTCAGATATAACTTGATAACAAGTACAACACTTGGATAGAAATTTATAAATATATTGTTTGATAGATGGACACCAAAACTATCTATTTGCATAAAAAAATATGTTCAGACCCATGATTATTTTACCACTAATATTGATGGATATCCTACATCACCACATTCTAAAAATATAACACCACCAAGAAACGACCTGTTAAGAACAAGATTCCCAAAGAGTATAATTACCATTTGTAGGGAACCTCCTAACTATTTAGAATCTTTTAAAAGGATTGAAATATCTCATAATTAGGATTCTCTTCTTAAAACAACTCTAAAATGGATGGAGTCAACTGGATGATAGCTATAAACATACCTTCATTGTGATCTGTGTCTTCTAAGTGTATCTGGGAAAAAATTCCCATAAAATTACACTTATCAATGTACTATTATATAACATTCATTGACATATTCCTACTTAGGGAATCATCAACCACATTACATTATCCTGAGGCATAAACAATATAAATATTGAACCCCTAAAGATACTCAGTCCATCGTCGCTACCTCAGATTTAGAACCTTTTGAGGGAAAATGTAGTCCAAAATCTTATGGTCTGAGTAAACCATAAATTTCACCCAGAAGAGACAATGATTCATTATATTAAAGTCATGCATCATCACTAAACATTCTAATTCATGGGTTGAGTATTTCCTTTCATGTGGTTAGTTTTAGCAAGATCCTTACACCATCATATAGTCGTCTTTCACTAAGACACACCCAACACCCATACCTGATGCATCATAGTAGATCACATATCCCTTTATATATTATTATAAGAAAAAACTAGGGTAAGTGGTCAGTCATATCTCTAGATATTAAAAATACACCTGACATTCTTTTCTCTATTAAAACCTTAACTCTTTCCAGTTTTTCATAATCATGTGTGATGAAAGCCAAGATAAATCATAACAACCCTCTGGTAATAACCTTCCAGTCCCAAGAATATCTTACTATCAAAGATGTTCCTTGATTTCTCCCATGAAAACACTACTCTAATTTTCTATGGGTCCACTACAATTCCTCATTCTGAGACCACGTTTTCCAAGGAACATAACTTCCCAGATCCATAAGGTAAACATTGAGAGTTTTTGCCTAAAGGTGGTTATCTTGAAGAGTTCCAAGAATGATCCCCAAGTGTTTCCCATGATCTACTGATATTTAAGAGTATATTAAAATATAATCCATCAAAATTGTGATAAGGGATTCAAGGTACTAATTCACCACACCGTCCATAACATCCATGAAAACTAATAGGTCATTTGTTAACCTAAATGGCATGATCAAATACACAAAGTGGTCATACCTACTTTAGAAGGCTATCTTTGTAACATCTACCTCTATAACTCTGACATTGTGATACCCAAATCACATTTCAATCTTATAAAACCATATCCACACCTTGAGAAAATCAATGAGGTCATCAATCTGGTGTAAGGTATATTTATGTTTAATTTAAACATTATTCTTATTTTGAGAATCAATACACAATTGAAGGAATGAACTATCAATTTTAGCAAACAGAATTAGGGTGACCCAATTTGAGATGCTCATGTGAATGAACCTTTGGGTTCCAAACCATATAGCTATATATTTAATTCCCTAAACTTAGAGGGTGGCCATAATATATGAGGAAAGAGATGTCAGTAGAGTTCCCATCACCAAATTTAAGTTAAAACCCACACCCTTTTTTGGAGGTAAACATGAGTAATCATTCACCCTAGAAGACCAAATTATCCCCATTAGGTTTCATAAAAGTGACCCTATTGTGATAAAAAAACCCATATAAATTGTGAAGCATGACATCCAGCCCATGCCCAAAATCAAAAAAAAAGTGGTCCATTTCCAAAACCAAAAATTCTCACTCTAACTCAACACCTGATAATGTTAAAGCGCAAGATATAAAACTGAAACCATATTCCTTCATATTACCAATAATCATAACCAAATCCATCGTATATGATATAATATTAGTGGAAAATTTTATCAATTCCATAATAAGGGAATAAATAAAATAATTAGAAGCACATGAGTCAAAAAAGTGTGATATCCATGGATGATGTAATTAAAAATGTACCTAGAACTTTCACAGGTCTTGTATCTAATCTTGATGGAACTTGGTCTATGGAATAAAGGTTCCTTATCACGGGCCTAAAAATATTACCAAATTACAACTCATCCATAAGCTAACAATGCCCAGTAGTTTATCTAACCCTTCTCCATGACCACTAAACTGTGAACCTGTGGTTCTGAAAGATTCTAAATAAGCTTTGAATCCCCTATATTTTGAGGATATTGAACCACTCTAATATGGGAGCTCATTCTGACAAACCCACATTAGGTGCCTTAGAATCCCACACTAGTGACACTACCTGGGTGGAGCTAAATAGGTGGTATGTACATGTTTGGGGGTTCCACACAGATGGAACATGACTGACCCACCACCAGTGATAAAAGAAGGGGGTGGTATCTATTGGTAACTAGATATACCAATTACCTTCTTCTCATGCTCATCAGGATTACTTTTCTTATCTTACATGACAAGACTTCCTTAGCCCACTACTGAAACTACACTTGGTAAACCTGATTTATTGGTATGATAAATCTCAAACATCATGTATTGGAACATTACCTCGTAATATCTCTTCAACTTTTATATGAATAATTTCGATCTAACATATATCCATAATCCCATTTCAAACCATTAATCCTTTAACAACTCATTAGAAACCACCTTGGGTGAAAAACAGTCCAATTCTGCAAAATGGTTGGCATATTCTAACATGGTTTAATCCCCCTTACGGAGATCCAGAAACTCCTTAGTCAATGAAAGTTCCAAAGCCTCAGGTAAATATTTTTCATTGAAGAATAATTATATGTATTCCCATATCATCTAATCGATCTTTCCATCATGGACCACTGAGTCCAACCACTTACAGTTGGGGCCTTCCAGCATGAATGAATCACATTTAACCTTGACCACTTCGGGAGTATAATCAAAACCAAGAAACCTACCAAAAAATTCTATTAAATAATTTTCCACCTAGGGTTTTCTGATACCATGGATGGGAGGATATGTTTCCTTGAGGAAATACATAGCCTTATCCTTTTTCAAACCTGGTTCAGTTTCTCTAGCACGAGTAAGACCAGAGATTTCTCCCTGATCCAAATCTCAAACAGCTAGTACCATAGATTCTAGTAATATTTGATCTACTGGTGAGGAATAATTCTCTTCATCCACTTCCATTAGTTTCACAAGATGTCCCAAGGTAGGCATGATGATACAATATTCAACAAATCTAATGAAACCATCAATACATTACCATAAAAAAAACCAACAGCAAAAAATTACAAACATTTTCACAAGTCAAAACAAAACCATAAAAACACATTAATAGTTAAAACACCTCCACCCCATAGTAGTTTCCTTGCACAATATCCATTCTATAAATCGCACTGATAGGTGGATTTGAACCAAATATGTGATTTTCCATGGTGACCTAAGGCATGTCATGAGGTGTGTTGGCCATACACCTCACTCACAATCAAAACCTCATGCCCTGATAGTTATAGATCCTATCTATCTAGTTCAACCCAAAAAAAATGAACCAAAGAATGGTAAAACCCTACTCTGATACAATTTTTTCATGAAATATTTTGGGAATCCATCTGACCTAACACCCAACCTAGCCCATGGCATGTCCTGAATCGTATTCTCTTTTCCCATGGGTTGGAAACTAGTTCATTGGCATTGAGTAACACCTTTTTAATGTTTTAGTCCATGTAATAATTAACCAAAACTAAAAAAAACTAAATCACATTAAAACCAATAACCACACTATAATATATCAATGGAAGCTCCCCTTCTATATGTTAAACATTTCACATTTAAAGCTGAAAAAAATACCAAATAGGGGATGGAAACAGCTATCCCATCAAAACATACATGTGTTATGTGGGTCAAAAAACCATGTCTCTGATACCATGAACTAATAAAAATAATCCTCTAGCACCTAGAGTGACAGTCATCCCCCCCCCCCACACACACACTAAGAGATCCATTACTTTACATGATTCAAATAAAAAAATTTCAATATACACGTGAGGGTGAATTTAAGGTTTGATCAAAAATTTCTAGTAGGTTACCACCAAAATATTCCGTGAAATAATATTAAAAGACAAATTAATGTGGAATCATTCAAATGAATTATTTTGACCAATTTCAAATGAAAACATGTTTTATTTAAAAAATATTGGAAGTGAAATGCTAATGTGATTTGGGTCAGTTAAAAAACAAACCAAAGCACCAAGGGATACATATTAAGTGTCTAGGATATTAGGTCCCTAGAATCCTATTACCACCGTGATCAGGCCATATAGGACGTTCTCATGAACGAGTAGCTAGAGAAGCCAAAACCAAAGTTCTAGTGATCCCCAAATTATCATCACCATTTAGTTAGTGTTGTAGTGTGAATCTTCCAACGAACCTAGGTTATTTACTTGTTGACACAAATGATGTACTACTCTATGGTAATCCACCTAGACTACATGTGTTTTCCAATTTCTCTATCCACACTCCATAATTACATCAATTGAAACCAAACCTCTCAAACCAGCATATATAAAAGTTAAATTCATATATTGAATAATAAAAACATAAAAAACTAAATTAAACACTTCTCTCACCACCCACAAAATTTATAAAACCCATTTTGACCCTAATAAAATCGTAATAAACACATCAAATAATTTTGAGGAATGGAACCACCTAACTACTCCTTGGAAACATCTAGAACGTTTTGGAAACAACAATCCACACCAAATAAAAACCCTAAGAATGTGAAAGAACATAATAAATAAAAAAAATTAACATGAGGAAGGGAGATTGAACCCAACATATGCCAAAAAATAGCATATAAATAAGAAAATATGGATTAAGAGATATGGAAACAAAAGGACATAATGAATAATAAGAAAGACTTACTTTATGGAGACTAGAAGATCCAAGGCCAAATTACCAAATGAATGGATCCCAAGGGATAATAGGAGGAGGAGAGGGGTGCCCCTAGGTCTAGAGGATTTAATAGGGCCAGTGAGGGTGAGTTGGAGTTTAAATTGGGGAAGGATGGTTTATAAATTTCACCATTTTTTTATGATCTAGTTGTTTATATAGTTTGGTTTCATGATCTACTAGGTTGTGCACCAACCGTGTCACACCTAAATCTAAGAGGAAAATTGGCTGCATTGTTTTCCTAGAAGGGGGAGCACACCAATGAACTTAAATGTGAGCCTCAAACACTACCACATTCCTAGGCACATGGTTATCCGTATAGTTTCACATGTATATGATCTATACTATGCTTCATGGATAGTTCCCCTATCCAGGTTGCACAGTTTCCACTAGGTTGGAGTACAATTTCTACTAACTGTGTGACAACCACTCACCTCCTCCTGTCTAGATTGAAATACACCATTTTTCTCTTAAATAATAGGGAAATAATATTAATAAATTTTGGTTCAAAAATAAAATTTAAAATACCTCAGAATACAACCATGAATGTTACATAGGCAGATGAAGACTCCCATACCTAAGTCCCACACCCACTATCTCCTTTCTATATATTCCATGGTATTCAATAAGGAAAAAATAAAATTGTTCAATGGTATCATTTTGTGACACCCTGACCTAAACCATCAGATCTAAACTGAAGTTCTACATAACCTCATGTGTTCTTAACTTTATGAAAGAGGCTACCAACTAATAGTGATGGTATATATCCATCTATGGGGATATTATACCGTCAGTATCATGTCATTGAAAATATAATCAGAAATTATAATGAATAATATGATGAACTGAGTGTCACACAAAAACTAAATGATCAAAATTCATACGTGTCATATAGATAATAAATAGGCTCCCAATGAGGGATGAAAAAGATTGAGTACAAAAGTTTTGTAAGAAAATAAATAATGAAAAACTTTGGAGTCCTCAAAGATCTGTCTTCATCTTCTACTAGTTCCTTATGTCACTAGTCATCCATTATCCATAGACACTTTTCCCTCAGTCAGATCCCAATACATTATGTGTTCATGTGCATAGGGATTCCAAAGTAGGGTGTGAGTAATAAAACCCAACAGGTCACTATTAATTCATCATTCACATTTGATCACTTGAACAATAGGATAATTCCATGAAAATAACTGATGTATATAAAATCATAATGACTCACAATTATGTACCTTGTCATTGTGCACTATCTAATTCTTCAAAAACCCATGAATATACTAGTATCATTTCCATGATGGAATTATGATCAATATTCATCATAAATCATAATAAAATAGCAATAAGTCATTCAACGTGCCACTTTGTATCAACAAGGCATTGAGTGGAATGATACATGGAATCCCCAAGGCATAGATTTAACAATCTACTCAATTCCACAAGGCATCCATTTGGATTGCTACATAGAATCCATAGGGAATCAAGTTTCACCTCATTACTCATAATCCTCAAGGATTATAGTTATATATATGGACACAATTATATCATAATCCACCATCATAATTTTTCACAACATGTATACTCCCCCTATAATGGATAATCATACCACAACTGTTAACTGTCACATGTTCCGACCATCATTCCTCCAAAAAAATATAATACAATAAAAAATAATATTATGATAAAATAATATTGAATTATATAATTATATCTATAATAGAAACATATATGAACTTGTGAATCAACGTAATGTATGGCGTGAAGATATTATATAAATTCTTATTAAGATAGGCGTTATATATGGGTATCATGAAAATGAACACACCAATGAAAAATAATATTAAATTGGAACACAACCCTAGATTTTGAGGATCTTGAACCACTCTGATATGGGAGCTCATTCTGGAAAACCCACATTAGGTGCCTTAGAATCCCACACTAGTGACACTACCTGGGTGGAGCTAAATAGGTGGTATGTACATGTTTGGGGGTTCCACACAGATGGAACATGACTGACCCACCACCAGTGGTAACAGAAGGGGGTGGTATCTATTGGTAACTAGATATACCAATTCCCTTCTTCTCATGCTCATCAGGATTACTTTTCTTATCTTACATGACAAGACTTCCTTAGCCCACTACTGAAACTACACTTGGTAAACCCGATTTATTGGTATGATAAATCTCAAACATCATGTATTGGAACATTACCTCGTAATATCTCTTCAACTTTTATATGAATAATTTCGATCTAACATATATCCATAATCCCATTTCAACCCATTAATCCTTTAACAACTCATTAGAAACCACCTTGGGTGAAAAACAGTCCAATTCTGCAAAATGGTTGGCATATTCTAACATGGTTTAATCCCCCTTACGGAGATCCAGAAACTCCTTAGTCAATGAAAGTTCCAAAGCCTCAGGTAAATATTTTTCATTGAAGAATAATTATATGTATTCCGATATCATATAATCGATCTTTCCATCTTGGACCACTGAGTCCAACCACTTATAGTTGGGGCCTTCCAGCATGAATGAATCACATTTAACCTTGACCACTTCAGGAGTATAATCAAAACCAAGAAACCTACCAAAAAATTCTATTAACTAATTTTCCACCTAGGGTTTTCTGATACCATGGATGGGAGGATATGTTTCCTTGAGGAAATAAATATCCTTATCCTTTTTCAAACCTGGTTCAGTTTCTCTAGCACGAGTAAGACGAGAGATTTCTCCCTGATCCAAATCTCAAACATCTAGTACCATAGATTCTAGTAATATTTGATCTACTGGTGAGGAATAATTCTCTTCATCCACTTCCATTAGTATCACAAGATGTCCCAAGGTAGGCATGATGATACAGTATTCAACAAATCTAATGAAAGAATCAATACATTACCAGAAAAAAAACCAACAGCAAAAAATTACAATCATTTTCACAAGTCAAAACAAAACCATAAAAAACACATTAATAGTTAAAACACCTCCACCCCATAGTAGTTTCCTTTCACAATATCCATTCTATACATCACACTGATAGGTGGATTCGAACCAAATATGTGATTTTCCATGGTGACCTAAGGCATGTCATGAGGTGTGTTGGCCATACACCTCACTCACAAACAAAACCTCATGACCTGATAGTTATAGATCCTATCTATATAGTTAAACCAAAAACAAATGAACCAAAGAATGGTAAAACCCTACTCTGATACAATTGTTTCATGAAATATTTTGGGAATCCATCTGACCTAACACCCAACCTAGCCCATGGCATGTCCTGAATGGTATTCTCTTTTCCGATGGGTTGGAAACTAGTTCATTGTCATTGAGTAACACCTTTTTAATGTTTTAGTCCATGTAATAATTAACCAAAACTAAAAAAACTAAATCACATTAAAATCAATAACCACACTATAATATATCAATGGAAACTCCCCTTCTTTATGTTAAACATTTCACATTTAAAGCTAAAAAAATACCAAATAGGGGATGGAAACAGCTATCCCATCAAAACATACATGTGTTATCTGGGTCAAAAAACCGTGTCTCCAATACCATGAACTAATAAAAATAATCCTCTAGAACCTAGAGTGACAGTCATCCCCCCCCCACACACACTAAGAGATCCATTACTTTACATGATTCAAATAAAAAAAATCAATATACACTTGAGGGTGAATTTAAGGTTTGATCAAAAATTTCTAGTAGGTTACCACCAAAATATTCCGTGAAATAATATTAGAAGACAAATTAATGTGGAATCATTCATATGAATTATTTTGACCAATTTCAAATGAAAACATGTTTTATTTAAAAAATATTGGAAGTGAAATGCTAATGGGATTTGGGTCAGTTCAAAAACAAACCAAAGCACCATGGGATACATCTTAAGTGTCTAGGATATTAGGTCCCTAGAATCCTATTACCACCGTGATCAGGCCATATAGGACGTTCTCATGAACGAGTAGCTAGAGAAGCCAAAACCAAAGTTCTAGTGATCCCTAAATTATCATCACCATTTAGTTAGTGTTGTAGTGTGAAACTTCCAACGAACCTAGGTTATTTACTTGTTGACACAAATGATGTACCAGTCTATGGTAATCCACCTAGACTACATGTGTTTTCCAATTTCTCTATCCACACTCCATAATTACATCAATTGAAACCAAACCTCTCAAACCAGCATATATAAAAGTTAAATTCATATATTGAATAATAAAAACATAAAAAACTAAATTAAACACTTCTCTCACCACCCACAAAATTTATAAAACCCATTTTGACCCTAATAAAATCGTAATAAACACATCAAATAATTTTGAGGAATGGAACCACCTAACTACTCCTTGGAAACATCTAGAAAGTTTTGGAAACAATAATCCACACCAAATAAAAACCCTAAGAATGTGAAAGAACATAATAAATAAAAAAAATTAACATGAGGATGGGAGATTGAACCCAACATATGCCAAAAAAATAGCATATAAATAAGAAAATATGGATTAAGAGATATGGAAACAAAAGGACATAATGAATAATAGGAAAGACTTACTTTGTGGAGACTAGAAGATCCAAGGCCAAATTACCAATTGAATAGAGCCCAAGGGATAATAGGAGGAGGAGAGGGGTGCCCCTAGGTCTGGAGGATTTAATAGGTCTAGTGAGGTTGAGTTGGGGTTTAAATTGGGGAAGGTTGGTTTATAAATTTCACCATTTTTTTATGATCTAGTTGGTTATATAGTTTGGTTTCATGATCTATTAGGTTGTGCACCAACCGTGTCACACCTAAATCTAAGAGGAAAATTGGCTGGATGGTTTTCCTAGAAGGGGGAGCACACCAATGAACTTAAATGTGAGCCTCAAACACTACCACATTCCTAGGGACATGGTTATCCTTATAGTTTCACATGTATATGATCTATACTATGCTTCATGGATAGTTCCCCTATCCAGGGTGCACAGTTTCCACTAGGTTGGTGTACAATTTCCACTAACTGTGTGACAACCACTCACCTCCTCCTGTCTAGATTGAAATCCACCATTTTTCTCATAAATAATAGGGAAATAATATTAATAAATTTTGGTTCAAAAATAAAATTTAAAATACCTCAGAATACAACCATGAATGTTACATAGGCAGATGAAAACTCCCATACCTAAGTCCCACACCCACTATCTCCTTTCTATATATTCCATGGTATTCAATAAGGAAAAAATAAAATTGTTCAATGGTATCATTTTGTGACACCCTGACCTAAACCATCAGATCTAAACTGAAGTTCTACATAACGTCATGTGTTTTTAACTATATGAAAGAGGATTCCAACTAATAGTGATGGTATATGTCCATCTATGGGGATATTATACCGTCATTGTCATGTCATTGAAAAAATAATCAGAAATTATAATGAATAATATGATGAACTGAGTGTCACACAGAAACTAAATGATCAAAATTCATACGTGTCATATAGATAATAAATAGGCTCCCAATGAGGGATGAAAAAAATTGAGTACAAATGTTTTTTAAGAAAATAAATAATGAAAAACTTTGGAGTCCTCAAAGATCTGTCTTCATCCTCTACTAGTTCCTTATGTCACTAGTCATCCATTATCCATAGACCCTTTTCCCCCAGTCAGATCCCAATACATGATGTGTTCATGTGCATAGGGATTCCAAAGTAGGGTGTGAGTAATAAAACCCAATAGTTCACTATTAATTCATCATTCACATTTGATCACTTGAACAATAGGATAATTCCATGAAAATAACAGATGTACGTAAAATCCTAATGACTCACAATTATGTACCTTGTCATTGTGCACTATCTAATTCTTCAAAAACCCATGAATATACTAGTGTCATTTCCATGATGGAATTATGATCAATATTCATCATAAATCATAATAAAATAGCAATAAGTCATTCAACGTGCCACTTTATATCAACAAAGCATTGAGTGGAATGATACATGGAATCCCCAAGGCATAGATTTAACAATCTACTCAATTCCACAAGGCATCCATTAGGATTGCTACATAGAATCCATAGGGAATCAAGTTTCACCTCATTACTCATAATCCTCAAGGATTTCAGTTATATATATGGACACAATTATATCATAATCCACCATCATAATTTTTCACAACATGTATACTCCCCTTATAATGGATAATCATACCACAACTGTTACCTGTCACATGTTCCGACCATCATTCCTCCAAAAAAATATAATACAATAAAAAATCATATTATGATAAACTGATATTTAATTATATAATGATATCTATAATAGAAACATATATGAACTTATGAATCAACGTAATGTATGGCGTAAATATATTATATAAATTCTTATTAAAATAGGGGTTATATATGGGTATCATGAAAATGCACACACCAATGAAAAATAATCTTAAATTGGAACACAACCCTAGATTTTGAGGATCTTGAACCACTCTGATATGGGAGCTCATTCTGACAAACCCACATTAGGTGCCTTAGAATCCCACACTAGTGACACTACCTGGGTGGAGCTAAATAGGTGGTATGTATATGTTTGGGGGTTCCACATAGATGGAACATGACTGACCCACCACCAGTGGTAACAGAAGGGGGTGGTATCTATTGGTAACTAGATATACCAATTCCCTTCTTCTCATTCTCATCGGGATTACTTTTCTTATCTTACATGACAAGACTTCCTTAGCCCACTACTGAAACTACACTTGGTAAACCCGATTTATTTGTATGATAAATCTCAAACATCATGTATTGGAACATTACCTCGTAATATATCTTCAACTTTTATATGAATAATTTCAATCTAACATATATCCATAATCCCATTTCAAACCATTAATCCTTTAACAACTCATTAGAAACCACCTTGTGTGAAAAACAGTCCAATTCTGCAAAATGGTTGGCATATTCTAACATGGTTTAATCCCCCTTACGGAGATCCAGAAACTCCTTAGTCAATGAAATTTCCAAATCCTCAGGTAAATATTTTTCATTGAAGAATAATTATATGTATTCCCATATCATCTACTCGCTCTTTCCATCTTGGAACACTGAGTCCAACCACTTACAGTTGGGGCCTTCCAGCATGAATGAATCACATTTAACCTTGACCACTTCGGGAGTATAATCAAAACCAAGAAACCTACCAAAAAATTCTATTAAATAATTTTCCACCTAGGGTTTTCTGATACCATGGATGGGAGGATATGTTTCCTTGAGGAAATACATAGCCTTATCCTTTTTCAAACCTGGTTCAGTTTCTCTAGCACGAGTAAGACCTGAGATTGCTCCCTGATCCAAATCTCAAACAGCTAGTACCATAGATTCTAGTAATATTTGATCTACTGGTGAGGAATAATTCTCTTCATCCACTTCCATTAGTTTCACAAGATGTCCCAAGGTAGGCATGATGATACAATATTCAACAAATCTAATGAAAGCATCAATACATTACCAGAAAAAAAACCAACAGCAAAAAATTACAAACATTTTCACAGGTCAAAACAAAACCATAAAAAACACATTAATAGTTAAAACACCTCCACCCCATAGTAGTTTCCTTGCACAATATACATTCTATACATCACACTGATAGGTGGATTTGAACCAAATATGTGATTTTCCATGGTGACCTAAGGCATGTCATGAGGTGTGTTGGCCATACACCTCACTCACAATCAAAACCTCATGCCCTGATAGTTATAGATCATATCTATCTAGTTCAACCCAAAACAAATGAACCAAAGAATGGTAAAACCCTACTCTGATACAATTTTTTCATGAAATATTTTGGGAATCCATCTGACCTAACACCCAACCTAGACCATGGCATGTCCTGAATGGTATTCTCTTTTCCCATCGGTTGGAAACTAGTTCATTGGAATTGAGTAACACCTTTTTAATGTTTTAGTCCATGTAATAATTAACCAAAACTAAAAAAAACTAAATCACATTAAAACCAATAACCACACTATAATATATCAATGGAAACTCCCCTTCTATATGTTAAACATTTCACATTTAAAGCTGAAAAAAATACCAAATAGGGGATGGAAACAACTATCCCCTCAAAACATACATGTGTTATGTGGGTCAAAAAACCATGTCTCCAATACCATGAACTAATAAAAATAATCCTCTAGCACCTAGAGTCACAGTCATCCCCCCCCCACACACACACACACTAAGAGATCCATTACTTTACATGATTCAAATAAAAAAAATTCAGTATACACTTGAGGGTGAATTTAAGGTTTGATCAAAAATTTCTAGTAGGTTACCACCAAAATATTCCGTGAAATAATATTAAAAGACAAATTAATGTGGAATCATTCAAATTAATTATTTTGACCAATTTCAAATGAAAACATGTTTTATTTAAAAAATATTGGAAGTGAAATGCTAATGTGATTTGGGTCAGTTCAAAAACAAACCAAAGCACTATGGGATACATCTTAAGTGTCTAGGATATTAGGTCCCTAGAATCCTATTACCACCGTGATCAGGCCATATAGGACGTTCTCATGAATGAGTAGCTAGAGAAGCCAAAACCAAAGTTCTAGTGATCCCCAAATTATCATCACCATTTAGTTAGTGTTGTAGTGTGAAACTTCCATTGAACCTAGGTTATTTACTTGTTGACACAAATGATGTACTAGTCTATGGTAATCCACCTAGACTACATGTGTTTTCCAATTTCTCTATCCACACTCCATAATTACATCAATTGAAACCAAACCTCTCAAACCAGCATATATAAAAGTTAAATTCATATATTGAATAATAAAAACATAAAAAACTAAATTAAACACTACTCTCACCACCCAAAAAATTTATAAAACCCATTTTGACCCTAATAAAATCGTAATAAACACATCAAATAATTTTGAGGAATGGAACCACCTAACTACTCCTTGGAAACATCTAGAAAGTTTTGGAAACAACAATCCACACCAAATAAAAAACCTAAGAATGTGAAAGAACATAATAAATAAAAAAATTTAACATGAGGATGGGAGATTAAACCCAATATATGCCAAAAAAATAGCATATAAATAAGAAAATATGGATTAAGAGATATGGAAACAAAAGGAAATAATGAATAATAGGAAAGACTTACTTTATGGAGACTAGAAGATCCAAGGCCAAATTACCAATTGAATAGAGCCCAAGGGATAATAGGAGGAGGAGAGGGGTGCCCCTAGGTCTGGAGGATTTAATAGGGCCAGTGAGGGTGAGTTGGGGTTTAAATTGGGGAAGGTTGGTTTATAAATTTCACCATTTTTTTATGATCTAGTTGGTTATATAGTTTGGTTTCATGATCTACTAGGTTGTGAACCAACCGTGTCACACCTAAATATAAGAGGAAAATTGGCTGCATGGTTTTCCTAGAAGGGGGAGCACACCAATGAACTTAAATCTGAGCCTCAAACACTACCACATTCCTAGGCACATGGTTATCCTTATAGTTTCACATGTATATGATCTATACTATGCTTCATGGATAGTTCCCCTTTCCAGGGTGCACAGTTTCCACTAGGTTGGTGTACAATTTCTACTAACTGTGTGACAACCACTCACCTCCTCCTGTCTAGATTGAAATCCACCATTTTTCTCATAAATAATAGGGAAATAATATTAATAAATTTTGGTTCAAAAATAAAATTTAAAATACCTCAGAATACAACCATGAATGTTACATAGGCAGATGAAAACTCCCATACCTAAGTCCCACACCCACTATCTCCTTTCTATATATTCCATGGTATTCAATAAGGAAAAAATAAAATTGTTCAATGGTATCATTTTGTGACACCCTGACCTAAACCATCATATCTAAACTGAAGTTCTACATAACCTCATGTGTTCTTAACTATATGAAAGAGGCTACCAACTAATAGTGATGGTATATGTCCATCTATGGGGATATTATACCGTCAGTATCATGTCATTGAAAAAATAATCAGAAATTATAATGAATAATATGATGAACTGAGTGTCACACAGAAACTAAATGATCAAAATTCATACGTGTCATATAGATAATAAATAGGCTCCCAATGAGGGATGAAAGAAATTGAGTACAAATGTTTTGTATGAAAATAAATAATGAAAAACTTTGGAGTCCTCAAAGATCTGTCTTCATCCTCTACTAGTTCCTTATGTCACTAGTCATCCATTATCCATAGACCCTTTTCCCTCAGTCAGATCCCAATACATGATGTGTTCATGTGCATAGGGATTCCAAAGTAGGGTGTGAGTAATAAAACCCAACAGGTCACTATTAATTCATCATTCACATTTGATCACTTGAACAATAGGATAATTCCATGAAAATAACTGATGTACGTAAAATCATAATGACTCACAATTATGTACCTTGTCATTGTGCACTATCTAATTCTTCAAAAACCCATGAATATAATAGTGTCATTTCCATGATGGAATTATGATCAATATTCATCATAAATCATAATAAAATAGAAATAATTCATTCAATGTGCCACTTTGTATCAATAAGGCATTGAGTGGAATGATACATGGAATCCCCAAGGCATAGATTTAACAATCTACTCAATTCCACAAGGCATCCATTTGGATTGATACATAGAATCCATAGGGAATCAAGTTTCACCTCATTACTCAAAATCCTCAAGGATTTAAGTTATATATATGGACACAATTATATCATATTCCACCATCATAATTTTTCACAACATGTATACTCCCCCTATAATGGATAATCATACCACAACTGTTACCTGTCACATGTTCCGACCATCATTCCTCCAAAAAAATATAATACAATAAAAAATCATATTATGATAAACTAATATTTAATTATATAATGATATCTATAATAGAAACATATATGAACTTGTGAATCAACGTAATGTATGGAGTAAAGATATTATATAAATTCTAATTAAAATAGGGGTTATATATGGGTATCATGAAAATGCACACACCAATAAAAAATAATCTTAAATTGGAACACAACCCATGATAACACAAGAATCATAAAATTGAAACATGTATTCATGATGTCTCTAAATGGTAAGAAACTTCTTACCTCAAGGCTTTAAACATCAACATCATGGTTTATCAATCTTTTTTTCCCTAGAATCATGACCACACACCAACCAAAACAACTCACATGACATGGAATCCTAAAACAAGTATCAATATAACATGAAATGGGTTATAGAGAAAATAAAATAGAAACAATCCAAATTTTGGAAAATTTAAAGACCCAGATATTTCAAGGAAAAGTTTCTCTTAATTTCTTTGGAATTTTATGAGTATGCGGTTTCTAACGGCACCTGATTCCGAGACCCGGTGTTCCCGGAATCAATTTTTGAAGATTATCTTGGGTACGTTCAGTGGACGAACGAGCGGGTTTTTCTATCTTTTGAACCGGTGCTCGGAATTAAAATCTGAGGGCACCGATGAACTCGCAGCACCGGTAATTGCTTAGGGGGACCTTTGTCGTAGCTTCTTTTTGAGCAGGTTGAGGATTAATAAATGGGATTTGATTAACATAGATAAATGTTGTTATGAACAAATTTATCTAAGGAAGGTGGATTTAATCCTACAAATGGGAAGTTAGATGTGGGTCCCACACCCACCTAACCTCTCATGGGAGGGTTTAGTTTGGTGGGACCCACACGAACCTCTAACTCCTCACCTCCCCATAACCCCCCTTGACCTCTTAAAACCTCCCTTGTTAATTCTTTGGAAACTTCCCTTCTTAATGAGGAGCCTCTCCACCTCCCAAACTTAATGATCCAACTAAGGGAACTTAATTAACCTTGTCACACCTCTTGACTTTTTTTTGAATGGCATGGAGGTCTTTTAAGATAATGAGGATTAATGAAATATTTGCTGGGAACATATTTTGAGGGGAGCCTTTGTGTGAAGAAAGACGGGAGTTCCTCCTTCATGAAGAACTACATTCTCCGGTGAAGAACGTTCTCGACGAAGAACGACCATCAACTCTTATTTTCCTCCACGACAAGGGAGAAGTCGCCGACTGCGGTGATCATCGCCAATGACAATGTACCTCCCTTCTTCATCTCCGCAACAAGTGAGGAGATGTCATTTCCTCCTAGGACGCACCCCGACGTCTACGAAATCTATGTCTGAACCCCGCGACGCCATTATCCATGACACCCGACGTGCAACGTCAAATATCCAAGTAGGGGTTTGTTTTTTGTTCATGAATGTTTTTCATGACTGTCCAAATGTCTTTTCCTTATCCGCTAGATATCGGATTAACGGGAGGGGGTCAGACCGCACGAACACGGCCGACTCTCCTCCCCCTTGATGTTTTGTTTGTCACGGCATGAACAAAGGTAGAATGGTGCAACGGCACCACACGGAAACAAGGAGGAACACGATGAAGAATCATGGCACCGTCGCGCCGCGCCATTGAGGCCGAACGAAACCGCAGCCGAAGTCGGGGCCGTAGAGGCGATTCGAAGACTCTATAGTTTGTTTCTTTGACGTGCGGATCGACGGGTGGTGACAGAATGGGCCGCAGAGGCGTTTTGAAGAATTTTCAGTGAAGAGCAGGTCCCAGGAGGACCACCGGCGAAGTCAGCAAGCAAAACGGACCACCGGAGCGCGTCCGGTGGTCCACGGAAGACCGTGCAGGCGCGCCGCGCCGGCACGGCGGCGCCGGCGGCTGGAGGCGGCGGCCGGCCGCCAGGATGCGGCAGCGCCCGGTGCACCGCTAGGAGGAACCGCCGCGGCTTCAGCCGCGGCAACAGGTGGCCAGATTCCGTGGATGTGCGGGATCTGAAGGAGGAGGATGCAGCAGGCGCGCCGCGTCCGTGGGGCAAGAAAGGGGGGAACGGTTTCCCCCTACGGCCGAGCCAGTGCACCCCCCCCCCCCCCCGGCCGGGCTAGGGCGGGTCGCGCGGACCAGGTTAGGCAATTCCCAGCCGGGTCGGACCTGGCCCAGGTCGGGTCGGACCCAGGGGGGTTGGGCCGGGTCGGACAGGGCCCAGACCCCCCATTTTCGGATCATGTCCGGTCTTTTGCCAATATCTTGGGCTAAGGACCTCTGATCGACACACCGTCAGTTGCGATGCGATCCTTGGATCGATACGGTCATTTCAGTATAATACACTCAAGGTTTAAGAGAACTTTGGGTATGGCCGGGTGGGTTTGAACACGAAACCAACCGGGCCCTCAGAGTGGAAACGCCTATAACTTGAGCTCCGGATGTCCGATTGACGTGTCGTCGACTTTTTTGGATTCCTCTTATTGAGAAGGACCTTTTGGCTTGCACCGCTCAAGCTTTGGACACAGTTGGGTATGGCCGGGTTGGATTGTACCCGAAATCCAACCTGGCCCTTGGAACGGAAAAGCTGATAACCTTCAGACCGGACGTCTGTTTGACGAACCGTCAGCGGGGTTGGTGATCGCGTTGAGAAACGGTCCCTATGAGTATACCATAAGAGAGTTCGGGGTAAAATTTAGAAACGTCCGGGTTGGTTCGCACATGAAACCAACTAGGCCCCTGTAACGAAAAGGCTAATAACTCACTGACCGGGTGTCCGATTGACGGGCCATATGTTGCGTTGAGACCCCTATGACCATGCGGTCCTTTGGGATACTTTTTCATAGAAATTTGTGATAATTGGAGTATCGACCTGTAGCTCGTGGAGAGGACCCTCCTGGAGATGAGCGTACGGAGTATGGAGACCGTGTAGCCGGCTAAGATCTGACAACTGCTTGACCCACTCGACTTGGAGTGAGTTGACTCGCCCAGTGGACGGAGCGCCCGGTATTTGGCGACAGACCCATGGCGGATGGAGCACCCAGAAGTTGGCCGCAGACCCGCGGTACTCGACAGGAGGAGTACCTCGATAGGATATTAGGGAGAGCGCCTGGTATTTGGCGGCAGACCCTCAGCGGATGGAGCACCCGGTAGTTGGCAGTAGACCCACGGTACTCAACAGGAGGAGTACCTCAGCAGTCTTAGGTTAGTGAGAAGTACCTCGGAGTCGTGATAGGATCATTGTACTCGTCAAAGAAGGAGCTCATCAGCAGTTACAGTTTCGATAATGAAAATCATGGTTTGAGCCGATTCTATGACCTATGTGTTTTCCTCATGCTTGAGATGGATCACTTGATAACTTAGGAATATGTATGGGCATATATCTAAGTAGTGGTTATCCATTGATTTCATAATCTCTGTGTTTCCTCATGATTGAGATGGGTTACATGATAACTTAGGTATAAGTATGGGCTTATACCTAACTAAGGGTTATTTGTTGAGATTATGCTTATGGTTATCCTTGTTGGATCTAGAGAGACCTTGAGGGTCTCGGGGTCCCTACTGAGTATCGTTATACTCACCCCTGCACGGGTTATGCCTGCACCACATTGTGTTGGATGCCGACGACGGACATCGCTGATGGAGGCCGAGCATTCGAGGACTGGAAGATACCCAATGGTGGATCTCACGACGAGTCAGTACCCGGAAGAGACAGAAGGATGGACGATCGGATGTGGAGTGTTGAGGAGGACATCTGTACCTACCCTTCAGGTAGGATCCGTGGTGGACAATCCAGGAGCTGCTTGTCATCTTCCAGCTTCTTGGATTTTCTGTTGTACTTTACTATCAGTTGTATTTGTACCTATTTGTTGGGCTTGTATTTCCTGCCCCTTTGTACTTTCAGTCCTTTTGTTACTGTTGTACTTAGTGTTTTCTTCCACTTGTACTCTGGTTGTGTTTTTGTTTATGTTTATAAAGGAAATGCCTTCCCAATTTTAGGGATTTACGCCTTTTTTGCTAGTCGTCTGCCCCTGGCCTATGAAAGGTGGGCTTGGGGTAGTTACGACACGGGCCCTGGGGGACGGGTCGTGAAAAATTGGTATCAAAGTATTAGGTTCTACCACAGAACTTATAACTCTTATATTTTCTTTCTGTGAAGAAATAGTGTTAAGGGTACCAAGTGTGGATTTCAGTTCAGGGAGTCTAGTGTTGGTGCGGGCGGCTGACGTATCCATACACCAGGACCCAGACAACTGATTTCCAACTTTTTGAACGAAAACACTGATTGCATGTGTGTTTCCAAAAGTTTTTAAAAGTCATCTCAAACCAGGTCAGCTCACCAGGTAAATCGTTTGACCGTGTCACGTTTTTTTATTTCAGGATGCCTCCCCGCGGATGACCAGCTAGAGCTCAGAGAGTTGTACGTACTTACAGCCCGCGGAGCGACGTGGCCTCAGTATAGGGCTATATCCCAGTTGAGGCACCAGCGGAGGCACCAGCGGTACTACCACCTGTTGGGCCACCGATTCCACCAGCCCCACCAGCAGAGAGTGCACGTCGCTTGAGCGCGCTGCACGAGTTCCAGCTCCAGAGGCCACCCAGGTACAGGGGACAGACGGACCCGCAGCTGGCTGAGGATTGTATGGAGGTTGTGGTGAGAGTCTTCAGGCTATTAGGTATTCCAACAGACTTCATGGTGATCCTTGCTGCCAGCCTCCTTCAAGAAGCAACAGGCAGATGGTGGATCCTGATGCTCTAGATGCATGACGAGGTGACACTTCTATGGGCAGGCTTCGAGAGCCTTTTCCGGGAAAAGTTTGTACCAACCATCGTTCGAGCGGTGCGTATACAGGAGCTACTGCATCTACAACAGGGTAGCATGACGGTGGCGCAGTACTCAGCGAGGTTCACATACCTCTCATGCTACTCCACAGATATGGTACGGGACCCGTTCTTCAGGACCCGAACCTTCGAGAAGGGGCTCAGGTGAGAGATTAGAGCTTATGTTGTTTCTCACAGCATCCCGACACAGACAGGGGTGTTGGAGCGAGCCCTCTTAGTGGAGAGTTTCCTTGCTGAGTAGTCTCCTGCAGCAGGACCCACCACTAGCTGGCATGCGGTAGAGTCTTCTACAGCGGGCAGTATACAGATGACGTAGAGGTCCAAGAGGACCAGACCTACCAGTGTCCAACTGCACGACTCAGGATCAGTTGTGCGGGAAACTGGGGTGGAGTTAGAGATATTTGTGCCAAGAGTGGGTAGTGTTACTCATGCGGCGGGCATGGTCACATGGTACGTGACTGTCCGACACGCCATATAGATGATCAGCAGATAGATGAAGAACCCCTTAGACAGAGGAAGAGGTTCGATCAGAGCGGGTCGCAAGGAGCAGGCGGCCATGGCAGGGGAGATGGTCATGTAGCTGGAGGTGGACGACGCTTCGAGGTGTTGCCACCACCACCACCAGGAGGTCCACCCTGACCGCAGGGAATAGGTGGACATGGGAGAGATCAGCTTCAGGAAGCAAAATCATATGACTTCGGAGCTCCGGAATCTGGCAGACAGGATCGGGACTTGTTCCAGGCATGGGACCTTTGATCTTGGTGCTTATAGTTTCCTTGTTGTCATTATTGTGTGTCTTTGTACTTTAGATGCAGTAATAAAAGACACTTTTCCTTGTGACGTTTTATTCCTTTATTTTTGCATACTAAGAGGTCCCGGTTACAACTGTTGACTTGACCCTCACTTTCGAGATTCCTACTGGAGGAGACCCAGTTACCTCACACTGATGCTGATAGTGTGACTCAAACCTTAGAGGAGAGAGTGACGGTTGGATCTCTTGGTAGTAACGTTGAGGCCTTACGACGTCTTCCATGGCATGAATGTATCATTCATGTCCGGATTGACAGTATTAGGCAAAGAACGTGGTTCATCCAGGGGATGAGACCAGATTTCTCTTATCGGAAAAGAAGAAATCTTAGCAGCTCTTGTGGAACCAGAGATAGTCCAGGCCACGACAGAGAAGGTCCAGGTCATCCAGGAGCGAATGAGGACAGATCAGAGCCGACAGAAGTCTTATGCTGATAGGTGGCAGAAACCTCTAGAGTTCGAGGGTGGCGACGACGTTTTCTTACGGGTCTCACATCAACATGGAATTGCGGAGATTTGACTGAGGTGGAAAGTTATCTCCACACTTCTTCGTACCCTTCAAGGTCCTCAACAGGGTAGGAAAGGTGGGTTACCGTTTCACCCATACACCTCAGTTGCACCAGGTGCATGACGACTTCCACGTATCTCAGCTGAGGAGATACGAGCATGACCCTTCACATATCATCGACCAGGGGGAGATAGAATTTGGCGATGGGGTGACTTTTGTGGGGTTTTAGTAGAGGTTGAGGATAGACATGAGCAGATCCTAAGAGGACGGTTGATTCCTCTTGTGCGCTTTTTTTGGCACCACGGGAACCTCCAGGAGAGCACATGGGAGCGGAAGGCTCAGATGTGTTCTCTGTACCACTTTTGTATCCCTAGTTTTTGTTAAAGCTTTACAGGGACGTAAAGCCCTGAGGTGGGAGTAATATAAAGACCCGGAAATTTCATGGAATTTTTTTTCTTAATTTATTTGGAATTTTACGAGTTTTCAGTTTCTGACGGCACCTAATTCCGATGCCCGGTGTGCCTGGAATCAATTTCCGAAGTTTAGATCGGGTACGTTCAGTGGACGAACAACCGAGTTTTTCTATCTTATGAACCAGTTCTCAGAATTAAAATCTGAGGGCACTAATGAACTTGCAGCACCAGTAATTACTTAGGGGGACTTTTGTCGTAGCTGCGTTTTGAGCAAGTTGATATTTAATAAATGGGATTTGATTGACATAGATAAATGTTGTTATGAACAAATTTATCTATGGAAAGTGATTTTAATCCTACAAAGGGGGAGTTAGAGGTGGGGACCACACCCACCTAACCTCCCATGGGAGGGTTTAGTGTGGTGGGACCCACACAAACCTATAACTCCTCACCTCCCCATTACCCCCCTTGACCTCTTAAAACCTCCCTTGTTAATTCCTTGGAAACTTCCCTTCTTAATGAGGAGCCTCTCCACCTCCCAAACTTAATGAGCCAACAAAGGGAATTTAATTAACCTTGTCACACCTCTTGACTTTTTGTTGAATGGCATGGAGATATTTTAAGAGAATGGGGCTTAATGAAATATTTGCTGGGAAAATATTTTGAGGGGAGCCTTTGTGTGAAGAAAGACGAGAGTTCCTCCTTCGTGAAGAACTTTATTCTCCGGCGAAGAACGTTCTCGATGAAGAACAACCATCAACTCTTCTTTTCCTCCGCGACAAGGGAGAAGCCGCCGACCGCGGTGATCATCACCAACGAAAACATACCTTCCTTCTTCATCTCTGCAACAAGTGAGGAGACGTCGTTTCCTCCTCAAACGCACCCCGGCGTCCACGGAATCTACGTCTGACCCCTGCGACACACGACGTACGACGTCAAATATATAAATAGGGGTTTGTTTTTGGTTCATGAATTTTTTTCTTGACCGTCCAAACGTATTTTCCATAGTGGCTTGATATCGGATTAACGGGAGGGGGTCATACCGCACGAACACGGCCGACTCTCATCCCCCTTGATGTTGTGTTTGTCGTGGCACGAACAAAGGTAGCACGGTGCAATGGCACCACGTGGAAACAAGGAGGAACATGGAAAAGAAGCATGGCGCCATCGCGCCGCGCCGTTGAGGACGAACAAAACTGAGGCCGGAGTCGGAGCCGCAGAGGCGATTCAAAGACTCCGCAGTTTGTTTTATTAACGTGCGGATCGACGGGTGGTGACAGAACGGGCCGTAGAGGCATTTTGATGACATCGTAGTGAAGAGCAGGTTCTGGGAGGACTGCTGGCGAAGTTGGCAGAAAAAACGGACCACCGGAGCTCATCCGGTGGTCCACGGAAGACCCTCTCGGTGCGCCACGTCGGCACGGCGGCGCCGGCGGCCTGTGGCGGCGGTGCCCGGTGCGCCCCCAGAAGGAACCGTCGCGGCTTCAGCCGCGGCGGTAGGCGGCCGGATCCCGCGGCCGCGCGGGATTCGTAGGAGGAGGACGCGGCAATCACGCCGCGTCCGTGGGGCGAGAAAGGGGGGAACAGTTCCCCTTGCGGCCAAGCTAGCGCACCCCCCCCCCCCGGGCCGGGGCGGGTCGCGTGGACCGGGCCGGGCCGCGCCCCGCCGTGTCAGACCTAGACCCGGGTCAAGTCCACCCGGTTCGGGCCGACCCAGGGGGGTTGGGCTGGGTCGGACCGGGCCCAGACCCCCCATTTTCGGATCACTTCCGGTCATTTTCCCATATCTGGGGTACGGACCTCTGATCGACACATCGTCAGTTGCGATTCAATCCTTGGATCGAGACAATCGTTTCGGTATAATACACTCAAGGTTTCAAATAACTTTGCGTATGGCCGGGTTGGTTTGAACACGAAACCAACCGGGCCCTCAGAGCGGAAACACCTATAACTTGAGCTTCGGACGTCCGATTGACGTGCCGTCGACTTCTTTGGATTCCTCTTAGTGAGAAGGACCTTTTGGCTTACTCCGCTCGAGGTTTGGACGCAGTTGGATTATGTCTGGGTTGGATTGTACCCGAAATCCAACTGGGCCCCTCGAACGGAAAAGCTAATAACCTTCAGACCGGACGTCCGTTTCACGAACTGTCAGCGGAGTTGGTGATCACGTTGAGAAACGGTCCCTATGAGTATACCCTATGAGAGCTTGGGGTACTGTTGAGATACGGCCGGGTTGGTTCGCACATGAAACCAACCGGGCCCCTAGGACGAAAAGGCTAATAACTCACAGACTGGGCGTCCGATTGACGCACCATCTGTTGCGTTGAGACCCCTATGACGAGGCGGTCCTTTGAGATAACTATTCGTGGAATTTTTTGATACTTGGAGTATCGACCTGTAGCTCGTGGAACGAACCCTCCCGGAGACGAGCGTACAAAGTATGGAGACCGTGTAGCCAGATGAGACCTGATGACTGCTTGACCGACATGACTTGGAGTGAGTCGACTATCCCAGTGGACAGAGCGCCCTGTATTTGGAGATAGACCCATGACGGACGGAGCACCCGGTAGTTGGCCATAGACCTGCGGTACTCAACCGGAGGAGTACCTCTGTAGGCTATTAGGGAGAGCGCCCGGTATTTGGCGGCAGACCCTCAGCGGACGGAGCGCCCGGTAGTTGGCAGCAGACCCGCAATACTCGATAGGAGGAGTACCTCAGCAGTCTTAGGTTAGTGAGCAGTACCTCGGAGTCGTGACAGGATCGCTGTACTCATCAGAGACGGAGCTCTTCAGCAGTTACGGTTTCTATAATGAAAATCTTGGTTTGAGCTGAGTCTATGACCTATGTGTTTTCCTCATGATTGAGATGGATCACCTGATAACTTAGGTATATGTATGGGAATATATCTATGTAGTGGTTATCCGTTGATTTCATAACCTCTGTGTTTCCTCATGATTGAGATGGGTTACTTGATAACTTTGGTATAAGTATGGTCTTATACCTAAGTAAGGGTTATTTGTTGAGATTATGCTTGTGGTTATCCTTGTTGGATATAGAGAGACCATGAGGGTCTCGGGATCCCTACTGAGTATCGTTATACTCACCCCTGCACGGGCTATGCCCGCACCTCATTGTATTGGATGCAGACGACGGACAACACTGACAGAGGCCGAGCGTTCGAGGACTGGACGATACCCGGAGGTGGATCTCATGACGAGTCGGTACCCAGAGGAGACAGAAGGACGGACGATCGCACGTGGAGTGCTGAGGAGGACATTTGTACCTACCCTTCAGGTAGGATCCGTCGTGGACGATCCAGGAGTTGTGTGTCATCTTCCAGCTGCTTGGATTTTCTGTTGTGCTTTACTTTCAGTTGTACTTGTACCTATCTGTTGGGCTTGTATTTCCGGACCCTTTGTACATTCAGCACTTTTGTTACTGTTGTAATTAGTGTTTTCTTCCTCTTGTACTCCGGTTTTGTTTTTTTTTTGTTTATAAAGGCAATGCCTTCCCAATTTTAGGGATTTACGCCTTTGGTGCTAATCGCCAGCCCCTGGCCTATGGAAGGCGAGCTTGGGGTAGTTATGACACGGGCCCAGGGGGGATGGGTCGTGACATATTAATCCTTAACCAATGAATTGAGATAAAATATAATAACCCACCTATAAATTAATAATAAATATGTGGGACACTTGGAAATATTATTTCATAAAATCTATATAACCCTATGAATGTTAAATGTGTTCTATAGAATTTCGAGATGAAATCAAAAAAAAATTGAACTCATGAATATAAATAGGTGACACCTAAAATTATATCTTTAAAAAAGATAAATTAATAGGAGATGTTAGAGGGTTATCCATGAAAACTAAATGTTTGGGTTATATATACATTAGAGATAAAGATAAAATGGATTAGAAATTTAAAGATGTTTTATAAAAGATGATGTGACTATCACATTGAAAAGTTATATTCAAAGTAGAAATTTATAAATTTGAAATTATTTACATTTCAACAAAACATTAAATAGTGGATCCATGAAAAATAAATAATGATTTCAAAATGTAAAAGTGAAAACATTTATAAAAATATTAAATTTAAAAATCGATATCCTATTGTGATTTGAAAATACATATTGGGTTTCTAAAGATAACATGATCTAGAAGATAAATATTTCTTATTTAAATTATGGAGGAAATTTTAAAAAAAATTTATATCTTTTTTGAAAATCCATATCATAAAAATGAAATAAAATTTTTCATTAAACTATTATATTAGAATATAGTAGGGTAACATTTACTTAAAAATATTTATATTTCAAAATATGAATGTAAAAATAGTTTCTTGAATAATGAGCATTGAAATAGAAAGAAAACTATCTATATAGAAGATGACTTTTTCATAAAAAACATTAAATTTTTTGTTAATAAAATTTATTAGGAAAGCATCATTTGGTTAAAACATGAATCTCCATTGAGTGAAAAGTTAAAATATCTTATGAAATAAAAAATAGATATATTTATAATATTTTGAATAATTTTTATCGATGAATGACATTTAATATAAATGAATGGAAATTTAAGTTAACCATGTGCCTTATGGATATTATAATTCATGATGTAATAGATATTTAGAATATGTATTTCTATAGTGTAAATGTAAACTCACAAAAACAATAGAGATAGTTTAACATAATGAAATAATATAATACAATGTTCCTATCATATATGAAATAATTTCAAGATATATAATTATAACTCAATGATTGGGAATTGAGTTACCAAAAACCCTTACATGTTTATTGTATTTTGAATACAAAACACAAGAATAGAAAAACAAGATATAGACATTTAAACCCACGATATTTAATGAATATTTTAGATAATATAAATAAATGGAGAATATATACACAAAAAAAGGAAACAAATGATGAATACACATCATATCTCAATGAAACAAAATTGAGATGGAAATTTGATTTACATGGGTCTTGATTATCACTTTACTTGTAATAAATATCCATAACAATAAAAATATGTTTATCAAAAAAAATATTAAAAACCTTATATATATATATTCCATTCAATAGAGAATATTTTTTATTATATTTTATTTATTTATTAAATAATTTCTAATTATGGTTGTTACTTGAGGTGGTTATATTTATTTATATGAAACACCCTTTGTATATTGAAAGTGATAAAATATGATGTAAAAGGGATTTATAATATTTATAATTTTAGAGTTTTATGAATTTTAGTATTAAATTATCCATGAAATTATAGATCCATGGGTTTTACCAAAATCCACTAAAATTAACAAAGGTTCCTTAATATGGTTATTTATTTGTGGTTTTTTTTTACTATGACTGTTTAATTTTACTCTCTCTTATATATATATTAAAATATTAAATTTATAGAATATTTATAGTGTGATAAATATACTTTTTTATATTAATTATATTTTTAAATTCATCCATGATATGTGGTAATGGAAAAAAGAGAACACACTGTTCATGGAGGTGGTAGTCCATACGTATACATGATAACGTCTTCAATTTTTGAATTTCTTTCAGGGAAGGTAGAAAAGTGATATTGCATTAGTTAAAAAAATTCAATATTATTAATAATTATGTTATAATACACTCATTTATAGAATATATTTTACTGGTTATATGTAAAAAATAATTAAGCGCATTCGGTTGAGAGCATAACCAATCTCTTTGGATGTTATCTATTATATAATACATTAAAACTGATTTAAATGGTATTTTATTATAAATAAGGCTTCAAAGAAATCGATATAGATATTTAATAGTGTTGAGTCTAGATTTTTGTCCAATCTAATGCATTGGAATGGGTTGAAAAGGGTAGTTGAAGTGATCTTGTTTTATAAGTGAAGAAAATGAGATTTTTTGTAATTATATGTTACATCAAAATAATATCATGACACTATTACAAAGTAAAATTCTTCAAATTAGAGAATAATTTAGTGTAGGAAGAGTGTGGGATAAGTCAATATATATATTCCTATAAACCAGTAAACTGGTTCCACTTTTTAAACAAGTTTTTGACTTTTACCATTTCGTTCTTAACATAGATATTTTTTTCTTTTACCTTCATAATATTATTTTACAAAATTATTTGAATGTTTACTAAATATATAAGATAACCCCTCTTTCCAAATTTTAATTTTTTAAACCTAAATTTAATATCTATAAAATCTAGGTAAATTTCTAAATAAAATAAAGTAAATTCTTAAATTAAAAAATTTGTTATATAGAGAAACTATTATATATAAAAATGGTGTTGTCAACATTATGTGATTTTAATCATATATAAAATTAATTAACAATTAAATGAGTTAAATTATATTTTTATATAGGTGAGAAAATAATTTCACAGTAAATCTATAAAATAGTTCAATTTAATTTGTTAGATAAAAATTACACAACATTAATAAAATAATTATTTTAAAATAATCCTTTCAGTTTAATAATTGTAATTATCTTTAATATATGTATTCATAATTTTATTCCCAAAAATATAATTGACCATTTTAAATAATATAATAGTTTTTATCAAATATATAAAATTTATTTTTTTGTTTAATTTCTATAATTGATGAAAACTAATTTTTAATATACGAGAATAAAAATTGGATTAAGAGTAAAATATTACTTAGGATTCAAAAATGGTAATCATGAGTTACATAAATTCAATATATAATTTTTAAATGATTTATTTCACACAATAAATGTCATTTTAGTCTAATAAAAAAATTATATGTTTTTTTGTAATACTTAATTCCTCGCAGTGTAATAATCATTACCGTATTATCGAAAATGATTATTTTTAATATTCACATTAAAATAAATAATTTTATTAAAATTGAAAAAATTAGATAATATCTAATTTTGAAATAATGAAATTGTAAATTGAATTTAATAATAAAAACATAAATTTTTAAAATTGTTACATTTATCTTTTAAATGAATAATGAAATATAGAAAGAAAAAAATACATTTATTGAAAAATCAACATGATAAACTTATGTGTTCCTAGTATTATATCATACCAATTAATAACTTATAAAATTTTAATATATTTGATCATATGTTGATATATTATATATTATCAAAATAATTCTTTAATAGTGGTGGATTTATGTAATAACAATATTTTTTTTATTTGAAAATTTGAAATATTTTGATTAAAATTTCAGTGTTATGCATTGATTCAATGTGTAATTTCATCCATGTGGGAGAATTATATTGATATAATAAAAATATTAAATATAACATGTCATGAATGGATAGTTGTTTTAGAAATAATGGAATATCTCCCAAATGGTGTCTCAGATTGAAAAACCAAGACCACATTTAAATTTTGAATGAAGTATGTACATTAGGTGTGGTATATTTTTTCTCATCTTTGAGCATTCAAATATTATGTCGATGCAAATGGAACATTAGATAAAATAAGTGAATTATTTTAATTTATTTATTAATTATCTAATAAATTGTTAAACATAGCATCATGATTAAATAATCATTATTATTGAAAACTACCAATGTCATATGTATAACTCATGGATATTAAGAGGACATAGAGAACCAATATTAGGGGGTGTGGTGGGGAGAAACTATAATAAACACTCATAGGGATTTGAATGGTCAAGAATGAACATGGTCAATCTCATTAATGAATCAATATGCATACATTCTTTTCTAATGATTGGTCTAACCTCGTGGTAGGCCATTAATTTAGTTGGTTAATCCTTTAATCCGGATTATAGTAATGATCATGGAATGATTCTTCTAGATATAATTCATAGGATCAGACATCTTCTCTACGATAATTGTTTATTTTATTTATATGTTTATGAATTGATATTCTCTTTGAAACCCCCAAAATTCCATATTATAACATTGATGACATTTCCAATCCCAAAAACAGGACAATGGTTTTCTCACTTTTCGGCTTCATGGTTTTCTCCCTTCATTCATCATTTTCCAATGGTGGTTTAATGGTTAGTGAATTGATTATATTGAGGAACCCATTTTGTTTGTCATTTCATTCAATAGGTTACATTTATCATTAATGTGGTATCTACATCACAATTAATACCATATGGATGATAAAAAATGTTGATAGAAGGATAATAGTGTAATGAGGGACTCTAGATTCATGGGTATTGGCATTCGGGTGGTGAAAAGTGCAAAAATTATTATTTTCTAAACAATGAGTTATATGAATTTGGAAACTGATGATAACATGTTTTTTGTTAATGTGATGTCATAAATTTATGGGTGATATTAGTAGTGGAATTATATAATACAAAAATATAGGAGAATATATGTGATGATCTATAGATTTGAGAAAAACCAGATCAACTCTGCACGTAGTTTGGAATAAAACACACATTGTGCACCCGTCCATAATGAACTAGGTTTTCATTTCAAGAAAAATATCACACAGTTGCATAAATTTTGTACATTCCATGTGACCCCAATGTGAATAGATCAACATGTACTATCCTTAGTTCACATAAATGGACATAGGTACTGTACACAGACATGAGAATAGTACATGTTCATAGGTAGAGACACGTTCCTAGGTACTTTTAGTGACTATTGTAAGATATTTAAAAAACCAACATGCCATGTATATAGTGGATGAAATGTTATTATAAATGATAGTCAATGAACATACTTTTAATTATTTATACACACTATATTTCCTTTTGGAAACACTCGTAACATAAAGGGACATTGGAAAATATCATTAGGGGATAGGGTTTCCATTCTTAATATCCAAGGAAAATCAGGTATCTCACCCTATTGTAAATTGATCTTTTTAATGAGAAAAATCACTCCCATATTAGAATGAGTTGTTCAAGAATTCCCTACTTGTGAGATTCCAATAGAGTCAGGTATTTTTACCTTATTACTGATGAAGTATTCTTCTATCAATGGAGTATAATTTTATTTATTGTAGATCACATATGGAATAGATACTCTCCACTAGATTCCGTTATTTCACTAAATTTTATTGTTCAGGAAAACTCCAATGTATTTTGAGTGATGGGTCCATAAAAATTCATGAGATATCATAAAATTAGAGCAATTATGATATCATATATATGATAAGATGGGACAAAACAAACTCCAAGGATTGAGTACCACTAATGATCATATATGGGTGATCTTTTTTATGATTGTTCCTTATACATTATCTATTTTTGTAATATGACTTATATCACTCTTTATTGATACTTTTTACTTTTTTATTTTAAGGAATACTATTGGGTATATATACTTATTCTATAAGGTCTTTTCCCACACATGTTATGTCTTATAAAGATGATAGGCTCTATTATGATGTCCAAGGAGGACTGATAGAAAGTGGGGAATATTGATGTTATATAGTGGATATAACTAGTGACTGGGTATTATTTTGGAGAAAAATACCCTTGTAGAATTTTGGTCAGTATATCTAGTTTTTTGTATTGTAATTTTACTTTTGATATTTCTTTACCAAATGTTGGAATTTGTGGGATACTAGAATTTTATGCATGTATTTTTTTATTTCTAGTAATTTACATTAATACCTTAATTAGTTTAGGTGAGATTTGTGTGATTGAATAGGTTCTTTTGGATAAGTCTTCCATTATATGTGATATTCCAAATTTTCATGTGTCATTGTCTCCAAACCTAATAGATGTGTGCTTGGGGTGTCACACATGGATTACTGTTAGCTAAGTGGGAACCAATCCATCGGATCATTGCAGATTTTTACCAAAGGATACGTTTTCACAAGAACATAGTTCATAGATTTTCTAAAATTTATGATTACTTTGGGAGTTGGGAAACATTCTTGAAGTGTCTTGAGTTTATCCATTAGGTTTGGAATCCTAGTTATATTGCAGAAAATAATATACCCATACACCATGACTTTAAAAACCTTATTCTTGAATTAAAAAAAATGGTTATAGAAAAAATTGGTATATACATAATATAGGAATACATTATGGTTTCCATGTCATTATTGAGTTATCTCACCTAATATACTCATTGACTGTAGTAAATTTTGAATACATTTGGATGCCACCATAATGAAAAATAGCACAGATACTTCAGCGAGGTCAATAACAAGACCTATATATCGATGAGGCCATAATGCTATGACCAAATCATGAGATGACCAGTCCAAGAGGACAGTGAACAGTGAATCTACCAATTTATTTTAATGTTAAACTACTTTCAATGTTTCATGTGGATCTCCCTATCCAGATGTGTATTATTTGGTTTCTATAGAATTAGAATATGTTTCACACAACTAAGAACACTTTATGAGTTTTAGAGGAAATTATTTCCCTGGATTCAGGGTTATCCAGTCCCCCATGTGGAAGATAACTAGACAGAGTATGTTTCCTAAGAATTCCACCTGTTCAGGACAACTGCTGATCGTATTTTGGTTCTGGTGGTAAGCCTTCTCTAGGGATCAATTGGGTGATGATCAAGTCTAGTGACATAGATGCATCATGAGGAAGCCCATTCTTAGACAGAGTTTGATAATCTCTTCAAAAAAAAATTCTCCCAAATGACCTAGAGGATATAGAATATTAATGAGATTCTAGAGGCTCATTGTGGAATCATGATACTCAAAGAGTATGTAGTGAGGTTTATCTACCTCTCATTATACTCAATGGATGTTTTTTATAACAGATACTTCTAGGATCAAACCCTTTAGAATTAGTTCTGATCAGATGTTAGTAATGGCCTGGTATTCATTAAATTTGTTCATATTCTAGTGCAGTATAGTGATAAATTTTGGAAGATAGCTTCTTGGATATGGTTTATTAGATGGATCGAGGAACTTTTAGCCACTATAAGAAAGATTCAGTGTCTATAGGTTGATGATGATTTACTTCTGGGACATGGAACTCAAGGCACCAATATATTCTTAATCAGTATATGGGATTTATAGCTGAAAAATCCTAACGTATTTCCATCTTGACAGGAAAATTGTTGTGTTACTCCACTTATTGGAGAGTGAATATTGTGAGATAAGGTCGGACCCATTGAGTAGATGCAGATGTTTGGGTAGTGGATGGGCCAGTGAGGTAGAGGTAGTGGATTGGTCCAGGAGATCTATAAAAGGTGGGAATAGTATAGGGGCTGAAAGAGTGGCTATTAGAGGCCAATGTTGGGATATTACACCACCACCACCACCTTTAGGTGGTCCATGATAGGATTAGGAAGGATATGGTTAAGGACATGCACAACTACAAGTGGTATAGGGTTATGATCTTGAGGCCCATGACATGGTTCAATGTTTGATATATTGCTTCTCTATATTTTCATGAATTTTAATAACAACATGTATATGGAATTATTTTCTTGATGAATCCCTTTTATGAGACAAGTATATTCGAGTAGATAATCTAGATCGACCCTTAGAAGTAGAGACTCATACTAGGATGGATTTAGAGATTTCGGAATTTTTTAAATTGGGTGGAAAAACTCTTGGAGTATAGTAAATTTGTTGGTATCTTTTCATTGTTTTAATTACATCAAATAATGAAATTATAGTCATGGAATGACCTTCTATATTCCATAATTATAATTACTATTACTTATTGAGGATGTGTGGTGTACGGGTTGATGGGATGAGATATTATTTCCTTATTGAGAATGAATCTAAGGTAGAGAATGTTGGGCTCTTATACAAGAGGATGCCTCTCATTACCCATTTATTTCATAGTATATCCTTTGGAGTAGTATATGTGATGATATTTCATCTTCCTTATGTGTTTATGGTGTATGGGGATGTCTTACCCAAGGATGTGTTGGTCTTAAAACCCTATATAATGATTTAATAATATATATAGAATACCCTAGGACTACCCCAATTTCAAGATAAACATATGGAATGACCCATTCAAAATAGTTAGAGTTGAGTGTACATTTGGAGGAGATATAAAGTAAGGGAATCATCAAATACAATGTGTCCCCCAAGACAGCCTTAGTGTTTTTTCTTAAGAATACTATTGGGAGTTTATTATTAATCATGGATAATCAACACATAAACTAGGTGAATAACAAGGATAAGTATGAAATATTGAGGATCAACAATCTCTTCGACCAACTAAATGTGGTGAAGTGATTCTCGAATATCAATAAAAATTCATGTTATCACCAGCTCTATTTTTTAAAGTAGTATGTGTCGATGAAATCATTATAATGTATCTATAGTCATTATAAGTAAATAGTGATTCAATTTTGTAGGAAAAACACCCATATAATTTATATAGGACTCATGAACAGAATCTTCCAGCCTTTCATATAGAAGTTTTTTATGTTCATCATTGATGAAATCCTCTTGTACCCAATATCATATGATAAGAAAGCGAGACATTTGATAATGGTCTTGAACATACTCCAAGAGAATCATCATTATAGGAATCTCTTGATGTTTTAATTCTATATTTGAGAGGTAAACTTCCTCATACATACCATCTAAATTGTAACATCCCGGCATTAATCAAGTATGAGCCATTTTTAATTTATTTCAGTCTAATAAATTAAGCATCTCAGGGCGCGCGCCTATGCACGTCGCTGCGGGTACCGGGCAACGTTTTAATTTATTTTAATTAACTGCAGTTTTTTATAAAAAAATATATCATGTGGCGCTTGGGCATGGTGTTTGAGTTTTAAAAAATTGATTAAGGGTTGAAAATAATAATATGATATTTAAATATGATTTAAAATAAAACAATAAAGGATGAAAAGAAATTTTGATATAAAAAAAAAGTGGGATACAAGAAAAATAAAAATAATAAAAATTGGAGATTTTCATTTTTTAATTATTTTTATCTTTTTTTCCTTACATCCTTTGATTTTATTTTATTATTTTATTTTATTTCCTTTTTCCCTTATTTTTTTCACTTATTTTTTCTTTCTTTTCTTTTTCTTTCTTTTATTTATTTTTTCTCCTCTCCTATCTCCCTCTCCCTTCATTCACATCACACCCCTCCCCCCTAGGTGGCGCACCAACCCGTAGCCCCTTCATAAGGTCATTTCTACTCCGTTTGACATGTAATTCTTTTACCGTTACGTGCATAGTAAACCATAGGGAAATTCTAACATTGCGCATTTGGAATCGTGTGTTTTTGTTGAGTAACCTGTGTGCAGTTCGTCATAGAATATTTTTACCCTATTTTGGGGCTTTTCTAAAATTCATCATTTTCATCTATTTTAGGTAAAATCGAAGCCTACCAGGGATTATAGAGTCATATAAGACTACAAGGTAGGGTTCCTACTCACTTTCCCTCTATTTTGTTGTGATTTATAAAAAACACATCGTTATGTCGTTAGTCGGTGCCTACCGACTTTGTGCAATTTTACCCTTTTTAATTACTTTAATGGTTATGTTTAATTGTTTTAGCCTTAATCATCTTAAATTATTATTTTTGAATGGTTGCAACAAGATCGGACACCCATTTGGGTGTTCCAACATAGTCAGCGTATTTTTCCATTAGTCGGGTTATTAATTTAATTAGTCACAGGTATTGCACAACCCCTTTTTATTGTTTTTAAATTAAATGAATAGTTTTTTGAATTATTTAAATAAGATTAGAAACCCCTAAGGGAATGCCGACATGATCATTGTATTCTTCTATTATCCTAGTTTATTGTTTGATTAATTGCATTTGTTGCAAAGAAAAATTTTATTGTAATTAAACTAAATAAATAGTTGATGGAACATGAACTTCAATTGTTGGATCATTGGCACTTGTTTTGCTAAACTGTTTATTATTTAAATATGAATTATCCACTGATATTGATATGGTATGTATATTTTCTTACAATTGTTTCTGTTTTACTGTTAAATGTATGCCTTGTGATGCACGGGTGTATCTGGTTAGTTTTCATGCTGCAGTTTTATATGTTGATTATGTCATATTTTCTGTTATAAAAAATTTAATGAAATTCATGGCAGGGAAAGGTGGTGGGTCCCCTATTAAGGGTCACGCTTATATCCTCCATTCCTGATGGGTTACCTCTATGTGTCAGAGGGTGGTGTCGTAGGCTTTGTCGGACCAAGACTTCTATAGACTTCCTAAGACTTTTGAGTGATACCGATTCCAAAAGGGCCCATCGGGACAGATCCGTTGGCAATATGGCTAAGCTAGCCTCAGATGAAACATGACCCCTTTTTTCGAGATCGGGGTGGAATTAGGGTAAATCCATGCATCGGGCGATTCTTGGTCTTTCGAAATAGTCCCTTGGATGGGCTCAGTGGCATTGGATAAATTGACAGATGTTCCGTAGTGATACCTTTAGGACAGGGTCAGACTCCAACTCTCAAAATGAACCATAAATAATGATGCACTTAAGGTTTATGTTATTTCTAATTGAGTCTATTGAGAATTGAGATATTTTCTCTCGATATGTGGAAGTTTTCCTGGTTGACACTGGACTTTAACCCCAAGTTAAAGCACAATCTTAGGGTATACTTTTTCCTAGTTTTACCTTTCTTTCGGGGTTATATATATATATATATATGTTTGTGTTCATGCATTTCTACTGACAGGTACCCTTTCAGACTACTAGCTTAGGCTGAAGCAGGTGACCAGGCACGGGTACAGTTTGGGACCCGGGCCGACTTATTTATTTCATTGCACTGCAATTAATTTTTTTAAATGGTTATGTAATGGCACACTAAATTTTTATTTTTGCACGAAATGGAAAGGTTTAGACACCATGGGTGTGGGCCTACTGGGATTTTATCTCACACCCTGCTCGGGCATCGTTGACACCTGAGTATATTACATGCTCGCAGGTATTGACAAGGGGAAGCATGATGTTTCCGATTCTTGACTATTAATTACTACTTAGGATGGAGACTGGGGAAGAGGATAGGACCTTGCTCAAGATGCAGTTGGTTCTTGTGTCTTTTCTTTTAGTTAACTTTGTGTTTGAGTTCTGTTTTCCGTACTTTTAGTTTAGACTCATATCATGGAATGGCATTACGTTTTGAGTTTCCATACTTGGTTTTTATTATTCAGTAGGATTATTTACATTTCTTCTGCTATAGTTTATTTATTCACATGCTTCCGATACTTATTATTTGTTGTTTTTTACTTCTGATGTGATACTATATATTATCTATGAGGGAATAGTCTCTCCCACGAGCACATTATGGGCCCTCGTTGCTAGTCAAAAGCCTCTGGCATGTGGGGAGATGCGCTTGAGGTTATGTGATGCACCGGTCCGGCCACCGTCTAAGAGGTTAGCTGGGTTGGGACGTTACAAAGTGGTGTCAGAGCTAGTTTTTCCTTTTTTCTTACTATTTAGGTTATACAAGAGACTAGGATATAGGGATTGTGGATGTACTCTGTTCTTGGACATAGATAACCCATGTATAGGGGAAACTCTAATTCCTAGGTTGGGATTGCAGTTATTGATTATGCTAGTTACTATTGATACGATTTCACCTTGGGTGACTCACTCGTATTGCATTGTTATTATGCTGGTATTATTGAAATAATGGCTTTACCATTTCAGTATGATGATATGGGGGAAAAAGATCACATGCATCATGATATGCACTATAGTATTTAAATACCATGCATATTTCCTTGACATACCTTCTTTTAGTGTGCATTTTCTTGTTCATGTGAGTGGTGTTATTCCTAGTGGTAGAATTTTGAATTGTTGGTTTATTAAATATAAATTTGTGTTAGTCTGTTATATGTTAGCCTGACTCAACCTAGGAGTGGGTTGTAGAACTATTTAGTAATCCTTTTTAGTTGTCTCTTCTATATCAAAACCCAGCTACTGGGGTTGGTTCTCTTTTGTTTAGTGCTCAGAGGCATGCTATGTAACTAACCCCTTTTGCACCCTACTTGTTTTATGACCTTCTTTACTCCTTGTCTAAGGGTGTGTTTGGTTGTTGTAGACAAATGTCGCTGTGACATATTCATTCTTTGTCTCAAGAGAGTGGCAATGAGATCATTACAGAGATTTTGGGTCCTGAACCACCAGTGGTTCCTCTCGTAGAGCCTCTTGTGGCACTACCTTCTCTCGATCTTCCGAGGGACCCGGACGCTCAGTTCAGGGATAGTCTCCTCAGGTTTATGCGGTCTATTCAGAATATTCCCAAACCTGCCCCATCAATGGATGACCTTACACAGGACTTTCTGCAGCTGCACCCTCCCACCATCTCAAGGATTAGTGGTCCTCATGCTGCAGAATCATGGATAGAAGTTGTATGGTCTATCTTTGACCACCATGAGACGCCTCTAGAGCAAAGGGTCAAGCTTGCAATCTGCATGCTTCGTGACACCTCCAAATGCTAGTGGGACATTGTTTCTTAGGCTGAGAAGGCCAGTGACATGGCTTGGGCCGATTTCCAAGTAGCCTTCTAAAATACTTTATTATGATAAAATAAAATAAAAAATTAAATGATCAAATCAAAATTACATTAGGGTGAATTAATGAGAATTTTCTAAAATACTTTATTTTTCTGTGAATTGTAAAACTATAGATTGAGGTTTTTTGTATGTTTAATTAATTCATCATTATTTCATAATGATTTAGAAATTAATTAACCACAATTCATGACCTAAAATATATTATTTTGTTAATATAAATTATATTAGTATATTTTAATCAATTTCCAAACCTATAAGTTACATTCTAAAGATTAAAATGTAAACCTTTTCTTTAGTAACAATATTTTGTGGGAACATTACATTCCCATGCCAAAATAAGTAATAAAGAAATATTCTGGGTTCTTTTTGGTTAAAATAACATAATTTATGTCTCAAATGTCCCAATACATTGGAAAAAACCATGTGCAAGCCCATGGTTTTACATTTTTCACATCCATGATTTTCAAGGACTATATTTAGAAATTATTAAACAAATCCTCCAATTTTTCAATAAATACCCACTCATTTCTCCATTTACATACACTCATAATCCATTATCCATGAATCTATGGTAGTTTTTTCTCCCAACCCCCCCCCCCCCCCCCATGTTTTCCTTAAGTCCCCAAGGTGCCAATCTTCATGTTTTAAGAGTAACTCTTCTAGGAAAGGGAACTATCATTCATTTCTCTTAAAGGAAAGAACCTATTTTCATATGTGTTTTCTAAATGTTGTAGTAACTCTATATTATTACCATTTTTATCATACCCTTACTGTAAAATTATGTTTTATTAATGGGATACCCTTTTCCCTTCTCATTTTATCCTTTTCTAAAACAACTTTTTATAGTGGTTATGCTGTAGAATTGACTTCTCCAAATTAATTTATTCTCATCAAACAAATATATTTTATTTTCTTTCTGTGAATAACCAAAACCTCATTCTTTTCCAAGTGTATTAACCTAGTGGTAAAAATGATTTATTTTATTCTGGGATAAACATACATTAAACCCACATTCCCTTTTCATGCATCAAAAATGACATAACAATCATGTCTTCAATCACTTTTGACACACAATGATTTTGATATGAACCCAATTTTTATTCTCTATGCATTTTTTCTGATGTGTTTTATTATGATCTATGTGGATAACATTTAATTATTCATATTAAGTGTGATCCAATATTAAGCTCTAATGCATTGGGTAAAGCATTTAATCTCTAGAGATGACATGTTTTACGATACCTTAGGGAATAACCTTAGTAATTTTCATTTATTACACCTTTGTGATTAAACTTGGTAATTTTATTTATGAAACCATAGTGATCAACCTTTGTGATATTCTTTTAAATGTATAAATTGAATTTGGTATACATATTTCTATTACATGATTCATATTATTTTTATTATCATATTCCTTATTTCCCTTTTCTCATGTCTTAATGACATTCCTCATGTTCTTTTTTATATTCATCATGATTTCATGTAAAATGATATCCCTTACTCGGCTTTATGCTCATCCCATTACTTTAATGTATGTCCTCAGGATATGAGATGTAATTAATTAACTTATAATTAACCCATTAGGATTAATTCAAGTGGATTTATAATAATTTTTTAAGTCTCAATGTATTATGTAACTTTTTCCCAAGAAACCAAACATTAATAGAACTTCTGTATGTCCCATATAATTGAAAATTTATCTAATAAAATTGTAGGAATTGATAGTTGTTATTAGTGGAATTTTTATTTATTTTTTTAAAATAGGATTTAAAACATTAGAACAAACCCTACGGATAAGTTTAAAAATGGGAATATATCTTGGTATATAGGTTAAGTATTAAGTAAGTGGTTTTGGAGAAAATAAATCCTTTTCTATAAATGAACAAGTGGACGTGGATCTAGAATAGATGTATCTAGAAGTAAAACCTAAAAAACTTATTTTATCTATACTCAGATGGGAACTAGTGCATGAAAACTAGCCTTGTTACACTCCTCGTTTGACACTCCCAGGGGGTATGTTTGGTTAATCATAAGATCATTATGAACCATTCTGAAGGATTTATAGAAAATTTATTTTTTGTTAAATAATAACATATTTAAGCATGATGTTTTAATACATATGATTCCTTTATAATTACAGTATTATTAAAAGAATAATGTTTCTCACTATGGTTCTTTTATTTTAGAAAATGGCAGGAAATATGAGGAACTACGTAAATGAGGAGCACAATGGACCATGCACTGATGGACCACCAATGGATTCTAAAATGGAAAACTTTATGAGAATGATGAATCAACTAACTTGAGTTATGAACAATAACTTAAATCAATCCATGATATCATATTCATCGCAAAGGGAATACATTTTTATTGATTTATTTATTCTTCAATGACCACATTCTTTTATTGGATATACCAACCCATTGATTGAGAAATACTGGATAATTTATATATAAAATATTATTTCTGAACATCTTTGTTTATAAAAACATAAATTCAAGAAGGAATGTTTATTATATGGAGTGGGAAGATTTTAGGTTAAACTTTTTCTATAAATATTTCCCCATTCAATGTAAACAAAAATAAAGAAGGGTTTCATAGATCTTAATTATATGTATAATGAATCTGTGGTAAGCTATGAGATGAACTTTACAAGACATTCTCGATGCACCTCTTTCATTTTTAGTGATCCTAATGGAAAGGTTGATAGACTTTTAGGTGGAATTAAACCCCATATAGAGGGGAATCTAGACAATTGATATTGTGATTACTATGAGGAGATATTGTGGAGTGCTATGATGTATGAACTAGAATTCGGAGAGTCATAGTGGTCACATAAATTAAATGAAAACAAGAGACCATTGGATCTAAACTTATAGAAGAACGTTGGTCATAGAATAGGAGGAAAGAAAGTGTATCTTTCCAAATGGAATAAATATTGGAAGAAGTATTTTAGGAACTTCTTTTTTAGGAGTGGAAAATGTTACAACTATGGAAGAGATTTCCATATAGATCAAAATTTTCAGGGTGAGGTGAAGCCTCAACTTCTCAACACAAATGAAAAAGGGAATACGGTGTAGGCTCAGCCTAAATTAAAATTCTTTAAGTGTGGATATCTTGGCCACTTTTCCAATAACAATCAAAATCATAAGATAATTGATGGAAATTTCCATCAACCGTAGCATAGTCCAAGGGAGAAAGGTTGGCAATATTATATCATAATGGTTGAAGTTGGGTCTCCATATGATGTGGTGGAAGGGAATCTTGTTATACTCTCAAAGATAGAATTTACTTTGTTTCATTCTAGATTTACACATTCCTTTATTTCCTATAAGTTGGAAAATAATATAGAATCAATCCATGAACTTTTATAATTGGAGTTATCATTCAAGACTATTGGTGTGGTTATCTAATAATCTGTAGTGTATAAAAACTATATTATTGATTTTTTGAGTACAATCCCATCATAAATATGGTATCAATTCCTATAGTGTAATTCAACATTATATTAGGGACAGAATGTCTATCAAAATATAATGATAATAATATCAATTGTCAAAGAAAAGAAATTTTAGTATTCTTGAATGGAAAACATACTATCATTTTCAAACGAGTGATATCTTGACCTTAGCTTTGTCAAGAATCACCTCCCCTAGCCTTATTTGTGGATATTATCAATTATGAGGATGAATTAAATGAACTTATAATAATATAAAATGTCTCTATCATTTAGTAATACAGTGACATATTTCCTATGGAGTTACTGAGACCTCCCCTTGAAATAGTGGTAGAGTTATCCACTGAACTCATACCTGGTTCTAAGATGATATTAAAGACCCTATATAGAATACAAAATTTGGACCTATAGGAAATAAAGAAACAAATTCAAGAACATTTGTATAAGGGGTTTATTCAACCAAGTGTGACTCCTTTGGGAGAACCTATTCTATTTTTGAAAAAGAAGGATGGATCAATATTGATATACATTGATTATAGATAACTTAGTGGGATCAATGTGAAGAATAAATACCATCTTCTAAGCATTGATGATTTATTTCACCGGCTTCATGGGGATCAATTAATCTACAAGATTGATCTTAAATCTTATTATCATCAATTTAGGGTAAACAAAGAAGATATTCCATAGACTGTCTTTTGGTCAAGATAGGGGAATTATGAGTTTTTTATGCTATTTGTCTTGACTAATTCTTCGTCTATATTTACGTATTTGATTAATAGAGTATTTAAGAACTATGTTTATAAATTTATGGTCATTTTTATCGATGATATTCTGATATATTTTTATATTCATAAGGATCATGAGGATTATCTAGGACTATACTGAAAACTATGAGGAAGTATTGTCTATTTGTAAAATTCAGAAAATGTGATTTTTGGTTACAACAAATTGATTTCTTGGATAACATTGTATCCAATGAAGGAATCATAGTTGACCCTTCTAAGACCGAGGTCGCGTAGGAGTGGCCTCATCCAATAATAGTAACTCATATTAATTTTTTCCATGGTTGATCAATATATTATAGGAGTTTTGTGAAAACAAATCATGCCTTTCTAATCCATTATCAAGGATAACTCAAAAAGGGGATAAGTTCATCTAGAAAAATGAGTTTGAAGAAATTTCCAAGAGCTATAGAATAGATTGGTTACTCCGCCGATGTTAATTATACCCTCTCTTAGAGAATAATTTGTCATTTTTAGTGATTTGCTTCTAAAATGTCTTGGATTCATCCTCATGAAAAATGAAATGGTGATTTCTAATGAATCTAGACAGTTAAAGAATCATGAGAATAATTATCCAACACATTCCATAGAGCTAGATATGGTTATTTTTTCTATAAAAATATGTAGGCACTATATTTGTGGGGAAAATTTTGTTATATACACAGACCGCCAAATTTTGAAGTATATATTCACAGAAAATAAATTGAACGTGAGAGAAAGGATATGGTTTAAAAGTTTTAAGTACTTTGACTTTTCAATTATTTATTACCCTGGGAGAGAAAAAAAATCCTTGACCCATTAAGTAAGAAAGACTCTATTGTTCTCATAATGATGGGGGTCCAAGGAGATCCATTAATCAAGTACCTAGTACGGTTGGACATGAGAATCATGAGGGAAGGTAAATCATCAATCTCATCCCAAATTACTTCTCAACCATCATTACTAGAGAATATCAAAAAATATCAAAGAGAAGATCCTTTGATATAAAAAGTAGATATAGGATGTGAAAAATGGGAAGTTTCATGATTTCAATATTGATCAAGAATATGTACTGAAATTTTGGACAAGGCTGTGTATCCCATCTATTTCAGAAATAAAGATGGAGATGTTGTATTAATCTTTTAGCTCTATTTTATATATACATCCTAAAATCACTAAAATATATAGGGACATTCATGATCATTATTGGTGTAATTACATGAAAATAGAGATTTTTTAGTACACTATAAGGTGATTAGTATGTAATCAAGTGAATGAAGAGTGAAAAATTCCTAAAGGGGTATTTCTACCACTACCCATATGAAGATGGATGTGGTATAATATCACTACAAATTGTTTTCCCTGGTCTCCCAATAACATCAAAAGGAAAAAATGTGATAAGGGTTATAGTGGATCGTTTCACAAAGACTTCCCATCTCATGGCTATTTGAGAAAATTTAATTCTTGGCCAACTTACAAAAAAATACTTAAAGGATGTGGTGAGGCATCATGGGGTGACACTTTATATCATTTATGATCATGATCCACGGTTCAAATATAAATTCTATATAATTCTTCAAAATGATCTGAATGCTGAATTGAATTTTAGTATGGCCTATCAACCCCAAAATAATTGAAAAATTAAAAGGACTATTCATAAACTCATGTAAATACTGATCACATACTCAATGGAATTTGAAGGTGGATGAGATCAACACCTCCTATTAGTTGAGTTCTCATAAAACAATAGCTTCTACTCGAGTATTGAAAAGTCACTATATGAATATATTTATGGGAAATGATATATAACTCCTACATATTGGGATGAAGTTTGTGAGAGAAACCTTCTTGGGATTGATCTTGTGCAAGAGATGGTTGAAAAGGTTCATCTCATCCAACAAAACATTAAGTATTATCAAATTCATTAGATAATCTATGATAACAAGCATCAAGGTACTTGTAGTTTCATATTGGTAATAATTGTTTCCATAAAATATCTACATGGAAGAGAGTCATTTTGTTTGGTATTAAATGGAAGTCTATGTCTAGTTAAATTGTCCCCTATGAAATCCTTTCTCACATAGAAGTATTGTCTTATCATCTTACACATCCAGAAAATATAGCTCATGTTCATGATGTGTTCCATGTTTCTCTCTTGAGTATTTAGAAACCTGATCCATTCCATGTACTAAGCTCCAAGGTTTTACAACTAGGACATGGCCTCTCTTATGAAGAGCATCTGATAATGATCTTGGACTGTAGTGAAAATGTTCTATGCAACAGGACTACCCACCTCATTAAAGTGTTTTGGGGGAACCAAAAATATAAAGAAGATACATGGGAACTTGAGAAGACAACCAGAAAAAATACCTACACCATTTATCAACTGAGAGGATGAGTTGAAATTTCAAGGAAGAAATTTCTTAAGGTTTGAATAATTTAATTAAATAGACATTTTTATATATTTTTTCTAATAAAATGTGTGTTATATTTTTTTAAGAAAACAAAACTATATCACTTTAAAAATGAAGTTGTATTTATAGAGTATATAAGGAAATGTGACCACCCGGATTTGATTATTACATGATTATTATTCAAATATTACTTATTTTAAATATTTACAATGGAACTATACTCTAGGCAGAAATTTTGGTTATATAATTAGTATTTATAAGTATAAATAGATAAGGATAATTAATTCAGAATGGAGATGTGATGGAATCAAACAGTAGATTCATGTCTTCTTAAGCCCATTTTTTGGGATGTGGGAAGGAGGTATCATCATTGTGGTTCTCCCTTGAACAAGACCAATATGGTCTTCAACAAGTGAAGCTTGAAAGAAATTTCCTACCGGAGAAGTTCATGTTAGTGGAAATTACCACTAAGTGGATGTTAGTCAATCCACCCCATGAATCTATCCCCATTGAAAACCACCATTAATGTCCTTAGTTACATAATGTGTAATTTCATTTTATAAATAAAATTTTTATTCCATCAATTTTGTTTTAATAATTGTTTTTCTTAATAAAATATATGACGAATTTGATAAATTAACATTTCACACACAAATTGTAAATTTTAGAAAAGATTTAAATTTTTATAATAAAATAAGTTATTATGAATAGTATTTATTACAATTAAATAGTATTCTAAAAACACTCTTATTTCAATATAAATGATTAAATACCTTTATTATATCTCTGAAATTTTTTAATTGTTAGAAATTTAACTATGTATTATCATCCCACTGTTTTTTTAATAAACATGGTTGTTTATATGTAAAAGTTAAAATTATCATACTTGTGTAATTTTTATGATAAAATAAACATAATATTTGAAATAATTACATTAAAATTAATTTAGCGTGAATTTCTGAGAATTTTCTAAAATAATTTATTTTTTTATGAGTAGTAAAAATACAGTTTGAGGTTTTCCATATATTTAATGAAATCATGATTATTTAATAATTATTTAATAACTAATTAACAAAAAAACACAAACTAAAATATTTTGTTTTATTAATATTAATTATTATTATAGATTTTAATCAATTTATGAACCTATAAGTTAATTTCTAAAGTCTTAAATTGAAACCTTGTCATTAAAACCATTATTTTGTGGAAAATTTAATTTCTCAAGCCCCAAGAAGTAATAAAATATGATTCTTGGTTCTTTTGTGTTAAAATTACCTAAAATATTTCCCAGATTTCCCAAACCATGGGAAAATCAAGGTCAAGCCCATGGTTTTTTCTTTTCCACAACCTATATTTCCAAGGCCTATATTTTGAAATTATTAAACAAATCCTCCAATTTTTCTATAAATACTCACCCATTTATCCATTTAATTTCACTCGTAATCTATACTATCATGATATTGTGGTAGTTTATTATCTAAATGAGTCCCCATCTCAAGGTTTTCTCATGCCCCCATGATCTCAATCCTCTTGTTTTAGGAATAACACTTCAAGGTAATAGAATTATCCTTCATTTCTCTTCAATTCAAGAACCTCTTTTCATATGTGTGTTCTAAATGTTATGGTTACTCTCTTATATTACCCTTTATATCATAACCTTACTTTAAAATTATGTTTTATCAGTGGGAGACCCTTGTCCCATCTCATTTCATCCATTTATTAATCCATGTTTTATAACTATTATGCTACCAAAATTTCTTCTCAAAACTTATCTCTTCTCCTCAAGAAATTATATTATATTATATTTTTTTAATACCCAAAACCAATTTATTTTATATGGTTATTCACCTAGTTTCTTAAATAATTTATTTTATTTTCTTATTAACATACATAAAACTCAAATTCCCTTTTTTGGGTTAAAAATAACATAATGATCATGTCTTTAAGAACCATTTAAATACCATGATTTATGAAAATATATTTTGTTATTATACCTAGTTTATTTATAAAATGCTTGATTATGATATATATATCTCACATGAAATACAAAATATTAATGGTGCACCCAGATAGAACTCTAATGTATTTGGTAATAAATTTAACCTCTTGAGATGACATGTTTTATGATACATTGGTGAATAACCTTGGTAATTTTTATTTATGACACATAGGTGGTTAACCTTGGTGAATTTATAATAAATGATTAAATTTAATGTTTTATCCACATTTCCATATTATGATTCATGTTGTTTTTATTATTATATTCCATATTTTTTTCTCACGCCTTAACAACATTCCTCCTGTTCTTATTGATGTTCTTCATGATCACATGTAAATAGTTTTATCTTACAGGGCCTCATGCTCACTTACTTCCATTTAGGTATGTCTCCATGATATGATATTCATTAATTGTACTTAGGATGAACCCATGAAGATTTAATGACATTTATTTAGATGAATTATTTTATGTTTTCATGTAGTATATTCCTTTTGTTGAAGAAACTATAATTTAAAAGATCTATTATATATACCATGTAAATAAAAATTTATTTAATTAAAAGGTAGGATGTCATATCATGTATGACACATTCTCTAAGAATGTTTTAATTCCTTTGAATGAATTGATAAAACCATTTTTAAAAATATAGACATGTAGTTTAAGGAAATAAAATGTTTTATATAAATGGGGATTTTACATCCCCCCTAAATAAATTATATCCTCTCAATTTTAATTATCTCTAACTAATGAAAAATAATATAAGGGTATCTATAATATTTTCAAGATATATGATAACATTTCTAAATATAAATATTCCTAACTGAAAAATGTAAAATTGGGAAAATTATCCCAAGACAATGTTTACATCATGTTACCTTTTTCTAGTACTTCTTAACTATTAATTTGATTCTATATTTGTATGGGTGTGTTCTGAGACTTTCTAGGATAGAGATTGTTTATCAGTGTAAACGAAATAATGTTTGGGGATGTATGTTTTTTTGAATTAATGGAGTTAATGTATTAATATGTCAAGGTTTTAGGAGTTTCTATTTGGGTCCAAGATAAGTTGGATGACTTTTTATATTTTTATCATGTTTTGGTTGTGTATTATCTATTTGAAAGATTCACAATGTCAATGTATTTCACAACATGAATCATTTACATAGATGATGCGATAAAATAACTCATTTCCTGAATGATGTAAAATTCATGAATGCATTACATGATGTGAAATGATCAGTATTTGGAATTTTAATCAAAGTTGATGCAATTTTTAGTGTATCTTCCACTTGGTTTACTAACATCATGAATCGAGGATTCATGTCATGAATTGATTGGGTTTAGTGTTGTTTTGTACATTATAGCTTAGAAATTATTTCATTTTTCATGAAACATGTTCTCTCAAACTGTATGGTGACTATAGATGATTTTTGAGTGATTTATTCCACTCCAAACATCTCAGTTTAGATTTTGATCTCTTGTGAGATCCCATTATTTGGTTTTCTCCATCTCACAAGTATCCCTCCCAATAAGAGATATGATATCATGCTTTATAATTGAATCTGTTTTTGATCTTTATGTTTTTTATTTAGGAATTCTTTTTTGGTCTCCTTTCACTTCTTTCTTCTTTGTAATTTTTCCATTACAGGTGTTGATTTGATCGTCGATTAAAGGTAGATAGTTCCATATGACTTTTACCAAAAATTTAATCCTTTAATTTCTTGATTGATTTGAAATTAGAATTTAAATTCTTTAAAAATTTATATTTGAAATTATTTATGTATTATTTTAATAAAGGTGTTGGGTTTTTGAACAACCCCATAATTTCAATGGAATTGAATTTGGTGATTTGATTTGATAAAAATTTATTCCTTGATTTGGAAGTGTATTTTTGGATGAAAATTCCTAAATTGAAATATGGTTGGAAACGAATTAATTGATAAAAAATAGTTTTGGGTTTTTAATTGAGACATAAATTTAGAAAACTAAAAGTGGGAAAATTTTATTTTAAATTGATTTCATATGATTGATTTCACATTGATTTTTTTCTTGATATATTTATTGACTGAATCTCATTTGAACCTAGGTAGTTAGTGAGTAATTAATATAAGAATAGTTGGATCTGGTCAACTATGTGTAAGATCCAAACATTACTACAAGGTGATTTTCCATTTAGAGTTTTGATAAACAACTTTTTATATTGGTTAATACAATATTCCAAAGAGTATAAATAGTTATAGGTGTGTCTTGGGGGTCGATTCGAGGAAAAATAAAAAATGGGAATTTTGTACTTGGTTCATGTTTTAAGCACAGTTAGAAACAATTTTGTGAGGTTCATAGGAAACCAAGTGGCCATAGTCCCCTAGTACATGCGGAAGTGCATGGGGACATAAGTCTTTTAAGACCATGTGGGTGCCTCCCCTAAACTGTGTGTCATGATTCCATCTTGGATAGGGGGAACCGAATAGTTGGTTCACAGTTTGGCCAACCCTAGGGAAAAACCATGTGCCCCATTAAAAATGGCGATTTTATCATTTTCTCTCTAACTATTAAGTCTTATTTACCTAATTATCATTTCCCTTTAACCCCCCTTAGCATATGGTGTGAACCAGGAGTTATCTTTTACTCTAGGAATGATTTTCCTTCGATCTTGGGTCATTCAAAGTGTTGTTTAGTGATAATCGAAGCTACATGTAAGTCTTTGACTCAAATTCCTCCTTTTGTTTAGATGAACCATGGTGTGTTGTTTATTCTCTCTCTAAATATTATAAAACCTTATTATATGGTGTTCTTTATTTCTTTTTTTGAGATAATTTATGTTTGAATCAAGGTTTTTTGTTGGATTAGTTGTTGTCTATGAGAATAAGGTAAGTGGTCTTTAAGATTTTTTCCATAGTCTTGATGTTTCATAAGAGTATATTTTTATTACAATGTGATTCCTTTTTGTGTTTTTTCAATCAATATAGGAAATGTAATTTAATCATTAATTTGATATGGAGACCCTCCATGGACCTTGTTGGGTTCATTGATGATTTGACATGAGGCTTAGCGCTACTCATTAGGTATTCCAGCCCCTTTGAAGTGATGTAATGAAATTTTAAATCATGAGATATAGATATATTTATGGGGAAAAAGTTTTCCAATTAATTGTTTTGATAGTATGAGAAAATGGGATAGTTGTAATAGTATGGTAATAAATTCTTACGACATAAAGAAGTTAAATTAAAATTCTTTATTTTGTAAGATTTTTATATATGATATATATGATTTTTAAACATTTTAAATGGTGGTTGTGGTTTTCATTGAATTTAAATGATGTTTTGTAGTGTATTATGTTCTTAAATGAGGTGTTGACCTCAAGGTGATATAAAACATGGTTTTCAAATGGGTATCCAATTTTGATTTGTAATTAAGGTGTAGTTCCTTTTGATAAAAATGTATTGATATCTCTTTTAATATTTTTGATGGAAAATTAAGGTCTTTGAACATGTTTTCTTACTTAACTAGGCATACCCATGTTTTAAAGGGTTTATTTGATTTGTTTGAAAGGATTATTTGGGTTTGGTGTTTTATGAATAGGGAAAAGGACTGGGTCGTATTTTGGTCCATGTTTTGGTTTTAATATTTTAATTAGACTACGATAAATTACATGATAAATATGGAGTTGATTGAAAACATAATGGATGGGTATATTGGACATGACATTCAAAATTGTGGTTTAGGGTTTCTCAACATAGAATTCGGCACCCAAGGTTGGTGGGATGTTGGAATAATGCTCTCCTCCCTTGGTTGGGCCAAACTAATGCTCCAGGTTCCCCAATGTTTCATAATTTCGGAGGATGGAATGATCATCCTAACCCCAAGGGTATGATCATGGTGTTCCATATGACAGTTGGGATGGTTGGACATGGTTTTCCTAATCTCAGTTGGATACTCAGACTAATGTGCCCTATATTTCAACATGTAACTCCTTTGGTATATTATTCACACATATGGAATGGAAGAAGAAGTTTTGGTTGATTAAATGAAATGATGAAACGCAATATTATAAAGGGATAAATAAAAAATGTTTATTTCTAAAACATTCTTAGTTCATTGTCTTGTTTATTTTATCCATTAGTTATCTACCCACATAGTTGTTTAAATGGGTTTTTTATTTAGAAACCATTGGTGGGCCTATTAAGTTGTACTCACACCCCAATCGGGCCACCATAGACCTGGTTATCTGATTAGATGCTACTTTTTTAGGTACAGGTTTAGGATAGAAACCTAGATCGTAGTTTATGTTTGGGATGATGGTTTGGGGCATGGGATTCTAGGCCCAATTTGTGACTTGGGACAATGTGATATAAATTTTATAGTTTTTTATCTATCATTTTATTATATGACTAACTAGAATATAGTGTAAACATTTAATTAAAATATCTTATTTCACATTGCTTATTCTTGGATTGTGTCGTATGTTATTTCTTTTATGGATTATTCTTATTGTTCACCCTAATGATATTATTTCCACCATTTTCTTACTTTGATAAGTAGATATAGTCTCCCCAAATTTTATCCATAGACCTATACTACTAGTTTTCATGCTCTAGTTTATGGGGAGTCATGCTTGATGTTATGTGGCGCATCGGATGGGGAACTGGTCTAGTGGAACATAGGTCGAGACCTTACAAAGTGGTATTAGAGGTGGTTTCTTTTGTATTAATATTTTTGAATAGTTTACAGGAGACTAGGATCTTGTCATATAATGGTAATAATAACTTTCCTAGGTGCTTAAATTCCCACACATGGTGTAATAATTGAGTTACCAGGGTTGGTAAATTAATTTTATTGATTTTACCTTTTACAATTGACTAATTTTTCACAATGGGTAGTTCACTCGGATGTCATGCTATAGATTTATGAGGTTATTATATCTTGTAATAGTATGGATATGGAGGGTTTGTTTTCATTCATCATTCTAGGAAAATATGATTGATTGGTTATTTTTATGATCTTTATGATATGTGTGATTGATAGATTCATTAGATTCATTAATCTAGTATTGTAAATTTTATTGCCTATAGTTTAATTTTGTGGGTCATTTATGTTATATTATGGTTTCAAATGATTTATAGGGGTAGTTATTTTTTATATCTACATCCAAATATATTTATTTTATATAAATGTGTGGTTTCAATCAATATGACCAACTCCCCATGTGACTTTTCGGAAATGATATGGTATAAATGTCTTTTATGGTGATAGTTTTGGCAAAATAATTTTTTAGTAAAAACATGTAAGGGGTTTCTTATTATAAATTGTGAATGGGATTTCATTTATCCAAAACCATGAGTCATGAAATTGAATAATGATTTGAATTTGAAATATTTGGTTAATGAAATGTTTTTCATTGTGAATCCCTAGTTTTAAAATTTTAATTTTTAATTAAATGGAAATGAAAAATGATGTAACTTTAGGGTCACTAGTGCAGGTATCCTGGGAGTTATGATTGGACCATGTGTATGGGTGGTTTGGGTTCTGATACTTTCCTAGTTTTTAGAACTTTAGTTTCAATTTGTGATACCTAATGGGTTTTTATGTTCTTGATAGTGAAATATTACTTTTCATGCTTTCTATTAGGTTGTTCGCTTGAGGATTTGAAAGATATTTTAATCTTTTGGAATGGGTGACCATTTTAGTTAGCCATCATGTGGGTTGTTTATTGGACCATGAAACATGTGTCTTGTTTTTTCTTTCAATTAGTATGGTAAGTGGTTTTCTGGAAACATTAGACATCTTCTATTTTGTAATATGTTTTGGATTGTTCCCTAAGATATTTGACATATGTGTGGTCTGATGTTATGGATTAGTGGGAGTGCCTAGTGACCTTCTTGATGTAACTATAGTTTTTGGGGTTGGTTCCATGTGACATTTGAGGGTTACCCATGATAGGGGTTGTCCATGTTGCAAGTTCCTTTGGGTGTGTGAGACATAGGTAGATGTTTTGGTCTTTCTACGTTAAACTATGTAGATTTATTCTTAGTGTGGTGTCTATCCTATGAGCTAGGTGGAAGAGATAGTGGTTTTTGGAAAGCGACTTGGGTTGTTACTATGAGTTGGTGGATTTAAGAAACCAAGGGTAACTACAAGTAAGGTAGGTCCGGTGTTGCGATGCTTTGCCATATGGAGCACGATGGATACTTCATAGGTCGAGTTGATGGATGGTGGGTGTGATCGAGTTTTTTAAAAATACATGGTTATGCCTTGGGTTCTATTTTACAGAATAACCTTGAGTTATTATGTTTGTATTGGAGGTTGTTTTCTATGGGAAATATCATTTAGGATGCCTAGACCTATTATTCTAATGATGTTAGAATCAGTAATAGATGTTGACTTGGGATGTATGAGGTGTGGATGTCTTGGACGTGGAAATACACTTATAATTTGGATATGGAATCTAAGGTGATAAATGTTCTTGTGGTTCTACATGACTTTTAAAAATTTCTAATTGTTGGATGGAAAAATTTAGGATTTAATGAGTCTAATGGTGTTGATTTCTAGGATGAATGGATAGCTTTTTGAGTGGTAATTTGATCCTAAATATGGTAGTGTATAACTCATATGATTTTGATTTAGGATTCATGAATGGTTATAGGAAGTCATTTAACCTAAGGGTTATTTTATGGTCTATAAGATAAGAATGTGATAAAGGTGCATGATGCCATCTGGGGTATGTGAATAGGTGGATCATGAGAAAGAGCCTATTGTTTTTTATGAATTCTGGGTGATGTGTGACAGATGTGAATTAAACTGTTCGATTCTAGATGGGTGTGATTGACTATTTACAATTTTATTGATAATCATTTCTGTCATAGAGGAAGAACATGAGAAATTTGGTAGTGTTAGTTCCATGGATAATGTTTGTTCATAATATCTTAGAGTTTAAACTTATTAAGTAGTGTAAGTTATGTTTTATGGGGGGAATTGAACCAATGGTTATTCATCACTATTTTCCTTGGGATGGACTGTATGTTGACGAATTCCATGAGTACTATTCTAGAAAGCTAGGAATAGAAAATTATTGATTTTTATTGTCTTTATATGGTGAGAGAGAGGTAGACACATCAAATTCTAGGGTGTGATTTGGATTATAGTGTGGGTCATGGTAGCTTCAGTTTCTTGATAGAGGTGGTAACAACAAAACTCTTAAGGTGGGGAGTGATGCTTCAGTCATGGTGACATGATCCTCGTGTTGTAAGGGTCTTGAAAAAGTGGAACTTTTTTGGGATCATTCGAGGAGGCACTGGGATGCCAATGTGAAATTGATAAGGTGCATTATTAAAATCCATAAATAATGAAAAAAAACAAATGTGATGGATTCCTGAGAAGAGTGTATGCTTCGATATCAGAGTGACTCTAAATGTAATTTGAGGTTCTTGAGTTGGAGGTTCGCTGATGGGTGTTGTAAGTATCAACAACAGTTTTTTGATAGTAGTGGTTTTTATTGTGTAATATCACCAGAATCGTGGTGTGGAATCCATTGGACATGTTTGGGTGTTCATAGAATTCCTATGAGAATGAATGTTCCATGAAAGAACGGTATGGAAATTTGTCGAAAGTGGGAACTTGGACTTTTTTAAATGAATCTTTCAGGGTTTTTTTGACTCAGATAAACATGTGGGACAAATTATGTAACATTCAAAACACATTGGGCATGCCACATTGGAAGTAAAATCCACGTTAAGAATGAAATTAGGATTTTAAGGAAATTACAACTTGGTTTTTAGTTCATATATGGATAGAGGGTACAAGTATATTCCATTGGAGTTTTGATTGATTAGGATAATTGTCGATGTTGACTAGTGTTCTCATGGGTGTTATGGTGCAACAAGTTGAAAACTACACAGAGTTCATTGTGGGAACATGATTTCAATGTTCTAGTGATTTTTCTCGATGGAGGATATTCCAAACATCAAAGCATAAAAGAGGTAAGGTAAATATAATGGGGGTAGAACCATATGTTGGGAGGATAACCAATCTATAACACCATTAGTGTTTGGGTTTTATTGGATTGGGTAAGAATCATCTTGATGTTTTGGTTTTGAAAACAATCATGGGGTCAGATTTTGTGGTTGGTCACATTAAGTCAAGGGTTGTTCCATGATTGTGTTTCATATTCTCATATATGGATGATGCCAATGGGATACAAATTATGGGTCAACTTCACATGAGAGATTTTTTTGAAAACTGCCTATTTATGCGTGTGTCACAAAGATTGGGTCACCATTGGAGTTCGGAAATAGGGTAAATTGGTTCCGTGGAATGTCAGGAAATTGAGATTGTGGTGAGGATTAGTCTTGTAGTGTATCGATTAGATATTACACCATGGTATAGTTTCATTCACAATTTTTTCTTGTGTCATATTTTAAATTTTATCACCTTCACCTTTTCATGTGGTTGATGTGGGTGATGTGGTGTTTAAGGTTTGCGCGTCCTTTGAGGACCATCCGATTTGGGTTGTGGATCTTAGTGAGAAAAATATTTAGGGTAATACTACTACTTTGGTCAAGTACTATAATGGTGTGGTTGTTTTTAGGAGGAATCATGGGAGAGGAAAGTTAATAGGTGGAGTTAGTGGCTCAAACCTTATTATATTGAGGCATAGTGATGCTCGAGAGTACAACCTGAGGAAGAACTACTATAAGGTGGGGAGTTTTTAATATCAACACATTTGTATGAGGTATTTTTTAGTTTAAATATTGTTAAAATTATATTTATGTTGTTAAATTTTGTGTTATTGAAATTAAGAATGGTATTGGGGGTTTTTTGAGGTCCATGAGAAGGAAACCACAGAAAAGGGGGGCATTCTATACATGGTTCATTATTTAAGCATGGTTAAAGCAAACCATACAATGTTCCCTCTAAAATGTTTTCTCAGAGTCCCGATGGATATTGGGGATCAAATAGGTATCACATTTATTTTCAAACCATGTGGGTGCATATGCTAAACCATTTGGCCTAGTCCCCTCTTAGATAGAGGGAATAACATGGTTGGCACATGTTTGTCAAACCATGTGGCCAAACTATGTGCCCCTTTAAAATGGGAATTTGGATTTTCTCATTTGATATTATTTATTTCTTAAATAATTTCATCCCCATTCAACCTTCATTATCCTATAATCAAATACCTGATATCTCCCCTCCTTCATGGATTATTTTCCTTCTATACTGGGTGGTTGGAGTGTTGTTTTGTGCATATGAAAACTCTAAGTATGTCATTGACTAAACTTCCACAAATTCTATGGAAGAACCATGGTGTGTTGTTTTTTATATCTCTCAAGAATATAAACACTTGTTATAGTTCATAAATCATCTACTTTCTTAAGTCTCTTTAATTTTCAATCCACCATTATTGTTGGATGAGTTATGGTCAATGAGTATGATGTAGGTGGCCTAGAAACTTTTTCTTATATCCTTAATGTTTTATATGTATATGTGGTTGTTTCAATGTGTTTCCTTACTTTATTTTTGTCTCTTATTCTAAGAGATGTAATTTGGGATATAATTTGATGTCTGAGTCCCTTTACAAACACTGTTGTGTTTGAATATTCTATGCTATTGGGCCTAGGTCTACTCATGGAGTATGAAAAACACTTTAATGTGATGATATGATGTATTAAATCATGATATATAGAAGTATTGATGGTGAATGGGTTGTAAATGTAGTTATTATGGTAGTATGGTAAAAATTAACTAATTAAAATAGTATAGTGTTTATGAAATGAAGAGTATGAATTGAAATGTTTTATTTACTATGATTTTTTGATACACAAAAAATGATTTTAAAATATTTTTAATGGTGTCAGTTGGATTTCGATCGGGTTGTGGTTTTCAATTAATGGAAATGATATTTTAAAGTTGACTATGTTCTAAAATGAGGTGTTTAACTCAGGGTCATTTAAAATTGGTTTTTCGAATGTGTTTTAAATGATTATTTTTAATGAAGGTGTTGTTCCTTTTGATGAAAATGACATGATGAGTCTTTAAATGTTTTTAATGGAATGAAGGTATTAGACCTTGTTTTTTTTCATTTTAAAGTGGAAGGACCAGGTTATTTAAGGGTGGATTCCTGGTGTTTTAAAAGAGTGTTTATTTTTTTATTTTTTTATGACATGTAAAAAGGGTTTTGTTTTAATTGATCCATGTTTTGGTTTTTAAGTTCATTCGAGACCCTAACATATAATGTGATAAAGATATAATTGATTGATAACATAATGGTAGAGGATATTAGATATGGAATTCCATATCAAGTTTTAGGGTGGATCGACAAGGAATTTCACACCCATGGTTGGGGATATGTTGGATGGATTCTCATCTCCCTTGGGTGGTTCAGAATGATGCTCCATGTGCCTCGATGCATTGTAGTTTCAAATGATGGATCGAAGCTCCTTGCTCAAAGGGTATGGACATTATGTTCCATATCATTTTTGGGATGCTCGAATATGGTGTTCTAAATCCTCGTTGGATACGTGAATTGGTTCTCCTTCCATGTTGACATGTGAATCCTTTGGAATATATTTTAGACTATCAGCATGGAAAAATTAGGTTTTGTTGGTTGGATAGCATGATGAACCCCAAGAGTTTCAACGGCTAAATAAGAAATTTTTAAGTGTGAAGCATTCTTATTTTATAATCCTTTTTTACTTAGTTATCTACATAAAATATTTCTCAAACTAGATATTTCTTTACACATCATTAGTGGTGGCCTACTAGGTTATACTCACACTGCTCAGATCTTCATGGCACTTGGGTAACCGAGCAGATTCTACTTTTTTTAGGTAAAGGTTCACGATAGAAAAATAGATATAGGTTTATGTTTTGGGTGATGGGTTGGATCATGGCATGTTAGAAATGGGTTGGTAATTGAGATTTTTTTGGTATATTTCATAGTGTTTTTATATGGGGTTTTATTATATGACTATGTAGAATGTAGTGCAGACATCTCATTAATATATCCCCTTTCACTTTGCTTATTATTAACATTTTTCTTACATTGTTTCTTTTACAACTTATTATAATTCCAAAATATTTGGATATAACTTTTTCTATTTTTTACACTAATAATAAGGATTAGTCTCCATAATGTATATATAAAAACTTATGAGGATAGCTTGAAGCCTTTGGTGTATGGGGAGGCAAGCCTGCGGTCGTGTGGTGCACCAGCTTGGGGCTTCGATCTAGTAAAACTTGGGAGAGGAAATTACTCTAGAACTGGATTAAATATTAAAATAGTAACATAAATATAATGCATCATAATTTCTCCCCAATGGGGATTTGAGTCCTGATTTCCTAAGTTATAATATATGTGCACACATTGAGCGAATATCACTGATGAGTTGTGTGAGGATCCTTTTACAAGAAAGAAATTCACCCAAGGGATTGATAAATGGTTCTATGATATACTTGACTTGAAGACTATATTACATTGATTTATATAACATATTTATTCAAGCCACCTATTTTAAAAAAAAAATATTTTATGTAAAATGTTCATTTAATCCCATTTTGATATATCTTTCATCTCTTATAGAATTGGAAGAATGTTTTTTGGAAAATATGTAAATTTCATGCCTCATATTGTATTATTTTAATTTAAGTCATATATGGTTTACTTTTTATTAAATTGATTATGGAACACTTGGAGAGGCCCTAATGGTATTTATATCTCACACCCTAACTTTTTCTTTAGACAATTTTATATTATCTTTTACTAGGTCTAGGAAAGGTAAAATCACCACTTAGAGGTTTTGGAAATTCTAGATCTTTGGTACTTAGAGTGATGTTGGTGACTAGTGGAGATGTAATCCACCTATTTCATGTGTTATATATGAGTATTTATCTTGGAAAACTCAGTGTCATTTGATGGTGTATTGTTTGGGTATTGTGTTTCCGGTTTTATTAGGCTACTTTCTCCCATTTTAGTTTTGAGCATATAGACTAGTAGCTTTTATCTTCTATATTGTTTTGGAAAAATTATCCCCTCATGTTTCTTATATGATTCCATGTACATATCACTAACCCATTGAAATTGGTAATACACTTGAGGCTATATCAGATCCATGTCATGTATTAGGGTACCAGGTTATCTGGTACAGTTCATAAAAAGGTGGTATCTTGCCTTTAGGTTATGATGTGAACCATTACTTGACATCAATATGCGGTTGAGTTTTCGTGGATTATATAAGGTAGTATTAATGGGACTTAAGAGGTAGTTTTCAGTGAGTGTCTTTCTAGATCCCATTATACCCAGCACTATCTCCCCATGGATGTTAGAGAAAAGTTTCTTTGAAGAATGTTTTGATCTATTTTCTATAAATTTCCATTCTTTTTATCTAATTATGTTGAGATACCAATATTTATTTCCACTTTATGGAATTGAAATTCAGTTATTGTTTGTTTGATATGTTTATCTATGTAACCTTTCAAATTCATTCATTGTTGTATATTGATGTTTTTTAGCATCACTCCTCTATGGAGACATTTGAATATTATATAGGAGGAATATGTTGGTGAACTATAGCAGGTGAATCCTCCATTCAATCATAATCTTTTTGAGATAGTAGACCATTCAATCCAAGCTTTGTGACACATACCTGTACACATTCCCATTCAAGCTCCAATAGTGAAACCTTAAAGGGTTTAATATAGAGATGATGCTCAAGAGTTTATTCATTAGAGACAACCTTCTTCTAATGGTTTAAATGATCTTCAAGAGGATAAGTATTGGTTGAAAAATATTGATATACTTTTTGAGTTTTTGGAAATTCCAAAATCTATAAAGGTGAAATGGGGTACGTTTAAGCTTGAGGAGCCTAGAAGAAGACAGTGGGATTCCATGGGAATATCAAAGAAGCATAATATATTGGAGTAAAAATATATTATGGTCATTTTAATTGACCATTTTTATCTAGAGTTGATTTTCTTGTTGAATTCAATGCAGTTTCTTTACCTCCAAAAAATGTGGCTGGACAATGACACGATATAAGAACCATTTTTCTATGATTTTTCATTTATTACCTAAGTTGTATCCCATGATAAGATGAGGGTTATATGGTTCAATATGAAACTAAAACATGATATATGGTCATAGGTTTTATTTATCAATCTCACTTCTTATGAGGATGTGCATGATAGAGCATTAATAGGTGAACTTGATATAACTAGTAATTCAGGATTGACAAGAGGTCCATTTTCTCCTAGTGGAGGTTCTATGAGTTCCATTAAATAATAGAATAATCAAGATAATTGTGACAATTATTCTATATAGAAGTCATTGTCTAGACCTCTTTCAGTTTCTAGAAGAGGCCCTATGACGTGCTTCAAGAGTGCCAAGGTTTGGCATTTGAAACATGTTTGTACAGAGGGACCCAAGATCTGTAGTTCATCAAATCTTAAAACACACGTATATAATTTATTTCATTTCATTCCTAATCCACATAGTAGAAAAGTATATCCATCACTAAGAATTACATCATTACAATCAGATGCTTCACGAACTAAGAAGTTCTAGACACATACTCCTAGAATGAAGCTTCTTCACATAGTTGAAGTGTCTCTAGGGGAAGATAATATGGGTCCCATGACTGTTAGTGGTACCATAACTATAGCTTTTTCTTTAGTGGATGAATTCTTTGGAATTGTTTATTGAAACTCATTTTCATCAAACCTTGTTGTGAATTTTCTGAATCATTGAACAAAGATATTTTCTTATTTGATGGATATTACAACACCCCTTGAAATTAAGAGAGAGAAAGGTATTAATTTTACTTGTTTTTTTTACTATATCAGATATTAAGATTACATGGAGTTTCCTAGTTCTTGATATGAAACATCTTGACATCAATTTTGGAATGAATTGGATTAGTGATCATAAGGTCTAGATTGATTATTTTCCTTGACATGTCTTGTTCACTCACCTGATGGAGTGTGATGTGTTTTTAGGGATTATGGGACCTATGGTAAACTATAGGTAGACCCCATTTTATAGAGTTGGGCAGTGTATTATTTTTATTTATTTTCAACATGGAGTTATAATTTTTAGTTATTATATCCCTCTTATTTTTGGATGATATTCTGGTTTATTCCGGGACTGAGGAGTACCATGTGAATTATCAAATAGATTTGTTTTGAAATATTGATAAATCACTGACTCTAAGAAAATTTATTAAAATGTAATATCTAGATTCAAAAATTGGTTGTATTGTGATATGTGGCCTTAGAACATGGTTTTATATTTTATCCTAAAAAGGTGTAATCTATAATGACTTCGGAGAAAAACATAATGTTTTTTAGATATCAATATTCATGGGGATGACATGATATTACAAAAGATTCATCATATATTTTTTTAAGTTGGATTCTCAAATGATTTATCTCACTCTTAAATGATTAAAATTCAAATGGTATAGAAAGGTAAGAAAATATTGTGGAATGAAACATTATTTTTCTTTTTCACGGGTGGTGACTCTTCTAGAAGATATACAAGGCTATGTGGTATTTTATGACACATCAGGTTCATATTTATGTTTTCTCCTCATTTAGGATGATCACATGGTATCCTATCGTTCCATATATCTTGGGCCAAGTGAGAGTAGTTATCAAACTCATGGTCTATAGATTTCATCTGTTATGAATTATCTAGAGATTTGGTAGAATTACCTTTCACTGAGAGGTTTATCATTTATTTTAACCAGAAAATCATGATTTATATCTTCTCTAAAAAATATTTGAATCTTTATCAGAGGAATTGAGTGGAGTACCAATTTTTTTTAATTTTTACATTGCGTATACCCCTAGTAATGGGAATGCCATATCTAATTCTTTAGGTAGTAAATATCTGACCAAGGACATGGAATAATAATTATAAGAATGGTATATATTGTCATGTTATGCTCAGTTGAATTTGGGAATCCAATAGAATAATTCTATGTTTTTTTTGGAACATGTAGTTGAAATAAACTCTTGCTGTGATGATTATTCAGAAGAAGCATCTTAAGGGTGAATTACATGGAATTAGGGACTCTCTTTATGGAAGGGGATAAGGTGATTAGTATTTTCCCTCAGACAGTATCCTATGTTTCTATAATAGGTATGTTGTGAGTTTTCTTGTGAGAAAGGATGTGATGGGGGATTTCCATAATTCTCTCTGGGAGGTGAATCCTGACTGACTAAAAATTCACTTTTTTTATTATCAAATCACTTTTTAGGAAAAAATTGAGAAAACATAAGACCATCATTACAACCAAAATACCATAATAGAGAAAATCACATGAAAAAACTATAGGATCTGTCCCTCCCTAAAAACTAAACCACGAAGACAAACCTTCACCTTGCATGACCACTCATCAGACTGTCCTGTGCAGGAGTGTATGGGAACGGAAATGATGGCATAGCCATACCCTCTCAAACTACCAATTCTAAATGGCATCCGCTGTTGAGGTCTTAATTCTTTGAAACTCATAAGCAGCAGACCCAAGTAGAATACAGGATGTGTATCACAAATGAGTCACATCTAATCCAAAGAAAAACAAAACTGACCACAAAAAACTCACACTGAACTAGCATACCTTCCCAACTGGTCAACGAGATCCACCATTTTAACATTATTGAAAAATAATTTCACATTCCCTGAAACAGATTCCCTACACAATATCCAGGGGATTGAAGATACATGTATATTTATTACACTCAAAACTACACTTTCAAACTCAAAATCCAGCTGATCCTAGGACTGAATGTACTCCTCAAGTCTGATCCTCCCTTTATTGAATCCCCCTACTAGTATTAAGTCTTGCTTATCAATCCAAGAGTATTATTCCTCATTGAGGTCTACACATAATGACCTCCCCGTCATTATATTTTCCTCCTCCTCAGTTTCATTAAGAAGTAATACTTGATTGACCACTTCTTCATCAGAACTTAGCAATAATTCCATGAACAGGTCTTCCACAACCTCTAAATATGCTTTATAGGAAATTAGCTTCTTAACAGATCGGGTCTCCAAGGGAGGAGGTAAAGAGGAGCAGTCATTCATGCTTCTCCTTCCTCTATTACTCCTATTACACTTTTCCCGAGGATCTTCACTATCCGAATGACTAGCCACAATTATATTGAGTCTATTTACATTGAACTCATCTGCATCCAATAAACTAGTTATAACAGAACTCGAACCAACATCATCAAGGCCTTCAAACCTATTACTCACCTATAAAGGGGTTCGAGACATCGAACCATAACCTCATGGTCTCTCCTCTATAATTAGAAAGTTATCCTCCCTAATAAGACCTCTCCTACACTCAAAAGAGACACCATTACTCTCATTCAACACCTTGAAATAAGAAGTAGTGGTTTCCTCTACCTCCTTGCATGCCCACTCCTCCATAACAGTTGGAACCCCCTCGATCTGGGCCAAATCAACCCTCACCCTCACAATCTCCATGTGAATATTCTCATTGCAAGTGGGAGAGCCAACCAGGTCCTGCTTCATCCTAGATAAAACCATAGAAACCATCGGATTTCCCAAATCTACTAAGTCCATCTTCTTCACAAAAGCACCAGAACCTACCTTCGATGACACTACCACCGGAGCGCTGGGTAGAAAAATCTCCTCTATAAGATTTTATGTCAATCTCACTTCCAAACCAGTCTGTGAAATGAATGTCTTTCCACCCCGACCATCGCATTCCATCCCCCTATCTACCTGATTCAACATGATCGCCTCCACGCATACCTCCTCAGTCGTGTCGTTGGCTCTACCCACCTTCCATCCAAAAACACAAACACCCCGATGACAGCTAACCGAAGAGTGCCTCAACCATTTATAGGAAGAGCATAATTCCATCTAGTTATCATACACCACCCATTTCTTTCACCTATACTCCATGCTGATAGTTACCCAAATGTACTCGAAAGAAATCCTCAACACATCCATCTCCGAGCAGACCCGTGGGTTGATAGGGTGACAGACAGACTTGGTTCGGCCAGACCGTAGTAGAAGAGAGAATTATATGTACTTTGATGATGATACTGGTGGATATTTTTGATACAATACTTTCCTAACTTTTTATCCCATTGTTATACATACCGACTAGGAAAATTATAGCACTAGATACCTTCAAGTTTTCTTTATCCACTTCAAGTGCCGATATAGAAGTGGGATGAGGATTATATGCACTTTTGGTTGGATTTTTACATACCCCATAAGGGGATAATATGATATGGGTTGTGATCAATAGGATGACCATATCAAGTTGCTTTATTCCCATTAAATATACAACAAAATTTGAGGACTTGGTATGTCTCTACATGCAGCGGATTGTCAAATTGCATGGAATTCCATTTTCCATAGTCTCTGATATGGATCTTCATTTCACTTATCACTTCTAGATATGAATAGAATATTCCATGGGATATTTTTTAAAATTGAACATATAATATCATCTGTATATGGATCTATATAAATAGAGATCTATACATATTCTTGAGAATATCTTACGTGATTGTGTTCATTACTTTGGTTGATATTGGAATGACCATTTGGATCTTTTCGAGTTTTCCTATAATAAGAGTTACTATTACACTATCAAAAATATCTACTTTTTAGGCCTTGTATGGGTGGCCTTGAAGAACTAAATTTTGTTTTGTTAGATATTGGTGAATATTCCTGAGTGGAATTGATTTTGGACCAAGTGATAATGGTGAGGATTCTGTTGATTTATTAAAGGATAGTAATGGTACATAGATGGAATAAATCATATACTATTTTTTTCAATAACCATTAGTTTTCTCTACTGGTGAGTGGATTTTTTTATAGTTTCTCTTCAGTTGGGTGACTAACATCTTATGATACAGGGAAATCTACTATTGGGATTTGTAGTTCCTTTTGAGATTATTGAGAAAGTTGGGAAAGTGGTGCACCATTGGGAACATCCACTATAGTTTAGGTCAATACACAACATGTTTCAAACATAACATATTATAAAGTATCTTTATGACCCTTATCATGTTCAGAGTTGGGAAGATATCTATTTTGATACTTGTTTATCTATGAATAAGATTCCAAATAAGATTTTTGATTCTGAGAAAAATTTTATTCATGGGAATATAATACCTTTGGTCCATGTGTTATGGAAGCATAGTTCTAATTCACATGATACGCAAGATAATGACGCACTGATGAGAGAATAGTGGCCTCATGTCTTCGATATGGTATCTTCTTAACAGGTTTTCTGGGGATCAAAAGTGATTATGGTGGGGAGGATGTAACATCTCGTTACCTTCTTTCATGTACTTATTAAGTCTTTTTGTGATTCCCTATTTGGTTAGTTATGTTTCATCCTTTAGAGGATGAAGATATTTTATTAGGGGAAATAAATTAACGTTCATGGGTATAATTGTTTTTGAATTAATAATATATGGGTATAAAGGTTTCAATTGATATAGAGGTTACTATTTTGGTTTTGGTTGAGTTTGATGCTTTTCAATGTTTTTCAGCATGTTTTGGTTGTATATTGTCTATAGAAAAGATTCACAGTGTGGTTATATTTCAGAATTTGAATCTATTTATTGGGATAATCCATGAAATAATTTAAAATGTGAATGATATTGATGTTGTTAATGGAGTTCATGATGTGAAATGATTGGTATTAGTATTTTATTCCAAAAGTGATGCATATTTCAATGTATCAGGCACTCGAGATATTAAAATCATGAATTGAGGATTCAAGAAATGAATTACATACATTCATAAACGTTTTGTACACTAAATCCTAAAAAGTATTTAATTATTCATGTAGCATCTTCTCTTAAAACCATGGGTGTCTAGGAAATCCCAGGGTGATTTCTTCCCCTCTAGACATCTTTCTTTGGATTTTGTTCTTTTAGTGAGTTCCCTTGCTTTGGTTTTGTTCCTTAAATATACAATATATCCTTTAAAGGGGTATATTCTCTGGTTTTTCAATTGAATTAAAGTTTGATCTTGATATTCATAATCTAGCATTTCCTTAATTGTTTCTTTCATCTTCATTCTTCATTTTCATTTTCCCATTGCGGGTGTTGATATGTTCACTGATTAAAGGTAGATCATTCCATATGTATTTTACATATACATGAATCTTTTAGTTGATTGATTTATTTTAAATGAGTTTTAAATTTATTTAAAAATTTGTATTTTATATGATTGATATATGGTTATGATAAAATCATGGAGTTTGTGACCCCCCCCCCCCCCCTCAATTTCAATGGAATTAAAATTTTTGGGTGGATTTGTAAAAAAATGATTGCTTGATTTGGAAAATCATTTTTGAAATAGCTAGATTAAATTAAAATATTATTAAAATAGAGATGAAATGATGAAAATCAATGTTTCAGTTTTGAAATGATAAAGGTATGTTAGAAAATAATGGTGGATAATTATATTTTAAACTAATTTGAAATGATCAATTTTCCCATGATTGATTGAATGATTGATATATTTACTAAAGCACATGTCATATTGGGTAGTTAGTGGGTAATTAGGAAAATAATTATAGGATATTACCCCCTAGAACAAGAATATAAATTGTAACATAGACATAAAAATACTAAAAAATTGTTTTTTTTTCTCGATGGGGAGTTGAGTCCTGATGGCCCGAGTCATGGAACATGTGAACACATTGATCTGAGATCATAGAAGAGTTGTGTGAAGATCCTATTACCAGAAATTAACACACCTCTAGGATTAATACATAGTGATGTGATGTAATTGAATTAAGGATTACATGCCATTAATTTATTGAACTAATTTATTCATGCCAACTTCTTTCTATAAATGTTTTACAAAAAAATGGTCATTTAAGATAATTTTTATATATTTTCTATATAATTTTTCATTTAAATCTTGTTTTGTTAAAAATATTTAATTCTATAATAATATATTTTTTTGTTTAAATTTCAATAATATTTTGTTTAATTATTATGGAATTGATTATAGAACACTCGGTGAGACACTAATGGTTTTTATTTCTCACACCCTACCTTTTCCTTTGTGTGTTTGTAGATTATCATATGCTAGGTCCAAGTAAGGTAAATGTTATACTTCGAGGTGCTGGATGTTCTTTATTCATGGTACCCATAGAGATAGATGTGACCAATGGAGATTTGATCCACTTGTTTCATGGGTTATGTCTGATTTGATATCAGGTAAATGTTTGATATGGGTTCAGTGGAAGCATACAAAAGAGGGTGATATATTAAAATTTATTTTAATAATCATGTACCGAAACCAAGAGCGTAGATATTTAACATCAAATATATAATTTATTTATTTAATATTATAATAAGTAAATACGTGGGATTAGGAAATTTATTCATTGGTAAATTTTGTTCTACTGAAAGGACCCATTCTAAATACCCTCATTGCACTGTGAGGATCCAATGATTGAATCCCTCTATTAGTGATTCACACGTGATTCTATGATATCTAAGAAACACTAATCAATATATGGGTGCTAGTGAAGAAATTTGAATGTCTTGTGTTGTTTATTCTGGATCGTTCATTCTTTGGACTTGAAGAAATATCTCTTTAAATTCATGTTCTTTAGAGTGAGATATCGGATGAGTTGAGAGAGAATTTGTTGTGGACAAAAATTATCTATTCTTAATTTTCGGAAAATCTACATAATAGACATAGTCTTCTATTAATAGAGTTGTTATTTATCTTAAATTTTTATTTAATTGAATTACATCCATTAAATAACATTTATTACCTTCATTAAAACCCATGCTTCAAAATAATAATTATGTAATTATTATTTTGTGGCGTGAACCATCTTTCACAATAAAAAATATTATATAATGTTCCTATAAATTAATATTTGTAACTGGACTCAGTCTTGGTTGGTTTTAACTCCTCTATCATTTATTGAACAACAGGATAAATATTTTATTCATAAATAAATATTTTATTCATAATATAAAAAATAAATATTTATTAAAATATTCAATAAATAAAATAATTAATTTGTTCGCAAGTCAAAAAATATATTTATTTAATTTATGCAATCAATATAATTTGAATAAAATTATTTCTTATACTTGAGAATAGTATTTATTCTATTTCATTAAACTCAAATCAAATTTAATTGAGATCTATTGAAATACTTAGTGTGTGACCCTGTAGGGTTATTTATCATTGGAATTATATGGGCTTTCCTAAATTCTCTGATTACTGTCAAGTAATGGGTCAAGGAACCCATGAGAAATAACTTAATTTTATAACATCGAAAACCACATATGAACGCTCACTATGTAATATAATCTCATTGTTACAATATCTCATCAGGAAGGTTGCTTAATTGTGTCACCAACATATATGCTCAATATGTTCTTTTGACATTATGAAATAAACACGTCGTTACACCAAGGACATGGAATTTAATGTGATGGTTATATTCCAATAAAAGGGTTGAGATATCAGCATCCATAAATATAGAAGGAAAAAAACCTTCCTTGACTTATTAATTAATAAAATGTCACTCATGGTGAAACTATTTTATCCAACTTCACTATGAATTTTTATCACCATTGTTTATGAAACACATCATAGTATGAAAGCTGTAACATTCATTAATTATAATCATGAATTCTATGGACCATCACACACACTTGGAGAAAGGAATATCTGATGACAAGAAAATATGTGGAATTCCTACTGGTGGGTTTTTTCACATAATCTCCCTTCATGGATATTACTAAGTGTGAAATTAATGAGAAGAGGCATCATCTTCTTTTGAGTGCTCACACCTAATATTCTATGTATTATGTTTCCAATCATAGTATGTTATCCAACTACAAAAAATTATTTGAGAATATAATCATAGCACATCAAGATTCTCATCATAGTGGGGAACTGCTATGACCTTAAATATAAAACGTATACTCTAAATATTATTACATTAGATTAATGAATAACAACTAACAATATGTAATAATAAGTTTTATTAATATTAAATACATCAAATATTCAGGTAATCAATGTAAAAAATTGTTGGTCTTAGGAAACCAAATCCTACAGGAAAATGTTTTGTCTTTTGGTGATGTATTTTTTGACTACTATCTTTACTATTTTACTTGGGTAATATGTCCATTTAGTGTGTTGAGAAAATTTAATTATATATTTTATCCTTTTTATATTTGTGGAAAATTGTTTCCAAAAGTTTTTGTATGATTTTAGGTGACTATCTCAGACCTGTGGGGATCGAGAACCCCCTATGGGACATATCAGATTCAACTCAGGTGTTAGGATACCAGGGTATCTATGTTGGTTCGTGACATTGATAATTAAGACCCATGTAATAGATTTTCTCTTTTTTATAGAGCTCATAGTTATCCATTCATTAACATATGATCATAAGTTCATTTAGGATATGAAATATGACTTCCTTATTTTGAAAATTGATATATAATCTATGCATATAGAGATAATCAATGGAAAAAATCACATTAAATTATTCTAATAAAAGGATAATAATATTTCCACAAAGAAGATTCCAATAAACATCAGCTTATAATGTAATAATAATAAAAATAGTGTTTTTCATATAATCAAATAGTTGGGATGGTGGTTTTATGATCTTAGAAAACAATATAGATATAATGTAGGGGATATAACCAGAATCCAATAAGATATCCAAAATTAAGAGTTGACGATAAGATTACCTTAATTATTATGATCTAATTCAGCTGTTTTCATAACATAGTCCATTCTATATTCCCTTCTTCTAGGATATAATTTATTCCAATTGTCCTAGGTATTCAATGATTAGAGAATAGGTTTTCATACAGACCAAATTACAGAAATTTAGAGCATTAGAGATTACATAGTGCATTATTTGGGATATTATTATCCTTAATTAAAAAATTTAAATTTATTTGACAATCATTCCCCCTCTTTTCAACTATTAAACACCTGAAAAAACTTCTTATTTCTTTTACAAAATTCCTTGGATGCTTATTCCAATATCAATTACATGTATAATAATTAATATTATTTCCCCATGGGTCTTTGTCCTCATAAATTTGACAATACTCTATCCTTCATTTCATTTAATCGTTTTGAAATTAAACTAGGTTCTTGTTAAAAAAAACATAAATCATAATTAAGGGAATGACATAACTATATAATTCTTGATACTAGTTTCCATGCCTATTTATTCCACCATGGTTCAATCAACATTTTATCCATAGAACCCATTTTTAACTTAGTTCCACCTAATTAGATTCACACACTAAATTACAGGATTTGTAAGGATAATAATGAAAGATTTAATATTCCTATAAAATTAAACTATTAATATAAATTAATATATCACAAGTGAAATAAATAACAAAACATATAAAATTATAGTTATTAATATACATTATTCATTATAAATTTCTTTTTTCCCTAACAATAACATGAAAATGTGGTAAAATACTTCATAATGGTTCATAAATAGTATGTTAATGAATAAATATTATCTAAAAGGAGTATCCAACTAGGTGTGTCATTATTCCATTTTTATGTACAGAATTAAGATCAGCTTAAATATCCGATCATCCTTTTCCAAGTCTATTTCCCATAAATGAATTTGTTCTAGATGCTACATCCAATTATTTTATTCCAAGACCATGATTTCTTTACTAAGAAAAAATAAAGCCTATATTTATGAAATTTATTATATTTTATCCTATAATAATGAATTTCCATGGTGTTTAACCTTATGTTCTCTTATACTAACCCCCTAAAATAACTAAAATTATCCACATAAATAACTAAACAATTCTTGGATACCAACTATGAAACCCAATAAAATATATGTATATATTCCATTATTTTACATTAAAAGTCACATTAACTCCCAAATATCCCCTCAACCCCGATAGATGAATGTATATTTTATTTTTTGATCATTTAAATATGAATCCTAATGTATAAGACTCGTGAACATTCCTCTATAATATTGGCCCTCTAAAATAATATCAGGAGTTCACATAATTGTAATTATTTTCAAAACCTAGGGAATAAAATTAAAGTAAATGGGTGATATTATATTCTTAGTAATGGTAAAAAAAACTATTATGTTATTAAGAATTAGATCATAAAAATGTGATAAAAACATGACAATAGAAGATATATATTATTAAAGAGAACAAGAACCATTATGAGTTATCCATATATCATGATTTAAGGACATTAAATCATAAATTAGTTAAAAAAAATACCATGTCATGTAAATATTTGATAATAAACCTGAGCTACGGAGAATAATAAAAGGTATATGTCATTATAATGGGGCATGTTAATGAAAAATAGAATCCTATGGAATTATTTCATAAAAAATATTCACATAGAATCATCATATTGAGATCATATCCATGAACTCTCGCCCATTATGTTTTGATCATATCCAAGAAGGCCAAACCCATAAGTTTCAATCATATCCATAAGTATCTCCCTTTCATTTATGAACAAATAAAAGTATTCCCACACTTCATTATCCCATGATATTTGAAATGTGAATTGACACATTGGAGTGTGATATCATAAACCACCCATCAACATCCATCCATATGTATTCCATATGAAGTGATTCATTCATCATATCATAAACATCCCAATGAATTAAAATGGGTTTCATAACATTTAAAAATGGTATCATATAAAATGACTTCAAGAATTTGATCAGTTTAAGAAAAAATTCTAGACTCCAAAAATGATTACTTCATTAATTCATTTATTGGATGATTCATAAGAAATAACTCCATAAGATATATATCCATTTAATATATAAAATAATAAAAAATTTAAACCATAGATGTATTTTTTTTATCATATTTATTAAAAATGTCCTAAAAGTTAATGTTATGAGTTTCTATTAAATGTTACATTTTAGTAGTTTAAATAAAAAAAATTAAAAAATAATTCACATTAAATTTGAATAAATTATATTTGGAAAATGTGTAATGGTTTCCCAAATTAAATGTGAAGTGTAAGATACGATATCAGATCATGACAAAAAAATGTAAAAATTTATTATTATTTAAACTCAATCCAAAAAAATGATAAATATTTATTTTTAAAATTGGAAATGATAAATTTTAAGGTCACCAAAAATTAACAAAATGGATTTCAAAATCATAAAGGAGAATAATTTTATGATTAACTAATATGGATATACAAATATAACATGAAAGACTTGTAAATCCATTAAATTTCACGAAATTTATGAAAATGTAATCCATATGGTACTATATAGATCACAAAGAATAAAACAATTGTATAATATATCATGTGTCTCCAAGAGTAAAAATTGAATAGATAATTCCATTACCTTTTAAACTTATTTTAAATCCTATATAATAATTATAACCATCGTAATAAATTATTTCATAACCTTGTTCATAAAAATAAAATTTTAAACTCTTTCTTATTAATAATTTATTAAATATTTATTAATTAGTTATATTTTTTCTTCTCCATCAAAAGTTAGAAATTTTTTATTGTTTGGGTTTTATTTAAAATTGCTTATGTTGATCCTAATTCACCAATTCCATGTTCAACATTCCAATATTATAGAAGGGATTTGAATATATGAATAATAATTATTTTATATTTTATAATATCATTCCATGGGAGATTTATTCATTATATGTGAATACATAATTTTTGACATGCATGTTTCAGTAATTTTCTTTAAACAAATATTTTATATTAAAATTGAGTTAAATTTTTATATAACATCTCCCAAAAATTAATCAAGTCATAAAAATAATTTAAAATATTTAGAATTATTTTTATAGTCATCCATCAATGTGGTGATAAAACATGAAATATACCCTTCCATATAGGTTATATTATAAATATACAAACAGATGACATTTTTCCATAGAAATGGAACAAGTGACGGTGTTATTCAGTACATACGCATGAATGGAATTATCAATTTTATAAGGGTAAATATCCGACAATGGTTATAAAATTAAGAGAAAACAACTTTATTATAGTATTAATATTGAGTTCATTATATTATAATGGATATGATTGATTTGGAGGAGTATTATAGAGAAGAAAAAAAGGTTAGAGATTGAATATTACTTGTATTGTGAATTTAAACCATCTATTATAGGAAATCATGGGAATTAGAGATTTTAAGATTTTAATAAGACTAAGGGTAAAAACACATGAAATTGGGATCTTGGGGGAGATAAATTCATAGATGTAAAAGTTGATTTTGACTATCTAGAATATATATAAAGGGGAGGTGGAATGATCCTTTAATAAGTGAATAGAGTGGCATTTTTCTAATAATATAAAAGTAAAATTCAGTATTCATGACATGTGTGTCCAAATATGAAAATAATGTATTTTTTAGCTTAAGTTGTGAAAACTCTAAAACATTAAATTTAGGATATATTATGAAAAATTTTAGGGTTATTATCTATAGTTTTAGGTTTAACACTATTTTACTTTTATTGTGATAAGTCAATTTTATCCTTTGAAATATATTTAAATGATAAAAATTAAAATTTAAAATATTTCCTAATTATAACATTATAATTTTAAATATCATAATAATTTAATAGTTAAAAAATATCATATTTGAGAAAAATTAATTTTATAATAATTTCACATAACACATAAAAACTATATCTTAAAATAAGTGTATTTCTAAGAAAGAATATTATTTTTGTAATAAAATTATCAATGTAGTTATTATAATAGCATTACTTGTTTTATTATAAAAAAAATATGAGTGATGTGGCTTTAAATTAATAACAATTTACAAATCTCTCATTTTATTTTCTAATTAGAAGAAATGATCGAAAAAAATCATTGTAATAATATAATACTTGTTTTACAAAATGTTAAAAATAGGTTTTTTGAAATCAAAATAGTATTTTTAAATTCATAATTTGACTCATTAATTACAAAAATAGTTGAGAAAAATTATTCATAAACATTTTATTCATGTTAAAATTATGATAATGTTATAAAATCTATGATATTAGTAAAAATAGTATTTTTCCTATTCATCTAAAATTTAAAATGTTCTGAAGATAAATAAAAAAATAATCAAATAATAATTTTATGATTAATAAAAAAATAATGTAAATTTTATTAATTTAAAATTATAAAATATTGGAATTTAACTTTCAAATTGAAACATAGAGTATACTGAAAACATTATTTATTAGAAAACAAATGTTTTAAATATTTACTATTATTATTCTTATTTCCTATCTATTTTTAATTTAATTAATGTTAATATTTTATTCGATTAAATAAATAATTATGTAATCATTATATTCTATTCTATTTTTATTCTAAAAAACATTCATATTCCATTAAAAGAAATTTTTTAGTAAAATACATTTTTAATAAAAATAATATTTTTTTAATATTACATACCAAGTAGTAAATATTGAGTGTATTTAATTTTATTTTCTTATAAATATTTCAAACAAATTTCATCAAAATTATTATTTTTTTAATATTAGAGAAAATAAAAAAAAATATTAATTTTATATTAAATAATATTCAATAAATATTATTACAATTAATTATTTATATTCTAAAAAATATATTTTTTATCAATAAACTCATACTAAAATATTTATTTAACTTTTATTAATGCACCATATCATACTTTTAAAATAATTAAATTTTACGCATTTAAATAATACTATGACAAAATATATCAATTATAAATAATTTTTTTTTGTTATTTATTATTTTGAAAATATTTTTTAAATATCTGTTATTAACAATATAGATCATCAATATTTGTAAGATCCTGACCTTTTCTGGAGTTATCTCGAGCACGATTTTAGGCAATTTTTTTTCTACTTAAGTACCTTTGATGGGAGTTATGTATTGGGGTGCGTGTGAGGGAAGTATAACAAATGTTTAGTGAAAAAAAGTTTGTGCATGGTTGGCACACAATTTGTACAAACTTTATTTCTGCCTTGGAGAAACCATGTGATCTATATTCATTAAGTTTATAGTTTCAACATGGTTGAAGCATGGTTTTATAGGTCGTGTGAGGTGGTCATGCAAAGCTCCCCCCCCCTTGAAGTAGTGTCTAACTCACAGTTAACACACAATTTTTTCTAACTGTGTGACTAAACCGTGTGAGGGTTAATAGTTATATACTAAAATTTTTGATCTCTCTCATTTTCAACCATTAACATCTTTTTTCACCTTCGATGTGAACATAACATGGGATTTCACCCTCCTAAGGGTAAAGTATGGTTCTCCCATCAACCCGAAGGGATTCCAAGGCCTTACAAACACCTTTCATTGAGATTGAAAGATCGGATAGAAGACCCTCTCTTCTCCCGATAAGAGGATTTCATTTTAAGGCTTCTACCATTATTTATTATAACTTTCAATTATCTTTTCATGGAATATATCCTCTATTTCCATGGATATAAACATAATTAGTGATATTTAGATGAAGGATTTTGTATCTAGATCTCACTACTGGAAAATGGACCTATCCCCACGGTTTTCCTCAAAACCGTGGGGATAGGTACCCCCTATACCCACGGTTTTGGAAAACCGTGGGTATAGGTCAATTTTCAAGACCTGTACCCACGGTTTTCAAAAACCGTGGGCATAGGGGGGTCTATCCCCACGGTTTTCCAAAACCGTGGGGATAGGTCTTGAAAATTGACCTATACCCACGGTTTTCAAGAACCGTGGGTATAGGGGTACCTATCCCCACGGTTTTGAGGAGAACCGTGGGGATAGGTATAGGATAAAAAACCTATACCCACGGTTTTGAAAAACCGTGGGTATAGGTTTCCCATGTGTGCGCGGGAAAAAAATTTTTTTCCGCGGGAAAGATTTTTTTTTGGTGGGAGTCCTATACCTACGGTTCTCCCCTCTATACCCACGGTTTATATAACTATATTTAACTAAATATATATATATATATACATAATTGATAGTAGGGTAGTGGTAGACGCGGTACTTTGTAGCGAAGAGGTCGTGGGATCGAAACCTGCCTGCAGCTTTATTTTAGGATCTATACCCACGGTTTTGAAACCGTGGGTAAAAGCCATTGACACCGTGGCAATTGGGAATGTTTTGTTGACACGGTGGCAGAAAACTTATACCCATGGTTTTGTAAAACCGTGGGTATAGGCTGGGGACCTATACCGATGGCGTTCCAGCCCACGGTTCCCAAAACCGTGGGTATAGCCTATACCAACGGTTTTGGGGGCTATACCCACGGTTCTGAACCGTGGGTATAGGCCTTTTTTCCAGTAGTGACTATATTTATGAGATCTTGATTTCTTTAATCTTGATTTTGGTTTAAGAATTTAGATCCAGAACTTTTATCAACTTCGTTGTGTTGCTCTGATTTTGTGGATTTAAGTTGAGAAAACATCCATGAATGAATCGATGTGTGTGTTCTAAATCTATTTCCCATATTTGTGGATTTTATATGTATATGAAAGATTGTTGAATTTCTATAATCCTGTAGAAATGTTTTTCCTTGAGATGTCTTAATTAGATTGACAAATTGAGTTATTGAAGTTTTGTTGAAATAGGTGATCAATGGGGGAATTAATCATGATATTAGGGATCTACCCTATTATAAACTTTATTTGGGGAATTTGGTTATAAGAGATATGGGTTGTAGTCTAGGTAGTTAATTGAGAAATTAATTATGAGATATAGAATTGTAAAATTTTAGATAATTAATTTTGAATTAATTATGTGATTTTAGATTATGATCTATATAATTATTTGTGGGGTTAATTATAAAGAGTTGATATTTAGAATGAGATAATTAATTTTGGAAAATTAATTATGGAATATGATCTGCGATGTTGATTAATTAATTGATAAATTAATTAATGTTTTGATGAACTTAGTTAATTTGCTGAGTTGACTAATGGAATTGATGTGTTAACTAACTATTGAATTTGTAATGGTATTGGGTTGGGTAATTAATTGCTAAATTAATTTTTTGATAAATAATTAGAACATGGTCATTCTAAATTGATAATTACACATGGTAACATGGTCATCATACTAATGAGTAAGAGAATGGGAAATGATCATTATAATTTGATTTATACATGGTAACATGGTCGTTATTCTTATGAGTAAAGAGAATGGGAACATTGTCATTATATTGAGGGGTAAGCATTGTAACATGGTCATCTTACTTATGTTTGTGATATTGTTAATTTTGGAGATCTATCATATAAATGTGAAATTAAATAATTGAAATATTGGAAATCCGGGATATAGACCCACACGAGTATATTTGAACTCCAGCATGAGTCGAATGTGGTAATAAGATATCATAGAACCTTAAATACATATAGATTTGGATAGAAGAAGGTATTAATATATGGTATTGCCTAGGGAACACTTCAGGCTCGGGTACACGGTGACGTTAGTATTGAGGTATTGGTATCCTTGGGATCCCTAGAGTTAATGTTTTTAGATAAGAATAAATGAAAATGTGATAAACTATTTATTATTGCATTGTACTTATTTATTTATAGCACTATTTGAACTATATTTTGACTCAACGTGTTTTAGACACTATTGGCGGTGGCCTACTAATTTTTACTCACACCCTATTTGAGCTACTTGATTGGTGCCCAAAAAGATTATATTCTTGCAGGACAGGATAAGGTAAAATGCCCTGAGATAGGTGGTTGATTGGGGTTAGAGCTTTTAGGATAGAACAGTGCATGTTTTTGAACCTACCCAGGGAGTCATAGTGTTTTTATTTTTTGGTTTCATAATAAAAACTTGAAACTTATACTGACATAGCATGTCTTCCCTTTTAGTTGGGTATTTTTTTCCTGTTTTTTTTATCTTGTGACATGATTATTTTTCGGGTTATATTTTCTTCTGTATTTTTTATTAATTTATGCTCTCATATTACTCTGATAAATGAGGTTTTAGTCTCCCCATCAATAACTTACCATACCCTCAATTTTAGTCAGCAACCTCTATCATATGGGGTGGAATGATTTAGGTCATGTGACCGACTGGCTTAGGGAACTGATGTGTGGAAACCAAGCTAGGACATTACGAAGTTGTTTCCGAGCTCCAGTTTTCTTTCTTCTTATTTTGACTAACTATATTGAAAATTTTATAATGGATACTAGTAATAGTCGGGACTTGGAAACAAGCTAATTCAAGGGATTTTTAAATCCATGTATGGGTAAAACCCATGTAGTCAGGGTGGGATTGTTGTTATTGATGTTTTCTTTTACAGTTGTATGATATTTCACCTTGGGTGAAACACTTGTCGTGTGATGATATTTTTGATTCTGATAATTTTTTAGTATTGATTTGTGGCCAAGAATGGAAATAGAGTTGAGTCTAAATGTATCATTCTTGGCACTCAAGGTTATCATTACATGCATAATTTTAGGCAAGCTCGTGGAAATGGGTTTTAGGTAAGTTGTTAAACATGAAGTGTTTCCTTATTGTGAGACTATAAAAAATGGTGTCTCACATGAATTTTAAAAGTTGTAAAATGGATAAGAAATGATAATAATTGGGTGTATAAATGGGAAAATGATTATGATAATGTATTTACCTTGTTAACCAAAACCTAGGTGTATGATGGTCAATGGAAGTGAAAGAGCATTGGTTTTGACTAATTGGAGAGGTGGTGGAAAGGGCATTGTGGTATTCTTCCCTTTTGCATAAATGTTATAAGGTTGTGTTATGATACCTGAGACATATTTTTTGATTTTTAGAGAGCATTCTTCAATGATGTTTGTTGAGGTGACGATAGAGGGGCGTGCCTATGAATGCTTTTCTAGTTTGAGAACTTGTGTCACTGATCACGCCAGCTGAAGATGATAGGGAGTAGTTCAGAGATAACATTTCTCACTTCATGAAATTCATGGAGAGAGACTCATAGTGGGTTGTGAAAAGTATATCAGAGTTAACAAGGGTGTTACAGTTGCATTACCCTCCTATTTTTAAAGGAGATGGTGGAACTGAAGGATATTAATTCTGGGTTGAGTGTATAGAGACTATACTTGACCATTTGATGACATTAGTTGAGAGAATGTTCAAGTTGTATTCTTATATTATTTGGATATTATTGAAGCTATGGTGGTACATTTAGGCATGAACTGGAAAAAAATTGTATGTTATGAAAACACTTCGTGGATAGGTTCTAAGAAAACATTTAACTAGAAATAATAAAAAAGGAGAAAGCTGCTGAGTTCATGCATGTGACATAGGGGAGCCAGTCAAAGATGGACTATGCTAGAAGCTACACAGATCTACAATGATTTTCCCACTTTAGTAGGATATAGGGAATCTATGATGAAACATTGTCAGGGTGGACTTAAGTGTGATATTAAGACTCATGTGAATATCTTCAAGATGAAGAACTTTACTGAAGTAGTGGATCCGGCTCTCATAGTTAAAGGGAACCTGAGGGACTCTTCTAGTTTCGTCTAGGTAGTTTTTAATGGATTATCAGGATGTGCACATTATGAGAGCAGGAAGTGTCATTATGACAACTTTAGCCAAGGTAGTGGCAAGAAGAGTACAGAGACAGAAGGTTTAGTTCGACAGGACCTCACTGGGGTGATCTGTCATCACTGTGGCAGGCCATGACACTATCATTGACATTATTCCGGGCCACCAATAGATTATTGATCTTACAGAAATATGGGACATCTACATAAATTTTGTAGGTCTAGCGACAGACAGGTACTGAAGGAGGATCTAGAAAGAGTCAGATTGTGGGAAGAGGATCTTATACACCAAATCGAGCTGGCAGTCAGAGTTCTACTGTACGAGTAAGTAAATGTAGTGGGTGTGGTGCTTCTGGTCTGGAGTGCCCACATTAGTAGAGTGGTGCTACTCACAAGGGTCATATTGCATCACAGGGAAGAGGGCCAAAACAGTTACATTCAGTACAACCTACACTTATCGATAGCGATGCAAGACCATCGATAGTGATAGGAATTATTCTAGTAGCTTATACTTTAGTCAGTTCCTTTTTTGATATAGGTGCCTCTAATTCCTTTATATCTTCAAATCTTGTTAATAGTTTTATCCTAGTGGTGGAGTTTGTGAATGGGGTTATGAAAATAGATACACCATTGGTAGTATGTTATAGATATATCAATATATTCAAGGTATGTTCACTAGAGATCAGTCAATATCATTTGTTATGGGATATCTATGTTCTCGATATGAACGGATTCTACATAATTATTGGTATGGATAAGATAGTCACATAGCAAGCCCGCATCGAATATTAATGTTGGAGGGTTAAATTTACATCTCCTAAGGGTGACAATTATATTCATCATGTAGAGTGGGATATACAAATAGTCTGAGCAAGGACAATTACTTAGCTGCTCAGAGAGAACACAACCCAAGTTTCTAGTCTTTTGTTGGATGAAGGGGGTGTTAGAAAAGATCTTCTACCACCATTAGTGGAACTATTTCAGGATGTCTTTCTTGAAGACTTATCAAGGCTACCACCTAAGAGAGAGTCGGAATTCACTATTGAGGTCATGCTGGGGAAAATCTAGTTTCTATTCCACCATAAAAAATAGAACTGAATGAGATTCAGGAGCTCAACACTCAGTTTGATGAATTGGATATTGATGGATTTATCTATCTGAGTATGTTGCCTAGGGGATCACATGTTTTGTTCTCAAAGAAGTATGATGAGAGTTTAAATTTCTGTTTCAATCACTAGAAGTTAAAGAAAATGACTATGAGGAACCAATATCTTCTTCTACGTATCAATTATATGTTTGACCAATTTAAGGGAGATTGTGTGTTGTCAAATATATATTGGAGCTCTGGGTATCACCATTTCCGATTATGGACTTACAATATACCAATGACTTCTTTCAGAAGTAGGTATGGCCTTTTTGAGTTTGTTGTAATGTTATTTGGGTTGAAAAATTCCCCAATGGTGTTTATGGATTTGATGAACAAGATCTTTCACCCACATCTGTATCATTTTGTGTTGGTTTTTGATGACAAATGTTTTGTGTACTCCAATACTGATGATGATAATTCCCAATATCTTGACATCATCCTAAGTACATTGATAGAGCATAGTCTATATATCATGAAATATAAGTGTGAGTGTTGGATTGACCAGGTACACTTCTTGGGGATTATCATCTCAGAGGAAGGTATGTTAGTGGATGTGGAGAAGGTTCAAGCAGTGGTTTCCTAAGAGAATCCCAAGAATGTTTTTGATATGAGAATATTTTTTGTATTTTTTGGATATTACAAGAGATTCATCCAAGACTTTTCCATTTTAAAAGTTCTATTTTTGGGCTTGACCAAAAAGGGAGAAGAGTTTTAATGGTCATAGGATTGCGAGAGAAATTTGGAGGAGTTGAATAGGCATTTAACATTAACACCAATTTTGATCCTACCTGAGTCAGGCGAGGAATATATGGTTTATTATGATGCCTATGGGATGAAAATTGGAGTTGTGCTGATATAGGTAAATAAAGTTATAAGGCCCCAGCCTTAAACCTTACTTAATCTTGAGTTATTACAAGATTACACATTGAGGATCTTTTCGGGTTTAGAGTTTTAGAGAATTAGATCATAAAACTTGCATTACATTCCACATATAAACAAAGTGGTTACATAAAGATAGTATTCTTCATTCCCATCAATGGGAACACATTTAAAATAAAACATGGATTATTTCTTGACACATCCTTGACTCTATCATCTTATCATGTACCTTCCCTTGACCTGTGAAAAACATTTCAAAAACTTGGGATGAGCATAAAAACTCAGTATGGGTTATAAAAAAAAACAACATGGAAAGGAAACATGAGTTCATATATACATAATAATGAAATCATACTTTACCCATAAAACATAGGCACTTTAACATACCTCATAAAAACATGAATAAATCATATAAATCATAAGACATAAAGGTAACTTGAGGCATTCATAACATTCTTACGTAGGGAGTAACCCTCTTGGTTACGTTTGGAATACCCATCACAGTATATTCCCTAAAATCTCTTCGGAGAAACCTTAACGTTTCACTCCTTCGCGTTACCCAATGCATTGGAGATCTATAATGGGCTCACCCGCCCTTAGTTTATCACGGAACCACCCGTCTTCATAATAATGCCCAAGAACCATAACATAAACGTATCACATAAAACATGCATAAAGGAAACATAACATTTCCACCATTCAATCACAAGATATCAATACCACACATTGATATAAAAATATTATGAAAACCATTTTCAATACCAAAATAAAAGAAAAGTAAAACATGGTATTTATTTTTCTTTTAAAAAGAAGGAATGGCTTGTAGAGGAAGCCGAAACTCAAATAACGGTCACGACGGCGGAGAAGTCGTTGTCGCCGCATACGTACGACAAAAACATTCCCTTTTGTCGTTTAGTAAACGCTTCGTATAAAAAAGATTCCTTTTGAATAAATGTAAAAGTCAAAGGGGTTTATACACCGTATACAAGAAAGTTGTGTATAAAACAAAATATGCCTCAATGAAAGGAGATTGAGACGAAGTCCCATACAAAGATAATTTTTAAAATAAAATAGATACATTATGTGTATTCACTATAAGTACACATAAATAAAGTACAAATACAAGATACGACATAATAATATAATGACATAATTTGAAAGTAGGAGATTAACCCAAAGAATAGAAATTGGGTTAAGAAGTTCCCATACCTCGTATCTGACTTGACCCGACCGTTCTTTAAACACCTGAATAATAAACTTTAGTTAATCTCTACTTGATTATGAATCTTTTCCAAGTTCATTATTTCTTTTATACCATGTTATGAACATCATGAAATCATTTAAGTTAATAATGTTCATTTTGTCGGTATTTGGTTCTTAAGTCAAAAATAGACTTCTTACACTTACATGTTGTTAATTTGGTCAATGTTTCATTATATCCAGAATGGTATTCATGATGTAGATATCATATATTTCATATATATCCAGTACATACATGTATTTAAAATATTACATAATCATTTAGAGGTAAGAAATGAAATGCACCGTTCATGGAGACGGTAAGCCGTACGTACGCATGAACGCTACTTTCATTTCTTTGTCATATTAACGGAATTAAAACTAAATGAGACTTATGTATATTTTAATTCCAGAATTATATTCATCATTTAGATATATCATTAATTTTATATATCCATTATATACATGTACTTTTAATAGTACATTACATTTGGGGATAAGAAATGAAATGCACCGTTCATGGAGACGGTAGTCCGTACGTACGCATGAACGCTACTTTCATTTCTATCTCATACTTTAATGGAAATAAATGATAATGATATATATAGGTATATTATAATTCCAGTATAACATCATATATAATAACTTTAAATCCATCCTTTACACGTCCCACATATGGCATTAACGAATCACATCACTTTGAGGGGGCGGTAGTCCGCACTTCCTTAAGTGAAGATATCGCGTATACCCATAATGGAAGCCATAAAGGTAAGACACAAATGAAAAATACAGAAGCATAAGTAAAACATAAACATATTACATATCATATATAAAAATAGTGACATCATAATGGCCACCTTTGAAGGTGTTAAATGAGTATTGAACAATCATCATTTCGGGAGGCAGAATTTCGCCATCCACGGAAACTGTATGTTCTTTAACCATTTGATGTAGTTGTGTGAGAGTGTAGCTCAAATAAATCTTATAACAACATCCTAGTATATTGAAGATACTGGTGTTGTTACAAAAGAAGTAAATAAAAAGAGTTTAGGGGGTTGGAGAAGCAAAATAAAACAAATGAACATGAGAGAATGAATTACCTTAAAAAGTGTAACTCCTTTTGAGTTGAGCCTAAAGGCTTCTTTTGAAAGGATTCTGCCCAAAGGTAATCCTCTAGGATGAGGAGAGGAATGTGGAGAGAGCAAATGGGCATGGGTTGGCCGAGCCAAAGGCTTGAAGAGTGTGTGAAATGGGGTAGAGGTGGGGGCCTTTTATAAGAGGAGAGGAGGGGCACTTTTGGAAAGTAAAGAAATATAACTTTGTTTGAAAATGTGTTTCGGTTTTAAAAGGTCCCACATTGATAGAATTCGTGGATAAGGTGATAAGGATTCGAAATCCACTCATCCAATTGGTTTTGGCCATGTGTAGGTTTTAGATTTTACATTATCTTTCCATTTTATTTTAATCGTTAAATAATGATGTCATCACTGCATCATTATTATGTCGTAAATAATTTAATTTATTTAATGTCTAAAAATTATAAAAAAAATACTATGATATAGGAAATCTTTTTAGCTTTCCAATGACTATTTATAATCAAAATTTGGGCTTGTATAACCCCACTTAAAAATTGTTTTCGCAAAACATATTATGTTTGTGTCACTTTCACTTTAACATTAAATAAAAATATATTATTGTCATTTTCCAACTAAAGTGGATACATGGGGTCCCCAAGTTAGGCCATGGCTTGTCTTGGTCGGCCATGACACAACCAATGAGGTTGGGACATGTGTCTAGGTCATTTTATATTATTAAAGTATTATTTATACCATAAACTACACTAATTACCACTAATCGCGATTAAAAACTTAATAAGTTACTATTCACCAAAAAATTATTATAATCTCATTGAACCACATTTTACTTCTTAATGACAACCATGTATGTCGGATTTTCAAAATTCAATACACATTAGTGGTAAACTTTCATTTAACTGAAAAATCAGTTTGCTTGATTACCACTTAGTGGTTTCACTATTCATCAAAAATTGAAGTTTTTCAGAAAATTACCAAAAATTCACCCTAAGCTATATTTGATATTCCGAATTCAAAAATGAAGTCTATTTTACAAAATTCAAATCATATAAGTCACATTAATTAATTTAATAATTAATTCCCGCTGCCAGAGCAAATAGCGTGTTTTTACAAAACAATAAGTATCAAAAGATTGACACCAGTTTAAGTCTAATTTCAAATCGAAATTGATTCCAATGACCACCATTGGATAAAATTGTAAAAATATATTCTAATTTCACTTTAAAACCAATTCAAAAGATAATCTAATCATATAAATAAATTAGATCAAAAAGAGGTTTTGAATTAAAATGCAACATTTTACACTATTCATAAAAAAAATGAACTTTATCAGAAAGGTACCAAAAATTACACAAAGTAAAATTTGATATCCCGATTCTTAATAAAAGTTTTATTTGGTCCAAAAGAATGTATAAGAGTGATCAAAACTATATTTAATGACGGTTCACCATTAAAAGGTGATAAGTGAACCTTTAGTGTAAATTAGAGTATAAAAGCCTAAAATTGAACTCTTTCCGTATTTTAAGCCTTTGTCTTTTATTGGGTAAATGTAAAAACATCTAAAAACATATCTATTCATATTTTAGTTATTTCTATTCATTCCCGCCAGTACAACGGCTACTTGTTAACTAACATTTAAAATAATATTATTATATTACTAGTGTGCTACGTAAGTTTCAAAGAAACTCATCGTTGTGTATCGGGTACGCTATCGAACATAGCAACCCCTTTTAATTAAAATTCATATTTAATTCTCAAATATTAATAAATATGAAAATTATTTATTCTTTAATTACCTGGGATGTTACATCCTTCCCCCCTTTTGGGAATTGCGTCCTCGCAATTTTATTCACTTATCAAAATAAGTGGGGGTATTTATCCCTCATAGCATTTTCAGATTCCCATGTTGCCTCTTCAATCATGTGGTTTTTCCACAAAACCTTTACCTGGTGAATCACCTTATTCCGTAACACTTGCTCCCTGTGGTCAAGAATCTGGACCGGTTGTTCCTCATAAGATAGGTTCTCTTCCAGCTGAACTACCTCTGGACTCAAAACATGAGATGGATCTGGCATATTCTTTCTCAACATCGAAACGTGAAAAACATTGTGTACCTCGAAAGATAGATCCTTCCTCTGGTTATCTGCATAACTCTTCTGCCTACTCTGAGCTATTCTCATGTGTTTCTGAATCAACTGAACTTTTTCTGCCATCTCTTCTACCAATTCTGGTCCCATCAACTTTCTTTCACCCACTTCATCCCAGAAAGCTGGAGTTCGACACCGCTTCCCATATAATGCCTGAAATGGTGCCATCTGTATACTCGAATGGAAACTATTATTATATGAAAACTCAACCAAAGAAAGATGTTGGTCCCAACTTCCTTGATAATCCATAGAACAAGGTCGTAGCATATCCTCCAATGTCTGAATTGTTCGTTCTGACTGCCCATCTGATTGAGGATGAAAAGCTGTACTAAAATTTAATTCAGTACCCAACGACTTCTGAAGGGCTTTCCAAAAGTTAGAAGTAAACCTGGGATCACGATTCGATACAATGGAGAGAGGAACTCCATGTAACCTGACTATCTCTTTAAGATACAAACGGGAAAGTTGATCAAGAGAGAAAGTATCTCGTATAGCAAGGAAATGAGCAGATTTGGTCAAGCGATCAACAATAACCCAGATTGCATTATTACCTCGAGATGTCTTTGGTAATCCAACAACAAAGTCCATGGATATATTCTCCCATTCCCACTCTGGAACTGGTAAAGGCTGAAGCATCCCTTTCGGTAACTGCCGCTCTGCTTTAACCTGTTGACAAGTCAAACACTTCACAGTAAAATCAGCAATATCTCTTTTCATTCCATCCCACCAGTAATACTCCCGCAGATCTCTATACATCTTAGTACTGCCAGGATGAAAAAACAACTCATTCTTCAACTGTGAATCACAAGGCACACATAACCTCTTCACAAACCTCAAAACACAAACACAAACTTATCCAAGAACTCATGGAAAATTTTATTCATAAGGTCCATGAATACAGCATGTGCATTGGTTAACCCAAAAGGCATAACTACAAATTCATAATGGCCATATCTAGTACGGAACGCAGTCGTCTGCTTCTTTTACTTTCAACTGATGGTACCCTGACCTCTAGTCAATCTTCGAAAAATACTGAGCTCCCTGGAGCTGATACCACTTCATTCGATGGCCCAACATCTGCTGAAGTTGTTGCAAATGATTTTACCACCCCTTTTTGCTTGTAGTCTAGCTGCTTCCCATCACTCAAGCTCCTTGTCGGACACTCGTTTGCGTAGTGACCCATCTCATTGCACTTATAACATTTCACTAACTGTAAATCAAATTTATTCTTACCTTCACCTTGATCCTTTTCAGTGCAATCACGAGCCTTATGTCCCATCTTAGCACATCAGTAGCACTTTCCAGAATTCATAAGACATTCCCCAGCATGCCTTTTGCCACATTTATCACAAACTGGAAACTTAGTTTTCTTACCATCAGAATTTTTTGAAGAATTCTTACCTTTCTCCTGCCACCTCGGTCTCTTCTTCTGCTGGTTGTTATAGAAAACTTGGTCATCGGAAAACTCCATTTCCACCTTCTCAGCACATTGAACAAGCTTTTCATAACTTTTAAACTCACGAGAAGCTAATGCCCTTCGATACTTTGGCTTTAATCCTGAGTAAAAACGATTGATTTTACTATCAAGGTCTCAGATAAAATTTGGAGCATACCTTGCCAATCGAGTGAACCTTTCTTCATAGGCAGCCACTGAGTCTTCCTCTTGCCTCAATTCCAAGAATTGCTTTTCCATCCTAAGTCGAACAGCCTTAGGAAAATACTTCTCAAGAAACATACCTTTGAATTCATCCCAGTCAAGAGCATCAATCTCATCGGCATCCCTGATATTTTTAACCATAGACCACCACTGATCTGCTTCACCCTCCAAACGGTAAATAGCAAGACTAACCTTTTGATTGTATGAACACCCCATGACATCAAAAATCTTCTCCAGTGCTTTAATCCACCCTTCAGCTAGCACAGGGTCAGATGATCCTCTGAATGATGGGGGATGTTGCGTCATGAAATGTTCCACCACTGACATGTTCCTCTGCGGTTGATCTGGCTGATCTCGTGCATGGATACCACCACCATTTATAGCCTGAGTCAACTGTGCCATCACTGCAACAAACTGTTCAGTTCCGATTCCGACCATCTCAGGTTGCTGATTTGGAAGGCGGTCTTCCTCCTGATGTCGTCCCAACATAGCTGCTTTGTTTCCCCTACGGAAAACCATTCTGAACATGGAAATATCTTAGGTGAAGCAACATGGTAATCCGTAAATGCTATATCATTTCAATCATATTATAATTTAACACTTTTCTAACTCCTAAAGTTGTCTAAACCGACCTCTGATACCAACTATAAGGCCCCAGCCTTAAACCTTACTTAATCTTGAGTTATTACAAAATTACACATTGAGGATCTTTTCGGGTTTAGAGTTTTAGAGAATTAGATCATAAAACTTGCATTACATTCCACATATAAACAAAGTGGTTACATAAAGATAGTATTCTTCATTCCCATCAATGGGAACACATTTAAAATAAAACATGGATTATTTCTTGACACATCCTTGACTCTATCATCTTATCATGTACCTTCCCTTGACCTGTGAAAAACATTTCAAAAACTTGGGATGAGCATAAAAACTCAGTATGGGTTATAAAAAAAAAACAACATGGAAAGGAAACATGAGTTCATATATACATAATAATGAAATCATACTTTACCCATAAAACATAGGCACTTTAACATACCTCATAAAAACATGAATAAATCATATAAATCATAAGACATAAAGGTAACTTGAGGCATTCATAACATTCTTACGTAGGGAGTAACCCTCTTGGTTACGTTTGGAATACCCATCACAGTATATTCCCTAAAATCTCTTCGGAGAAACCTTAACGTTTCACTCCTTCGCGTTACCCAATGCATTGGAGATCTATAATGGGCTCACCCGCCCTTAGTTTATCACGGAACCACCCGTCTTCATAATAATGCCCAAGAACCATAACATAAACGTATCACATAAAACATGCATAAAGGAAACATAACATTTCCACCATTCAATCACAAGATATCAATACCACACATTGATATAAAAATATTATGAAAACCATTTTCAATACCAAAATAAAAGAAAAGTAAAACATGGTATTTATTTTTCTTTTAAAAAGAAGGAATGGCTTGTAGAGGAAGCCGAAACTCAAATAACGGTCACGACGGCGGAGAAGTCGTTGTCGCCGCATACGTACGACAAAAACATTCCCTTTTGTCGTTTAGTAAACGCTTCGTATAAAAAAGATTCCTTTTGAATAAATGTAAAAGTCAAAGGGGTTTATACACCGTATACAAGAAAGTTGTGTATAAAACAAAATATGCCTCAATGAAAGGAGATTGAGACGAAGTCCCATACAAAGATAATTTTTAAAATAAAATAGATACATTATGTGTATTCACTATAAGTACACATAAATAAAGTACAAATACAAGATACGACATAATAATATAATGACATAATTTGAAAGTAGGAGATTAACCCAAAGAATAGAAATTGGGTTAAGAAGTTCCCATACCTCGTATCTGACTTGACCCGACCGTTCTTTAAACTCCTGAATAATAAACTTTAGTTAATCTCTACTTGATTATGAATCTTTTCCAAGTTCATTATTTCTTTTATACCATGTTATGAACATCATGAAATCATTTAAGTTAATAATGTTCATTTTGTCGGTATTTGGTTCTTAAGTCAAAAATAGACTTCTTACACTTACATGTTGTTAATTTGGTCAATGTTTCATTATATCCAGAATGGTATTCATGATGTAGATATCATATATTTCATATATATCCAGTACATACATGTATTTAAAATATTACATAATCATTTAGAGGTAAGAAATGAAATGCACCGTTCATGGAGACGGTAAGCCGTACGTACGCATGAACGCTACTTTCATTTCTTTGTCATATTAACGGAATTAAAACTAAATGAGACTTATGTATATTTTAATTCCAGAATTATATTCATCATTTAGATATATCATTAATTTTATATATCCATTATATACATGTACTTTTAATAGTACATTACATTTGGGGATAAGAAATGAAATGCACCGTTCATGGAGACGGTAGTCCGTACGTACGCATGAACGCTACTTTCATTTCTATCTCATACTTTAATGGAAATAAATGATAATGATATATATAGGTATATTATAATTCCAGTATAACATCATATATAATAACTTTAAATCCATCCTTTACACGTCCCACATATGGCATTAACGAATCACATCACTTTGAGGGGGCGGTAGTCCGCACTTCCTTAAGTGAAGATATCGCGTATACCCATAATGGAAGCCATAAAGGTAAGACACAAATGAAAAATACAGAAGCATAAGTAAAACATAAACATATTACATATCATATATAAAAATAGTGACATCATAATGGCCACCTTTGAAGGTGTTAAATGAGTATTGAACAATCATCGTTTCGGGAGGCAGAATTTCGCCATCCACGGAAACCGTATGTTCTTTAACCATTTGATGTAGTTGTGTGAGAGTGTAGCTCAAATAAATCTTATAACAACATCCTAGTATATTGAAGATACTGGTGTTGTTACAAAAGAAGTAAATAAAAAGAGTTTAGGGGGTTGGAGAAGCAAAATAAAACAAATGAACATGAGAGAATGAATTACCTTAAAAAGTGTAACTCCTTTTGAGTTGAGCCTAAAGGCTTCTTTTGAAAGGATTCTGCCCAAAGGGAATCCTCTAGGATGAGGAGAGGAATGTGGAGAGAGCAAATGGGCAGGGGTTGGCCGAGCCAAAGGCTTGAAGAGTGTGTGAAATGGGGTAGAGGTGGGGGCCTTTTATAAGAGGAGAGGAGGGGCACTTTTGGAAAGTAAAGAAATATAACTTTGTTTGAAAATGTGTTTCGGTTTTAAAAGGTCCCACATTGATAGAATTCGTGGATAAGGTGATAAGGATTCGAAATCCACTCATCCAATTGGTTTTGGCCATGTGTAGGTTTTAGATTTTACATTATCTTTCCATTTTATTTTAATCGTTAAATAATGATGTCATCACTGCATCATTATTATGTCGTAAATAATTTAATTTATTTAATGTCTAAAAATTATAAAAAAAATACTATGATATAGGAAATCTTTTTAGCTTTCCAATGACTATTTATAATCAAAATTGGGGCTTGTATAACCCCACTTAAAAATTGTTTTCGCAAAACATATTATGTTTGTGTCACTTTCACTTTAACATTAAATAAAAATATATTATTGTCATTTTCCAACTAAAGTGGATACATGGGGTCCCCAAGACAGGCCATGGCTTGTCTTGGTCGGCCATGACACAACCAATGAGGTTGGGACATGTGTCTAGGTCATTTTATATTATTAAAGTATTATTTATACCATAAACTACACTAATTACCACTAATCGCGATTAAAAACTTAATAAGTTACTATTCACCAAAAAATTATTATAATCTCATTGAACCACATTTTACTTCTTAATGACAACCATGTATGTCGGATTTTCAAAATTCAATACACATTAGTGGTAAACTTTCATTTAACTGAAAAATCAGTTTGCTTGATTACCACTTAGTGGTTTCACTATTCATCAAAAATTGAAGTTTTTCAGAAAATTACCAAAAATTCACCCTAAGCTATATTTGATATTCCGAATTCAAAAATGAAGTCTATTTTACAAAATTCAAATCATATAAGTCACATTAATTAATTTAATAATTAATTCCCGCTGCCAGAGCAAATAGCGTGTTTTTACAAAACAATAAGTATCAAAAGATTGACACCAGTTTAAGTCTAATTTCAAATCGAAATTGATTCCAATGACCACCATTGGATAAAATTGTAAAAATATATTCTAATTTCACTTTAAAACCAATTCAAAAGATAATCTAATCATATAAATAAATTAGATCAAAAAGAGGTTTTGAATTAAAATGCAACATTTTACACTATTCATAAAAAAAATGAACTTTATCAGAAAGGTACCAAAAATTACACAAAGTAAAATTTGATATCCCGATTCTTAATAAAAGTTTTATTTGGTCCAAAAGAATGTATAAGAGTGATCAAAACTATATTTAATGACGGTTCACCATTAAAAGGTGATAAGTGAACCTTTAGTGTAAATTAGAGTATAAAAGCCTAAAATTGAACTCTTTCCGTATTTTAAGCCTTTGTCTTTTATTGGGTAAATGTAAAAACATCTAAAAACATATCTATTCATATTTTAGTTATTTCTATTCATTCCCGCCAGTACAACGGCTACTTGTTAACTAACATTTAAAATAATATTATTATATTACTAGTGTGCTACGTAAGTTTCAAAGAAACTCATCGTTGTGTATCGGGTACGCTATCGAACATAGCAACCCCTTTTAATTAAAATTCATATTTAATTCTCAAATATTAATAAATATGAAAATTATTTATTCTTTAATTACCTGGGATGTTACAAAAGTTGTGTTGTATGGGTCTCAGTAGGTGAGGCCTCATGAATGTAATTACCCTACACATGACCTCCATTTGGAAACATTAGTTTATGCTCTCAAGTGTTGTAAAAACTATATTTTGGGAGAAATTTTTATCGTTTATACAGATCATAAGACCTTGAAGTATACATTTTAAATGTGTGATTTGAATCTTCAGAAGTAGATAAGGGTGGAGTATATTCAGTCCATTGGTTTCGAACTGACATATATGCCTGAGAAGGGAAACAGTATAGTTGATGCCTTGATCCTGAAAATTCAAACTCAGATGGTTCAGGAGTTGAGTACAGAGTGTAATATGATGACCTTACTAGTGGAAATGCATGTAGTGGTTTAAGATAGTTAAGCAGATGAATCTGGTTTCAGTTGTAGTGGACTCTGCACTTTTGAGACATATCAGGGATAGATAGTATGAGGATATAGAGTTCTTAGCCTTGAGGGAATGCTTTGAAGATGGGGAGACATCCTCAAACTGGTTTATAGATGAGGACTAGATCATCTGTGTGAATAATCAGGTAGTGGTACCTATGATCATGTGAGATGATATCACATGGGAATTTCATGCCTTGAAGTGGGTGGTGCGTCCATGTGTGACCATAATGTACAGGGACCTATGATGATAGTTTTGGTGTCCAGGCATGAAAAAATAGATGACAGGGTTATGGACCAGACTCTTCACCTACCATCAGGTGGAGAAAAATCATCAATGACCTAGAGGATTTCTACAACCATTCCCAATTTAGTAATGTAAGTAAGATGACATGACCATGGATTTTGTGTTGGGTCATCCGAAGACACTTAGGAAGAATGAAGTTATTTGGGTCATTATGGATCGACTGAAAAAGATAGCACATTTCATTCCTATAATGGAAACCTTTACAGAAGAAAAGTTCAGAGTACTATATGTTCAGTAGGTATTCTATCTACATGGTGTTCCCCGGACTATAGGTTTATATCATGATTCATAAAAGGAATCATTCTTCTAATAGGACTTTCAGAAAGTGCTTGGAACACCGGTATTATTGAGTATGGATTTCACCCATAGATAGATGGGCAGTCAGAACATACTATATATGTTCTTCAGGATATGTTTCGAACATGTGTGCTTGACTTTTATGGATCTTGGGATAAGCACATAAATTTAGTGGAGTTTTCATATAACAAAAATCATCAAAAAACTATACAGATGGCACTATAGGAGGCTCCTTATGGTACGCCATGTAGATCACCTCTATGTTGGATTGAAGCTGGTGAGTCGGAGTTGTTGGGACTAAGTCACATGTAGGATACATCTGAGTAGGTATAGTTGATACGGATATGTATGGATATGTCTCAAAGTTGAAGGAAGTCATAATATGATAGATGAAGATGACCCCTAGAGGGTAATGGCACATTGAGACCTGGAGGGATGCTCTTTCGTTCCACATCTTGAAAATGCATCCCCAGAATCCTGTTTATAGGGGAATTATGAGAGGTAATTGGGTTCAATGGCACCCTCTTGTGTGGTGCCTAAAACTCAATACATATGGCTCATGCACCTCCGGGAACATGAGAGGTGGCGGTCTGGTCCACAACTCTAGTGGCTTGGTCGTTATGAAATTCATTTCACGCTTTGTTATTGGATTTTCCCTTCAGGCAGGGACTGTTTCCTTCCTCACTGGCCTCTCCCTTCGTCAACAGGGTGAGATTGTCATTGTGGAAGCTAAAATAGACTCTGTAGTCCTTCGGAAATCATTTATTAACTCTACCAATCCTGCTTGGTCGGTCACTTATGTCACCATGAAGTGTCACGGTTTGATATCCATCAATGTTCGTCTAAGACACACATGGAGTGAAGGTAACATGGTGGATGACTATCTTTCCTCCATTTTGGTTCAATTTTCTGGTGTCTCAAGTTTTTATGACATGAGTTTCCTGGAAGTGGAGGGGGTGAACATCATTAGAGGGGATGCACTTGGACTTCCCTACTTCAGACCCCCCATAGGTCTTGTCTTCTCATGTTTGTCCTCCTTGTATTTTCCTCCCTTATTTATAATAAATTAAATATTGGTGATGATGGTGATCATGTGTTCCTTTATGTGTTTCCTAGGTTGGGTCATCGTAGGATAGGGAGGTAGGGAAAGTTGGCTCCCAATTTTGTTGGACCCTTTGAGATCATGGAGAGAATTAAGCCAGTGGCATACTGATTGGCTCTTCCACATAGATATGATTTTATGCATGATGTTTTCCAAGTATCTCAACTATTATGGTTTCATCCTGACCCTTATCATGTGATCGATGTGGAATAGGTTTACCTTGAGATAGATGTGTCCTTTGAGGAGCATCTGATACGTTTGTTGGATCATAAAAATAAAGTGTTACGGGGAATGACCATGCATTTAGTTCATGTGTTATGGATACATAGACATATACAAGAGGTAAAATGGGAAGCATAAATATATATGATGGATCAATGGCCTGATGTTTTCTCCTATGAATCTTAGAAAGGCCTGGAAGTGCAGCTCGAGGATGAGTTGTTATAAGGTGGGGATATTTCTAGATCCCAACCTTTTCTGGTGTTATCTCTAGTGAGATTTTAGGTATTTTTTGTTTTTACATAAGTACCTTTTATGGTAGTTATGTATTGGGGTGTGTTTGGGTGAATTCTAAGAAAATTTGGTAGAAACGATGTTGTGAAAGGTTGGTTCACGGTTTGTACATCATATGTGTATACCTTGGAGAAGTTGTGAAATCTGTGGTCTTTGAGGTTTTAGCTTCAGCAAATTTAAATCATGGTTGGTCAGGTGAAGTTACCCCTTGAAGAAATGGCTAATGCACGGTTAGCGCACAGTTTTTCTAACCATGTGAGGGCTGACAATGACATTCTAAATTTATGGGTCTCGGTGATTTTCAGCCATTAATGACTTGTTTCACCTCTTATGCAGACCTAAATCAGTATTTAACTTTCATAATGGTAAATTAAGGTTCTCCAATAGACTTGGAGGGATTATAAGGCCTTACGAACACTGTTTATTGAGATTGAAAGCCCTAATTGAAGATCCTCTCTCCTCGTAAGTGGATTTCATTATGATGCTTCTCATATTCTTTTTTATATATTTCCTTGATCATTTCATTGAATATATACTCTGTTTTCTTTAGATATAAACCTAAGTAGTGATATCTAGATCTAGTATTGTGGATATAGATCTAGATTTATGAGATCATGATGTCTTTAATCATGATTTTTATTTAGGAATTTTGATTCAAAACTTTTATCAATGTTTTTGTTATGCTCATATTTTTTAGATTTATGTTGGGAAAACATTCGTCAACAAATCTATGTGGGTGGTATAAATATAATTCCCATAGTCATGGATTTGATATGTATATACAAGATTGTATAATTTCGAGCATCCTTTAGAATTTTTTTTCTTGAATTGGGTTAATTATATTGACATATTGAGTTATTGAAGTTTTGTAGAAATAGTTGATTATTTGTGGAATTAATCATGAGATTAAGGAGCTTCCTAATTAGATAATTAATTTGAGGAAATTTGTTATAAGAGATAGAGGTTTTACTCTAGGTAATTAATTGGGAAATTAATTATGAGATATTGAATTGGATAAGTTGAGAAAATTAATTGTGAATTAATTATGTGCTTTGAGATTATTATCTATTTAATTAATTGTGGGATTAATTATGAAGTGTTGAGATTTATAATGAGATAATTAATTCTTGAAATTAATTTTGGAATACAATTTGTGATGTTGATTAATTAATTGACAAATTATTTAATGGTTTTATACACTTAGCTGATTATTGAGTTGACTAATGGAATTGATGAGTTACCTAATTGTTGAATTAGTAATGGGACTAGGGAGAATAATTAATTAGTAAATTAGTTATGTGATAAATAATTGAAACATGGTCATTCTTAATTGAGAAGTATAAATGGTAACATGGTCATCATACTTATGAGTAATATAATGTGAACACGGTCATTCTAATGTGATGTTTACATGGTAACATGGTCATTCTATTGAGAGGAAATCATGGTAACATGGTAATATTACTTACATTTGGGATATTTTTAATTTTGGAAATATGGCTTATAAATGTGAAATTAAAGAATTGAAGTAATGGAAATACGAGAAATGGCCTCACACGAGAATATTTAAACTCTGGTGTGAGTCAAATCATGTAGTGAGATATAATAGTACATTAAATACATCGAGATTTTGCTAGAAGCATGTATTAAGATATGGTATTACTTGAGAATGCATTGGGCTCTAATATGACATGAAGTTAGTATTGAGGAATGGGTGTCCTTGGGAACCCTAATGTTAATGTAGTTAGATAAGAATAAATGAAAATGTGATAAACTATTTATTATTTCATTTTATGTATTTCCTTATAGTACTGGACGCACTATCTTTTGACTAGAATTATTTAAGACACCGTTGGTGGTGGCCGACTGAGTTGTACTCACACCCTATTTAGGTTTCCTAATCAGAACATGAATAGATTATATTGTTGCAAGACTAGAAAATGGAAAAGGCCTTATGATAGGTGGATGATTAGGGTTAGATATTTGAGGATATAACTGGACATGTTTGGAAACTCTCTTTAGGAGTCATAGTGTATTTATTTTTTAGTTTAATTATAGACACTTAACCCTTTTACTAGCATAGCTTGTTTTCCCTTTCAGTTAGGTATTGTTTTACCATTTGGTTATCTTTTGACATGAATATTGTTCTGGTTATATATTCTTCCACTATTTTTTATTTATTTTTGTTATCCTCATAATATGATAAATGATGGTATAATATCCCCATGAATGACTTACTAGACCCTCGCTACTAGTCGGTAGCCTCTAGCGTATGGGGATGTGCGCTTGAGGTCATGTGACTAACCGAATCGATGCACCAATGTGTGGCACCATGTTTGAGACTTTACAATATACCTATTGGGTAAATATATATCAAATGACCATTTCTATAATGAAAAAATTTATTGTTTTCATATTTGTAATAGTTATATGTATTCTTATAAATATCTTAACTTAAATGAATCATTCATTCCATTTTCAGATCTCAAAGAAAAATTAACATTCCTTTTTAACAAAAATGTTTAATAACATTGCCTTCAAGGATGTTCTTTCTCAGTGTAGGTTGTGTTATACTAATATTGATTCTCAATTGTTATAGTGATCTTGGGAATTTTATAGTTTCAATGTTATTATTATTTTTTATTTATTTCACCTTTTAATTTAAACACTTTTAATATATTTTATCATCTATATTATATAATGATATATTATTTTCAATACGTGGTTTCATGTATTTTTTATGTAATAATCCATTATGATTTAATATCATGTTTTTAGTTTTGTACATATCTTGTATGGAACAATATCTAATAAGGTTTTAATTTATTTGAAAGAAGAAAAAAAATATAAGAAAAATATATATATCTTTTATGGAAGGAAGACGTTTCCTAAAACCAAGGATGACAAAAACATGTTTTATAAATTCTCTAAAAAATAATTAATTACATAATTCAAGAATGCTACAATATCTATGTTCTAAAAATCAAATAACCACCAATAAAACCAAATTCAATTTCATTAAAAAATATAAATCTCAATAAAGTAAATGGTATGTATATCTCAAATACATATCATTAAGAACATACATGCTAGAAAGGATATGAAACTCTATGAAATCTACCAAAAAATAAGTTTTGATCCCTATTATTTTATCTTATAAGTCTCAAGGAAACTATGGTTGGATAAAGAATTTAGAGTCAATAGTAATACCATCCTTCTAAAATAAATTCTCATCTTCATGAAATAAATATAAAATTGCAATAAATATTGGTGTCAAATAAAAAACTATAACAACCACACATATAAAAAAGAATAATCACATGATGCATAATAACCTAACCTCACATCACGCATCATTCAACACTATTACCCCTTTTCCTCAACAACATAAAAAATTTCCAAAACCAAAAACAAAAACCAATTTCTTTACCAAAACCAATAAATATGATAATTTTCATAAATACCATCCATCATCACATATCCTGACCCAAATTCATTCACCACTCTCAAAAATCAGTGACAGATTACACCTCATAAATGATAAAAAAACATGTAGAGTATTCGATATTTAAATTTTTTTAATAACACATCATAAACCATTACCCATTTCCTAAACTCACCATTTCATCACATATCCACATACCATCACATCAAGACATATTTACCACACCATAGTCAAAAAATGCATAACCATGTATCAATAACCATGTCTATATAATACATACCAAGTAATATATTATCCAGTTCAACTGTATCCTAAGGAACCATAGACCAGAACTCCATGGTATATTCCTAAAAAACACATACCTTGCACATAGTTTTTAAAACAAAGTGACCTGATCAATGTTAAACATTACATTATTTTTATAACATTTTCATACCATTGTTCAAATACTTATTAACCATTGTTTTAACCATGATTTATTTGGTTCTTTATTTGGGTCTATTTAATGATTTTTTATTAAATTTGGGAATCCCAAGGGGTAGTGAATTTTTAGCACATGGTTATAAAAAATCATGAGGTTTGTCCCAACAAACTGTGTTCTATGTTGTATGCCAATGAAAGGCGGTGCATTGTTAGTTTAACCTTGAATCCATCCCATCCAAACCATGATCCCATGGATTGTTAGGGTTTTCATGATGGAAATGTGGTAAAAATAACCTTGTTGGAAAACCTTTCATCCCATCCAGTAGACCTGTGGGGGGAATGGTTTGAGTGTACGGTTTTTTTAACCATGTATCCCTTCCCAAAAACCATGTGTGTGATGTTAATACTCCAAAGATTATTTTAAAACTTCTATGGACCCCCATTTTAAATCCTATACCCAAACAAATATCATATTTTCTCAACCAAATCTTTCCCCAGTTATCAAGAGACTTCTTCCTTTTTATTTTTGGTGATTTTTCTTCATTATTTAAGGAAATCAACAAGGTATGTTGTGTTCATGATCCATTTTTTTCTTTTATTCATATATTTTTGCTTAATATATTCTCCCCTAATATTTTGTAATATAAGTGGGCATGTATGTAAGAATTAAGGTTCTTGACCAAATATTTATGTGTTTAATATGGGTTTTGGATCGTGAATACCCGGTTAACTCTTTCCTAGTCTCCTTTTTCAAAGGATAATAGTTATACATCATTTTTTGAGGTTGGATTCTCTACTCAAATTCTAATTCAATGAATTTATTCTTATTCGTGAAAATTCCTTTGTTTTATTCATTTAATTTAATTTTTCTCAAAATTAAAATGTATTTTTTAGATTTAAATCATTTTATTAAATGGGTTATTCATTAGAAATGGTATTTGCACACTAAGGGTTTAATAAAATGCTTGAATGGTGGTTTTAGTTTCAAAATTAGTTTTCAAAAAACAAAGAAGATTTAATTTACATTAAAAATGTTTTATAAATTATTAGAATAGATTTTTAAATAGTTTTGTACAAACTTATCACATTGGGTTACCTTGGGTGCATCGGGAATAGACATGTCAGCAATAGTGTGTGTAATTCCACTTGATGTTTCTTTTCAGTTTAGTGTTTGTAATGACATAAGAGGTTATACCAGTTAGATTCAACATAAGCATAGATTGAGTATTTCTTTTTATGTATTTTATGTATACACATAAGTTAGATTCCAAATGGTGTGCATTGTTATTTATGATTGTATTATCATATGATGGATCGTTTTTGGGTTAGATTATCACATGATTTTACATGATGGATTGTGTCATGGTTTTATTTCTTACATGCTTATATTATAGTAAACCCATGGATTGTATTGATGATGATTTTATGATTATGACATGTACCTTTCATATTCCTTGTCTTGTGAATACGAAAATATTTTATAAAAACCAAATGATGACATACAAATGGTTTGGATTTATGAAAATTCCTTTTAATACTGTATTTTTTTTAAAGATAGAATATTTTAGGTATTGATATTAAACATTGTATAGATTATATGGTGGATTGCTACTAGAATTTTTGATCACACACTTCCTCTTCCTTTCATTAGTTTTAGATTTTTTTGAAGGGTTCAAGTAAAGTGAAGGGAATCATGTGGCATATAATCTTCTCTTGTTGTCTTACCTTCGTATCAGGATTGTTTGGTGGTCACAGTTGGTCACATAAAGACTTGTTTGTCCTGTATTCACATATTCTTCATGTTTAATTGGTTTTTCATAGATTTTATGTATATTAGATGTTTTATTTTTTCTTCCTCATTGTACTTCATTTTTTTATATTTTTTATTGTATATGATACTCATTTCATATATCCTGTTGCACCTGACCCCAAAGTGAAGGGTTGATACAGGTGTATTTTCTATTTTATTTAGGATAGTTCATTATAGAATGGATTTAGAGGGATCACCTAGCCTGAACTTTTATAACACTACCTAGGTTTTGTTTTGTGTCTTGAGTTGAATAGATTTAGTACTATCATAATTTGGTTAGTAAGTGTGGGAGGGTACCTATCCATCTCACATCAATGTTTTAACTCGAGATGCAATGGGTGGTTAAAGAATTTTTACTCTGTTTTTTTCATGGGGTTTGAGTTCATTTAGATGAACTGGATGGGGAGTTTATTTTAATAGACATGTTCTTTTTTAATGTGTTATGTTTCATTAGTATAATAGATCCTAGTAATGTGTGGAGTGTCTTGGGTGGATTGAGAGGATAATAAAATTTTTTAAGACTCTTGAGGACTCTAAGGTGATTTTTTTCACATATATTCCCAAGGGACGTGGACAGATATTGGGGACTCTACATTGAAATATATGTTTCATGAGGATCTTATCTAAAATTATTTCATGAATCTATTCAAACAATATTTTTACCTTATAAAAATGCATGTGGTGAATACCTGGAAGATTCTGACCTTGGAGAAAGGGGACCATACCGTTGTGGAGTATTCATCCTATTTAGTCGAGTTGGAATATCTAGCACTATAGTGAGTCACTAATGAGTACCCAAAGGCTTTAAGGTTTGAGTCATGACTGAGGACTAATATTCTATCTATGTTAATTATCATGTGACTTCTAACCTTTGTATAGGTAGTTGAAAAAAAATCTTTAGAAGAGGCATACATGGCTAGAAATACTATTTTAGGGGGAAATTTCGATGGTGCAGTTGTTAACCAGGGTATGTCTTCTGGCCAGATAATGAAGTATAAGTATAGTCAGGTTTATTTAGTAACAGTTCCAGGGGTTTCATCTAGACAACAATAGGTTATTTACTACCAATGTGAAGGTGTTTTCATACCAAACCTAACAATATGGAATATCATAAAAACTATCATCTTTTTGGACTAATAAGATATCTGAGGCATTTTTCAGGAAGTATTTCCTTAGGAAGTAACGTTGGATCCACTCAATCCTAGGATTCAAATGTTTATAACGATGGTTCCAAGGGTGATGGGTCTTATCCACAGTCCAAGGTGGATGTTCATGTGATTAATAAAGATCATGAGCGAGCTGAGACCGGATGTATTTATATAGTGGAGTATGTTAGATAGTAATCTAAAGCAGGATCAGCTACTTTTAGAGGTACAATGTTTATTTCATCATTAATGGTACTAGATTTACTTGATACATGAAGTAATTATTATTTTATATCTTCAAATATGGTTGACATGTTGGGTTTTCATTTAGATATAATTTTTTATTTCTTCGATCTTTCCATTAATTAGGGAAAGTGGTTCGATCAAGGTTTCATGTATCCATTCTTTCAAGTGATTATAGCTACTTTAGAGATGGTGTGGGAATTCTTAGTACTTAATCTTGAAATCATTTACATTATCCTTAGAATTCATTTTATGATCAACTTTAATTACTAGATGGACTTTTACCACATTGGGTTTAGTTTTTATGTTTCTATGTGATCATTCATTTTTTTCAGGGTGAGTGGGACTCTTGATCTGGAATGTTTAAGTATGTTGTTCCAAATTTGGGTGTAATATCATTCCATTTTTCAGAGTTATTTCTGGATATCTTTTACTGTTATTTGGGTAGTCTACTTCCTATAGTGGTGTGATCATACCTTGAAGTCATGCTAAATTATTTTTAGGGTTTACTATAATAGAGAGAGGTATTGTTGACCACTAACATACTCCCTAGTACGGTGTTCATTTCTATGTCTTCTTATCATATGACACCTATTAAGTTTATGGAACATAAATTTCAGCTTGTGGAACTAGAATAAAAAGGATTTATTTTTTATATTGTGTTTCCATGGTAATCGCATGCCCTCTTTTCTATGAAGTAATATTTTAGCCTTATATTTTGTGTGGAATATCAAAAGTTATGTCTGGTGATTGTTAATAAAAATATCTCTTTCATAGGATTAATGATCTCTTTGATCAGCTCAAAGGTGATCATTAATTTTCAAAAATTGAACTTTGTTCAGGGTAACACCAGTTGAGATTCTGGGAAGAGGATATACCTAAGATGGTGATCATGAGTTGATATGGTCATTTCGAGTTTCTAGATATGCCATTTAGTCTCATTAATTCTTTTGTGATATTCATTGAATTGATGAACTTGACCTGTTATTGATTATTAGACTCTTTTTAATAGTGTTTTTAGATTATATTCCATTGTACTCCAAGTTAGAGGATGAGAAAAAAGACCAATTGGATATCATTATTATAACATTGAGTGAATATTGTCTATATGGAAATATTTATAATATTTTTGGATTAAGGAAGTGAAATTTATGGGTATTTTATATCTAATAGGGACATCCAAATGGATCCTGAGAAGATATAGGAAGTTATTTCCTATGACCAACCAAGAAATGTGTTTGAGATCCAGTGATTCTTGGGATTGGCTAGTTACTATAGATGGTTTGATTATGATTTCTCTAATATTGTATCTATAATAACAGATTTAACCCATAAGGGCATAAAGATTGATTTGAATGAAAAATATAAGAGTCCTTTTGGGGAACTGAAGTTAAAGTTGACTTTAGTATATGTTTGGATTATTCCAGAACTTTTTTTGGTTATAATGTTTTCTGTGATTATTCTGGTATGGGTATGGGATATGTATTGATGTAGGGAAAAAAGTAGTGTCATGCGTCTCATTATAATTATTTCCTCATTAGAATAAAAACCATACTAAAAGTATTGAGTTGGTAGTGGTTGAGAATGCACTCAAAATGTTTCATCATTATCTCTTTAGGGGGCAGTTTATAGTGTATTCGGATCATAAGAGCCTAACATATTTTTTTATCCAAAGGGTTCTAAACATGTAACATATGTGATTGGTTGAGTATCTTAAGACCTTTTATTTTGAAATTACATATACTACAAAAAATTGGTCATCGATGTCTTTAGCAGAAAGTTTTTGACCAAATCCTTGAAGGAAAGAGTTGAAGTGTGGTCTTGGATGTGTTTGTTTACTGAGATGACCTTGGGAGTGAGAGAGGTTGGTTGACATGTGTACATAGCTTCAATAAAATATAAATCATATTTTTATGAATGATATCATATTAAATAGGTGATAGGGACTAATGTAATATTCTTTAGTAAAATATTTTATAGTGGGGACATATTGGGTGGGTTTTCTTGGTCTCTCAATGAAGCATTATGCTTCCATAGCAGGCTAGTTGTTCGGATTTATATAAGATTAGAGTGTATTTATATACCACATTTTTATTTTTGTTCTATAAAACCTATGAATAACAATATGTATCATGAATTGATATTTTAGTATTGGTTTCCTGGGATGAGTTGATCATTTGTAGTGTTTGTATCTTGGTGTCTCACTTTATAGAAAATTAAGGTGAAACACCAAATATCTGCTTGTGTTTTGGACCTTTACCCATTCTAGTATTTAATTGGGATAATATATATTTGTGATTGGTAATTTCATTAAAATTTACTTATCTTGTAAAAGATTTTATTTTGGTGATCATTGATTTACTTATGAAATTAACTCATTTATTACCTATCAAGGAGAAGATGAAAGTTAAACAAATCCAAAACTTTTATATCTACGATATTATGATGCATCATGGGTTTCCCTCTATGATTATTTTTTATAGGGATCTAAGGTTCAAATTCATAATTTGGAAGGTTTCGCAAGAGGTTATGGGTTCCCATTTGAAATTGAGTTAAACATATCATCGATAGATGGTATGATAGATAGTGAGAGTTACCCAGATTCTTGAGGATATGATCCAGTCTTGTGTGTTTGATTTTGGTCGATCGAGGGAAAAGAATTTCACATTGGTTGAATTTTATTATAAAAATGGTTATCATGATTCAAAAAAGATGGATCCCTATGATTTTTTTTATGGGATCACATGGATATCTCTTATGAGCTAGGAAGAGTTGGAAGAGTAGTCCATAAGTGGGATAATTCTCATTTAGGAGGTGATTGAAAAGGTGGAGATGATCTGAAAGAGGTTGGTCACAGCACAGATTCATAAAAATTCTATTCATTCCAACATTATCAAAATCTATATTTTTAGGTTAGTGATTGGTTTTTTATCATAGCTTCACCTTTCTTAGGACATCATCGGTTGGGTAAACAGGGTAAGATGGAATTAAGGTTTATGGGCCCCTTCGAGATCATGGAGTGACTCAGAAAGTTGGTGTATCATTTGGACTTACTATCTTATTTAACATCGATATATGACATGTTTCATGTTTCTAGTAAAAGGAGGTGTCAAATAAATACTTTCCATATGATTAAATTTATTTTTTTTATCTTGTTCCTATAACCACAGTTGTTGAGAAACCTTTTTGGATTATGGATTGTCGAGATAAAGTACTTTGTGGTAAAAAAATCCCTTTTTCTGGGTATTCTGGTAGTGTGGATAAGGTATACATGAGATTTGGGAGTGGGATTCATTGATGAGGTATTAGTAAAATTCTATTTTTGTGAGTCTAGAATCATGAGCAATTTCTTGGGATAGAAAGTCTTTACATTGGGAGGACTGAAACATTCAATTACCATCATTCATAAACTTATTGACCATTTATTTACTATTTTTTGGTTTAGTCTTTATTTGATGTTATTTCTGGTGTTTTTAGAAAAAAAATCCCATGGGTCATTACAAATTTGGTGGATAGTTAGGTAAAACCATGTGGTTTGGCCCAGAAAACCATTCACCCTATTGTGAGCCACTAGAATGGGAGCACTATAAGTTTACCCATGTGGCCAGCCCCTGCAAATTGTGCACCCTTGGATAGTGGGGTTTTGTATAGTTATCTCACTATTAATCTAACTATGTCAGAAAATCAAGAACCACATCCAATAGACTAGTGGGGTGCATGGTTAGGTTGACCGATTTTTTTGACCATGCATCCCTACCCATGAAATTGTACACAAGATTTTTAATACCATAAAAATTAATTCATAACATATATAGACCCCCATTTTAACCTCTAAACACCCCATAATCTAATATTGTTGAGACCTATTCTTTCCACAATTCTCAAGAGGTTTTATCCATTATATTATAGGGGGTTATCCTTTGTTGTTGATGGATTTCATCAAGGTATATAGCATTAATGATATGTTTTTTCCTTTTCTTCAGAGATACGTGCTAGATTTATTCTCCTCTCATATTTGGGAATCAAAGGGATATGTATTCCAAATATAAGGTGTTTAATATAGGATTTAATTTTTTTTCTTTCGGATCTAGGATTCTGAGGACTTAGTCAACTCTTCCTCAGTCTTTGTTTTTTGATGACTATTAACTCTACCTTGATTCTTGTGGTAGGTGTCTCTATTAAAAGGTTTAATTCTATAAATTTCTAATTTTTCTTGTAAATTCCATGGTTTTATTTATTTAATTTATTTTTTGTGATTAAAATTAATTTTTTGGAATGAAATCACTTTTTAATGGAGTTTTTATTTAAAAATGAGTTTTTCACACCAAGTGTTTCATAAAATTTATGAATGGTAGTTTTGGTTTCAAAATGGGTTTTGAAGCACTGGAGTAGATTAGATTAAATTTTAAATTTACTTATAAATTATTATCATGTATTTTTAAAAAAGTTTGGTAAAAAATATCACATTGTATACCCTTGGGTGCATTAAGAATAGACATGTCACACACTGTGTGTGTAATTCCATATAAATATTTCTTTCACTTTACTGTGTGTAGTACAACTAGAGGTTAAACCAGTTATATCCAATTTAGGTCTGGATTAGGGATAGATTTTTATGTATAGTATGTATAACCATACATGGGGTACCATAAAGTGTTCTTTGTCATTTATGATTGGATTATCACATGATTTATTATGTGATGGTTATTTTCTCACATGCTTTCACATGATGGATTTTTTCAAAGTTATATTTGTTACATTATTATCCTATAGTACACCCATGTTTTTATTGAATATTATTTAATTATTATAACATGTAATTTTTATCTTCCTTGTATTTTGAATATGAAACTCTTTATGAAAACCAAATAATGATTTAAAAATGATTTTGATTCCTTAAAATTCCTTGTAAATATTTATTTGTTTTTAATCTAGAACTTTTTCATTCTTGATATTAAACTTTGTATAGATTATGTGGTTGAATACTACTAGGATTTTTTCTCACACCCTATATTTTCCTTTAGGTGGTGGTAGAATTTTTTTTTTAGGATTTAGGTAATGGCATGGGAAACATGTAGCATACCAACTTCTTTTATCGTCTTACCTTCATAACAAGATGATTTGGACGTGATAGTTGGTCAGATTGATACTTTTTGATATTTTCTTGACATATTTATTTGTTTTAAATAGTATTTCGGGGACTTTAATTCTCTTGGATGTTTAATATTTTCTTCTACATTATAATCTGGTTGTTTCTCTTATTTTTTTCTCTACAAGACTCATTTCAATTATCTTATTACACCTCACAACTTTGTGATGGGACTATTCCGGTGTATTTTTTTGTAAACTTGAAATGTTTCATTATAATTTTATATCATTTCCATAAATTAAACATTACACCTCAATATAATCATATAATTCCATGAAAAAATAGTTTTTCATATTTGAGGAGATGCTATATAAGTAACATATCTTACAAAAAATTTCATTTATCTAAAATTTAAGCACAGTATACCCCCTTTAGAATACTCATAGGTTATACTCATCTCTAAAACATTGTAAATATAATCCATGGGATGGGATGATCTCAAATGATCAGTAAGGTAAAAGATTAGCATCATATATTAAAGGTTAGATCATATGAATTTTTTAATACCTGATAAAGGGTGAAATATCTAATTAAATATATAATTTAACAATTATAATTTTATATAAGTCCGGATATAAAGATATTAAATATAAAATGAACAAAAATACACCATGGGAATATATTGTGTTGTAATAAAAATGGGTCATGGAGAAAAATCATTAGTATGATGATATGGAATAATATATGCATATTGCATAACAATAAGCAATGACATGGATATAAGAAGAAAAAAATCACATAACGACAAAATATAGGAATTCCCACTTTTAACAGGTGAACAAACCCAAGTATGTCCACCATCTATATTTTGAATGCATCCAAGTTTTTTCACCCACTATTTGGTGAAAATATCAATGTATGTACACCCTTTATGATGTGAAAAAATATATAAATATTCATCCATTATGTTGTGAGAAAAAGTATGTCCACCCTCTTTTTTTGGAAATATCCAATAATATCTACCATTTCTATAGTGAGAAAATACATGAATTTCCACCAATTATTTTGTGAAAAAATACATGTCCGCACACCCATTATTTAATGAAAAAAATCCAAGTGTTTCCATGGTACATTATTTAATGAGATATAAAACCATGTACAATGCATTTAATGGGGATATATAAGAACCCACATGTAAATAATTCATACATATGTGTGCCACATGAAAATAATCATTCATCATATCATAAATAACCCCTAGATGGAAAAATCTGTTTCATGTCATTTATATATTTTATCACCAAAATTTACATCAATAATACAAATAGTTGATACCCAAAATTTATTTACACCAAATTAATATTTTATAAAATCATTTATAGGGATATTTGTACAAAATAATTTCTTAGAAAATAATGATTTTAAATATAACAAAAATACATAAGTGGAATTTTAATTGAATTTTTAGAAAATGATCTAATATTTCCCATAAAATACTTTATTATCTAATATTTGAAATTTAATTTCCAAATTTTAAAATTTAAAACATTAATAAAAATTAATTTTAAAAAGATAAATCTATATCATATCCTTGAAAAGACTTAGGAATTTTAAAATTTTCAATTTCAAGAAAATTAATTCGTTTAATTTTAAAAAAAAAATCATTAATAGAGATTTAAAAAATAATAAATTATTTCTAAATATAATGGTCAATGGAAAATAAAATGTTATATTTTTAAGGGATATAAAATAGTTTTATAAATTTTAAATAACTTTTTTTAAATCCCACAATACAATAAAAGGTAGTGAAATAACACCTTTAAATGTGGTAATAGAAAATAATAATTTTACCAGATTTAACATATATTTGGATTTCAATATAATAATGGAATGCAAACAGTTGTAATAATGAACATGGAACTCTATAAAATATCTTCAAAGGAAATGCGACTTTTTCCATAAAATAATTGCACTACTTTTAGAAATAAATTAATGAAAAACGAATCTTCACATTAATAAAATCATTATCCCTGGATATTTAGGAGGAAATATCTTATGAAAAAGAAAATATAATAATTTATCAAACAAAAAAGAATGATTCTCAATGAATAAATTTTTTAGACAAATAAAGTAAATTTTAGTTAATGAAATTCCATATAGATATCACCATTTTTGAATCAAGAGATATTTATAATGGTGATTATGTGGTATAAATTTAAATTCCATTAAAACTTAGAAAAATAAAATATAAAAAATCAATGAGAACACTTTTCAATTATTTTATTAAATAATTTCATGATGTTAAATCAAAACACAGTAACTGATAATTGTGTTTCTAAATAACTTTATACCATTGTCATACTTTGAATATAAAACCAATGAAAAGTAAAATATGAGATCAGTTTTTTAACCCCATTCATTTCATGAAAAATTATAATTGGAGATATACATGTAAAATATAAACACCATAAAAATCGAAACATGTTCTGAATATGCATCATTTTTGAATGAAAAAAAATTAAGATGCAACCCCCCCCCCCCCATTAGGACTTCATTTACTTTTTCCATTTGATTAAATTAATAAACAATAGAGTAATGTATATTAATAACATTATATATAACTAATTCTATATACAATTAATTTCCTAAGGTATATTAATTATTAGATTTTAGTTTTTTATAAAAATGTATACATATATGGATGTTAAATGAGGTGATTTGATCAATTTCTTGTAACCCCACTCGGTATATTAACCATAATAAAGTGCGTTTTAATATAGATTTATAATGTCTATCATTTTATATTTTAATGTATTTTATTTTTAAATTATCTCAAAATTTATAATACTCCATAGGTATTCATAAATTGTAGTAAAATTTAGAATGACTCCCTAATATGTTTATTTTAGGAATTTTTGATTACTATGAACATTTATTTTTAATCACTTATATAATATACAATATTATATTTATAGAATAGTAATAATTTCAAAAATACAATTTTTTTAAATTAAATAAATTTTTGATATCATCCATTTTTTGGAGGTAATAAAAAATAGAATGCATTGTTCATTTAGATGGTAGTCAATACATATACAAGATGGCATCTTCATTTTATGAAAGGTTTTAAAAGAAGGTAGCAAAAGTGATATTATATTAATATAATAACATTTAATATTATTAATAATATTAATGTTTTAAAATTGTAATATAAAAATTATTTTATATGGTATAAGAATAAAAAAATTATGCGATCTCAGTTTATATCATTACGTATACCTTTGGATGCTCTCTAATAGTTAACACTTTAAATATTCATAGCTATAACATTTGGAAAGAATGAAGATTCTTAGGAATAGGGAGATATATTATGAGATAATAGGAAATATTTTTGGTCAAAAAAAATTAATGGGTGGTGAGATGTAGCACCCTGGTAATTTGTTTAAAAATTATAATAATCACCATATCATACTTAAAAAACAACACTAAGATTTGGGAGAATTGAGAAATATTATATATACATTATTACCTAAATGTGACTGTAAAAACCAAGAAATTTAATTGGAGGGTATGAATATGAGTAACCTCATTATGAAATATTTATATAATTGTCCTATTAAATACTAATGTATTTTATTAATGCTTATGAAATTAACACTACATTTTTAGGGAAATCATTTTTTTCTTAGAAAATTCATTTTCATCAAAAATGGTTTTTTCTAATTTTATTCAAGGAAATTATAATTAATTACATCCAATACTAGAAATATAATTTTATAATCAGAAAATAATTTTTCAAATTATCACATCAAAATTAACCTAGGGTGAAAGCTTGGGATTTTGTTGAAATGATTAGTTTTTCCGTGAATTGTGAAAATAACTGATTTTTCAAATACCCTCATTCCATTTCATTAAATAAATTAATTTAAATGTCCCATAATTTTTCTGATTTTGTATTTGCGTGAAATATTATATAGGTTATTTATATTAATCTAATTAATTATAATTGAATCAATAATATTCATGACTTTTATATAAGTAAATTTTTTTGATTAAAAAAATTACTACAAATTATTTTCATTGAATGTTACAAAATTATAATCAAATTTATTTTTCCATTTATAGAGAATTTATATTGAAAAATGGATAAAATATTTGGAATCATGAGGATGAAATTTGGAAAATTTATCCACTTTATTATTTTTCATTAAAAATAGTATCTATAGTATATATTTGTCACCTTAATAATATTAAAATAAGTAAAACATGATTAAAAAATTTATATAAGGTCTCAAAATCAACCCCAAACTTTTATTTATTTCATTGGATTAGAGGAATTAACCTACATCCCTCATAAATTCTAATCTATTTCATTTTGATTCCATGTTTCTTTTTTGGTTGCATATATAATATTTTAAGTAAATGAAATTCCAAAATGTCACTCCCTCAATATTAATTTCTTTTATGCATTCACGTAAGGATGATAATATGTTACAAATGAAAATAAATGATTATTTTTTTAAAATATTATTTTATTTATATTATGTTAATTTATTTTAAATTTTAGTAATGGTGTAATTACCTTAATGATATATACAATGAAAACATAATTCTTATGCAAGTAGTAGAAAAATTAAATTATTTTATTTTATAATCATAAAAAATCAGTATTTTTGGAATAAATTATGGTTTAAATTAATTTTTAGGTTTAATAATAATGTATTATTTTCGGTTAAAGAGTCTAAATATTAATAACATTTTCAAACTGGTGTAGTTAATGTCAAAGGTAATTAATATTTTCCAAAATGACATTAATAACATTTTATGAAAATTATATTTTTATTTAATCATTTTAAAATTATAAAAAACCTGAAATATGACATATATGAGGATAAATGATTGAAAATATAATCCATTTTCCATTTATGACCTAGATATTTCCTTATAAGTAAAATTATAACCTATTAATATTGAATTTTTTACCAAAAATAAGGTAAATAGGGTTGACCTAGGTGTTAAACAAATAGATAAGTGTATGTTTGTCATTTAAAATTATATAAATTGTAATGGATGAAAATATTTATACCTTATAATAACATAATTATTAATATCTATCCATTTGGAATCATTTTTCTTGAGAATTATATTATAATATTTTAATCTCTTAAGTAATCCCAAGTGTGTCGTCTTCCCCACATATAAACAGGCTCCCCTATTTTCTCTTATTTACAACACATTGAAAAATCAATATTGAATATACCCTACCAAATTATTCTCTAAACATACATACCCATTTATTATAGGTTTTATCATTGATAAAGGATCCATATGAAAGGATATAATGGAGTCATAATGAATAATAGGTAATGATCCTACCTAAACTCCTTCAATTTATTTCATAATATAACTTCCCTAAATCTATGGTATTAATCATAAGATAATAATTAATTATCCTAAATATAAAAAACAACATTAAAAATTATGGAACGACCATCAGTCACCATTTTTTCATCAAATGGGAAATAAATTTATCTCTCATGTGTACATGTGGACTATCACCTCTATTTTGCAATAAAATTCATTTTTCATCTCCACCATTCATGTATGGCTATTATGATCGGTTTTAAGTTTATATATAATATATAATTCATAACATCGCTTGTGTGTATGTGTTTACTACCCCCTCTGTTAAGAAATTTGGTTCTCTTTTCATTTCATTTTAACATGAATGGTAATAATTATATATTATATATTGTATATATTAATGGTTTTGGAATTATAAAATATATTTTTGTCCTTTTCGATCTTTTTGTTAGAAAATTATTAACATTTTAGGCCAGCATGCGACCTGTCAACTACATGATAGGTGTAAATAATTTTTCTATATTTTCCTTTAATAAATGAATCAATATATATATATATAATAAATATATATTATATTTATCTCATTAATATAATTTTAGAGATGATAAAAGAAATATAAATGTAGAAGGACTGGAGCTGCTGAACTAAAACTCTCGTGAATAATGAAGTAGCTCACACACACAAAATGACAATTTATATAAAAAATTATTAAACAATGGGTGTTTAAATGTTATAAATGGATAATATATGAAATTATTATTATTTATATTATTTTTGTATATATGTTTTTAAAAAATAATTGTATTATAAATGATTCTAATATACGTTTTAGGCCATTCAGACTTGAACGGATTTTCATCTCATTTTTTTTATGAGACACAAGCCATATTCACCCCTTTATTATTTTTTATGGTGTATATACTTCCCATGAAAAAAAATTATGATGAATAGAATGAAAATTATTGATAATTAATTATTCATCTATTGTTCTCTCTATAGTGAGGTTTGCATTCAAATGTTACCAAAGTGGTAAGTGTTTTTTGTTTCAATTTCATTGTATATCGATATTGACATTAATTATATTTCAAATCAGGAAATTTCATGATATACCACACATAAATATCATTATGTTTTTTCTTCTATAGTTATTCAAATAATTTATATGTTATAATTCCATTTTCCTCTTTTTGGTGAATAAAATTATTGAAAAAATAATAATTAGAATAAACATTATTTTCTTTATGGTCAGGAATATGTTTCTTACCTACACATGTTTTCTTTAAAATGATTTAAAAAATATTTTATTTCATACTCTACTGTGATTTTTTAAATTTAATTTTATATATATTTTAGTTTTTAAAAAAAAATTAAAATAAATCTTCATATCATTTTTCAGATGAAGTACTTTTGAACTTTTTCTTAAAATGAAAATAAAATGTATATTTTGACATAAATGATATGATAATAATTTCCAATGATTATGTCCAGTAAATACATTGAATATTTCTTTACAAGTTATAAAGTTACATTTAAAATGAAATTTTTTCCTGAAAAATATTGAAAGTTGTTCCCAAAAAATAAAGAAATGTTTTTATTTTAAATATGTGATTTCCAAATGAAATGGAATTTTTCATCAAGAAATATTACAATTGGTATTTTAAAAGAATTTTTTCATTTATGATAACATCCTTTGATGTTACTTATTCTTTACTTTGGATATAATTCAAGGATACTATATTTATTATTTCTCTATATAGTTTGTGATTATTATGATGATAATTTTATGAAACCCATTTATTTTCCATAGGTAATGTTTTGATGTAATGTTGAAATATTTATGAAACTTGTTTACTTTCCATGGGTTATGATATATGATTAGTGATTTATGATCTTGTGGAACACATATGAAGGGATTATTATTATGTGATTGGTGGCATCAAAATTATATATATATATATATATATATCCATTGCATTTGGAAAAGATGGATATATCATAAGATAATAAGTATTTTAATATAGATTGAACCTAATTAAGTAAGGGAGATTTTCAACTATGAAATAATTGAGAGTTTTTATTGACTAAGGATATGATGAAATAAGGAGTAAACCCAATAAACTATGATGTTCTTGGATGTGATCCTTGAATATGGAAATTATTTCCTATGATTATGTGTATTCCCAAAACATGTGTATTCTACAAATGTTATGTCATCATGGATCATGTTATTTTATTCCTTTATGATTCATTTATTATTAATTGTGAATCATTATGCAAGAATTTAAGATTATGATAAATTATATATTTGAAATGGATTATGAAATTTTAATGGCATGTTATCAAGCCCTTATTATTATGATACTTTTATGTCATAATTGATATCTCTATTGTTTACTCCTACCAAGAATATGATCTCTCTCTTTTTTATCATCTCCTAGGTTATGAAGAATGGATTTAAGTAGGTTATATATAATAAAAGTAATATATTTTAAAATCATTATGGGATATATAAAATACATTTCATGAAATAATAATATTATGTATCTAATATCAAAATATTATAAATAATTATGGTACTCGAATGTGTATTTGTAAAAAATATTAAATATTCCTCTATTAAGATGCAATTATTATGTATTAAAATTATGATTCACTATAATTGGTATCAGAGGTAGGTGAAGTTAATATTTAGAAATTAAGATTAGAGAACCTTGTTGAAAACTGTTGGGATAAATAAAAGTATAAGGTTCCATCCATAATCTTTAATAAAATAGATATTATCTGGTTTTACTATAATATACATCCATGTATTGATACTAACAAGTGGAAACGGTTGTGGCATAGACTCACCAACAGGTAACAACTATGAATAGGGTGAATTCAGTATTAACATGATTGTCATGGGTGCATGATGAGTTGTAATAAAACAAAAAAACTTTCTAGATAGTCCTATCGGATATTCATGTGTTAAAATAAATTTTATTTATGAACCATTATGAAGGATTTGAAAAAATTATGACCATGGATGACCTAAAATAAACTTATTGTGTTATGAAGTGAATAAAATATTTCATGATTTAAAGATCCTCTAGATTTTTTTCATGATTTTTCAATTTGAATATGAATTCTTACACTATGAATTATATTTTAATTCAATGCATTAAACTTGTAGTAATTGTGTGAATACTAAATTTATAGGAAAATGGAACGATTTTCCTCCTTTGAAAAAAGTGAAATAGGAGTTATATTGTGGTACCATGTGATTATGCCTAATCAACAATCTCATTATATTATTAAAAATCATATCTTCAGTGAGATTTCTAACACACCTAATAAGAGAATAAATTAAGTATTATAAATAAAATGGAGGGTAGAATATTTACTTTCCCACATACCAATTATATGGGATAAATCCCACCAAGAATCGTGTTAGAGGAATGAGATGATGTTTTATGTGTGGAAAAAAATAATATAATATATACTGGAGGAGGGAAAATAAAATTGCAATGTAGGGATAATGATTTCATCCTATGTAACTACTTATAGTTCAATATCATATTTTTCGGGAAGATGAGAATTATCTGAGTCAATAACCTAATGAAATTATTGACACCTAAATTAAGGACCAATTATATGACACTCATTAATGTAAAAGGATTTAAGTGTTAATTTATTTCAATTCATGAATAATAATTTAAAAGCCTTATTTCTTGGATATTATAGTTACAATAATCATGAATAATCCAAGGATTGTTCCAAAGTTTTTTCCTTTATGTATTTGAATTCATATGTTGAATGGTATCGATAACCATGAAAAGTGATTTAGTAGTAAAGTGGTATTTTTAGAAAAAAATATGATTAATGGAAATATAACCCAAAATATTTTCATGATATTGATTTAATAATTTTTATTTGGGATAAATATATTATTGATATTTACAAATTAATTTGGTAAGTATTTGTGACCATGAAATTGTTTAGTGGTTTGATGAGAAAGTAATTTGTATAATATTTTATAAATTTATTTTATTTCTAGATTTATTCAATATATTAGATTGAGATAATTTCTATAATAATATTGTTTTCATTTTTGTTGTATGGTGATTTAGTTTATTAAAATGTTTTAGGAGAATATATTATTAAGTTGTGCACATGTATGGTATGTGACATTGAAACATTCATTTTTTATTAAATTTGTAAACCATTTTTTTTTTGGTAAATATTTTTAGACAAAGGTAATGGCCTATTGTTCTATTATAGATATTATGATCCATAAAAATTATCTGTAGTGATTTAAGAAGGAAAATTCATCTTGAATATTCATATTTTCTAGTAAGATATGATGTCAAAATTAATTAGAGTGAAAAAAATTGTTTTTATGAAATTAAAATAAATAAAATAATTATATTTCCTAATGTTATATATCTTGATAGTAATATAATCACTAATTTTTAAAAAATGTATCTTATCCTTTTAAATTTATTTCTAATGAATTTAATGTCTTTTAACCCCTCACTAATTTGATTATTTATTATTAATTAACATTCTCATGACCATGTTCACTGTTACAATCTATTAGACTATATATGTTATTTTACTCCTCCATATCTATATTTTAACAATCCATAATTTTTTTCTTTATCAATGAATCTTATTATGTGTTCTTTTAGTTAACCATTATGATTTCTTCTTCCCCTTTTCAATTTAAGCTTTATTATCCCTTTAAACAATGTGTGTTATCAATAAAGGTATTTTGAAATATTAAGCCATTTAATATTGAGATAAAATTATAAGGCTTAAATTTATTCAATGGGGAGAATATAACACCCTAAATATTTGTTTTAATAGAATAAAAATCACTATATCTTTCTGAACACACAACAACGAGCATTAAACGAATTTATATATATTAAAAATATTATTATTTAATTGTAATAATTATAACCTTACTGTTGAATTGGTAGATTTGAATATGCTGCATTATGAAATATTTATATAATTCTCCTTGTCAATAAAAATTTATTTATTTATGGTTATGAAATAAGAACATAATTTTTTGTAAATTCATTTTATTCTTTATAATTCATTTTCAACAAAAATGATTTTAATTTTTTTATGCATTAAAATTAGAAATAACTTATAATACTTCTAAAAACTCTAATTTATAAAATGAACATAATTTTTTAAATTAGAATATTAAAATCAACATATGTTTAAATTTTACATTTTTTATAAAATAATTAACTTTTCAAAAAATAGTGAAAATACCAATTTTCAAATACTCACCTTTATTCTCATGAAATAAAGTGATTTAAAATATACATTCTATTTTAGATTCACTCTTAAAGTGAAATATGGTTACATTTACTTTCATTAATCTATTTAATAGCTTTTTAATTGGTATTATTTTTTATTTTGATATAAGTTAATTTTTATGATTAAAAATGCCTTTTTAAGAAATAGTTTTTCCTTACATTTTACACATTTCAATTAAAATTTATTTGTAAACTTTATAGGGATTTAATAATGAAAAATTGAAAACATATTGGAAATCAGGGGCTTCAAATTTGGCTTATATATTTCTATTATTTTTCCACCATAAATAACAAATGTGTTAAATATGTGTAACCTTGATAATACTAAAATGGGTAAAAAAGTGTTAAATCTATGAAATATTGTGTCAAAATCAATTTAAAACATAAATTTATATCATTTTATGGGATTAATTAGACCATATAAATACTAAAATTTAATATATTTTATTTTTTAATGTTCATTTTATAGTGGAATTTATATTTCTTATGTAATGAAAATTCCCAAATATCATTATCATTATTTTAATTTCATTCATAATTTCACATAGGAATATAAATATTTTATAAATTAATAAAAAAAATTAAATGCTTAATTTAATTTTATTATGCTAATTTAATTTCAATTTTTATTTATTGTATAATTACCTAAAATTCTTAGATAATGCTAACATAGTTCTTCTGCAAGTAGTAGAAAAATCAAAGTAAATGCTTTTAAATACATCAAAAATAATATTTCTTTAATTTATTATGAATTAAATATAATTTTAAGGTCAATATTATTGTATAAATTGTGATTAATGAGTTTATATTCAAATACCTTTACTATCTTGATGTCTTTAGTGTAAAATTAAAGGATTAGTTTCAAAAAAGACATTAATAATATTTGATGAAAAATAATATTTATTTAAAAGTTATAAAAAACATGAATGTAGAAAAGTAGCATTAAAAATGGTCAAATATTTAATAACTTGGCTATTTATGAGAAATTGTTTAGCAAATAATCAAAATTATAAACTTTTATGATTGAAAAAGTTAAGGAAATTAAATTTAAAATGGGTTTACTGAGGGAGGATATGCAAAAAGATAAGGGTATGTTTGTCAATTAAAAATGTCTAAATACTACTTAATATCAATATTTGTACCTTATACCATTATAAAATATATTCCATGGCCACTTTGGATCATTTTTCATGCAAATTCAATTATAATATTTTAATCTTTTTATGAAATCCAAAGTTTGTCCTTTTCCCCACTTAAAAAAGGACACAACTCCTTTCTCTTTTTTGCATCACTATGATCCATATAACTTGAATAAAATATTCTATGTTCTATCCCAAAATTATCTATCCATGCATTAGAGGGTATTTTCTTCTTATAGACCATTCAAATGGTCCTTATAAATGGAACTAAAATAGGCATACAGAAGAAGTGTTTATCATCTTACCCAACCTCTTCCAATTTATTTCATATCAAACCTAATAAAAATATTTAGAATTAATAATAAAATAATAAATTCAGTATTAAAAAAATAATTAAATGTTATTATTATAAAAGAACTATTTTTTTCCACTTTTCTATCAAATGTGAATTAAAATTATCGCTTGTGCTTATGTGCGGCCTACCACCTCAACATTGCGATATAATTCATTTTCCATCACAATATTTCATGGGTGGTTATTTGTACGAGTTTAAATATTATATATGATATTTAAATAATCATTATGAGTTTTAAATTATAATATAATATTTATCTTTTTTCCTTTTCATCCATTGGAAGTAGATAATGTCACTCATGTGCATGCGTGGACTACCACCTTTATAAAACGATGAGATTCATTTTTATTTTTATTTCACTTGGATGGAAATATAGATATATTTTACTTATGATATAATTATAGTTATATAATGATAAAATAATTATTATATTTGTTTCCTTCTTTTCATTATAAAATTATAACTGCGTTCATGCATACGTTGAGCATACTACCTCCATGATTAGTTTATATCATTTTTCTGATATCTGCCATCTATAGATGACTCCCAATATATATATATAATATATATGATATATATATCACAAATAAAAGTATAGAGATTAAGTAACCAAGATAATAATATGTGTAACAGATCATCAGAACTGAAACTCTCTTGAAATAGGATACAATGAACACTAGAAAACAGAAAAATAATAAGGAATTATTAATAAAAGTGTGATGGAATGTTATTAGGGGATCATATATAACATTTTATGTTTTTAAATTATTATGGTATATGATTGAAATAAATATAAATTTATTATATTGGATTTTAGATCACTTTCCATGTAAGGTAAACTTGAGGTAAGATATTTTTGTTAAGATTTTATTAATTTGATATAAGTTACATGATCACCCATTATTTATTTTATGATGTGTATATTCATCCAATGAAATTATTTTATTATGATTCACTTAAAAATTAATGTCATTTAATTATCTATATACAGATTTCCCTTTCATGATATTTTTATTTGAATGTTAACCATATGGTATGTGTTTTAGGTTACAATGTCATTGTTTATCTATATTATTCATCATTAAGATTATTATATTAAAATTTCATGATATACCACTATTGAATATCATAAAATATCATATAATCTTTTTATTCATTAGATTTTAAGTAATAATACCCTTTCATCTTTATTGTACTTAAAATTTTTGGTAATTGTTTTTTGAAAAATAGAAATTATTTACTCATTGTTCGGGAATATTTTCCTTTCATGTCCATGTTTTATTTCAAATGTTTATAGAATTTATTTTTGGTAATTTATTTTATTTGAATAAAATAATTTTTAACCCTGTTTTATTTTTAAAAACTATTTTAAAATGAATCTTATTGTATTTTTATGACTCATACACATATGAATTTTTACTCAAAATGTGAAAGGAATCATAATTTTAAAATATATCGAATGAATGGAATTTTCTTCCATTGTGTATTCTGAATTAATTGAATCTATTTTATTAGATTAAAATATTATAATCAAATAAAAAAATTCCATAATAATTTGGAATTATTTAGATATTAAATAAATGATATCAAAATTATAATGGTAATTTTGTCAAGAAATATCTCAAGTGACCTTTCAAATTCATTTCATATCATTAAAGATAATATCCTTTGATGTAACTTATGATTTTTAGGGATTTTATCCATTTATACCATCCTTATTCATTCTATGGATGTTTTATCATTATGATGGTGACATGTTTATGAATCCTATTTATTTTCCACATGTTATGTTATGATGAAATGTTGAAATTTCTATGAAACCCATTTTCATTCAATGAGTTATAATATATAATGATTTATTTATGATCTTATGGAACATGAATAAATGTATTATGATTATGTGATGGGTGGGACTAGATTATTTATCCCTCCAATTCATTGGGTAAAGATGTAAATCTTATAATATAAAAAAACTAGAATATGGAGTGACCTCAGTTCAGTAAGTTACTCCATCCACTATGATAGTATTGGGAGTAAAAATTGAATTAGGATATGATTTAATTTAGATATAACCCTATCCACTATGGTAGTATTAGTAGTGATACTTAAAAATGGAAATAATTTTATATACTTATGTGAATTCCATAAATTTGTTTTTTATGCCAATGTTATTCTCTCATGGATCATGTTCGTTTATTGTATTATGATTCATGTAATATAAACTGCCAAGAATTATTCCATTATTTAATATTATGATATATGATATTTTAGGTATGAATTTTCAAATTTCAAACTCATGTTCTCATATAATTATTCTCATATTATGTTTAACTAATCATTGATTTTTCCCTTGTTTTCCCTTTCTGAGAATCTTATCTCACCCATTATTATATTTACTTTTCTCAGGTCATGAAGAATGTTTTTCTGTAGGGTATATCTATGAAAGGTTCTATATGGGAATATCTTTTTGGGTAATGTTAAAGATCATAAATTAAATAATAAGATTGTCTATAAATTCTTTATAGATACAAAACCTTTATTCTCCTTATACTTGTATTTGTAAAATAAATTGAATATTCATATTTTAAGATAAAATATCTATGTATGAAAGAAATTGGTATTTATATTAATGGTGGTATGTTATGACAATATATTTTAAAATAATAATATGTTCGATAGTGTATTCAACAGAAAATGATGAGATTAAACAAACCGTGATATAATCTTAAAATATTCAAATATAAATATGATCGATTTAACCAAGAAATTAAATTGGTGTGTAAAAAAGTATTAAATTATTTATGAAATATAAATAAAATTATGTTGGGAAAAATCCCTCAAGGTATCATTGAAGCATTTTTGAGGTGACTGGGTTTGTTGACAAAGTCGACATCGGTGTTGTGATTGTTGAAAAAGGAAATGATGACATACAAATTGGTTGACAAAGGGGATTTCATGGTTTCATGTCAAGTTTAAGGGATATGGTTAGAGATCCATGTTTGATTCAAGAATTTCGAAAAAGGAATGGATGATCTGGAGGTGGTACAAAAAGAGCAGATACAAGGTGGCGACGTTTTCCAGTGTTTGCTAAATTTTTGGGCTTGAAAATCAACAAATGGAGAAAAGTGTTTTTGGCGAAGGGACTTGCATCCTGAGGTCTTGGAGGATAGGAAAATTTCACACAATATGTTTTTCAATATCAGAACATCAAAATATGGCAATGGAAATAGGGTCGCACAAGTTTTGGAGTTAGTCACGCAAGTGGTTTGCGCGGCAGGAGACTTGCGCGTCGAAAGTTGTGAGCCAGAGGAAGACTTGCATGCCACCGCGTAGGGTGTCCAAATGCCTATAAATACCGGTTGACCCCTCCCCATTCATTGTCAAGTTCAACACTAAGAAAAATTAGAGCTCCTGTCGTGCAGGTGTGGTGGTCACGCAAGTGGTCTGTGGTCGCGCAAGTAGACGTTGTGCGCTAGGTGATAGTTGTGTGCCAGGTGATAGTTGCGCGCCCCATGTGGTTTGTAAATGAAAGGAAGTGTGTCTCCCATGTTGTGAGTTAAGGAAGGATGTGTTGCGCAAGTTGTTGAGGTGGACTTGCGCACCAATTTTAAAGAAGCGTGATTGTTGTTAGTTGTGCGCCAATATTGGTTTGGGCAAAAAGGGAAGTGAGTCACGCAAGTTTTGAGTTGCAGAAGCTTGTGTCGCACAAGTTGTTGAGGTATACTTGTGCGCCAGTTATAACTTGCACATCGATACTTGCACGCCATCTCAGAGAAGGGTGTCAGGTAGGGTTGATTCCCAGTGGTGATTCAGTACTGCGTGGAAGCTGGAAGATTGCCTGATACCTTCGGTACAAAGTGAGATTCATCTACTGGTGAAAATTGGACTTCAACAGCACATCTATATACAACAAAGGATGTATTAATTTATGATTATGAAGATACCTACAGGTCTATAAATTGTGAGTGGATCCTTTCCAGAGCAGTGAGCAAAGAAACGGGAAGAAGGTGATCCTCTCCATCGGCAGTGATCCAGAGAGAGAGAAATAGGGAGTGACCCTTGGGAAATTAGTGAGATAACCTTAAACTTTGTAAAGGAATTGAACCTAGGAATAGAAGTGATCAATCCCAAACCTTGTAAAAATCAATGTGATTTAGTGGATTTGGTACAGTGGAATATCACCATTGTATGCTCCTTGGACGTAGCCCAGTGAGGGTGAACCAAGTAAAAATCTCTATGTTTGCCTTCTTACTTCCCTGTATTGCATTTAAAGCATCGTCATCAGATAAAGAAGAAAATAAGTGGTCATAATAAACACACAAGTGAAAACAAAGTGACCCTTGTAATAAAGAGGTCAAGATCTAATGGGGCAGAAAGAATTTTGAAAAAGAATATCCATGACCTGATTCACCCCCCCTCTTAGGGTATATAGGCCCCTATTGGTCCTAACAAATTCCAAAACAAATTTATATATTAATTATTAATAAAACTCAAATTTTATTAAAGATATTTAATTCTATTAAAATTTTGTTTCCTTCAAAAATGATTTTTACTAATTTTTTGTAAGAATATATTATAATTAACAAACTAAACATTATAAATGTTTTTTATAATATTAACATAACATTTAAAATATTATATGAAAATTTAATTGGGTTGAAATTTTGGAATTTTTCAATAAGAACTGATTTTTTAGTAAATAGTGAAAATAAGGATTTTTTGTAAAACTATCTATTTTTTCATAAATTAAGATATTTAAAAGTAAATTTATTATTTTAATTTTATTTCTATGTACTATAAGTATTATTTAGTTATATTGTATTAAGGTAATTGGGTGGTACAATTACATTCAAACACACTCACACCAAACAAACACAGATTGGAATGGGAGGTAATAGCCCCCCCCCCCCCAAGGATAACCCACCCAACCAGCTGATTTTTTATTACAATATATTATTTATTTATTTATTGACCCAAAGTATCATCATTTCTTCAAGCCTTCTATCTATCCATCCACACAACATAACTCAACCAGAACCAATTAAGAATCATATTCATCCTAGAAAGTCATCACCTCGCCTAGAGAACAAGTCGACTGACCAGATATCCCACCATTTTCCATCATCCTATCGAAACACACCATTAATGACCATTTGAGTCCCCTGTATCCACAAAACTATCAATCTATCATGCATCCCCACTATATTTCTATAACTACTTCACTACATCCACAACGATAACCCTCATCTGAGGCGGTCATCCCACCACCTTCTACCTTTTTTAGCTTACCATAGTCACAGCTTCCGTTGATCGAATGAGCTCAATCAATGTCCCAACCTGAATTTGGCACAAAGTCTAAATAAAAACCCATGAATGGGATATGCGAAGAATCAAACCACCATTGGGATGCAGTACATGAGGAAACCAGACCACTCGTCTGGTGCCTTAACTAAAAAACGTATATAAGGTTAACAATTTCCTCCCACTGGGGGACCTCTATGCCTGGAGCACACCAAATGTTCTCCATCAAGGAAAATGGATTTAAATCTCCCTATACATAATATTTATAGTTTACGAGTCGGGTAGGACTCAAGATTAGGCAAGTTACCACAGTGTGTGAGGGGTACAACCATTTAGTAACACTAAGCTAACAAAAAATTGGATTTTTTTTAGTTATATTTAAAAAAATAATTACCTTTGAGTCATCTTTATAACATATTATAGTATACGTATATTATTAGTCTTAAAAAAATTATATGAAAACTGTTCTGAGGTGCATAATGTTTCTCCATTTTAATTAATTATAATAAATCCTAATTAGAAATGATTGAAATGAAATTTATAGATTATAAATATAAATTTATGAATTTTATTTATATAATAAATATTATTAGTTATATATTTATGATTAAATCATTTTTCTTTGAGAAATACATTTTTCATAAAACAACCCTTTTAGTTGTGCTTATCGGTTTTTTTTTAAAAAAAATCTGATGTTTATTAGAATAGAATTTTATAAAATTCATTCAATATTTTTAATGATAATACTTTATATTATATAAAAATTTCAACTTAATTTTTCTTAATAATGTATTTTAAAAGCTGTAGAAAACTAATTATCATGGTTAAAATTTTAAAAATATTAAAGAGATTAACCTTATAAGTAAATATGATAACATGATTAAAACATGTGTATTTTTAGTTATGAAGGTTTTATTTGTCCTTATCACTGCTCCACTCATTTAGTTTTCAACTTTGCTGGCACTTGTATTGATAGTGGCCTCTAATGGTAGAATAGATTTCAGTATTTATAAAAATGTCACTTCTCCTCAATTATAAAAGGTCACCCCATCCCCTCACATCTTCCTAAATTTCGATCCATTTGACTCACCAAACCATGGAAAAATATCTCTCCCACATCCTTATACACATAATGTTTATTGATGTTTCCCCAAAATACTAACCTTATTGTCCTTAATAAGAGATCCAAAGGATGTTTCTCTAAGAAAAGGTAATTGAATTCACCAAGATCCTTCTTTTTATTTACTTATTCTTTTTCCACCATAAATTATTTATTTTAAATTAATATATGAAGAATTATCTCATAGATATATATATTTTTTAAAATTTATGAAATTATATTTATGCATCTCCTTTTCCGTGAAATGGTAAACGAAACTGTCATTTGTGTGTACGGAGGACTACCGCCTCATGGACCTATTTAATTAGTTTTCCATCATCACCTCTCATAGAAATTTAAGATGATGGATTTAATATTTATATATTATAATAATGACATATTAATAATTTTATGAACATAATATATCATATACTTTCTAACTATAATATCCATGGGAAAAAGTGATAATATCATTCGTGTGTATGGCATATTACCACCTCGCGAGGCAATATTATTTTTTATTACTAAATCACATGGATGGCATATGTATGAGTATTTGAATAAATTAAATTAAATATATGATTTTATGATAATATTTAAAATCTAAAATAACAATTAACTTATTTCCATCATGATCTTTGAGAAATTTATATGTTATACATATGTATGAAAGGCCTTCCATCTCCACGATTGTAATGGGGTTAATTTTTTTATAACCATAATTCATGGTTATTATTAAAAGTTAAATTTATGTATAAAAATTATAATTATGTCATTTTTATTACTCTGAAGTTTATTTTGTAATGACCCCTTTGACCATGGTCAACACACTGATTTTGTTTTGAAATTATGAACTGAACATCCTCAAAACGCCATACCTGAAAAAACTGATTAATATATTAAATACATCATTAAAATGAACTTTTTAAATGGTTTAAGTATAAGTGGTTAACCTAGAAAAGTTTCATAAGAAAAAAAATTTATATGTTTATTTTACAAGAGATAAAACACATACATGAAAATTTCAAGACTCTGGGTAAGGGTTTCGCCTCTAAACATTATTTTTTGGGACAAATGTTATTTTATTAACCTAATTTATTTTTATTAGTTTTTATACTTACATGTTCCATATAATAGCAAGAACCCTTCATAAATCATTATATATTATGTTACGAGCTTTTATATAATATAATTCTCCTAAATTATGTATATGTATCTCTCTCATATATACCAAACTTGTTATCCGTTACTAAAATGAGGTTGTACATGCCTTATGTTCATCTCTAAAATTATTTCGTTACTAAATTTCATTTTATTATTATATGAGACAATATTATGAAACTCATTTATAACCATGGTTATTTCTTATGTTTATAAATTTTGATTGATTTCCTATAGTGGCACACATAATCCTGAACCTGTGATGATGGGTATTCCCATATAATGCTCCAATGTATTGGCTAATATTTTAGTCTTCTGATATGTCATATATGGGATTATGGATTAAGCACAATCCATTATGGTACATTTTTTACCACCTGATATTGTTTAGGATGTTTTACTTGATTCATGTTTATGTCATGTTATATGTTGTTTCAACAATTGCTATTTTAGTATTATCATATAATACAATGTTTCTTATGTTATGCTTCCATATGATTACTAATGATCCTTATATTTTAAGATATTAAGGTATACCTGTAACACCAATTATATGCTTCCTTATCATGTTTACTCCCTTTTTGTCTTTTAGCTCGCCCTTTTTGTCTATGTATTCCATAATTTTTCACATGTATTTTTAGGAGCATGAAAGGATTAATGAAATCATTCTATAAGATGTATTATGAACCTTGTATTCTGAAGACACTATACCTCATGAGCTTTGGGGTGTAGTTTAATGTTTTTTATTATAAAAATAATGTAGCAGTATGTGTAGAAGGATTGGGTTGTTATAGTGGGTACCAAAGGAAAGATTAAAAATTTATAAACTAGAATGAAAAAACATTATAGATAACCCAAGAGATCATTCAAAGGATAACTATATGTATAGGAAAATATCCTAGAATTTATTGAATGATAGAGAAAGTGGATTCAAAGTAATTAAATCTCTGTCTAAATAATACAGGTGGAAGTGGATCTGGAAGAGTTATTCCCAAGGGTAATTACCCTAAAAGGGAGTATTTTATTGGACTCTATCTTCACCAGGTACAGAATTCCAAGATATAAAATATGTTTTACACTCCCAAGGTATATTTTTTGGGAATGTAGAAACTCTTTAATAACTATTATGAAGGATTGAAAAAAATGTTAGGTTAAAAATACCACATATGAAAGGATGCCAAGGATAACCTAGATTGAAAGCTAGAGACTCATATGTTATGATATACTTATCATTTATAAGTTATTATTTATATAATTATAATTTCACCCTTTAAAATGATAATTAATTCTTATCTTGTTATTTTACTATTTTTAGTTAATGGTGGGAAATAGAATAAAGAATGCTTACAACCTATGTGATGGGAAATATAATGATTTTCATAACAAGGTGAATAACTTGATGGGACTTAATGTTAGACGTCTGGGGATAATTAAAATTGAGTTATCTAGAATGATGAGTAACAAATCTAACATATTTTAATATCTAAACACATCAAATAATATATGGATAAAGTCTCACTAAAGAACATGTTTAAATAGTTATAAAGAAAATGTGATTCAATTTTTTTCATGTCAAAAATATGGAAATAGGAACCATGGAACATGCCTTTAATGAAATGTAAAATGATTTATGTAGGGAAAATGAGGAAAAATACATCTAATTACCGAAGAAAAAATAATATTCTAGTTAACAAGATACATGGAAATAAAGTTAAAAATAAGGCACCATTAATAATTCAATATTGAAGATGTGGGTAACTTGGTCATTATCCCAATAAATTCCCTAATATAACTATTAATTACTAGTGGCCAATGTTATGAAAATCATTGAAGTGGAATTATTTAATTTTTTAGGTTTTTTAATTCATGAACCATATTCTTGAACTGTTTTTATTTATGGTATTTTGGTTATCAAAATCATGAAATTTATAAGGATCATTATATAGTATTTTTTCTTTAAGGATTTGTAGGAAACTGTTGAATGGTTATAATGACCTATAAATTTGATTTAATGGTATAGAGATATTTTATTGAAAAACACTTAATTAGGAAAAAGTAAATCTTTGATATGTATGTGATTTTTTGGTAATTATAGAATATTAAGATTATTTGACTTTGTAGTAAAACATAACATGTATTAAATACATCAGTGGTTAAAAACCGATTTGATGATCAATGTTATTTTGAGGATTTTGATCATGTTTTTGGTAACATTATAGGAATTATATAAATATGGTTTTAGAAAATGTACAACCTATATGTTGAAAGATAACACATAACATGTAGAAAGGTTATGGGACTTGAAGCCACAATAGAAGGGTGATAATGGTGCATCCTCTACCACTAGCCTATGTAATGTACTGGTTAGTGTGATATTATTTTTACATAAACTATTTTTTGGATAAATATTATATTCTTTTAACAAATATATTATAGGATCAAGTATTTTTTTTTAATTTTTTGGATATTGAGGTGGTGATTTATATATTGGATGAAATTTTGTTTTATTGATATGTATATAACATTTAGGCTTAATGTAAATGATTATTTGGTAGGAATTATATTATATTTTTTGAGATGTATGTTGAATGGTATGATATAACCTTTTTTAAGGACCAAGCCTTAAACCTAACTTATTCTTGTGTTTTTTAACTATAATTATCATTTGAGGATATTTCCAGTTTTCAGTTTTAGATAATTATTATAAACTCTTACAAATTAGACCCATACATTACATGTGGACACTTATCCTAAGTATCTATTTTTTCTGCTGAATTAAACCCTTTAAGACATGAATTTTTTTCAAGACACCTCTTCAATTATTTCATCATGACATATTTTTTTCTCTTATCAATAATATGACCTATGAAAAACATTTTAAAACTTGGGATGAGCACAAAAATCACAGCAAGGGATATAAAGAAAGAAAATCATTTTTCATATGAAAATATGAAAACAATTAAAAATATGTCTTTAAAACTCATTAGAAATCACATAGAAATCACATTGTTTAATTGGGACATCATTACTATATCACTCTTATATTCACCCTTACAAATGTAATAACCATATGTTCGACTTCCATCTCTGGAATACCCAATGTATTTGAGATCTATAATGGGGATCACCCTTCGAATAAGCTATATATGGTTTACCTATTTTTCTTGAGATATAATTGGGATCAACCCTTCATATAATCTATATCTGGCACACTTGTGAGCTATAATGGGGATCAACCCTTCATATAAGCTTTATTGGGCTCACATGTAGGCTATAATGGGAATCAACCCTTCGAATAAGTTGTATCAGGATCACCTATAAACTTTACAAGTACCAACACATAAAATCAATCAATTTTCAACATTTCACTCAAAAAAATCATTTTCACTCATAATAAAATATTTAATTTTATTGAAATAACCAACCCATTTTCAAAACCCGGTTAAAATATTTAAAAATAGATCTTTTAATCATAGTGTCCCATACCACCTTGAAACATTTTACCTAAATTAGAAAATTCCCATTTTAAAAAAAATTGTCCATATAAAAAAATCATAAAAACTATATTGAAAAAAGGGACATGAAATAGAAAGATTTATGAGAATAAATATTTAAAACATTTAAAATTATGTTTTAGCTAAAGAGTCTCTTACTGTTGGTCTAACTCATCTCATACCTTCTTTATATTCTTGAATAATAAACACATTTTAATTTATACTTGCTTGAGAACATTATTTACATGTTTATTATTCCTTTTATATCATTTATCACAATGTTATAACAATTAATTAATTATTTTAGTTCACATTAGATGTTTTAATGATATTCGGTACATGAGTCTAAAATGGATTTGATAAGTTGAATATGCTCAAAGAGGTCATTATTTCATCATATCCAAAATAATATTCAAGAAATAATAATCATTATTTTAAATCAATCATACTTTTGAACCCAATTATTAATTATGGAAATGAAAAATGAATTGTGTTACAATCATTGAGACGGTAAGTTGTATGTACACATGAGTAACGTTTCATATTTCAAATATCATTGTGAAAATAAGTTAATTATTATTATAACTTTCCATAATGATAATAATATAATTAATATTATATTAATCATTTAAATATACTTATATATATCATCTATGTGATGTGGTGATGAAAAATCTATTGCATCACTTTGTGGGGGTCATATTTCACAAGTATGCCTGAACGACATTACCATTTACATGTACCTGGAAAGTAAGAAAATGATTGATATAATAATATTTTATAATTATAAATATTTCATTAATATCATTTATACATTAATTCTATCATTATAACTTGTCTTGATAGGCGATAATGGAAAAATAATTATATCGGTTCGTGGAGATGATTGTTCACATGTACGCAGAAACGATAAATTCATTTCCCATTTGATAGAATAAGAGATATATTTAGATTATTATATTAACATAATAATATCTCAGTATATTAAATATATTGGATATATTATTTTATTATGGTAGAAGAATATTTTAAGGAAATGGAAGAAGAATTAAAAATAGATAAATTTAATTAAAAATAATACCTCTTCCTTGGATGATCCCCCTTGATTAAAACCCAAAAACCTCTAATGAGGGAGTTTTACAAACCCTAGTACCTATATAAAGTGTGTAGGGCTTATAATAATGGATTTGGGTAGATATTTGATTAACCAAATAGTTTTTTATGTGTGAATAATAGATAAGAATGGGTGCCATTTTATAGGATAGGGGAGGGGTACTCCTGAAATTCTTCAAAATACTAATTTCATATAAATTAATTTTCTATTAAAAATTTTTACAGAGTGATTTATTTTTAATAAACGATTATTTTGGGTTTAATCCCTTTCATCTAATTAAAATTATATAATTTTTTACTATTTTTTAATCCTTATATTATTATTTTAACCCTTATTAATTCTTACCACAATATAATGCTATTTACACTTTGAGGGTTAATATAATTACTACAAAATGAAAATTTACAAATAAATGAGTCATTTATCACATTTCAGGAATTATCCCAATTATTTTTTTGAAGGACATGTTTTTTTGAATTTTATATCATTTAATAAAATAATATTTATTTTAAAATATCATTATTTCTAACGCTTTCGGTGGCCAATGCATGCATCGCCACGGAGACACACTACTTTCAACATCATGTTCTATCTTTCTAAAGGTTAGAAGCATCCATCAATTCTTTAGTGATGATTTATATTTTATCTAAATGGGATCATGGGATGTCGGTTCCATCTTCTGTGGATTCCTCCGAGGAAGTTTTCTTCTAGTATGAGTCTCCCTTATATATTTGAGTTGTGGTTTGGGAATCTAATTAACATTTCCATATATTTATGCATGGTGGTTAATTAAACTGATTCCATCATGACATTCCAAGGGGTATTAATAGGGTATAAACTTTCGATCAGAGTAGATGGTAGCATCAGGCAAGTTAGGGAATCTCTGGATGCATGTACATTGGTCAATTGTATTCTTACTCATATGAGGGCATCACAAGGGTGCATAACCTGATACATACCATCTATTTTGTGGGGTATCATATTCTAGGGGCGTTTCTTTGAGTTTTTCCTCAGCTTCCTATGTTTAACACGAGGTATGCCACGAGTTTATCATCTAGCATAAATGAATCAGTCAAATCAGAACACTTATAAATGTAGATCAGGTAGGCACATCCCTCGGAGGGATCACATGGAAGTTTTACCATATGGGTGCTCAAAATTCCTAATGAGGGAAGACCCAAGGAGTGTTGTGTCCCACAAAGGGAATATTTCACACCGTGGAGTCTGATTTTGACACCACTTAGGGAATATCATAGAGGGTACACTACTAAGAGGGCTCACAAAAGTTTACCATTTTATGGGATTGAACCTCATGGAGGATTACTATGTACCATGTTTATAATATATGGATCAAAACCAACGTAGCTTGAAAGGGTGATTCAGGGCTTACATATTTTTAGTTGTTTAGGTGCCTTAAAAAGTAGTGATGATATAGGTGACCTTACCATGATAGGGGTATGGTGGTGGAATGGATGGTTGGGGGTTATGTATGGATAGCTTCTCGTATGAATGGTATGATCCCTCTAGTATATGGCATCCCAAGTAGGAAATGGGATAGATAATATATTATTTAATTAAGTGGATAAGATGAATGAGATGGAACTAATGTGGAGATGATAGTGGTTTTGGGATTGAACCTCGGTGAGGCTTCTTACGTATCCCTACGGCAGGGAATTAATGTCAGCGTAGTTTGGTGGGTGATGGGATACCTAAAATGGTGGCTCGTGATAATGGATTTCATGGATGGGTACCCAAAATAAGTAGAACCTTCGGGTTTGGGCATGATCTTCACAAAACACAAAGGCTCAAATGAGAGACTAGAATGAGACATGGGTGATGGAAAATAACCTGAGGGATGATTTTTACATATCCTCGTGGTAGGGAATCAATTTCCACATAGTTGAGTATGGCCCATAGAATTTGGGTGTACACAAAGGATAGTGACTCGAAGACATGTTGGGGCTTATGCATGGTTAGCATCCCATCACAATAGGGACACTCTTGGTTGGAGAAGTATGGTGAAGTGTGGGGATTATTCATGGTTAATAGACCAAGAAAATGGGACATGTGGTTCGTGTGTACACAAAGGACAATAACTATGTGCATGGTAGGGCTTACACATGGTTATAGGCCCAAATAGATTGATCAAAACACCCCATGGAGGCACCCTACATACCCAATGTAGAATATAGGGATAAAAACCAACATAGTTCAAAAGGATAAAGGGGTATGTAGTTTAAAATCATGTGGGATGAAAGTGAACCAATGTGAAGGGGTCGAGATAGATGGAGAATCGTCTTGAACCATGGGGAGGCTTCCTACATAGCTTGTGGAAGATAGGGATCAAAGTCCAAATAGTTCTAAATAAGAAAGGTGAATAGGTCATATGCATGGTTAATATTTCATAGCCATGTTGGGGCTTATGCATGGCTAGAGGCCCATAAAATGGATGTGGATGAGTGTCAAGATCCTACCAGTACGTGGATAACCGGGGAGAACCTGGGTGGATGATTAACTATAGAGGAAGGATTTTTACACCATATAGAGGTGGATATGGGGGGGATGTGTCCCATAAATGTAAAATGTCACATCATGAGGGTACATCCATAGGAGGGAGCACCAAAGTTTACCAATAATCATGTCAAAACACCCTATAAGAGCAGACCCAGGGTGTTGTTCCCCATAAAGGGAATCTGTCACACCATAAAGGTTGATCAAGACACCAATGGAGGTGGATCTGGGAGGGTGCATCTCTAGGAGGGGGCACAAATGATTACCATTTTTGGGGATGGAACCTCAAGGATGGGTCTTATGTACCATGTGTAGAAGATAGGGATCGAATCCAACATAGTTCAGAAAGGATTGGGTCTTAAACATAGGATAATCCTAGGTGTTTATATTGAGTGAAAATGGTGAATGGGGGTTATTTGTGGAAGCTTCTCGGGTGCCACTAAGGAGTGGTAGTGATGGATAGGGCTTACACATGGAAGTTTCACAGGTGGAGCTAAGGAGTGACAATGGTGGATGGGGTTTACGTTTGGAAGTGGACTGGGTACTACTAAGGAACAATAATGGTGGATGGGGCTTATGTGTGGAAGAGGCTGAGGTGATGATATAGAGCAGAAATAGTGGATGGAGATTAGATGTGGAAGAAGATCAGGTGCCATAAAGGAGTGGAAATGGTGAATGGGGATTACGCATGGAATATGGTCGGGTGTTTCTATAGAGCGGCAATGGTGAATGGGGAGTACATGTGAAATCTTACCATGATATCCTTCGCATGTCCAGTCATGAGGGAATCCCATGTTCACTACAAGGGGTAAGTATTTAGTTTAATATCTAGTCAAAGGATGAGGAGTGTAGGGATAAGGTAATGATCTACCCATTCAATCTTCCTCATGTAAGGCCATGAGGGAATTTCAACATGATGAATAGTTGAAGGAAAATGGTTTGGGGACTACACCTTAAGAGGAGGCCCATAGTGATTGTTTTCTATTCATATCATGATGAGGCATCTTATGCTTGGTTCACAAGGCATCCTATTCTTAAATGATAGGGTATGATACATTTTAAATTCATTTAGTGAGGACTGTTAGAATCTTATGTTGGACACATAAGGAATCTCTCATTCAGAAAAAGAGGCATACTATGATTTTCAATGGGGTTTTCGAAAGTTTAAAGTCATGTGGTGAGGACTATTAGGCATAAAGTTCCTAGTAATGGATGGTGTGGGACTTATGTTAGGGAAGCTATATCTAGTTCCACCTGGAATAGGAGGAAGGTGATAAGATTTGAGGAGTTTCTTGAGGAATGGTTCAACTCAAGGTACTTAGGGAATTGTGGATGATAATCTCAACTCATTATATTTGAAATGGAATAAGAGGATTATTTAAACTCAAGGTGTTTCTAAAAGTGTGGTGGAGTATCTCAAATCACATTTTTCTTGAAATGGAAGTTGGGTAGAGACAAGGGTGCAAGGTAAAATGTCAGCAACTTGGCCTGAAAGGTTTGTGGTGTGAATCTCCATTTTTCATGGGGGTTAGTGATGGAAGTGAAGGGACCATCCTGGAGGGTCGGGACCATAGCCCAACACTGATCTTGAGAGGGTGTGAATTGGCATAACCACGATAGTATGGACTAGTGGGTGTAGGCCTAGAAACTATTGGGTGTAATATGGGATACACACAAGATGGGTTTCATGAAAGATTGGGTTTCTTGTAACCATTTCACACAAGATTGGGTAGCTAGGAACAATCTCATGGTAGTCGGGTCCTGGCCCACCAGGTACCACCAGTTGCCTCACAGACTTGTGGTCCTCACCCTGGGGCCCACCCACGTGCCCAAACATGTCATCTGACTAATGACAGTCTCTATAGGCCAACACATATCCTTTCCAGTGTACTTCGTCCTCACTCACACACCCTGGTTAACTTCCCAGAAAGTCACCCATCCTGATCACTTCTCTAATCCAAGTATGCTTAATTGCGGAGTTATAATCAGGTAGGATCCCAAAAAAAGAAGGTGAACCTTGTTAACATGAGTCATATCTTTTAGTCATTTAACCCTTTATCATTTGGGGGTGTTACACATGCCCATAGACCCTAGGTGTTCCATATGAGAAAATAAATCATTGAAATGTAAGACACTTTTATTTACCCCTAGTGTTAGTAAGAATCAAGGTTTAGAGGAGGAGTGGAATTGTTATCATTTTTCTAGATCTCTTGTTCAGGTACTTCTAGATGAATGGGAAGGATCATGCACATCTATGTCAGAAACCACTTGTGATAGTTAACTGAACCCATTAGATAGTCAAATAGGAGAGGTAAAGTAAGGGAAATGTTTATTGGGAACATGAGATGGGGTAGAGCATGATCCTTTCCATGTTTGAGAAATTTATACATTGGACCATGTGATACCAACTTGAGGAAAGAGATAGGAGGATATATTGGATAAATATGCACCAAATCAAGATTAGGGCTAAGAAAAGGAGGAAGATAGTAAACCACAATATCAGTACACTCTCTCTTCGGGTATGAAGGGGAGGCTTGGGCCAAGCCTGTAGTCATCATCAGAGGGTTACCATTCATACCATTATGGTTACAAAATTTATGGGGAATGGTATTTATAACTATGATATAAGACATACCATCATCCACCATATAGGAATCCTCCACCATCTAATTTTAAGGATGGGTTGTATCGCAATTTTTCACAGGGGTTGGGATGGCACTCTTGGACCAGTGCTTCTAGAAAATGGAATGAAAATGGCCTTGAAAGTTGAATCATATCTAGGAGAAAATGGGGGGAAAGTGGACTAGGGATTTTTTTCCAAGAAAAATTATCACTCGCTCTAAGAAGGATGTGATCTAGGAGATGTTGGTATAAGTCCATTTTAATGAAAATATGATATACTCTTACATAATAAAGCTTGAGTGTGTTCCCATATTCATAGAGTAAAGATTAAATTATATCTCATTTTAAAATAAATATTGTGAATGTTTAGGGGTTTCCTTGATGATTGACCTATACCACCTCATGGGAAGAATCTTGGCAAGAGTAGGCTTTCATCGACCACTGGAAAATGTTGAAACTCTATTTAATGAAATATTGGGGCCTATGAGACCTTGGATTCACAAAATTTTCCTATGAGAAAATAACCAGGTAGAAAACCTTTTGATGAAAAATGGATACATAAGATGGTGAGTCCAACCATCAGGAGACGATGAAGTTATTGAAGAAGTGGAGTTGAGGTTTATCCACCCCAAACCGGGCCACCAGCATCCAATGATGGAAATACATGAATGCTTTGAAATATTACAGAGGAAAATATAGTTGTGCAGACCCATTCACTAAACCAGAACAGAGGTCTCTGAGCAGGATCTCAGGAATCCGTGGAAGACAAGCCAACTAGGAAGAGGTTGTGTGGAGGAGAACCTCAATCATGGAAGGACCATCCCAAAATGATGTAATTCATTTTTTGTCATCTCCTCTCGTAGAATTTTATGAAAACAGATTTAATATGTGTATATGATATTCATGACATATTAACAATTATATATAATTAATACATCATATACTTTCTTACCTTATATTCCATGAAAAAAATGATAACTTTGTGTAGGTGGACAACCTTCTTACAAAGCAATGTGATTTGTTTTTTATTACCACATCACATGAACAATATATGAAAGTTTATTTAAATAAATATTATTATATTTATTATATTATTATAGTTATTAAAATATAAAATAACACTTACATTCTTTCAATCATGTTCATTGAAAAATGGAAACATTACACATGCGCATGTATGACCTACCATCTTAATTATTGTAACGAAGTTCATTTTTCATGGCCATAATTAATGGTTATTTTTAAAACTGTAATTCTTTTATTAATAATAATATTATTAAATTATTATTATTCTTAATATTATTGAATAATGATCCCTTTGACCATGTTTAAGAAACCATTTTTGTTTAGAAATTATGAATTGAACATCCTCAAAACACCTAATGTGGATATAAATAATTAAATAATTAAATGTATAACTAAATTATATGAAGTGTATAGTTTCATTATAAGGTATTAAAAATATAAAATCATTTTAATAAAAAAAATAGACATAATTTTATTATATAAGAGTTAAAATACCTACACAATAATGTATTCACTTGAGGTAAGGGTTTTGTCTCAAAACATCCTTATTTGAGAATCTTGTCCTTTTATGCACCTTTTTTTAACAGGGTATATAATAAACCATGACATATTATATCATAAAACATAAATAATGTATGATATTTTATGTTACAATTCATTTATTTGATTAATGAGAGTTTTTTAATCAAATGTTACAAATGTGGTAATGTTTTATCTTTGAATCTCATTTTAATAAAGATTATTTTTCATTTTATTTTCATTGAATGAAATTATTTGAGAATTTCATAATAAAACCTTTTAAATTAATTATCCTATAATTATTTATGAAATTATCAAGTAACAGTTTCGTTTTCCTCACTACGGTACATAAAATTATTGATAAAATGTTTTAAAGAAAATATGACAATATTACTCCCTTCAAACAAAAATCATTTTTGATCCATATCCATGTTTTCTAAAAATATATAAAAGAATATTTTTAACATTCCCAAAAATATTTATTAAAAATCTATTTACCCATTTTTTAATTTTTATAAAATGCTTTGAATTTAATATTTAGGTTATTTTATGAATGAGGAACCTTTTTAAAAAATTTACAATAGTGTGAAAGGAATGTTTTTTTTATCTTATACCACATATATGGAATTTTGTGCCATCATGAACAATAAAATATTTGAGGATTATTTTATATGATTCCATGGTTCTTTTTAAATAAAATATTTTCTATAAAAATATAGAAATTTATATAGACAAAAGATTCTTGGATCTAGGTGAACCCACTCCAACCAAATATTATTAAGAAAAATAAAAAACATGAACTTTCAAGAGGGGCTTATATATAAAGGTATGAAGGGCACCAAGTGAATTTACCTTAAAAACTATGATCAAAACTCTAGTGCCAGAAAGGACCATTTGTAGATTGCCTCTGCAATGGCCTTCTTTGAAAGAGCTTTAGAAACCAGATTATATTATTTATAGACATGTGTCACATCATGCGAAATATGGTTTATAATATGAATACATTAAATATAGAGTAAAACAATTCTCTATGGGACATTCCTGGATTGGTTCTTTAGAATATCCACTACCGCCGTCAAATTAGATTTCATCCATAGAAAATTGAATCCATAATGGTTAGAATGTTTGGTGTCCCTGATCATGGCCCATTACTCAACTTCAATGGAACATCCATTTTTGATGTAGTTGTAGAAGCATCCATTAATGAAACCTTGATGGCTATGAAAGACACCACCACAACCTGATGTTTTGGGTTCACCTGAAGCCTCCCTATCCAGATTAAATTTCATCTAATTGGGTATTAGGGTATCCACCTAATTGAACTCATCACCAGTGTATTTCTAATCCTTAAAGGGACACCAATGTTTCCTAAAATAATAAGGTTAGTCATGTCATTTTTAATGTAACCTATCTAGATAATTGAGTTAGTGGTAATATACCTGTGAATATCCCTTAGTTATGCATGAAGGGTAGGTGTTTTATTATAAAAATATATCCCAATTTTTCTCTCCAAACATAGTTAATAATAGCAGTAGATGCAACAAATAACATGCTTTTAACCTATTCATTGTGGCCAGGAAAAGTGATGGATTCTATCATTCCCTCCGAGTTGTTCATTTGCATACTGCAATAGAGAATATATTCAATATAACTCCATAACCTTATATTGAATATGCAGGTAAAAAACTTGGTTAAAATTTTCCTAAGATACCAAATAGCGATGATGAGCTGAGACAATTTGAAGCCCAGTTTTTTCAGAAGGTTGTTCACAATCAGCCTTCTCTTCTAGATACTCTAAATAAGAAGCATTAATTATGGATGAATTAAATCCTTAATATGTATTAGAATATACCAATTTATAGGAGTATAGACCTCACACATATACCTATTCCATTCTCGGGTACTCAGGTAGCTAGTGGTGTGTGGATTCCAAAAGATAGTGTCCCTTTCAATAAATTCATATCTCTAGATTTCAATCCAAATATGAGAATGAATAAATCCATAACAGTTGTTTTCATTAGCCTATAGATCGGCTATGGAGGAATGAATCATATATTGGGGAAATCCACAACCACGTGTAGAGTCATGTTCCACCAATGTGTACTCCAAGCATTCAAATCAGACAGCCTACATACCATCCATTTATAGCATTTCGTGATCTCATTATAATAATACTTAAGGGTTATCAAAATATAAGAGAATGATTTGAAAGAGTATCTAGAATGAATATTAGGAATAAAAATATTTTAAATAAACACCATAGAGTTTATATTTGATATAAGTAGATTACAAGTAAATTTATTAAGTAGAGATTCATTGAAAAGATTCAAATATATAATACCCAATTCACCCATGTCAATGGGATTGATTCAATCATTCCAATCAATAGTAAATAAATTTTTCTAATGAATGGAACCAATCCATATATATTTATTAATCTTCACCTATAGCTCTTTGAGGAGGGTCTTGGGCCATCTATACATAGATAAAGAATAAATAAACATAGAAGTCATAACAGAGCTGACAAGGAAAATTCTTCCAACTTGACACATGGATTACCCTTTCATATTGGAATCTGAGATATAATTCAAGATAAAATATTTTCAAGATAATACCTATTAACTTTAACTAATATATTATAACCTTGAGGTAAGTAAATGTAAGATAACCTCTCTTCACCCTAAGAGATCTAGAAACTCTATATTTATTATTGATAGGAACCACATTCCCAAATACCATGAAGGTTTTATTCTGATAGATGACCTGGCCAGAAAAATCTACATAATTCCAAACGATGGATTTTGTAAAAGATATTGTTCCCATATCAGCATGCCCAAAAATAATAATTTCATCATCATAAAATACGTATGAGGGATTATGAATCATGCTCCCTACCTTGATCTTCTTCTATAAACAATCCTAGAAAATATCAGCAAGGTATAAACTCAAATAGTATTCAGCCAAAGAAAAAAATAGTCAAGAGAGGAGATCCCCTAGCCTAACTCCCCTATAGAATTGAAAGATGTCTCTTAGATATCCATTAATAATGTATTTATAACCTATAACTCTTGGAGATTGTATGAATCAAGTTTATAAAGGTGTAGGAGAAGGAATTTTTTTATTTTTTGAATAAAGATCTATTTTTTATGAAAAGGTCTTGGAGATGTCAATTTTCAGAGAGAGATTTCCATATTTCACATTCTTTCTCATGAAATTTATATATTTAGCGGTAGTGAAAAAAATTCTAAATATTCTTTCTAGAAAAAAAATCCAAACTGATTTGGGGTTATGATTTATCTGGAAATATTCCCCATCCTTATAGAATTAATTTTACTACTGTTTTTTGGAATGGTGTTTCCAATTACAACTAGTCTAAAATTCTTTATGCCCATATCATTATCCTTTTTTGGGATTAGTGAAATGAATTTTGAGTTAACTCTATATGTAATGGAAGAATGTATGGAAAATTTCATCACTACATTTGTGACTTCATCATTCACAATTTACCAATTTAACATGAAGAAATTATTGGTAAATCCATATGGACCTATCACACCATCAATGTTTAGGGGCAAAATGGATGCCTTAATCTTCTTCTCCCCAGGGTCCTCAAATAATTTCTTTTTTCCCCTAAATTTTGGGATTGATTTTATAAATTATCATGTGAGAATTTTCATATCCATTATCTAATTACATGTCTACAAAATAAATAGTCATAATATTAGAAATATCATTTTCTAAAGTAAGAAAGAATCCATTAATATTGAGGGAAGTAACACCCCTCATGATATTTTTTTCTATGAAGGATAGGAAATAACATGGATTTTTTCCCTTACATCATCTATTTTACATTGAATTAGGACTTTTTCAATTTCTCCTTGAGGTTTATCAAGACATAAAGTTTAGAGATGGATTTTATTTTATCCTAGAAGGGTATACTTTGTAGCTGATTGATATTCTTCCAATGTAGTAGACGATTTCTTCAAACCTTGATATCCATATCAACCATTGATAAATATTCCTTTCTCTGTTATTTAATAATCCCTTTTATATATTTAAAAATATAGGATAAAATATAAAGAGGGCATCTAGGGGTCCCAAATTTCCAAGAATCTAGGAAAATCTCCCTGCATCTAGGGATAACCAACTAGACATTTTTTAATTTGAAAGGAAGAGGGGTTGATTTTATCCACCATAAATGATGTCAATCAACAAAGAATTTTAAAAAAAATGAGTTTTTGGAAGAATGAGACCAGATAAATTAATCATATCAATCATTTCATCAACTTGGACAAAGAAACTATCCAGTTTTCGTGCTTGATTTTCATTTAAAGTGTATCTATCCCATGTAAAATCATCTCCAATAGTGGGAACTTCAACCAGCATACATTTATCAATGTAGTAAGAAAACTTCTCGAGTTCTAATTTACTAAAATGGGACCTAGTTTTCTTCTCTAGAATGAGAGCATTATTGACTTCACCCAGGATAATACAATTTTGATAAATTTGGTTAGAGATCACACCCAATTCATTCTATAACTCCATTATATTAATATAAAAGTTTGAATCATAGATGAAGGACATATAAAGAGGAGAGTTATGAATGTCAATAGAGAATAAAATATTCAAATGATTTTTTTAAAGAGATTAGATTAGTAATATCATTCTTAAGCCCCCAGAGAGTCTCCCCAAAATTTTCATGGAGATAATGTGCAACAAGAGAGTAACCAATTAAATTTCATTTAAATGGCTTGAAATTTTAAAACATCACATTTTACACACACAAAACCATAAACAAGGGTTTATTGGTCACAATGATATGTCTAAGGGTTATGATCGTGGGATTATTCCCAAGCCCCTAACAATTTTAGTAGAGGATCTTAATTTTTTGAGGGCTTAACTTCCCCAAGTCTGATGTTTATCTTATATTGATTCTTTTATGAAATTCCTTCCCTTCCATTTCCTTTTTCATTTTTCTTTTTTTCCTTTCAAGAACATAGGTTCAGTTGTTCACCCTCATTTTCTGGGTCATCATAGGGGTGGGAATTCTCAGTTTCATCATCCCAAAACACACCACTAAGATGACTGAGCTTGTTTAGGGACTCTTTGATCCCCTATTAAATTTTTTATAACTAGTATTATCTTATAAGTCTTACTTGGGATAACTTGGGTGATTTAAGAATCCCCTTATTGATTTTTATTCAAGTTTCCATTGTGAAAACATTCTGGATAGAGGTCTTTCCCTTAAAGATGAATCAGTTTTCTCTCTTATGTGTCCTTCACGAAAGCCAGATCTAGAGAAGCTGATATAGCTGCATGGTTTTCCTCTGGTTTGAAATCCTATGAATCAATCCTATATGGTGAGAGAATCATTATTTGATGAGGATAACTCATCATCATAGATGGTATTTTAGTAGCCTATGTGTCTTCAAGATAGATTTCATATACCAAATATTTCTGATGTCTAGTCTCCATTGAATTAAGAATAACATTAATCCCCAAAGGATGTGACCCATTAACCTCTATAGTAGATTTTTTTCACTATGTTCCAGACTTGGGGAATCCTCAAAAGAATTACATGATTCCTGTTGATGCTCCTTTGATTTCTCCTTCTTACCAGGATCATGTTCAAGGACATAAGAAGGTCTATTTATGTCATTTAAATCATTACCCTATAATTTAAGGGATCCTCCAAAGTCCTAGAGTCTTCCAAATAACATATTTCTAAAATGATATCCTATCCTTGGAGACTCTGATTTTTTTCCCTTAAGTCCTACCTTAGTGAAATACCCAAACTAGGGGCTTCATCAGCTTTGGAGGTTTCTTGAAGTGCACTAGGAACCTCATAATGTTGTAGATAGTCCTCTAGGACACTGTGTGTTTTATTAAACCCAACATGATTGTACACATGCTCAGAAATAATATACTTAGACACCTATTTAACCTCTACAACCCCAACAAGAGAAAGAAGATCTATGTCTGGGACAATGTCTTTATCCTGCTAATTGGGTCTAGAATCTTACATGGGCCTCTAAGGTGAAAAGTAAAGCCTACAAATTTCCACCACATTACAGGGTGCGGTCATGGGTTCAAGAGAAGTGGAGGGCCATCTTTTTACCTTTTTTAGCATCTTTTTTTCATTGATATTCATCATTCCCTTTGGCATTTCATAAAATAGAATAACAATATATTTTCATTCCTCAGAAATGTGCACAAGGAAGTTATATTTTTTCAGAACTTCATATTTCTTTCATAAAATATCTCTATAGAGATGTTATCATCCATAGTTGTGAGATCAAAATCCTCAACCAATGATCTTTCTATATCAACCCTAAGAAAGACTCTAAAAATGCCTAAATCATAGATTATCAGTTTATCAATCATTTGGGATTTGATTTCCAACAATGGATGCAATATATTAGAGAATCCTAGGATTCTAGTATAACCACTTGAGTTTATAAATGTGAATACAAACCTATGTTGAAGTATTTATTACATTAAATGGATCAAAGTTTTGATCTCATTCCGAAATTCGAAGAATTCTAGGCATCAAGGGAATTGAACCGAAGCTCCATGTGTAAGGACCCAACCCTAGTTGCCCGGAGCCGGTGCCTTATTTTATTACATTGGAATATAAACAAGGAATATGAATCTTGAAGTACTGAGTGTTTTAGTAGAATTGGAAACAAGATACATACATAAGTTCAACATTGCAACTTGAAAATAAAAACAACATAAAAGTTCCACTATGAACAACCACCACTCTAAGATTATCCCTTCAAGTAAATCATAAAATACCACTTCATGTCCTGGGAAAATGAAACATTTGAAGGGTTGAGATCTGATTCTCAGTAAGGGTAAACATTACAGATAAATATAACCTAAACATTAGACATGGTGAATAATTGAAAACATGTTCCTTTAAGAAAATAAACTTGAACATAATATGGCAGGAATATGAGTTGAGTAAATATTTCCATAATAAAACATAATCATGTGTATTATACTAGTGAAATATCCATATGAACTATCAATTTATCGATTCATAATGAGGGAAATTCATATGCTAGAAATTCTGAAACATATTTTCAAGGCCTCAGTCGAGACGTCTAAAAATGATTAAGGCCTTGACCAAATACATATCTCAAAATGGGCAAGGCCTCAGCCAAGTCTATATCTATTAGTCTCATGAGACCTACTGATGCATCGAGGGGATATATCGGGCCCCAACCATCACATAATAAGTCAAATTCCTTTCTCATGTGAATGGGGATAAACATAAACAACATATACATTCATATTAAAACTAATATATGAAATGTTACTAACTTTCCCCAAAACATAAACATAAACCCTAACCATTCAGAGTAATATGGTGGATAGCTTCAAGACATCACATAAATAGTAAAACTAATCATTAAAAAATAAAAATAATATGGTATATGTTATCATAAAATATTAGTCTCATTTATACATAAGAATCATTTAGATTTTTGAAACAAATGAAAATACTCTTATAAAATTATCGAGTAACCCTAAATATAAATAGTCTTTTACTTTAAAAATAATATTTCCTTTGGAAAAATATTTGTCTAAAACCATAAGTGAGGTAATATAGTTTTTTCATAATAAAATGAGTTTTTAGAAAATAATGGATTCTTAAAACAGATTATACTGTTCCCTTGAAAATAGGTAACAATTTGAAAAATTCCTTTGAAACGGGCTTGTATTTCGGGAAGAATTTATTAAAGATCCTTTAAAAAGACATATAACTCCCCATAAATGAAGGTATGATTCAAGTTCGGACACATATATAGAACATTAACACAACAATTATGAGGAGTAAATATTAATTAATAATAATTTAATTGGGTAAAGTAGATAATAAAAGTAACCCGAATGAAAATGCTGGTTCAGGTAATAAACCCTTACCTTAAGTCAGAATGTGTTCTGCTCTTGAACATAAGGTCATGAAATATAAAATTAGACTTATTAAAACCTTAATTGAGAACCTTTCTGACATTTATTTAGTTTATCATAATTTTATTAATTTCATTTATGTGATTGTTGATAATTTACAAGATTGAATTCCTTTGTTCCGGAGTGTTGTTTACTTGGTTTTGATGATCGGTATAATTTTTATATGAGTATGGATGTTCATGTGGAGAGGATTTAATTCTCCAGAATTTAAATTATATATTATTTAGGAACATACATAAGTTTTAATGTTTATATATACCATTTTTTTACATGGTATGAGGATGAATCATTAGATTAAATATTAATGACAACCACTTATATTATTTGGCGGTATTTGGATTGTTTTGATATAGTTTTGTAATATCAATTAATACTATGTAAATATACTGGTTACTGAATATTAATTAGGTTATAATATATATATTATAGTATCTTTAAACCATAAAAATGGTTTCATGACCATTAATGAAATATAAATTGAAGAATAAAACTTCGTTGTCCATGAAGGTTATAAATTGGAACCTCACAGACGATGGTTTCATTTATAATAGAGAGAGAGAGTAAGAAGATCAATAATGGTTATTAAATTGACATGGTATAATTATAGTATATATTATACTGCACTTATAAGGATCAACTGGACAAATGAAGGTAGTATTGAATAATAAAAGAAGATAAATTGAGATGAAACTAAATGAAAAAGAACGATGTTTTTCCTCGGGAAATAACTTCCTTGAGAACCTCCTTAAGGGAAGGGGTATTGGTCTTTTTTCAAGACCAAGAGCTCTTGCATGTTGGGAGTGATGAAGGAAGGGTATTTGGAAGGAACTTTTAAGAGCTTAAATTCTTATAGGATTGAATATAAGAGGGAGTTAGGGGGGTTATCTTGGAGGAGAGGAGTAATTTGTGAATATCATATTCATTATTTTATTATTTCCCTTAAGACCACCAAAAGTGTAGATTCATGTGACCCATAATAGTAATAATTGCATGTGAGTTTGAACTAAGTGTATTTACATCAGCCATGATGCTAGTAATAGTGAATTTAACTGATAATGTATATATATGGTAAATTACTGTATTTTACTATTCATCAAAAATTTGAGTATTTCAGAGAAATCCAAAAAAAATCACCCTAACCATTTTTCGACGTGTAGAATTCAAAAATGAACTCTATTTTATGAAAATAATTTTCTAAATATAATAAACTTTATTTTTAAATAATATCATATTTTATTCAAAATAATAATAATTTTAAAGCTATATTTCAACTTGTATCACATTGAAAAATTAATCAATATCTCATTATCTTATAACATTAAGAAAATAAAATAATATTATTATTAACTATTCTTAAGGTTCATATTACTATTCATATTACTATTCATAAGGGTTTGTTACTATTCACCAAAAATTATTTTTTTTATCAGACTCTAAATATCTTACTGAACGCTACTGTGTATGTCTGTTTTTGAATTTCAAATCACAAAGGTGAAATTAGGTTTACTGGAAAGGTTATAACAAAGTGGTGTTTTGTAGAGGCTTAGTGTTTCATGAATTCAATGTTTATTTTCAAAACCTTAGGGTGTTATATTCTCCCCTCCTTAAAAAAATTCATCCTAAAAAATCACAAAATGTTACCTTATAAAAATATTTGGGTAGGTCTTCATCATATTCTCATAAGGATCCCATATTGCCTATTTGATTTTATGATTTTTTTCAAAGTATCTTTACAAGTCGAGTCATCTGATTCCTTAACACTTTTTCTTTAGTGTTCAGAATCTAGATTGGCACTTCACAATAAGATAGATCAGGTTCCCATTCTATACCATTCAATGTGAGGAAATGTATGGGGCCTGGAATGTACTTCCTCAGCAGTGAGACATGGAACACATTGTGTACTTTGGATAGGCTAGATTCCATATCCAAATGATATAAAACAGCTCCAATTTTCTCAATAATTTAAAATGGCCCAATGTACCAAGAGCTCATTTTTCCTTTCTTTCCAAATCTTATAATGCCCTTCCATGGAGATAATTTTAAGAAAACATAACCTCCCACTTAAAATTCCAAATCATTTCTTCTATTATCATCACTGGTTTTTTGTCTGCTTTGAGCTACTTTTATATGGCCTTGAATAGTATTTACCTTCGATTTTTTTCCTTCATAAGATCTGGGCCAATAAGCTTCCTTTCCCCAACTTTATCCCAACATATTAGTGTATAAAATCTCTTCCCATACAATGCTTCACATGGTTCCATTTGAATACTTTAATAGAAAATATTATTATAAGAAATCTACAATAAAGGAAAATTTTGATCCCGCATACCTTGAAATTCAAGTGAACATGATCTCAACATGTCCTCTAAGATTGGGATTTTCCACTTTGACTGCCTGTCAGTTTGAGGGTGATAAGCAGTACTCAATCGAAGTTCAGTATCCAAAGATTTCTGAAGACTTTTCTACAATTTCGATGTTAATTGTGGGTCATGATCCGACACAATTGAGAGAGGTTCCCCATAAAGTCTTACAACTTCAATGATATAGAGTCATTCAAGGTGATCTACTGGAAAATAATCCCTTATAGTGAATAAATGTGTATATTTGGTAAGTCAATACACAATTACCCATATCGTATCATTATTTATAGGAGTTTTGGTTAATACCATGATAAAATACAAGGTGGTTTCAACCCATTTCCAAGCAGGAATTGGTAGAGGTTTCATGAATCGTTTTGGATGTTTCCTTTCAACCTTCACTTGTTGACAGTCTAAAAATCTTGATACAGAATCTGAAATTTCCCTCTTCATGTTATACCACCCAAAATGTTCCTTCAAATATATATACATCTTAGTGCTACGAGGATGTATGGATAATTTTTAACTATGGGCATCATCCAATAATTCCTTTTTTATCAAGGTTATAGTTGGAATACAAAGCCTCTTCACAAATTTCATAATATCATCTTCACACACAAAGTTATCCATCTTCCCATCATTCACAGCATTAATTTTCTTTTTATGATTCTCATTATTATGCTAAGAACTTTTAATCCTTTCTAATAAATATGGTTCGGAAACCAAATGAAAAATTAGTGATGTTTAACCTTCTTTGATAATTCCCATAACTATCCTCACTAGATCCATATACAAAGGATCCTTTTAAATCCTCATTTTGTTGATAACTCCATGATTCTTCCTAGTTAATGCATTAGTTACCTTGTTTTCCTTTCCTGGTGGTAGTGTATAGTACAAACATAATCCTTGAGTTGTTCGAGCCAACACATTTACCTTGTGTTGAGTTCTTTCTGTGAGAAGATATATTTTAGACTCTTATGATCTATATATATCTCAAAAAAATTCCATAGAGATAATTTCTACATATATTCAGAGTAAACATTACCACTGATAACCCAATATCATGAGTAGGGTAGTTTTGTTCATGATATTTTAATTGTCTTGATGCAAAGGCAATAACTCTATCATTCTTCATAAGGACACAACCAAATCCTTTCTCTGATGCATCACTATAGATCACAAACCCATAATACCCCCAATGGTAGAGTTAGGATCAGAGAATTAAATAATCTTCTCTTCAAATATTCAAAACATTCCTCACGTTCTTTTGTCCATAGAAACTTAACCACATTGTGTGTATGTTAGGTCATTGGGTTGGCTAAACACAAAAAGTTATAAATGAAACGTCAATAATAACCTACTAAACCAATAAATATACATTCTTCAGTTATGTTCATTGGAGTAGGCCATTCTTGCACAGCCTTGGTCTTTGTAGGATCAATATATATTCCATCCTTAGAGACAATGTGTCCAAGAAAGGAAACTGATTGAAGCCAAAATTCATATTTTCTGAACATCACATATAATTAATTTCTTCTAAGAGTCTTAAAAATAGTGTGTAAGTTATTTTCAAGATCTTCGTTGCTTTTGGAGTATAAAAATATATAATAAATAAATACCACCACAAATTCATCAAGATATTCCTTGAAAACTCTATTTTTTAGATCTATGAAAACATAGCGTGCATTATTCAATGCAAAAGTCATTGTTGTAAACTCATAATGCTCATACCTGGTTCGAAATTTTTTATTTGGAATATCATCCTTCATTACTAGAAACTAATGATATCCAGATCAAAGGTCAATCTTTGAAAAATATTAGGCTCCATGAAGTTGATCAAATAAATCATCAATGTGATGTAGAGTATACTTGGTCTTTATTGTTTTAGCATTGGTCTCCCTTTATTCAATGCACAACCTCTTAGATTCATATTTATTCTTAATGAAAATAACATGGGCTTTCCCTAGAGAAGAAATAGGGAGAATAAATCCTTTATCACTAAATTAATCTAGTTGTTTCTTTAGTTCCACTAATTTTATAGTGGCCATTCTATAAGGGGTCTTTGATATGGGCCTTGAACCAGGAATTAAGTTAATGAAAAACTCAATTTCTCACATTGGAGGATGTCTAGGTAAATCATCTAGAAAGACAAAAACATATTCTTGTATAATAGGTACATCCTCTATTTGAACATTCTTTTCCTCACCCATAGTTATTGAATTCCCTTCCTCCCTAATAATTGAATTCCGAAGAGCTACTGGGGGTGGATCTAGATGAGAGTCAGATGGTGATGTTTATGCCCTAAAGATAAGGGATTCCACATCATCCTCAAAAATTGTAACCTCTTTATTCCTGCAATAAATTTTCATATCATGGTTTGATATAAAATAAATATTGAGGATTATATAAAATTCAATCATGGGTATGAAAATAAAATCAGTCGATAAGGCATATTTATATTCCATAATGAGGATTGTCTGACACAACTTTGTAGCAATGATACTTCCCTTAGGAGTTTTGACTGACAACTCGCTTATTAAATCGAATTGTAAATATATAATTTTCTTGAAAAAATGAGAATATATAAAAGAATATGATGATATTAAATCAAATAAAGCATTTTATAAGTTTGAGGAAACGATTAAAGTTCCTACCACCACATCATTAGGAACTTCAATATCAGCATTTGTGATCGCATAAGCTTGTTCATTCTCCCTTGGCCTTTTCTGTGGAATGTTTCCTTGACACTTTAAACAATCATTAGCATAGTGTCCCATATCCCTAAAATTATATCATTGAACATTAATAGATTATTTTTCCCCATGAAATCACAAACAATATGTCCCTTATATCCACATTTGTAGCATACTCCTTTTCCATTTAAGTAGGCACCAGGGTGTTTCCTTCCACAGTTATCATAGGGTGTAAATTCAACACTTCCCTTATTCCCCATTTCCTTACTTCCTTTTCAAGATTTTTCAGGAACCCTTTTCTTATATTACATTCCTTTAAGACATAAGAATTAGATAATTCCTTTTCTATATTGATAGAACATAAAACTATATCTTCATACGGTGAGAATCATTGGGATAACAGTGCCTATCCGAGGAATGGATTTAGGGCATCAAAGAATCAATAAATATTGCTCCTTGGATTATGTATATAGTATAAAACATTCGTTTTTGAAGTTATCTTTATACATCACAACATTCCCATATTCCTTTTGCCTCAAATTTAGAAACTTTTTTCCATATCTGCTCACTATTCATAAGGAAAGTATTCCTCTAAAAATATTTCCATAATGTCCCTCCATTACATATCTTCTATATCTTCTTCCTCCTTTGTGTTTTGGATTAATGACCACCACTGATATGCATCTCCTAATAGATGATAAACTACCATCAAAACCTAATATCTTTCGTTATATACCAATGTGAGAAATATATTCTCTAATGAACTTATCCAATGATCTGCTACAAATGGTCTTATAGTCCCATTTAATGATGGAGGTTGTTAGCGCATAAATTAATAAAACATAGATCCTCCATGTTGTGGATTAGGATGCTCCATATCGGTATTTTTATTGTTCATAACCGGAGTATGTTATCCTATTATAGTTATAAGTTACTCAGCACCAGTTGAATCTTTGGAGAAAACTTCATTATCTTGCATAGAAGGACAATCTCTACATTGGATACACTGGTTCATGTGGTTTAAATTTCTTCAACTAGGTTCCATTTAAAAATAATGGAATACACTATATTTGGTTATGAATCATAATGTATAATCTTAACTTACCAAAATACTTTGCCTAAACTGAATTCATATGCATGGATAATCCCATAATCACAAAAATGGTTTCTTTGAGAAAAAATTTACATTTAAATCCTTTATAATGTCTTCTAAAAAATGTGATTTATCCAAATCATATCCCATAGGAGTATCAAAACCAGGTGCATAGAAAGGCTCGTTGTCATATACTAGGATACCCTGGGTCAAGCTCGAAAATCCTTTTTGGAGTTTTCACTCCTAGGTACAACTATTCCAGAACAACATCCACTTGTAGTATCGAAATGGTGATGTATTTTCTAGAAATATCTAAATAATATATTATAACCAAAATAACAGGATGTTCATTTATTTTTATCCTCAAAGACTACCTTAGGAATTTTTTCGCTAATCTGCATTTTCTAAATCAATTTTCCTATTTTTCTACTAAACTTCCTTTGATACCATCTGTAAGGACCTAAACCCAGTTTCCCAGAGTTGATTCCATATTTTATTACATTAGAATATAAACAAGGAATATAATTCTTGAAGTACAGAGTTTTTTAGAATCATTGAAACAAAATACATAGATAATTTCAACATTACAACTTAAAAATAAAAACAACATAAAAGTTCAATAGGGAACAACCACCACCATAAGATTATCCCTGCAAGTCAATTATAAAATACCTCTTCTTGTCCTCAAAAAAATTAAACATAAAAGATATGAGATTAGATTCTCATTAATGGTAAAAATTATATTGAAATATAATATTCACTTTAGAAATGGTGAATAATAGAAAACACATTCCTTTAATAAAAATACTGGAATAAAATGTGGCAGGAAGATGAGCTGAGTAAATATTTCCATAAAAACATAATCATGGGTATTCTACTAGTTGAATAATCACATTAACTATAAATTTCTATCTTCATAATGAGGGAAATACATATACCTAACATTCTAAAACATATTTTCAAGGCCTCAGCAAAGATGTCTAAAAATGATTAAGGTGTCGTCCAAAACATATCTCAAAATAGGCAAGGCCTTGGCCAAGTCCATATCTATTTGTCTCATGAGGCCTAATGATGCATCGAGGGGATATAGTGGGCGCCACCCATCATATAATAATTCTGATTCCCTCCTCATATGATCAGGGATAAACATAAACAACATATACATTCATATTGATACTAACATATGAAATGTAACTAACTTTACTCAATCATTAAACATAAACCCTAACCATTTGGAGTAATATGGTGATGGTTTCAAGACATCACAGCATAGTAAAACTAATCGTAAACCATTAAAAAAATATGTTAGATGATATCATAAAATATTATTCCAATTTATAGATAATAATCATTAAGATCATTAAAACAAATGAAAATACACTTATAAAATCATTAAGTTACTCTTGAGATAAATACTCTTTTACTTTGAAAAGAATAGTTCATTTTAAAAAGTATTTGTCTAAAACCAGAAGTGAGGTAATATATTTTTTCATAATAAAATGAGTTTTTTTATAAAAAAAATGTTTTCTTAAAATAGATTATAGAGTGCCCTTGAAAATAGGTAAGAGTTCAGTAAATTCTTTTTAAATGGGCTTGTATTTTGGAAATAATTTTTGAAAGGTCCTTTAAAAAACATATAACTCCCCATAAATGAAGGTATGATTTTGGTTGGTATACATATATAGAAAACTAAAATAGAAACTATGTGGATTAAATGTGAATGAATAATATTTTAATTTAGGTAAGAAGATATTAACCCGAATGAAAATGATGGTTTGGGTAGAAAACCCTTACCTTAAGTCTGAATATGTTCCGCTCTTGAATGTGAGGTCTTGGAATGTGAAATTAGACTTATTAATGACTTAAGTGAAAACATTTTAGAAATTTATTTTGTTTATCACAATTTTATTAAGTACATTTATGTCCTTATTTATAAGTTATATGATTGAATTTCTTTAATCTGAAGTGTTCATTTCGTTGGTTTTCATGAACGGTGTATTTTTATATGATTATGGATGTTCATGGGGAAAAATATAATTTTCAAAAATTGAAATTATATATTATTTATGAACATAAAAAAGTGTTAATGGTTATATATAGAATTTTTTTACATGTTATGAGGATGAATCATTGGATTAAACATTAATGATAATCACTTAGATTATTTTGTGGTATTTGGATTGTTATGTACTAGTTTTTTCATATAAATTAATACTATGTAAATATACAGGTTTCTGAATATTAAGTAGGTTATAATACATATATTATAGTCCATTTAAACCATAAAAATGGTTTCATGACTATTAATTAATAATAAATTGTATAATGAAACTTCACTGTCCATGAAGGTTATAAATTGGAACCTCACAGACGATGATTTCATTTATAAAAGAGAGAGAGTAAGAATATTGATCATTGTTATTACATTAACATGGTATAATTATAGTATATACATTATAATAGAGTTATTAGGATAAATTTTATTGAGTATTATAGGATATAACAAGAAAATAAGATAAATTAAAATGAAACTAAATGAAAAAAGAGTTATGATTTACCTCTTGAAATAACCTCCTTGAGAAACTCCTTAAGGGAATGGGTTTTGGTATTATGGAAAGACCAAGAGCTCTTAGATGTGAGGAGTGACTAGGTAAGGGTATTTGGGAATAAATTTGAGGATAATCAAGGATTATAGGAGTAAAGATAATAGGGGGTGAGGGGGGTTTATATTGGAGGAGAGTAATTTGTGAATATCTTATTCATTATTTTCTTATTTCCCTCAAGACAACCAATAGTGTTTATTCATGTGATCTTTAATAGTATAAGTTAATGTGAGTTATAACTATGTTTTATTACATCATCCATGATTCTTGGAATAGTGAATTTAACTGATAATGTATATATAGTAAATTACTATATTTTACTATTCATAAAAAATAAAGTATTTCAGAAAAATCCCAAAAAAATCACCCTAACCATTTTTTAATTTTTAGAATTTAAAAATGAACTCCATTTTTGGTAAATAATTTTATATATATTATTAATTTAATTTTTAAAAAAAATCATAGTTTATTCAAAAAAAATTACATTTTTAAAGCTATAATTTGTTTCATCTCACATTGAATAATTAATAAAGATATCATTATCTTATAAACTTAAGAAAATAAGACAATATTATTATTTACTATTAATAAGGGTCATATTAATATTCATATGGGTATGTTAATATTCACAGAAATTTATGTTTGTCCTATTAGACACTAAATATCTTACTGAATGCGACTATTTATGTCAGTTTTCCTAATTTCAAATCATAGAGGTGGAAAAATTATGTTTACTAAATAGGTTATAAAAAAGTAGTTTTTTTTAGAGACTCAGTGTTTCATTCATTGAATATTTATTTTAAAAACCTTGGGGTGTTACACTAGGAATTCCTTTTTCACTCATCATTTGGAATGAAAAATTTAAAATACCCTGTTTCCATAGATTTCATTCTCCAGTCTTCAAAACACTAGTATGCTACAATCCTTCTATTGAAGTCCTGAATTTTCCACATACTCTCCCCTTTTGGGGTTAGGATATGGGTAATGATGGAGATTTTAAAAATTCTTACCCTCTATTCATTATCATCCTAATTGGTGGATACATGATCTACACTACCCTTATTTATAACCCTTTCTGAAGAAGGATAATCAAACTTAGATAAGTATAGGTTTTTTGTAGATCTTACAACATCCATGAATGTTTTCTAAAATCTATAGGGATTTGATGTCTCTACATGATTCAAAGAAGATCTGTGCTTCATTTCTTATAGATATAAAATATCATCATTCCCTACTAGGTCATTATGATTCAAATTTATTTTTGAATCCTTGTTCAATATGTCATTTAAAGGATCATCGAGTGCATGATTCCCAGTTTCACCTAGGATTCCCCATTATTCCTTTATCTCCTACATTCTTATATTTTATTGGAAATTTATATATTTCGAATAATTTATTTCAAACTGAATAGGTATTTTCCTCAAGAAATATTAAATGTAATCTTTTAATGATATTTTCATCAATGAAGACAACCTTTTGTTTTATTATTTATTCTAAATTATGTACAAATGTCTTTCACATATATACCAAGATTATTCTCCCTTACATTGATTGGGTAATATATTCCTTATGTTCATATCTAAAATTAATTCTTTTCAAAATATTCTTTTATTATGATATGGTACAATATTATAAAACCCATTTTCTTCCATGGATAATTGTTATATTTATTCCTTATGATTGATTTAATTTTGTGGAACACATAATCATGAACATGTTATGATGGGCATACCAATATATGACTCCAATGCATTGGGTAATGTTTTAGTCTCCAGAGATGTAAGGTATGGGATTAGGGAGTAAACCAAATCCATTATGGGACTTTTTCCACCATGTTATATTGTCTAGTTAGTTATATTGTATGCATGTCTATGCTATGTAATATGTTTATGCCACATTTACTATATTTCCCTTATTTTATGAAAACATGTTTCTTTTGTTATGCTCCCATGTTATTACTCATGTGCCTTCTATTTTATGATATCTTGGTATACCTTTGACTTCCATTTTATTCTTCCATATCATTTTTATTATCTTAATGGGATTTCTATCTCACCAATTTTTTCTATGTATTCCCCAAGTTATCTAAGGTATTTTAAAGAGATTGAAATGATTTAGGACATATTTTTGAAAAATAAAATATGGATGTTTTTTTAGTCTCACTATGGTGTATTATGAATCTAGTCTTCCAAATACACTAGAACTAATGAAATTTGGGTTTAAATTTAGTTGATTTTTATGTTAAAATTCAGCTCATAATATGAATAAAAGGCTAGGGTTACTATATGGTGGAAGTTATAGCATCCCATACCCAAACAACCACCTAAACAGTGTTATTGTCTTGGGTTCGACTAACCTTATGAGCACCTCCCCAAACGCCAAAGGCTTCCGACAAGTAGTGAGGGTTTAAAAAGGTATATTGGGGAGGCTATACCCTCTATGAAAAATATAAGGCATTGGTCCAAGTATAATATTAATACATGCATTAGAAATAAATGACTCAGCAGACTTGAATCGGACCTAAAAATTGGAAGCAAATCTAATAGTGATAAAAAGTAGAAGCAATATAGAAACAACCACACCAGTAGAATGTATACAGAACATCATGCTAGGAAAACACATGTAGCTACTCAAAAAAACAAGAAATAATTAATTCCATTCCAGGTAGTATAATACAATATTTAAGGTGTTTCCCATGGAATACCACATTACCTATATATATAATAGTGATGAAACTGAATAGGAAACTACACAAAATTAAAGCTCCAGTCAGGCATGACCTCAAGGTCTATGCAAATCTCCATGCCAAAAAGTACTACGATAAAGATCTTGAAGTTGATGTTTTAGTTGTACATAAATCCATAAAGACTAAACACCTATAAAATGGGTTGTGTAGGGTGTTACAAGAATCTCAGTATGATACCACCCAATGGTTCATTCCAAGTATAATTTTTTTAGTAGACATGAAACTCTAAGTAAATTAAGCAGTGCAATGCTAAAATAAACACAACCTCTACTAGTGCTCAAAATCCACCAGGGAGTGTCACCTGCTTCAGCCAATGCTGGAATATCACAATCAAAGAGAGTCCTTGGGACATGGAAAAAGTTACCCATGTAGGCACAAAGTCCCGGTGAACCCTCAGGTTCTACCTTAATCACATATCCTGGAACCATATGTATCCCGACATCATGTGTCTCAAAGTATTGACATCCTGAAGTCACTCAAACAATAGTATCCCAGCCCCAAGGACCCCAAGTTGTAATCTCACATCGAACCATGGCATAAAAACTGGAGGAACAATGATATCTATCCTCAAATATATATATATATATATATTGGATGATGGCCTTAATCATGGAAATCCTCAACCCCCAACTCGATAGCCACATCGTTATCCACCAAAGTCTCATCACCTTTCATGTGGATTTCTATGACAAGCACCCCCAAACCACAAATACCTAAAATAGAACTATCAGGGGTATCTACCCACACAAGTGGTCAAACCCACCTCATCAAGGAGTATACCTATGTGCACATGACTCAATTGGATCCTTGTCCATCACAGGTGAGAGACAATCACCAATAAAGAAACTAAGACACACCTTATCTAGAACCTCATGCCCCTGCGACCATGTTGCTAAAATCTGATGGCCATGCCATCCAAGTATCCTGGGCCTTTCCCAACCTGATAGTCACATTGCCTCAAACCGACGTCCATGACATTCAATCTCATGGTTAAAACCACCCATGAAAATCTAGGCCATGCTAAACTAGTGATCAACATCCTTCAATCCTGATGGCCATTCCATCTTAACCTCGGGTCAAGCCCGTCACAACCCTAAGGGTGTCAATATATGAAATCCTAATAATTACATATATATATAATCACCTTAAAACACTTGTAAATAAGAAATTCAATTTAAACAAATTCAATTGCACTAGCTATAAGCAATAACATAGAAGAACAAATGTATTTAATAAATATAACTAGATATTTCAAGCTTTAACAATTTAAATATAGAATTTTAAAATAAATCAAAACAATTATAACCATTTTGGTACCCTCAAAAAAACAAGACAAGGAGAAACAAACTCTCACCCAGCCTTGCTCAAGAAATTCTGGTATAGGTCATGCCCAACGGCATCCCACGGGTCTCACAATCATTACAAAATTCCACAATAATTATAACGGGGTCTCACTCAAAATACCCAAAAATGAACAAAAGGTCACACCACCCAAATGTTCTCAAAACAAAAAACAAGGTCTGCACCACCTACTTCATACTTTTACAACTCTCCTAATTCATCATCGGCTACTAATTCATCTTATGAAAAAACATATCCACATATCGAGCTTAAATGATCAATCTTAGATAACTATTTTGGGAGAAGAAATCATGAAGAACATATCAAGATGAATCAAGGACTTCCTAACTGGATTCCAAAGCATCTGATGGTGTTTGAATCGGGGATCAGATGATGAACAGGGAGGGAAATCCTCCTCTGGTGCTGTTATTTAAGAAATAGGGGTGAGGGGTTCTGTCCGTTTAACAAAAATGAGGCTACATCCTATTTTAACAAAAAAAAGTACATGTTGTGTACTAATAAATACACTGAGTGTATATACATGATCCTCTTTGTCAGCCGAATTCCACTAATTGTTCATATCCAAGACTGCCGACAACCATTAAATGGTGGGTACTAGTAAGTACATGGTTTGTAATTAGATCATCCTCTCTTCCTTGAAGACACCCTAACACTCCATGTATGGACATTACATGGCTATACCATTACACAGTGTATACTTGGATTACACAGCATGTAACCACAAGTCACATCATGTAACCAGACTACAACCAGTACTCGCCCCATTTTACACCTTTTTCTCAAAAACAACCCAAAAAAAGGTCCATACCTCAAGGGAAGAACTAGGTTCTTACAAACTCCCCCCCCCCCCTTAAAGAAATTTGTCCCCTGATTTCCCTTCCAAGGGTGGTGAAGAATTATTCCAGAATAAATCTAGCCCAAATATCAAATCAAACAAAGGTATGTCGGCCTATTTCCAGACCCATGGTCCTCCAGTGATTCTTATCACCCTTGGACCTCATTAGGTTATCTTATGTCGCTTCTAAAACCCAATCATACCTTCCATCACATTGGATCCAGCCCCGAGCCCATGGAACCCATGGAATAATGAGGTCCCTCATCCAAATGATGCTCAACATATACTCGGTACCTCACATCTCAATCAAAACCCTCATCCTTAATGCACTGATGCCTAAGGACCCCGTTTAACCTACATCCCTCCGATGCATCGATGCCTAAGAACCTCAAATAACCTACATCCCACGGATGCCCCAACCACTAAACACCTCAAAAACACATCCAATGATTCTCCTGATGCTAAGAATCACATATATATATATATATATATATAATCACGCACCTAAGATGGTTCCAACCCACTGACCATCATTTGGTCATTCCATATACAACATGTGAACCTCACGCACTAAAAACGGTCATGCATCAATAGGCCATGCCAATCAAAAGAAGAATGGAAATCACAGCCATGCCTACAACGTACCCTTGACTGTCATCAACTCACTAGCATGCTCATCCCCTAGAAGCTTTATGATGTGTACATAAACTGACACACAGATGAATGAAGTGTGACCTTCCTATGGTACTGCACCAGTCACTAGCCACTGACCCCATGGTTGGGGTCCATTGTTTCATCCATGTCCCACATGTGCAGCTGAACCTCAGCAACCCTCACTTGGTATTGTTCCTGATCTGACCCTAGTTGCCACTGTCTGCCATGTTCCCTGCTTTTCGGTTATTTGAGAAGGCTTCCTATAGAACCTCTTGAGATTTCCAACCTATCCACATGTCTGGAACTCCTTTGGAGGCCTATTGTACTGAGTCTGAACATGCCATGGTTTCCCAAAATGAATGTAAACCATTGTCAAGCTACCAAGAGGTGATCTGGTTGAGTCCTTGGCCTAACTGCCCTGCTAGAACTCATCCTGACCTCATTTATTTCTATCTAAACCATAACCTGAAGCCACCACCCAACCCAAGTGAGACTTCTCCATCAGTTTTCCCTTGGCTATGAGAGCTTGATTCAACTCCTCTGAGAACGAGTCCAGACTAAATATGTTTACCTACTCCCAAAATGGCATGTCGCAATCCATATTCAAAGCGCCTCACCATCAAGGCTTCATCATTTACCATACCTAGTGAAAAGGGATATAGCTCAGTGAAAGTAGATATATAGTCCATGATGAACAAGTCACCCTGTTAAATGATCGTGAACTCCTGAGCTCTCTCTTACCTTAGTATCTTAGGGAATAATTTCTCGAAGAACCAGTGCTCAAATTCCTTTTAGGCCAGTCCCTCATGTCTACGAGCCTATACTGACACTTCCCACTAGTTCTTATCTTTTCCTTTCATCATTCATGTCGCCAACTTGACCCTCTTCCCTAAAGGTTTCTTAAGATGCTCGAAGATCAACTTCATGAATTATATCCAGTTATCAGTCGTTCGTGCACCACACTCACCCTGAAAAAGTGGTGGGTGATTCAAATAGATCTTCTGAGTAAGGTAATCTATAGAGGGCTGTGTTCCCTAATCACCTCTGTAGATCCCCAAAAAAACACATACTAGGCTAGATCAGAGCTACTCATCAATCCATGGCCTGAACTTTTTCAAACTCAGCAGCATCCATGCTTGCACTGGATCCTGAACTTGATCCTTCCCCTAAACGTATATTTATTGCTCATGCTCTGCCTACCCATTAGGGATCTAATCCTGATCATGCTCCTCATGTACATTATCATCGCCTGCCTGATGCTCCATGGATCAATCTAGGAGGAACCCTCCTAATACCATAAATTGGTCCTACAACATATATATATATATATATCAATATATTCAACGCATTTTGGAAAAGTAGTTAAAAGGAAGAACATAACAACTACCCACACTCTCTACCACTATAATGATTCCCCATGGCATACCGGCCTCATGGCCTCCTTACCCTCCATCAATAGAGCCAAGTATCCTAATATCCTTGGGCCACACCCATCCTGACAGTTAATGTTGTCTGAAACCGGCAACTTAGTCACCTAATCCTAGTGATCAAAATCACCTCATCCAAATTACTTGCATGATTCTATAAGATCCAGGAGCATTTCCCATGCCACATGAAAATCTATAAATATAAATCATGGAATATCACATTTCATAAAATAAGTAATTCTATCAAATCATTTCATTTCACCTTTTCCCATCTCATTTGATATTACTCACACTTTTTTATCACTTCACAATGCATATGGGAATATAGGAAATTGAGATACCGTAAAAATATGCCTATTTGAATCCACACAAAAAAAATCACAATACCCCCTGCCATACCGGGCCAAGGGTTCATCTTGTCTGTCTCCATACCAGGCCAATGGTTCATGTCCCACATCATAACCAATAACATCACATTCCAAAAATATCCACCAAGGTGGAAATTATATAAACTATAATCTGAGCAATAGAAAAACATTATAACCCACCTAAGGAAACTTGGTTTATCACTTATACATGGGGATGCAGGCACCCAAGCACAAGATATAAACCTAGTTCCAATGACAACCTATCTGCATTATACTATATCTGAAATAGTAAACCAGTAGAAACAAAAAGTAAATATCGATCTCATTAGTATCTAGTCAAAATTTGTTACTAAATCCCTATCAAAAACTTCTCTAATACCAATTTGTAGCATCCCAAGACCGAACAGCCACCCGAACAGTGATATCAAGTCGGGTTCCACTGACCATAGGCACATCTCCCCAAACTCCAAAGGCTTCCAACTAGCATCGAGGGTGTAAAAAGGTATAGTGGAGAGGTTATGACCTCTGGGAAAAAGATAAGGCAGTGTTCCAAGTATAATAGTAATACATGAAGTGTAAATAAATGACTTATTAGACTCGAAATAGACCCACAAAGCAGAATCACATCCAATAGTGATAAATGATGTAAGAAATATAGAAATGATAGCACTAGTGGGAAGTAAACAGAACAACATGCTATCAAAAAACTTATAGCCACTCAGAACAAAACAAGCAAGCATGCATTCCATGCCAGGTCGTACAATAGATTATCCAAGGTGCAACCCAATGCAGACCATAGTATCTATATATATAGGCATGCTAAAACTGAACATGGAACTACGTAAAAGTAAAGCTCTATCTAGTAATTACCTCAAGGTCCATTCCAATCTCCATTCCAAAAAGTGTTATGATCCAACTCCTGAAGCTAATCCTTTACCTATACGTAAAGCCAAAAAGTCTACATGCATCTCGAAGAGCCCATATTGGGTATGGGATCTATCTCAGTCAGATACCACCCACTGGTGTGTACCTATTATATGTGTTTTCACATACATTCATCTGTAAGTAAATTATGTAGTTTAATTCCAAAATAAAAAAAAACCTCTGCTGGTGCTCAGCAGCTAGTAGGGACTGTTGCCTAATTTGGACAATACCAGAATCTCAGAAGAAAATAGAGTCTTTTTCCTATTGACCATAGTACCCATGTAGTCACAAAGTCCTGGTGAACCCTCAGGTTCCACCTCAATCATATATCCCAGCACTATGTGCCTCTTGAAACTATGTGTCTCAAAGTATCGATGTCCTGAAGTGACGTCAAACAATAGTATCTCGGTCCCAAGGACCCCTTCTCATAAACCCACATCATCCCATGGCATGAAAACTAGAGGTGAAATGATGTATTTTCTCAAATAAATATATATTCTGGCCCACAGCCTCAATCAAAGTAGGCCTCAACCCCAAAACTGATAACCTTATTGCTATCCACTAAAGGCACCACAACTTTCATGTGGCTTTCTATAGAAAGCACCCCCAAACTAAAAATACCTAAACTGAAACTATTGGGGGCCTCAACCAACATGAACAGTCAAAACCACCTCATCACGGAGTCCACCTATGTTCACATGACTCAATATGCTCCTTTTCCATAACAAGCGAGCGGAAATCACCAATAAAGAACCTATGTTTCACTATCTCTAGCACCTCTTTTCCCTGTGACCATGTCACTCAAAACTGATGGTCATGCCATCCAAGTATCATGGGCCTTTCCCAACCTGACAGTCACACTACCTCAAACTAACGTCCACAATGCCGAATCCCATTGTCAAAACCACCCAATCAAATTCAGGCCCCCGCCCAACCAATGATAAACATCACTCAGTCCCGAGGGTCATTTCATCCCAACCTCGGGTCAATCCTATCACAACCACAAGGGTGTCAGCATATGTATTCCCAAGAATTGATTATATATAATCACATTAAAACACTTGTAAACAATCAATTCAATTTAAATAGTTTGAATTTCACTAGCTATTAGCTATATCATAGCATCATTGTGGTCTTAAATGCCTCTAACTAGATTCATCAAGATTAAAAAATTTAAACATACAATTTTAAAACAAATAAAAACAATTATAACAATTTTGGCACCCCTGGACAAAATAACCCAAGGATAAATGACCTCTCACCCTACCTCGCTCAAGAAATATAGGTATAGGGAATCCCCAATGGCATCCCACAAGTCTCAAAATCATTTAAAAATGCAACAACATTTATAATGGGGTCTTTCTCAAAATACCCAAAAACCTGCCAAAGGACATGCCACCCAAAATTCATCAAAAACTAAAAACAAGGTATGTACCACTTACCGTGTACTGGTACAACTCTCCTCGTTTTTTGTAGGCTTCTAATTCAGCCAAGAACAATGTAGATCTACATAACCATCATAAACACTCAGTCTTAGATAACTAGGTCAAGAGAATAAATCATTAAAGATGGATTAAGAGAAATCAGGGACTCATTGATGGGATTCTAATGCATCTGATGGCATTCAAATTAGAGTTTAGGTGATGAATCGAGAGATAAAGCCTTATCTGGAACTTTTGTTCTAGATCCAGGGGTGAGGGGTTTTTTCCATCTAACAAAAAAGAGGCTACTGGTCATTTTAACCAAAAAATAGTACCTGCAATGTACTGATAAATACATGGCGTGTATATGCCTAATCCTCTTTTCTGCAAAATTCCACTTATAGGTCATACCCAGGTCAACCAACATCCATTACATGCCATGTAATGGTAAGTACATAGCATGTACTTGGATGGCCCTCTCTTCCTTTCTGACATCCCTACATTCCATGTATGGGCATTACACGGCCAAACCATTACACGGTGTGTACTTAGATTACACTTTGTATAACCCCATGTCACATCGTGTAATCGGCATGCAGCCAGTACTCACCTAATTTTCCTCCCTTTTCTCAAAAACAACCCGAAACAAAAAAAAGGTATGTACCTCAGGGGAAAAACAGGGTTCTTACAAACTTCCCCCCTTAAAGTAATTCATCCACGAATTTCCCTTCCATGGGAGGTGAAGAAAACATCCAGAATAACTACAGTCCAAATCTCAAATAAAATAAAGGTCCATCGAACTATTTACAGACCCACAGTCCCCCTGTGATGCTTCGTCACCCCTACAACTCATCAGGTGCTCCTATGTCTCTTATGACACCCAATCATATCCCACAACGCATCGATGCCTACCCCGAGCCCATGACACCCATGGAATAATGAGTTATGCATCACATGGATTCTCAACATAAACTCAGTTCCTTGAACCTCAATCAAAAACCGCATTATTGAGGCCCCGATGCCTAAGTCACCTCAAGTAACCCACATCCCTCAGATGCCCTGATGCCTAACACCTAAAATAACCCACATCCATCGGATGCCCCAATACCTAAGAACCTTAAGATAACGCATCCAAGGATTCTCATTATTCTAAGAATCTCATATATATATATATATAATCACCCACACAAGATGGTTCCAACCCATAGACCAGTGTCTGGTTAGTCCATATACAACTTGTGCACCTCATGCAATCAAAAAGTACATGCCTCAATAGTCCATGCCAATCAAATGAAAAAGAAAAATCATGGACACACCAATAGTGTACCTATGACCATTATCATCTCACCGTCCTTATCAACCCCTAGAAGCTCCATAGCATGCATCTTCCCTAAAACATGTCTACCTGAATCCTAACCTCCCTATGGTGTTTCACAAGTCACTAGCCACTGACCCCACAGATGGGTCCCACTATCTCTATCATGTCCCCCACATACAGATGAACGTCCTCTAACCTAACATGGTAATGATCCTGATCCAATATCAGAAGCCATTAATTTATATGGTCCATGCCTGTCAACTGTCTGAGAAATCTGCCTGCAAAACCTCTTGAGATTTCTAACCTGTCAACATGATCGGCACTCTTTTGGAGGCCTACCACACTGAGTCTGGACATGCTCCAGCCACCCACACTGAATGAAAACCATGGTTGAGCTACCATGAAGTGGTCTAGCTAAGTCCTTAGCCTAACCACCCTGTTGTAACTTATCCCAGCCTCATTTTATACTATCTAAACCCTCAATAGAAGTCACTTCCCGACCCAAGTGATAAATTTCTGTCAGGTTACCCTCGACTATGAGCACCTGATTCACCACCTATAAGAATTATTCTAGATTAAATATGTTTACCTACACCTAGAGAGAATGTTGTAACCCATATTTAAAGCACCTCACCCTCAAGTCATCATCCTTTACTGTAACTAGTGAAAAGAAAAACAACTAAGTTAAAGTAGTTGCATAGTCCATAAAAGACATGTCACCCTGTTATAGGCTCAAGAACTCCTGAGCTCTCTCTGCCTTTAGCATCTCAGGGAAGATTTAATTGAAGAACCGGTCCTCAATATATTTCCAAGCCAGTCCCTTGTGTCTGCGAGATTGCACCTGCACATCCGACCAGCGTTTAGTCGGTCCTCTCATCATGTACATCACCAGCATGAACTGCCGCCCTGGAGGTGTCACAAGATGCTCAAAGATCATCTGCATTCTTTCTATCTAGTTCTTAGCTTCCTATTGACCACCCTCACCCTAAAAAGGTGGAATTTGTTGCAACTGGAACTCATGAGTATGGTAATCCATAGAGGTATCTATTACATTAGAACCTTTGTTGATCCCCCTTCAAAACATGAATCATGCCAGATTAGAGCTGCTCATAGATCCATGACCTGAACATTGTCAAACTTGTAAGCTTCCCTGCCCACCCTGGATCCTAAACTTTATAATGCCCATGAGCTTTACATGTGGCTCATGATCTGCCTACCCATTAGTGATCTGATCCTGATCATGATCCTACAGTACTGTGTCATTACTGGCCTAATGCTCTATCGATCCACCTTGGAGGAACCCACAGAATACCATAAATTGCTCAGACAACCCATATATATATCAATATATTCAATGCAGGTAGGGAAAGTAGTAAAAAATTCACACATAAAAACTACTCTTACTCTCCCCCACTACAACCATGCCCCATGGCATCCTGACCGTAAAGCCTCCTTTCCCGCTCTCAACAAATCCAAGTATCACAATATCCCCAAGCCACACCAGTCCTAACAACCAACATTACCTCGAACCGATGACAAACTCACCCAATCCTAGTGATCAAAATCACCTCATCCATAATACATTATGACTTCTATAAGATTCATGCCCATTTACCATGCCACATGAAATTATATAAATATAATGGCATATCACATTACACAAAAAACGAAATTATATCACATCATGGCATTTCACCTTCTCACATGGAATTTGATATTATTCACATTGAATTATCACTTCACGTGGAATGCGTGCATATATGAAATTACGATACCCTAAAATGTACCTATCAAAAACCACACAAAAAAACCTCACAATACCCATTTACATACCAGGACAAGGATTCATCTCGTTTGTTGACATACCAAGATAATGGCCCATGTCTCACATCATAACCAATAACATCACATTCCAAAAGAGCCAACGTGGTGGGAATGAAATAAACTGTACTCTGAAAAAAAATATAGCATAACCCACCTAAGGAAGCTTGGTCCGTCCCTCATACCTGGGGCTGCAGGAACCCAAGAACAAGCTAGAAACCCAGTTCCAATCACAACCTATATCAATTCTACCATATTTCAAATAGTAAATTGGCATAAAATAAAAGTAAGTCTCAGTACCATTAGTATCCAATCAAAATATGCTACTAAATCCTTTTCAAAAACTCCAATGATACCACTTTGTAGCATCCCAGACCTAAACAGTTTTATCGGGTCAGATGCCACTAAACGTAGGAACTCCACCACAAACAAAAAAATGTTGCAGACTAGCAGCGAGGGTGTAAATATTTATAGTGAGGAGGATATACCCTATGGGAAAAAGATAAGGCACTGGTCTGATTATAATAGTAATACTTGTTGTGAAAATAAATGACTCAACAGACTCGAACCAGAACTGAGAAGCAGAAGTACATCCAATAGCAATAAACAATGGAAGCAACACAGAAAGAATAGCACCAAGGGAATGTAAACATAATAACATTCTAGAAAAACACTCTTAACCACTAAAAACAAAACAAGCACGCATGAATTCTATTTTAGGTCATACAATATGATATCTAAGGTGCTTCCCATGGAAGACCATAGTATCTATATATATAAGCATGTTGACCCTGAAAATGAAACTACACAAAAGAAAATCTCTTGTTTGACATGACCACATGGTCCATGACAATCTCCATGTGAAATAGTACGAGGATTAAGCTCCTGATGCAGATCCTTCACCTTTATGTAAATCCATAAAGTCTACACACATACTAAGGGAACTGTATAGGGTGTGAGATGAATCTAAATAGGATACCACCCAATGGTTCATACCCAGTATAAGTGTTTGAGTAGTCATACATCTCTAAGAAAAGTAAGCAGTACAATTCCAAAATAAACACAACCTCTACTAGTGCTCAACAGCCACCAGGGAGTGTCACCAGCTTCAGCCAATGCCAGAATCTGAGAAGCAAATAGTGCACTTATCCCATGGCCCAAGGTACCCCTGTTGTCACAATGTCCCAGCGAACCCTCAAGTCCCACCTCAATCACATAGCTTGGAATTGTGTGCCTTTTGATACAACATGTCTTAAAGTACAGATGTCCTGAAGGTATGCCAAACTATAGTATCTTGGTCCTAAGGACCACTTCTCATAAGCTCACCTCAGCCTGTGGAATAGAAACCAGAGGAAAAGTGATGTCTTCCTCAATTATATATATATATATCATGGCCCATGGCCTCAATAATATTGAGACTCAACCGCCAACTTGATAGACTCATCTCTATCCAATGAAGGCCCCTCACCTTCCATGTGGCTTTATACAGCAAGAACCCCCAAATCAAAAATACCTAAATTGAAACTATTGGGGGCCTCTACCCACACGAGTGTTCAAAACCACCTCATCACGGAGTCTACCTATGTGAACATGACTAAATCATCTCCTTAGCCATCCTGGGTGAGCAGAAATCATGAATAAAGAAACTAAGCCACACCATATCTAGAACCTCATGCTCTTGTGACCATGTCGCTCAAATATGATGGCCATTCTATCCAAGTATCTTGGCCCTTTCCCAACCTGATAGTCACACTGCCTAAAACCAACATCCAAGATACCCAATCTCATTTCCAAAACTACCCAAGAAAATCATGTCCATGCCCAACCAGTGATCAACGTCGCTCAATCCAGATGTCCATGCCATCCCAACCTTGGGTCAATCCCGACACAACCCCAAGGGTGTTAGAATATGTAATCCCAAGCATTAAATATATATATATAATCACATTAAAATCCTTGAAAACAAAAAAAAATATTTTAAATGGTTTTAATTTCCCTAAATATCATCTATAACATAGCAATACTAAGGTTTTTAATGCCTTTAACTAGATTAATCAAGCATAATCAATTTCAACATACCATTTTAAAAAAGAAAAAAAATAAGTATAACCATTTTGGAACCCCCAACCAAAATAACCCAAGGAGAAACGACCTCTTACCTAGCCTTGATCAAGAAATTCAGTTATAGGGCATGCACAACAGCAACCCAAGGGTCTCACTATCATTTAAAAATGAACTATATGTTATAAAGGGGTCTCGATCAAAATACCAAAAAACATGCCAAAGGTCGCGCCACTCAAAAGTCCGCAAAAACACAAAACGTGGTATACACCACCTACCGTGTACGTGTACAACTCTCCTCATTCAACTTAAGCTTCTAATTCATCCTAGAATGGAGTAGATCTAAATAAAAATAATAAGTTCATAATATTCAAAAACTAGCTCGAGAGAATAAATCAAGAAGAATGGCTCAATAGGAATCAACAAACCACTGATGGGATTCTAATGCATCTGATGGTGTTCAAATCAGAGTTCAGACGCCGAATCAGGAAAAAAATCCTCCTCTAGAACTACTGTTAGAGAGCCAGGGGTGAGGGGTTCCATCCATCTAACAAAAATGAGGATACTACCCATTTTAATAGAAAAAAGTACACACCATGTACTAATAAATGCACAGATTATATATGCATGATCCTCTTTTTCTGTCGACTTCCACTTACTGGTCATACCCAGGTGTGCCGACATTTGTTACACGACATGTACTGGTAAGTACATGGTGTGCACTTAGTTGGGCATCTCTTCCTTTCCAACATCCCTACCCACCATGTATTTTCATTACATGGTTGGACCATTACACAACATGAAATTGGATTACATGGCGTGTAACCCCAATTCACATCGTGTAACAGGCCTGCAGCCAGTACTCTCCCCTTTTTCTTTGTTTTTCTCAAAAACAACTTAAAAAAAAAGGTATGTACCTCAAGAGAAGAACTGGTTTCTTACAAAACTTAACTCCTTTTATAATTGATGAAAATGTAATTTTCTAAATTTATAATTACTTCACAATAATGTTTTGAGACTATTATAATGTAAAAGGATTTAAAATGATAAATAATTTACCATTAAAATATTGTGGAGAAATTTAATATAGATACTCCTATAAACCATTAATTTGGTTCCTTGTTTTAAACATGTTTTTACTATTTTTTAAATAGATTTATATCTTTTTCCATTTTAGTTTTTACCATGGAAACTAGTTTTTATCTAAGTAATTGAATTTTTAATAAAATTAAAAGATAACATATCATAAAACATTTTAATCATATGAACCTAAATTTAACCTCCATTTAATTTATTTTAATTTATAAGTAATTGGAAAATATATTTTTAATTGAAATTCTTAAAATATATAAAATGATTTTGTAGGAGAATATTGTTTTCAGAATTAAGGTTTCACAATCATATCTATCATTAAATAAAAATTAAATCAGTGATAATAAATTTTTATATATTTTTGAAAAAACATATCATAGTAATTATATATTTTATAAAATATTAATTTATTTTATAAAAAATAAACAAAATAAATAAATAAATACCTTAAGAATAACCCTCTGACCATTATCTTGGTCACCATATTTTATCAAATTAATTAAAATTTATTCCCAAAATTGAAATTAACCAAATTAAATAATATAGGCATTTATATATAATATATCAAATCCATTTTTTGATTTATTTTCTTCGTGTGATAAAAATTAATTTTTAATATACGTGATTAAAAACATTTTTTAGTGTAAAATATTAATTATGTCTCCAAAACATTAAATATGGGTTTAATGAAGTCAACACAGTATTTTTAAATGATTTTTGTACTCAAAAAAATTAATATAGTCTAATAAAAAAAATTATGTATTTGTTTAATAATTCATGACAATATTATAAAAATTATAGTATTAGTAAAAAAATTATTTTTACTATTCAAATAAAAATAAATTAATTTATAAAAATATAAAAAATTGACCATGAGCTAATTTTTATATAGGAAATTCAATAAGTTTATTACAAAATTTTAAAAACCTAAATGTTTTAAATTCTAATTTTAATTAATTATATAATATATAATGATAGACGTCATTTAGGGAAAACTTTTATTTCTAATCATTCTATTTTTTTAGTACTATTTCATTCAAATTTCTGATTGTGAGAATGTAAATAAATTAATTCAAATATTAAAATATTATATATTATCAAAATAATCATTAAAAAGTGAATTATTTAACATATTAGGATAAAATTCGCAACACTTAAATAAAAAATATTTTAGAAAAAAAATCTTTAATATTAATTATTATTTTTAATTATCCTCTAAATGTAATCATTTTTTTGTTGATTTCTATATTTTCATTTACTTTAGGTTATATTATTCTTATAATTTTATAATATTAATAATAATCTAACATGTCGTAAGTCATTTGAGTTTAGTGGTGTTAGTGGGAAATGTTATCAAACTTATTGGATTTAGAGAAAATTATATTCCAAAATATAAGAGTTTTATATTCTCCCCACTTAAGTATTTTGCATCCACTCACTAACAAAAATAACAGAGTATATTTATTATAATAATGAATAAATAAATCAAATTTAATTTAATTTGGCCTCACTAACTTAGTTAATACTAGGAAAATCATATTTTTTTAATATTATTGGAATATATTAAAATCAATAACTATTTATTCCAAATATGCCTCATTTTCTAAGTATTTGGTGTTTCTAAGGGCTATCCTTCAACAACTTATTTTTTATGATCATGTTTCTAATCAATTACTTAAACCAAAATTATTTTGATAATATCCTATAAAATCATAGTAAATGATCATATGAAAATGAAAACCTAATTCTATGATTTCTTCTCCAAGGAAAACCTCATTTCTATTACTATTACATTTCTTTAATCTAGGAAATAATTTGGTCAACATATAACTCCTTAAACTTAAATTATGTTTTACATGGTCATATTACAATTAGGTTATCAAACCTACCATAATTATTTTATTAAATAATTCATAAAGGTTTTTAAATAGTGTGTGATATTCCAAAAAATATCCCCTACGAGTGTCTAGTCTGGTCTACATTCTCATGCCCGCTCATCATGCACTGAGTAAAGATCGCATTAGTACTCAGCGAACCATTTTCATAGTTATTCCCCCTAAGTGATTATATACCACAACAACATCCATTTTTAGTTTTCATAAATGGATATAATTTATATGAAAACAACAGATAAAAAACTTCTCTAAGATTTCAAGATGTAATCATACGCATAGACTTATCCATTGGAATTATTCCAAGGATATTAAATAAGGTTATCTTATCCCATTCCCCAGAAATAACTGAAATAAACCACATCAATAACTAAACAATACAATAATATAAACTGAGGTACCCAAGACCTACACTTCCATGAACTTTTCTTCAAAACACATAGTTTGGACATATGAATTGATACCATGTGATATGATCCAACATAAAGATATCATTATTTTAAATTAGTTATGTATGTTAAATATTACATTTCAGGGTTATCATGTAATCTCAAGATCATTTCGTTTAGTTTATTTAATTATATTTTACATGAAAACATTTTTTGATATTTTTGAATATTTTTACATAATCAAGCCACACTAGACCCCATATACACTCATCATAGTGTATACTCATCAACATTGTAACACCACATCCCAAACCATAGGGTCTGAACTGACATTCCACATGACCTCATTCATGACTCCCCATACATAAGAGGCTTCCAACTAGAAATGTGGGTCAAAATCTATCATTAGGGATACTATACCCTTAGTATCATGTCATATTGAAAATAATAAAATAGTATAATAGATAATATCATGATCATAGTGTCACGCTAAAACTAAATATTCAAACCCAAATATGTAAAACTTTTAATAAACAAGCTCCAGAAGCCAAAAACAAATGAGAGTATAAAATTGAAGAAAGAAAATAAATAATCATGAAGTCCTCTATAGTACATCTAGTTTTGACATCATCTCCATTCTCCAATTATAAGTAATCAACCATGGGCCACATTCCCTTACTCAAAACCCTATACATGAATTCTGTAGGTGCATTAGGATTCTCGTGCAGGTTGTGAGTAATAAAACCCATTATGACACCACCAATACATTCTTAAAAATTGTGATCATGAAAAACATGTGTATTCTATTATATGAATATAAGAAAAGGTAACAATAAAAACTCACAATTATGTATATGAAGATATTTTTTCTAACAAAGACACTATGAAACCCTTAAAATACCTACATCAACTCAATTATATGATGATGATAAAGAGTCATTATAATTAATCCAAATCTATAAACAAGTTTATCAACATTACACTTAGTATCCCCAATCATAGAGTGGACATTCCACTCAGATTCCACAAGGAATAAAGTTGATACGCTACTCAGAATACACTAGGTATTGAGTTGGTAGACAACTTGGAATTCACAAGGCATCGAGTTATTGCATGTTAATCATATTAATAAAGGCATAAAGTTATGTTTTGGCTAAAAGTATATCATAATCCACCACTTTAATTATCTCAAATCATTTACACTGTCCCTATAAGGGATAATCATACAATGATGGTCATTTAATATACACAACATCCACCAGACTTCCTATGGGGAGATAATAAATTACAATTTATAGCGTAATAAATAAACATTCCTTGACATAATGAGATCTATAATATAATAATATATTAATATTTGAATCAACATAATGTATGTAATCAAGCTATTGTAACAATTCTCATGGAAACAAGGTTTATATTTGTGTATCATGGTAATGATCACACCCACATACAATCACTACCACTAGTAACACATATCATTCTAACACATAAATCATTATATGGAAATATTTTTATATGAGATCCCCAAATGATAATGAACTTACTACCTCATGGTTGTCAACATCAACATCATGGTTCATTAAGGGTGTCATCACCAGAATATTTCTCACACATGAACTGAAATATATCTCACTCCAAGGAATCATAGAACTAGTTCCAATCTTATATAACATGAGTTATACAGAAAGGAAATGAGAAAATAGAAAAAGGATATAACCAATTAATACCCAAATTCGATAACTTTCAATGAAATTCGTCAAGAGAACAATGATATCCATAAGAGCCTGAGACGATCGACAATGCAAGAAGGGAACTATGAGGTTAAAGTATAATAGAATCAACCACCACAACATAGAGTGATCCACTATGTTGTAAGGGTTAACTAGAAGAAGTCCACCATCACATAGAACTAATATTTATGGCATGTGTGCACTATTAGTGAACCACCACAGTGTATAACAAAGTACTATGCTAGGGAGGGCATATAATCTAAAAATTATAATGTGTAAGGAAAAATCAATTTCCTGGAGTTATCTTTGTATCCCTTTAGATCTTTGGAATACTTCTAAAATTAAGAGGGTGATGGGTATGTTTAGTGGAATTTGAAGAGTCAATCTACATGAAAAAAACAGAATTAAATCCCTCTTATATTTCTGATGAATTTTCTTAAAATCAATACTGTATCAATCGATTAATAATGCATAACACCTGAGAACTAAAAAATAGTATCCCTAGAAGAAACTCATGTGGAGAAGCCACTTCAATGTGGTTGACCTCACCACGATGCATACACCTTCAATGTCAACCCCTAATGAACACTATGTTGAAATGTGTATCACTATAGTGTATCCATTTCCTCTATGGTTTTCTCTCAACTCCTATAAAAATTTGGAATAGCCACCTCCATCACAAAATATCCCACTCTACTATGGTGTGGTCATGATTTTTATGGTTTGGTGCCTCCAGTTTTGTCCATAAAGGTTATCATGAAACTTTAATGCTTCTATAATCTTCTCAAATCCCAAAATCCATTAAAAACAATGAGGATATGAATTGAATTAGGGTGCTAAATTAATTAAAAAAAACATTTTTCATTTTATAATTTTATAATTTTATCCCTATAGGGATTTATATTTTATAAGAAGCCTCCCATGGCATCCTTTTTTAACTACTTCGACCATTGAACTCAAATGTTTGCCTCCTACTCCTAGGAATCATCCTAGATAATTCTATTTATCCAATAGAACAAGAAAAATTTTATCATATTCTCTTGAATTACATTCTCACTCTGCTCAATGATCTATACTAGGAGCTACACATAGGATATTTTAGGCTCCAACTCAAAATCCTCATAGTCAATAACACATTCATGATCAAGAATGTATCTCTGAACCTGCCACTCATTAAAATTATGGTGAAAAGATTGATATCATCAAGTAATACCCATATAATAATCCACTAATGAAACCTTCTTAGAGGTCTCAAAGGTTCCAATATAGCATGACATGAACTTTCTCTATTTCCTCAAATGTCAACAACCTAAATGAGTAGTCACTCTCAGAAATACTTGATCCCCAAAGTAAAATATAATAGAATCCTCCCATGATATTCATATAGATCATTCTATCTATGAGATTTGATCAACCATTTATGAATGAGATAAACTCTCTTGTAGGTCTCTGGTAACCAGATGAGCCCCACATATACTACCTCACCCTTCCCATGCCAATAGAGTAGTGAAATACATGGCCTCCCATAAAGAGCCTCATAAGGTTCCATCTGAATGGAATCCTAGTAATAGTTCTATGAAATCCTTTTCAAGTTTATTTTATCATCCCAAGATTCATAAAATTCAATGGAAAAATCCCTAATAATATCCCCTAATATGTAAATCATTAACCAAAACATTATATCTACCTAAGGATAGTATGTTGTGCTTAGTCATAGCTATGTCCCTCTAAATTTCTACAATCCCTCCTAAAATGATGACATAAAACATGAATCCTTTTCAGATAAAATTCATTAGGTAACTCTAGGTAAGCATATGACCTCATGAACATAAATCTTTCCCAATTAAATTATTGTGTGTGTCTATCAGATTATTAACAAATGATAAACCTTTATTAGTTGATCAATAATCTGCCAAACTATGTCAGGACACCTCAGTTTCTTAAGAAACTCCATAACAAATACCATAAAGAAATTATCCAACATCCATAATGGAATGTGATATTTCTATAGTAACCATATACTAGGTAAGGCAGCAAGATAAAAATATATAAATGTCCCTCATCATTCCTATTAAATAGAACTGTCTTCTAATTTCATAAATCATCGGCTTCTATCCTAGATGTACCACCCACCTAGAGGTATAAAATTCTACCATAAACTTCTCCTTGATGAAAGAAGATAATAATTATCTACCATATACCATGATCATATTATCATTTTCCTTTCACCAGCCAAGTAATGATTCACCACTAGAAAGGCATTCCCTCATCACAGTACACTCAGGTTAGGACACTTAAATAGTCATAAACAATTACTTGTGAGAAGATGTGATCACCAAAGGGGGAATGTCATAAACCCATTATCCTCATAATCATTCATCCTCCATTCATCCTATAATCCCATCATGTTCCACTACTCCTCAGAAGGTTTCTCACCAAACTCCTACACCACCTGCATCATTTAAATAAGAGAATCAGTAATGATGTTACCCTTACCTAGTGAATAATAAATCTCAAATCAATCATCTAAAACTACTTAAAAAGTGCCTTTGTATCAAACTCAAGTCCCATTTTTTTGTGAATATATAGCTATATCTTGTAGTCTTTGTAGAAAAAAACCACTCTCTAAAGATATGGTAATACCAATACTTTAGGATGTAGACAAGTACTACCATATCCATGTCATTGTTAGGATAATTGCACTGAAGGGGTCACAACCTTTGTGACACATTTGGTACTACCTACTCCATCTATATCAGTATAAATCCTAGAAAAACTCTAAATACATCTAGTAGACTACATGTCCAACTCCTAGATCATAAAGGATTGACACAGGTGCCCTACTCAAACTTTTATTCATCATAATAAATTTCTTTCTAAACTATACCAACAACAAGAAAATTAATCCATTATTATTCAGTGAATTCACAGGATTTTATAGATGATAAAAATTATTGATAAAATGTCGATAATATATTGTTAAAACCATAAAAATCATGATCTCCACATGTTTTGAGGATGGACCATGGAATCAATGGATTCTTATTCTATGGCTCTATGAATATACCTATCTCAAACACCATGTGATTCAAAAACCTCACCTTATATATCTTAATGCTACACTTCTCCATTTAGTGTAAATTTTAGGTAATCTAAGCATACTCTAGACTATCTCAATATGGAAGATATATTGCTCTAGGTTTGGTGAGTAGATGAGGATTTCATCAATGAACACCACAACCATCAATTCTAAATTAGGGGTGATCTTGTTCATGGGGAGGTGAACCCTATCATTGTGTTATTAAAATGAAATGGAATCCCTAGATACTCATACATCCCATACCAACTATGAAATTTCATATTTTGGAGATCCTTCTCTCTAACCCATAGTTGGTGATAAGTTGATCAAAGATCAATCTTAGAGAACCATCAGGTTCCCTATAACTGATCAAAAAGATCATCGATCCTAGTAAAAGTATAATTTTTTTATTATTATACCCTAGATAGTTTTTTAGTAATCACTGTAGAGATAAATAATTTTATTCAAATTCTTAGAAAACAACTCTGTTGCCCCATATGGTGATGTTATCACCCTTATAAATCCATTCTAATCTAGGTTATCAAGATATACCTTGAGCTTCTTTAGATTATCAGAAAACATATGATAAATGGGTATAAAATTTAGTTCCATTACCATCATGAGATATATTTCAAATTAAACTCCTTTATCGGGGAGAATCCATATGAGGTCATTCATAAAAACATCCTGATATAGATCCATGATGGGGTGAAAAGTTTAGGAAACTTCCATTAATCTGACTGAAAATGCCACGCCTTCCATCATTGTTGTCATTATCCCTACCCTACCAGCACTGAATTCGCACTCTCTGGGCACCAATAACTTCAATAAATTTAGTAAAGTAAACTTCACTTGTCTTTTATATCAATTTACATGAGCACAAAATTAGGTAATTCAGTCCATGCTGAAAATCACAATGAAGTTCATCGTCTACAAAATCAGAAAGACTCATAGATGTACATAACTGAAAATAACTATAGGATAAATTTGGAATAATTGAATACGGTCTAATTTAATGACCAATTATGTATCTATGTAATGTATGTCGAGGGTAACATGACAATTAATAAAATTACAATAATGACATTTTCATATATAAAGGAATAAGAAGAATTGTAATAAAACAAGGAACTAGATAAAGTATAAGTGTTTAAAAATGTACCTCGTATAGTAGATGGTGAAACAAAATTATCTTATACATCATGTTCCACTTCATAGACATGACCTACCTTAGATATGTGACCCGAATCCAATGATTCATGACCCATATGATTCTACTAATGAATACCCTTGAGGGATCCCTATGATGTACCTCATGTCTTTTCTCCACTATGGAAAAGCCTTAACCTTGATGATATAGATAACATTAAATTAATATTTCCTATATTAGTTCACTTCCAATACATTATCTAAGGTTTTTAAAAAAATTAAGAGAGTTCTTGGACATTCTATAATTTATTCACTATGAATCTCCTCAACATGGTTTTGATAAAGACATATATTTCTCAACATATGTTCCACTAGCATTCTTAACATCCTCCACCATCAACTTTATGATACCAAAGATGGTAATCAACATAGAATTCTAAGATACACCATTCTTATTAATGATATATTAAAGGAAACAAGATGATCGAGCATCCACTATACCCTTCCCTTTCATCATTTCTTTCTGAAGAAATTGGGTATAAGTCTTGATATAAGATTTTATGTCCTAGTGTATCGACCCCTGTTGAACTAAAATCTCAATATTCATGGCATTAATCAGTTCATTTTCATCAATGAGAGGATACAATTGAAGACTCATAATGAAATGAACAGAGTAGGAAACACACTTTCAGTAAATCATCATAATGTTCCATGAACTCATATGCTCTATATATCTTAACCATACCAAGAAGTAACTCCTCAAAGAAAATTTATTTAAACATCACCCATGTGAGACCCTATCACCTATAATCCTTGAGTATAACATCCCACATCATCAAATATATTCCTTCTATATAAATTCTACAAGTTTCACTTTTTGATCATATAATTTTTAAATCATGTTTTAATTACTCTCCACAATCCAAACCCACTCCTCAATATCCGAATACAATTCAATTCCTTTGAAATATAGGGGATGATGCAGCTAAAATTATCAATCATTACTGACTATAGTGTTTTTGAGTCCATCACCTTGGATGGTCATAAGGAATAATACTCATGGGTAATGGGGTCCCTCCACCTGAACTATAAGAGAATTTGTGGGAGCATTCTCTTCATCACCCTCTTACACAGCTGGTGGTCCTACTAGATGTATGGTGTTATGATATCTTCTATAACACAAATATATAATATGAAAATAAAATATATATTAACTGGTCTATGGGATCAACAATGTTCTTATAAGATTCTACTTGTAATCTAAGGTACATCCCTCTTTTCACTAACCATGGTCCACTATCCCTAAATGTTATTCAAAGGAATATATATAAAATCATAATAGTATTATCCTACTAAATGTATTAATACCAAAATATATATAAATTAATAGAAAATTTTAATAGTTATATCACATAGTTATTAATATAGGTCTATCCTAGAAAGAAAACAAAAATTAAGGCATTAAGTGAAAAAATATGCATAAAACCAATATATATATATATGGAATGTGAACTTTCTTGTATTATCATGATGCATGAATGAACCTAAAAACCCATAAACCTATAACAAAAATCCCTTTAATGGTAACTCAAAGGTCTTTTAAACATGAGTTTTCCAGGTAGATGGAAACTCCCCTACCTGAGTACCACTCCCACTATCTCCTTTATACATGTTCGATGTTATTAGATAAGAAAAAAAATAAAATTCTGATTTGATATCATTTTATAATTCCTTTAACTAAACCATCGGATCCAAACCGAAGTGATACATGGCCTCATGTGTGCCCCACCATATGAAATAGGATACCAACTAGCAGTGATGGTCTATGTCCATCTATGGGTACACCATACCCTTCGTATTATGTAATTGAAAAAATAATAAGAAATTGTAATAAATAATATGATTATGTGAGTCTCATGTAGAAACTAAATAACTAAATACATCATATCATATAGGTTATAAATGGGATAATAATTTTGAATGAGAAAATAGAGTACACAAGTTTTTTAAGGAAATATATAATGAAAAACTTTGGAGTCTTTGAAAATCTATCTTTTTTCCCTACCATCTCCATGCTCCATTGATAATCCATCATCCATGGCCCCCTTTCCCTTACTAAAATCCCTATATATGATTTTTTTCATGCACATCAGGATTCCCACGTAGGATGTGAGTAATATAACCCAATAGAGCACTCCCAATGAATCCTTAACAAGTGTGTGCATGATAAATAGGTTAATGAAATGAAAATAATAAATGTTAGGTAAATCATAATACCTCATAATTATGTACATAGTTTTGTGTTCTAACCAAGCCACTACAAACCCAAAAATATACCTACTTCATTTCTATTCTATAATTATGATCAAGAGTCATCATAAATCATAATAAACTATCCATAAGGGCATAAAAATTCCAATTTTTATCCACAAGGCATCAACTGAGGATGCTACATGGAATCCACAAGTAATATATTTAACATGCCACTCAGAATCCACAAGACACCATCTTGGAATGCTACATGGGATCTGTAAGGCATTAAGTTTCTCCTCATTACTCCTAAAACTCAAGGAATTTAGTTATATACAAGACACAATGCTATTGTACTCCACCATTTTCATTTTAACATATCATGCACAGACCCCCTTTAAGTGATAATCATACCACAATTGTAATGTTTCATGTGTACCAACCACCAGGCCTAAAAAGGAAAGATAATACAATAAAAGTTATATCATGATAAAAAAATATTTCATGAAATAATGAGATCTATAATAGAACCATGTATAAACATTTGAATCAATATCAATCATGGATTCAATCTATTATAATAATTATCATTGAAATAGTGTTCATATATGGGTATTATGACAATTCACACACCTATTTTAAATCACTATTAATTGGAACAAAAATCATGCTAACACAATAATAATACCATAGAAACATGTGTATACAAGATCTCTAAATGTTAAGGAACTTATTACCTTGAGGATTTTAACATCGATGTCATGGTTTTTTAAGGGTGTTGTCACTTAGATCTTTATCACACACCAACCAGAACATATAACATTATATGGACTCCTAAATCAAGTTAAAATCTAACATGAAATTGTTTCAAATGAAAATAAAATAGAAACAATCCTAATTTTGGAATAAATTCATCCCAAATTTGATCACTAATAATGTATATTTTCAAGAGAACGGGGTTATCAACAAGTGTCTAGGAGGCTCCATAGTGCATTTAGGGATTTACGACATAGAGGTATTCTAGAATCAACAAAAATGGTGAATAGTGTACAAATATATCTCAATGGTTTACTGGAAGAATACAACCATAGTGTTAGGATAATAGTTGCATCATGGGCACACAGTCAGCAAATGACCATGGCTCAAAAAAGAATACTATGGTATGGAGGTTACCAGAATATGAACTCCATATTACATAAGAGATAAATAATGCATAGATCCAAATATAATCTCACATACTGTATATTAAGGAAAAAATTATGGAGTGTATTCTTCTCAATATACCATTGGTACTCTTGAATAATTCCAAAATAGAGAAGAAGATATGTATTTTAAGGGATCATTAGAGATAAAATACACATTTAAAACCCATTAATAAATCCCTCTTAAATTTATAAATATTTATCCCCGTATAAATACCTTAACAAAAAATTAATAATGCATAACACCCAACGATTGATAGTTGGTCTCACTGGATGAAACTAATACTAAGAGGCCATTGCATCATGGTCTAACTCACTAAGGCATGCCCTCTTCAAGATTCACTCTATAATGAAGGCTACGGTGTAAACCAAATCACCATGGAATAGAAATTTCCACTACATAATGGCCTCAATTCCATAGAAACATTAAAGAACTTCCACCTCTATCATATTATAACCAAATATACTATCTTTTGGTCATGATTATTGTGGTTTGGTGACACCTATTTTGGAAGGAGGGGATAAAAAGACACTTCTAAAATTCCTCAAGCTTCTCAAATCCCATAATCATTTACCCAAAAATGGATCATGTCAAAAATAGTGATGAGAATAAGGAAAACATTTTATTCGACTATGGAAACAAATATTTCAGGTTTTTACACACATATCATGGGGAATGGAAACATTCTAAAGGGGTGATATTACAATATTATTAATGGAAAAAACATCAACATGTATTTAAGGAAATAATGTATGGATATTTGAAGAAAATGGGAGAAATATATTATTAAGGGGATCATGGAAAATTAGAGTTTTCCAAAATTCATGGTAGAATGACATTAAATATCAAATAAAAAAACATATACCACAAAAAAATATTGTGAGTAAATAAATATGATCCATGGAGAATAAAAATTGGCACAAATATATATCATGTCATAAAAATTTATCATAACAATAAACTATACCTCAAACATAAGAACATTAAAATTCACATTTTAAAAAATAGTGGAATTTCCACCATTTATGTTGTGAAAAAAAAATATGTTCTACTTTATGTTTTTTACGAATAAAATTATTTCAGTCATTTATATTGTGACCAAATCCTTGTATGCCCACCATTAATATTGATAAAAAATACATGAACACCCTTTATGATATGAAAAAATTTAAGTATTTCCACACATTATATTATAAAAAAATAAAATTATGTCAACCCTTTATGTTTTGACCAATCTAACTTTGTCCACCATTATATTGTGAAAATATAAATATATGTCCACCCATTATGTTTTGAACATATCCTGGTGTTTTGAATATATCTTGGTATGTTCACACTTCACTATCTCAGGGGATATCAAACCTTAACCAATTAATTGGGGAGAAATATGAGAACTCGCCTATAAATTATTCAAATATATATGGGCCACTTGAAAATAATCATTAATCTAATCATATAAAATCCTAGTAATGTAAAACTGGTTTCCTAAAATTTAAAATTTTATAAAAAAAATGACCTCATGAATATAAATATTTAACACCTTAAATTCAATCACCTAAAAAGAGAAATTTATATAAACTATTATAGAGTTATCCATGAAAAATAATTTCTACAGATATATAGACATTAAAGATAAATATAGAAATGGAATTGAAATTATAAGAGTGTTTTTAGAAAATAATTTTTTTATTAGAATAAAATATGAAGTTATTGTCTCATTGAAAAGTTATTTTCAATGTTGAAATGAATATTTTTAAAATCATTTACTTTTTTATTTAACATTCAATTGTGGATCCATGTAAAAGACATAATGATTTCAAAAAGGCAAGGTGATTTTTTTTAACTATTAATTTTAAAATTAGATATAAAAATTGTGATTTGAAGATACATAGTATATTTCTAAAGATAATATGAAGTGTAAGATATATATTTCATTTTTATAGGATAGAAAACCTTTTAATATTTTGATATATTTTTAGTGAAAATGAATATCAAAAAAAATTAATGAAATTTTATTTAGAATAGTTATAATAGAATATATTAAGGCCACATTAGTAAACACATGTATTTATTTCAAAATATGAATAGAAAAACATTTTCTAGAATATTGACTATGGAAATTGAAGGAAAACTATCTATAATAAAGATGATATTTTTTTCTTAAAAACCATTCACTTTCCTGTTAGTAAAATTTATCAATAAATCATCATTGGGTTAAAAAAATCATTTTCCAAAGAGGTAATAGATGAAATATATTATAAAATAAGAAATTTATAAATTTATAAAATTTTGAAGAATGGTTATCAGAGATTAACATTTTAACTAAATTAATGTATATTTGAGTTAACCAAGTCCCATACATATATTATAATTCATGATGTAAGAGATATTTACGGAATGGCTTTCTAGGGAAGAAATGTAAACTCACCAAAAAAATAGAGATATTACCACATAATGTAATCAAATAGTACTATTTTCACAACTTATATGAAATAATTTCAAGATGTATAATCATAACTCAATGATTGGGTATTGAGTTACCAAATACGCTAACATGTTTATTATATTTTAAATTCAAAACCCAAAAATGGGATAAAAATATATATATTTTTAAACCCATGGGATTTAATGAATATTTATGATAATATAAATCCATGTCCAGTATATACAAAAGAAAAAAGAAAAAAATATTCAATGCACAACATATCTAAATGAAACAAAATTGAGATGAAAAATCCCTTAACATAGTTTTAGATCCTCTCATTACATGTAACTAACATCCCTAATAATCAATTTATGTTAATTAAGAAAATTATTAATAAATTTTTTATCTATATTTAATTTTTTGATGTATATTTTTTATTATATGTTATTTATTTATTAAATAGTTTCCTCTAATGTTGTTTACATTAGGTGGTTCTGTTGATATATAAAAACACCATTTATAAATTGATAGTGTTACAATATGTTTTAAAATTGTTTTATATTCAATATAACTTTAGTGATTTATAAATTTTATTATTCAATTATGAAAACAAAATTATATTTCCATTGGTTTTAATATAATCCACTCAAATTAATAAAGGTTCCTTAATATTGGTATTATCATCGATTATGTTTACTTTGATTTTTTAATATTAATATCTTCTATATAATTTACAATATTATATTTATTTAATATTAAAAGAGTAATTAATATCATTTTATAAATTAAATAAATTTTTAAATTCATCCATGATAGCTGGAAATGGAAAAAGAGAACACACTGTTCATGGAGGTGGTAGTTCATACATATGCATAATGACATCTTCATTTTATGAAATGTTTGGGGGTGGGTAAAAAAATGATTTTCCATTAGGATAATAAAATTTTTAAATATTATTAATAATGATGTTATAACTCACTAATGGATAGAATATATTTGAGTGGGTGGAAGGATAAAATAATTAACAGGGCTCAATTGAAATCATTACCAGTCCCTTTGGATGTTCTCCCTTATGTAATAAATTAAAGTTTATTTTCATGGTCTTTTTCTATAAAAAATTCGTCTAGTAAATTTTTTGAGATATTTTAGGTGGGAATGGGAAATATTTTTGGTTCACCTAGTGAAATGGAATTTTTTTAAAAAGGTCGCTCAAGTGATCTCCTTCTGTTAGTGAAGAAAATGATATTTTCATAATTACTTATTACATCACAATAATATCATGAAACTATTCTGAAGTAAAATTATTTAAATTTTAAAATAATTTAGTTTAGTAATAGTGTGGGGTAGGTTAAGGAATATATTAATAACATTTATTAATTTTATTCCATTTTTTTAACATATTTTTTTTCTTTTACAATTTGGTTCTTAACTTATACATTTTTTATTTTACCATTATAACTTGTTTTTACATAATTATTTGAACGTTTATAAATATATAAGATAACCCATCTTCCAAAATTTTAATTTTTTGAACCTAAATTTAAGTACCATATAATCTAGTAAATTTTATAAATAAAATAATATAAATTTTTAAATTAAAACATTTATTATATAGAAAATTATTTTGTAGAAAAATGTTGTTGTCAACTTTAAGTGATCTTAATCATATATAACATTAATTAAAAATTAAATGATTAATAACTTATTTTTATATATGTGTAACAATAATTTTATACCAAATATATAAAAAAGTTTAATTTAATTTATTAGATAAAAAATTACACAACATTAATTAAACAACTCTAAAAATAATCCTTCCAACTTTATCATGGTCATTATCTATAATATAAGTATTCGTAATTTTTCTCACCAGAAGATGATTGACCATATTAAATAATAACAAAATTATTATATAATATATTAAATCCAATTTTATTGTATAATATCTATAATTGATGAAAACTAATTTTTAATATAAGAGAATAAAACAGGATTTAGCATAAAATCATACTTAGGTTTCCAAAATGGTATTCATCGGTTACATAAATCCAATATTTAATTTTTAAATGATTTATTTTACTCTATATATTTTCTTTTGGTCTGATAAAAAAATTTAAATGTTTCTTTAATACTTACTCCATGATAGAGTAATAAAAATTATTGTATTATCAAAAATTCTTATTTTACTATTCACTTAAAAATAAACAATTTTATAAATAAATTATAAATTAAATGATAATTAATTTTTAAATGATGAAATTGAAAATTGATGTTAATTTAAAAAACTTAATTTTTTAATAATTATATTAATATTTTAAGTGAATATTACAATATATAATAAAAAAATGCATCTATTGAAAAATGATGTTTCTAAACATTAAGTGTTCCAAGTGTTATATCATAAAAATTCCTAACTTAAATAATATTAATGTATTTGATCTTATGTTGATATATTATATATTATTAAAATAATCCTTCAATAGTGACTGATTTATGTAATAACGTAGTCTTTTCTATTTAATAATTTGTACTATTTATATCATATTTTTGGTGTTAGGAATTGAGTCAGTGTGGAATCTCAATCCATATGGGAACATGATATTAATATACTGAAATATTAAATATAATAAATCATGTATATTAATTATTTTATAAATAATTCAATACCTCACAAATGGTGTCTCACATTGAAAAACTAAGTCCACATTTAACATTTTAATATATGATTTACACTAGGAGGGGTATATGTTTTCTTGGTATTGGGAATTATAATATTGTGCAGATACTAGTGGATCATTAGATAAAAGATGTGAATTATTTTAATTTATTTATTAATTATCTAATAAATTGATATACCTTGAAGCATGATTATATAATAATTATTATTGAAAATCATCGAGGTAAGATGCATAACCCAAGGAGATTAAAAGGATAGAGAGAACTAATGTTAGGAGATGCTGTGGGGATAATCGAAACGAAATATCATAGAGATTTGAAAGGTCAACAATGAACACATTCAATATCATTATTGTAATCAAAATGGATACATTATTCACCAATTGTTAATGCAAAATTGAGGTAGGGAGTTGATTTTGTTAGTAATCCCTTGACCAAGATTATAGTGATGAAAATTGAATGATTATTTTAGAAATAATTCATAGATAATTCGTCTTTATTAAGAAAATTGTTTATTTTATTTTTATATTAAGGAATTTATTTTTTTCTAAAACCCCCCAAAATTTGTTATTCCTCTATTTATGACATTTCGGATCCCAAAAAAATCATCATTGGTTTTCTCTTTTTTAGGATTCATGTATTTTTCATTTTGTTCACCATTTGTAATGGTTTTTTGATTGGTAAGTTAATTAACATTATATAGGTTACATAGATCATTAATTCAGTATTTTTTCACCATTACGGAACTATATAGAATTGACTATGATGAACAAATTATAATAGTGGAATGAGGGACTCTGGATTCATGGGTTTTGGAATGCAGGTAGTGCATAGTGCAACAAGGATTGTTTTCCGAACAAAGAGTTACTAGAGTTTAGAAATTGATGATTACAAGGGCTTGGTTAAGGTGATATAAATAATATATGGGTGAACTTAGTAGTGGAATTGGAGGATATGGAAATATGGGAGAATATGTTTGAATATCTAGATTTTCTAGAAAACTGTTACCGACTCCGCGTGTAGTTTGGAAGAATACACACTTTATGGACCCCTCCATATAGAACTAGGGTTTTAGTTATATAAAAATTATACATAATCATATAATTTTCCTACACACTGTGTGATCCTTATGTGAATATCTTGACATGTACCTTCCTGGGTACATGTACATGGACATGACTATTGTACCTAGACATGGGCAGAGTACATGGGCACCAATAGAGACACATGCCTGAGTTCCTATCATGACTACTACTAGACATGTAAAAAACTAACACACCATGTCTATAGAGGATGAAATTTTGTTCTCAATGATAAATCATTCCCATAATTTAAATTATTGAGAAATTCCGTGTTCCCTATTAGAAACATCAGGAACATAAATAGAGCTTGGAAAATATCATCTAGAAATATAGTTTCATATATTAATATGCAATGAGATTTAGATATCTCACCCAATTGGAAATGGATCATTTTGACAAGAAAAATCACTCCCATGTGAGTATGGGTGGGTGAGGTATTCTATACTAGTGGGATTCTAATAGAGTTAGTTATTTCACCCCTATTACTTTTGAATGAATTATTTATCTATGGAGTATAATTTTCTTTTTCTATAAAGCTCGGACAGTAGAGGTATTTTCCACTATAGTTTTTTATTTCACTGAATTTTATTGTTCATGTATACTTCAATGTATTTTGAGTGATGTGACCATGAATAACTTTTTAGGTATTAGAAAATTAGATTAGGAATGATATCATACATGTGGATAAATGAGATAGACCATACTCTGAGGCTTGAGTACCACTAATGATCATATATGGGTGGTATTCTTTGTGATAAGTTCTTATGTATGATCTACTTATTTGATATGAGATGACTCTCTATATGTTAATACAATTTATTTTTTATTTCATGACATACTACTGGGTATCTATATACTCACCCAGTATGGGATCTTCCCACACATGTCATCCCTTATGTAGATGATAGGCTCTATCACGATGTTCTTGGAGAACCATGATTTGGTGGAGCATAGAGTAGCTATATAGTGGAGATATCTAGTGAGGGGGTATTTATTTAGAGATAGACACCATTTTATAGGACTACACCATATATTTGGTTGTGTGGATTTTAATTTCCATTCAGTAATTTTTTTACCAAATTTTTTACTTTTTTTGGGAAACTAGTAGTTTATGCATGAATTTTGTTCCTATCAATAGTTTACTTTAATGGATTACATGGTTGAGGTAGGATATGTGTGTCTGTACATGTTATTGAGGCTAATTAATCCCTTGTTTGTGATATTCCAACTTGGAATATGTATTTATCCCCAAACCTAAGGTTGGTGGTATTGGGGTGTCACACTCAGCTTACTACCAGCCATGTGAAAATAAGGGGGTCAGGTCATGATAGATTGGTACCAAAGGATATGTTATCTTAAGAAAACTATTCAAATATATTCTATCCTTGAGTGTTAATTTGGGAGTACATAAACATTCTATATGTATCTCGAGTTTAGATTTTAGGTCTGGAAACCTAGTTCAATTATAGCAGCTAACATACCCGTACATCAAGACTCTCGTAACCTTATTCTTATCATGGAACATATGGTTATTGGTTGTATATAAAGCAATGGTAAATAAATCATATAGGAATGGGATATGGTATCTATGTCATTATTCAGTTATCTCCCCAAATATACTCATTGACCATGGTGCATTTTAAATACTTTTGGATGCCTCCACAATGTCATCCAACATAGATCCCACAACAGGATCAAGAATATGACCCACATATTGATGATGTCATAATTTAATGACCTAATAATGACATGAACCCTTATGGTGGATAGTGAGGAGTGACTCTACCCATTTATTATAATGTTAGACCACATTCAATTTTTTAAATTGATGATACCTATCTAGATGAGTATATTTTTTCCCTGAAGTATTAGAATATGGTGCACACAAGCTGAGCACACGTCATGAGTTTCAAAGGAAAATATTTCTATAGATTCAAGGTAAGATAGACCCCCATGTTGTAGAGGACTGGATAGAGTCTATGGACTGATCGTTCCACCTGGTTTGGACAACACCTGATCTGATGGTTTTTATGGAGGCATGCCTTATCTATTAATCGATTGTTTGATGATGGATTCCAGTGAAACATATGCATCACGAGGTGACCCATTCATGGACATAGTTTGATTACCTATTCAAAAAATATTTCTATCCAATAACCTAGATTATATTTCATATTCAGGATATTATAGAGGCTTTTCATGGAAGCATGAAACTTGTAGAGTGTGCAGTGCTGCTTACCCACATATCACGATAAATGATGGGTAAGGTTAATGATGGATACTTCTATGATCAAGCCTTTGATCATTGGTTTTGACGAGGTGTTAGTGATGGAGTGGTATCTCTGATAATTCCTTCATATTCTAGGGTAATAGAGTGAGACCTTATGGTAGATAAATTTTTGGATAAGTATTAAAAAATAGAAATATGAGTTAGTAGCCACCATGAGGAAGATTCATCAGCTATATGTGGATGATAATGTTCTTCTGGATCATGAAACTCATGGTGAAAAGATATTATTACTCTGGATTGGGAATTAAAAGATCAAGTATCTTAGAGTTGTTACATATATCTTGGTAAATAGTTATGTTACTCCTGTGATGAGAGAGGAATTATTGTGTAGGGATATCTGACCATTTGGTTAGCTGTAGATAGTTTGGGAGTGGATGGGCTACCAAGTCAGATGTAATGGCTTGATTCAGGGGATTCAAAAAGATGTTGAAATGGTAGATGGGCCTAAATAGTAGCTAGAAGAGGCCAACATTGGGATCTTCCAACACCTCCACTACATTTATGTGGTCTATGATAGGACCGGGAAGCTGGTGGTTAGGGAATTAGACAACTATACATAGGGAGTCTTATGATCATGATTCTCCTAACATGGTTCAAGGTATGATCTATGTATACTATACATTTTCCTCGGTTTTTATAGGAACTTGAATGATACATTATTTTCTTTCTAAATACCTTGTTTAAGACATGTACATTCTAGTAGTACCTCTAGATTAAACCATATAGTTAGAGACTCATATTGGGGGATTTAGAGATTAAAAAGTTTTTCTGATATAGTGACCTTCCTCTTGGAGTAGAGTTCATTACGTGGGGTCTTTTAATTTTTTTTAGTGAGACCTTAGAATAAAATTATATTTATGGGATAACCCTATATATTCCATAAGTGTCTTGATTATTACTAATAGAGGATTTTGTGTATTTTGGTTCATGGGATGGTATTTACCTTCCTTGGTGAGAATGAATCTAAGGAAAACAATGTTGTATCATATATTGGAGGATACAGCTCATTACCCATAAATTTCATAGTATGACCATTGGAGTAGTAGATGAAATGAGATTTCATCTCCCTAAAATGTCTATGGAGTATTAGGACATGTTTCCCATTGATTTTCAGTGTTAAAACCCTATAGAGAGATTCAATTATATATATAAATTCACCCTATGACTACCTAGATATCTATAGAAACATATCAAATGGCCCTCGTGGTGTAGTGAGAGCTAAGGGTACAGTTGGAGGAGTTATAAAGGAAGGTATTCATTAGACCATGTGTGTCCCCTTAGACATCCTTAATGTTGTTTCCTAAGAATATGAAGGGGAGTTTATGATTATTCATGGATTACCTACACCTTATCCGATTGAATAAAAAGGATATGTATAAAATATTGAGGATCAAAAACCTCTTCACATAGCTAAATGAGGTGAAGTGATTCTTGAATATTAACCACATGTCTAGTTATCAACATCTCCATGTTCAAGAGCAGGATGTGTCAATGACAACATTTTGATGTTGCTATAGTCATTATGAGTAAATATTGATTCTATTTAGCATGAATAAGACCCAAAAAACTTATATGGGACTCATGAACTGGATTTTCTAGCATTTCGTATAGCATTTTTTTATGGTATCCATTGAATAAATCCTTTAGTACTCAACATCATAGGATGATAATGAGAGAAATTTGAGGATGGTCTTGAACATACTTTGATAGAAACAACATTATACGAATCTCTTGATGTGTTAATTTTTGATTTGAGAGGTCAAATTCCATATACATATCATCTTAATGGAGGGAGTATTGGTGGACCCATTTAATATAGAGGAATTGATAGCTTGGGAACCATCCAAGAGTGTCAAGGAGGTATGATGTGTCCTTGGACTAGATGGCTATAACAAGAGATTCATTCATGATTTCTCCAAGGTCATGAAAACTTTGACTTCCTTGACTAGAATAGGGAATCCATTCTCTTGGATTGCGAAAATCCATCATGGTTTTTTAGGATTTGTGGTAGAGGTTGATAAGTGACCCATATTGAGAATTCTAGAGGATGGATTTGAGTACGTGTTGTTCTACGATTCCTCTATAGCACATCTTGGTTGTATTCAGATGTAACTATAAGGTTTGATTTATTATGGGTAATGATAATTGATATCCCATGATCCAAATTTCATGACATGTGAATTAGATCTAGAAATAGTAGTGTTATCCCTTTGGAAAAATCAACATTATAATATGGGAGAGTGATTCATTGACTATTCTGATCATAAGTGTGTTAGGTATATCTTCTCAAATAATGATCTCTACTTGAGTTAGGGACCAAGGATGTGGTTCCTATAAAACTATGCCTTTGATATATTTTATACAATTTAGAAAGGGAACATGGTGGAACTTTATATTAGTAGGAAATCACATCCTCATTTGTTGAGTGTGGCATCAAAGTAGATGGCCTCAATACAATTATCCTACGTGGATGGGGGAGGAGTAGCATATCTACAATCTATGGGTGTTACCCATCTACTTCATCATTCAATTAGGGTGGATATTCATTAATATATCTATTACGAGGTCTTTCATGGATAGATATTCACAAAATATTCCCCAAAAAAATTTTATAAATGTTGGAAGTGCATCATCATTATTTGAGGATGGATGATGGTTCCAAGAACACTACATGAGTTTGTGATGAGTGTGTTTCAAAAATACCACATAAGGTACATAATGAAATGGTGAAGATGAACCAAGACCTCTAACTATAGTTTTAGTGTCCTAGGATTAAGATATGTGTTATTGATTTTATATCTCAATACCTCATATGAAAACAATTGAAGGAGGTGAAATAGGTACCGGAATGTTTTTTCCAACCCCTATAACCACTATTATGGAAGTGGTATGGTATAAAAATTGATTTGAAGACTAGAAATCATTGATCGATGAGTTTCCATGATGCCATAACTGTGATTGTAGACCGACTCACTATGTTGGCTCATGCCATTTCCATTATAGAGTGATGTTTAGTGGAGATATTAGAAATATTTTATATGTAAGAGATAATATTGAATCATCAATTTACCAAAATGGTTTTTTCAAACCATTGTGATATCTTCACATCTCAGTTGTGGAGTGGATTATAGAAGGCATCTGAGACACGGTAGTGGATGAGAATAACATTCTACCCCCAGAAAGATTTCTATAAAGAGTAGATTATTCCTATTTTGGAAGACATGTAGCATGATTTAGTATTATGCATGGGGAAAATCGTTTAGGGTCATCTACCCTTTTTGGAGTTTGTGTTCAATAACATATGTCATTCCATCATCAATATAGAACCATTTTAGTCCATGTAAGATAAACCCTATAGGTCACCATTTTTCTGGTCTGAGTTGGTAGATTTAGAGCTTATAATCCCATAGTTAGTGTGAAAATTTATAAAGAAGGTATATATCATCCATGAGTAGACAATGACTTATCAGAGGCATAAAAAGTCATATGATAACAAACAGTTGTGGAATTTGGAGTTGGATGAAGTACACAACGTGTTCCTAAATGTATCACCTCGCTTAGGATTATAGTGATTTGTACATAGTTGTAATCTATCCTTGAGATTCATCATCACATTTAGTATAGTTAATAGGTTTGGTGATGCGGTGCACCATTTACCCTTTCCACCATAGTTAGATTGGGTCCAAGATTCCTTCTCTGTGTAAAAGATGATGTGACACATGCACAACCCATCACATGTCATTAACTGGGGTGCGATGGACATTAAGAATAGATATGTGTTAATAGAGTACAATTTATTGATATAGAAATGGAAATATAAGATCCTATTTGAGAAATTGATTTCCTTGGTATATATTCATTGGTAGCATGGGAAGCACTGATAGAGCTTATGGGAGTAGGAGAACCAAATGTGAGCTTGAAACCATCACCATTTTGAGTAGTTTTTTGATTACTTGGATAAAAATAACTAATGTTTTGGTAAATTAAATGAATCTATTTTTTTATCATTATAAAATATTTTAAATAATATTTTTTACATTTTCCATTGAGTCGATGTGGAATTTAGGGCCCTATGGGGGCATGATATTGATATATTTTAAATATAAAATTTAATATGTAAAATATGCATAGTTTTATAGAAATAATGGATTATATCCTGAGTGGTGACTCTAATGTTAAATATGAGTCTGTTATTAAATCTAGAATGTATATTTCAACCTAAGTATGGTATATGATTTTTCAACATAGGTTGTTTTGGTATAATGCGGAAACTAGCGAAACATTTTATAAAACAAATGAATTAATTAATTATCTAATAAATGCATAATCCTAAAACCGAGCCTATATAATATTCATTATGGAAAATATCTTATATTATTCTCATAACCTTTTAAAGATTAAGGGTACTGAGTGCACCAATATTGGGAGAGTTTCTATAGGTATAATTGATGATAAATAGTAGTAGGTAGTCTCAAGGGAATAGATGAACATTGAATATCTCATCAATATAATTGAAGCATGTTTGTTTTTATCTAAAAATCAATCCAAACCAAATATAGGGATTTTTATTGTTGGTAAATTCCTTTTTATTGATTATAATTATGAACAGAGATTGATTATTTTATAATTAATTCATGGATCATTCATCACTATTTATCCCATTGTTTATCTCATTCCTAGATTTATGAATGGATATTATATTTGAAACCCCCATAGTTTCTCATTAATCTATTAATGATGTTTTCCAATCCTTACATTGTCGATGTTAGTTTTATCAATTTTCAATTTCATGGATTTCTCTCAATGTTTACATTTCAGTACCAATGTTTGATCGGCATGTTGATCGAGTATATCTAGAAACTCATTTTGTTGTATGTTTTATTCTCTAGGTTCCATGGATAATTGATGTGGGATTGATTTCATGATTAATTAATGATGATAGACTGATGATGATGAATTAAGAGTAATAGTGGATCGATGTATTTCACATTCACTTATTATTTAATGAAGGTCATGTACTATATAATGTGAGTTGTTTTCCAAGAAAAGGGTGGATAGAATGTTACCCTTAGAGTGACACACGATCAGTCAATATAATATAGAATATTAATGAGAGATATTAGTGGTGGATTTAAAGGAGATGGAGAATGTGGAAGAGATTCATGAAGATCTATATTTTCTATAAAAGTATGATCTACCTGACTTGTAGTTTCCAAGAATACACAAAGTATGTACCCCTCTATACATTTCAAGATTTTTATTTTAAGAAAAACATCACATGGATGTGTATGTTTCCTGCACATCATCTGGCCCCTATGGATTAAAATTGGCATGTACTATTATAATTACACTGACACTAACATGGATAGTGTACATGGACATGGGCAGAGTACATAAGAACAGACTGAGACACATTCCTAAGTACATGGCCTAACCACTAAACTCCTTATATAAAACAATAATATCATGCCTTTGAGGATGATATGTTTTTTGAAACAAAATAACCTAGGTTGTATGATACTTAGTGGGACATGTCATGTTCCCTATAAAACACACTGTTTACATAAAGAGTCTAGTGAATAGTATTTCTAGACATAGATTTTTTACTCACTATACCTAGGGAGAGTTGAGTGTCTCATCTAACTATATAGGTATATTTATAAAGCATATAATATCTCACATTTTAGTATGTACAGTGCAGTAAAAATGATGGGTTTCATAGAGGATATCTAATTTTTATTCATGCAAACAAATAACATTGTGCAAGGATATACACCTTCATATATTTGTGGGATAAAATTTAAACCCATGCTATATCGCAATAGGATACACTAAAAAAGGTATTTATCAAGTGATTGTTTGAATAACATGGCATAGATCTTGAACCTAAACCTAGTCAACCACCAAATCCAGTAAAACTAATAGAATACCACTATGTAATTATTATCTTCATGTTTTATGATGTAGGCTCTCTAACCTAGACATAACATGGTTTGAAAATTATAAAAATTATCCTCCCAAAAATGGTAGAACCCATGACATTGACCCTTTTGAAACATATGCCACAAAATATAGGATCATTCCACAAGATCACCCATAGAAAATATACAACTTATTCAATATCTAAAATTCACAGTGTCTAAATGAACATGACATAGGGACCCTTAAAATGGGAGAGTCAAAAAATCATACTCCTAGGGTTCTATAGTGAAGATATTATATCCACAGTGAAAAATATTATATAATAAAATCAAAAACCACCCATGTCCATAAACAAACTACAACATAAACAACCACCCCACAACCAAACCTCTAAATTGAACCTTCAGGGTGTACCCTAAACAATCCCACCATAGAACTGACCCCCAATTACAATTAAATCATAAATTCCATCAATTATTCCTCAAACCTACCTCTATGACTTCAAACCCCAAAAACTCAAAATTTAATTCTTTTGTAAATTATTTTACATTGCATTAGATACATTTAAAATGATTCATATCCCATATTATCAAAAGTAAACCCAAATAATAAGAAAATAAGTATTATCAATGAAAAGTTAAATTACCCCTAAAATAGAATAAACACCCACATAATGGAGTAATAAAAATTTCCTCAAAAAATAAAAACACATGAAACCCTCACATCCACTAGACATACCTCTCAAAAAATATAACTACCACTAAAAGTATGCATGGAATTAACCACTCTTTATTATAATTGATCTATTTTTATCAACTCCATTCACATAAACAATCATTTTAACATCTGACATGATTAAAACAAATCCTCATCCACCATAGTGAATAGAAAAACTATTTCATATATTTTAATTAAATTACACAAACAATAAATTTTATGTATCATTCCATACACACTTTTAAAATAATTTTAAAATTTGATTCAAAAATTTAGGGGAAATGGCTAATTTCAACATAAACGTTACCAAGGATAACTCTATAACAATGATTGATAAACATATTAATGATTTCGAAATTGATTCTAATGGTTCCCCAAAACATTAAAGTATATATATATTAGATTCCCAAATATAGAACACCTCATGATACTCCACCCCAAGGGACCATGATGTAATATAGATCTTAAAGATAACCTCTCAAATCCCTAAAACAAACATTGAGTCATACAACAAAGTGCATATATCTCAAAATTATCAAATAATATAGAGGGTAATCTATAAGAACCCTCCATAATATATAAAATATTATCTATGATATATATTTGATTTATAACATCTTCCAAACATAGCAACTGAAGAGGTACTATAGACCACTGAATCTTCATCCTAAAAGAAGGTACAAAATTTTACATGCATTCTATCTCATGGGAGTAAAACATAGAAACAACATAATTGGTCTATAAAATGGATCCCAAATTTGTACCAGCTCTCAGATCTAAATGAATATCCTTGGGTTCTTTCATATGATTACAAAACACTCAGGAAAAGAAATCCTTCATAAACAATTTATGATATTTTTAGATGATATATCCCCCTCATCACCATGCTTGATATCTCAGGATCTTTGAGATGAATGCTACTTTAACTCAACATAAATATAGATTATTCATGAATATCAACACAACATCAACCCCTAGAAACCAAACTTCATCTTTCTGGCTAGTAGATCCACTGTTTCGCACGGAATCCGGGGATGACCTCCTGGACGGGAGATTCAAACGTTCTGATCGGTTTCTAACGGGTTTGTTCGTAGAACCGGAAACATCCAATGATTCCACATCTGTTTGGACCTACTTTCCAAAGGCAGGCGCTCATTAGCTTGTGGGCTAATGAGGCTTAGGAATTTGCATTGGTCGAGAGGATGGGAGGTCGGACTCATCACACCTTTTTGAGGGGAATTATTGTCTACTCCGGGACTCTCTTTATAGATTTAAGTTATGTTCGTGAATCCTTATTATATTACCAAGTATAAAATGATCTTTCCTTAAGTTTTAACAATCAATGATTAAATATGAAAGAAATTTAGAGAATATTTTATATGTATTCGAGGTTCTTCATCAATAGAGAATCATCTATATCTGTTTAGAGATTCTTGGTCAATGGTATCCTTCAAAACATTTATATAAAAGTCTCTTGGTCATTATGACGACCAGGCTGGTTTTAAATCCACTCAGTGGGGCACTTTAAGTTTATCATCATTCAGAAGGACAAGGATTATTTCAAAGTTGGGATCGAACCCATAAATGGGCTACCTACGTATCCTTTGTTTTGGAAAAGGAATCAGAGCCCACGTAGTTCGAGTAATGGAGTATGATGTTTATGATTGATGGGTCAAAGAAGAATGTCATAATTAATTTTACACTCTAAGCTCACGTGATTCATGCTCGGTGTGAGAAACAAGAGGTATTGGTTAAAATTAGACAATTGTGCCATGAAAGATGCAATCATAAGAAATTGTTTGGGGCTTATGTATGTATGACTGCCCAGATAGATGAAAGTTTAGGATTCACTTTTAGGGAGAAAATCCATGAATAGGGTCTATAAAGTTATATGTGATTCATGGAGATTTGAATACTCTAATCTTTGGGGCTTACTCTTAAGGAGGATGCCCAAGTTAGGAGGTGATTAATGATTGGGTTTTACTCCTAAAAAGGAAACCCAAGTCAAGGGTAAATTAGGACTGGTTAAGAGAAATTTAAGGGGGCTTGGGGTTTACTCCTGAAAAGGAAACCCAAGATTATGACTGGGACTTACTCCTGAAAAGGAAGCCCAGGTTAGAAGACTTGGGGCTTACTCCTGAAAAGGAATCCCAAGATTATGACTGGGTCTTATTCCTGAAAAGGATACCCAAGTTAGGGGACTTGGGGCTTACTCCTGAAAAGGAAGCCCAAGATTATGACTGAGTCTGAAAAGGAGACCCAGGTTAGGGATTAAGGTTTGGGGCTTACTCCTGGGGAGGATGCCCAAGTTTTGGGCACTTTTAAGAATTTGGGGCTTATTCCTAAAGAAGAATGCCCAGATTTGAAATTGGGGCTTACTCCTGAGGAGGATGCCCAAGTTAAGGATTTATAACTAGGGATTATTCCTGAAAAGGAGACCCAGGTTAGGATTATCTCATCTTAAAGGATGAGGTTGAATGAATGAACTCTCCATATTTAGTGACATAAGGATATTTAAATCACTAGACTTTGAGAGATATTCCACAGAATTTCTTTCAGATAAGGAAGTCAAATCAAGAAATCATGCCATAAATGGATTTGAAGAGTATCTTGAAGACTGAATCTTGAAAAGGAAAGGTGTGATGGCTTAAGAGGGGTAAAAATGGGCAAGATGCGCACCCAAAAAGATATGGGCGCGCAAGTCTTTCAAGGCGCGCAAGTCTTTCATGGGCGCGCAAGTATGGTCGCGTAGGTATACCTGCGCGACACATGGTGTACTTGCGCGATTTTCAACCATCATTGAAATACTTGAGAGACTCTTTTTTAAACCCTTTATAATTTTCTTGAGGTTCTTCCAGAAAAGGGACGCGCAAGTTATATTGAAGGAAATAAGTCGGCGCACAAGTGTTTGATAAGTTTCAACACTTAGGCCTTCCTTCTTCTCTTTAGATCTTCCATTCTAGGTAAGAAATTACCTTAGAAGTGTTCCGGAAGTTTTGAGAAGAGACTTGGGCGTCGGGAGCTTCAATCCAAGTTTCTGGAAAAAGATCCTCTCGAATGGGGGGCCCACAGGGTCTATTTATAGGAAAAAGAAGGCCCTGGGCGGTTACCACTTAGGTTGCGCAAGTCACTTGCGTGACCAAGAGCGTCGCGCAAGTGTACTTGTGCGGCAGTGGTATAACTTGCGCGGTGGATTTTTTGTTGATCCTTTGTTCATGCCTTTGTCGATTTTTGATGTTTTCTTCAAAGGATGAATCACTTTCAGCTTAGATATTCCCTTTTCCGATCTTTAGATTCTGTGACGAAAGGAGCATCAACAAAAGTCCCCCCTCAGAGTTGAATCCGGAGAGAAATGAGGATTTGACTCTGAGGAAATCAAATCCATTCAAAGGAAAAGGGGGGAGCGCAAGTCTTCAGTGTGCAGAGGGCAGCGCGCAAGTTTGCATCGCGCAGGCCTTAAGCCTTCTGGGTACGGCGCGCAGATAGGCTTCCTGGCCTATAAATACACGGCCTCACCTCCGTACAAGTATCCGGATTTCTGGACTTCATACCTTCTCGAGCTCTCGCCGCGCAGGTCACTTAAGCCGCGCAAGTTGCTCTGTTTTCTAGTGTTTTCCTTGATGTCGTGCTACTGTAAAGGTATTTGTACTTGCGCGGTTTATGCTTGCACGTCAAAAACTAGCGCGGCACACAGATACTTGCACGCCATGTTTTAGACTTGCGCGATTTAATGCCTTTGCCATTTTTTCAAATTTCTTCACAAATTTTATGAAAAAATAAACCCATTTAAGAGTTAGTTTATTCATTTTTTGTGCAGATTCAGTGGTTCTCAAGGGAATTAGAACGGCTGATGAACTGGCTAGCAAGCGGATTGATGACATGATGAACATTATTGGCCATGATTACTATGATATCTGCAAAAGCACTCTCCCATATTTGGCTAAGTACTTGAAGAAATATCATCCTAATTTTCCACAGAGCATCCATCTGCCTTTGTGTGGTCATGGTCATCTGCAAAGAGTCAATGTTTCAAATGCAAACAATTATACACCTGAGATGCAGCTGCACTGCTACTCCTCTATTTCGGTTATGCTGTGCATTAAGAGCAACAACAATGGTGTGAACTTTCAAATTCTTCCTCCATGTCATTTCCTTGCAGATATGAAAATGGAAAACCCATGGGATGAAATGTTTTCCACTAATGGTTGGTGGAGAGAAGAAAAACGTGGTATTAGAGCAATATCTGAAAAGAGTACTCTTTCCAAATGGCTCTTTACTTCCAATGCTCCATTCTCAAATCCATGTATCCATCTTCCAAGTCTCTTGGACAGAAACAGAGTCACTGTTTGATCAGCAGAAAATTTTCTCAAACCGCACTCAAGAACATCCTTTTACAATTGTTCCAAGAAGAGTTGGTATCACTGCATCTCTTATTGTATCCAGTTGAATGAATGAATTCCAGGTGGTTGCTGATGAAGCTCGGGATGCCGTAAATCAAATGAAGTGTTATGTTGAAAGCCTCTTGTAATTCTCGAAAAAGAGAAGATACTCCAGTCTGTGGATGTCCTTCTAACTCTTGTGTATCAATGAAAAACACTTTTGTCTTAAATCATTTGTACCTGCATTCTTTTCACTACCTGCTTCAAATTTACTTAGCCAATGGGCCTAGTAAGCATAGTTTTATTTTTACTAGGATTATTACAAATAATCCTACAAACTTTGAACCTTTTAATTGCTCAATATTTACCTAAATCATACAAAAAAATGTACATTTAGTGAGCTGGAACATGACTTTTATTCAGAGTTCCTTTGTCTTTTGTGTGGGCAGTTTAAAGTCATGCACGCCGGACATAAAGGGGATAATGTTTAAGGTCGAAAAATCTTTGACCGAAATGGATTAAAATTGATTCAATTCCTTGACAATTTATCTGAAAACAAATTACCATACTCAAGTATGAGAGAAAATATGTAAACTATGGCTTAAGAATATTTGAATATGAGGAATGATATGAAAAATAGCTAAAAGGTATTAGAAGAAGTAGTTTCCAAGAATGAAGTTACTATTATTTAACAAAACCCGTTAGGGGGTTGAAATATGCAGGGCCACCTATGGGCATTGGCTGCATGGTTAAATAAATAGTATCTTTCGGCTGGAAAGTCTGTTATGTGGACTGTTTATGCAAGGCCACCTATGGGCACGTGCTGCATAGTCAGGCGAAAGAACTCTTAGAAAATTACTTTCCTAGTGCTAAAACCCAATGAAAGTTTATGGAGATTCAAATTTTCTAAAGTATAGAGTTTGTTGTATGGAAAGAGGTACTTGAATATGGAGAAGATATTTCCGAACAAGAATATCGAAGAACTGGATGAATATCACTCCTACGAAGGTCTGACCCAAACGTAGGGAAGACGAATAAACCATAGACTTGAATACTTTCAGATCATGAAAAAGGATATGGGACAAATATGTTAAGGATGGCTATTTTTTTTTGCGGATCCCTACATACTGTCGTTTAAGACAAATAAGGACAAAATAGTCATTCTTCCCAAGAATGAAGTTACCATTATTTAACAAACCCGTTAGGGGGTTGAAATATACAGGGCCACCTATGGGCATTGGCTGCATGGTCAAATAAATAGTATCTTTCGGCTGACAAGTCTGTTATGTGGACTGTTTATGCAAGGCCACCTATGGGAACGTGCTGCATAGTCAGGAAAAAAGAATTCTCAGAAGTTTGACATTTTTGTGACTAGAAGTCATGAAAAGGGTTATGAAGATCTGAAAATATTTTAAGGTTAGGATTATAACACATAAATATGGGTATTTTCCAATGTATTTAGAGATATATAGGTCAATGATAACCATAATCATGTTGTGGCTGGGTCCTGAATTGAAATTTTGGACTTCACTACGTATCTCATAAGAATGAGAATCAAGCCATACATAGTTCTTGAAATGTAGTTTAACTTCGTGCAGGACGAAAGTATGAGTGATCTTAGTTTAGGGTCATAGAATTCGGACCATAATAATGAATACACAGTGTGTGTTTTCATGAGGACTTTTCAGCCAAGGGACTGAAAGTGAAATTTGGGGTTAGGCCCAAAATACTTGGGACTAGATTCGAGGGATACTCGAATGTTCCTACGTATCCCATAAGGATGGGAATCAAGTCCACGTAGTTCTAGAACTACCCTTTGTACAAATTTGGTTCGTACATGTGAAGGGTGAAAGGGGACTTTAGTGCAATGATGGTTTAACCTGAGATAAAAAAGTTTAGGCATTACCATGTATGCACGCAGTCTTTTGAAATGAAACATGACTGAAAAAATCAATGTCAATAATGGTTCCTTCTCAAATGAGGAAATCAAAGAATATTGTAGTTTATTGTCGTACCGGACAAAAGTGTTGTATAGTTTAACGTCATATAACAAGGACGAAAGTGAATCAATGTAAAGATATTGATTCCAGGGGCGGTTTCACAAATCAACATCATATGAGATGGTGGTGAACCGATGTGAAGAGATTGTTTTTGGGCTTGAACCCTGGGAGGTTGCCTACATACCCATCCTGGGGGGCAAGGATCAAAGTCTGTGTAGTTCAATTAAAGAATGAATTAATGATCAAGTTGTTCTTATGGACAATGATCTAAATAAAAGATGTTGGGACTTACACATGGTTAGTGGCCCAAAGGGAGTGTTATGGTTGTTGTTCGCTCTAAGCTCATGTGAGTCATACTCGGTGTGAGAAACAAGAGGTAATAACAACCTTAACGATGCACAGTTTAATGTCATGTAGGACATAAAAAAGGGACTATGTAGTTTAAAGTCTTGCAGTTAGGACTATTGGTGCTGCACAGTTTAGTGTCATGTAGCAGGGACAAAATACAGTTTAATGTCATGTAGGACCTATCAAGGATTTTCTGTACAGTTTAGCGTCATGTAGTTAGGACGATGGGGATAAAATAGTTTAACTTCATATTGGACGAAAGTGCGAATAGTTTAAGGTCATATGCATGGACCGTGGATGGTGTAGTTTAATGTCATGCTGGACCTTTGATGATTATATAGTTTAACGTCTTTTCGGAAGTGAGGGACTTTTATACAGTTTAGCGTCATGTAGTTAGGACGTCACAGTTTAACTACTTGCTGGACTAGGGATCATGCAGTTTAAGGTCATACTGGACGGTTTATGGAACTTTTTCACAGTTTAATGTCGTGTGGGACGAAGTTGCAGTTTAAAGTCATACTGGACCATTGCTGTATAGTTTAACGTCATATAGAAAGGAAGAACTGGTGCTGTACAGTTTAAAGTCATGTAGCTAGGACTAAGGTGAACCAATATGAGGATATCAGTTCTGGGGACTTTTTACAGTTTAACGTCATGCTGGACGATGAAAGTGCCACACATTTTAATGTCATGTTGCTAGGACACAATATAGTTTAATGTCATCTCGGACAAAATATAGGAACTTATGTATAGTTTAATGTCATGTAGATAGGACAAAATATAGTTTAGTGTCATGTAGGACATAATAAAGGGACTATGCAGTTTAAAGTCTTGCAGTTAGGACTATTGGTGCTACACAGTTTAGTGTCATGTAGCAGGGACAAAATGGTGTTGTACAGTTTAAAGTCATGTAGCTAGGACATAATACAGTTTAGTGTCATGTAGGACATAATAAAGGGACTATGCAGTTTAAAGTCTTGCAGTTAGGACTATTGGTGCTGCACAGTTTAGTGTCATGTAGCAGGGACAAAATACCATGAACCAATGTGATTGTTTTGGATCTGGGAACAATATTTTGTGTTTATACAAAATACTTCTTCAGAAATCTGGCATTAGTTGGAGTCGTGATGTGTTCTCCATCCATTGAGATTAGAGAATACGCTCCATTGTAGTAGACCTTATATATTGAATAAGGTCCTTCCCATTTTGGTTCAAGCTTGGGAGGCTTCTTTCCTGGTATCATTGGTGCTCTGAGAACCAATACCAATTCTCCCTGAATGAATGAACGAAGACGAACTTTTTTGTTAAAAACTCGTGCTATTCGATTCTGATAGATTTTCAAGTGGTGCAAAGTGCACAATCTTTTCTCATCTAACTGTTCCAATTCATTCAATCGCTTTTGGGATTGATCATCTGTAGATAACTGATCACAAATGGCTATTCTGAGTGAGGGCAATTGAACTTCAATTGGCAAGACTGCTTCTGTTCCATATACCAATGAATATGTAGTTGACCGCGTTGCATTGCGAGTGGTAGTCCGATAAGCCCATAAAGCATGAAAGAGTTTATCAGGCCACGACCTCTTATCTTTATCCACCATCTTTTGCAGTATATTTGAAAGAGTCTTGTTGAAGGCCTCTATCTGGCCATTAGCCGCTGCATGATATCGAGATGAATGGTTGGACTTAATGTTGTATTCTTGATACAATTTCTTTACCTCAGAAGAACAGAAGTTGGTGTCGTTGTCCGTCAATATGGTATGAGGGACACCAAATCTAGTAATGATGTTAGACTTGATGAAGCTAACAATGCATTTAGAACTGACTTCTTTGAGAGGTACTGCCTCTGCCCATTTGGAAAAGAAATCTGTAGCAGTAATAATGTACTTAAACTGCTTGGTCGTAGCTGAAGGGTAAGGTCCCACCACATCCATTCCCCATGTGGAAAATGGCCATGAGTATTTAGCTGTATGAAGCAACTCTGGAGGTTTATGAATGAAGTTGGCATATACTTGGCATGAATGACACTTCTTTGTGAAATTAACACAATCTTGTATCATTGAAGGCCAAAAGTATCCAAGCCTTCAAATTTGATCAGACAGTATATGTCCAGACTAGTGGGCACCACAGAATCCTGCATGCACTTCTTTTATGACAGCCATTGTCTCTTCACCATCAATACATCTGAAGAGAACTCCTTCAAAACCACGTTTGTAGAGAATTTTCTCGATGTGGTTTGGGCTATCATAAAGAGTAAAATTGACCACACGTCGCCGAATTTTTTCTTTCTCGGCTCTATCAGGTGGAAGTGTTCCATTTTGAAGGTATTTCCTGATAGGTGACATCCATCCTGTAGTATGACCATACGGTTCAGGAATGGGACTAATTTCATTAATTTCCTCTGTTCTGACTTGAACATAAGGTGAAATTTCACGACGGTGAGCAATACAGATGTTTGTCTCGTCCCGATTTGGATCTGCTAAAGCTGTGGCTATATTAGCCAGTGCATCAGCTTGAGCATTTTGTGATCTTGGGACATAAGAAAATGTCAGTTCTGAAGGGAATTCCGACATTAACTCTCTGACGTAATCATACAAAGGGATTAATTCTTCTTTTCTGATGGCATAATCCCCATTTACTTGTTTGATTACTAGGTCTGAATCACCTTTCACCTTTAAGTGATTCACTTGTGCTTGAAGCGCTAATTCCAAGCCTGTAATGAGAGCTTGGTATTCAGCTTCATTATTGGTACCACCTTCCCACAACAAAAAGGAATAAGGTAACACTGCCTTATCTGGAGAAATGAGCACAATTCCTAAACCAACTTTGTTGAATTTAGGATTTTCCATTTTCTTCCCTGTTGGACTTCTAGAAGCACCATCAAAATACATTTCCCATGTTTGAGGACTCTCTTGAATAGAGAAAACTTCCTCATCAGGGAGTTCGATATCTGAATACGTGTCTTCCACTGAAGGATGTTCAGCCAGGAAATCAGCGAGAGCTTGGCCCTTAATTGCCTTTTGAGACACATACTGAATGTCGAACTGCTGTAGAATAACCGCCCACCTTGCCAGACGTCCTGTAAGCATTGGACGACTAAGGATGAATTTGAGCGGATTATTACGAGATACCAATTGGACCTCGTGATGTTGCAGGTAGTGTCTCAGTTTTTGAACTGCAAAGATTAATGCTAGGCAGCACTTTTCAATACTTGAATACCGGGTTTCTTCTTCAAGCATAGTTCTACTAAGATAGTAGAGACTATTTTCATTCCCAGCATCATTCTTTTGAGCGAGAAAGGCACCCAATGATCGCTCTAAAGCTGTCACATAGAGGATAAGAGGTCTACCCTCAACAGGTGGCATGACTACTGGTGGACTCAAGAGGTATTTCTTGAGAACATAAAATGCTTCTTGACATTCTTCAGTCCACTGGTAAGTGACTCCTTTCTTCAATAATTTGGTAAAGGGTAAACTTTTGCCTGCCAAATTGGCGATGAAACGCCGAATATAGTCTAAGTGTCCTTGAAGTCCTCTTAATTCATTCAAATTCTGAGGAGGTGACATACCAAGGATTGATTTGGTCTTCTCAGGATCGACTTCAATACCACGATGGCGTACAACAAAGCCGAGGAATTTTCCTGAGGTTACCCCAAAAGCACATTTTAAGGGGTTCATCTTTAAATTATGTTGTCGAAGCTTGTGGAATATGACTTCCAAATCAGCCAAGTGATTAGAACGTTGTTTGGATTTAACCACCAAATCATCTACATAGCATTCAACAAACTTCCCTAAAAGAGGTTTGAAGATACGATGCATGGAGCGTTGATATGTTTCACCTGCATTCTTCAAACCAAAGGGCATCACCCGGTAACAAAACACACCTTGAGGAGCTCTGAAGGCTGTATATTCCTCATCTTCTGGGGCCATTCGGATCTGATTATATCCATAATATCCATCCATGAAAGAAAGTACTTCATAGCCAGCCGTCGCATCAATTAAGAGTTCTGTAATCGGAACTGGGAAATCATCTTTAGGACAATACCGATTAAGATCTCTGAAATCGATGCAAACCCTAATTTGTCCATTCTTCTTCTTTACAGGGACAATATTAGCCAACCACTTGGGATATTGAACTTATCTGACGAAGTTAGCTTTGATAAGCTTATCCACTTCAACCTCGATTTTGGAAGCATAGGTTGGGTGTGTTCTTCTTGCGGCTTGCTTGAATCCTTGATGTTCTTTTGGTAAACCCAAATGATGAGTAGCAACATCAGGATCAAGCCCAGGCATTTCTGTATAATTACAAGCAAAAATATCTTTATTTTGCTTTAGAAAAGAAATATACATCTCTTGCTCTTCAAGGGTCATGGCCGCACTAATTAAAGTGGGGCGTGGATCTTTCTCTGTACCCAGATTTACTTCTCTGAGTTCATCCACAGTGGAAGAGATACCTTCTTCAAATGCTGGAGGAGCATCTCTAAGATCTTCCTCTTCCTCTTCATCATGTGTTATTTCTTCCGTTTCTACTTGCAAAGTAGATGAAAAAACGAAATTCTCATGATCATAATAGATGTCAAAATTTTCACATTTTGAAGAAGAAGCTTCCATTTCCGACCCTATTGATGATAAAGGGTCTTCTTTTTGAAATAATGAGGAGATGATGGATTGACAATCGACATCATTATTCACCTCTGGTGTTGCTATAACTTCTTCTGGCCTGATTAGCGAAGTATAGACTTGTTGGACTTCAGCAGACGAAATGAAAACGTCACCACTTATGCTTTCATCACTGCTTGGTAAGTTACCAATTTCTCCCATGTTGTCTGGATCGATTTCCGTAATTGACATTATGGATCTTTCCATAAGAGTATTTTGATTTGGGCCTATTTTGTCAATTTGACTGATAGGTAACACATAATCTGTACTCACATGTGAAAATGGATTTATTGGAATTTTCTCCAAACCATATGGAGCATTAACTTTGGTAATTTCCTTCATTGTAGATTTTTCTCTTCCCTTCATGTGATAAAATTCCGCCTCAATGTATTGAGACTCACATGTCTTGAACGGGGATTTATCACCATACAATGTTCCAACTTGACCATCAAAACAGTATTTGAGACATTGATGGTATGATGACGGAATAGCTGCATGCTGATGTAGCCAGGGTCTTCCAAGAAAGATATTGAAAGCTGAGTCTTGATCAACAATCATGAAATCCGAATTGGAAACAAGATCTCCAAACTGAGTTCTGAGTGTAACTTCTCCCAGTGGTTCTTGTTCATTTTTATCATATCCTTGTAACATCATGGTAGAAGGAGATAAATCAGATTCCGTGAGGCCCAATCGACGAAGTGTACGAATGGGCATGAGGTTGACTCCTGAACCATTGTCAATGAATGCTCTTCGAATATCTACACCATTGACTTTTCCAGATAAGTACAAAGGTTTTATGTGCCCATGCACAACATCATCTTCATCTTTATCAGTAAAATATATCACTGCATGGCATTCTGCAGGATTATTCTCTATGTGATAGATTTCAGCTGCAGCAATTTCAGCTTCAAACTCCTGAGGACTTGACAAAGCTTCGATGAGTGCTTCCCGAAGATCTTTTGACAGATTCAAAGCATCCAAAATTGATAACTTGGATGGTACTTGGGCCAAGTGTTACAATATATCATACTTTTGATCTAGAGGTCTGCGTTTCCCAATAGGAATATGCGGTTTAGCAGGTACCTTGGAAGCAGATGCTTTGGAAGCTGATGCATCTTGTATTGAAGTTGGCAACATCCTTGGTTTTGGAAGATTAGACTGATTAGATCCATTTACCTGCTGAGATAAAGAAGATGGAACCTTTAATCGGTCTTCCAAAATAACTGTGCCAAAACTGAGTTGGCCATTGGCGGAAGAACTTGCTTGTTCTTTTTGAGCTTGCTGAAAGGATCTACCACGAGTTTCTGCTGCATATACAGTGCTAGCAGGGGTAGAATTAGAGTAGTGGCTTAGGAAAGATCCACGTCTTCCCCTATATCCTAAACCTCTAGAACCTCTTCGGATTCCTTTATTTGATACAGGGAATTCAGGCTCATCAAGACTGGAATATGGATCTGTTAATTGAATCATATTAACAGAACCAAAGATTAACTCTTCGTCTGATAAAGACTCTACCTGGTTAGCCTGTTTAGGCTGTGTCGTTTGGTGGGACGGTGCCCGTGGCTTTGAAGTAGATGGCATGAAATCTGCCAGAGTCAAATACAATTTAGGCTTTGATACATACTCATCTTCTCCTAATTCCTCTTTCTTCTTTGAATTGCGCTACCCTTTTGAGGATTTATCTTTTGATGGAGGCTTTACTGCAGCTTTTGTAGGAGACACAATTGGCTTCTTCAATTGTGTTTGCAAAATGGAATGGGTCGATTGATTGTCTTTCTAACCATCCAATCATCATATTTTTTCGCAGTTTTGCTTTTGACTTCCTGCCACTTGCCTCCTTCCTCTAGATTTGTAGCGGTAATACACGCTACATGAGCTGAAGAACCCTTCAATTTGACTTGTCCCAAGTTGACCATCTTTTGAAGGAGGTATTTAAAGACAAAACACTCCTGGATGGGATGCCCCAACATTTGATGAAAGGGACAATAATTGGGACGGTCTTCATCTCCTTCCTTGTTTGGCCTCTTGGGCACTGGTAATTGAACCAAATTATTTTCCAGAGCTGAAATGAAGTAACCAGGAACTTGTTCACTTCGGAAAGAGTATGTTTTACTCTTCATATCCTCGAATTGTTTTCGTCGTTGATCTTTTTGATCATTTGGACGAAACAGCCTTTGTTGTTGGCGTTCAGGAGGTGGAGCTCTTCGAGAAGATGAAGGTTTTGAAGTAGAAATATGTACAAGTGCTTGTTTAAGCATAACTGTAGCAGTTTCTGCTTTACCCATTCTCCTTCCTGGAGCAGATGGAATTATACGAGATTTAACCTTAGCCTGTATAAGGGAATCTTCAACCTGTTGAGCGATTGAAGTAAGGTCTCGAAACCCTCCTGTGTATTTCACAGGGATCAATGGCGTGCGTAATTCGTCACGCAAATTTGCCACACAGATTGGAAAAAATTCCTCCTGAGGGAGTGCTAAACTCAAGGAATACGTTAATCCCTTCCAACGAGCAATGAAATCAGAGACTCTTTCATTCTCCCTTTGCTTGCAGTTTGTAAGATCGAAAACTGTCGTTTTTGGCAAAGTTGAGCTAAACTGAAGAAGGAATTTTTGACGAAGATCCTCCCATCCGATGACTGACCGGGATTGCAAGCTTGTATACCAGACAAAAGCTGTTCCTTGCAAGGTTCGCACGAAGCATCTGAGTTTCATTGCTTCTTGCTGCTCTTGAGTTCCCATCATAGGATCACAACAAGACACGTAATGCGTCAAATGTTGTTCAGGGTCGCCTGATCCATTGAAAGTAGTGAAAACAGGGTTTCCAAAACTGGATGGAGGAGAAATTGAATCTACCCATTCAGGGTAAGCTTTCTTTTCAGGTTGAACTTGCGCCCGTTTCCCTTCCATAGTTTCTAACCGAGCTGTTAATGACTCAATAGTAGTTATTAACTTTTGAGAAACAACAGGTTGAACTTGGTTTTGGGTAGGTTCAATGAATGGAGCTTGGACAGATGTGATGGTTGGTGCTGCAACTGATGGTAGTGCTGCTAACCGTTGTTGTGTTTGACCCGTAGGATTAGACCTCTGAGGGTGTACTGATAAAGGAGGATATTCCTGATCCATCTCAGTAGTTACAACAAATTCCTTCGGCTGTCAGACTTCATCATTCTTAAGAAGAAGACTACTCTGAAGTAGTTCTGCATTCAACCTTCTTAATTCTTTCATTTCTTCCTCCTGTTGTGCAAACCTTTGCTCTAATGAGAGCGATTGACCTCCTTCAAAGGAAGGGTGAGAAGTAACCTGATTCTTTCCTTTCCCCTTATTGGATCCTTTTCGGAGAGGGGGAAGTGGGTTACTTGAAGGAATACCCAGATTTTGGGTAAGCCTTTGATTACGTGTGCGCACGCCTTCTTCATTTAAGTCTGTGTGCGCAACTTCTTGAGCGGGAACCTCTTCGTCTGATCCCTCTGATTGAGCCTCATCTGGTGAATCAGCAGCAACGGCATTGATGACATTAATGGATGCATATTTCATGGAATCCTTTCTATCAACATTTCTGTGATATTGTCTTCTTCCATGTCCATGATGAGACATGGAATTCCGTTGACTTGATCCCTTAGGAACTTCTTGGAGAACCGTCACTTGGAGAGAATCTCCTGATAGCTTGTCTCTTCGTTCCTCTTGAGGCTTATTCCCTAATCGAGAGAATACTGACTTTCTCTGAGGGAGGGATTGAAGATTTGAAAAAGTCCCCAGTCCGGTGGACTGGGGATGTTCCTGCTGCTTCCACTCAACTCCTCGAATCCCATTTGTTGACTCTGAGGGTTGGGTTAGAGAAGTCCCCAGTCTGGCAAGCTGGGGTGTCTCTTGACATGCTATGTCTGAGATCTTCTTAAAATCTCTATTGATCTTGCGAATCTTAGTTCGGAAATTAGCTGTATGCATTAACCTGTATCCGCTTTTATCACCGGGTTCAACAGACCGTTGGATGATTTCTGAAACTTCTGTCATTTGATGACGTGTTTTCTCCAGACGAGAGGCTTGTGCAATATTCTCGCCTGCTTGATGTAGGAGAAATTCAACAACTTGTTCTCTATATACTTGATTTTGAGAGGAACTAGTTGAAGCCTGTTCTTGAACAAGCTTTTGATTACGAACAAAGCCCATTGACTGTGGCTGGCCATGGGCAATAACATTGCCTGAGACCATTTTCGGCGGGCTTTCCTGACTGGAAAGCACTGTGAAATGTAGTGCTCCGTGAATACCCCATCCTCTGATATGAACATCAGATGGAGCATTGGAAATTAACTGATGCAATTTTCTTAGTGCGCCAAGGAATGAACGTTGAAGGGTTCTTTGTTGATTTTCAGCCTTCGGATACCGAGAGACTGATGGAGATGCCAAATCAATCTGGCGTTGTAACCCTTCTATTATCTTAATATGATTTTCATAATCACCGTAAGATAATACTTTCTTCTTCAATTGACAATGAGTCTTCCATATGTTGATACGAATATCATGGATTCCATCATCCATCAACATCTTTGGAATGTCGTACTGGGAGTCATCCAAAGGCCAAAACATGACTGGTACTTCACCTTTTGCCAGTTTTTTCCTCATGTTCAGCATTTCCTCTTTATCATTAAATGAATATTCTTCTACCTGTTTTGACCAGAGTTGGTGTTTCCTTGTTGCTTCATCGGATTCAACAAGACTGGTAGAGATATCACTATTCATGCTGGAAGATGAATGACCCAGGGATGGTTCGGAGAATAACCTGAACCCCAGGCTATCTTCTGATGGAGAAAGAGTTTCACCTGCCGATAGTAAAGCATTAGACATGACTGGTTTTATGTTTGCAAGTGCCTCGAGATAGGAGGGATTTCTCGTCACTACATTGCCTTCTGAAGAATTTTCGAGACAACGTGAATCACTACTGCGGAGAGGACTTTTGCAGCGAAGTTCATCACCATGAGGAGGACCGTCATGATGGGTTACAGCAAAAGAAGAAATCTCTTGCTCCTTGGTCTTCTGACCACACAGAGGGTTCCTGTGGCTCTCATCTGAAGAAGAAACTTCAAGATTGAACGAATTTTCATGAAGCAAGTCTTCATGAGGAAGTGTCTGTTGAAGACCTTCATAATTAATGTTCCTGTTATTGGGAACTGAGGGAGTAGAATCTTGAATTCCGATAGATAAATGTCTGAGGGCTTCAAGAACACCAGCATCGAGCAAGGACTTGTTGCAGATTGGCCTTTTATCTCCTAACTGTGCTGGGCGGATCTTTTTCTTAGATGCCTTCTTACTTGCTTTAGAAACCACTTGATGACGAAAGTGATTGCTCTGAGCAGGTGTATGTGCCTGATCAGGAAAGATGGTCAGGTTAGGCTGACGATCTCCACTCAAATCTGGTGTATGTGCCTGACTTGGTTGTCTGTATGATATGGGGGAGTATGCCCCATAACCCTCTTGGACTGGAACAGATGTGTGTGTCTGTTCCGGAGTGAATCGTTGATGTGTCACTCCACTGCTAGGGATAGATTTATGTGTCTGTCAATGAGATGATGTTGAAGCTGTTATGATATCCTGGCAAGAATCTAGAATATGAGCAGGAATTTGCTTCTGCTCTTTCACTATTGACAAAATATGTTTGGTGACTTCAGCCGCCGGAATGGGGATATACGTCCATTCTGGGCTTGGAGTAGGTGTATGTGCCTGCTCCTTTCCTCCTTTTCCTGTCAGTGAATCCTGACAGTACTCAAGTGTGGAGGCAGAGAGTTGAGTCTGCCTCCTGTTTGTCGTCGGGACTTTCCGACTGACTTCTCTGTGCGCTACCAAGCGAGACTGTTGGTAGGCTTGATTAGTATTAGTAGGTGTATGTGCCTGCTGATTACACTTCGCCAAACGCGGTTGACGAGATCCATCATATGTAGTCAGACGAGCCTGCTGACTAACTGGTGATGTATAAGCAGGTGTATGTTCCTGCCTATGGTACTCCGCCGGAATTGCCTGGCGGGATTGGCTTGATGCTGCCAGACGAGTCTGCTGGACAGCGGAATTAAAATGGAAAGGTGTGTGTGCCTGTTCGTTATTTTCCACCAAGTTAGTTTGGTGGACTTCTCCGGAGATGGCAGGGATGACAACCTGCCCATTGTTAACCGGATTCCATCTCTGGCGGTTCATCTTGCCTGCTCGGGGTCGAGGAACCTGAGCAGAATGCCTGGAGTCGGTACCCTCATCATGTTGAGGGCGCACTACCGCACGAGTCTGGCGGTGATTGTTGATGGGAGCCCTCGGGAAGGACTCCTGTTTTTTTGAACTAAGGCCCTGAGGGACCTGCTCATTCACTTCCTCAGAGTAAGGGAGTGACTGGAAATTGCGTTCCGGGGATAACGACCCGAAACGGTTGGAGACGGTAGTCAGCACCGCCTGCTTCTTGATTGATGGTCGCCGTTGTCCGGACGACCAGGTAGAGTTGTTAACTTGGAGGGCTTGACGAGCAGCCTCTAGAGTTCGGATAGTACCGTTGCGACAGTACTCCTTAACCGGTGCATTAGAAACCTGGCGTTGAAGACGCTGAGTTGGTGATGTCATCCTCAGAGCGGACGACGTTCCAGCAGGAGTAGTAGCATTGGTTTTCACAGCAGCAGACCTCACAGTAGAGGTGTTCACAGTAGCAGTATTCACAGAGGTGAATTTAAGAAAATCCATTTTGCAGAATATCTTGAGAAAAGAGTGCCTATTCCATATAACAGACATAATCAAGATGAATCCGGCCACTGCATCTTTTGGATGAGCATGTGTCAATGATTGCTTTGTTGGCCCAAGGGGCCTAACAAATAATAAGAACATCACTTTAACTTGGTTAAGGATTCATGTCGGGTTTACCATTTTTGTTTCTCACGGAATCCGGGGATGACCTCCTGGATGGGAGATTCAAACGTTCTGATCGGTTTCTAACGGGTTTGTTCGTAGAACCGGAAAAATCCAATGATTCCACATCCGTTTGGACCTACTTTCCAAAGGCAGGCGCTCATTAGCTTGTGGGCTAATGAGGCTTAGGAATTTGCATTGGTCGAGAGGATGGGAGGTCGGACTCATCACACCTTTTTGAGGGGAATTATTGTCTACTCCGGGACTCTCTTTATAGATTTAAGTTATGTTCATGAATCCTTTTTATATTACAAAGTATAAAATGAGCTTTCCTTATGTTTTAACAATCAATGATTAAATATGAAAGAAATTTAGAGAATCTTTTATATGTATTCGAGGTTCTTCATCAATAGAGAATCATCTATATCTGTTTAGAGATTCTTGGTCAATGGTATCCTTCAAAACATTTATATAAAAGTCTCTTGGTCATTATGACGACCAGGCTGGTTTTAAAGCCACTCAGTGGGGCACTTGAAGTTTATCGTCATTCAGAAGGACAAGGATTATTTCAAAGTTGGGATCGAACCCATAAATGGGCTACCTACGTATCCTTTGTTTTGGAAAAGGAATCAGAGCCCACGTAGTTCGAGTAATGGAGTATGATGTTTATGATTGATGACTCAAAGAAGAATGTCATAATTACACTCTAAGCTCACGTGAGTCATGCTCGGTGTGAGAAACAAGAGGTATTGGTAAAAATTAGACAATTGTTCCATGAAAGATGCAATCATAAGAAATTGTTTGGGGCTTATGTATGTATGACTTCCCAGATAGATGAAAGTTTAGGATTCACTTTTAGGGAGAAAATCCATGAATAGGGTCCATAAAGTTATATGTGCTTCATGGAGATTTGAATACTCTAATCTTTGGGGCTTACTCCTAAGGAGGATGCCCAAGTTAGGAGGGGATTAATGATTGGGTTTTACTCCTAAAAAGGAAACCCAAGTCAAGGGTAAATTAGGACTGGTTAAGAGAAATTTAAGGGGGCTTGGGGTTTACTCCTGAAAAGGAAACCCAAGATTATGACTGGGACATACTCCTGAAAAGGAAGCCCAGGTTAGAGGACTTGGGGCTTACTCCTAAAAAGGAAGCCCAAGATTATGACTGGGTCTTATTCCTGAAAAGGAGACCCAAGTTAGGGGACTTGGGGCTTACTCCTGAAAAGGAAGCCCAAGATTATTACTGAGTCTGAAAAGGAGACCCAGGTTAGGGATTAAGGTTTGGGGCTTACTCCTGGGGAGGATGCCCAAGTTTTGGGAACTTTTAAGAATTTGGGGCTTATTCCTAAAGAAGAATGCCCAGATTTAAAATTGGGGCTTACTCCTGAGGAGGATGCCCAAGTTAAGGATTTATAACTGGGGATTATTCCTGAAAAGGAGACCCAGGTTAGGATTCTCTCATCTTAAAGGATGAGGTTGAATGAATGAACTCTCCATATTTAGTGACATAAGGATATTTAAATCACTAGACTTTGAGAGATATTCCACATAATTCCTTTCAGATAAGGAAGTCAAATCAAGAAATCATTCCATAAATGGCTTTGAAGAGTGTCTTGAAGACTGAATCTTGAAAAGGAAAGGTGTGATGACTTAAGAGGGGTAAAAATGGGAAAGATGGGCACCCAAAAATATAGGGGGGCGCAAGTCTTGCAAGGCGCGCAAGTCTTCCGTGGGCGCGCAAGTATGGTCCCGCAGGTATACCTGCACGACACATGGTGTACTTGCGCGATTTTCAACCAGCATTGAAATACTTGAGCGACTCTTTTTTAAACCCTTTAGAATTTTCTTGAGGTTCTTCCAGAAAAGGGACGCGCAAGTTATATTGAAGGAAATAAGTCGGCGTGCAAGTGTTTGATAAGTTTCAACACTTAGGCCTTCCTTCTTCTCTTTAGATCTTCCATTCTAGGTAAGAAATTACCTTAGAAGTGTTCCGGAAGCTTTGAGAAGAGACTTGGGCATCGGAAGCTTCAATACGAGTTTATGGAAAAAGATCCTCTCGAATGGGGGGCCCACATGGTCTATTTATAGGCAAAAGAAGGCCCTGGGCGGTTACCAGGCGGTTACCACTTAGGTTGCGCAAGTCACTTGCGCGACCAAGAGCGTCGCGCAAGTGTACTTGCGCGGAAGTGGTATAAATTGCGCGGTGGATTTGCTGTTGATCCTTTGTTCATGCCTTTGTAGATTTTTGATGTTTTCTTCAAAGGATGAATCACTTTCAGAATAGATATTCCCTTTTCCGATCTTTAGATTCTGTGACGAAAGGAGCGTCAACATCCACTAAATAATTTCACTACTTCATACCACTAAAATTTTAGTGATGATCTATGAAAAGTTTCCTCATCCTTATTTACACACACAATATCTCAATAAAATTTAAAGAAAATATATTTAAATCTAAAAAACCAATGTTATAACAAAACAAACATAGCACATAAACATCATATATGATATTGCATATTCCTAGAAAACACAAATATACATTCACTAATATTCCCAACATACTTGAAAGAATAACAATTTGCATATCCATATCTATAGTCCCTATCAACTATGTCATCATACCACTATTATCACATCACCCACACCATCCAATTCTAATAAAGAAAAAAACAAAATGTATAGAACACATATCCACTTGAACCACCCCACAATACCCACCAGATCATCTCCCTTCCACAAAAACAATCATGTCACTATTTACAAACAATAAAATATATCATCCTCCACTACTAAAACAATGACCACAATAGCCACACAATACCTTATTAACCCACACATCTATCCAAACAATCACTTACAAATAAAAAAAAATACATACCCACTATAGCAACCAACCATTTCCCAACTATCCAACACATCCCCATACTCAAGCCAGCCACATGAACCCAAAAATAAGGATTCATAAATCCTATAAATGGAAAAATTGAAAACAATAAAATCCAAAAACAACACATTAAACAATATAAAATAATTTATCATTATTTCATAAGAATTACATGTGGATAGAAATAAAACTGCCACCAAATTTTATATTTCAAAACAATATTTATATTACCAAATTTAAATGACTTTCCATTTATCGTAGGTGATTCCAAAAATTGAATCATAGAACTAAAAAAATAATAGAAATAGGAAAATTCGTCAAATACAATCATGTGAAACTAGTTTTAAATACATTTAACACAATATATAATCATAAACATTATTATGAGATAATGTAACATTCCATCATGCATTTAAATTTTTATTTTACTGATCAGAAAAAAAATATTCTTTTAAAAATATACAGATTCATTAGGGATGTAAATACTCAAAAAAATTCATAAACAACACTCAAGTGGAATCAAGTTACATTTATTGGAAATAATAATACATTACACATCAATAACATTAACATGATTCTAAATTATATATGGAAACGACACAAAATATACAATTTTAGACCATACGTTACAAGGTCAATATAATAACACTCAAAACATTCTATAAACACAAAAATATGTTATCATTTTATAAAAAAAATATCATTATTTTACATCCAATTTTAAGTACGATATTTTTGACTCCCAAATATCATATTTTATTACATACTAATGTTTACATAAAAAATTATGAAAAAATTATTCAATATTAAAAATTATTTGAACAACAAAAAATCTATTACTTACCCTTACACATACTCATATACATATTAATAAATGAACATATAAAGGAGAAAAATTTTCGATATGTAATATATAATAAT